>BMAU01000722.1:0-1440605 GCA_019973935.1 Trichonephila clavipes | reverse complement strand
CACGAAAAGAAAACTAAGAGAAGTTGTCCATGTACTGCGTATGAAACCGTACCACCATGATCCCGCCGAGCAAATCGAAACCGAGGATATTCCTCCCAAAGAATCATACAAAAGGACCCATCACTCGTTTAAGAATAAGGACCCTTGAACAAAATGACAGCGGGGCGCTGTCTTCTTTTTCGAGGGGAGCAATGCCACACGCATAATTTGCTACAAGTCCCGATAGCCGAGTTGGCAGAGCGTTGGACTGAACTTCCTCAGGTCTCGGGTTCGAATCCCGGCCCCGGCAGATTTATCCAAAGACTGGAATTTTGTTTCCGTTTTTACTGTATTGTTTCTCTAGGTTCTAGATGAATCCAGATCATTCTTTAGAGTGCATACTGGTTATTTCTCGAATATTCCGAAGTGTATAAAAGCAGAGTTCATCGCCAGTTGGGCAGGTTCTCAGTCCAGTGTTGTATCGAGCTCCAAGCGTTAGAATAAATCTAATTGTTTGTTTAATTGAACTGTGTACTTCTTTCGAACTCCGTGACAAGTTTGGTGGAAGCGCGGGGTACAATTACGTCAAACGTGGATAATAGTGACAACCTTCGCAGGAGCCTCCGGTTAAGAGGATTATCCCCCGAATTCGGACTGTTAAAAGAAAATAGTAGGAAGAGGACAAAAATGCCGACCGAGCAAGAAGCCAAGCCCGCTGTAGTAACACCTTCGTTACAGCAATGGAGGAGCCCATCGACCTTCCGAGGAGCGCCTGGGGAAGACCCTCTCAAATGGCTTAAAGAGTACGATCGAGTAGCCAACTTTAACAAGTGGGATGACATGATGTGCCTGGCTAACGTTTATTTTTTTCTTGACGGTACTGCGAGACAGTGGTATGTCAACAACGAAGACGCCTTAGATTCCTGGGAAGCGTTTAAAAATGGACTAAGTGGACTTTTCGGTGACCGTCAAAAATATACCAGAAGGGCAGAAGAACAACTAAAATGCCGAGCCCAGCGTTCAGGCGAGAGTACACAGTCCTACATACAAAGTGTATTAGGACTTTGCCAAGAGGTAAATCCTCTGATGAAAGAAGACGAAAAAGTGTCACACCTAATGAAAGGTGTTGCTGAGGATATTTATCAGGCCCTGTTGACGAGAGAAATCAACGACACAGCAAGTTTTATCAAATGGTGCAACTATATCGAAGATATGAAGCAGAAGAGAGTTGGTCGACCGAGATTTGAAAGGCTTCCAAACGTCGTACCGGTTGCATCCCTGACGGATGAGACTGATTTGGTCTCTCTTATTCGCACAATCGTACGAGAAGAAGTCCATCGACTAGTTAACCAGACGCAAGAATCTTTGGACTCCGATCCCCAATCCTTAGAAGAGATCGTTCAAGACGAAGTTGAAAGGGTTTTGGCCCCAGTGTCAACAAAACCTACAGAAACTAGACCACGACCAACATACGCCGCTGTAACCAGGAAATACAGAGCTCCTGTTCAGAAATTCCCACCTGAACCAAGAAAAACAGATGTGTGGAGAACGGCTGACAACAGACCTGTTTGTTTCCACTGCGGACGTCCTGGACATGTAATGCGCTACTGCCGAGAGAGAAAGGCTGTCTTTGACAACTCTCGAAACCGCCGACGGAACTTCGACGACGTTGGCACTGAAGAAGAAATACGCCGACCAAACTCTTCTCGCCGTTTTACGCCAAGTCCCACGAGAGGCCGATCCCCAATACGTCGTTACAGATCCCCGTCGCCATATCGCCGATCCAGTCAGTCGCCAGGCCGTAGGAGCGAGGAAAACTAAGGAGAGCGACCTTCCAAGGAGGTGAGGCCGCGTGTACTGGAAATCCTCCGTCGACCGCCAAGATGACTGGTAACCAACTAGACGTAATAATAGATAAGAAGCCGATACGTGCTCTAGTAGATTCTGGGGCATCGTTTTCTGTCATATCCGATAAGTATCGCCGATTTTTAAAGAAAGTTCTGTTTGCTGATGCCAAGAGCGTTATGCTGAAAGTTGCGGATGGAAATTTTGTTCGGCCGATAGGGAAATGTGTTTTACGTGTCCGTATAAACAATCGAGAACTGCCTTTTGAATTTATTGTTTTATCACATTGTAGCCATGACGTCATCCTAGGATGGGACTTTTTAGAGGCGTCTCAAGCCGTTATAGACTGTGGACAAAATGAACTTGTTCTAGAAGACATCTGTCGAGACTCCACAGCGCCTGACGCCTGGAATTTGTATGCCACCAGGGACTATACACTTAAGCCGCATTCTTTAACTAGAATAACAGTATCAGGATATCAAACCCGAGGAGACATAAATGTAGTTCTAGACGGCAGCAAACATTTGCTCTTCGAGAAAAATATTGCTACACCGTCCATGGTATCCACATATCGTAACGGAAAAAGTGATGTCTGGGTTACCAACCTGCAGTTCCGAAACCAAATCATCCCTAGAGGAATGTGCATAGGCCAAGCTGAACCACTAAATGAAGGGCATCTATGTGTTATTTCCGACACATCGGGTTGCTTGGATGACCAGCAAGAAACTTCGGAGTCACAGATGAATTGTTCGTTAATGATGTCACCCGAGTTAAGTGACGAACAGAGAAACAAGCTATCCGAACTACTCCGGAAATTTTCTGGGCTTTTCACGAAGACCGACAAGTCGACAGCCGCGAAGACGAATGTGAAACACAGGATTTTTACTGGTGATCATGCTCCAATCAACCAACGAGCCTACAGAGTCTCGCCGACTGAAAGACGCATCATTCATGAAGAGGTTCAGAAAATGCTTGATGAAGGTATCGTCCAACCCTCTGAAAGTCCTTGGTCATCACCCATTGTGCTCGTAAGAAAAAAGACGGTAGTTGGCGTTTTTGCGTCGATTATCGCAAGCTGAATAGCGTCACGAAAAAGACGTTTATCCTCTGCCTCGTATTGACGATACGCTCGACTGTCTGAAAGGTGCCATGTTCTTTTCTTCCATGGATCTCCGATCTGGTTATTGGCAAATAGAAATAGACGAAGCGGATCGTGAAAAGACGGCATTTATTACCCCCGAAGGCTTATACGAGTTTAAAGTCATGCCGTTTGGTCTCTGTAATGCACCTGCGACCTTCGAGAGAATGATGGACAATTTGCTACGCCATTTTAAATGGACTATGTGTCTTTGTTACCTAGATGACATAATAGTGTTCTCAGAAACTTTTGAAGACCATCTTATACGATTAAGACTTGTTCTAAAATGTCTTCAGGAAGCTGGTCTTAAATTAAATTCAAAGAAGTGTCTTTTTGCTGCCCAAGAAGTAAAGATTCTGGGCCATCTTGTATCTAGTAATGGCGTTCGTCCCGATCCCGACAAAATAAAAGCCGTAAGAAATTTTCCCACTCCAAAGAATATACATGACATACGAAGTTTTCTTGGCCTTTGTTCATACTTTAGAAGATTTATTAAAGGTTTCTGTTATCTCGCCGAACCTTTGCAGTCGTTGCTGAAAAGTGGCGTGGAGTTTCATTGGGGTCCTGAAGAGGTGGAAGCATTTAACAGTCTTAAGAAAGCACTTACTTCGGATCCAGTATTGGGGATGTACGACGAAAGAGCTTCTACAGAAATCCATACTGATGCAAGCGGGTACGGTATCGGAGCTGTCCTAGTACAAATTCAGAATAATGTCGAGAAAGTTATAGCATACGCTTCTAGAACTCTGACAAAAGCCGAAAAGAATTATTCCACCACAGAAAGGGAATGTCTTGCCATCGTATGGGCTACCAACAAATTTCGGCCGTACATATTCGGAAAACACTTTACTGTTGTAACTGACCATCATTCCTTGTGCTGGCTCATGAATTTAAAGGATCCTTCAGGAAGGCTTGCCAGATGGGCCCTCCGACTTCAAGAGCATGATTTTGACGTAAAATATAAAACCGGTAAGAAGCATAGTGACGCCGACGCTCTTTCGAGAAATCCAGTGGAAGAGGAAACGGAAACATCAGACAAATTTTTAGCAGTCACGACGAGTATGAACCTTGCGATGGAACAGAAAAAGGATCAAGACCTTGCGAAATTAAAACTTTTGAGCAACTCATCCAAAAACGAAGAATTCAGATTTATCGACGGTATCCTTTGCAGGAAGAATTTTGATCCAGATGGAAAGTTGTGGTTGCCAGTCATTCCTAAACATCTACGAGCAGACATACTAAGGCACTTTCATGACGCCCCCACCGCAGGACACCTTGGTTTCGCGAAAACTTATGACAGGATACGCAAGAGATTTTACTGGCCGGGAATGTACCGAAATGTCGTTCGGTATGTCATGCATTGTCGGGAGTGCCAAAGGAGAAAGTCCGTTCCTCAACGACCACCTGGACGTTTAGTTCCCATCCCTCCAGCTATAGCTCCTTTCCATCGCATTGGAATTGATCTCCTTGGGAGATTTCCAAAGTCTGCTCATGGAAACAAATGGATAATAGTCTGCACGGATTACTCAACACGATATGCAATAACAAAAGCCTTGCCGACAGCCGAAGTCGACGAAATAGCGAAGTTCTTACTTGAAGAAATTGTCCTCAGGCATGGAGCTCCTCGAGTAATTATCACAGATCGTGGAGCCGTCTTTCGATCCAGACTTGTTTCCTCTCTCGTCGACTTGTGTAACATTGATCATCGTTTCACAACGGCGTATCATCCCCAAACAAATGGACTGACGGAGCGCTTCAATAAGACCTTGGCCGACATGTTGTCAATGTATGTGGATGTAGAGCAGAAAAATTGGGATGAAATTCTACCATTTGTAACCTTCGCTTATAATACCGCTAAACAAGAGACCACAGGTTTTACGCCGTTCTATTTACTTCATGGTCGTGAAGCGGAAACGACACTAGATACAATGCTACCATTCTGTCCTAACGATTTTGATGACAATAACATCACCAAGATAGCAGCCAGAGCCGAAGAATCACGACAGCTAGCCCGAGTGCACACTCTGAGAGCTCAAGACAAAGATCGTCGACGTTACGATTCCAAACACCAAATGGTATCCTACGCTCCCGGAGATCTCGTATGGGTTTATACTCCAGTGAGAAAAGTCGGTCTCTCCGAAAAACTCTTAAGAAGGTATTTCGGACCGTATCAGGTGCTACGCCGTTTATCAGCCGTGACTTACGAAGTACAAGATTTTGATCCTGCTTCACGAAAAAGAAAACTAAGAGAAGTTGTCCATGTACTGCGTATGAAACCGTACCATGATCCCGCCGAGCAAATCGAAACCGAGGATATTCCTCCCAAAGAATCATACAAAGGACCCATCACTCGTTCCAGAATAAAGACCCTTGAACAAAATGACAGCGGGGCGCTGTCTTCTTTTTCGAGGGGAGCAATGCCACACGCATAATTTGCTACAAGTCCCGATAGCCGAGTTGGCAGAGCGTTGGACTGAACTTCCTCAGGTCTCGGGTTCGAATCCCGGCCCCGGCAGATTTATCCAAAGACTGGAATTTTGTTTCCGTTTTTAATGTATTGTTTCTCTAGGTTCTAGATGAATCCAGATCATTCTTTAGAGTGCATACTGGTTATTTCTCGAATATTCCGAAGTGTATAAAAGCAGAGTTCATCGCCAGTTGGGCATGTTCTCAGTCCAGTGTTGTATCGAGCTCCAAGCGTTAGAATAAATCTAATTGTTTGTTTAATTGAACTGTGTACTTCTTTCGAACTCCGTGACAAGTTTGGTGGAAGCGCGGGGTACAATTACGTCAAACGTGGATAATAGCGACAACCTTCGCAGGAGCCTCCGGTTAAGAGGATTATCCCCCGAATTCGGACTGTTAAAAGAAAATAGTAGGAAGAGGACAAAAATGCCGACCGAGCAAGAAGCCAAGCCCGCTGTAGTAACACCTTCGTTACAGCAATGGAGGAGCCCATCGACCTTCCGAGGAGCGCCTGGGGAAGACCCTCTCAAATGGCTTAAAGAGTACGATCGAGTAGCCAACTTTAACAAGTGGGATGACATGATGTGCCTGGCTAACGTTTATTTTTTCTTGACGGTACTGCGAGACAGTGGTATGTCAACAACGAAGACGCCTTAGATTCCTGGGAAGCGTTTAAAAATGGACTAAGTGGACTTTTCGGTGACCGTCAAAAATATACCAGAAGGGCAGAAGAACAACTAAAATGCCGAGCCCAGCGTTCAGGCGAGAGTACACAGTCCTACATACAAAGTGTATTAGGACTTTGCCAAGAGGTAAATCCTCTGATGAAAGAAGACGAAAAAGTGTCACACCTAATGAAAGGTGTTGCTGAGGATATTTATCAGGCCCTGTTGACGAGAGAAATCAACGACACAGCAAGTTTTATCAAATGGTGCAACTATATCGAAGATATGAAGCAGAAGAGAGTTGGTCGACCGAGATTTGAAAGGCTTCCAAACGTCGTACCGGTTGCATCCCTGACGGATGAGACTGATTTGGTCTCTCTTATTCGCACAATCGTACGAGAAGAAGTCCATCGACTAGTTAACCAGACGCAAGAATCTTTGGACTCCGATCCCCAATCCTTAGAAGAGATCGTTCAAGACGAAGTTGAAAGGGTTTTGGCCCCAGTGTCAACAAAACCTACAGAAACTAGACCACGACCAACATACGCCGCTGTAACCAGGAAATACAGAGCTCCTGTTCAGAAATTCCCACCTGAACCAAGAAAAACAGATGTGTGGAGAACGGCTGACAACAGACCTGTTTGTTTCCACTGCGGACGTCCTGGACATGTAATGCGCTACTGCCGAGAGAGAAAGGCTGTCTTTGACAACTCTCGAAACCGCCGACGGAACTTCGACGACGTTGGCACTGAAGAAGAAATACGCCGACCAAACTCTTCTCGCCGTTTTACGCCAAGTCCCACGAGAGGCCGATCCCCAATACGTCGTTACAGATCCCCGTCGCCATATCGCCGATCCAGTCAGTCGCCAGGCCGTAGGAGCGAGGAAAACTAAGGAGAGCGACCTTCCAAGGAGGTGAGGCCGCGTGTACTGGAAATCCTCCGTCGACCGCCAAGATGACTGGTAACCAACTAGACGTAATAATAGATAAGAAGCCGATACGTGCTCTAGTAGATTCTGGGGCATCGTTTTCTGTCATATCCGATAAGTATCGCCGATTTTTAAAGAAAGTTCTGTTTGCTGATGCCAAGAGCGTTATGCTGAAAGTTGCGGATGGAAATTTTGTTCGGCCGATAGGGAAATGTGTTTTACGTGTCCGTATAAACAATCGAGAACTGCCTTTTGAATTTATTGTTTTATCACATTGTAGCCATGACGTCATCCTAGGATGGGACTTTTTAGAGGCGTCTCAAGCCGTTATAGACTGTGGACAAAATGAACTTGTTCTAGAAGACATCTGTCGAGACTCCACAGCGCCTGACGCCTGGAATTTGTATGCCACCAGGGACTATACACTTAAGCCGCATTCTTTAACTAGAATAACAGTATCAGGATATCAAACCCGAGGAGACATAAATGTAGTTCTAGACGGCAGCAAACATTTGCTCTTCGAGAAAAATATTGCTACACCGTCCATGGTATCCACATATCGTAACGGAAAAAGTGATGTCTGGGTTACCAACCTGCAGTTCCGAAACCAAATCATCCCTAGAGGAATGTGCATAGGCCAAGCTGAACCACTAAATGAAGGGCATCTATGTGTTATTTCCGACACATCGGGTTGCTTGGATGACCAGCAAGAAACTTCGGAGTCACAGATGAATTGTTCGTTAATGATGTCACCCGAGTTAAGTGACGAACAGAGAAACAAGCTATCCGAACTACTCCGGAAATTTTCTGGGCTTTTCACGAAGACCGACAAGTCGACAGCCGCGAAGACGAATGTGAAACACAGGATTTTTACTGGTGATCATGCTCCAATCAACCAACGAGCCTACAGAGTCTCGCCGACTGAAAGACGCATCATTCATGAAGAGGTTCAGAAAATGCTTGATGAAGGTATCGTCCAACCCTCTGAAAGTCCTTGGTCATCACCCATTGTGCTCGTAAGAAAAAAAAAAAGACGGTAGTTGGCGTTTTTGCGTCGATTATCGCAAGCTGAATAGCGTCACGAAAAAGACGTTTATCCTCTGCCTCGTATTGACGATACGCTCGACTGTCTGAAAGGTGCCATGTTCTTTTCTTCCATGGATCTCCGATCTGGTTATTGGCAAATAGAAATAGACGAAGCGGATCGTGAAAAGACGGCATTTATTACCCCCGAAGGCTTATACGAGTTTAAAGTCATGCCGTTTGGTCTCTGTAATGCACCTGCGACCTTCGAGAGAATGATGGACAATTTGCTACGCCATTTTAAATGGACTATGTGTCTTTGTTACCTAGATGACATAATAGTGTTCTCAGAAACTTTTGAAGACCATCTTATACGATTAAGACTTGTTCTAAAATGTCTTCAGGAAGCTGGTCTTAAATTAAATTCAAAGAAGTGTCTTTTTGCTGCCCAAGAAGTAAAGATTCTGGGCCATCTTGTATCTAGTAATGGCGTTCGTCCCGATCCCGACAAAATAAAAGCCGTAAGAAATTTTCCCACTCCAAAGAATATACATGACATACGAAGTTTTCTTGGCCTTTGTTCATACTTTAGAAGATTTATTAAAGGTTTCTGTT
This sequence comes from Trichonephila clavipes, assembly GCA_019973935.1. NCBI lineage: Eukaryota > Metazoa > Arthropoda > Arachnida > Araneae > Nephilidae > Trichonephila > Trichonephila clavipes. The sequence continues at coordinate 1,431,944 of BMAU01000722.1, read as the reverse complement.
ATCTCGCCGAACCTTTGCAGTCGTTGCTGAAAAGTGGCGTGGAGTTTCATTGGGGTCCTGAAGAGGTGGAAGCATTTAACAGTCTTAAGAAAGCACTTACTTCGGATCCAGTATTGGGGATGTACGACGAAAGAGCTTCTACAGAAATCCATACTGATGCAAGCGGGTACGGTATCGGAGCTGTCCTAGTACAAATTCAGAATAATGTCGAGAAAGTTATAGCATACGCTTCTAGAACTCTGACAAAAGCCGAAAAGAATTATTCCACCACAGAAAGGGAATGTCTTGCCATCGTATGGGCTACCAACAAATTTCGGCCGTACATATTCGGAAAACACTTTACTGTTGTAACTGACCATCATTCCTTGTGCTGGCTCATGAATTTAAAGGATCCTTCAGGAAGGCTTGCCAGATGGGCCCTCCGACTTCAAGAGCATGATTTTGACGTAAAATATAAAACCGGTAAGAAGCATAGTGACGCCGACGCTCTTTCGAGAAATCCAGTGGAAGAGGAAACGGAAACATCAGACAAATTTTTAGCAGTCACGACGAGTATGAACCTTGCGATGGAACAGAAAAAGGATCAAGACCTTGCGAAATTAAAACTTTTGAGCAACTCATCCAAAAACGAAGAATTCAGATTTATCGACGGTATCCTTTGCAGGAAGAATTTTGATCCAGATGGAAAGTTGTGGTTGCCAGTCATTCCTAAACATCTACGAGCAGACATACTAAGGCACTTTCATGACGCCCCCACCGCAGGACACCTTGGTTTCGCGAAAACTTATGACAGGATACGCAAGAGATTTTACTGGCCGGGAATGTACCGAAATGTCGTTCGGTATGTCATGCATTGTCGGGAGTGCCAAAGGAGAAAGTCCGTTCCTCAACGACCACCTGGACGTTTAGTTCCCATCCCTCCAGCTATAGCTCCTTTCCATCGCATTGGAATTGATCTCCTTGGGAGATTTCCAAAGTCTGCTCATGGAAACAAATGGATAATAGTCTGCACGGATTACTCAACACGATATGCAATAACAAAAGCCTTGCCGACAGCCGAAGTCGACGAAATAGCGAAGTTCTTACTTGAAGAAATTGTCCTCAGGCATGGAGCTCCTCGAGTAATTATCACAGATCGTGGAGCCGTCTTTCGATCCAGACTTGTTTCCTCTCTCGTCGACTTGTGTAACATTGATCATCGTTTCACAACGGCGTATCATCCCCAAACAAATGGACTGACGGAGCGCTTCAATAAGACCTTGGCCGACATGTTGTCAATGTATGTGGATGTAGAGCAGAAAAATTGGGATGAAATTCTACCATTTGTAACCTTCGCTTATAATACCGCTAAACAAGAGACCACAGGTTTTACGCCGTTCTATTTACTTCATGGTCGTGAAGCGGAAACGACACTAGATACAATGCTACCATTCTGTCCTAACGATTTTGATGACAATAACATCACCAAGATAGCAGCCAGAGCCGAAGAATCACGACAGCTAGCCCGAGTGCACACTCTGAGAGCTCAAGACAAAGATCGTCGACGTTACGATTCCAAACACCAAATGGTATCTTACGCTCCCGGAGATCTCGTATGGGTTTATACTCCAGTGAGAAAAGTCGGTCTCTCCGAAAAACTCTTAAGAAGGTATTTCGGACCGTATCAGGTGCTACGCCGTTTATCAGCCGTGACTTACGAAGTACAAGATTTTGATCCTGCTTCACGAAAAAGAAAACTAAGAGAAGTTGTCCATGTACTGCGTATGAAACCGTACCATGATCCCGCCGAGCAAATCGAAACCGAGGATATTCCTCCCAAAGAATCATACAAAGGACCCATCACTCGTTCCAGAATAAAGACCCTTGAACAAAATGACAGCGGGGCGCTGTCTTCTTTTTCGAGGGGAGCAATGCCACACGCATAATTTGCTACAAGTCCCGATAGCCGAGTTGGCAGAGCGTTGGACTGAACTTCCTCAGGTCTCGGGTTCGAATCCCGGCCCCGGCAGATTTATCCAAAGACTGGAATTTTGTTTCCGTTTTTAATGTATTGTTTCTCTAGGTTCTAGATGAATCCAGATCATTCTTTAGAGTGCATACTGGTTATTTCTCGAATATTCCGAAGTGTATAAAAGCAGAGTTCATCGCCAGTTGGGCATGTTCTCAGTCCAGTGTTGTATCGAGCTCCAAGCGTTAGAATAAATCTAATTGTTTGTTTAATTGAACTGTGTACTTCTTTCGAACTCCGTGACAAGTTTGGTGGAGGCGCGGGGTACAATTACGTCAAACGTGGATAATAGTGACAACCTTCGCAGGAGCCTCCGGTTAAGAGGATTATCCCCCGAATTCGGACTGTTAAAAGAAAATAGTAGGAAGAGGACAAAAATGCCGACCGAGCAAGAAGCCAAGCCCGCTGTAGTAACACCTTCGTTACAGCAATGGAGGAGCCCATCGACCTTCCGAGGAGCGCCTGGGGAAGACCCTCTCAAATGGCTTAAAGAGTACGATCGAGTAGCCAACTTTAACAAGTGGGATGACATGATGTGCCTGGCTAACGTTTATTTTTTCTTGACGGAACTGCGAGACAGTGGTATGTCAACAACGAAGACGCCTTAGATTCCTGGGAAGCGTTTAAAAATGGACTAAGTGGACTTTTCGGTGACCGTCAAAAATATACCAGAAGGGCAGAAGAACAACTAAAATGCCGAGCCCAGCGTTCAGGCGAGAGTACACAGTCCTACATACAAAGTGTATTAGGACTTTGCCAAGAGGTAAATCCTCTGATGAAAGAAGACGAAAAAGTGTCACACCTAATGAAAGGTGTTGCTGAGGATATTTATCAGGCCCTGTTGACGAGAGAAATCAACGACACAGCAAGTTTTATCAAATGGTGCAACTATATCGAAGATATGAAGCAGAAGAGAGTTGGTCGACCGAGATTTGAAAGGCTTCCAAACGTCGTACCGGTTGCATCCCTGACGGATGAGACTGATTTGGTCTCTCTTATTCGCACAATCGTACGAGAAGAAGTCCATCGACTAGTTAACCAGACGCAAGAATCTTTGGACTCCGATCCCCAATCCTTAGAAGAGATCGTTCAAGACGAAGTTGAAAGGGTTTTGGCCCCAGTGTCAACAAAACCTACAGAAACTAGACCACGACCAACATACGCCGCTGTAACCAGGAAATACAGAGCTCCTGTTCAGAAATTCCCACCTGAACCAAGAAAAACAGATGTGTGGAGAACGGCTGACAACAGACCTGTTTGTTTCCACTGCGGACGTCCTGGACATGTAATGCGCTACTGCCGAGAGAGAAAGGCTGTCTTTGACAACTCTCGAAACCGCCGACGGAACTTCGACGACGTTGGCACTGAAGAAGAAATACGCCGACCAAACTCTTCTCGCCGTTTTACGCCAAGTCCCACGAGAGGCCGATCCCCAATACGTCGTTACAGATCCCCGTCGCCATATCGCCGATCCAGTCAGTCGCCAGGCCGTAGGAGCGAGGAAAACTAAGGAGAGCGACCTTCCAAGGAGGTGAGGCCGCGTGTACTGGAAATCCTCCGTCGACCGCCAAGATGACTGGTAACCAACTAGACGTAATAATAGATAAGAAGCCGATACGTGCTCTAGTAGATTCTGGGGCATCGTTTTCTGTCATATCCGATAAGTATCGCCGATTTTTAAAGAAAGTTCTGTTTGCTGATGCCAAGAGCGTTATGCTGAAAGTTGCGGATGGAAATTTTGTTCGGCCGATAGGGAAATGTGTTTTACGTGTCCGTATAAACAATCGAGAACTGCCTTTTGAATTTATTGTTTTATCACATTGTAGCCATGACGTCATCCTAGGATGGGACTTTTTAGAGGCGTCTCAAGCCGTTATAGACTGTGGACAAAATGAACTTGTTCTAGAAGACATCTGTCGAGACTCCACAGCGCCTGACGCCTGGAATTTGTATGCCACCAGGGACTATACACTTAAGCCGCATTCTTTAACTAGAATAACAGTATCAGGATATCAAACCCGAGGAGACATAAATGTAGTTCTAGACGGCAGCAAACATTTGCTCTTCGAGAAAAATATTGCTACACCGTCCATGGTATCCACATATCGTAACGGAAAAAGTGATGTCTGGGTTACCAACCTGCAGTTCCGAAACCAAATCATCCCTAGAGAAATGTGCATAGGCCAAGCTGAACCACTAAATGAAGGGCATCTATGTGTTATTTCCGACACATCGGGTTGCTTGGATGACCAGCAAGAAACTTCGGAGTCACAGATGAATTGTTCGTTAATGATGTCACCCGAGTTAAGTAACGAACAGAGAAACAAGCTATCCGAACTACTCCGGAAATTTTCTGGGCTTTTCACGAAGACCGACAAGTCGACAGCCGCGAAGACGAATGTGAAACACAGGATTTTTACTGGTGATCATGCTGCAATCAACCAACGAGCCTACAGAGTCTCGCCGACTGAAAGACGCATCATTCATGAAGAGGTTCAGAAAATGCTTGATGAAGGTATCGTCCAACCCTCTGAAAGTCCTTGGTCATCACCCATTGTGCTCGTAAGAAAAAAGACGGTAGTTGGCGTTTTTGCGTCGATTATCGCAAGCTGAATAGCGTCACGAAAAAAGACGTTTATCCTCTGCCTCGTATTGACGATACGCTCGACTGTCTGAAAGGTGCCATGTTCTTTTCTTCCATGGATCTCCGATCTGGTTATTGGCAAATAGAAATAGACGAAGCGGATCGTGAAAAGACGGCATTTATTACCCCGAAGGCTTATACGAGTTTAAAGTCATGCCGTTTGGTCTCTGTAATGCACCTGCGACCTTCGAGAGAATGATGGACAATTTGCTACGCCATTTTAAATGGACTATGTGTCTTTGTTACCTAGATGACATAATAGTGTTCTCAGAAACTTTTGAAGACCATCTTATACGATTAAGACTTGTTCTAAAATGTCTTCAGGAAGCTGGTCTTAAATTAAATTCAAAGAAGTGTCTTTTTGCTGCCCAAGAAGTAAAGATTCTGGGCCATCTTGTATCTAGTAATGGCGTTCGTCCCGATCCCGACAAAATAAAAGCCGTAAGAAATTTTCCCACTCCAAAGAATATACATGACATACGAAGTTTTCTTGGCCTTTGTTCATACTTTAGAAGATTTATTAAAGGTTTCTGTTATCTCGCCGAACCTTTGCAGTCGTTGCTGAAAAGTGGCGTGGAGTTTCATTGGGGTCCTGAAGAGGTGGAAGCATTTAACAGTCTTAAGAAAGCACTTACTTCGGATCCAGTATTGGGGATGTACGACGAAAGAGCTTCTACAGAAATCCATACTGATGCAAGCGGGTACGGTATCGGAGCTGTCCTAGTACAAATTCAGAATAATGTCGAGAAAGTTATAGCATACGCTTCTAGAACTCTGACAAAAGCCGAAAAGAATTATTCCACCACAGAAAGGGAATGTCTTGCCATCGTATGGGCTACCAACAAATTTCGGCCGTACATATTCGGAAAACACTTTACTGTTGTAACTGACCATCATTCCTTGTGCTGGCTCATGAATTTAAAGGATCCTTCAGGAAGGCTTGCCAGATGGGCCCTCCGACTTCAAGAGCATGATTTTGACGTAAAATATAAAACCGGTAAGAAGCATAGTGACGCCGACGCTCTTTCGAGAAATCCAGTGGAAGAGGAAACGGAAACATCAGACAAATTTTTAGCAGTCACGACGAGTATGAACCTTGCGATGGAACAGAAAAAGGATCAAGACCTTGCGAAATTAAAACTTTTGAGCAACTCATCCAAAAACGAAGAATTCAGATTTATCGACGGTATCCTTTGCAGGAAGAATTTTGATCCAGATGGAAAGTTGTGGTTGCCAGTCATTCCTAAACATCTACGAGCAGACATACTAAGGCACTTTCATGACGCCCCCACCGCAGGACACCTTGGTTTCGCGAAAACTTATGACAGGATACGCAAGAGATTTTACTGGCCGGGAATGTACCGAAATGTCGTTCGGTATGTCATGCATTGTCGGGAGTGCCAAAGGAGAAAGTCCGTTCCTCAACGACCACCTGGACGTTTAGTTCCCATCCCTCCAGCTATAGCTCCTTTCCATCGCATTGGAATTGATCTCCTTGGGAGATTTCCAAAGTCTGCTCATGGAAACAAATGGATAATAGTCTGCACGGATTACTCAACACGATATGCAATAACAAAAGCCTTGCCGACAGCCGAAGTCGACGAAATAGCGAAGTTCTTACTTGAAGAAATTGTCCTCAGGCATGGAGCTCCTCGAGTAATTATCACAGATCGTGGAGCCGTCTTTCGATCCAGACTTGTTTCCTCTCTCGTCGACTTGTGTAACATTGATCATCGTTTCACAACGGCGTATCATCCCCAAACAAATGGACTGACGGAGCGCTTCAATAAGACCTTGGCCGACATGTTGTCAATGTATGTGGATGTAGAGCAGAAAAATTGGGATGAAATTCTACCATTTGTAACCTTCGCTTATAATACCGCTAAACAAGAGACCACAGGTTTTACGCCGTTCTATTTACTTCATGGTCGTGAAGCGGAAACGACACTAGATACAATGCTACCATTCTGTCCTAACGATTTTGATGACAATAACATCACCAAGATAGCAGCCAGAGCCGAAGAATCACGACAGCTAGCCCGAGTGCACACTCTGAGAGCTCAAGACAAAGATCGTCGACGTTACGATTCCAAACACCAAATGGTATCTTACGCTCCCGGAGATCTCGTATGGGTTTATACTCCAGTGAGAAAAGTCGGTCTCTCCGAAAAACTCTTAAGAAGGTATTTCGGACCGTATCAGGTGCTACGCCGTTTATCAGCCGTGACTTACGAAGTACAAGATTTTGATCCTGCTTCACGAAAAAGAAAACTAAGAGAAGTTGTCCATGTACTGCGTATGAAACCGTACCATGATCCCGCCGAGCAAATCGAAACCGAGGATATTCCTCCCAAAGAATCATACAAAGGACCCATCACTCGTTCCAGAATAAAGACCCTTGAACAAAATGACAGCGGGGCGCTGTCTTCTTTTTCGAGGGGAGCAATGCCACACGCATAATTTGCTACAAGTCCCGATAGCCGAGTTGGCAGAGCGTTGGACTGAACTTCCTCAGGTCTCGGGTTCGAATCCCGGCCCCGGCAGATTTATCCAAAGACTGGAATTTTGTTTCCGTTTTTACTGTATTGTTTCTCTAGGTTCTAGATGAATCCAGATCATTCTTTAGAGTGCATACTGGTTATTTCTCGAATATTCCGAAGTGTATAAAAGCAGAGTTCATCGCCAGTTGGGCAGGTTCTCAGTCCAGTGTTGTATCGAGCTCCAAGCGTTAGAATAAATCTAATTGTTTGTTTAATTGAACTGTGTACTTCTTTCGAACTCCGTGACAAGTTTGGTGGAGGCGCGGGGTACAATTACGTCAAACGTGGATAATAGTGACAACCTTCGCAGGAGCCTCCGGTTAAGAGGATTATCCCCCGAATTCGGACTGTTAAAAGAAAATAGTAGAAAGAGGACAAAAATGCAGACCGAGCAAGAAGCCAAGCCCGCTGTAGTAACACCTTCGTTACAGCAATGGAGGAGCCCATCGACCTTCCGAGGAGCGCCTGGGGAAGACCCTCTCAAATGGCTTAAAGAGTACGATCGAGTAGCCAACTTTAACAAGTGGGATGACATGATGTGCCTGGCTAACGTTTATTTTTTTCTTGACGGTACTGCGAGACAGTGGTATGTCAACAACGAAGACGCCTTAGATTCCTGGGAAGCGTTTAAAAATGGACTAAGTGGACTTTTCGGTGACCGTCAAAAATATACCAGAAGGGCAGAAGAACAACTAAAATGCCGAGCCCAGCGTTCAGGCGAGAGTACACAGTCCTACATACAAAGTGTATTAGGACTTTGCCAAGAGGTAAATCCTCTGATGAGAGAAGACGAAAAAGTGTCACACCTAATGAAAGGTGTTGCTGAGGATATTTATCAGGCCCTGTTGACGAGAGAAATCAACGACACAGCAAGTTTTATCAAATGGTGCAACTATATCGAAGATATGAAGCAGAAGAGAGTTGGTCGACCGAGATTTGAAAGGCTTCCAAACGTCGTACCGGTTGCATCCCTGACGGATGAGACTGATTTGGTCTCTCTTATTCGCACAATCGTACGAGAAGAAGTCCATCGACTAGTTAACCAGACGCAAGAATCTTTGGACTCCGATCCCCAATCCTTAGAAAAGATCGTTCAAGACGAAGTTGAAAGGGTTTTGGCCCCAGTGTCAACAAAACCTACAGAAACTAGACCACGACCAACATACGCCGCTGTAACCAGGAAATACAGAGCTCCTGTTCAGAAATTCCCACCTGAACCAAGAAAAACAGATGTGTGGAGAACGGCTGACAACAGACCTGTTTGTTTCCACTGCGGACGTCCTGGACATGTAATGCGCTACTGCCGAGAGAGAAAGGCTGTCTTTGACAACTCTCGAAACCGCCGACGGAACTTCGACGACGTTGGCACTGAAGAAGAAATACGCCGACCAAACTCTTCTCGCCGTTTTACGCCAAGTCCCACGAGAGGCCGATCCCCAATACGTCGTTACAGATCCCCGTCGCCATATCGCCGATCCAGTCAGTCGCCAGGCCGTAGGAGCGAGGAAAACTAAGGAGAGCGACCTTCCAAGGAGGTGAGGCCGCGTGTACTGGAAATCCTCCGTCGACCGCCAAGATGACTGGTAACCAACTAGACGTAATAATAGATAAGAAGCCGATACGTGCTCTAGTAGATTCTGGGGCATCGTTTTCTGTCATATCCGATAAGTATCGCCGATTTTTAAAGAAAGTTCTGTTTGCTGATGCCAAGAGCGTTATGCTGAAAGTTGCGGATGGAAATTTTGTTCGGCCGATAGGGAAATGTGTTTTACGTGTCCGTATAAACAATCGAGAACTGCCTTTTGAATTTATTGTTTTATCACATTGTAGCCATGACGTCATCCTAGGATGGGACTTTTTAGAGGCGTCTCAAGCCGTTATAGACTGTGGACAAAATGAACTTGTTCTAGAAGACATCTGTCGAGACTCCACAGCGCCTGACGCCTGGAATTTGTATGCCACCAGGGACTATACACTTAAGCCGCATTCTTTAACTAGAATAACAGTATCAGGATATCAAACCCGAGGAGACATAAATGTAGTTCTAGACGGCAGCAAACATTTGCTCTTCGAGAAAAATATTGCTACACCGTCCATGGTATCCACATATCGTAACGGAAAAAGTGATGTCTGGGTTACCAACCTGCAGTTCCGAAACCAAATCATCCCTAGAGAAATGTGCATAGGCCAAGCTGAACCACTAAATGAAGGGCATCTATGTGTTATTTCCGACACATCGGGTTGCTTGGATGACCAGCAAGAAACTTCGGAGTCACAGATGAATTGTTCGTTAATGATGTCACCCGAGTTAAGTAACGAACAGAGAAACAAGCTATCCGAACTACTCCGGAAATTTTCTGGGCTTTTCACGAAGACCGACAAGTCGACAGCCGCGAAGACGAATGTGAAACACAGGATTTTTACTGGTGATCATGCTGCAATCAACCAACGAGCCTACAGAGTCTCGCCGACTGAAAGACGCATCATTCATGAAGAGGTTCAGAAAATGCTTGATGAAGGTATCGTCCAACCCTCTGAAAGTCCTTGGTCATCACCCATTGTGCTCGTAAGAAAAAGACGGTAGTTGGCGTTTTTGCGTCGATTATCGCAAGCTGAATAGCGTCACGAAAAAGACGTTTATCCTCTGCCTCGTATTGACGATACGCTCGACTGTCTGAAAGGTGCCAAGTTCTTTTCTTCCATGGATCTCCGATCTGGTTATTGGCAAATAGAAATAGACGAAGCGGATCGTGAAAAGACGGCATTTATTACCCCCGAAGGCTTATACGAGTTTAAAGTCATGCCGTTTGGTCTCTGTAATGCACCTGCGACCTTCGAGAGAATGATGGACAATTTGCTACGCCATTTTAAATGGACTATGTGTCTTTGTTACCTAGATGACATAATAGTGTTCTCAGAAACTTTTGAAGACCATCTTATACGATTAAGACTTGTTCTAAAATGTCTTCAGGAAGCTGGTCTTAAATTAAATTCAAAGAAGTGTCTTTTTGCTGCCCAAGAAGTAAAGATTCTGGGCCATCTTGTATCTAGTAATGGCGTTCGTCCCGATCCCGACAAAATAAAAGCCGTAAGAAATTTTCCCACTCCAAAGAATATACATGACATACGAAGTTTTCTTGGCCTTTGTTCATACTTTAGAAGATTTATTAAAGGTTTCTGTTATCTCGCCGAACCTTTGCAGTCGTTGCTGAAAAGTGGCGTGGAGTTTCATTGGGGTCCTGAAGAGGTGGAAGCATTTAACAGTCTTAAGAAAGCACTTACTTCGGATCCAGTATTGGGGATGTACGACGAAAGAGCTTCTACAGAAATCCATACTGATGCAAGCGGGTACGGTATCGGAGCTGTCCTAGTACAAATTCAGAATAATGTCGAGAAAGTTATAGCATACGCTTCTAGAACTCTGACAAAAGCCGAAAAGAATTATTCCACCACAGAAAGGGAATGTCTTGCCATCGTATGGGCTACCAACAAATTTCGGCCGTACATATTCGGAAAACACTTTACTGTTGTAACTGACCATCATTCCTTGTGCTGGCTCATGAATTTAAAGGATCCTTCAGGAAGGCTTGCCAGATGGGCCCTCCGACTTCAAGAGCATGATTTTGACGTAAAATATAAAACCGGTAAGAAGCATAGTGACGCCGACGCTCTTTCGAGAAATCCAGTGGAAGAGGAAACGGAAACATCAGACAAATTTTTAGCAGTCACGACGAGTATGAACCTTGCGATGGAACAGAAAAAGGATCAAGACCTTGCGAAATTAAAACTTTTGAGCAACTCATCCAAAAACGAAGAATTCAGATTTATCGACGGTATCCTTTGCAGGAAGAATTTTGATCCAGATGGAAAGTTGTGGTTGCCAGTCATTCCTAAACATCTACGAGCAGACATACTAAGGCACTTTCATGACGCCCCCACCGCAGGACACCTTGGTTTCGCGAAAACTTATGACAGGATACGCAAGAGATTTTACTGGCCGGGAATGTACCGAAATGTCGTTCGGTATGTCATGCATTGTCGGGAGTGCCAAAGGAGAAAGTCCGTTCCTCAACGACCACCTGGACGTTTAGTTCCCATCCCTCCAGCTATAGCTCCTTTCCATCGCATTGGAATTGATCTCCTTGGGAGATTTCCAAAGTCTGCTCATGGAAACAAATGGATAAAAGTCTGCATGGATTACTCAACACGATATGCAATAACAAAAGCCTTGCCGACAGCCGAAGTCGACGAAATAGCGAAGTTCTTACTTGAAGAAATTGTCCTCAGGCATGGAGCTCCTCGAGTAATTATCACAGATCGTGGAGCCGTCTTTCGATCCAGACTTGTTTCCTCTCTCGTCGACTTGTGTAACATTGATCATCGTTTCACAACGGCGTATCATCCCCAAACAAATGGACTGACGGAGCGCTTCAATAAGACCTTGGCCGACATGTTGTCAATGTATGTGGATGTAGAGCAGAAAAATTGGGATGAAATTCTACCATTTGTAACCTTCGCTTATAATACCGCTAAACAAGAGACCACAGGTTTTACGCCGTTCTATTTACTTCATGGTCGTGAAGCGGAAACGACACTAGATACAATGCTACCATTCTGTCCTAACGATTTTGATGACAATAACATCACCAAGATAGCAGCCAGAGCCGAAGAATCACGACAGCTAGCCCGAGTGCACACTCTGAGAGCTCAAGACAAAGATCGTCGACGTTACGATTCCAAACACCAAATGGTATCTTACGCTCCCGGAGATCTCGTATGGGTTTATACTCCAGTGAGAAAAGTCGGTCTCTCCGAAAAACTCTTAAGAAGGTATTTCGGACCGTATCAGGTGCTACGCCGTTTATCAGCCGTGACTTACGAAGTACAAGATTTTGATCCTGCTTCACGAAAAAGAAAACTAAGAGAAGTTGTCCATGTACTGCGTATGAAACCGTACCATGATCCCGCCGAGCAAATCGAAACCGAGGATATTCCTCCCAAAGAATCATACAAAGGACCCATCACTCGTTCCAGAATAAAGACCCTTGAACAAAATGACAGCGGGGCGCTGTCTTCTTTTTCGAGGGGAGCAATGCCACACGCATAATTTGCTACAAGTCCCGATAGCCGAGTTGGCAGAGCGTTGGACTGAACTTCCTCAGGTCTCGGGTTCGAATCCCGGCCCCGGCAGATTTATCCAAAGACTGGAATTTTGTTTCCGTTTTTACTGTATTGTTTATCTAGGTTCTAGATGAATCCAGATCATTCTTTAGAGTGCATACTGGTTATTTCTCGAATATTCCGAAGTGTATAAAAGCAGAGTTCATCGCCAGTTGGGCAGGTTCTCAGTCCAGTGTTGTATCGAGCTCCAAGCGTTAGAATAAATCTAATTGTTTGTTTAATTGAACTCTGTGTACTTCTTTCGAACTCCGTGACAAGTTTGGTGGAAGCGCGGGGTACAATTACGTCAAACGTGGATAATAGCGACAACCTTCGCAGGAGCCTCCGGTTAAGAGGATTATCCCCCGAATTCGGACTGTTAAAAGAAAATAGTAGAAAGAGGACAAAAATGCAGACCGAGCAAGAAGCCAAGCCCGCTGTAGTAACACATTCGTTACAGCAATGGAGGAGCCCATCGACCTTCCGAGGAGCGCCTGGGGAAGACCCTCTCAAATGGCTTAAAGAGTACGATCGAGTAGCCAACTTTAACAAGTGGGATGACATGATGTGCCTGGCTAACGTTTATTTTTTTCTTGACGGTACTGCGAGACAGTGGTATGTCAACAACGAAGACGCCTTAGATTCCTGGGAAGCGTTTAAAAATGGACTAAGTGGACTTTTCGGTGACCGTCAAAAATATACCAGAAGGGCAGAAGAACAACTAAAATGCCGAGCCCAGCGTTCAGGCGAGAGTACACAGTCCTACATACAAAGTGTATTAGGACTTTGCCAAGAGGTAAATCCTCTGATGAGAGAAGACGAAAAAGTGTCACACCTAATGAAAGGTGTTGCTGAGGATATTTATCAGGCCCTGTTGACGAGAGAAATCAACGACACAGCAAGTTTTATCAAATGGTGCAACTATATCGAAGATATGAAGCAGAAGAGAGTTGGTCGACCGAGATTTGAAAGGCTTCCAAACGTCGTACCGGTTGCATCCCTGACGGATGAGACTGATTTGGTCTCTCTTATTCGCACAATCGTACGAGAAGAAGTCCATCGACTAGTTAACCAGACGCAAGAATCTTTGGACTCCGATCCCCAATCCTTAGAAGAGATCGTTCAAGACGAAGTTGAAAGGGTTTTGGCCCCAGTGTCAACAAAACCTACAGAAACTAGACCACGACCAACATACGCCGCTGTAACCAGGAAATACAGAGCTCCTGTTCAGAAATTCCCACCTGAACCAAGAAAAACAGATGTGTGGAGAACGGCTGACAACAGACCTGTTTGTTTCCACTGCGGACGTCCTGGACATGTAATGCGCTACTGCCGAGAGAAAAGGCTGTCTTTGACAACTCTCGAAACCGCCGACGGAACTTCGACGACGTTGGCACTGAAGAAGAAATACGCCGACCAAACTCTTCTCGCCGTTTTACGCCAAGTCCCACGAGAGGCCGATCCCCAATACGTCGTTACAGATCCCCGTCGCCATATCGCCGATCCAGTCAGTCGCCAGGCCGTAGGAGCGAGGAAAACTAAGGAGAGCGACCTTCCAAGGAGGTGAGGCCGCGTGTACTGGAAATCCTCCGTCGACCGCCAAGATGACTGGTAACCAACTAGACGTAATAATAGATAAGAAGCCGATACGTGCTCTAGTAGATTCTGGGGCATCGTTTTCTGTCATATCCGATAAGTATCGCCGATTTTTAAAGAAAGTTCTGTTTGCTGATGCCAAGAGCGTTATGCTGAAAGTTGCGGATGGAAATTTTGTTCGGCCGATAGGGAAATGTGTTTTACGTGTCCGTATAAACAATCGAGAACTGCCTTTTGAATTTATTGTTTTATCACATTGTAGCCATGACGTCATCCTAGGATGGGACTTTTTAGAGGCGTCTCAAGCCGTTATAGACTGTGGACAAAATGAACTTGTTCTAGAAGACATCTGTCGAGACTCCACAGCGCCTGACGCCTGGAATTTGTATGCCACCAGGGACTATACACTTAAGCCGCATTCTTTAACTAGAATAACAGTATCAGGATATCAAACCCGAGGAGACATAAATGTAGTTCTAGACGGCAGCAAACATTTGCTCTTCGAGAAAAAATATTGCTACACCGTCCATGGTATCCACATATCGTAACGGAAAAAGTGATGTCTGGGTTACCAACCTGCAGTTCCGAAACCAAATCATCCCTAGAGGAATGTGCATAGGCCAAGCTGAACCACTAAATGAAGGGCATCTATGTGTTATTTCCGACACATCGGGTTGCTTGGATGACCAGCAAGAAACTTCGGAGTCACAGATGAATTGTTCGTTAATGATGTCACCCGAGTTAAGTAACGAACAGAGAAACAAGCTATCCGAACTACTCCGGAAATTTTCTGGGCTTTTCACGAAGACCGACAAGTCGACAGCCGCGAAGACGAATGTGAAACACAGGATTTTTACTGGTGATCATGCTCCAATCAACCAACGAGCCTACAGTCTCGCCGACTGAAAGACGCATCATTCATGAAGAGGTTCAGAAAATGCTTGATGAAGGTATCGTCCAACCCTCTGAAAGTCCTTGGTCATCACCCGTTGTGCTCGTAAGAAAAAAAAAGATGGTAGTTGGCGTTTTTGCGTCGATTATCGCAAGCTGAATAGCGTCACGAAAAAGACGTTTATCCTCTGCCTCGTATTGACGATACGCTCGACTGTCTGAAAGGTGCCAAGTTCTTTTCTTCCATGGATCTCCGATCTGGTTATTGGCAAATAGAAATAGACGAAGCGGATCGTGAAAAGACGGCGTTTATTACCCCGAAGGCTTATACGAGTTTAAAGTCATGCCGTTTGGTCTCTGTAATGCACCTGCGACCTTCGAGAGAATGATGGACAATTTGCTACGCCATTTTAAATGGACTATGTGTCTTTGTTACCTAGATGACATAATAGTGTTCTCAGAAACTTTTGAAGACCATCTTATACGATTAAGACTTGTTCTAAAATGTCTTCAGGAAGCTGGTCTTAAATTAAATTCAAAGAAGTGTCTTTTTGCTGCCCAAAAAGTAAAGATTCTAGGCCATCTTGTATCTAGTAATGGCGTTCGTCCCGATCCCGACAAAATAAAAGCCGTAAGAAATTTTCCCACTCCAAAGAATATACATGACATACGAAGTTTTCTTGGCCTTTGTTCATACTTTAGAAGGTTTATTAAAGGTTTCTGTTATCTCGCCGAACCTTTGCAGTCGTTGCTGAAAAGTGGCGTGGAGTTTCATTGGGGTCCTGAAGAGGTGGAAGCATTTCACAGTCTTAAGAAAGCACTTACTTCGGATCCAGTATTGGGGATGTACGACGAAAGAGCTTCTACAGAAATCCATACTGATGCAAGCGGGTACGGTATCGGAGCTGTCCTAGTACAAATTCAGAATAATGTCGAGAAAGTTATAGCATACGCTTCTAGAACTCTGACAAAAGCCGAAAAGAATTATTCCACCACAGAAAGGGAATGTCTTGCCATCGTATGGGCTACCAACAAATTTCGGCCGTACATATTTGGAAAACGACCATCATTCCTTGTGCTGGCTCATGAATTTAAAGGATCCTTCAGGAAGGCTTGCCAGATGGGCCCTCCGACTTCAAGAGCATGATTTTGACGTAAAATATAAAACCGGTAAGAAGCATAGTGACGCCGACGCTCTTTCGAGAAATCCAGTGGAAGAGGAAACGGAAACACCAGACAAATCTTTAGCAGTCACGACGAGTATGAACCTTGCGATCCCGACAATGCATGACATACCGAACGACATTTCGATACATTCCCGGCCAGTAAAATCTCTTGCGAATCCTGTCATAAGATTTCCAAAGTCTGCTCATGGAAACAAATGGATAATAGTCTGCACGGATTACTCAACGCGATATGCAATAACAAAAGCCTTGCCGACAGCCGAAGTCGACGAAATAGCTAAGTTCTTACTTGAAGAAATTGTCCTCAGGCATGGAGCTCCTCGAGTAATTATCACAGATCGTGGAGCCGTCTTTCGATCCAGACTTGTTTCCTCTCTCGTCGACTTGTGTAACATTGATCATCGTTTCACAACGGCGTATCATCCCCAAACAAATGGACTGACGGACCTTGGCCGACATGTTGTCAATGTATGTGGATGTAGAGCAGAAAAATTGGGATGAAATTCTACCATTTGTAACCTTCGCTTATAATACCGCTAAACAAGAGACCACAGGTTTTACGCCGTTCTATTTACTTCATGGTCGTGAAGCGGAAACGACACTAGATACAATGCTACCATTCTGTCCTAACGATTTTGATGACAATAACATCACCAAGATAGCAGCCAGAGCCGAAGAATCACGACAGCTAGCCCGAGTGCACACTCTGAGAGCTCAAGACAAAGATCGTCGACGTTACGATTCCAAACACCAAATGGTATCTTACGCTCCCGGAGATCTCGTATGGGTTTATACTCCAGTGAGAAAAGTCGGTCTCTCCGAAAAACTCTTAAGAAGGTATTTCGGACCGTATCAGGTGCTACGCCGTTTATCAGCCGTGACTTACGAAGTACAAGATTTTGATCCTGCTTCACGAAAAAGTAAACTAAGAGAAGTTGTCCATGTACTGCGTATGAAACCGTACCATGATCCCGCCGAGCAAATCGAAACCGAGGATATTCCTCCCATAGAATCATACAAAGGACCCATCACTCGTTCCAGAATAAAGACCCTTGAACAAAATGACAGCGGGGCGCTGTCTTCTTTTCGAGGGGAGCAATGCCGCACGCATAATTTGCTACAGGTCCCGATAGCCGAGTTGGCAGAGCGTTGGACTGAACTTCCTCAGGTCTCGGGTTCGAATCCCGGCCCCGGCAGATTTATCCAAAGACTGGAATTTTGTTCTCGTTTTTAATGTATTGTTTCTCTAGGTTCTAGATGAATCCAGATCATTCTTTAGAGTGCATACTGGGTATTTCTCGAATATTCCGAAGTGTCTAAAAGCAGAGTTCATCGCCAGTTGGGCATGTTCGCAGTCCAGTGTTGTATCGAGCTCCCAGCGTTAGAATAAATCTAATTGTTTGTTTAATTGAACTCTGTGTACTTCTTTCGAACTCCGTGACAATATGAATATAAATCATGCCATCTCGATTAAGTGCATATGTGTTTGAAGTTATTTTTATAATTTTGCACATGAGAATAATTTAAAAATAAAATTCCGTTTAAGAAATTGGGCAGACTAAATAAAATTTATAAAGCTTATAATTTTAATGTATTATGTATGAATAAAAATCATAAACAATAATATATTTTTAAAATATTAATAAAAGAAACTAAAAATTAATATAAAATTAACACACTGCCACTTTACCTCAAAAATCTCCAAACACTCTTCATATTTTTTCTTAAACTGGAAATCTTTCGCATATATTTATTTCCTTAAATATATCGATGTTTCAATTGTCAGTGAACTTATAAACAAACTTTAAATTTGTGAAAGGATAAATATGCTCTTGTTAGTTCTTTTGTCGTATATTGGTTATTAAAAATGATATTTTCTCAATGACTAAAATACACTTCTTAGTGAATTAACTATATAATGAACGAATTTTCTAAATCTTTTTTAATTAAAAAATTAATGTTTTATGAAGTTTTGATGAAAACAATGCATAAAAACTTAAACCTTAGATTCAAAACTTTCTATTACTTAAGTGTCCCTCCTAACACACTTCATAACCAAAGGAGAATGCATGAATGCTTAGAATGCGAATGCACCTGCATGCAAAAAGTTTCTTACCATACATGAGGGGATTATTATAAAGTGTTTTAGTAATTTGACATTATCTGAACTTGATTGATAAAACGTAATATAAGAATTAGAAAATAGGATCTCGTTATTTTTAAGGAATCTGAATACTTTCGGAACCGCGATTTTGCAAAAGGGTATAAATGAATATTTTCTTTAATTTTTAGTGTCACTTAGTTTATAACACATGTGTAAAAATGTTGTAAGAATACTATTACACTAAAAAAATATTTAAATTCAATATTTTGGCAAAAAATGAAGAAAAAGTTATATATTTTCAAAGCATTTTATTTTTATAAAAAAAGGCTTCTGTAATAATACTAATATTTTACTCATTACATCTAAGATTTATCCAGAGAGCCTGAGGTAAGAGTTTTGAAAAATTCACATATTTTCAGTTACTATCATAATTAAAAAAATTATCGGTATTTTTTGTTAAAGTTTCCCCACTCAGATATATTAAAGTATGGATAAATCTACTTCTGAATTATATCTTTCAAAAATACTAGTTCGAACTCTTGACAGATGTATGAGCTACACATATGCAAAGTGAATTCAGCATTTTACATTGAAGGATAGTGTTTTGAAAATAGGTCAATATATGTTCATTTTTTTTTCAAAATATTACATTTAAATATTTTTTATCATAAGATTCTTAAAACAGTTTTATGCATGTATTGTAATCTAAGGGACTTTAAATTGTTTTAAAAAAATACTCGTTTGTACGCTTTTGCAAAATCAAGGTTCCGAGAATGTAGTCGGATACCTTAATTAAAGTACACAGAGCACTGTGTTTAACATAATTTTAGCTGCAGAGCAAAATCATTAATGTTTAAGTTCAATAATTCTTTAAAAAACAATTAGTAAATGATTGTTTTCAGGTAGTCTTTCTTCATATAATGAAATTAATATGCAACACTTTGTGAATAAAATATAATGTAACTCACACCATATGTGCAAAGATTTTGAAGGTCGGAAAAGAAGATTTATTTTTGCTATTCATCAGTCGTTTGTCTTTAAATAACTGCGATTTAGGTCTTCATATACCAATTAAAAAGTAATTGTTCTTGTTTTGCTGCGATTCGTCTCTGAAATATTGAATAGTAAATTTGAATTATAATAATAAATCGGAACACAAAAATTAACTCTTTATTTTAGAATATACAGTACTAGTTCGTATTTTTAGGGTTTTTTTAGAAATTAGTTTTCGTATTGTTTAAAAAGGACTTCTGCGTGTGATAGCTTAGAAATGGTTATTTTTTTCCTGAGTAATTTAACATTCCCATCTTCTTATGCGTATAGTTTTTACTATAACAAGAATTCTATCGTTACATAAAAATGATAAGTGAATTTCATCATTATATTTTAAACATTCATATTCAAAATTACTTTTAACAGCAGTCTTTATGCTAAGATTTTTCATTAAGTTAAAAATGTATCCTTATTTGCTTACATAAATTTAAAGAATCTAACATAAGGTGGTGTTCGACATATATTTTCTCGAAATAATTAGTAATGATTTCTTTAAAAACTTTTGATTTGAGGTAGAATACGATTATTTTAAATATAATATGATTACTTTAGCACAAGTAAAAAATCCTGCTAAAATGAAAAAAAAATCGTAAAACTCTAAGATCAAGTAAGTACTCAAAGGGGGAAAAACATCGTGTTTAATCAAATACTTAGGATCTATATAACCTATATCATGTGACTAATATACACAAGTACTTATGATCTAAGCAATATTATATATATATATATATATATATATATATATATATATATATATATATAATATAACATCAGAAATTATTCTCCTAAGTCTTAAAGATAAGACTCTATCATATAAAGCAGCAAAGAACTTTGCCATACATTTGTCATTATTATGTGTATATTGAGTCGTAATTGAAGACTATTCATCCATATCGGAATTCTTCTCAAAAATAAATTATGTTAAAATGTTTGTAGTAATCTAAAATACCAATGCCATTATGAAAAAATATAGTTATAACTTTTCGTATCGTTTTGTGAAGTATTAGGTGACAGAAAAATATTCCTAGATTGCATGACTTCATTTCCTGTAACTGATGATTGATTCGTTTCTAAAACGGATAAAAGAAAAAAAAAGTATTATTAGCTTTTTTTTCTCTGTAAAATTCTACATGATTTATATATATTTTGATAAAAGTGATTGATGACTAAAACTGTATTTTGTTGCTTTATCGGTGTAAAATTCGAGCAGTAAAAGCCAAGACAAGAATGAAGGGTTAGTTCAAACTTAAAAAGAGTCTTTTGTTCAAACAAAACACACGCCTTTATATGGCAAAACTTATGCGTAGCTGCTACGAGCTGTCCCCTGCTAACATGCTCACTTAAAAACTGACTATTTGGAAGCACTTGTAGCTCTGCAGATGCACAGATCTCTACCATTGATTAAAACATGATTCGGTGTCCCATATTTCAACACATTTAAGAGATACACAAGTGATTTTTTATTTTCATTATTTAATGCATACAGTCACAAGATGGCGCCACAGGCTAAATAATACTAAATAAAATATAATTTATAATTGTTTTGTTCTGCTTGATTGATTGTACTCTTCCTTGTGAAATTTTCCTATAAAATGACTTAATTTTTTAAGTATATAATATCATAACTACATTTAAATTTGTTTGATGTTATTAATTATCTGAATTTTACTAAATTTTACTAAGTTGAAGGAAAATTAAAATGGTGACGTTTCGTGGGGGTATAATTAATAGTTTTAACAGCATTTTTATTCATGTCATTTTAACTTTTCTATATTAAGTAAATCATTTTAATTTTATTTTTACTTTTTAAAATTTTACTTACCATAGCATTAGGATACTTAATTTAATCTTCTAATAATGACATATTCATACATCTATTTCGATTTCCTACAGCACAATAGTACAGGCAGATTATGAGAAAAAGTTGCCTAGCTTCAAAACAAAGTTTAACCCTGCAATAGAGCCTAAGGGTAAGAATTTTCTCTTGTACTTTATTTCCTACTATACTGGTTGTTGTAATGCTATTTTTCTTTGCTCATTTAGAACTCTAACTATTTAGTATACCATTATTATAATAATTATTATTGATTATATTTAAAATTTCTAATTATATAATGAATGAACATGTCTTTTATTTTCACAATGAATTGCATATTGGAAATTGTTTATTAAATATCATCACAAGATAACTAACATTAGAGAACAAGTAGTTTTATTTGTGGTCATGTGATGAGGATTACAAATGAGTCTATTCTTCTTTCAACTGGCTTCCAGTCTATTCTTAAGTAACAGCCTAGCGTCCTGTCAGATTTAAAATATATCAATCTGACTGCGCTAAAATCTCCCACGAAGGAATCCCAGAGTATAATGTTCTTTTCCGAGACCGATTTTTTTATTAAGAAAATTTCCATAACCTTAAAAGTTGTAAAAAAGTTAAACACACATTAAGACAGAGTACGATTCATTTGAAAAAAATCGGTCACAAATACAAATCTAACGTTTTTGCTTAAATTATTTTTTATATATTTTTCTACACTCTCACAAAATTTGAATGCTATAATTTTAAAAAACGCAGAAATGTGATAACTCTTACATTCATTATCAGCAAATCAAAACTTTCAACTGACTTATCTCAGAAAGATAAAATAACTAGTTTGACTTCATTTAAAACGCTAAGACTTTTTTTTTCTATTGCGCCTAATACTTTGAATTTTTTTCATTTGTTGCTAACTGTACATGGAATAAGGGTTGGTATGAATTTTTCAAGCAAAGCAATACTTAGTTTTTTAAAAAATTAATTGAATTAAGAGTTTACACATTTTTTAGAAAATTTCAATATGCATTCAGAAAAAAATGTATTGTATGAATACCAAACATGTTATCGTAAAACCCATACCAACTTTTGTTATTCATAGTTTGTTGTATTTGTAAATCACGTTTCATATATGTACTTCAGTTTTTGTAAGAAATGTGTGTGTGTGTGTGTATCATTTTAAAATCACTTCATAAGTTTCAAGTTTTTCCCTTAAAAAACTTAATGCTTAGTTTTTTTATAAATGTTTGATCACAAAATCTGTTTTACACCATGCATACACGTAGGAGGCAACAAAAAATATTTTGAAAGTCGTTAAATTAAAAACAATTTGGTGTAAATCGTGCCATGTCCCTTTTAAACTAGATTCCAAAAGATAAATTGAAATAATGAAAAATCTAATTCATAGATTTTTTTTTCTTTCAATACACTTTCAAAAGATTACTTTAATAAATAAATGTGCAAATACCAAAATACCTTTGTACTTCTCCTAAAATTATATTTGAATTTATCCCATTTATCAAAATAAATATAAAAAAAATGATGCCAAACATTTCAGAAGTAAACAGGAGGTGGAAAATTCATGAAATAAACATATTGCTGCATTCCCCCCAAAACAATTTCTCAAGAAAAAAATAACAATGTTTTCCGAAGGATGGTTAAATATCGAAAACAATTGTAGGCATCATATTTTTTAATAGTATTCTCAGCAATATTTATTTAGTGTTCTCAGCAATAAATATGCATATTCCTTTCATACGCACCTATCTAATTGTTACATTAATTTCCAATCAATGATATATTTTAAAGCAAAAAATACATGTTTTACTCACAAAAAACTTTTTTAAAATAAATTTCTATAATTTAAATAAAATATTTTATTAGCTTTATTCATTTATATTTCCAAAAAGAATTTTATAAAACTTCTACTGACGCAGAATATTTTAGCAAATACTGAACATTTTCTTTAAACATAAAAAAGGAATGGCGAAAAATATAAAAGCAGTATGTGTTATTATATACTACAATGTTTCAAAGAATTAAACTTATAGATACTCCTACAAATAAAATGTTAGAGTAAAATTAAATTTCTGTTGCTTTTCGTACAGCAACACAAATCCATTGACCTATATTAAATTCCTCAAAGGTACGATAAGCTTACGAAGTTGCCAAAAATGCGATTTCGAACAGGAAAGTAAAGTAGTTTACTGAAACCTCTTCGATAGAGAAGTTAATTTAATTTATCCATGAGTAAAATTGCTGTTGACACATCATTTTGTCACCGTCATCGTGAAAGAACAAAACTCGCATTAAAAGGAAATTAAATTTTCTTTCGAGATCTTTTACTCTACGGTATGTTTTCTTTTAGCGTATGTGAAGAAACTTTATCTGTCATCATTCGAGTTAAGATAATTTGCTATATAAAAGAAAACAATGCATGACAGATATAACAAGATAAACTAACACGTACTTAGAATATTTTCAGAAGATTCAACTAATATGTAGGATTTATTTTGCTTTATACTATCTTGAAGGACCTTACCTTTATTTTACTGACATAAATGACAATATCAATTGATATTTTTTGTTATAGATTCCGTATCCAATTTTTAAAAATGTTTTTAATTATATAATATTTTAATCGGCTTCAAATGCCTTTTTTAGGCGTAGATCAATATTTTCAAAGTAACGATTGTGTTAAATTTCGTGTTAATAAACATTTATCATTTTTATATCAATTTAAAATTTAAAATTTTGAATTGTTTTTGTTCCAAATGTTTAAAGTTATGACAGCTAAAATAAAAAAATGGGAAACATTGATTTCAGTTACTGCGCGTTAATGAACCATTACATTGCAAAAAGCAATTACTAAGCAAAAAAAAATTATCAGTGATGGCTGAAAATATTGTGAAAATATATACTTCGCAAACACAACACTTTCGGGAAAATTATATTAAAAATAAATTGATAAACTTTTCTTTTTGAAACAAAAATTATTTCAGATTAAAAAGAAAAAAAGTATATATATGTATAAGTTTACAAGAATATATGCTGTAAAAAAGTTAAGCAAAATTCACGTATAAATATTAATGTACATATCAAATATATTCCATAAAGAAAAAAGGCCTTTTTCTTGTTCTAGAAATGCAAGAAGGATAAAAAAACGTTAATTTGAAGCATTATAAAATACTTTTAAATAAGAGAAATCAGTATGGATAGTACAATTCTTGAAAGTAAATTAATTAGTGCTTTTAGGACTACGTCGTCTACGTTATTGATTTGAATTTTCCAACCAAGTGTGATAAATGACTTGAAAACTCATCATACTGTTTAATTAAACAGTGTTTTTATTTTAAGTATATAATTTATAGGTAAAAAAACTATTGCGTCGAGTAAGGAAAATAAGCCTAATTAATTTATTTTTAATAAATATTTTCTTGTTGAAAATACACAAATTAAAATTTGTGAGAGGGAAAACAAATACTCACTTTTTTTATCCTGAAAACATTTTTAATTTTACTTCTTGGGGAACACACACGCACACACAAATAAGATAACCTTTTAATAAATAATTACTTATTATGTTTTCATTATGGCAGTAAATGTAAGAAAAAATATACGTGACAAAAAACATTAACAGAGAGTAAAAAAAAAGTCAATGGAACATTTTAATTACATTGGCATTTTTTCGGCATATAAGTACTCCATTACATCGAAAACCTTTCTGCTATTAAGTCTAATTCTTTAAATTAAAAAATTGCTCTTTTTATGTAAAATATTTTCTATTTCCTTTTATTTCATACTGACTACATTATTACTCGTATTAAAACAAACAGTAGATAAGAGCTATATCAAATGCGATTGCTTCTTTTTTTTTTATATCCAAAATATCTTATTGATTTATGTTTGATCAAATTTAAGCATAATGATTACAATAGATTTTTTCATTGCAATTCATTTATATTCTTTTTAATTAGGAATTTGGTTAAATGAGAAATATATCATATAGTAATATGTTAAACAAATAACCAGCTCACTAATTTCCTATATGTAAGTCTTTTTCCTCATCAGAAAATAATGCCCAAATGGTGGATCACAAAATAATCTTAAGCCGGCCTTCATGCCAGGGTCATAGTCGGTGCCTTAGGCAAATATGGAAATTCCATCATTTCCGTTTGTGGGAAATTTCTACTTTAGTAAGAATGTATACAATTTTATCAATTATTTTATTATCTTTTCTGAAATTTTTATTTAAAAAAAAACAAGGTATTTTTCTCGAAGTGTTTTTTTTCTTTTGAGTAAAAACAAATATTAATAATCCGTCCACTGTGAATGATACTTTAAGAAAATTGTAAAACATTTTTAATAAGTTATCTTACTGCATATATTCTATGAACTTCAAAATTTCAACTAAATTTACAAAAAAATAAAAATTTTGTATAAATATCCACATTCCATATCTACCAATGTCCTTTAATGCAAACTTTAAATTCACTAAATTTTCGCTTGTTATTTTAAGTTTGTTCACACACAAATTTCATTTATTACGTAATATTTTTATTTATTGCTTAAACTCTGCCTTTTTGTTTATACATTTCACATTTTTAGTTGAATTTAACTAATTTATGATACAGATATTTCATGAAAAAAAGTAAAAAAATTATATTATATTTTTATTACCTGAAAATTACTAAATTTTGATTTTTAGTGAGTACCTTGTTGATGGTTAGTTAAATTTAAACAAAACAAAACAAAACCACAAAATAGTAACGAGATTTAACTTTAACAGGCTAGTAAGGCATAGTTCAAATATTTAATTTTAACACGAATAGGGTACTCAGAACTTTAACTGATGATTTTGACTAGAAGAGCACCTTTTATAAGCTCATCCTATTTATTACTTTAACTTACGTGCAGCAAGGACAAGTTGAATTGGGATTCATATGTATTCCAAATTTTTTGCCTTAAGTATCTATTCAATTGTGACAGTCAACTATATCTTTCAGTTTAAAATAAAACAGTAACAAGTAAGAATTTTTGCATCTGAAAATGTTTTCATGGAAATAAAAATGTAAAAGCACAGTTTCAACAACAAAAAGAAAGTTTCCGCTCTATAAGATTTACCCTTAACTGAAACTAAATAAAAATGATCATTTACTTTTTGTAGTAGATTATCATTTACTTTTCATTGATTTTTTTTTTTTTGCGTGACTGTTTTCTAGTGAAAAGTTGTTTTCTTCTAGTCAATTTTTCATTGGAAACGAGTTTAGAAAGACCAGAGACAGTCTATTTGAGAACGAAAAGTCGCAGAGATGCAAGAAAAAATGCTTTTCATCAAGTTATTTAATATTTTTGTTCTAGAATAATTCAGTGATGTCTGTTTCAGAATTAATTTGGATTTTCAAAGACTGGAATTGTTTCAAAATGAGATAGAAACATTTCAAAATAACAGTTATTTTTAACCTGTCGCTTTGTTGTCTATAAACACAAAATAACACAGTTCTTTGAAATGAAATTGTATATAGTCCGCGAAAGTAAGAGCAATCCAGATAAATTTTATCGAATATGAGTTCCTAAGTAAGCATTTAGTAAGCAAACAGTTATAAAATATATATATATATAATGATATCTGAAACTGACATAAGCACTTCGTATATTCTTACTAAAATGTTTGAATAAATTCAAATTATATTTAATCTAAGCAGATTCTTCATGGAAAAAATATTTTATTGAAATTCAAAATTATATAGATTGTACGACCACAAACTAAAATTATTAAAACATTCTAGGAAATAGTTCTACAATTAACCAAATATTTTAAAAAAAAAGTTTTAAGAAAATTATAAAATCTTTAATTTTTACAAGGTTTTATAATTTCTGAACAATAAATGTAAAACGTTTCAAAAATGAAACTTTCTCAAAAGATTTGGAAAAAAAAACTAACAAAAGATTTGAAAATAAAATTTCTCAAACATCTGAAAAATGAATATAAAAATTCATTCGGCTTATTTTCTGATGCCTGTAGTTCCGAATATTTTCCCCCAATACGATGTAAATTAAATATAATAAGTTTAAAAGAAGTAAAAAATAACAAGTTAAATATAATCAGTTCACAAAAAGCTGATAAATAATTGAAATTTTAAAATTCAATATGACTAAAATACTAGCAATATATGATAACTCAACACGATTACCAATAAGGAATGTAATATTTTTTTCCCATTTTAGCAAAAACAGAGAAACACGCAGTGAAGTATTATTTTGTTTTTCATGGTAAACTTATTTTATTAAATCCATGCTTTCAATTTAACTCAATTCTTATCATTGATAACATCATTACTTCACGCCCTTCCAGGAAAACAACCTTTCCTATCATATGTCACCGCTAATTGAAAGCAGATACAACCAAATTACGATCATTGGCCCGTATCCAATAGCTTTGTAGACACTGAACTGCTAAAGTGAAGTATGTACTGTATACATAACCATGTTCAAAGGACTTCAGAGTAGATCTTTGGAGTGATGGAACTATTCGTCATTTGCTGTTTCGCATGAAAATGGATAGCTATACGTGTATAGGTTAATTAATGAACTTAAGATTTATTCGCATAATTCGAACGTGTTAGTTTATGTTGTAGTATCTAGAAATATAATGAGGATTAGAAATATATTAAGTTTATGAGAGTTCTATGTAATTAAAATTTTTAAACGTGTAAATGTAATAGAGAGATATATATAAAAAGAAGTATGAAGAAATGCAAACGATTATCTTAAATATTGTTTTCATTGAGGAACATAGAGAAAGAAAATTAAAACTGTGCTAGAGTTATGAAAATGCATTGGATCTATTAACACAAAACTTTGTAATTTCTTTATACACTGATATATAATTAACTTAAGCCATGGAGCCTTAATCATAGACTATATATAGACATCCTTTATATATAACTGAAGAATTTTAGATTCAATCCAATTTAACAAGTTACACTTGCCCTTGTCTGTAAATTAAAGTCTTTTGTGAATTCAAAAACTGAGGTTGTGACCTAAAAATACGAGCAAGCTTCATTTGCTAATAGAGTTCTGTAAGTATAATTATTTATATTCTAATACGTTTCAGCTGATATATTTCTCATTTGCTCTCATACAATTAGGCTACTATAAGTTTACTTTTAATTATGCAATTGATCATTGCATTAAAAAGAATGGCTAATGAATATAATCAAAGTTGGTCCATTGGGACGTACTGGGAACGAAAACACAATCAGGCAAGAGATAAATATATTTAAGCTTTAATTTCACATTAACCGACCCTACATTTCACATACTGCGCCTGCTCTATCTTACCCTGAGTGTCTCTCAAACAGGTTTGCTTCCCAGCTCGTGGTCTCAAATTCAACACGGCTTCAAATGGAAGCTCGAACAGCGAATGCGCTAAGAGTCTTAAAACGTAGGAGGAAAAAGGTTTCTTGAAGTATTTTCTACCCTCTAAAAATAAAGGAGTCCTTATATCAGTGTTTCTCAAAGTGTGAGGCACACCCCCCTGGGGGCGATGACCCTACAAGGGGGCGCGAGCATATTGAAAATTTCAAGATTTTTTTAAAAAAATAACCAGAAAGAGAAGTAAAACACAAAATACTTTCTTCCATAATAAAAAAATACACAACAGCACTGATATAATTTACGTTTACCATCTGGCTTTTATCCGTCATCAAATAGCTATCTTTGATCCCAAAACCAAATTAAAGAAAAAAAAACATTTTGTTTAACGTGCTGTATTTCCTCAGTGAGAGATTTTTTTATTACGTTTTAACATAAAATATTACTCGTTAAAAGAAAAACGAAACCCAGACCCTGAAAAATATTCTAAGAAAATAAGCAATTCATCACTGTAATTATTATTGAAATACTGTACATTAGTTGTAGAAAAAGAAAAGGAAGACATGTTTCACTTTTCAACCAGGCTGCATAATACATTTGTTAATCATTTGATTGACCTTCAAACTTATTGGTATGGTTATTTAGATAATCCATTTTTTTAATACACTTTTAAACCGGGAGCGGTGGCGTGGGACATCTGTGATCTCTATTGAAGGAAGTTGAAACTGATCAAGCACAAGAAAAATCTACTGAATGAATTCATATTATTCATGATTCAGAAGCGTGATGAACATGAAACGAAAGGAAAATTTTCAAATGCTTCCTAAAGAACTCCATCAATCTAAAATAGGAAGCCATAAGTGTACCAGAAGGCTCAGTTCGACTTGTCAAAAAGACACAAGAAAGAAAAAGTTCAACTTGCTATTTGCTGATTACCAAAGGTATCACGAGTTCGAGCCCAGTACCACTAAAGACCCGTCGTGTATGGGAGAGATGCACATCATAATCTGTCAAGAGCTCAAACGTCCTCTTGTTGCAGTGGTGTGGTAGTTAAAAGAGGCCAGCTCAAGTATCGTCCTCGTCACTTAATCATTGTTCAAAATTACGAGGTCCGTCTCCAAAAGCCCTCGTGTAGTTGAACAGTGCGACGTTAATATTCACTCACTCGATTATAAAAGCTCATTAAAACTACAATAACTTGGAACAAAATACGGCAGATTTGCCAGCAAATAACATTTCTTTAATATTAATAAAAACTGTCTCTGATTTGCGTCCTTTATTACGGTCTTGCACTTTTGAATCATTTTAGTTCAGTCTTTTATAGGATTTTTTTCTCAAATCATCAAAGAAAAATTGAAAAGTCCTTCAAAGCCGGTAAGTATACTTTCTCTTAATTAAATTATTCACTGGAATTCCGATTTTTATCTTGTACAGTAAAAATAATTATAAAAAAATGATTGAGGTGACTGAGATCCCCCCACTACCTTT
The DNA here is from genome assembly GCA_019973935.1 of Trichonephila clavipes. Classification (NCBI taxonomy): domain Eukaryota; kingdom Metazoa; phylum Arthropoda; class Arachnida; order Araneae; family Nephilidae; genus Trichonephila; species Trichonephila clavipes. The sequence continues at coordinate 1,402,086 of BMAU01000722.1, read as the reverse complement.
AACGTTAGTATCGAGTGCGCGCCTGCTCCTGGGTTAAAATATTTTGAAGTCTTCTCGCTTTAAATATTAAAAAGTAACACAATTATTCTTCATCGGACATTTATATTCTTTTTTATTATTTAACATTAATTCTAAATGCTAATTCTGTGAGGTTTAACATTACAGTTCTTTTAAACAGTTATTCACAATTATAGCATTTATCTAAAAAAAATCATTTTACATTTTTGTATGCAAATGTCGTGCACGCAGTTTTACTCTCCTTACAGTTCAGCTATTATATAAATAATAATGTTTTATTTTTTTAAAAAAGTGAACTCGTGCGAAGAGAGAGAGCTGGTGTTTCTCTCTCTCTCTCTCTCAGCCAGTGTTCGTTTAATGTATCAGTTCTGAAGAAGGTATTTTATAAATAATTTCTTCATACTAAATTAAGAACAAGTTTGATAATTATTAGGGACTTTCATGGGCTTGCCTTGTAGAGCAAAGTTTTTCAAAGGAAGGTTTAATATCAGAAATTGACACTCTGAGTTATTTTTCTATATTTAGCTGAGATCTATATTTTGTCTTCAAAGCCACCGCAGAAAATCCGGTTCAACAAAGGTAGGATGTTGAAAATGGTAATAGTATACGAAGTGCTTTTGTTTTCAGTACAGAGAATTCATCACCCACCTCTACCTAAAATTCAAAGAGCGATTTATTACAAAATTGCCTTTTAAGTTTTCACTGGATGTGAAATGTATGAAGATTTCTTTGGAAGTTGAGAGTCCTTCTGGAGTATCTAGAAATAGATGCCTAATGCACTCGTAACTTTCTACCATGTTGTCCTTCTCCAGAAAATACTTTTAAAAATTCTTTGCCAACGTAGCTAAATGATTTTACATGGTTTTAGAAACAACTTTCACATGTTGTTCTTTAGATTTGTAAGTTTTGACAAATAACGAGCTGGGGCTTTTTTCCCCATCATTTACTTCAGTAGCGGTAAATCCAAAATTTAAGTATTTTTGAGAATATTTATTGCCTTGATTTGATTTTTGGAACCATGCTCATATGTGTACTTGTTGATCCTTCATTATCGTCGAATGTTTGCTTACGACCTAATAATGTATGTATGATTTTGTTTTAATCTACTGCCGTAAATACTTAATTACCGTGAATTACAATTAACGTGTAAATTTTAAAAAATGTACATTCACAAGCTAGATTCGCAGGCTATAGAAGTATCGAGTCGACCAAAACTGACCGGAATTGTACGAGGTTTTACATGTTTTACGCAGACGTCCAATAGGTTGCGCAGACTAACGCAAACGTACCCTATAATGCCAAAAGTGATGGATATGATAGAGAGCAACATAGACTAGACTATTTTTCTAATGACATCTGTTCTTTGAGAAACGAATGCTGAAGGAGAAATAAATCTTTAATTAAATATATCAGTTTGCGATATGTTCCAATTTAAAAATTAGAGAAAGAAAAATAACATAATAATAAGTAAGTAATGTATATTTTAAGTGATTTTCTTAAAATATATATATATTACTTAAAAATTACATATACAAAACATTTAATATACTTATCGTATTAATTTGTACGGTTTATAATTAAGATCGTATTGTAACTTTAGCGTCTCTCTCTCAAACTGCATTTTTATTGCAGTAAATACACTATTGTTGTACGGGGGGGGCATGACAAAAATTATGATTAAAAATTGGGTCGCCAGTATTGGAAGTTTGAGAAACACTGCCTTATATTGTTTATTTTGTCCCAAGTGTAGTCAGTGCCATCTCAGGTGTCATCCTCGTCACTTGACCATGATTCAAAATTACGAGATCCGTTACCAAAAGCACTTGAGCAGCTGAGTAGTGCGACGTTAATGTTCATTCACTCATCCAAAAAATTTCATAAGCCTTATTAGGAGTAATTTTCTTTTTTTTGTTAGAAATGGGTTAAGAAATGGTCATTGATTGTTACAACCAATTAATTCATCATCGGCAACGATTAATATTTGGGCAAATGATGAACGAAGAATATGCATTTGAAGCACTACAACCATCAAACGGAGGTTATGTATTAAATTTTAATCATTCGGATCTTGGATGTCCTAATTTTATGATACCTGGATGTATATATAAAAATTAATTCCTCAAACGATGATGTGAACTAATGATATAATCGGAATAAAAAATTTTATTGATAAATATTTGCTAAAATATTATGCAAGTATTAAAATTTATCACTGTTTCGAAAGGAAATTCTTTTAAACACATTGTTATAAACTGTAATATTTCATGAATTATTATTTTCAGCATTTGATACATGAAAATGTTGCTTTAAAAACAACCTAAGAAACAAAAAAAAAATGATTTTGATTGTAGATTTTGTTTAGATTTTTAGATTGTAGTTACAGATTTTTTTTCTTCTTATTTTGAAAATCCCTCAAAGAAAACTTCTTTTATATAACCAAGAAAGGTTAAAAATATTCCCATTAATAAGTACGCGTTAAAATACAATAGATGATAATTTAAGAACCACGTGAAAAAATTATTAAGGGGTAAAAAACATCTTCTGGAAAAAAAAGAAAATTTCCAGTTGAAAATATGCTGCGCTTAGAATTCTAAACGTATTTTAAGAATCTTGAGAGTAATTAAATACAAAATTAATTTTGCACATTTTCTTCATGACTAATTCTCTAAAAATTAAGGTTCTTTTTTTTTAGGGGAAAGAAAAAAAAAGGGCTACGTGATAGAAACTATGAAGGGACAGGACATTCATAGTAAATTAACCGAATAATTTTGCTAATTTAAATAAGAAGTCTCTAAAACAGAAACTAAGAAGAAAGAATTTGGAACATCCATTTTGCGTTAAGTATGTGGAATACACTATGTTATTTTACACTTGCGTGGCTGGGGATTATTAAGCCAAATTTATTTTAATTAGTAGCTTATAAGTTACAATCATTAAAATATGAGAAGTAAGTTCTTATATAAAACAAATCTTATTACTTATTTAAATCATGTTATTTTTCATGAAAATTTGCTTTTGTCTAATCCTCATCATAACGATCTCTATTTCTAATAAGTTTAAAAATTTTTCATTAGAGTCATGCTTACATTAAATTTTATCTAGAGAAATATTAATTAACAATTTAAAGTTAAAGTTCAACAAGCCATAAAGTTCTTTTTTGGTGGATCACATCATGATTCCAATACCTCTGTGAGTGTAATTTTTCTAGAAGTTGAATGGGGTTCATGGATCCTTACAGATCAAAACGTGACGCAAATTACATTCGAACCTCTATATTACGATTTTTTCTATATAGCGAACTTTTCCATGGAACCTTGAACATTTCACGATTTTCTTAATAAAATAATCTCTCTATAGAGAAGTTCATTTTCTATATAACGAACATTTTATTTGTGATTCAATTTTTGTTCTCCCTTTTTTTAACGTACTCCTAAAAATATTTCAAGTTATGCTCTCTTAAACACATTTTATGGTAGTAATGAACCTTGAACTGGTTTTATCAGATCCTAACTCGCAGAAAGAAATATAGTTCTGATCGTTACATGCAAAAAGTGCAACCCTTAACCCCTATTGCCGAGTTCACTAGAAACATCTTCGTCATCCTCTTTCATCATCAGCGGAGTTCTCCCGTGTCCCTGTGTTCTAATTAAAAATAATGTATTTTTAATATTACTTGTATGTTTTAAATTATAAAATATCCTCAAAATTCATTAATTTTGTAAACTAATTAATTTCTTCATATTGAAAATAAAGTGAATTTTTCGGTATTCTTTTTTCTTGTTTTCCTTGCAGTTTTTCTTTCTTTGTTTCTTTTTGGTGGGTAAGATATATAATAAATATTTATTAATTTTAAAAAAGGTGTGAAAAAGGTTGTTTCATGTGGTTTATAAAGTATGTTAAATGATGAAACTCTATAACGAACTTTTTCCCGGGATTTAGCGACTTCGTTATATAAAGGTCCGACGGTATTTTCTAAACTAACCCTAGACGTTCCTGTAAAACTTGCAGAATATAATCAATCCCTTATCAATATGTTACAATCCAATCAAATACGATTTTTTTTTGTAGTCGGTTTAATAAGAAACGTATAATCTGTTTCCTTGCACATGTCTCTTCATTATGCAAACGTTTTTGTATCGCTGGAGCCGAGTTCATTGTTCCAGTTACCGCAGTGAATTGACGTACTGCAATGATCATTTTCTTATCATTAAAAGCAATGTAAAATCATCAACAGTTGCTTTAACACGTTGGGAACTTTAAACATATTTTGTTGTGGGGAACAGGATTTTCAGATTCGAATTAATTCTGAACTTGATGAATCACCAGCTTGTGCTTGAGTCTAGTCACATATCTACTCGTTCAAGCTACATCTTAAAGAGAATCAAGTAAACGAGCTTTATGCAACGTATAAAAAATTTATTCGAGCCAAAAGTTTGTGATTGTTAAAGAAGTGCTTACAAACCTTTGAAGTTTGAAAAGATTATTTTCTTAAATACATAGACTTTTTTTATGAAGTCAGTCTTTCTAAAGATAAAATGGTAGACAGAAACCAATTAATTTTCATTGTTAATATGATGTTTTTCTTTCAGAAAATCTCACTGCACTAAATTTATCAAGGATTTCAGAGAAGAATAATGTGAAATTCATGTTGTAACATTCCTTTTTGGAGGTCTGTGTACAGTAAAAAAGTAAATACACAATACCTACAATAAAAAATATTTAAAGATTAGGAAAAGAAGAGCACATATTTTCAGTCTTATAGGAGGGAATTTTATTTGAAGCTGATATTTTCATTTAATTTTACATACTTATGTAAATTACAGAAGTACTTCTGTTCTAAATAATTAAACTTCAGTGCGAAATTAGAAAAAATTATGACACCAGCGCTTACCTAGTTCGAGAGAGTTTTTACTAAAATGTAATCGTTTATCATGTTTAATTATGTAGTCGTTTAATAAATACTTCCGAAAATTAAAATTTGTTCTTAAGACTTCGATTAGAAGAAGAAATTTGAAATAATTGTAAAAATGTAAGTTGTTTAACATAAGAAACAAATGAAAACATTTATTTTTGAAACATAAAACTAATGAACAAGAGAGGGAGGGAATGAAATTAAAGGAAGATCCGTACAATATCAATACTTAAATATAATACGTCCCTCAGAATTAATTCATACAAAAATAATTATTTTTGAGTTACTCATTAAATCATTATTTCTTCAATATTTAGATTCTCAATTTAAGGTCACTCTTTTAAAAAGTTTTAAGGAACATTTTCAAGATATTTTCTTGGTACACATTTCTAATTAGACTGCTCAACAAATAATAGGAATCTTTAACAATTAAAGATGATGCCAAAAATAAATAAATGAAGATATACTTAAACATTCTTATACAAAAAAGTATATATTTATCGACCTTTCAAAAGCTAATGAAATTCAAATAATATATTAAGTATCAATTGTTAATGAGTTCTCTTTTGTCTGGAAATTCATTAATATAAATCAAGTTTGAAAGTTCAAAATTTAATTTTGAATAAACAGAATGTAATCATATTAAAGGTCGTAGAGGAATATATACTTCGACAGGTTCCTCTTAAACACAAGATAATACTCGTATTCTTTGAAATTTTATTTAGTTTAACTGCCACTCCTTAAAGTGGAAATATAGTATGCAAATAAGGCTTTAAGGTTTAAAAGTGAAAAAGGGGGAAATATGTGACCAATTGCTGCCCCACAAAATGTTACCTTGATCCTAGGATGATGTGGAAAAACATTACTTATAAACTCAAAGTTAGATTATAAACCGGTTAAAGATTAATACATACTGGATGTGTTTTGCCACATTTATAGTGCAAATATCATAGTGAATAGTAAACGAGGTTTAACTGAAGAGTAAATCAAAACACTTTTCTAAGATCTCAGTGGTTAGCGATCAACAGTAATGACATTTATACCTTGAAAATCATATTTATCGACTAGTGGCACTTCATTACCTAGACCCAAGCACTTGCAAGTTTTAATAGTAGAAATTGCGTGGTAAGTTCTCTGGAAAACATTATTGACTGTTGCACCTAACATCTCGATATATTTAAGGGAGATTATGTAGTGGTTAGAACCTGGTACCTTCGGGTTCATAGCCTAGTAACATATCCACTAAACAAAAATGATCACCTCCGTCTGGAGGCTATCACTGGTTTATTCAGATACCGCTACACTAGTCTCCCACCAGTGACTCGGTGGATAGGCGAACAACTTTTTATTACTATTATTATCTATTTTTGTTTATTTATCCTTCTCTTATTTTTTCTCTTATTTTTTGCGTTTCCTTAATTCAGTCAAGGTCACAAATGTAGTAGTTAGAACCCGCGACCTTCGGGTTCGTAGCCTAGTTACATATTCACAAGGCCAAAGTGATCAGCTCTGTCTGGAGGCTGTTACTGGCTTATTTAGATATCGCTACATCTCTATCATTTGGGGGAAGACGTTTTTGGAGTGTTCGCAATCATTTTGTATTTTTAAAATTCAAGTTGATTTTCCTCACAAATTATATCAATTGATAAAGAAATACATTAGGTTTACCAATTGTGTTTGTGATTATTCTGAGTGTTTTGTGTGGTGTCTACTGATATCGTTAGATCGGATTCCAGTTGCAAACTCCATACCGTGAGACCCTTGGAAGCTTAAATCACGCAACGATGTTTATTTCTTCATTCGCTAAGACGTAGCAGATGAACGTTCAAGATCCATTCTTCGCCAGCATTGTCTTGTTGAGTGTAAGATTCGAATTCTGATTCCACAAAATACCATCAAATAAAGAGGATGATTTTCGAGGTTAAATTTGTCAAAGCTCAATATCTCCTCATTTTGTTACGATATAGGAATTTGCGAAATGGGTTGCGAGTTTAAGAGCCACATGGCAGTGGTTCAAAATTTAGGACCCATCGCCAACAGTTCTTATAAGTTAAAAATAACTGTATGTTGTTCAAGTCTGAATGAATTATTTTTACGGTATATTAATATAATATGTAAATTTATAAAGTAAGCGATCTTTCTTGCAATCAATGAATATTTTAAGCCGATGATGATGAAACTTTTTTCTGGAATAGGATGGAAGAAAAAACTACATTTTCGAAGAATAGTATAATTTGTTATGGAACGTAACAATATTATCAAAAAATATTTTTGTTATGTTAATAATACTTACGAAATGATGAATTTGACGCTGGATGTTGCTGGGCATATGGCTTGCGAAGCAAGCCTCCATCCCATATCAAAATAGTGATATTTCCTGGAGAAGTAGCAGTCCTTGGTGGAGAGAGAACAACCTCATTGGTCGTTTGTACAAGGAAAGGGTGTGTAGCTATCAGGAACTTAGGGATGAATTTGTCACACATTTTCAAGTTTTATTTTACTATTTTATTTAAAATATAAATAAAATAATTTATAAACCCTCTGACTGGATGACCCGCTAATTGAATTTCACTTCGAAAACGATCTACTTTTTAAAGCTAGCTTCTCCGAAAATGCTCCGATAAATTTCGCGAACTGCTTCAAAAACGAATGGCAGTTTAGTGCTTTCCCCTGTTAACGCCACAGGAGGTCCCGATTGGTTTTCAGGGAAGGATTTTATTGCTTTTCGGTCTCTGTGTTCTTCGAAACGGGAGGTTTCTCATTCACAGCTGTGGCCTAGGGCGAGGATTGTGAAATGGACATTTTCTACACTTCACGGCTAACAGAGAGTTCACCAATTTATTGCAAATATATATTTCATATATTTGGAAAACTTGCTCAATTTCTGATCTAAAAACCAATTAGGTTTTAAGAAATTTTAATTTTCTGAGTTTCGATTTTAAATTCGGTTTCATTTTAAAGCATTTTTGCATTCCTAAATTGAATTAATTAAAAATATTTTTTAACACAATCCAATATTTCGTGTGAAACGGCAATTAACTACAATTTTAGTTTCTAAAATCATTTCTGTTTGCTCATCTTTTCAAGTTTTTGAGTTTTCTCACATTTACTTAATTAAGATTGATTTAAAGACCGATATATTTTTTGATACATAGTTTATATAATTTAAAAGCTCCTAACTTTGTTTTCATTATTTTTTTTCCTTTTGAAAAATGCCATGACCAAAATGTACGCAGGCTACTGTGATAAATAATACTTGAAAGGGATGGAATATGACTGAAAATGGTAAATCTAAAATGCAGCTTTTTCAGGTAATATTACAATTAGACTACAGAATACAAATGTTGCAGAATGAACTAAATATTTCCCTGATGTACCACAAACTACATTATAATAAATCTATTATAGTACTACACTGCAGGATTTTAAAGTCTCATGCAACAAAAACTTAAACTTGCTTAACTGCCACGATGGGGAACTGAGAAAAAAATAGATATTATTTACAAACTTGGTGATTTCTGGATTACGTTTGTATAACTACTAATTTCTATATAAATATTTTGCATTTAAAACTCTTGTGAATATATAAGGTTCTGATAAAAGTGAATAATTGATCAAATTAACAGTTGTTATCAATGTTATGTCTTAGAATATTTTGCATTAAAAAAGATATTTCAGTCATATTTATTTCAAGTAGAATTTTCATGTAGAGCATAAGTTGGATAGTAACAGATTGAAAAATTAAAGCTTTACAGGCAATGGAATTTTTTTATGCCATTACTATTTAAATATGTTTTTCTCAGATTTTTAATTTTGAAGATGAGAGTGTTTTCTAATCCCTAAGGCGTTTTTCCTGTTCAAGATAGAGTCTTGAAATATCTTGTAAATGTTCCCTTACATATGTTCTATAACAGTTCATATGGATTTAGGTCTGAGAGCTCTAGTTATTTTTTTAAAAATATCTTAATGTTAATATTTAAAAAAAAAGTTGGGTTTTTTCCAGGTTTAGCCATAAAAATAATTATTAAAATTCAACAAAGAGATATATTTTAAATTTTATATTTTTTGTTTCCAATAATCTAAGAAATATTAATCACTTACAATAATTAAATATTTTTAATAATTTAACATTTTAGAAAAGTTTAAAAAATTTCAAAACTGTTCAATGCTTTAAAGTTGGGAAATAATGACTTGTCAAACTAACCTATTATTTTCAGAATCAATATAATAGTATAATTTGAATATAAAACAAAAATTAATTTTACTGTGACAAACTGTTTACGACATCTACTCATATTGTAAAAAGAATGAAAGATAAATATATAACATAGTGGCAGTAAAAACCACATTCATAATATGTTAAAATCCTGTCCCGATACAAATTTCAATGCATTTTCCAAATTGTAGCTAAAAACAATTATATGTTTATTAGGACAGAAATTATTTATATTTAGATATATTTTTCCTTATTAAGTACATAATGAATAATGGCAAGATAATTTGTAAAATACTGAAAAATTTTAATGAAGAAAAAAGCCAGACATAATTTTAGATAGTTAGAAATTTAATTATATAATACACAAATATGCATGTTTTAAAAGAAATAAGTTGTCTAAGAAATTGAAATTTACTAAAAATTTCCTGAATAAAGTAAATCAGATTTCATCCTCAAATACATATATTTGTATGAAAATTTTATTCAATTTACAATTAGTTACACAAAACCTTTTATAAAAAATAATTTTAACAGGTATAAATAGCAAAAAATATCAAAGAAGTGTGAGAAAGACACATACATGTCGTTTACAGAAATGTCACAATGTGATATTTTTCGAAACACGGCACTGCACACAGTCCAACATTACAGTCTTTGCATTGAAAACGAGTTTTTGATGTTCAACCACTAAATCGTAAATATAAGAGAAACAACAGTCAAATATCTCGAGTGCAGACGGTGCTCGCTGATATTTGAGTGAGAAAATTACAGCAGCATAAAATGCGACCTCGTTTGAATTATATCTAATGTGCATATTTGGAACTGTTTAGCGTACTCGAATTAACTCAAGTGCACACGTCAAGGGTTTATATTGCATTCTAAGTCAACACGGTGGCTACTGATGAGCGACTACGTAATTTTGAACCGCGGTTAAGTGACGAGGACGATACCTGAGCTGATAACTCCCACTCCAAACTTCCACATCACACCAACGTGAGGACTTTTGACGTCGACGTGTTTAACGTGCCAACGCTAAACTTTTGTGGTACCAGGGCTCGAACACTGGACACGAGTTCATAACCACGACCATCAGGCTACCGTGGCCGCAAAAGAAAATAGCAAGTTTGAAAGAAATGTAATGGAGAAGTATATTTGAAGAAATAACTTCAAAACTTAACGAAAAACCAAAATATCAAAATTTATTTTAGGAATAATAGTGAATATAACTTCGTACACCTAAAACCACTTTACGCAGTGTATTTTGAAAGTGAACGTTTCCCCTTTTAGAGAAACTTACTATAATTATGTCAAATTCCTTTCATTTTGCTCTAAGGGGATCCCGAAACAACGTAATTTATTTGAAACACAAAATTACTTATGGTTGAATCTAATACAATTCCCTACAAAATGAATGAAAACCCTTTTTTATCATATAAATTGTGTTTGAATAGGAGATGGTTAGTTAATAAGAACATTTAAAACGTGTCGGCAATCTATGGACCTGTGGCACGTGGTACAATTCTTAGTGGCACTCAGCACTACTCTACAAATTTGTCAATTCTTGAGTGGATGGAAGCTGATAATAGACCTTATTTGACAAACATCTTCTGAGTTATGGACATTTATGGAACTACAAAATAATCTGAAAGATAATTCTAAGGATAAATTTACAGCTATTTTGTAAATAATTGAGTTTTATTGCTAGGGAATTTAATTGTTGAAAAAAGAAAATTGCATGTACTCTGCTTTCCACTTATGTGATTCTGCATATCAAAGTAAAAAATCTTTCCTAATATGGAAAATATTTCGACTCCGCAAAGAAATTGTTTAACAACTGAATGCTCAGAATCGTGTCATGCATTATACCCCTGGTTTTGCGATATGAAAGAAGAGTCGTGAAAGAGTTATATAATTCGCATTACAATTTTTATTTAACTATAATGAAGGGAATCATTTATATTTCACTTTGTCTATTTCTTATTTAAGTAAATATGTTGGAAACATACATTTTTTTAATTTTTTTTATCTTTGTTGAAGAAATAGTAACATTTTATATTGTTTATTTTTATGTTAATAAATGTATTTTATTGATCCATAATTAATATAAAATAAAACTGTAAATCTAAATTATTTACCTCTATTCTTTAAATCTGCAAATATTACCGTAAGAATCGAAGGATTTCAAAATTTCCTACTATGTGGCACGCTAAATGATACTGACAGATTGGTTTGGCACGTCTTAGCTACACAGTTGCCGCCCCTGATTTAAAATGTTGGGTAAGATAACCATTATATATTTAAATTTTTATAAATATACAAAAGGAGAGTATTTTGTCAATACATGTTTTAAAAGGAGTAAAGTTTACGAGAATGAAATATAAAATTGCGTTAAAATTATTGGTACTCTATCAACCGTACTTTTTTATATATACATATATATATATATATATATATATATATATATATATATATATATATATATATATATATAAGAAGTACGTCGATAGAGTACCGTAGTTATATATATATACGTCGATACTACCGTGACAATGAATTGGAAATTAAGTTCACAATTCATTGTTATTAAAATATATAAAATTTTACAAGACTTATTTTTTGTATTTGTTATTTTTATATTCCTTACTGAAAGCAACAAATGGGAGTTCATTACCTGCCAAAACTGCAGAGGCCTGGTTGTTTACTCCACAAGCTCCTACCTTATGCTTACTCTGCCCTACTAAGTAAAAATGCCGTCTTCTGCTCGTCAAGATCATGGAATTGCAGATATTGTTTTCCATATATTTTAAATATTAGTTTTCTAACTTCTACATCAGCCTTTTAATAGTCTTCACTCCTGCAAAGAAGTCTGAATTCAAAACTATAAAAACTTATTATTCCCAACAATGTCACATTTATATACCTTTATTTTTTATAATTCTATGAATGCGTTAAACTATTAATTTGTTATCGGACTATTTAATATTAAATGCGAAAAAAAACGAATAAGTTTCAGACTGAAACTTAAATTGAATTTTTCAAAAATTGTCATCGATATTCTCATAACTTTTACATTGTCATTTTAGCATATCACACATCTATCTTCTATGCAAAAATCTATTATAAGTTCATCAAATGTTTCAGCATATTTTTACTCATAACATGCAGTTTTCAACCACATTGTGAGGCCATGGTAGCCTAATGGTCAAAGTAACGGACTCGTAGCTGACGTGCCATGAGTTCGACCCCAGCACCAATGAAGATCCGCCATGAAAGAGAGCGATGCTCAAGCGTCATGCTCGTCACTTGACCATGGTTTAAAATTACGAGGTCCGTCGACAAGTGAGTGAATATTAACGTCGCACTGTTCAGCTACACTAGGGCTTTTAGTGATGGACCTCGCAATTTTGAAAAATGGTCAGATGACGAGGGCGACACCTGAGCTGGCAACCCCTCAACCACACCAACGAGATGACATTTCAGCTCTCGATAGATTTAACGTGCATCGCTGCCCTACACGGTGGGTCTTTTGTGGCACTTGGCTCGAACTCGAGACATGCCAACCATGATTCGATACCTTGACCACCTGATACCCCGGCCACAGGACCGTCGCCAAAAGCCCTCAAGAAGTTGAGTAGAGAAGAGAGAGAGTGCGACTTTATAATTTCCTCTCACTTAATTAAATTATATGAAATTTAAGGAATACTTGAAAAAATATTAGAAGTCGAATATATATATATATGTATATATATATTAAAAATTAATCTAATGATAATTTTAAAAATCCAAAGAATTATTAGTATTTATGGTAAATATATGTTTTTCAACTGAGTATGTGAGACACGCATAAATATCTTTTTCGAAATTCCAAAGCAGAATTTTAGTGGAGCTAATACAAAATTCTAGTTTTGCATGGTTAAGATTATAAAAATGTCAAATTTTAATAACCTTTTCTTCAGTCATCCACTAATGGAACATGAATGATGAGGGGGGGATTATGCATAAATATATATTTTTTTAACTTCAATTTAAAAAGGATATTTATATTTATTTATATGTGCAAATGTTAACTCTAAATTTGCCCAGATGCTTTTAAATACTCTTTATTTGAAGATTCAAGTTAAAAAATATAAACTTGAAATTAAAATTCTCTTTGAATGAAATTAATGTTCAGACATTCAAAATTCAAATATAATTTGTTATCTGAACAATACAAAGCAAGGGATTCTATGTAAGATGCCCTGAATATCTGGCTTTAAAATTATGAAAAACTATAAGATTTAAATAGGGTTTTTTTAACAATACATATAAATTTTTTGCAAATAATGTAATACAGAAGCTTAAAAATTATTCATGTTTAGAAGTGTCCGAAATTTTTAAAAGATTTTAAATTTTGAACCTTTTTATTTTTGACATAACAAAATAATCATTTTTAAAAAAAAAATCCCTGAAAGTATTGATTAAAATAAAAAAATGAAACAGTAAATTATCCTCAATGTTTTAATATATTATTTGAATTTAAATACTACAGATATTTTTTAAAAACTTAGACATACATTATAAAAACTTAATTCCATTTGAGAATTTTAAGGTAAAGTAAAAAATTGAGAATTCTCAACTGGTTGACTTGCAATTTATTTCCGTACACTTTAGGGTTTAAAGAAATTCTTCCGAGATTTTACGATTGCCAAAGGAACCGGTCTCCTCGTGGCCCATAAAAGTTCCCCCTCAATGCCCATTGTGTCTCCCCGACCGTCTCTAATTATCTTTCAAGATCGTAAACCTTTAAAGGGGGAAAAGAGAATTCGGAAAAAATTCGGTTTTGAACACATTACTTGAAGGGGAAAAATCTGTTTGGTTCATTTTTTGGTGAGTCCCCGGCCTTAGGAAAAATTCAGTGTGGTCCGTTTTCGAAGCCCCTCTAGTAGGGTGGAAAAAGCCGTGCTGTTCAGTTGGAGGGTTAATGTTGTGCATAGTATTTAAGCTGAGGTTTTAAACATGCGAAAGCTTCTAAGTTTATTCCTTTATCGATTCGAACAATAATTTTATTTTTTTTTTCATATAGAAATTATTCGACTTTCTATCGAAATATTTGCAACTTTAACTGGAGATTTTAAATTTGGAAAAGCTTCTTAATGAATTATTTTATAGATTCGCGAACAACAGTTTATTTTATTTATCTTTCATATACAAATATATTTCAATTTCTATCGAAATATTTGCTTATTTTAAAGAATAGAAACCTGCCTTGAAACTGAAATTGTTTATCAATATATATTTTAAAATCTATAATTTATCGGATAGAAATTCTAGATGTGTTAAATCTGCTCTAGGTGCCATAGTTTTTACGGAACTCTTTTAAATAACAAAGAATGTCTTTTGAAATATATGTCGAAATGTTTCAAATCATTTCATTCAAAATATATTAATAAAATTACCTAGTTTTTAAGGATATATTTTTGAACAGTTTTCTGTAATAAAAATGTTTATACCATAATAATTTCGTAATACATGTTTATTACATATTAAATATGTAAATAAGTTTTTTTTTAATTTTTCTCAGATTTATCATTAAAAACAATTAAATGAAAAATTTAAGAAATAATTTATGATGAGCAATGTATAAAATATAATATGGTAAAAAAGGCGAAATACGTTGTATGTTAGAAATTTTATCGCTTTCTTAAAAATTATTTACTGTCAAATTTTTTTATTTAGACGAAAATTAAATGGTGTGTTAGATTGGTAAATATTTTTGAATTCTAAAGATATTTACTTTAACTTTTTCGTTTAGATAATACTATATGTTTGTTAAATATTCCTTTGCGTATAGTGATTAAATACAGTGGTACAAACAATTGAGGATACACCTTACTTTTACTTGATAAATCCAACTTGCAATCGAAATAACACATTACCTAGAAGTGCAAACGTGTTTTTATTTTCACAAGTAACAAAAGGGTTAATTTACAGTAGAAATAACCAAAATCAACAAAAAGATATCTAAAATTAAAAATTTCACAAGTATTTGAAATAAACACAGGCAGATCTTTAGCTCAAAAAATTGAGGATACACCAATGAAATTTGTGTGACATATCACACATACAAAGACAGTGTCAATATCTGGTTGCATGTTCTTTGGCTTTTATAATGTCCTCCAAACGTCTTGGTACCGATTCGACCAATTTTTTGGTGGTATCTGGAGATATTGTATCCCATTCTTCTTGTAGCACTTGCTTTAAATGGGCTTTGTTCCTAATCTGATGTTTTTGGACCGCTATTTCTATTTCCACAAATTTTCTATGACATAGATGTCAGGGGACTGTGGGGGTGTGTGCAATTGCTGTTTACAATGAAAAAGACACCACACTTTGACATTACGTGCCGTATGTTTGGAGTCGTTGTCTTGCTAGAAAATAAAATTTCCATCTAAGCCCAATTTTTTTGCACTTTTTTTAAGATTTTTGTTGAGTATATCTATATAAAGCTTATGATCCATTATGCCATCTATAAAAACTAAATTTCCTACCCCATTTGAAGCCATACAACCCCAAACCATGATGGAGCCACCACCATGTTTAACTGTAGGACGTAAATTTTTTGGATCCAAAGCGGTGTTCGGCTTTCTCCAAACGGTGCGATGGCCATAACTTCCAAAAATGTTGAATTTACTAAATATAACTTTCTTCCAAAAGTTCTGTCTTCAATTGATGAGTTTTTGCAAACTCCAAATGCTTTTTCTGATTTTGTATGCTTATGAAATGTTTCTTTCTAGCTTTTCGACTGCTATACCCAGCATGTCTAATCACATTTCTCACAGTTTCAGCACTTACACTTCTGCCCATTATTCGAGAAGTTTCTGCAGCTAGTTTGACTGCGCTTAGTTTAGGATCAATCTTGATATCTTTCAAAACTTTCCTTTTGGCTACATCACTCAGAATACTTTTCCTTCCTCTTCCACTTTTATTTTCAATTAATCCATCGCTTTTAAATCTTTCAATGATTTTCTGGACACACGAGTGGCTTCTACCGACAATTTTAGCTATTTCGCGATAAGATATTCCTTTCTTAAATAACCTTAATACAAATTTTCTTACATCAATACTGGTCTCTATCCGAGGACCCATTTTCCATTTAAAATTGCAGCTTTAAATTCACATAACGAACTTCAAAAGACGAAAGTAGCAGTCAAAAAAGTTTAAGATAAAATTGGCCAAACAGGCTATTGTAGTAGCAACCAGAAAAAAATCTAGTGGTAGTTAAACAAAAATTTCTCATTGGTGTATCCACAATTTTTTGAGGTAAAGATCTGCCTATGTTTATTTCAAATACTTGTGAAATTTTTAACTTTAGATATCTTTTTGTTGATTTTCGTTATTTTTACTGTAAATTAACCCTTTTGTTACATGTGAAAATAAAAACACGTTTGCACTTCTAGTTAATGTGTTATTTCGATTGAAAGTTGGATTTATCAAGTAAAAGTAAGGTGTATCCTCAATTGTTTGCCTCACTGTAAATGCTTTATTTGCATTTTTTAAGAAAACGCGAATCAGTGTTAAATTGTTTAAGCGATTCTGCTTTTCTTATAAAAGGTACTCATGTACATTTAAACTCATTTTTTCAAAAATATATTTTATTCTGAATGTACAGTGAATAAAACAAATGTCTTTTTTATGTGTTTCGTTTTCTCGGATAAAATTTATATTATGTTTGTAATATCCCATCAAATGGATGGATTTATAGTTTAACCGGTTCCGGACCATGATCACACATATGTGATCAAGCGTTTCACCCTCCACGGTATCACATATGCGTTTGTGCTTTCCCAGCTGTGAGGCCAATTATCACACCAGTGTGATTTGAGTTTGGAACGTTTTAATATTAATTATCGCAAGACACTAGACAGCGTTTAGAGTCCATTTTTTTTTAAAAATAATTTTTCCCAAAACTTTGAATTTCAATGTGTGCCTCCGAGTTTTTTAATTATATCCGGGATATTTATGAATGTAAAAAACGGTCTATATTAGAGAGAATTCGGCATTTAAAGGAGTTATTGCGCTTTGTGTGAATTTCTGTATACATTTTGACAAGGTTGGAAAATATGAAAAGTTTATTAGTTTATTGAGCATCAAACATTCATAACAAGAGTCTCAATATTTATTTTATCCATGGTTCATATTTACAACAATAATTTTAATATTAAAATACATTTAAAAAGCAGATCTTCATGGAACAAACGTGCTGACTCATTTTTATTGAAAGAGAATAGTTTGTTCTTACTGGCTCTTTTTTTAATTCTGTAAGATCAAATCGCAACCAGAATTGACCTAACCATAAGATTAGAAAATATAATACTATAGCGATTCAAAGGAAAAAAATGCTATGAGCAATATAAGGATTAATTAAAAACAAAAAACGATATTAGCGGTTATTTAAAAGATTTGCATCAGTTCAAGCTAAAATAAGCTTATGTTAGAGTAAATCTATCGTTTGAAATTTGCCAGATAGTATTTTCTAAGTTTTGCGTCTATTTTATTCTAACCATCATGGCGAAATGAGTACATTTTTGTTAAATTAAAGCAATTTTCTGTAAAATTCGCAATTGTTTTTTTTAATATAGCGAAGCTTTTTTTTTTTGTACTATATATTCAGATATTACCAATGATACTAAGTTGCAAATTTTAGCATATTTGCTTGCATTACAGGTTTTATATGAATTTTAAATGAAATTAGACTTAGCAGGGAAATTCACCCAGTCCCATGCGTGCATATACTTCCATGGGTCCTGAAGAGGTTAAAACTCAATCGACTTACTAAGAACCACTTAATAAGCTGTCATCAATCTCATGTTAAAATAATGCGATCAGATACGGCATAAATCTTATTTTAGATCAGAAGCTTGTAAATTTATTTAGTTTAATTATTCAACAATACTTAAATTCTTTTATATTCAATTTTATACAAAAACGATAGAGTATTAATAATATGTCTAATAATATTAATCTTTTAAGGGGAATCTCTTGGATATAACTACCATACTTACTAAATGTCTTCCACAAAATGTAACAGTACTAGAGATTGGCCGTAAATGCATTAGAACATGTTTAATATGTCATTAACATTTACTTATTTAAATCTCTGCTTAGGATAACAATTACGATCATTATCTATACATTTGATACTTTGCATTGCACAGCCATGTGTATATAGGCTCTACGAAGATCATACACTTGTCTTTGTAAGCTTCGTGACCTAGATAAAAGGACAAATATGGCAAATTCATAATGATATAACATCAAATATGCCATACATAGCATTCAATCAGAATACAGTTCAGCTTGTCGAATAATACGATTTCATGCTTCCTAATCGATCTCAGGTATTGTCATATCGTATTCAAATAGCAACTCTGAGGCAGACCGGATCATGAATTGAAGCGAAACGTCATTGTAATCTAATATGATTGTTGCTAAACCTGACCGAATTTACCAGAATGCCTAATCATTTCTGGAGCTACGTGCAATCTATCAATAAGTACTTATTAACCAAACTCACCCAAACTCTGAGATAGAAGATCTAGAACATATTTTGCATAAATAAACGGAGTTTAGAATAATTTTCAAATCATTTCTTATATCATTTAGATACTCGATATATGTCTCATATATTTTTTAGGAAAATTTAGAATTCCAACGGGAAATATAAACTTGTATAATAAGATATCTTGCCTTGAAAACTTAATTAAATTTAATTATGTTTTAGAAAATGGATAATAATTATTTCGTTTAAGGGCAATAAATGTTTATGTGGTAAAACTTTAGTTTTTATGGAATAAACCAGTTTTTTATATATTTAAATGCTTAGGTATGTTTTTATATTTGGATTCATAAATTAGCTTCAGTCGGTTTTAAGACTTTATGTTGAAAATATTGACATAAAGTAAAATAATTAATTTGAACTAAGTGGATTAAAAATACAAGAAAATGTAATTTATAGTCTAATATTTACGTATTTTTAGAGTAAGTATGAATATCGCTGTATGAATTACTTGTATGCATACAATCATATGTAAACCTTTAGTATCCTTATACCTCTAAATATTATGTATTGTTCATGTTTAAATTTATATTCATTGTATACATTAGATTGGAATTTTATTAGTTTCACATTGGCTTAAATTACAATTCTATCATTCAATGTCAGAATTGGAATGCGCCTTTTTTCATTGACCATGAAACACATATGTATATTTAAATACATTATAACACACTAAATTTCAAAGTTAA
The DNA here is from genome assembly GCA_019973935.1 of Trichonephila clavipes. Taxonomy (NCBI): domain Eukaryota; kingdom Metazoa; phylum Arthropoda; class Arachnida; order Araneae; family Nephilidae; genus Trichonephila; species Trichonephila clavipes. The sequence continues at coordinate 1,382,656 of BMAU01000722.1, read as the reverse complement.
AATGTTACCTGTTTTCCAAAGTTCGTCTTTAAAAATAACGGTTTATATAAATGTCAATAACTAACTATAAGAAAACTTATGAAGGAAAAAAATGTAGTCCCACATTCTATTTTAAAGAAATGACGCACACACAGAGTTTCTGTTCCAATTTTTTCGAGCGAAAAGCAGAATTTCACCATCGGAATTTTTCCACGAAAATCAACCAAAGCAAAAAAGACGATCACACAAAACATTTGCCACAGTAGACTACCGAAATTAGTCTTTACCTACTTCAGCGATGCTACTCAGCTTATTCATTCATAAGTGATCTATGCACTCCTAGCGGCAAAACAGGATACTGCAAAAGCTCTGCCCACCAAAGAATTAGTTCGATTTCATTGGGGTATCGCTTCGTAAACTGAAATTCTTTGAAATTGTTAAGCATTTATAGAATCTTGGGAAAATTGCTAAAATTATAGGACATTAAAATTTTTAACCATATAATCCGTAACTCAAAAACCATTTTATAACTTTGAACATGAATATTGAGTTACACTTGAGTAAAAAACGTTTACACTGTCATAATGTATTTTAATATACTAATAAAAGTATAATTTTATGTTGTAATTAACCTAACAAAATTGGGTTCCGTACGCTATAAAAAAATAAACATTTCGTTTGTTAGAACAGGGGTTTTCAAGCATTTTTTTCATAGACCCCCTGCCATGTTTTTTTTTTGGTTTGGGTAGACCCGTGCATACTTAATATTGAACTTTTACAAATTAATTAACTTAAATCAAATACGTAGAACAAAACGTCCTGACGAATTGTCTGTGACAAACTGAGAAAATTCACGACTCGTATGTTATTTTGTTTTAACTTAATTCTGGAAAGAAACACTGAAATATATATGGTCCTTGTTTTAATAATATTTATGCCGTCAGCTTATAACTGCAAATTAATCTGATTAAATAGAGGAAATAAGTCTGTTAAATATATATATATATATATAGGTAAAATCTCTAGTTTCCACTTAATTAAATTTTCTTTTAATATTAAAGTCATGGTCTGGTTTAATGAGTGCCACTATCATAGACAGCCATTAATACTTCATGGACCCCAAATTATTTTTTGCTTACATGAACGCATTGCAAGTTGTCATAGACCCATGGGGGTCCATAAAGACCACTTTAGGAAATCACTGGTTCAGAAAGACAAATTTAGGGAATACATAAATTTTCAAGAGAGTAGATTAGTAATATCAAAATAATACAGAGTGTTTTTTTCCAGGTATAGAAGTTTAAGTTGGCATTACTTTCCAAGATGGCGACCGATTTAACAGCTGTCAAGTGATTTATTCTCAGTTTGGTTTGGCAATTCATCATGAATAGACTCCCGACTGAACAGCGCTTTCAAATTGTGCAATTTAATTTCGAAAATAATGGTCGATTTCCATTAGCGAATTTTGTTTAGCGATGAAGCGCACTTCTAGTTGAATGGCTACGGCAACAAACAAAACTGCCGCATTTGGAGTGAAGCTAATCCACAAGTGTATGTCGAAACACCGTTACATCCAGAAAAACTGACTGTTTGGTGCGCTTTATGGGCAGGTGGAATCCTTCTTCAAAAACGATGAAGGCCACAACGTTACAGTCAATGGTGATCGGTATAGAGCCATGATTACTAACTTTTTCATTCCTGAATTGAACAATCATGATGTCCAGGAGCTGTGGTTCCAAAAAGACGGCACCACATGTCACAAAGCTCGTGCCACAATCGTTTTATTGAAAGACACGCTTGGTGACCACCTAATTTCACGTTTTGGACCTGTGAATTGGCCTCCAAGATCTTGTGATTTAACACCACTAGACTATTTTCTGTGAAGCTATGTAAAGCCATTGGTCTATGCGGAGAAGCCACAAACGCTTGACCATTTGGAAGACAACATTCGCCGTGTAATTGCCGATATACGGTCACAAATGTTGGAAAAAGTCATCGAAAATTGGACGTCCAGATTGGACTACATCCGAGCCAGTTGTGGCAGTGCTATGCCAGAAATCATATTTAAAATGTACCAGCCGTGGCAGTGCTATACCAGAAATCATATTTAAAATGTAATGCCACAAGATTATCTTTCGAATAAAAAAAAATTCATGTCAATCTAATAATACATCGTTGTTTTATTGCAATTTAAAATTCTATACCTCTAAAAAAACACCTTTATATATATATATATATATATATATATATATATATATATATATATATATATATATATAATCAATATAAAAGAATTTTTCAATATATAATCATATACATATACATACACATATATATAAATTTATACATATATATACATATACACAAATACATAAACAAAAATATAAAATCAGACATGTAGTTATATACCTAAGATAACTAAAAGTAGGAAGGAGGCACATAGTATAAAGACAAATTCCTAGCCTTAGGAACCAGGATTGCAGGTTTAAACAAGTTTTGCGGCGCCAACCTTCACCTGTAATTTGTCATACTATGTACCAAGAGGAAAGGAAAGAGTTATATATGTAGAATTTAAATATTAAAAAATCATTAAACTAAATAACATATGAACATAAACACAACCTACTAAATCGAAGTTAAATCGATGGCCAAGAGTGCAGTAACGAGTTCCCGCCAATTTAGAAGAGCAGAACCGCATAAAGTTAATTGCGATACGATATAAGAAACGATTAATTGCGATACGATATACGATAATAATAAATAAATAAATATATATATATATACTTTTAAAAAATCAAAAAATAAAAATCATATAAAATTAGCGTAAAATATAAAAAAAACTCAATATATGTATATATATATATATATATATATATATATATATATATATATATATATATATATATGTCATGATTTTAAGACAGAATCAGATTAAAGTTTTAAAAAGTAACACCTTTATTCGATCGTTTGTACACCTGTTCTGACACTAAGGGCAGGGAGTAAAAAGCACGCCATGGTGGTGGTTTCAAGTGGATAACACTTGAAAAACATATGGTAAGTGTCGCTGCTTTGAAGAGAGTGCTTTCAAGTTAATGTTGACATATGTTGACTATTAAATCTAACGATCTGGAATTAGACATGTTTATTGGCTAGGCCATATGTTCGGAAGAAGCAAATGGGTGATTAGTTTGATACTTGAATATGGGGACTGAGAAAGATGAGTCAAGTGCTAGATAGGGAGTTTAATTTTTAATCTAATTTAATATCCTTACATTTGTCCCCCAATTTTAAAAGGGAGTAATGGCGTGGTTTTTTCTCTCTTTACAAACTTAATCAATTTTCAACAAACAGAAAACAATACATAGTTATTTAGAAAGACATATTACACACAGTAGAAATTTTTAAGCAATAGGAATACTAAAATCAAAATGCAATATAATAAACGAAACTATAACAGCAAACACAGTAACGACACTTCCAACATATCAATTGATAAACATGAATTTCCATACATATAATTGAAGATTAGCTTGTTCAAATCTATTCGACATCTAGAATAATAATAGATTCGTATTATAGCTGGTAGATATTTTGAAAAAATTATGTTGGAAAATAATATATCAAACAATAAGATAGTAAATATAAAAATACATGAAATCATACAAATGTTAAAATAATAATTTTGTATAAAAATCTACTCTGTAGAAATATTGTATGTGGGTCTCTTTTGAGGTTTTTTTTGTTTTAGATAATTGAAGATGAATCTCCGTTGGATTGAATTGTGTTCCGAATTCACATATTAAATTATTTTTCAGTTCGTAAAACTTTTAGGGATAGATTGTGATTGGATGTAAGTCTTCACAGCTCCATCTACTAACTTGATTATAAATAGGATTTTCTGTTTCTCTGGTATATTGAAGGAATCGCACGTACTTTCAAAATTTCTAATGAATGTTTGAATGGGTATTTCCAGTTTATATTTTTGGAAAAAGTCTGTAGATCTTCAAATCGAATATTTTTAATAATGGTTATAGGTTGTTGTAATTTTTCTTCATCAGCATCTAACTTCTCTTCTTTCTTAATTTTAATTTCATTCATTGTTTCCATTTTTGAAGTATGACTTTCTGAAATCTTGTTAGGAGAAGAGGATGATTCTATTTCTTTGGCGGTAAGAGCGATGCTCTTTCGGGGATTACTAGCGCGTTTCTTTTTCCGTACCATAGAGCAGAATTCCTTTTAATTCCGGCAACCTGACGTCTTCAGCCAAGAGGTTGAGTGCCGTCGAAGTTCCATAAAATTCTCCATATCAGTTATTACGTTCGTTGGCGTTAGTTTTTATATTAAATTATTTTATAAAAAAGATTAGTTTTTTACGTTAAGATTTGAAATCCATTCGCAGATAAAAAAAATCCTGCCCGCTTTAATTCTGTCATGATTTTAAGACAGAATCAGATTAAAGTTTTAAAAAGGAACACCTTTATTCGATCGTTTGTACATCTGTTCTGACACTAAGGGCAGGGAGTAAAAAGCAGGCCATGGTGGTGGTTTCAAGTGGATAACACTTGAAAAACATAAGGTAAGTATCGCTGCTTTGAAGAGGGTGCTTTCAAGTTAATGCTGACATATGTTGACTATTAAATCTGACGATCTGGAATTAGACATGTTTATTGGCTAGGCCATATGTTCGGAAGAAACAAATGGGTGATTAGTTTGATACTTCAATATGAGGACTGAGAAAGATGAGTCAAGTGCTAGATAGGAAATTTAATTTTTAATCTAATTTAATTATCCTTACATTTATTAAAATTTTTTAAAAAATAAGCATGTGGTGCCATCTTTATAATAATTGTAGGATAAATTAGATATTGTCTAAATTTAAAAAAAACATTACAAATCATAATAACAGTAAATAATTACAGTAATACAAATTGTATCATAAAAAAACATTATAAATATAATTACAAATAAAGTTAGCAGGGTATCCATGTTCAATACAGTGATTAAAAATTTTTTTAGATTTAAAAAAATATTAGCTTTATCGGTAACTAATACATTATTGCGATAAATATAGTTAAAAATAATATTTCTATATATAGATATTGATAAATTAGAATTCCAGAAAGGCACTTTGATGATATTGAAATTAAAGGCATCTCTTTTATCATAAATATTACTATGTAGTTTCAAATCCTTAATATATAGTGATACATCTAGGTAATTTGTTTTGATTGGATTATTATTAATTTTGACTAAGTTTAAGTAGGACGGATAAAAATTAATAATAGGATTTAAATTATCATTTTTACCAAAAATAATTAAATCATCAATATATCTAAAAATGTAGTAGTCATTATTAATAACATAATTATATTCATATAAATGTAAATAAAGATTAGCCAAACTATTACTAGCTGGGCCCCCTTGTGGGAGTCCTTTCTCTTGTTTATATTAAAAACCATTAAAAAAAATTGATGTAATTTTCTTTTAAGACAAAATCTATGAGAGTTTTAAATTTATTAAAATTAATATTAAGGTTATACATACTGTGGTTTTCTAAAATTACTTTAATAATATCATATAAATCAATGGAATTGAAAAGATCTTCAAAGTCATAACTATGAACTGAAAAGATATTTCTCTCTCTATTATTAAAAAAATCTATAATCTCTTTACTATTTTTAATTATAGCTTTATTACATTGCTGATTAATAAAGTTTTGTATAATATTATGAAGTAATTTGCCTGCAGTAGTAATATATGTTCTAAAACCATTTGTCACAGTTCTAAATTTAACCGGACTTTTATGGAATTTTGGAGTTAAAAAAATATATGGATACTTAATTTTAGGAATACAATAACCTAATTTTTTATAAATAGCAATAATACGATTACTAATTTCATTATGTGACAAATCTAATTTTTAAAAAAGAACCATTATTAAGAAAGTGATCATAAAGAATATTATAATAAAAATACTTACAAATCACAGCATAGTTCCCAGGTACTTCATCAATGTAAACTATGATAAAATTCTTTTATAAATCAAAAATTTTCTGTTTTATATCTTTAAAAGTAGTTTCATATTGAGAATGGTAGCTAAAATTCATAAGGTCTTTTAAAATATTGTACTTATACTCTTAAAATAACTCTCAATAGATAGTCCAAATTTAATTGCAGATTTTGTAATAAAATTATCTATATCTTTAATAATTTATTTTTTAACAGTATTGTTGTTATTAGAAACATTTAATCTAAAATTAGTGCCTTTACTCATTATATCTTTTAAAATATTATCATTGATTATGTCTAAGTTGCCAGTAACTACATGTTTATGATGACCATCAATAAAATCATTATAGTTTTTACATATACAATCTTCTATATTAATAGAGGGCGAACTATTGTTGTAATTAAAGATAAATCTGCCCATCATTTTGTTATATTTAAAAGCTTTCTTTACAACCACCTTTCTAACCGGAAAAAGTGACAAATGTCTATTAAATACACTAGAAACATTAATTTTGTCAAAAGTTTTATTCATGAATAATAAAGTGCAGTACTCTGTAATAGGTTCATTAATTTTCTCAACATTAATATTGAATTTATTAACTAGATAGTTAAGAATGTCTTTAATAATGTGTACTGCATGGCAAACCTTTAAGGAATCATTATTTAAGGATTCATATAACAATGCAATTTCATGTTAATTAAGACCAAACATGTGAAGTATTTGATCTTCTTCATATTAAAGTTTTTTTCAAAATCATCAATAAGAACTCTAATATTGTCATTTAATGAATTTTTATCTCTATTTTCCCTTTTAGTTCTATTACTTCTAGATTTTCTTTTAGAAGTATTGTTTAATTTATTGGCATTATAAAAATTTTTTTTATTATTATTCTGTAACATTATTTGCAAAGTATTTTTAGCAAAATACAAAACATTAAGGCCATATGGATAGATTGTATTAAAACTTCTAATAAAGTGATTTTCCCACCATAATCTGTGCTTAGTAATTGGAGAAATTTTAATGATAGACAGTTCAACATTTTTGAAATCATGCATATGAAAGTGTCTAAGTTCAATTTTATTAGAATTAATGGAATTATTATTAAAGAATTTAACATCATGTGTCTATGCTGATTAATTCTTAAGTTAATAGTATTGGAGGTCTGTCCAATATATTTATAAAGACATACTTTACAATTTAAAAGATAAATACAATTAAAGGTTTTACAAAGGTTAAATTTAGAATCACAATCATATTGATTCATATTTAACATAGTACATGTCTTACATCTACTATCTCTACATTTATTGAATTTTAATTTAAGACTATTATAAGATTGAGTTTTATCAAAATCATAAGAAGATAAATTATCAATAATTCCATGTATAGCGGGACTCTTAGTGTAACATTTATTAATATTTTGAGAAATGTGATTACTAGAATCTAACAAGTTTTGTTTATAATGCATATGATGGCCATTAATGAATTTTTTGTTCCAAAAAATTCTAGTCTTGAATAGTTTAATATTAGAATTACTATTATGATTAAATAATTCTTTAACAGAACTCAGATCCTTTCCAAAATTGTTATTGGAGGTATATATATATATAGGTAAAATCTCTAGTTTCCACTTGATTAAATTTTCTTTTAAAATTAAAGTCATGTTCTGGTTTAATGAGAGCCACTATCATAGACAGCCATTAATACTTCATGGACCCCAAATTATTTTTTTGCTAACGTGAACGCATTGCAAGTTGTCTTAGACCCATGGGGGTCCATATAGAACACTTTAGGGAATCACTGATTCAGGAAGACAAATTTAGGGAATACATAAATTTTCAAGAGAGTAGATTAGTAATATCAAAATAATACAAGAAAATATATATTATTACTTGTTAAAGAAGCTGTTCAGAGTAGCATATCAAGCTATAAAAAATACACATCCAATTACGATTCGCATGTTGAAGACATCCTCTTTAAAATATTTTCTGACTTAATGAATATTTATATATAATAAAGCGAGAGTCATTTTCATATGACATACTGGTCTAGTAATTTATGAAATGGAAGCAAATTTAAAAGCATACAAGAAATCACAAAAATTAAAAGTATAAAATTAAAATTATATGCTTACATATTTTTTTTTTTTTACTTTTAGAATTTTTCGTTCAGTGAAAGTCTTTCATTATAACAACAGCAACCAACCTAATGGTGCTAAAATTATTTGTTTCTACTGCAACAAAGTGTGAGATAATATAATGAGTATTAAGTTTTTAAGAAAGTGTAATAACAGCTATTATTAAGACCAAAAAAAATATTATAACATGCTTGCAATGAAATGAAAGTTTCAACTAATTGCTTGTTCACAAGATTAGCACTAAATAACCTCCCTTATTGCAAAAATAATTGTATTTGTGTCACAATTATATTGTATTATATTCTTAAAATTATGTAGTTACTAAGAGAAAAAGAGAATAGGAACTGAAAAATAAAATTTTTAAGAAAAATATTTTAATGTGCATGTTAGTTCAAGATCATTTTATTTTCATAATAAATTTTAGAAATTGGAAGAATAGACAATATTACAACTAGTTACAGTAAAAAATTGGTAATATTTTATAATGAAAAAAATTAAACCTGAACACATACATATATAATATCGTAAAATGAGTCATATATATATGCATATATAATATATCTTCTGCAAAAAATAAATCTAAAATTATGTTTGTAATTTGAAAAACAAGTGGAAAAATTACAAAGATTTAAAGAATTAGGATTTAACAGTTGTGTTTATAGAATTTAATTAATTTTTACACCTGTCAAGGTTATAAAAAACAAATAATTTATTATTCTTGAAAAAATCCAATAATTGTTAAAAAATTTATTAATTTTTTTTCAAAAAAAATTAATTTTATGAAAAAAAATTAATAAATACACTGGGGAAAAATTTATAGTGTTACAGATAATTTAAAGACCTCAGAGAAGATGTACTGGGCCTAACATGATGGTACCGAAAATGTCCTATCAGATGAAGTTCCCGAGAAAATTCTCTCTCTCCATAGCTTGATCCTCAAAATAATTATGAAAACAATTAAAACGGTAATGTTCCGTATCCATTAAGAAAAATACATCACCAACAGCATATAGTAATACGCATTAAGTGAATACGTCATCCTGGTATTTTGCAGCATTTAGCTTTTTCCATGTATCCCGTACACACAAATCAGTTGACTACCTACAAATATTCAGTCTCAAGTTTTGACCTCATATTCTTGAAAGTATTGACATTCAAATCTACCTGATTGATAGCTACTGGTATTTTGTTCTACATACAAAAGACATATGTTCGGGGCCATAGCGAAAATCTTGGCAATGATAGAGCACGCCAGTTGGCCAAAGAGGCAACTTGCCGAGATATGGACCTTTTGATGTATGTGCCATTGTCCCACTGGAAGATCTTAGCTTGGGAAAGAACTGTTTTTGGAATCACCTAAAGCTTTGTGGACTAAAAGTTCATTTCGACCATATATTATATAAACGGCTTAAATGTAAGAAATTCTAACTGATTTTAAGTTATCCCAGATTTTAACACGACATGGAAAATTTAAGAGCTATTTGTATAGATTTAATTTATTGGGTAGTAATATTTGTTCTTGCGGTCAGGATGCTGAAACTACGGAACATGTATTGTTGTATTGTAAACTATATTTTTGTAAAAGAGAAAATTTTACAAAAAGAGTTGAAGCGCGTTTTGGTATTTCCTGGCCTCCTGTTGCGTCTTTTTTGGCCAATTGTACTGAAAGCCTAAAAGTCTTAAGAAAATTTGTTTACTATATAGATTTTTAAAATTTTATTGGTATATCTCATTTTTATATTTGTGTATATTTCCACCCTTCCTTTTTATTCCATATTTTGTCCTATATGTATTTTTTTTTTCAAATTTTGTTTTCAATAATATAATTGTGTTACCACTTACGTCTGTAAGCCTCATATTATGCAATATGGAGCATGATGAGTTTTGCAAATAAATTAATTAAAAAGATACAAAAGACATACCCAATTTATTTCCTCACGAAGTCTTTGAATGTGAAGCCATTTTCGCACTCCAGTTGTAAGGGTTCCTCCGACGCGCCTAATGGTGTGGGAGACTCGGAATGAAGTCTATCCATATTCGAAATAACTACAATTTATTCTCAAATAAGAGCAACTACACAAATTCATTTAATCAAGTTTAAGAAATGCACCCATATACCAAATATAAAGATGATTTAACGAGGTGTGCAAAATACGAGAATAATTTAAATAATCAGATCATTTACATCTAGGATGGAGTTCCAATGGCGCTTGTGCCATTGATGGAACGCTGCACAATATTTTGTGCATGCCACCGATCAAAACGATCAACCGCGATTGATTCTTCAATCAAAGAATTTTCTGTGAGATTTTCTCAGTTCAAAGAATTATCAGAAACGCTCAAGTTTATTATGTACCCTGATGTGACATCATTTGATAAACTGAACTTGCCCCCATTCGATGTTGGAAATTGCAGAATTTGAAATGCAACTTTTTGATTTCTAGTCTAGTTCAATATGGATTCAAAACTTTACTGAAACAAGGAAAAAGTTCGAATTGATTAAAACGGAAACATTAACAAGCAATATAAGTAAAAATGTCAGTAACAAAATTTTGGAAACAAAAAATTCGATTCTAGATACGTTTAACTGTTTGAAGAAGCAGGCTGATGTTATTTTGACCATATTTTCATCAACCTATGCCTACGAGTCATTATATACAGAGATGGATAATATAAAGACTCGTTTAGAAACCATTTGGCAGATGACTGCAATTCAGCATGGTTTATGCTAAAAAAGTAACATCTTACCCGATTCTAATATAATTTATTTGTCAGCTAATCTGCAACAGCGGAAATCACACTAATGTTATTTTATATAGTTTGAATTATACGTTTAACTAAAATATTTACTACTATAAAGTACAAAATGCATTTTTCAGTAGTAAATAAATAGTTTTGTGTTGTTAATATTTAGTGTTATTATTTTCCTAGTATTCACAAGTTAAAATTATTTGACGGCACGTGTATACATCATTTAGCATTTCTTTGAAAAAAAATGTCATGTTGATCCGTAAAGGTTTGACACCCCTGGTCTAGGCAATAGCTTCTAATTCTTAGCTACATAATAAACTTTGATTCCTAGTTGACAAATCATCAACTTTAATATTACAATATCAACTACGGAATATCTACGCCTCACATTCAAGTTTAATTAATCACTGCTCGTCATTAGCACAATCTAACCTCTTCTCCTCTAACCTTAATGTTTAAACTTTATGTATAAGTTTTAATATGCATAGTATCATCTTCTTCTACGGGAGGAAGCTTTATAATATAATAATTTTAAAGACCCAATATTTCCCAAGAGGATTAGTTTTTAAAGGATCATGGATAGACCCGTCGCACAGTGCTCCAGCTACTTTAGACCGATATATTAGCATGAAAATTTGATTAACCCTTTATCTACCGCGTTATAATTTACTGCAGTTTTTTTCATGAAATATTTTCTTTTGAATTACTACATTGAAACTTAAGGGATATGCATAAAAAATACTCAAATTTGGGAAATGTAACCCGTTAGAGCTAATTAATTAATTAAAGATAATCAACTGTAAAATTAATTATATACCTGTTCACTGAAAATAAATAGTCAAATCGTTTCCTAAGGTCTTCCTTTACATACAAAAAAAGTATTATACTTACACTTTAGTATTAACTATTTTTGGAACAAAAATTACAATCTTCACAATGCGCTGAAAACGTTAGCTGAACACGCAATTTCTGCTATAAAACTATTCGCCTTCCCCACCAAAATACTCATCATAGAACCCGTGCTGCTACATATCATCTTGGAAGAGTGGATTTAGAAGAATATTCCTGCGAAATATCGTCAGAGTATTCGTAAAAACGGTTATTCCATGTCATTCTAAACTGAGTGCCACTTATAAGTTCCGTCGGTAGATAAAGGCCTAAGGATTATAATTGAGTATAATTTCCTGGAACTCTAGAAAGTAGGGCTTCTTGAGACTATTAAAACTTAAACTTAGTTCAGAATAATCGGAATACATTATGAGATAGATTTAAAATCTACTTTCACAAATCTGCGCTAACTTCATTTTATTAATCCATTTTCTTACATTAATGGCCAATGATACCATGGTACCAACAAATGCAAATAAAAAAGCATAACAACCCATACAGATTAGGAAAGTAAGATATTCACAGTTTCAACTGGCTACTGCATTAGTGTCTAACACCTTAAGAACAATAGTAGAGAGAGTGTGCGCATATCTATTCTAATGTTTTAATGTGTATATATTTTATTGAAATTGCGTTTGATCATTCAGGTAAAAAATATGTTTCACATACATTGTTCTTTTAATTCTGAGCGATGAAGAAACTGTTGTACATTGCTTTTTGCAGACCAGTATGTATACTAACATTACTGAAAGCTGTAAAAAGTTTTCATATCGTTACGTTTAATATTTAATTGGTAGTAATGTATTTTATATATCATATGGTAACTTTTCTTTTTTTAAATATAAAACAAATGTACGGTAAGATGTCCATTATTAATAGAATAACAGTAAATTTAAATCATACAAAGATTTGGCTTCTAATTTTATAATACTTTTCAATAGATTGAGCATAACTGAGGTTTCAGATGTAAGTAGATTTCTAAAAATATTGTTATTTGAAATTATTTAAATTATTTTTTTTGAATATTGTGCCGTTTAATAAATGTTTATGTCAATGATATTTATATCCACTTAAATAAAAAATGGATAGTGTGCAAATTCAATGCATACATTTGATTTATCACTCGGAATAACTTGATAAAGAGTAACATATTTGATAAAAGATACTCCTTTGAGTTTATAAAAATGACATGCTGGATTAGCTACCAACACCCTGCTATTTATAGAAAAATTAATCTAAACTATATAAAAAGAAATGAAAGTTTACTAACTAAGGAACTCTGATCTCATGTAGCGAGGATCTGAAAATTGAAATAAACAATAGAATTTGTTTGGCTAATAGACGTTTTCATGGCCTCATTCTCTGATGCCACCAAATACCCTCCAAGTATACACGGAGTACGTGCTGGTTAAGTCAGTGGGTCCGAAAGTCTTGTGAACTAAATCAAGAGCGCAGGGGACTGGAGAATATCCCCCCCTTCAGTTCCATGCCTAAGTTGTGGAGGTGGAAATCGGTGGTGTCGCCATCTATCTTCCCCTCGGGGAATTTCGACGAGCTAATTCGTACTATCACCTGTATGGTGCTCATGACCAAGACAAACGACAGACGTACTTCTAGCCCCTTGCTACGACGAATTTCGGGAACCTCGATCTGACTACGACAGACAGGTGGCATTAGAAACAACAACAAACAAAACATGGCCTCAGAAATCAATTCAAACCAACGTCTACTTCCATAAACACCAAGTTGAGCATATATAAAACTTAACTCATGCATATTTTTCTGTATGGAAGTGAATGTTGGACTCTCAATAAAACAGAAGAATAAAAATTGCTCATTTTTGAAAGTACAATCTGAAGAAAAATCTTTGAAAAATGAGAGAGAGCAATGAGTGGAGAATTCTTCACAATCATAAAATTTAAAGGAAATAGAGCAAATATGGCGGGACTGACATTGCAAAAACGATAAAAGCATCAAGTACTAGGTGACTTCACCATCTGTACAGATATACCGAGGCTTTTCCTGCCGAAAAAGTAACCTATTCGTAAAATGAAGTGACCAGACGTATAGGACGACCACCTACACGATAGTTAGAAAATTTTGAAAAGACCTCAAAAACTAATGGGAACCAACCGATGGAAGGTCATCGTGACTGATAGGGTAAACTGGGGGAGGATCAGCGAGTCAGCCTTGGCCTGCAAAAGGCTGTTGAGCTTATGAAGTAGACTATAAAAAATTAGAATTATGATATAATGTATCAAAAATTAATAATTATCATTTTTTTATCAATATTATCTTGATTACAAGAATTCATATTTAAATAAATTCTGAAAAATTTTAGCCCTTCAAAATTTTATTTCTTCTTTTAACTACTTTATACTTTGTTTAACCCTCTAACCGGATAGCACGGAAAATTCCGTCAGTGTAAAGGTGCTTCGAAAATGGACTGCACGGATTTTTCTGCCTTCAAGTAACGTTTTCAAAAGCGGATTAGCCGCAATTTCTGATAATTTAAGGTTTAACATCTTGAAAGATAATGAGGGACGGAGGAAGCAACACAGCAGCAGTTTATGGCACGCAGGGAACCCCGAGTTTTGACCCTGGGGCAATAGTAAAAAAATCGAGGGGAAATTTCTTTAGACCCCAGGAAGTGTTTACTTGTTACCTCGTTTTTTTAAAGTTTTGTAAAGTCCCAACGCATAAGTAAAATATGTTACTTATGCGTTGGTTTATTACTTTTGGTTTCATATTAATTTGAAACTGTAACAAGTTGGGGCGTGTCAGTGCAATCTGCTATTTTATATAGTTAGACAAATTATCTTTTTTTAAGTATATTCTTTCGCTTCATTTTTCTTATTTTAATCAAAGCTTTCAGTTTTTGAAACATGATTATTTTATTATAAGATACCGAAAAAATTAATAAAACACCAAAGACTTTAAAATTTGGAACCTTTTCAGTTTTCTAACCACTAAAAATGAATAAATTTAAACTTCATCAAATCATTTGAAACATTTGCTTACACTTTGATAAAAATAATAAAGAAAAAAAAACTAATTAAGATTTATTAGTTTTTTTTTTGATTTCAAAGCCTAAGTGTTCAGGAAAGTTTAAAAACAGTGTGTGTGTGTGTGTGTGTGTGTGCCTGGTTATATATTGTTAAAATACACCGAATTATATTTGAATTTTAAGTGCTTGAACTTCAGTTTACATCAAAGACAACATGAATGAAAATTTTCAACCATTTTTTTTTATAACTTGAATGTTTGAAGAAATGGTAATCAAAAATATACGGAAACATTTACAGTAGACATTTATGCCTATAAATAAACATAAAAATCAATTTTAAATTCGAGCTATTGAAAAACATTCGAATTATATATTGTTCAAAAATATCTATTTATACAACATACCTCAACATTTATCTTTTTTAAAGGCTAACTGAATAAGTAATTAAAATCTGGATATTTTTGAAATCTCGATCTTATAAAGCTAGAAATTTTATGTTAGAAATTCCATTTAAAATTTCGAAAAAAAATGCATCGCGCAGTTAAAAATTATTTACCATAAGTTTTAGCAATTGTTTGAGTATAATAAAAATTTCAAATTTTTTATTATATAGCTTCTTTGGTATCTTTTAATATATTTCGGCCGCGGTAGCCGAGTGGTATAGGTATCGGAACGTGGCTTGCTTTGTCACGAGTTCGAGCCCAGTACCACTAAAGACTCGCCGTGTAGGGCAGCGATGCACGTTAAATCTGTCGAGAGCTGAAAAGTACTCCCGTTGGTGTGGTGTGGTAGTTAGGAGAGGGGGATGTCAGGTCAGGTGTCGTCCACGTCACTTGACCATGGTTCAAAATTACGTGGTCCGACGCCAAAAGCCCTCGTGTAGCTGAACAGTGCGACGTTAATATTCAATCATTCATTTAATATATTTCGAAGATTTCATACAATTCAGTTGAAAACCGCATGCTAAAAGCAAAAAATATACTAAAAAAATTGATGAATATACAATTACAATATAAATTCTTACATAGAGAAGCAAAACTGAGAAGCTAAAGTGTAGGAATAAAAAATTTTGAGTATATCTGAAGTAGTTTTCGAAATATTTATTTTAAAGTTTAGAAAATTTGTGTGCGTTATGTTATACTTAATATTAATTAAATGATTAAAATAATGTGTTAATATTAGTCATGTAATCGTTTGATGACACATTCATATACTAATAAAAATTATCATGGTCATTGATGCGAATGTCAAGAATTTTATGTAATTTTAAATTCAGACATTAAGATATTGATGTAGAAAATATAAAACGACCATCTAAAATACATGAAAAATGCAGTCTGCTATAAAATGATCTTGACAAACAAAATTCGGCATTTTCACTTAATATGGCAGAGCCGGCTTAGTCAGGGGCGATCTGGAAAAACAGAGAGAGAACCGCGGTTTTGATGGATGCCGCTCTAGCTTTAAAGCTCCCAGGAAAAAATTATATATATAAATAAATTACAAATGCAAAAATAAATCTTGTAATTTTCCATACATTTTTATAACAACGAATTGTGAAATTGGCTTCCAATACATTGTTGTGTTTGACAATATGTAAGGTAACCAACCCTACTTTCGATAGATTTGTACTACTTTTTCGTAACCGTATTCCTTTTAAAATTAATTGGTGCAGCCGAAATACACCTTTTGTACCCTTAAAAATTTATGTAAACTATAACGGTTAATTTTAATTTATGCAACTTGTGAAATGTTCATAATTAACCATTTCCGTCTAAACAGTTTACATGAAAAAAAAAGTTTGGACTCCCTCATTCATTAGGGACTTATATAAGATTCTAACATTAAATTTTATTTTTCACCGAATAGGATTGAGTGGTAGTGTATAGTGATTCCTCACCACAGGTCTGGGGTTCTATTAACGGGCTGCACAAGGTCGACTCTGCCTTTCATCCCCGCTACATTGGGTCGATAAATGAGTACCAAGCTTGCTTTGGGTCTTAAACACTGAAGGTCTCTCTTCAGACAGACCACCAAATCGGGACATATGTTCATGCACCTCAGCGTCCAATGGTCACGTGTATTATGATGGGCACAGTAGTTCCTGGCCCTCATGGATTGTTGTGCTTCTGAGTTCGAGTCTTAAGTTTGAGGATTACCTGACTTTGGGGATACCCCTTAGATAAACATGTATTTCCACTCATTTGCAATTAAACATTTTTCTTTCAATTACGTTTATTTTAGAAGGAAGTTTGATTTTTCAAATGTATTTGCTTAATAACATGTATATTTGTGTATTATATTAAACATTTTATTAATCCAAAATTACATGTTTTTAGCTCCTCTAAAAGCTTTTAGGATTTTAAGACTGATCTTACAATCCATATACGTTTTATAGTAGAGTATTTAAAAATGATAAAGACATTTTTACGACTGTGTGAGCTTTTATGCCTCGTTTATAAATATAAAAAATTGCATTTAGCTACAGTTTTTAAAATGTACTGAAATAAGTGGAGGAATATGATATTTACATATTATGAATATTTTTGACTGCAGTAAGATATATTTATATTTCAGTTTCTTTACAATTTGAATAGAAGTTGTAAGCCATTTTGCGAATAGTTTGATGTTGAGTATAAACCCATAGGCTGTTTAGTATTGTAAAGTGTTTTACTTTGATACCAGCACACACTAAAATAAGGCTCATTTAAAGTTATATGATCAGCTTCAGTGATATTTAAATTTTCAAAATTAGTCTACACGTACGAAAACATTCTTTCACAACCGCACACCACATCTCATACTATATCTTTCCTACAGCAGGAAATATTTGTGTATACTGAAAAATTTAATACAGGATACATTTTCAAGTGCTAATTTGTTTTTTAAATTTGGTATGAATACATTGTGGAACTGTCGGTTAACTTCACTGAACAAAATTGTTTTAAGTGTACTGTTTTGAAAGACAAAATTAATTAGGGAGAACTTTTCTCACAATAGAATTTGTAATGACTGAATTATGTGAAAATGTAGTTATCGATGTGTGACATTTTTCCTTGTAATAAAAGAAACAGAAAGATAAGAAATTAAACTTGAGTAGAAAATTGTTAGAAGTACTCTCATGCGCATTTGAAGAAGTATATCCCCCATTAAAATTAAAAATTATTGACTGAATGTGTGTTATGTCCATCACAAATGTCGATGTAGAAAAGGGAGTTTTATTTAATACAAGTAGTTCGAAAAAGAGAACACTAGGAAGGAAAATTTAAATTTTTTCCGAAAAATATTCAGTTAACATAAAAATATCTTTTATATGATTTTAATTAAAATAAATTAAAAATATTGAAATCCTTTTTTATGCTATTTTAAATTAAAAATATAACTGAATAGAGAAAGATCGGTTTTATTTCATAAATATAATCATCGTATGTAATATTTATTGTGTTATTGTTTAAAAAAGAGATAGGGCCTTTGCTCTTTTTACCTCATTACTTTTTTAAAAAACAGGAAAGTGAGCGCGTTTTCCTACTCTCATATTCAAAAATGAATACAGGATGTTTTTTTCTGGTTCAAATCGCAATACCAAAAAAATATATATATATTTTTTAATTTTTAAAAAATGACAGAAAAATAAATTTTCTTTGAAGGAAATATAATTATTTTTCAACTTCTAACATACTATTTATTTCATTTTTTCCTCTTTTTTTACCTTTCATTTCGTTTTTAATTTTACTGTGACTGAACATATAGGAGAAAGACACACCGAAATCCACTACGCTTTCAAAGAAGATTGCCCAAGGCAACTTAACAGCTAGCTGTAAACGATTGATCTCTTGGTTCTTACTTTACAAAAGGGACCGAACTGGGTCGTAAAATTGTCCCCGTTCGACCTCAAAAGTTCTAAAAGGGGGAAAGGAAAGAAGACTGTTGCATTTTTGAAGGGAATCGCAAAATAAGAGTCAAACGCTTTCGGAATAACTTTTCAGGAGGAAGGTATCCAGTTAGAGAGTTATATACAGAAAAATTACCTAGGTATTCTCATAATCCTCTAGTTTATCTCATGGTTAACGTCTTTTCATACAAATCGCTCATAGTACACTCATGTCCATAAATTAAGGATAATTCAGAATCACGCAGAAATTGAACTCTAAAATAAAACTTTCACCTCTAGAATTATGACACACATCTTGAAGAAGAATATGCAAATTACAGGAAACAACCAGATGGCGGGGATAGTGCGTCACAATGACAAGTGTGTAAGAGAGCGGTATATAAGGAATGTTGGCAAAGAGAAGTAAAATTGTTCACAAGCGCTTTAAAAGACTTTCAGTGCAATAACCGCATAGGTATGGCACAAAGGAAGCATTTGGATGATTTTTTTACGTGGTAGAATTATTGGACGACTGGGGACGTACCCAGCCGGAAGTATCCGAGGAACTTGGAATCGCCCAGAGTGCCATCTACAGGCTTTGGCAACGATTCGAAGATGATGGTAATGTGAGTATATATTATAGCACAGGTCACCCCCGAGTTACAACGCCGAATGAGGATAGATATATATATTTGGCAGTTACTGCCAAAAGAAACAGACGGAGCACAGCATCAGACCTGTCTCGTCAGCTCTCTTCAGCTACCGGTATGACAGTTTCAAGGCAGACCGTGTACAGACGCTTAGGGCACATTGGTGTATATGCTCGTAGGCCTGTCAGATGTGCTCCACTTATGAAACTCATTATCACCTGCGATTAACCTGGAGTAGAGAGCATGCATTGTGGACACCACAACAGTGGTCTTGCGTGATGTTTTCCAACGAGTCCAGATTTTGTTTGCAGTCTGATTCTCGTAGGACTTTAATATGGAGAGCGCCTGGTACCCGTTACCACCAAGAGAACACCATTGAGCGACACCGTTACAGTGGTGCAGGATGGCTCGTTTGGGGAGGAATTATGCTTGGTTCCAGAATTGGCCTGCATGTTCAGAGTGTAATGATGACATGCCACATATATCGGGATGTCATTCTGGAACAACACGCGCGTTTGTTTCGGGTCGCCATGGGATCTGAATTTCTGTTTATGGATGACAACGCCCGTCTTCACCGTGCAAACATTGTAGACGAATGCCTTCATTTGGAGGATATCACCCGTATGGATTGGCCAGTATACTCACCGGACTTGAATCCAATAGAGCATGTGTGGGATATGCTTGACCGACGAATTGCAGCCCGTCAACCCCTCCCACCTGTCCACCTGAACTTCGGAGGACATTGCTTGATGAGTGGTGTAATATTCCCCAAGATCAGATTGATAATTTGATACTCAGCATGCCTAGACGTTGTAAGGTCTGTATTGCATCGACATACTCCGTATTAACCATCATACTAATCAGGTTATACTGTTTTTTGAAATTTACTCCAGGTAGTAAAAATCGCAAGTTTTATTAATTATGTCAAACATACAGCATCTTTTTTGCTCTTTACCTTTATATTAATAAATAGACTTTACAAATAAGTCAAATTTGTTTTGTTTCTGTCTCTTTCTTTGTCTGAACTTCATTATCCTTAAGTTATGGACTGGAGTGTATATCTCCTTGACGTCCATGAGTTTCACTCCAAAACCACACATTAAACATTTTTTTAAAAAATCAAATTTATTTTTTTTATCTCAATAAGAATTGTTTTTGAATTTTTGTTCTTTTTCCTAGCAATAAATGGCAGCACAACAGCTATTTTTAACGATTGAGATTTCCTAAAGAGAAAAATATTGACATCACTTTAACTTAAGTAAATTCAATTAGCTCTCTAAAAATATTTAAAAGAATAGATATTTTAAATTATAGTTCGCGGTATTACTATGAATCTTTCTATTTATCAAGTACAACTTTCAATCATTTTGATAAGTAAACAGAAGAGTAGAAAAATCAAATTAAAAATTATGGTTTCACTGCGAAACCAAACTCCAGTATTAGACGGTATTATAAGTCTCTTAAGGCCGTTCCAAAGCGAAAGTTTTCTCAGCAGCTGACTTTCTGAAGCACTATTTGTTTATTGCATGTTGCGCAATTTATTTATTTACTTTAAAATTATAGTGAGAAATTTTATATTTTAAATAGATTTATCCGCACTCTAAAATTCTGCCACTCTGTGGAGCAGCACATGTTGCATATGCCTAAATGCAACCCTGTGTGTACATTATAGATTTAAATACTCTGCTTTTATAGTTATGGATGTTAAAATTATATGTATTAGCAATATTTATTAAGAAATATAAATTATTTTTAGTATTAAATGTAAAATTCATGTAGTTTTATGCACAAATGTGTATTAAAATTTTTAAAAATGCAGAAAAATTTCAAAAAATAATTAAAAACTTTTAAAACTATTTTTCCTTAATTAATTTCGCGTTAAAGTATAAAAGTTTTATAGTCATAAAAAATTAGATTTGTACTCCCAGTAATATTTTGGATAGGTCAGTTTGAGTAGGAAAAAAAGACCTTTTTACGGTTTACTAGTTTCACAGTGAAACCATTAAATTCTAGAAATTGAAAAAATGCTAATTTTTTTGTATAATTTTGATCACCTTTATGTCAATAGTGATTTTGGAAATTATTTTGTTAATTTTTCGAAGGGAATATGTAGTGAACTCTTTGAAGGGAAATGACACAAAGTCTTAAATTTTAATTAGCAAATATTTAAGTAAAATTTTTGTTATCTTTGTTAATTTTATTTTTAATTTTTTTTTTTTAAATTTATATATATTTATAGCTTTCCTGTTAAAATCCTGTTTTGAATTACTCATCCATTATTTTGATATTTTATTGGTTTAAAGTGTATTTTTCATGTAGTTTTAGGCCTAATTTTCAATATAGGTTTTACATTACGTGTTTTTTTATACTATTATGTCGAAAATGTTATGTATAGGAGAATGTTGGGATTCTACAAAGCAATTCTTAACTATATTCACTGTCTTAAATCAGTTACAGCTTTAGATAACATAATATATACCGATTTTAGTTCAATGACACGTTTTTTCTATATTTTCCACATAGTCCCATATTGTAGGTTCTTGGTTTTGTTCCAATTTTTGGAGGTATTTATTATACATACCAATATTGATTTTATTAAAAATATTATTATTACACATAATTTAATGATGTGTTATCAAACTAAAACTGTTTGCAAAGAAATAAGTAAAATAAAAACATAGTGATAAATCCACAGATAGCCAGCTTACAATTATTTTCAGTTTATAGCTACTTTAGATTTTTATTTTTACAACTACTGGTGTTGCTAATGATACTCCATTACAATCAAATACTATAAATAATTTATTTTAATCTAGCATAAACTATATCATGGGGTGCATGCTATTTTATTATAATACAATTTACTTATTATTTTATAATAAGCGGTTCTAATTTTTTTTTGTAAGGGATAAGCATATATTAAAAGAACCATTTTTTATATGTACTCTTTGTTTCTTGCCCCTTTAAGCCTAATATATAATATTATTTAAAAAAGCTGTAAAAATGAATTTGAAAAATATATCCTTTCGAATAAAAGTATCTTCTATTAATGTAGAAACAAAAATCAGAATGTTTGATGTCATTTTCATTGCTAATTGCACTAGAAATGAGCTTAACATCTGCTGTATTTTTAATATTATTTACTTGCAATTAAAATATACAACGTAAATAAATATTCTAAAAACAGTAACTTTTTTTAAAAAATTATAGTACAAAAAAGGTTTAGAAAAACATACATTAAAACAACTCAAGTACCTATTACTGTTTAAAAAAATAGCCCATTTTTAGAAAAAAAAATGTGATGTATTTTTCTGATTATTAATACTAAGTTTACTCGTCTTGAAATTAACATTTTTCCTCCTATTTTAAATTCATTTAATAAATTTGACAGAGAGTGTTATCTGTAAATAGCTACTTTTGTTCTATTGTTATAGATAGATGCAAGCTCATTTCTTAGTAAGTGAAAATGCATCCCTGTTCCTTCGCAGAAAATGCATTCTGCTACTTCTTTGTGCTCATGAGACCTTATTATTGCCTTTAAAAGATTGTTTTCTCGAAGAAAAGTACTTGGATTTTAGGAATTCCTTTGTCGTATAGTTGTTGAAATGACGTGTATGTTGTTATTTTAAACGCGCTGCCAGTTTATTTGCACATAAAAGAATGCTAGACAATAAAGCTCTCGACGATGGCTTTCTCATCTTTTTGTTTAACGGAACAACTGAAAGCAATCCGTGAAAAGTCAGAGAAAGCGTAGTTTTTCAAAGTGTATTAAGAGATCATCTGAAAGCAAGTAAATAAGCAACGCTAGAACAAAGCCAATCAAATTTAGAGAATCTTGTTTATTCCACCTACCAGAAAACATTTGTATGGATGCAACATATTAAGTATTATTTTACATCAGAAAATATTAGAATAAATACAGAATTTTTTTTTTGCTCACAAAATTGGAAATCTAATTTGATGAAAAAACGAGCGAATGAAAATAATTTTCAAAATGTTTACTTTAAGCACACATACACACTGATGCTTATTTCTAACCAAAAATATTTATTTGAAATGCAGTTTTTAGTGCGGTATCTATGATATTTTTCATATTATTAGTTAGTTAAAAATAAAAAAAATGAATCGAACTCTTTATATTATTAAATATTTTAGAGATTAATCTGGGGTAGTTTTTATGCAATTCAAATGAACAAGATGTATTTGGTTACGCTTTATAATTGTTTTCTGTCAAAGAATGATTAAAAATATGTTAAGTTCTCATTATATATACACTCAGGAACATTGAAAATAGCGACCCAAGAAGGAAGCTAAGTACAATCGTGAAACTTTGCAAATAAGTACAGCATAATGTGATATGCAAATGATCCAAGTTTTGTGCCAATACGCATGCTCATACACGCTGAGATGGCTCTACAATCAGGAAGAGAGTGCCAGCGCAAATTCGAAGATTCATAAACGTGACAATTACCCGCCGATTGTTGGAAGACTTTGGTAAGCGAAACATGCCAGGTAAACGTGCTAGAAGACATTTCTCACAGTTAAGCGAGTTTGAGAGAGGCCTGATCATCGGGATGAATACTGCAGACTGGTCGACGCGCCGTGTTGTTGGCCAGGTGGATCGTTAGGAGTGTGCAGTTAGAAATTGTTAGGAGCAATGAACACGAGAAGGTATCCACGCGCAGAAAACCGAGTCTGGAGCGACCAGGAAGACGACGAGGAGAGAGGATCGAAGGATCGTGCGGCAAGCACTTGTGGACCCCACAGTGACTCGTTCAACGATATTCGGGATATTTTTCGACACCATGTAGGACCTTTCCTAAATGGTCTCCCAGGGACAATTTTCCAGCAAGAGTTGTTCAAGATTTCCTACGTCATTTTCAGACGCTTCCATGGCGGGCCCGCTCCTCCGATTTGTCCCCTGTAGAGCACGTGTAGGATCAGCTAAAACAGCAGATGCCATCGTGTCACTCTGTACATGATTTAGAATTAGCTGTTCAAGATTTGTGTACATAAGGACAACATAAGGTGTCTAATCAACTCAATGCCGGACCGTGTGGCGGCATGTATTGCAGCTGGATGTGGTCCAACGCGCTATTGAAGTTACTCAGTATTTGTGTCGTTGCACACCCTGTATTCGTTTAATTGTCTTGTTTTTGAGATCAAGCGAATCTCTCATCTGTATCATTATGTGTATTAAATTTCATTTCAATCCGATGCTTTCTTCTTGGGACGCTATTTTCAATGTTCCTGAGTGTATTATGAGTATATAGTATAAAAAAAAATTATCAAAATAATACTTCATCACTGCATTTTGTGGAGTCAGAAGCAAATCTGATACCAAATAATACTTTTTAATATATAAAGGGTGTTTTTTTAGAGGTATAGAACTTTAAATTGCAATAAAACAACGATGTATTATTCGATTAACATGAATTTTTTTATTCGAAAGATAATCTTGTGACATTACATTTTAAATAAAATCAAGCAAGGCGTAGATTCGTCAAATGGTCCCAAAACTAGATTGCCGTTGTTCCCGATTTTCATAAGTGAATTTTGTTTAGCGATGTAGCGCACTTCTGCTTGAATGGCTACGTCAACAAACAAAACTGCCGCATTTGGAGTGAAGCTAATCCACAAGTGTATGTTGAAACACCGTTACATCCAGAAAAACTTACTGTTTGGTGCGCTTTATGGGCTGGTGGAATCATTGGTCCGTGCTTCTTCAAAAACGATGAAGGCCACAACGTTACAGTCAATGGTGATCGATATAGAGCCATGATTACTAACTTTTTCATTCCTGAATTGAACAATCATGATGTCCAGGAGCTGTGGTTCCAGCAAGACGGCGCAACATGTCACACAGCTCGTGCCACAATCGATTCATTGAAAGACACGTTTGGTGACAGCCTAATTTCACGTTTTGGACCTGTGAATTGGCCTCCAAGATCTTGTGATTCAACACCGCTAGACTATTTTCTGTGGAGCTATGTAAAGTCATTGGTCTATGCGGATAAGACACAAACGCTTGACCATTTGGAAGACAACATTCGCCGTGTTATTGGCGATATACGGCCACAAATGTTGGAAAAAGTCTTTGAAAATCGGACGTCCAGATTGGACTACATCCGAGCCAGCCGTGGCAGTCCTATGCCAGAAATCATATTTAAAATGTAATGCCACAAGATTATCTTTCGAATAAAAAAATTCATGTCAATAGAATAATGCATCGTTGTTTTATTGCATCGTTATTTTATTTAATGTGGTCTTTATTTTTAATTTTACTATTCAAATTTCACAACAACCTACACAACCAGTAATATACACCCGATTACTTGTGCTATAACTCCAGCCACGCCAGCGCATAACAAATGTTTGCAAACATGCTATGTCCCTACTACAGTGTTTCTAAAACCGTACGGCGCGCCCCTCTAAGGGGGTGCTATTTCTATCAGGGGGGTCGCAAGCAAATCGAAAAGACAAAAATAAAAGATTATTTTAAAAAAATGTTAATAAAATCTGATGAAAGATAGCAAAACAAAAAATATGTACATTTGGTCATAGTAAAAAAATTAAATACACACATTCCCTCTGATATAATGTACTTATAAATGCATTTTACCATTAATTCATAAAGTACTAAATTAAGAACAAGTTTAACATTACTAATGACCTCATGTTGGCTTAACAAAAGAAAATTATATGCAAAATTTAACACTTATCTTGTAAATTTGCATAGTTTATAATTAATATCATAATGTAGCTTTAATCAAAGTACATTACTATTGAATTAATGAAAAATGGTATTGTACGGAGGAGGGCACGTTGAAAATTATGATTGAAAATTGGGTCGCAAGTATTGAAAGTTTGAGAATCACTGCCCTACTATAAGCGTGCTTGCATCATTTGTACACAGAAACAGCACTTCATTAAATGCGATAAGCACTAATAGAAACATCATCAACTTAGGTCTTTTTAAGGGATTAAAATATATTTTAAAAGTGCCGGTATAAATTATGAAACATTTCATTGAAGTTCATGTTTCATATAATCCAGGTATTTTGAAATAAACTACTTACAAGTTAGATATTATTTAATCATAAATCTTAATGATTTCAAAATTGTATGCTTAAAAACAATTTTTCTGGTGCACCAAAACCGTTCTATGGACTAACTTCATAAAAATGAAGGAAAATATTGTCCAATATGTCATGTACTTTATTAGACATGTACTAATCTTTATTTTATTTTTATGCATATTTAGTTACATACTTTGTACTGTTTTTGTAGAAAAAGGAAAGCTGTATGTTTCTTTATATTGATTGCAAAGATACAAATAAACTATAATCGATATTTTAAACTCATGAACAGCATAAAAGAAAATATTAAAGTATTGCTTCATAGCTGTATACATTATAGTTACATTCCTTCTATTTTGAAAATACTGATAATTTCATAGAAGTTCTTATGTAATTATTAAATACTGTAAAGTATGATAAAATTTTTAAAATAGGCATTTTAATTATAAAAAAGTGAACTAACTACATTTAAATTATAATTACCATAATTTTAATACAAAAATAAAATAGGGAAAAGGTGCAAAGTAATTATATGAACTATGAACAAAGGAAAGTAATGCTTAAAGTTTCGAAACAGAAAATATTAAGATGATTTGTACAGTGTATCCTTTTCATTTTCTGTTAAAATATAAATTACATTTATAAAAACATACTTAAAAATAAATAACGATGTATCGAAACAAAATTCTACTAATTATATTATTAATGACACTAAAAAATGTAAAATAAAAAATGGGAGTAAAATTTAACAATTGATTTTTTATTTAAATTATAAATGAGATTATATAATATTACACAAATTCATAGACTATGTTATGAAGGACTTTATTATTATTAATGCGTTATTTTTTAATTTTCCAGTAGTTCAGCGATTAAGTTAGTAAACACAGTTTCTTCCTTTAAAACGTGCTGCATTTTTAGTAGTTTGGGATCAATTATTTTAATTTTATAATTACAAATAATGACAGACTTTGTTCAGAATTTTAACTAATCAAAAATCTTTTAATTGTTAATTAAATTTGTTAAAATATATTGAACTAGCAATTTCCACTATACTGCTTATTAAAATATCTATCTATCTATCTAGAGAGATATCCTAATGATCCATTTTAAATTCATTTCATCTATATTCTAAATTTTAAATATCCGTAATAAATAAAAGTTTCTTCATACATAAACATTAACTCCATAAAAAAATCCTTATATTACTTTCAAAATAAACTCAAAAAAGGGTTTTTTAAAAAACATTTCAGAAAATCGAAAGTTTCATCCTCATAAAAACTATTTTCAGAAACAATTTTTCCTTCATTAATCTTAATGAGACACCTGACTTCTCTGAAATTTGACTTGCTTCGTTGAATCAATAAATGCGAAAATTAATTTCTCAGAACCTATACTTGGGTTGCAGAGATCGATGCTGGGCTGTAATGAGGAAAGATTTGAGGTGTGTGCCACGGCCTCTAGCAATTATGATATGTATTGAGAGTCAGTGTTCGCCGTGTCGAGAGATAGTATTGCTGTCAATTAATTTGTCATTCATAGAAGGGGAGATGGAAATGTTATTAAGGAGCATAGGAATAATACACTGAACATCACTATAAATGGAATGGATATCAAGTAATTGCACTTCATGTTTTAGATTAAGGAGGATGTCATGCATTATAAAGTAATATTCCATGCCCTCTTTAGAATTTATTTATCAAATTATTGGCACCATTTTATGCAACATAACAAGAATACATACATACTTCCAGTGTAAAAATTATTTGTTTTATACTCTCTTCGTTAATTAGAAATAATCTTTTGACAATTAAGAATTTCAAAATTACATCCGCTTTAAAGTTATAATTTAAACAATGAAGTTCTTATTTCAAAATTGAAGAAAGAGGTATATATCCTTTATTCAGAATGAAAAAAAAAATTTGACCTTTATCCATTCATAACCTATAATTAAAAAATTCTATTATTTTATTCTCCATTAATATAAATCTCATTTTCTTTTAAAATAATTAATATAAATTATGGAGTAATTGCATAAAAATGATCCATTAAACTGTGAATAGCATTCGCTATATTATATAACAATCTTAGCATCTCTTCAAATTGATAACTATAGTTATAGCAAACCATTTGAATAGGTACAATCGCAACCTCTAAAATCAATTATTCTCATCCAATTGTTCCCCACTTATTTGTTCTTATATACCTTAAACGTAATACAATGAATAAATACATAAAATTAATCAGAATTATTAATGAATTTCATGATTTTTAACAACTTCATAACTCTAAAATAATTTTTAATGTAATTTAATAACTGTGTGATTCAATAAACTCAATAATAAAATAATTATTATATTAAAAATCATGTAAATGTAACGAATGTAACACATATTAAGAATCTGGGATCCATGATCTTTAAATTAGACTGGATTGAGTGCTGCTTTCTTACTTGTCAAAGTTGCGTTGATATATATATATATATATATATATATATATTCCATTTTATGATATTTAAAACTTTTAACATTTATAACATTGCTTTGTATCATTTTTATATAGCTGTCAATAAAATAATAAGTATAAAATTTATTCACGATCGCTATATGTGTACAAATCATAGTTATCTATTCTGAATTTATCAGTGTATGTAATTTATCACCCGTCATTTTATTGTCCAGATTCATTTCTTCGATTTAAATGAACATTAATTACCCTTGACGGACATCATTGACGCCTTAATGTCTCTGTTTTTTTTGTTCTTTTTTTGTCCTGTTTCATGTATATTAACCCTCCGTGGGATGCAGCTGGCCTGAGAGACCAGCAAAAGGATTGTGTGTCCAATACTCAATTTTGGTTGTTTTAGTTTAAGCTTCATTTTGTTCTTTAACCCAGTGCATCTCAAACTTTCAATACTTGCGACCCAATTTTCTATCATAATTTTCATCGCGCCCTCCTTCATACAATAACAATGTATTTAATTCAATAATAATGTACTTTGATCCTGCAGTTACAATAAGAATTGAATTATAAACCGCACAAATTATCAAGATATTGAACTTTGTATGTAATTTTGCTTATGACAAATCCATGGGGAGCACTAGTAAAAATTAAACATGTTCTTAACTTGGTATTGATGAATTAATGATCAAACGCATTGTGCGGTAGTGATATTTTTATACGAATATTATGTCAGTGCAAATATGCATTTTATTTTTTATTATGTCATAAAGTATTTTGTTTTACTTCCTTTCAGAAAATTAATAATTTTTTTAAAGTAATCTTTTATTTTCGACTTCTTGATATACTCGCGCCCACCTGGCAGGACTATCACGCCCCCTTCGGGGGGCGCGTCCTACAGTTTGAGAAACGCTGCTTTAACCCCTTATCTACTGACGGTACTTATAAGTACCACTCACTTTAAAATTACATAGAACAACCATTTTTACGAATAATGTGACCATACTTAGCAGGAATATTCCTTTAAATCCACTCTTCCAAGATATTTCCCTTTAAGACCCAACCTGCATGATCGAACGGGTTAGATATTCTTATACGTTTTTACTTCTGAAATAATCGCAAGTTAGAAAATCGCGAATCTAGCGATAGAGCCGGTATGCAGAAAGTGTAAAGTGTTATTTTTTATCAACATGCGATGGTTGTGTTCCATGTTTTACATCCAGCTGGCAAATCTGGCTTTGTTTTCAAATACCATTGTTCCTAGACCTCGCAGGCTTTTATTTGATCGTGAGAAGACCAAGAAATCCCCTTAAGATATATACAGTTTACAACCAATCATGAAGTACATTCTAAAAGAAAATCGCCAACACACCATTTTGATTTATTTTATTAAAGCATTTACATAAAATAAGCGATTGACCAAGAGGAGCAAAAATTATGCTTGTGTACATACAAGTTTGGAGCATATTTTAAAATGCGCAAGAAAACAAAACAAACAAAGTTTCTCCTTGGATACGTTCTCTTTTTCCTTTGAAATTTCTTTGTGACTTTCTTCTTTTATATTTAATCCCAGGCCTATCCCCTTTAACATCCATCAACAGTCGGCTAGCATGCTGTTGCCTATTATACCTTGATATTTTCTGCCGATATATTTAATACCCTTAGGGAACCTTTTCCCCTGTACGTCACTGACCAATCCTAAATTTTCGGGGGAGGGGGAGTTATCATGTGAGGGAAGGAAATGTATTTTTACTCTCATGGAGCAATCTAACTCTTGAAATTTCTCCTGCTAATTCATTGCAATTCTTTTACATTCAGGATCTTTACTATTGACAAGAAACTTTCTGACGACATCTTTCACAACAACTCAATATTATTTTTCCTTTGCTGTCATGTAAAACTCAAATTCGAATATCTGGACTAACAATGATTCACTTTGTCAACTTGACTTCGGATATACCTGGGAATTTTTTGCAACTCAGTTGGAAGCAAAGGCACTGAAATATTAGGCCCGTGAGGAACGATGTGTATGGTCAATGGAATATTATCAGGATAAGGTAACAGATTTTTATTTTTGTGCTATACCTTTAGAAAAGACAGGAACGAAAGTAACAATCATCAGAGTGGTTTTTTGTCTCCCTCTATCCCATAGAAACTCCAAATCGTACGGAATTCTTCTTTCCTTTGAGACAGAAGCGTAGATCGTTGAGGTATTTTACACAGATTTCATGATGAGCCCATGATTTGTCTTGGTCTCCTAGTTTCATGCCAAAATACGTAAGATAAAGCTCTTTTACGTAGTCTATGATGCTAACCCTTGAAATTTTTAATTAAACTATATTAGTCGTATATGTGACAAAAGTCATCTGGTAATTTTTGCAACGTCTCAAATTCAAAGTCATGTTTCACGAAACGTACAGAAATAAACACAGCTGTTAAAAGTGTTTCTGAGATGAAGCTCCTACTTACGCAGTGCATGCCTTATAATAAAATACACATAAAAGTAAAATTCACACCAAGTTCAAGATTTCAGCGTCTTACACTCAGAATCAATCCAGACGAGTGACAGTTCCTGCGTTATCAAATCAAGATGAGGATCTGAATTAATGATTCGTGCAACGCTACTGGTTGAGAATTATTGTGACAGGAAGAGGAGGAAGGCAAAATAAAGATGTCACAGATTGGTACTCTGCACGCGTTTGACTAAGGTTGAATGCAGCTCAGCCATGGAGGGAAGAAATTCAACTCTGTAAAAAGATTTTGGTAAATATGAAAGAATCTATGTTAAATTAAATTTTTCAAAAAATCGCGACGTGATGGATAATTCTCATTATTATTTCTGAAATCAGCATCAAAAAATAGTTCAGCTATCACTATTCTTGTATTTTTTCATTGTAACCCTGTGTAATTTATCAGAAGACCAAAATAGTTAATTTTACAAATAATAAAAAATTACAATCAAGCGTTACATGTATTTATAACGCATATATACTAGTGAAAATTAAATCAAAACGTGACGCATGGAATCATTTTTCAGTCGAATTTCATAACTAAATTTCTGAAGTATATATGATTAACTTAATGTGACAAACTTGATTTGTTACATCACTTATATCATGTATTTCTATATAAGCTTTCAATTTGAAGAGAAAAAAAATATGTTATCTCTCCCTTTCTCTCTTTAACTACTGCTCTAAAACTACATGAACAACTAAAATTAAGAAAAGAAATATAAAAAAATCGCGTCACAACTACAAAATATATTCTACAAAGTTCAAAACTATTCTGTAACACTGTAACCAGCGTTTTGCAAAATCTTTGTAGAAAAATAATTTACTCCCAGTTTTTTTAAGGTATCTCAATGAGTTCGAAACTCTTATTTTACAAAAGCGCATAAATGGATAATTTTTATTATATTTAGTGTCACTTAGATTAGAATACATGTATAAAATTATTTTTAGAATATTATTAGAATAAAAATTATTTAAATGCAATATTTTTTCAAAAAAATGAACATTAAATTACCTATTTTCGAAACATTCTCCTTTTATGAAAAATACTTCTAAATGTAAGGTTCACTTTATATCGATGAAATAATTGTAATTGGTTTGCTTATGTTTATTTGTGAAAAGGAAATTTGGCATCAATGAAGAACAGAAATGGTTGTAATTGAACTGTATTACGATTCCACGTTACGAATAAATGTTTATGTTTTAATTAGTACTTTTATTCGCATACTAAAATCATTCACGTTGATTCTAAATTAACCTTATATATACTAATAATACTTTGTCTGTATATAGCTCAGATCTCCGTACAGATACTGTACTAAGATTTTTGAATTATATAACTTAGAAGTGGATTTATCCATATTTGAATACAACAGAGTGGAGAACTTTTAAGAGCAAAACACCGATAATATTTCAATTGATAATAATTGTTTCAATTGATAATCTCTGAAAATAATGTGATTTTTTTAAAAATCCTAGTTTAGGTCCTTTGGAGAAATCTTAGCTTTATAATATAAGTAAAATGTTATTATTAATGAAGCATTTTTCATAAAAGGAAAATGTTTCGAAATAGATACTGAAAATAGAATTCATTTTTTGAGAAAAAAAAAGTATATTTAAATATTATTCTAATAATATATTCTTAAAACAATTTTATACATGTATTCCAATTCAAGTGACACTAAATATCATAAAAATGATCCATTTATACGCTTTTTTTAAACCACGATTCCGAACGTAGTTGGATACCGTAAAGTTATTTGTGAAACCATTCATTTTGGGATTGATTCGAGTATAATAAAAGCATTTCACTAATATTGGCATTCCTAATTTTTTAAGAAATTACTTTCAAAAACTCTCTATGTCTCTTAACTTATTGAAGATTAAAGGACTTTCTTTCGAGTGAATATTAGAACGAGGAGATTTACCCATTTTAGTGTACGATAAGTTTACTTGTGATAGAAAAGTTACAGTTTTTTACTTATACATACAGAGTGTTCAAATGAAAAGGTACGAAACGTCGTAACAACGTAACTCTTAACATATTTACCTATGCCACTGTGGCGGAAAGTAGAGAGATATATAGGGATGTGTGAAGAGTTTCCGGTGTGGATTGGAACACGCACAGGAGAGAATAGAGGATATTATAAAGAGCACCGTTCAATAGGCTCAATTCATGTGATGTCATAGTCACATGATAGTGAAATCCACGTGAATATATGCAATCAATGGGCTCAATTCATGTGACTTCATGGTATTATGATAGTGAAAGCCACCTGATTCTAGCTAATCTATTCAAAAACTCATGCAACGTCATAGTCGGACGATAAAAACTATCTAGTGTTTCCAGCGAATCAGTTCACGAGCTCCGGTGTTGCCAAGTTTTGCTCTTTGCAAAATCTTTCTCTTAAAAAGTATGGATACAAAATGCGTTTTATTTAAAACTATAAACACACACATAACATATGATTTTTTTAAATTTAAAAAAATATATTTGAAGAATTTTTTTTTCCATTTAAACATCTTTACCCAAATATGAAATTTTATCTGAGTTTTACAGATATAACATAAAGTACAATTAGTTTAATGTTTGTTTTGAATTCAATGGAGAACACGTGTTTGTGTTTATCATGTGACGTCATGAATTGAACTCATTAACGCAGCAGTTTGAGAGGACGTGATGACGTTCACCTTATAATATTTGACGATCGAGGCGTTATCCGGTTTCTGAGAGTAGCTGTTAAACCGACCGCTATTCATTGTTACGGAAGGTGTGGTTCTGTTCCATGATAACGCTCTTCCACACCTCTCCAGGATAACAAACGCGGAAATAACCAAGTTCAAGTGATAGGAACTTGATCATCTCGCCCTTCGATTTTAGTGTGTTTGGTCTCATGAAAAAACATCTGAAAGGGAAGCGCTTCGATTCGGAGGAAAAATTCAAGGACGCTGTGAAGGACTCTGTCTCTTCACGATTTCATAAATTCTCGGAACAAGGAATACTTCGATTCTTAAATCAATGGGATTGTTGTGTTTACGCCTATATTCGACAATTTGAATTAAGTCTTCAATTCTTCCCACAATGTCGTTTCGTACCTTTTCATTTGAAAAACCCTTGTAATTTACCAATATGTTAATTAAACAAAATCTGTGGGGGGAGGCTGTTTTCATTCAATTCCTACTATTAGCTTGCTTCTCTATATATTTATTTATTTATATATTTATCCTGTTCAAATTTTCAATCGTAAATAAAATATACTTTCTATTCATTCAATCAAATTCAAACACATTTCTTTAAACTTGTGGTGGATGACAACTTGATGTTAATTCAGTTTTCTTAGAATATTAACTAATTAATTAAATTTAATTAAATTAACTTTCAGTTTTTGGCACCAACTTAGATTTTTCTCTATAGTTGTAAGAATGCAACTGTTAAAACAAAGACAAAAGTTGACGTCGAAAACATGTTTTTCATCCAAACCGGCTGTGCATTGTTACAAGAATGCAGACAAATCATGCTCTTTTTTCAATTCCTACTATTAGTTCCATTCTCTTCCTATATATATCCTATTCCAATTTTCAAGCGTTAATAAAATATTTTCTATTCATCCATTCAAAGTAAAAATTTACTTAATTTTTTTTTTTATATTACTTGTTTTTCTACTGTATCTACAGTTCAATGATCACGTTATTTTGTCATTAATCTAACAAATATATATTTATCAATCATCTATAACTAATTGCTAATATATTTATCAGCTGTTTCTATAAATATAAAATAGGAATAACTCATATTTTCTTGATTTTATAGAAATTTACATGAGGTTATTTTATTTTTGTTGCTTAAGGTCTAATTGAGTATGAACTATCCCTCTTTATTTGCACTAATTAAGCGTGAATATATATATATATAATACATTCTTTTTGATGATAATTGAGTAAAATAATTCTACCTAGAAGAACATAATTTTTAAGCTGGATCTAATTAAGATACGTCTCTAGGAAGGAACATTGATGGTATTTTTTTTCTAAAATGAAAGGTAAGCTCTAAGTGTAATAGCGTTGCAGCGTCATTGGATTGAGATAAGGAAAAAAATACTTGAAACAGACCTTTTCATAGAGAAGTATTTAAGTCTTATATGAGATATTTATATAAAATAAAAAAGCTGAATTCACAAAGTTAAGATAAAAAGTCTTAGGTAGAATTTATTTATATTCATCATTTTTTGTGCCAATGAGAAAATAAGTTCGAAAATGTAACCCGCTGATACTAAATTTCCAATTTAACAGCATTCTTTAAATCTTAAAAATGTATGATTTTCTTATATACATTGTATATTAACTAAATTGAAGGTATCTATGTTTTTCAAAAGTATTACAGTTTTGCCTAATTTCAGCAAACCCTTTTGTAATACAAAACCATATTAACTTAACCTTATATTCTTTATTTTTTGTGTTAACGCCTTTTAAATAAGTAATTTTATGGTTAAACATTTTATGTGCGATATTATGATAAGTTCTCATCTTTTCAACAGGTTTTATTTTACTTGTACTAAATCTACTAATTTAGCTTTCTTTGGGACGACTCAGAAAATAAATATATGTTTGTTTGTGAGGAAAATCCCTTATTTATACTTAATTTATCAAAAACATACTTTCGCTTGGAATTGCGAATAAACATTTTAGAATTTATAACTCACATCGCGAAACTCATTGTCAGTATTCATTTTTTCTCTCTTAGTTGATAAAACAAGCGTATTCTCCCGAGCGTTATTCAGTAGTAACAATCGAGCAAATTTAAGAAGAGAATTGAACAAAAGCAAATTAATCTAGAAAAGAAAGAATCGTGAAATACTATTGAAGAATGTTTCTGTTTTTCCCAGCCGCAAGGGATTCCCGCAACGAAAGCAATTACTAGTTACAAAGTAACCGAAAACATTCGTGTGTGGGTATTTCTCTGTACTCCAGAATCGAAATTCTACCTTTATTACCTCTCAGTCATTAGGTTTAAAAGCAATAATAAAATAAAAGGAAAAAACATTTGAAGTTGTTTTTTTTATTTGCTGTTGTTCTTTTCTCGTTTTTGCATTTATCACTAAATCTAACAACAGAAGGATAAAAAAATGCTTTATTTTTATAACTTCAGCATTTGTTTATTTATTCATTTCACATTCCTTATTATTCTTTTGCCATGTTCCTAAGTGAAGAAGAGTAGGTAGTTTTTGCATTAAAGGCACACCGTCAGAAAAGGGAAATGATAATGATGGAATACTGGTCGATAGTTTGTGCGATATTTTATTTAAAAAAAAGCATACAAAACGATGAAATAGCTGAGACAGATAAAAATAGCAGTAAACCAATCGAAAAAGTAAATGTGTAGCTTTCCTCGGAAAAGTGCGAAAGGAAAGGAACATATGCAAATTGCAAAAGTTTTACAAAATGTATGACAGAAGTAATTTATTTACATATAGTATATAAGTAAAATTATTAAATATAGTAATAATATTTATTCAATTCTTACTATTGGCTCGCACTCTATATATTTATTTATTTATCTTGGTGGAATTTTCAATCGTTAATAACATACATTTTAAAGTGCTCAATTGAGCTGAAATTTTATATACATGGATATTTTGGATGACAATACAGTAATTTAATTATACTTAATAAAAATAGTTGATTAAAACTAATTATTCATAGAAGTACATATACAGCCACGTTGATATCATGGTTGGCGACTTAGCGATCGTCTTGGTGACTTGTGTCTAAACTTTAAAAGATCTTTTTCTCACGTTTTAAATCATTCACGTGAACTGAAATTTTATATGCTCGATTGTTTGGGATGGCAATACGATACTTAAATGATAATTAATAAAAATTAATTACCACTTAATGTTGTGATTCTGTCATATGTATATACATATTTATATTAATTGTAACTATTTAATAAAAAGTAGCTAAAATAAAGTTTTTATTTGTTGATCTAAGTAGGAATTGACTTAAAAATGTTTATTTATATTATTTGTTTAATTTAGTTATCCACGTGGTTAAATTTCTTAGATTTCTTTAAAGAACACATTAAACATTTTTATTACGCTATACAGAAAGTTTATAATATTATGTGTGTAAAGAACGAACACATACAGTTATTAATACTTATGAAGAAGGCATAATCTCATGCAATTAATTTTTAATCATCCAAGTGATGGAATTGTAAAAAAGTAATTAAATTAATTAAATTGAATTTGAAAAATTAAAAAAAAAATTGTAAACTGGGCGAAAATATCATTAGTAAGAGATAAAAAACACATTTCAAAATAGTGAGTTTTATAATACTTTAATAGTGAAAACCGTAACTATAGCTAGAAAAAAATTCTGTAAGATAAAAAGCCTCATCTAATGTTCTTATAAATACATATTATGTATTGCAAACCGGTGTACCGATATACCGAATACCGGCATTTTGAGACATTTGTAGAATTTTGTAATACCAGTACTCATAAGTTTAAATACCGTTTTTTCGGTATTTATTAGAATTTTTTTAAATTTCCTCCATTATATGTTCAGGGATCGCCATAATGATAAAATATATTCGCTTTTGCTTTTATGTCTCCCTAACGGGCAAAATTAATTAGACTGTGAACAGAAAAATGCATTGTAGAATCAAGAGAAGTGACAAAATATGGAAAAAGAATTCAACAAACCGAAATACAGCACTGATATTAGCTATATCCAAAACCATCCGACGAAAAATCGATTTATTAGAAGATGAGGGTTTTAGAACTAAATATTTAGCAAAAGTAAAGATTGTTTTTTTAGAGGTATAGAACTTTAAATTGCAATAAAACAACGATGTACTATTCGATTGACATGAATTTTTTTTTATTCGAAAGATAATCTTGTGGCATTACATTTTAAATATGAGTTCTGGCATAGGACTGCCACAGCTGGCTCGATGTAGTCCAATCTGGACGTCCACTTTCGATGACTTTTTCCAACATTTGTTGTCGTATATCGGCAATAACACGGCGAATGTTGTCTTCCAAATGGTCAAACGTTTGTGGCTTATCCGCATAGACCAATGACTTTACATAGCCTCACAGAAAATAGTCTAGCGGTGTTAAATCACAAGATCTTGGAGGCCAATTGACAGGTCCAAAACGTTAAATTAGGCGGTCACCAAACGTGTCTTTCAATAAATCGATTGTGGCACGAGCTGTGTGACATGTTGCGCCATCTTGTTGGAACCATAGCTCCTGGACATCATGATTGTTCAATTCAGGAATGAAAAAGTTAAAAATCATTGCTCTATACCGATCACCATTGACTGAAACGTTGTGGCCTTCATCGTTTTTGAAGAAGTACGGACCAATGATTCCACCAGCCCATAAAGCGCTCCAAAAAGTCAGTTTTTCTAGATGTAACGGTGTTTCGGCATACACTTGTGGATTATCTTCACTCCAAATGCGGCAGTTTTGTTTGATGACGTAGCCATTCAACCAGAAGTGCGCTTCATCGCTAAACAAAATTCGCTTATGAAAATCGACCATTATCTTCGAAATAAAATTGCAGATTTTGAAAGCGTTGTTCAGGCGTAAGTCTATTCATGATAAATTGCCAAACCAAACTGAGAATAAATCACTTGACAGCTGTTAAATCGGTTGTCATCTTGGAAAGTAATGCCAACTTAAACTTCTATACCTGGAAAAAAAACACTCTGTATATCGCGCATTGCTACCAGTACCACCAATTAGCGTGAATGCCGAAAGGTGCCATAGGTGCCGAGATACGTTTTTGACAGCTGGTAATTTTTGCAAGAAATTACGTTCCAGGCTGAATTGCAGTACAATTGGTGAATTATACATTTTCGGATTACATTATTTCGGATTAACACTTATGTTGATAATTTGTATGGTTTATAATTAATTCCTTAACTGCCGAGATTAAACGTTACGCGATTCGCATCCCAATGCCACCGTTTACCATGTTTACGAGCGTATTTTGATGTTTTTATGAAGGGGAGAAAAGAAATAAATAAGGAAATCCTCTGAAATAAATAAATCCTTCGCAAACACTGCCAAGGTTCTTTTATTGCATTCCAAAGCCTTCTGAATAATTTTACGGATAGCAGTGTAGCAGTGGACAGAAAAGATCGTTCTTCGGAAAGACGTCTATATGCGTCCAGAAAATCAATGTTTTGGCTGAGAGAGCGTTTTTATAAGTCGGTTACATATAATAGGTTAAAGTCGTATTGTAGCTTTAGTGTTAAAATATAGTATTATTGAATTCAATATTGATAGTGTATGGAATTCAATATTGTTATTACATGGGAGAGGAAGCGCTATGAAAAAGATGATTGATTAGTGGGTCGCGTATATTGAAAGTTTGAGAAGCACTGAGTTATAAAGATACAGGAACGTATAATCGTTCTTTGCTTTAACCAGTATAGAATATGACTACTTGATTAGTGAAGTTAAGGAGATGAATAATCTTCTATAGAACTTCTCCATTGTATGTTTTCAGTAGAAGGTATGTGGCAGGTTATAGAAATAGTAGATGTGAATTTTTAAAATCTTACCTAAGATATATGAATGGTGCAGAGGAATCAGATTTTCCTTCATGGGGGGACAACAATATTCAATAACACCAGGTAAATTTCATTGAAAAACTACTTGAAAGAAGTATTGAGCGAATATCATACCCAACGAAATATCTTGATCTGTATCCAATAGAAAAATAGAGGACAACATTGGAAAAACATTTTCATGGACACTTTCTGGAAAAAAAATATCTTTATTCCACATGATAATATTTCTGATAAGAATATTGCTGCAGGCTTTAAATCACGTTGTAATTAATACCTTTCTATCACGTTCCATATTAAATCCAAATTCTTAATTTTTTGTAGCCTATTATGGATAATTGTTTTGGTTTGTTTGGTGCCACAGTTTTACGTCCCATGCCTTCTTCTTTTTTTTTCTGTGTTCTTATTTGCGTGTCTTTTCATACAAAGGCATGAAAATACAGTTTATAATTTTTTGGAAATGATTGATTTTATGCATATAATAAAAATTCTTGACTGCAGTGTGATTAAAAGAGTAATTTTTAGAATTAACAAAAACGGGAGAAATTAAATTAACACTGTAGAAAAAGAGTTCGTTTGGATTTTGTACTGAATTGCTAAAATAAAATTCTGGAAGCAGATTTTGATGCTTATACATAAAATATTTGCTTCAATACCTTGATTTATAACCAGGTAAAAATCAAATTTTCTAACAGTTCTTAGGAATATTTCTTATACCTCTATACTACTATAACTTTATATTAGAAATAATGTATTGCAAAGTAATTATTTGTATGCCAAATCCAGTTGAATAGGTGCAAAGATAATCAGAATTGGTCTAAGCAAAGCCTTTTTCAAATCAAATAAGATAAAATGCATATGTTTTGTGTATGACAAACTTCTGGTTCCCCTGTGAAAGAAAGATGATGATGAAATATTCTATTGATGATGTTATCTAACCCTGATGACCTTTCGGGGATGAGAAAAGGATACAGAATTTGTTTACTGCCAGATCTGCACTCAAATAGTCTATAATATATATATATATATATATATATATATATATATATATATATATAAAAGATTTATATAAATACATTATATATATATATATATAAGAAAAGATTTATAAAACATTGTTGCAGTTACAGCAGGTGAAAAAAAGAAAAGCAAAATGTTAAACCTCCTTATAATTAAATGAAAAGCTTTTAAATTTTTGAAAATAACATAAAAATCAAAACGATAGTATTTATAAATAAAACATGACTATATATACATTATAACAAAATTTTAAGAGGGAAAATATGAAAATCTTCCTTGAAAACGCATTTGATTCAGTTAACCTTAGAATTCTACCTATTCGTCTAGCAGACTACGGCTGTAACAAATAACCTTCCCTCCAAAACAGGAAATGTAACATGCTGCTCAGTACCTTCATATGACCTTGGCCACAACAGATTATAATATTTCTTTTTCTCAAAATGTTTTCGCATATAGTATTTTTAGAGCAATGTTAGTCTGATAGACGAATGGGTAGTAGTAAGGTTTGGAATTGAGAATCTGTCTTTTTATTTTATTTTATTTTATTTTATTTATTTATTTCTTTATTTATTTGCTTTTTTGAGATGATGTCAAAACGTTTTCACAAAGACAAGTTTTGGGGTAAGCCTAAGGCTATCTGGAAATTATTTAAAGAATTAATCGATGATGATAACTTTATTTCTCTGAAGATGAATCAGAAAATGAAAATTTTATTGAATTTCAAAATCACGAATTTACAGATAGCATGATAAATTCAGTTTATTGAATGTATATGTTGTATCTGTAAATAATATGGTTCGCAAATCTGAAAAAACATTACTTGGAAGAAAGTTTGCGATAAAGCTAAGGAAATATCTCCTTGTGTCATAGTTGAAGAAACGTATAAATGTATCACCTTTGCCCCGAGATTAAGAAGGATAACTATGTGTGAACTTTTGAAATTGGAGCAGAACATTGAACCACCTGAATAACTGGATACTAAAAACAGGAAAATCGATGTCTTTTGTCCATGTAAGTTGTGTAGAATGACACGAAAATTTTATTTATCATGTTCTGCGGAGAGCATCACTCTAAAATGCGTAAAGATTGCTTCGAAAATAAATAAATGTTACTTTCTTGCTTATGTGAAGATTGGATGTCTCGAAATATTCTGCATGTAAAATAATTTTTTTGTTATTAACTTTTAAAATGAGTTTTAAGCTTGCTAAAACTCATGTCGTCTGGTAGACGAATGCTAACCATTCCCGTAAGTTTTTCAAAGGGCAGCATTCTAGGGTTAAGAAAGTATCTTACAGCTATTCAATAAATGCTTTCCCTGAAATGATTGTGCAACTATGTGCATAAAGTATTGGTGTAGGTCAAGCTCTTTAAAATTATTCATTAGTTTTTATAACACGTATACACATATAAATTTCTTTTTTAACCTATAAACTTTTGTATGCATTGTAATTAAAGAGTGTTTTTTTTTCCAGGTATAGAAGTTTAAGTTAGCATTACTTTCCAAGATGGCGACCGATTTAACAGATGTCAAGTGATTTATTCTCAGTTTCGTTTGGCAATTCATCAAAACGCTCATCAAGCAAGGCGTAGATTCGTCGAATGGGCCCAAAACGAGATTTTCGTTGTTCCCGATTTTCATAAGCGAATTTTGTTTAGCGATGAAGCGCAATTCTGGTTGAATGGCTACGTCAACAAATAAAACTACCGTATTTGGAGTGAAGCTAATCCACAAGTGTATGTCGAAATACCGTTACATCCAGAAAAACTGACTGTTTGGTGCGCTTAATGGGCTGGTGGAATCATTGGTCCGTACTTCTTCAAAAACGATGAAGACCACAACGTTACAGTCAATGGTGATCGATATAGAGCCAAGATTACTAACTTTTTCATTCCTGAATTGAACAATCATGATGTCTAGGAGCTGTGGTTCCAACAAGACGGCTCAACATGTCACACAGCTCGTGCCACAATCGATTTATTGAAAGACATGTTTGGTGACCGCCTAATTTCACGTTTTGAACCTGTGAATTGGCCTCAAAGATCTTGTGATTTAACACCGCTAGACTATTTTCTGTGGGGCTATGTAAAGTCATTGGTCTATGCGGATAAGCCACAAACGCTTGACCATTTGGAAGACAACATTCGCCGTGTTATTGCCGATATACGGCCACAAATGTTGGAAAAAGTCATCGAAAATTGGACGTACAGATTGGACCGAGCCAGCCGTGGCAGTCATATGCCAGAAATCATATTTAAAATGTAATGCCACAAGATTATCTTTCGAATAAAAAAAATTCATGTCAATCGAATAATACATCGTTGTTTTATTGCAATTTAAAGTACTATACCTCTAAAAAAACACCCTTTATAAGAATAGATTCCTAGAGGTCACGACCGCTAATCGGTCGTGGTTTCGAACTAGTGGCCAGCGTTGTCTAGTTGTCGGTTGGAAACAAACGCCTCCAGAGACCTATCGTCTAGAATGGATGATCCACATTAAATATTTCAAGGCTCAATATCCCCTCTTTGATATGTTGTAGAAGTTTGGAGAGTAAAATATCAGACCATATATCCTCCTTGGTACTCTTGATTGTAACTCAAAATTATGACACACATCATGAATAGAAATCATGCTGATTTCTGTAACCCATGAAAAATATAATTTCAACCAATAATTATATTTTTCACTAAATTAAATTTGTCTAACGTAGTTCCGTACAATTCATATAAAAGTGTTAAATTATAACCCTTTTTTGCTTTTTTAAAAATTCTAGGGATATTATATACCCACGTTGTAAATATTGTAACAAAAACAATTATAGGAAATTTGACACAAT
The DNA here is from genome assembly GCA_019973935.1 of Trichonephila clavipes. Classification (NCBI taxonomy): domain Eukaryota; kingdom Metazoa; phylum Arthropoda; class Arachnida; order Araneae; family Nephilidae; genus Trichonephila; species Trichonephila clavipes. The sequence goes on along the minus strand of BMAU01000722.1, from coordinate 1,338,873 downwards.
CTAGCAATTGATAGCTTGACTAATATAATACTCAACAATAAATACTCAACAACTCAGTAAATACTCAACAACTGTGATGAGATTTTTATTTTTTCAATTATTCAATTTTAATTGAAAAATTCTCTTTTAAATAGACAAAGTTTTCTATTTTTAAACATTATAAGCAAAATCATATGCTTTGAAAATATTTTATAATTTATGATATCTATCCACGATATCTAAATAAATGGCTATTCACACAAAAAGTTGGGTTTTTTATTGTTTTTAAAATTAAATAAGTTTAGCTATTTTTTATAGTTATGCTAAGAATGAAAATTATTTTGAAGCTCTTAATGAATTTAGTACACTACAGTAAATTAATTATCTTTTCTGATTAAGGTATCCGAACACGTTGAAATTGACCAAATTCGGTCAAGACGGATAATTTTTTTACGTTACTGAATAGACATTTCTTTCGGGGTTACAAAACTTACTTTATTTTGTTTCTACGCTATCTAGAGGCCAAGTTACAATCAATTTTTAAAGTTAGAAAAACCGGAAGTGGGGGCATTTAAACTGCTCAAAATCTATCATGGCGAATCTGAAAGCTCAAAGTTACAAATGCATTTCAATAAAAAACTCGTTGAACCAGATATTTATGTTATTTTCTAGAGGATGTACTAAAATATTTCTTATTTCATAAATACTTTTTGAGTTATGGCTTGTAATTTAAATAATGTTCTCATAAATAATGTCACATTTCTTATAATGTTTACTCAATCAGCTCTAAAATTTTTAATTTTTTATGAATTATTAAAATTTTAGTACATTTTGTAGATAAATGCATCTAATTTGTTTTAGGAATACTTTTACTAATATAATTTTATTAATTTTCTCTCTAATTGATTTGAAGTTTTTCACAATTATATGCTAACATTCCACTTATAATTGCTATTTGTGTAAAATTTAGGTAACTTATTTTAAAAATTATTCGTTAAAAATCAGTATTTATTGGTAATGAGTCCTAAAAAATCATTTATAATGCTTAAATGTGCTAATTTGTTGAAAAGTACTCTGAACGTGTTCAAATACGGGTTTTAACTTTCTTAACTGTAAAGAATTACTGCTTTTTAATAATTATTTATAGTCATTGGCTTTTTTCATTTATTTTTTTACTTCGTGTGATGATAATAATTAATGCTTGAACAATTTAGTAAAATTTATATCTATCGATGCAGGAAATACAGATTATTTCTTTGGTAGAAAGATAATTGTTTAGTCTGAATAATTTTTAATAAAAATATATGCTCTTATTTAAGGTTATCGATGTTGAAGAAGGCTGCACAGAAATATATCATAATCCAGAAGCTCCCAATGTGTTAATTAAAAGTAAACCTTATTACATAAAAAAAATCTAATTTTTACATCCTCAGTTCAAATAAAAACGAAATAAAAAGAAAATATGATTTTCTTCGAAAACCTCCTTCTCGACTAACGATTAATATCCGTGTAATTACGGAACTTATTAAAATATGCGAACGAAAGTTATTTTTTACTCACTTGGAGATGTTTCATGAGATTTCTGGAGTACTGTTTTTTTTCGTTAGGAAAAAAATATATTTTATAGAGTATTTTTTTATTTTAATTTCGGAAAAATTTCTCTTTTATACTGGAAATCAATAGAATATTGTTAATAATTCATAGTATAGTTTAAAATCATTTCTGCCAAGTAATATAATAGAATACCTCCTAAAATTAGTAAACATAAGTATGGGATATTTTTAAACTATAATAATAATAATAATAATAATATATATATAGTCAAAATTCTTTCTAAAGAGAGATGAGTAATCAGTAATCAAAACTGAAAAAATCGAAATTGCAAGATAAACCAGACATGAGATTTTAGAAGGGATATACTAGAAACTAAAATAATAGAATTAATTTAAAATATAAAATGTGGATGTTACAGTATTATAAACATTGCTGACTTAAATACGGCTCTTATATATAAAATAATTTAGATAAAAATGGGGTTGAACATGTGTTTTGGCCAGCTAATCTTCTCCCTTTCTGCTAATAATATACTGAGCAAAAACTTATTGAAAATATTGGATAGAATATCTAAATCCATTACAATAAAACGGTAACTTAAATAAAGGGTGCATTCAAAAATGCAGAGCCCACGATAAATCTAAGAACAATAAGTGTTTGCCAGATTCAGGACCAAAAGCAAATTCAAAACATGGGAATGGCTGAATAGTAGCAATTAGCAAAAGTATGAAAACAAGAGAAATAAAAAATTAAAAAGTATTTATAATACTACCATTATTTTAGGGTCACTAGGATTACAAATGTGTACGTAAAAAATTACTACGGTTAAAATAAAACTAAGAGAATAAGTAATTTTATCTAATATTATAATATGGAGGTAACTATATCTATCTAAGAAAAATGATAAATTTATAATAATAAACTATTAATAGTGTAAGGAATTTTAATCCTTACGATTTAGAATTTATTTAAATAAATATTAATAAAATTAATTCGGTATTTTTGAATTAAGCAATATTTATTAAAATATTAATAGTTTGTTTATATTTTTTCTGTTTTTTATAACAAGAAATTTATTGCGTTGTATATAATTAAATTAATAATAATATTTCTGAATATAAAAACATGTACATTACTCTTCCAATGAAATACTTTTATAGCATTGAATTCTAATTCTTCTATCTCTCTCTCACACACTTTTGTCATAAATACTAGTAACTAAAACGTTCTATTTTAATTTAATTTCTATGTGAAGCAAACTTTCTTCATAGTAAATACGATTTGTCTGTATTAATTTAAGATATTGTGGATAAAAATTAGTGTTCGGTTTAAAATTGTCTTGCTTGCCAAAAATGATAGTATCATCTATTTAATGAAAAATGCAAGATTCAGAATTACCAATGAAACCATCTTCATAATAATGTAATTATAAATTGGAAAGACAATTGCTATCTGGTCCACTTTGTGGCAACCATTTTATCTGTTGATAATAGTTTCCATTTTAATATAAATCGTTATCTTTTAGTACAAACCTAAGTAGATAACTGTAAGTATCATAATAACCATTTTTGAATAAATTACCTTTATGTAATTTTACAAGTATTTTAATCATATCATCAGTATTAATAGAGTTAAAAAGATCTTCAAAATCTAAACTGTAGACTGAAAAAAATATTTTTATCTTTAATTTGTTCAATAAGGTTTTTGCTATTTTGAGAATTTTTCCTGATTTGCTGTTATTATATATATATATATATATATATGATCCTAAATTTACTTTATTTAAATAAATTAAAAAATGTTTACAAGCATTTCAAATTAAAATATTCTGTTCATTGAATTATTTTATATCAATTAGTAAGATACTTTAAAATATTTTGAATTTTGTATACCATTTGAATCTAAACATCTTTATATTCTTGTATAAATAGCACAAAATTTTATATTCAATATTGAAGGTACATTGTAATGGTAATTGCTAGAACACCAGAGGCCTAGAAAGTTATCGAGCCTGTCGAATTAATTGCGAAATTGGCTTCGAATCTTGTCATTTTCTTGAACGTCTTAAAGTATATAAGACATGTGATAAACCTTCTAGGGTATTTTAAAGCAGCTCTAAACCCTTTGGGTGTGCTCTATTCTCTGGAGTAAGTAAGTAAGGGTATTTTAAAATAGATCCTTAATCCACTTGATGTTTTTAGTAAGTTGTCAGTAAGAAAACTGGCATATACCATCATAAAATCTAACTTAAGAATTGAAATGATCTCCTTTTAATATTAAATGTAGCCTCATCCATTTTAACTGAAAACGATGTGTACTCTACATTTCAGTCAGATGCTGTGCTCACTCATTATCTCACCATTGTTATCATTATCATCACCATTATCCTTTGAACAACAATTATTTGATAAAATTAACTCTAAACATTGCTTCTACAATTTCAGTTTCAGGGCATGGATTGCCTAGCGGTAAAGGTCACGCACTCTTGGTCAACAGACATATAATGTGTGTGATGTCCAACTCTAATGCCACTGAAGGCCCGTAGGGTATAGGGTCTGATGTACGTTATTTCTATCGAGGAAAGGTTCTCCAAGGCTGCTCGCCGATTGGTCAGTCTCCACTACAAACTAGTGTGCATAAATAGTCGCCTCTCGGAAGCAACCCTTCAGACCACAAGAAACATATTGACTATCTTTCAGACAAATTATGAGGTAGAATTGCCTTAGCTACCACCCTAATTGGGAGAAGCTCTCCTCTCTCCTTAGAACATAAAGAGATTCTCTACAAGCAAATTTTGCGCCCTGTGATAACGTACGGATCCGCTGTATGGGGGGCCGCGGCCCCTACTCACACTAAACGCATTCAGGTCATACAAAATAAATTCTAAGAATCATAACTAACGCACCTTGGTAACGTTAGGAATAGTGTCATTCACCACGACCTACACATGGAGCCGATTGTTAATTACATCACTAGAAACTCTAGGAATATCTTTTACTTCTATTCAAAATGAAGACAATCCAGTAATTAGAGCGCAAACACTATTCACGTATCCTCACTCTAAACTAAACTTTGCTTACAAAACTACTAAATGGAATCTGCCCTTGAAACCCCAGTAATCAGAACATAAATACTTAATTTCTACACTTTACAATATTCAAATGCATTTGCCTCTCATCAGAACTGGGATCAGTGTTAAAGCTGGCTCCAACTTCCTTCCACCTGCTGTGGCGTCTGCAACTGCGAAAAAAAAATAGCAGCATTCTTTTTCCCACTGCGTTTTAGTGTTCCTCGAACGCATTTTGAGGCTGTTAAGCCCTCCCTTCCTGCTCTCTACCCTTCTCGCCCTCGTGACGTCACTCTTGGTTTCGTTCTCGTTCGGCCGCTTCATTCCTCCAGCCTCCCCCTGCCAGATCGGGCTGATATAGTAAATTCATTAGATATCGGTCTTCTTTTTCATCCTTTGTCATGAAATTAAATTTAACTTTTAATTTCCAATATCATTAAATGAGATTCTGGGTATAACAACCCACAGTGATTTATTTCGCTGGCACCCGTGTCATCTAATTTTCATTTCGTTTTCAACCCTTCAGAGCTGTTGACGATTCAGGGTTTCTGCATCTTTCGCTTCTTTCCCCTCACTCTGAAGTAAAGCCGACCGCACTACACTCCAGCTTACAGGGCCAGATCGTGGCTGATATAGATATACCAATAGACACTTACACAAACATGCAATACCCACTTTTTGAAATACAGTTTTTATATACACATCATTCTCACACCTATTAATTCTTAATATTAATTTATTTATTATCCTATATATAATGAATTATTTCTTTCATGAAATTAAATTTAACTTTTAATTTCCAATATCATTAAATGCAGCGAAGGACTAAGATAAAGCTGAACCGAAGTAACTGTCAACAACCCATGACAGGAGTTGGAGTTTCCCTTCCGGAAACAAATACTCCGCCATCTATTTAACCCATATCTGAGGGGGAATTCGGAATATCACGGTGTGGAAATTTGCAGAGGATGTAATCAACTCAAGTATCGTTCTCGTCCTTTTAGGTATCCGACTACGTTCGGAACCGTGATTTTTCAAAAGCGTATAAATGTATAATATTTATGATATTTAGTGTTACTTAGAGTAGAAAACGTATATAAAATGGTTTTAAGAATATTATTACGATAAAAAATTATTTAAGTCTACTATTTTGACAAAAAATGAACATAGAATGATCCATATTCAAAACATTCTCCTTTTATGAAAAATGCTTCTATTATAATAATATTTTGCCTGTATATAGATCAGACCTCTATACAGAGGCGGAACTAGAATTTTTGAAATATATAACTTAGAAGTGGATTTATCCATATTTTACTGCAACAGAGGGGAGAAATTTAAAGGAAAAAAATGCCGTCATTTATTTCATTTGGTTGTAACTCTGAAAATTGTAATGTGAATTTTTCAAAGATCCTAGTTCAGACTCTCTGGAGACGTCTTTATTTTATATAAGCAAAATATTTTATTATAGAAGAATTTTTATAAAAGGAGAACGTTTTGAAAGAAGGTTATCCTAAGTTAGTTTTTTGCCAAAATATTGTATTTAAATATTTTTTGTCATAGTGGCCTTAAAGCAATTTTATACATGTATTCTAAGCTAAATGATACTAAATATTATGAATATTATCCATTTATGTGCTTTTTTTATTACGGTTCCGAACGTAATCGGATACCTTAACTATAGTTCAAAATTACGAAGTTCGTCACCAATAGTCCTCGTGTTGCTTTATATTTCGACATTAATAAACACTCCCTCCCTCGTATCTTACTTTCAGTTCGCAACATAATCACTTCACCAAAAGTGGGTGACTTTTAATCTGTCTATTTGATATACTTTGTAAGATACAAGGTTAATATTTTTCTGTTTCAGACAAAACATTTTTAAGAAAATAATTTTTTATTTTAATTTTTTAATTAAAAGAGTCATTAATGTATTCATTGAGGACGTATTCAACGTATTCAGTCGTTTTTATACGACTTTTTAAGTTTATTGAGTGATGGATTACTCCTCATAAAATCAGCCAAAATCTTTCTAATAACTCTTTTAAAACATTTCCTAAAGCTTCTATCATTGACCTATTATTTCACTGACGAAATACTTGTACTGAAAAATCAGTGGATAACATTAATTGACTGTATATTGCAATATCGGGTTTTCATGTTTTATTTAAATCCCTTTCCTAACTACACTTTCCTAGTTAAGCTTAACTATTCGTAATCAACGTATTTTAGAATTAAGAGGATTTATAGAAACATAACAAAGGGTATAAATTAACTTGATGAATTTTTTAAACTTATTATTATATATTTTCTAACTGAGAAAAAAACTTCTTTGAAATATTTAGTAATTCATTTATCAAATAACACTGAAAATAAGAATAATGACGGCGTTATGACTTTTTTAACGACAATTAGAAAAGAGATGTGACATGTTTTTGTACTTAATTTTATGTTTGTAAAGGGACAAACTGTTTTAATATTTTCATAAAATTAAGTTATTTGTGGATAATTATAAATTTGATTTCATTTATCTACGCGTTACGAGTATTTTTAGGAGTTAATTGAAGTATTTTTACTTACCATATGCTTTAACATCATTTATCTTTTTATTTTCTCTTAATATACGGATTAATGTGCATGCATTCTTGCCTTGGAGTATTTTTTTTTAAATAAATAGGCGAGACTCAATTTTGTTTTTGGCAAGGGTTTTTAATGAATTTCGAAATAAAATGGATTTGAAAGAAACTGAATGAATTATAGTCTGAAATTACTTTTAAACATGAATCTTCAAATCCAACTAACTGTAATTTAAATAACTTTTCCCTACTCTTAAAATTTTTTTTTACATTATTGATGATCCTAGTTAAAAATATTATTTTTGTTATTTCTTTCAAACTAAAAGTTAATCAAAAATTTTAATAAAAATCAACAACCTTATTTTCTATAATGCTTTGTTAGAATTTCGATGTAATTGAAGTCTGAACACCTTGCAGTTGATATTAAAATCGGACAAATTTCTTCAAACTAGAAGACCAAAAACCTTCAATATGAAAACAGAAATTTTTCTAGACATTCCCTATATGAACAGGGTTCATTTTGTTTGTTAGTTTTGGGTAATTAACATTCTGAAATTGAATTACAATATAAGAAATAAATATGTGTTAAAAAAGAATTAAAATGTTGCTTGACACATAATTGTGATTTTTTTTTATTATTACAATGCTTAACTATATACTAACACATGCAACTACGGCGTGTGTATAACATATACAGCAATTAATTTAAATGAAACATCCAAAATAAATTAATCCTGTTTGTTATTTAATTATTTTCGGTAAGATAACTGTAATATAATTTTACTGGCTCAATGGTCACTTGGGAATTTCAACGCAAACATACGTATTTACGTACATAGCAAATATTAATAAAACATTTTTCGTGTTAGATATTTTTTTAATTAACGTATAGCTGGTTTCATATAATGAATAATTATCTGTCTTTAAACGAGACCACATAAATACCAATTAGCACTTATTTAATTAAATATTCGATTCATCAAATATAAAACAAACCAAGCTTTATTACTCGCTCTAGTTGATTTCATAATGGAAATTATCATCTATCTCATTAAGTTTCACCCTATTAAAACTAATTACTATTAAGAAATAATCGAAAATTTTCAGGAAATTAGGAAAAGCTATACTGATGAATTGTTAATGGAATTAACCGAAGTCATTTTTAATGTATCCATATTTCTAAGGAAACTCTCACGTGAATTGAACAAGAGAGCGAATTAAAATTAATTCTTTATCGCTTTGCAATTCATTTCTATTTCTCTGATCGAGAGAGAATGGAGAACTCCGATTTGATTAAGTAAAAGAGAGTCACGCGTGATCAATTAGAATACTTTCATTCGAAATGTTATCCAATACCTTTTACTCGCGACAGGTGAATTCGCTTAAAGCTCTCTCTAATTATAGACGTGCCAAGTAAATTAAATCTAACACGCGTTTGAGTCATCCATCATTATAGTTAAAGTACTCAAACTAGGGCTATTAATTAATCTTTTAAAGTCTGTTTTAGTCTTATTGAGAAATTCCCTAATTTAGTGCTTCTTTCAGTACGTTGTAGGTTCCTGAAAACTGGTTATGATATATTGTTCACATTACTTAATTGAAAAGAATAATTTTACTCATTGTTTCACGGGAGAGCATTTCTGCGGGTTTTGGTAACACACTGTGCCACAAAAAATATTAAAAAAAGAAGGAATACATAAAAGGAAACAAGCTACTATTACGTCATTTAGCATGTACGAAGTGTATGAGAAGATAAGCAAATGATCGCGAATTCAGAAAAACAGATTTTTTTATTAAGAAGACATTGTGTGGACGAGGTTACAAACCAGTATATTGTATATTTTCCTGTGACAGCTGTGACGGATCTATTCGTGATCCTTCATCTAACCATCTTAGGAAATATTTGGGCTATCAGTTCGCTGTATTCACAACCAACCCTTCGGAAGAGAAAAAAATAATGATATGCAAATTAAGTTTACTATAGATAGTCGAAGTTTTCTAGCTAGAATAGAGAGTAGGAGATGAGATAAACCAGAAATCACACACAGGTGACATCGTTACTGACAGGTATCATTATTGAATTATTGTGAATAATACTTATTAGGAATAAGATTTAAATTGACGATTGATCACTGAGATTAAATTAATATTAGATTAAATCGGATAATAGATTAGATCCTATATAAAGTAAGGATGATGTTTGATAGTTTTCTAATCTTTAGTGTATTTCTTCGTTGTACCATTTTTGCGGTTAGCTCCGAGACATTGTCTTACTGTCATAAATTGAATTTGTGTCGTTATACTGTGTGATCAATAAATTAATTGATTGGATCATGGCGAGGGTTGCTTCCCTACCTTTTACATATCTAGGTGCCCATGAAAAGGAGGTGAAAACCTCTCACCCAGCTATACAAGCCAAAGCACGGCATGGCATTGAATCAATGAGTTCACCTAGACCTCATGGTTGCTATATTATCTTCAGGAGCCAAATCCTTCTCACGAGAAAAAAATATTTATTGGAAACATTTTGGATGGGGAGAGAAAGGGAGAAAAAGGGTTTTGAATTGGTTTCTATAGAGTATGCTATTTGACTTTGATGTATTGATCTCTGAATTGCCACCGGTGTAAATATACGTCTAACTTAACCGGTGGGTTAAGATATCCCAGACGTATAAATACGTCCTATGGAAATGCAAAACTTTTCTTTGTGCTGTTATCATTAAAAAAATTCCGAAAACTCTGGAATGCAACTAAATGATCTTGGCAGTTTTTGCGAAGGATTTACTTATTTAAAAAAAATACTTATTTGTACCATTTTTTTCCTCCTAATACACCGCATATGGTCGCTTTTGGGGAAAACGGTGGCTCTGGAAAGTGAATCGCGTAACTTTTAATCCGCAGACCTACCTATCCGTTAAAGATGCTCTCTGGTACATAGAAGGTTTGAAAAATAGAACAATAAGTTTTTTTAAGAACTGCTATAAAGGGAATAAAGTACAGATATGTGAGCTTTTCTATAATTTCAAAGTAATTTCTGTTTAAGAAAGGAAGACAATTTAGTATATTTTCAAATTTATTGCAATGAGAGGATATTTTCCAAATAGTTAAAATAAAACACAAAAATCAAGACATTTAACAGGTTCTTCAGTAACGAATTTAAAAAAAGGATAACACCCTAATGTCGAAATTACAATGCACGGTAAGCGCAAGATGGAAAAAAGCCTAAATCGAACGGATTCAACAGTCCTGGGGAAGAGATCTGCGGTTATGAAATGTATTGCTGAAAACATTGTATTATTTACTACTTAGCACTCACATATCAATTATCAACGCTTTTGGTAGTTTTATTGAATAAAAATAATTTTAATTCAGTTTTAAATCATTTAGTTAAATTTAAGTCGTTTCCAATTTTTTTTCGAAAATTCAGTACCTTTGGGGTAATATTAAATTTCGAAATTATTTTTCGCTTAATCTCCATACCATAGAACATATTTTTCGCATAGTTAAGAGTTTCAAAGAATAATAATTTTCTTTTCCGTAAAACAACGATCCAACCTAATATGGATATTTCTTTTTAAAACGATCGGATTTCACACCTTAAATCAAAAATGTTGGATTGCACTTCAAAACAAAATTCTTCATCATAATACATCCGAAGTATCGTAAGAAGTATTAAAAAAAAAGAAGAAAAGTAAATATTTCCACATCTCTCAAAACAGCACTTTGGATTGACATCGCAAATATTTATAAACTGAAAGCGTTTTAGATAGAGAAAAAAATCGCACACAAAGCACGTCCGAAGAAAATGTTGCTCGAATCTGACATATATTTACTTCCACTCCAAAGCTATCAAATAGAAATCCGTCGCGACAAACAAATATTCCACGTAAGACTATATGCAAGTTGTGTTTGGAATAAAAGACTGAATTTTCATGAATACTACGCACAGCTATTGGAGACTTGATATACCGATGACAAGACATATCGTTTCTGCAGTAGAGAAACTTAAGCGTTTAGATGGAAATATCGATTTCCAGTTTTATGTGCCTGGAGAGATTAATAATCATAACATGAAATTATGTAAAGTTAAAAATCTGCATTTTATAGTTGAAGCTACCCGCAAGAGAGTGTCGCCCCACAATTAATATTCGGTGCTACTTAATGTGTGGTCATATCATTTCTCCTTGTATTTTTTGTTGAGACAAAAGAAAACTGCCTGCTTATCTACCTATAGATTTGTCATTTGCATCCAAAAGGTGTATAGTTACTGTTGTTGTTGTGGCTAATGCCACCTGTCTGACGTAGTCAGAACGAGGCCCACGAAATTCATCGTGGCATGGGCAAGAGGTACGCCTGTCGTTGGCCTTGAGCACCATACAGGTGACAGTGCGATTTAAGCTCAGTGAAACTTCCCCGAAGGGACGATAGATGGCGACACGACCTCTATCTCCACCTCCACAATTTCTGCAAGTGAACTGAAGGGGAGGGAAATATTCTCCAGTTCCTGCGCAAGTGAATAAGCCCACAAGACTTCGGACCCACTGATTTAACGAGCACGTACTCCGTGTGCACTCGGAGGGTATTTGGTGACATCGAGCATCGAACCCAGGCCTTCCGGTCTGGAGTCCGATGCTCTAACCACTAGGCTACCCACGGCCCCGTATAGTTACTTAAGATGGTTTGCTTTTCTCCACTGAGATGAAATAGTATACCACTGTTTGCATGAAATTTTACTGGATGAATGGCATAGTGTAGTGAAATTTAAGCCGAGAAATATGATTTCTTCCATAAAATATATATGATATATTTTTCTTTCTTCTTTTTCACTGACATCGAGGAATGTAACCGCCTCACTGAGTAGATATTTTATCAAAGTAAGTTCAAAATTGTGTATTTTTTATTGCGTATTTCAGAGTCTACATTTTAGAACTAATATATACAAAAAAATTTGGAAATATGAATATAAAAACAAATGAAAACATTAACAACTACAGCACGGGCTGTACAGCTAAATCACTGGTTGCGCAAATTTTGCTGCTTCTGCCTTCCCCTTGGAAATCGCGGAATACACAGCGAGAAGGTTAAGAAGAAAATCACTAAAGAAATTCGCTGTATTCTTCAATAAATACTAGTGCATACATTGGTGGAAATTGAGTACAGTTTGGATGTGCTTTGAGTCACAAAGGATGCACACATAGAAAAAAGGAATTTGTTGCACAGATAAATGAAGTGTATCAGTCTAAATTCTGTATATCTACTTCTATAAAATAAATATATGTTTACATGTGTATGTACTGAAGTTTTTAAAGTTATAATGCTTCTCCTAAAAACATGTGAGACCGTTTTTGTTCCCCTAAGAGTAACAATTTTACTCATCATTGACTCAAAAGTAGTCGGAAGTTCTTTCAAGAAATTTTAAGTCATGATGTTTTTAAAGTCGTCAGTTATTGTAAAGTATTATTCAGTTATAGGCAAATTGTCTCTTTTAATATCTCCCTTATATGTTTGACGAGGTCCATGTTGGCGATCTAAATGAACCAATCGTGGTCCACTGATAAGGTTCAGATTTTTCCTCAAACTAATTGCCAATCAATTTCAACCGGGGATACGTTGGATTATTTTCCTAAAAAAATCCATCTTTATTTGGGTTAAGAAACTACTGCAGTAATCTCTAAGTAGCTGAACAAAACGATTTCCAGGCAATGATTAATTCGGTTTGATGTGAGGATCAAAAAAAAAATCCATACTATCTAAAAGTTGCTTAAACCATTATGCAGTCATCGATAGCTTCTAAAGAATGTTATTGGCTACTGGGTTCTGTAGTTTCATGAAATTTGCGCTGTATTCTGAACTTGCCATCAGATTTATCAACTGGAGTCTTAATTCATCTATCAAGTTAATGTTTTTTCAAGTCATATTGGGTTAAATTATTATGTTCAAGAGCTCATCTGAGGCATTGCAGCTTTCTTGCTAATAATGAGGACGCTCGAATTCTGTTTGTTGCATAATATATAGAGTGTTTTTTAGAAGTATAGAACTTTAAATTGCAATAAAACAACGATGTATTATTCGATTGACATGATTTTTTTTGTTCAAAAGATAATCTTGTGGCATTACATTTTAAATATGATCAAGCAAGGCGTAGATTCGTCGAATGGGCCCAAAACGAGATTACCGTTGTTCCCGATTTTCATAAGCGAATTTTGTTTAGCGATGAAGCGCACTTCTGGTTGAATGGCTACGTCATCAAACAAAACTGCCGCATTTGGAGTGAAGATAATCCACAAGTGTATGCCGAAACACTGTTACATCTAGAAAAACTGACTTTTTGGTGCGCTTTATGGGCTGGTGGAATCATTGGTCCGTACTTCTTCAAAAACGATGAAGGCCACAACGTTACAGTCAATGGTGATCGGTATAGAGCCATGATAACTAACTTTTTCATTCCTGAATTGAACAATCATGATGTCCAGGAGCTGTGGTTCCAACAATAAGGCGCAACATGTCACACAGCTCATGCCACAATCGATTTATTGAAAGACACGTTTGGTCACCGCCTAATTTCACGTTTTGGACTGTGAATTGGCCTCCAAGATCTTGCGATTTAACACCGCTAGACTATTTTCTGTGGGGCTATGTAAAGTCATTGGTCTATGCGGATAAGCCACAAACGCTTGACCATTTGGAAGACAACATTCGCCGTGTTATTGCCGATATACGGCCACAAATGTTGGAAAAAGTCATCGAAAATTGGACGTCCAGATTGGACTACATCCGAGCCAGCCGTGGCAGTCATATGCCAGAAATCATATTTAAAATGTAATGCCACAAGATTATCTTTCGAATAAAAAAAAATTCATGTCAATCGAATAATACATCGTTGTTTTATTGCAATTTAACATTGTATACCTCTAAAAAACACCCTATATCTCACCTTGCCGAATCTTTTTAGAAATTTCTGGCACACGTCTCGCGTTGATTCTTACTGTTATTTGGCTCAGTATCACTTGTGTGATAGCATTCTATGGATGAGTCATTAGCGTTATCCATTGAGACAAGTAAGGTCTAAAACTATAGATTCTGGGCACACTTAAAATTCTGGATTCAGTTTTGCTGTGTTTTCCAACTAGTACGAAATAGAATATCTCTCCAACTAACATTCTATGTTTAAAGTCTATGAATTGATATTCTATGGATATTATCACGTTAAAAAAATTTCAAATTCATCGCTTGATCACAGACGATAGCCATGAAAATGGACATTTATTCATTTCTTAGTGATGTTACCGCCATCTTGATATATATATATATATATATATATATATATATATATATATATATATATATATATATATATATATATATTTATATATATATACATATATATATGTATATATATATAACCTGTTTTTGTGCGGGGCTTTTCTTATGCGATTTTACATTTGTGCTACCGCATAAAAAAAATTTTCTGCAGTATTTCGACGAATTGGCTTGTTATATGTAAGAATTCATGAATGTTTCGAACAATTTTTGTGCGGTTATTTTAATGCGGTTTTTATCAACCGCACAGAAACAGGTTCGACTGTATATATATATATATATATATATATATATATATATATTCGAAACTTTCTACTAATGTTTAAGGGAAAACGCTATATTCATCGTTTGTTATATGAACTTTTTTCTATAAAGGAACAGTGACATATGCAAAATAGAACTAAAATTAAGTAGAGGTGAATTGAATTCGTGGAGTAAAACATAAGTTATATATGTAATGATGTTAGATAAAAGCATACTTGCAAAATGTATTTTTAAATTGGTCACGTATATAAAAACAAGATTAGGGGACTTGTAGTTCTAGTGCAAGGAACTGAGCGGTTATCTGTATCATTACATAAGTATATTTATTATTAATCATTATCATAGAATATATAAGACTCACTTGTCACAATATCTACTGCAAAAATTTATATTAATTGGAAGTGATACGAATAAAATGCTTGATGATTTTTAGAGAATCCTCTTTCCGCAGTTAATTCTTACATCAACGTGAGTAGATTCTCGCTACAATATAACTAAATATCATTTTAAACATTTTAAGTATTATGATATAAGGGGTGATCAAATGAAAAGGTACGAAATGACACGGTGGGTACAAATGTAGGTTTTATTCAAAATATACACCATAGACCTGAGCACAACGATCCTACTGATGAACAAACCACATGATTCCTTGTTCCCAGAATTCTTGTGGCTGTGACGAGACCCAGTCCTTCACAGTGTCCTTGAGTACATCGTCCGAGTTGAAGCGCTTCCCTTTCAGGTGTTTCTTCAGTGGACCAAGCACATAGAAATCGCGGGGTGACATGTCCGAACTGTAGGGCAGATGATCCAACGTCTCCCATTTGAACTTGTCCAGTTCGATTAGTGTGACTCTGGAGACATGTGAACGCGCGTCACATCATGAGCAGAACCACACCCTTTGTGAGCAGCCCCGGTCTTTTGTTCTTGATGGACCTGCGTAGGCGTCAGAGTGTCTCACAGTACACATCAGAGTTAATGCTTTTTCTGTAATCGAGGAATTCCATAAATAGCGGACCTTGAAAGTCGAAAAAGACAGTAAGCAACACCTTGCCTGCGGACTTCACGGCTCTGAACTTTTTAAGGGGAAGTGACGACACATGCTCCCCTGCATGCTGTCCCGCTTTGTCTCTGGTTCGTAGTGATGGCACCAGGTCTCATCACCTGTGAAGATCCTGTTCATGAAAGAGAGGTCTTCCTGATACCGAAACAGATGTTGCAGAGCTAGTCCCTACGCAGTTCCTTTTGCTGGTCGGTGAGCTGGTTAGGAACCCAAGCGGCACACACCTTCCGAAATCGCAACATGTCGTAAACAATTGTCCACACGGTTCCATAGCTGACATCCACCTTCAGCGCCAACATTCGCAATGTGACACGCCGATCACTTCACACTAGGTCGTCCACCTTGTCGATGAGATCGCTCGTGATGACAGTGTTTGCCTGGCCTGGTCTCTGGTCATCACCCACACTCTCACGGCCTGCATGAAAACGGGCACTCCATTTTCTGACAGATTAGTCTGAGACACATTTCTCCCCGTAAACGGTCTCCATCCGCCGATGAATATCTGCCGGTTTCCCACCTTTCGCTGTCAGAAATCGGATAACACTTCGCTGCTCCTCAATCGTCGAATTTTGCAACGCAAACGCCATCCTGTCCTCATACGGACTGCCGCATCATTTGGACGCTGCTTTTTACAAGAGCCTTTGCAATCTCCTGCACATGCGGGCGTCCGCGCATGATCCGATCCCAGTCAGAGCCTCCCATGGCATCCCGCTATATGCCTCGCTACATTCTCCCATGGCAGAATATACAAATATTTAACTGTTTCATTTTTATGTCGTTTCGTACCTTTTCATTTGATCACCCCTTGTATAAAAGAACAGCTACTAATATCTGAATAATGTGTTTTTTTATGTGTAACATCTTTCCTCTTGATTGCTGGATATTTGTCCGAGTGATTTCGTGAAAAGAGACGGATGTGGGTAACAGGAAGTGACGTAATTTGGTTTGACCAATAAGAGCGCGTGGTGTTGCTTTTTCCCATACCGTCGCATTCTTCTTACCCATCCTAAAAGCGTATTTTACACCCTTCGACTAGCAATTGTCGTCTAGTGGTTAGAGAAGCGGACTTGAAATTAATTGTCCCGGGTTCTATTCCCGGAAACTTGCTGCTTTCTCATAATTGCTTTAATTTGCTTCGAAAATTATTTCTCTTCATCAAATTTAAATTTCCATGTGTTTTCCTGTTTTTTTTTCTTTTTGTACTTTATTTTTTATTAGCACATTGAAAACATTGAATTAGCTGTTGCAAATTCTTGGTTTCTGTGCAAACAGGATGCAATATTAAATAAAATTCTTCAATAAATCAAAATGGATGGTTTAAAATTTAAGTTCGAGATAGTTGAAGCATTATGAGCCTCTCCACCTACTAACAAAAGTATCTTAACTGATGATAAAGACAACATTGTTGTAATTCCACTCGCAAAAAGTTGGAAGTGTTATAATCCATCTGCTATACATGTCACAGCTTTGATCCTGGCCATTCCAGGATAAAAGGCTTGACATGTATAGCCCTTTTCGATGTGTTGATGACATTTCAAGGCCTCGCAAGGGCAGATATGAAAACTACGAAAGCAGTTTGAAAACATGTTGCGAAAAATGCAATGGTTTTTTATACTTGCCAAAAATCAAACAAAACATTTTTACTGTAAATACATAAGGAATTAATAAAAGAGTTAATTATACATCAATAATTTCTTTATTTGTAACAAGTTTAGTTGATTTAAGATTGTTTCTTCTATCAACTGAGAGCTAAAAATGTATAACTCGTAAAATTACATAGGTGACCTGTTTCACAGATAATGCCCAACCCGCATGATCGTGCGGGTACCGTCTATGTTTCGGGTTGGAATTTTTTAGTATTTTTCCCAATGTCATTGGGTTCCGTATAGTATTAATAACCAGAAGAATTTAATATTTAAAGATAAAAATAATTCTGGTCTTAAAGAGATATACCGAAGGTGGCTCTGCTCTTTTTTTAAAAAAACTGTCTCTCGCTTCCCATGATTTTGAGTGGTGTTTTTAACTTTAGCATCAGTTTGCCAAAAGCTGAGACACCCATAGCTTTTTGGAATGCTAAACTCAAGCACAAAAAGAACACAAATCAAAGTGTGTCGACTACTAACAGTGGTACTGTTATTGATGCTGTTTTTCAACAGTTTTTAAATACTTTGAAATCAAAAGTATATGTGTCCTATTTTAGTTATCATAAGTCTATAAACTCAGCTCTTCCTTAAATTGAACAAGAATAATTATTTTTGATAAAAAAAATTGCATTACTCCTTGTGTTATTTCAATAAAATTCTCATTAATGATATAGTAATTCGATAGAAAATTATTTCCAATCATAATAGATTCATTTTTTTCAGGATATAAGTTACTATTACGTATTTACTACGCCATCATGTCAGATGTTATATATCATATGCGACTACTGTAAAAGAGAGAGAGAGAGGCTCGTTTCATTTTTTCATTATATTCCACTATCATTTTATCAGTATAATGCGTAACACTACATTACTTTCAAAACCATTATACAGCTAATTCTAATTGATAGTCTTTTAAGCAAAAAAGTGGAAAAAACATTTATTTCATATTACAAATGATAATTAATATATGAATGAGACTTTACTTGATAATCTTCGCCACCGACATAGATAACCCAACATGCAGAACTTTAAATTCTTTATCAGAATCATGAAGAAAAATTATCGTTGATTGTAGTAATACCCAGTTTTAAATTGAGATGAAAGTGCTTTTCCTTTCTAATTAAGATGTCTCAGGAGCTCAAGAGATTATTCTCAGGCAATTTCTCTCAAAAAATCTTTACTTTAAGGAATCCTTTCATGGTAGAAATTAGATATTGATTTAAAATACTTTTGTAAAAGTGCATAGATAAAAAGAAACTACACATTTTAATTAAATTTTTAAAAAAGAAATTATGAAGATGACAAACGAACATTTTTATTAACGAATGGTTTAATACTTGCACCTAAATCAGCATTTCTCAAATTGTGGGGCACGCCACCTTAGTGGGGCGTGGCAATCTTTCAAGGGGGGCGAGAGCCTATCAAAAAGTCAAAAATAAAAGATTTAAAAAATTACAAATTTACTGAAAGGAAATAAAACAAAATACATTCTGACACAATAAAAGTAAAATACATATTTATACTGAAGTAATATACATATAAGTGCATCAGTAATGCACAATGAGTTTGATAATTAATTTATCAATACTAAGTTAAGCTTAAGATTAATAACACTCCCATGGACTTGTCACATACAAAACTATTTTCAAATCTTAATACTTATCTTGATAGTTTGAATGGTTTATAATTAAAATCGTATTGTAAATTTACATCAAATACATTAGTAATTAATTCAACACATTGTTATTGTATGGAGGTGGGCGTGATGAAAATTTTTTTTGAAAATTGTTTCGCAAGTATTGAAAGTTTGAGGTTCACTGACCTAAATATAAAAGTCTAAATCTTTCAGAAAATGAATTTGCTTTTATATGTTGAATTCTTAACATTATATTCCATTAGCATTCAATGAAATATTTTGTCTTTTAATAAATTTCGAATTTTTCGAAGATCTTAAAAAGTGGGTATTTTTTCGTCAATTATTTTACTTAATTTCACAAGATGTATTTCTTGTAAAACATAATTTCTCAAAATAGCAACATTGGGAAAAAATTACGTTTTTTGTAACTTATGTAACTTTTTGTACATTTTTTATAAGAAAAAAAATTAAATAAAAATTATTAATGAATAACAAAGTAATCCTTGTTATCAAATATTTTTTTAAAAAATTAGAGAAAAAATTAGTTAAAAATCTTTTTTTATTTAAATTGAAAACATTGTTTTACAATACAACTTTTGCAACAGTTAAAAAGACAGTTGTTTTAGTCATGTAGCAATTTCCACCACCCTATACCATCAAAAATCAAATAAATGAAATAGATTTGTTTTAAAAATGTACACTTATTTCATGTGTGGAGACGAAAATTCAAATATAGCAAACTATGATTTTAAAAACTAAGGAAAATATGAAATTTCCTTTAGTCCTACTAGAAGCTTACTTGTATGTTCTTAAATGTAGATTACTGGGTTATTTTAAGCATAGTTGATCTAGTTAAATATTTTCTAGAAAGAGTTAGGATTCATAAGTAAAAAAACATCAAAAAGCCTAGAAACTCTTCTGTCGTTTTTATGTTCCAAAGAAAATTCAGCTTCTAGGAGTCGTGTGCTGATTGCCGTGTCGAGTGCAATATCTGAATTTAATGTTGGAACATTAAAAACTCTAAAAACATTTCCGGATGTTAATTGCCTTGCAACAAGTTTATCGTCTGAACATTTAGCCTTCTTTACTGATTATAGGAGAAACTACTTCAGAAAGAAAAGGAAATCTGCAAATTTTAAAGTCACGCAGTAAAAAATAAAACTTGCTAAATTGCGTTGACTTAAAATTGAGAAAAAATTAGGTCCTATGTACAAATCTGATGGTTTTTAACTTTTTTTAAACTTTTATTTATATCATTATTATTCTTTATAAGAGTATATTGTATTTCAAAACTTTTAAGAAATTAATATGTTAACTTTAAGCTGAATAATATCATCGTAACAAATGCTACATCGATATTTGCAAAAACATATTTTGAATAAGTAAAAGTATTTTCAATCATATTTAATTAATGTAGTGTTTTCATATATTGTGTGTATAAGTGGTAAAATAATATACTAAAAATTTAGAGCTATTTGTTTTTGTTTTATGCCTTTACAAACTTAAAATGCATTTTTCTCAGATTTTATTTTTGAAGATGTAAGTGTTTTCTAATCCCTAAGGCATTTTTTCTATTCAAGATTTTTCTATACAAGATATTTTTTCTATTCAAGATAAGGCATTTTTTTCTATTCAAGATCTCTAGTTATCTTTTTAAAAATTGTTAAAGTTAATATTTTCAAAAATTTCGTGTTTTTTGCAGATTTCGCTAGAAAAATAATTATTTAAAATCAACAAAGAAACAGATTTTTAAATCCATACTAACTTTGTTTACCTTAATATTAGAAATATAAATCACTTAAAATAATGAAAAAATTTCAAAAATTGTATATTTTATAAGAGTTTAAAAAAACTTCAAAACTTTTTAAAATTTTAAAATAACGGCTTGTTAAATTGACTTTTTATTTTCAGAATCAGTTTAATAATATAGTCTGAAAGCAATACATAAATTACTTTTAATATTACTGTCTACTAAAAATTTTTTTGAAAAAGGGTATCGTGTAGCCTTAACTAGTGTTTTTTATCAAACGTCAAACTTTAATGCCATAGTTTGTGTTGAAACATTTCTCTGATGATCAATGATGTGCTTTAACTCGCCACAATCAACCTCAATAGGACAGCCAGAACGTGTTTCATTTCAATGTCGAATTCCCAGCATTAAACTTTTGAAACCAAACTTTTACTGCATCACAAGAAACAGTATTGAAACGTAAACTTTCACACATTTTTTTTTGTGAAATTCAGTTGCACTGTGTTTATTTCAGAATTCATAGTACATAAACGTTCTGATCTGTTAACTTGATTGCTTCATTTTAAACACTTTTTTGGTGCACAATATAATAAAGTTTTGACAAATTACACAGCCGTTTAGTTCTAATTCCCAGATTTAGAATGTAAAAACCCATTTTGAGAAAGATTAACTACCATGGGAATGGCCGATGTGTAGGAGTGAAGGTATCTTCCCTGGGCGTAAAACTTTTAATCGGCCTGATAGATTATTTTATCATTTCTTGAACTCACAAAGTTCATTATTTCACACAATTTCTCCTGTAAATCAGGAGATATACAGGGTTAAATTTGTAGTTGGAACGTATGCAGTCATTAACAATTGTATACTTATTTATAATATTTAATTATCTCTTTGCAACAAGAGAAGTGTTATTAAAAATTAATGTAGGAAGAAAAATCTAGAGTAGACTCCTTATTGCCTGTTTTAAATATTTCAGGACCTAATGATTAAATCTAAGTAAATAACGGAACGTAACTATGTAATTTATTTTCTATCTAATTAAAAACTAATCCATGATGGGAGCTTTTGCCTTACGAGTGAATATTTTTACAACATCCCAAAACCACAGCTTTACAAAACACGTTTATGAAAAGCCGCCATTTTAAAATACTCTGTAGACTCTTTTTCAGGCAACTTTAATGGAAAGTAAGCTCCGGAAAGATAAAATGGAAAACTGTTCTTTATTTAAATTTATCACATCTAACAGATTCAGTTAGATCAGATAATGCAATTTTTGAGTTATTGAAAAAAATCCCACATTATTTTATTTTTGTGTAGATGCGCTGTAGAGGTAACACTCTTACATCCACATGGTGTTGCTGAATTCGAACAACAAATTCGACCACAAATCATTCAACAAAAACATTACTGGGCAGCATGGGGACGAAAAATCAGAATAGAACAAGAGGGAGCAAGCCACGTTTAGTAAGTGCAAATCCTAATAATAGTAGCAATCGGGAGGAGGATAGCCCAGACAAGGGGAAAAGCGAACGAAACGAATTTCGGAGATTTAGAGTACCGTGGTAGGATTGAAGTAATATGTACGTATACCAATTTCTCCCGTCTAAAGGAATTTCTCCAGGAAGTAACGGTCATTGCACACCAGAACGTGTGGTTAATGCATGATGGTGCACCAACATATTTCCCGATAGGTTGATCGAATGCAGCGACCCTGTTACTTGGCCTTCACGCTCCTCGAACCTTAATCCCTTGGATTTTCTTCTTTTGACACCACCTAAAATCGCTTGTGTTTGAGACACCCCAGTGGCTACTGTGAAAGATCTCACGAAACACACACAGAACATCGTCAATGCAGCTGACATCACCATCATACTAGATTTTTTCGAACGTCTACGATAATCCTTCTTCCGTCGGTTTTGGATGTGCTATGACTTGCGCATTCGCAACCTTGAACAAGTCCTGTGACAATCACTTGTCTTTGCAATTCTGACGTCGAGCTCAATTACAATGTTTGTAATATATGTATATATATATATATATATATATATATGTATATATATAAACATGACTTATGCTTAATAAATACATTTATTACATCTTATTGTGCCTTTTGCTTCCACATGAAATCATACCTTCCTTAATTGTTTTTGCGAATTACTCCGACTAAACGTGGTTTGCAACCTCATGCTCTCTATGGTGATTTTTCATTTCCATGCTCCGTACTATTATCTCTCTGAATTTTTCGGTCGAATTAGGCAACACCCTGTATATGATTAGCAAGTATATGCATACGTACATTTTATTATTCTATAAGAAATTTAGATTTACACTCGAGAGGGAAAATCACAATATATAAAGATAAAAACCATGCCATACTCAGGATTGTTAATAAAAACTAAACATTTACTTACTTCTGAATTAGGACCAGAAAGGCAAAACATTTTTACTTAGACATTTTTTTTAAGTACAGAGAATTATATACATGCATTTAATGGTCTAATTAGGTCTATATATGTTCCCCTAAAGAGATCCTAGTATTACTGATGAGTGAAAAAAGCGAACACTTTCCATTATTTGCTACCTCTTAGCCTTTGGGTAGTATTTTAATGCTTTTCTTTTTTTTCCTTAGATTTCCTCATTTCTTTACAATGAAATGCAAGTTTCTTGAGAATAGAAATATCCACCCTTAGAGTGTCTGAGTATATGTTTTGTTTAAGTATTTCATCTAGACCCACCGTGTATTATGACGATGCACAATAAATTAGTCGAAACTCAAACATCCTACCGTTGGTGTGGTGTGGAAGCTAGGAGAAAGGGGTGTCAGCTCAGGTGTCATCCACGTCATTTGATGATGATTCAAAGCTACGAAGTACATTGCCAAAAGTCCTCGAGTAGCTGAACAGTGTGACGTTAATATAACCATTCACTCACTCACTAAGAGGGATGGCGAACCAATGGCAACCTTGCCACTGATGGCACGTGACACAAAATTTTACGAACAATCGCGAGTGATCGGTCGCGGATTGGTGGGGATTTGATTCCAGATTTATTTAACTATTTGAAGAAGCTGGCTAATTCCATTTTAACCATATTTTCATCTACCTATGCTTGTGAGACATTATTTTCAGAAATGAATATCAGTAAAGGCTCTCTAAAAAGCCTTTTGGCAGACGACTCCAATTCAGCATGCATTCTGCTAAAAGTAATATCTTACAATCCTAATTTAATTTAAATGTCATCAAATTTGCAACAACAGAGAAGTCACACTAATTTTACTTTAAATTAAATTTCTTGTTTTACTAAAATATTTACTACTGTACAGTGCAAAACGTATTTATTGAAGTAAATAAAGAGTTTTGAGTTGTTCTCGTATTTAGTTTTATTGTTTTCAATATAATCACAAATCAGACTTATTTGACGGCATTCCAATACCTCATTAAGTATTTCTTTAGAAAAAATGACACGTTGATCCATAAAGTTTCACCACCCCTGATCTAGATAGTTCATTATCATAATAATGATTTAATATGTATTTAGAAATATTTTTAATTTTAAAAGCATGGTAAAAACATATGCTTTAAAAATAATTTCTTTCTGATTGAAAAGCATTATAACACTTATATGAATTTGAAAAAATTCATATTCAACGCATTACGTATTTAATTTGTAATTAGATATATTCATATATTTGTTATCTATGTTCCTTAGTTTACATCATCCCTTAAAGTAGTTTATGTAAATTCGAATACCCTAATAATTTCCATTATATACTAGGATTAAGGTAGAAATTATTTATTACAGAAAATGAAAAATTATTTTTTTTGTCAAAGCGACTGTCTTATTTTCTTATTGAAGTATGCCTAATAAATCTTGATAAAATAATTTGAAGTAACAAAATGACTATGCGACACACATTAACACTCAAAATTTTATAACATATTATTTTTAATGAATTATCTTTTATATAAACAGAAAAAAAAATAAAAAAGATTAATTTTCTTATAAACCTATCTAAATAAATTAGTAAGTTTGCCATTACTTTTTAAAAAATTGTGTTTAATTCTAAAGAAGAATGCATACAAAATTATGTTATATAATAATAGCCAAAAAATATTCAAAGCAGCTCTACAGAAAATTTCTTAAAATATGTATAAGTTTTGAAAGTTTCTCTGTTCATTAAATTTATCAGAAGATAAACATTTATACATGCACTGTTAAAAAAAATATTTTATCTATTTAAGAAATATGCATTGTGTGTATAGCATATTTCCAGGAATGCAGGTAAAAGAATTTCTTCTGCTTTGAAAATAATAATTCAAATGAGAAAATAAAACTTAAAACTAACTTATTTACAGTAACACTTATAACTATTCAATGGAATTAGATATTATTTTAAAATTAATTGATTTCAATAAATTTAAATTAGAGTCTAAAACATTGATATTTATTATTTCTCGTTAAAATCTTGTAAAATATTTGGCATATTCATATCTCTAATTTTTATTGCTAATTAAAGTTACATAATGAATTCTAAACAATTATTCTTATTTTACCCTTTGTCAAACTACAGATGGGATATATCCACATGAAGTCAATATCAATGAAACAAGCAAGATATTTATAACTACCAGAATACCTATTTGGCATTATGTTTCTAAAGCTGAAAGGATTATTTAAATATATATTCAGTATTACTTAGTTTACAAAAGGCATAGGAACGAATATTGCATAGAAAGTTGTATGTTCATTTATGCTTTAAATAATCTTCCTGTGCTTATCTGGAGGATTTGTTGCATAAGCTTAGGAGTAATAGCCAGTGCATTGTTCTGATACTAATTAAACTTCTTCTCTTTAATTTCTTTGCGTCACTATATAATTATATGAAAATTCCAAAATGTAAAAATAGTAATACTCATAAAAATATTTGTAAGTAATTCATAAATAAATCATGTATTTGATTTTCTCAAGTTTCACAATAATAAGATGTTCTTAAATTCTAACAAGTATCTTGGAATGAGCTTCTAACAGTATTTTTAGAATTAAAGAAAATATTTTCCTGAAAACCATTTTATTACAGTTTGTAATACGAAAAATACTGTTTCTTTATCATTCAAATATTTCTAAAAATTACATGAATTATTTAAAAATATAACAGTTAAAACTAGCGAAACAAACTCTGATTCAATACCATGAATCAGTGCTTCTTAAACTATTAGCGACCCGATTTTAAGTCATAATTTCCATCGCGATCCCCATACAATAAAACAATGTATTAAATGCAATAATAATGCACTTCACGCTAAAGCAACAATACGACCTTAGTTATACACTGTAAATTATCAAGATAAGTATCAAATTTTTATACACTATACGAGAGTCGGGGCATAAGTCACGGTAACTATTTTTTTTCTTGTAGATACATGAATGGATTACAAATGTATATGTGTCGTGTGGAAGTTCTGCAGTCATAGTGTGTTTGCAGAACAACAGATGGTTCTGTGATAGCTGGTAGTAGCGCAGTGAGGGCTTTGAAATCAGTCAGTTGGTGAGTGTCGTGTTAGATAGACGTAACCCTTTTTGAGCAGCCCGCTTACATCAAAATGACCGTTCTCCGAGGGAGAAATGCGATGGAATGTCACAGTGAATTTGATCTAAACCCTTGACTTTAATCTCATTCCCAAGATTAAGGAACCAATTCGTGGTGGGCAATTTGCAACGTGAGAGGACATTGCTAATGCTGTGCACAGGTGACCCGATTTACACATGGTGCGGCAAATGCTGGTGGTATTCTGTGCCTCCCACATCGTTGCCAGCATGTGGTGATAGTAGCAGAGGACTGCATTGAGTCTTGAGGCCCAGGTTTGTCAAGTCAACTTTATGTGTACTGCGTTGCCCTTCTTTTGCACCGCGAAGACCATATTGCCCTGTATTACGATATTTTATTGCTATCCATTGTCCACACATGTAGTTAGCACATTGAACTTTCCGTCTGCATATGTCACATTTTCCAACCGGACTGGTATCTTCAAAAAAAAAATAGTTTCCATGACTTTTGCCACAACCCTCGTACTTAATTAATATATATATTTTAAATATATATATATAAAAATTACTTTTAAATAATATTTTTTTATAAATCTTTAATTTTTGAGTCAGAGACTTTTCGATTTGCTCGCGCCCACTACGTAGAATTAACATGCCTTCTTAGGGCGCGCTCCACACAGTTCGAGAATCACTGTCATAAATACAAAGTTGCAAATGATTTATTTATAGGCTTGATCTCAATACTAGGCCGGCTAAAATAATAGGCCTACCTTACTGAGATTTATATTCCATACAGCAGTCGCATTTTCAGAACTCATTTAGTGTTTCTATTTTATTCAGCAACTGATTTAAATATCATTAGCTCAAGGTATTAATTAGTGACATTTTAATGTTATTTAACTAAACAAGCGTACCATTCAATTCTAGCAATTCATTACTGTCGATTGAAGGGAGAGATTAAGATTAATTTGCTTTCATAATTACTTGTGATTGGAACGATACTGACAGACATTCGAGTTTGTTTTATTTATTTTCTGCAAATGCAATCAAGGAAATTTAAGCGGGTTTAAAACTGAGTTGAATAGCGGTTCAAATTAATGTTCAAACATATAAAACTTTGACTTGTGTAATTGAATTGGAATTTTCCTATCTTTATTTGTGAAGAGATCTAGAAAACTATTGAAAATCCTATCGGATAAATTCAAATTTATATAATTTCTTTTGAAATAAAAAGGTTGAAACACACTAAGGAAAGTACTTAAATAGGGTACAAAAGTGCACAAATTAAAAGGAGTTCAAGTTACACAATTATGAAAAATATATTAGAAATGGCATTTATTTTATCAAAAAACTCTCAATAAATAACTAGTTGCAGTTTACTTTTATAAATAATTTCCCTTCACTTTCCTTTTTTTTTAAATTTCACTGATAATTTTTCAAAATTTTATTGATGAAAAAATTAAGAATGCAAACAATAAAATTAAATTTATTTAATTTTTAAAAATTTCAATAAAATATGTTTTAAATATTATAAAATTTCAATTTTACTTTACTTTAAATAAAGGGAAAAATTAATTATACAAGAGGAACCAAAACGGTTCAAAAATTAAGATAAATTTTTATTTTCCAAACCTAAAATTTATAGTGAATATAATGAACACAAATATTTAACTCTTTATTACAACAGTCTGAAAGAGTTACATAGTGACTCAGGTGGTGCATATTGTACTCCAGTTATTTTTTCAGATATAAAAACATATTATGTAACATTTTTATTAAATAAATTATTTAAAAAAAAGAGTGTTTTGTGTGTGTGTGAATAAAAGTTTTGTAATTTGATTTTTTTAAGCTATAAATTAATACATTTTATGCAATTTCAAGAAATTTCTGGTATAAGAAAATGATTATAAAGACAAACTTATGTAAAATGAAATATTTATTGGGTCAAATAATTTCCATTATTTTTCTGGTTATAACCATATTAACGAGTATAATCAATTTGTTTCATATGATTTTTACATCTCAACTTTTACAGAGCGATTAAATTAAGACTGCATTGTTGTTTTAATCACGTCGACTAGGACTGTATCTGCCTTTTTCTTCGTAGTCATTTAAAAGAATAAAGGTCTGATGGAGAGCATGTTTTAATCATGTGATTTCTTTGAATTTAAAGAGAGTTTCTCAAAGACTGGAGCCTCCTCTTCAGTGAGACTCCTGTGTATGTAAGGTTTAGATATATATACATATATATATATATATATATATATATATATATATATATATATATATATATATATATTGCATTGAATAAGCATTTTAACGGCAGTTTCATTTTTTACATGAAAAATCACTGGATTTCTCAACAATGCTAAAATTTTAATTTTAATTTTTGAATTTATTTTGTAATAATGCCCTTCAAATATATGTTTTTTATTGTAACCAAAGATTGTATTTTATTTTCATGAATAATATTTTTAATTTAATTTATTCATATTTTTTGTGGACTTGTGATATTAATTATGATCAATTGAAAAGGTGTTTCAGATTTTACCCTGAAGTGCATTCTTTAATAATCCATTTCTAGGACATTCCACCAATAGCCATTGGGCAACATAAATTGACAAGTAATTAATTTGCGACAGCTAGATGAATGTGGCTTGCTTATAAGCCAATCTTTATGAAATATTTCGAGACTCAAACTGCTAACAGTGTTGTGGTAGAGATACTTAGGAGAAAGTTGGTCCTCTCTTTTAAACTTTCGTGCGCTATTGTGTGGGTTGTGTTAGCGATTACTCATGTGTACCTTAAATTCTATAAAGCCCTTTTTGTATTACATACATTTATTTAAGTACGTAAGTTCATTAAATTTGTCTAATACTTCCGGGAATAATATATTAAAAGTGGAAACTGTCTACTTTTAAGTTGTAACGTATAACATTACATAGAAAATAAAGTATTTGAAGCTCTGCTTCAATATATACAATTGATTTAATACCATAAAATATCGTAAAAATACCTGGGTTTATTGTTCCTTGATTTTAAAGGAAATATATAATTGATAAGTGCTAATTTTTAATGAAACGAAAATTCAAACTCCTGAATTCTCATTATTTTCGAAATGTTAGGTGATAATTTTAAAAAAGGATTCATTTTACGAAAGCATGATTATAAGAATTAACATTTTTAAATACACGAACACGTTTCATAAATTCAAATTAGCCTAGTTATTCTTAAAGTATATAATGAACCGTAAATTTCTTAATAAGGAAGTAATTATATATCGGTACACCCTTAATTCAAAACTTTTAATTAATTACCGCTAAGGTATTTTTTAGAAAAATAACTTTATTCATTTTTATTTTAAAAATATCTTCAATATTATCTGCGTACTTAGCAAATATTCAATTAATTTTACTCTCTCAAGTTTTTTTTCCTATAAACATTAATTAATTCCTTTCAAATGCTCGTCATGAAAGATAATAGAGTGAAATAACCTATAAATATTTTCTAGTACTTCCTGCTTATTTTCTATGATTTTTCAGCTAAAATTGGGATTCTTACCTGTGTCATTGTGGTTTAAATAGTTTAATACGGGATTTAAAAAAGGAATTTTAACGTAAAAGCCTAAATTAAAAATCTCCCTGTTTATTAAACTGTTCATTTAATTTTTTTCAGAACTATGTGTCTCTTAAATAAGGACTAAATATATATAAATAATGATTTTAAAACATTGGTAATTTGGTACCATGAAATAAAGAAACATTGCAAGGATCTTTAAAATTCCTTCTAATCCATCTGTATTTTAAAAGTTGGTATTACACACATTAAATCATTCTTTTAAAATTTAAAAATTATAAGTTATTATTTTGATAATTTTGTTAATTATATAAATATTATCTGTCGTATCTCTTCATCTTAAATTATTCATAAGAATTTTATACTTTCAATTAAATAAGAAATAATTGTAAAACTTGTTACCTGAAAATTAATTTACTAGCCGAGGAGCCAATATAAGTTAAGAAGTCCAAATCTTGATTTGTTTAGATGAAAGCTTCGTTTTAACAAGGAAGATTCATATCTCATACCAAAACAAATAAAAAATATTTGATACTTACAAACCTATCAGGATAAAATTCCATTATTATTACACAGCATTCCGAATTAATGTTACTGGTTAAGCAATTATAATTTTAAATCTCATTCATTTTATTTGATAAACAGTTTGAAAATTTCAATACACATTTATTCGAAAATAACATCTAGAATTAAGTTAAGTTCAACAAAGTTTTAAGTTGGAGTGATGGTATTGAGTGTGTGACTTAAAAAAAATAGTGTTTCAACATATAATAGAGTAAGGTCCATCAGGCTTCCTAAAAAGCTTAAAATCTCAGCTATAGTGATAATTATCCCATTAGCTAGTTGTATTCGTGAAATGTGTGTTTTACAACAGCATTTAGGGAGACTTTCCAAGCACTTCAAATTTAAAAAGAAAGTACCTATTTGGGAATTTATTGCAGTGGATGGATGTCCCTCTCAAAATTTTGCACATCAATTCATCTTCATAAAGCCAAGTCTTTGCAAAGTAGTCTCGGAAATTTTCTATAAGCATTCAGAAAATGGTGGTTACTTATTTACACAAAATATTGGGAAAGTCTGCCTGGGAATTTAAAATGGTAAAATTTAAAGGATTTAGATTAAATGTAGACGTAACTGAATAAGATACAGGGAAAAACCAATCACCATTTTCAACATCAAAGCATATTCTCAGGAACAACCTTTTGATTTGTATATATATAGTTGTGCGGTAAATAGGGACCGCATAAATAAATCGCACAAACAAATATTTAAAAATTTCATGAATTCTCACATATAACAAACTAATTCAGGGAAATACTACAAAAAACATTTTTTATGCGGTGGATAGGGATCACATTAAAAAAGTCGCATTCATAAAATATGCCAATTATTTACGAAATTTATATGTACGAGTACTTCCATAACAAAATAAATAATTAAATATTACACATGGAAACATTTTAAAAACTCATAGTTTCTCATTGTATATGTTACCGGCAAAGTATTAAATACGGCATTCTATAGCATGCATAGTCATTGTATAGAATGCCTAAAACTAGCCGGCAATGTTTGAAATGATTCTTATTTCATACATTGCCTAAGCATTCTATAGAATGCCTAATGAGAAACCGGCAAAGTATGAAATACGTTTCCGATTCGTTTCGAATATTGAGTGGCGGTTCACGAGACTCTTGCTCAGAATTTGTCAGTTGCACATTTTGAATTGCTTGGGAGTGTCAAAATACTCAATTTTATTTCAACTACTTCAACAAAAAATTGGTTTTTTACTGTGTTGCATGAAAATGAAATAGCAAGCCATGGTGTTGGAGAAGCAGTGATGGTCTATAGCAGGTGTCGGCAACCTATGGTACACGTGCCACGTGTAGCACTTGGTACAATTTCAGTGGCACTTTGCACTGCTCAACAAATTTTTCACTGTTTGAATTGTTTCAAAAATGCCATACTGTCTGGAACGCTGAATCGTGTTGGTAGATTGGTTTAATACACCACAGCTGAAAGGTAGTCAACCCTTTGTCTATAGACATCAGACAACTATTCGATGACGAGCTGCCCGAAATTCTAGTTAATGCTTCAAAAAAGGTTTTCTCTTAACTGAAATTACTTAACAGAAGTTAATAACTGATGTACAAAATGACTACTAAAAAGGAACCCATGGACTATTGGTAGCTGAATAGCTTTGATGGGATGGTTTGTGGAAAATAAAAGTAAACTATTTTAATCAATTAAAGCAGGCGTCAGTACCATACAGTAGTGGTCCCCAATCCCCGGTCCGTCGATCAAATTGTATCGGGCCACTCAAGGAAGATTAAATTATTTCCAGTTTATTTACAAGGGAATATTTTTCTCTTGTTTGCGTGACTTTACATGGAAGTCACTTTATATTTAATGTAACATTAACTTTATATTCATTTTTGGTGCAACTGAATTTTATTCTGAGGGCATGTTTAAATACAATTAAATTATTAAATCAAAAAAATTTATAATATAAATAATCCACATCCCACACACAGCGGTCCACGGTAAAATTATCAAACGTTGACCTGTACGGAAAAAAACAGAGGCATAGCTACCACCGCATCAGTGACAAGGGGCCCCCAAGCTACAAGAGCCCCAACATGTGTAACTACAGTAGAACCGACAGGGTTCTCATATTTATAAAAGGGACCCAGAAGGAATTTTGATTCAGAACTTGCTACGTCAGTGACCGGAAGATGAAAAGATTGGGAGATAATGCATTACAGTATGACGTCACGGATTCTGAGGACATGATAGAATTCTGAAAAAACTTTCAACCAAATACAAAAATGTAACACGTTATGATATTGAACTGTACATCCACCTTTGTGAATCTTGCCACAAAAAACAGAAAATTATTCAAAAAAGTATTGTTGTAAAATCTGGGATTTTTTTCCAAATGCCAATATATTGGCACTTGTAACGAGTGGGAAACTGAAAGGTACTATCAACTGTGAACTTCTGAAGGAATTTTAAAACATGTATACGCAAAATCACAATTTACTCTGTGTCCTTATTACTTACTTAGAATTAAAGATTTTCATGAGCACTAATTTCCTTTCCCGTCAGTTGCAATTGCTCAGTCCATTCGAAGTGTCCAAGGATTCATCAAATGTATGTGTAAAACAATGCACTAACATAAGAATCGTGAAAAATGTAATGAATGTAAATCAAAATTTCATTCAAGCCTACCATGTAGCAACATGTAGGTTTAATTCCTTATTTTTTATTTAAAAAGTTTGCTTTCCTTAATAAGAAAGAACATACATTTTTATGGTAGAACTTTCATTTACGTTTACGTATATTGAATAATTTTTTTTAGTGGCATTCTCATTATTTTATAACGAAATAACGAAATAGAATAACATTTGTATTTTTAGGAATGTACGTCATTGATATCAAGGAATTATCATAACTATATTTCATACTTTGCCTAAAAAGCTTTAGACATTCTATACAATGCCTAAGCAAAGTATGTAATAAGTCTCATATTTCCTATTTTGCCTAAAACCGTCCGGCATTCTATACAATGCCTAGGCGATTCCATAGAATGTCGGCATTTCATACTTTGCCGGTAACATATATACGGATAAGTCTTTAAAATGCACATATATAATTCATCCCTACTCATCGTAATCCAATGTCCTGTAATGAATAAGTTCAAAGTTATTTTCGTCTCTTAAAGGTGCAACTTCAATTGATTTATTTTTTGGCACCATTAAGTAAGAGATAAGTTTTTGTGACGAAAGACGGGTGTTCAGTTGCTTGTAAATGTCACGATAATCAGCTATACGTGATTGAAGCCCTTTTTGGAATTTTATACTTCTTTCTTAACTAGTATCTATTTTAAGAAAATGTTTTTCCAATTTGTTGGAAAGCTGGATTCCTACATATTTTTATCCGCTCTTAAAGAATCTGGCTGCTTGTCCATCTTCATAATTTATCAAATAATTGATAATGTCACTGTCATTGAAAATTTCGTCTTCAATCAAGCACGGGCTGCTGGAGCGTTGAGAGAAAGCAACTGAATTCACGTTGTCGGAGACTGTTTATAACAAATGAACAGAGCGTCTTGAAGTGTCTACATTTCAGTGGCGTAACGTACATCTCCACATCACGGAGGAGGGAGTAGGACTCTAAGGGTTCAAGACCTGACTTCTGCTAAATACGTATTTACCCAATTTGTAAAATATTAAAGGCAAAACCTGACTTTCAGGGAGGGGGGTCCTAACATTATCCGTTACACCATTGGTAAATAGATAGAAAACATACAGTGGAGCCAAAGCCTTTGAGTCCTGTCCGGAGAAGAGGGGCAGGACTCTAGGAAAGTAAGGCGTTACTAACGCTAAATGCGTATTTACTCAATTTATAAAATATTAAAGGTGAATCCTGACTTTCAGGGGGCTCCGGACATTCCCCGTTACGCTAGTAAATAGATAGTAAACATTAAAGTGGCACCAAAGCCATTAAAATTCATACACCGCATAAAAAAAATGTCGCACATAAAAAATCGCACAAAAATAAAATCGCATAAAAAAGACCGCACCAAAACTGGTTCGACTGCATATGCATATATTTGATTGTTTGATTGATTTTACTAAAATCATGCTATGTTTATGAGTAAGCATAGCACAATTTTATAGAAAAATAAAATTGTAAAATAAAATAAATTTCAAACAGTAATAAATGGTCATAAACAAAGTATAAAGAAAGAAAGACATTTTAGTAAGGGAACTTTCAAACAACTTTGAAGTTGTTTTTTAATTAACACACCCATGTCCATAAATTAAGGAAAATGCCAACTCCGACAAATTAAGGTTCAAAAACAAAACAAAAGGGACATGAATCCCATTAATTAAACAAAAGATGAAGAGCAAAATCCATTTTTAAAAACTACGATTTTTGCTCCCTGGAGCAATTACAAAAAAAAAATACTCCGTTTACAAAACCTTAATATTACATCAACATTTCTCAAATTGGGGGGCGCGCCTCCTAGGGGGGGTGATAACCCAAAGAGAGTGGCGCGAGCATATTGAAAATAAAAGGATCAAAAAATAATTTACTGGAATTAAGCATATATATATATATATATATATATATATATAAATACTTTCTGACATAATAAAAAAATACAGATTTATATTGATATGATTTATATTTATCATCTGGCAAAATTACGTCATCAAATATAAAAGATTCAAATGCTCATTAGTTATTTTTGATCCTATAACCAAATTTTAAAAATATTTTGCGTGCTTTGCTGTAATTCCACGATGACAGATATTTTTATTACGTTTCTTTTGACCTAAAATATTACTTTATCTTACCTTCGAACTTACTTAAAAAAAGGATTGGGGTGAGTCACTCTCCACAGGAGCATTAACGTTAGTATCAAGTGCACACTTGATCCCGGCTAAAACTTTTTGAAGTTTTCTCGCTATAAATATTAAAAATAACACAATTATTCTTTATTGGAATTTTACATTATTCTTCATTATTTAATATTAATTCTAAATGCTAACTCTTTGAGGCTTAAAACTACAGTTTGTTCAAAACTATTAATAATATGAGAATTCATTTCAAAATTTATTTTACATTTTTGTATGCATTGCCATGCACTTGGTTTTACTCTCCTTACATTTAAGCTATTATATCCAGAATAATGTATTATTTTTTTTAAAAAAAATAAACTCGTGTGACAAGTGGGTACTTCAGCCAGTATAAAACAAGTTTAATATTTATTAGTGACTTCCATGGGATTGTCTTGCAGAGCAAAGTTTTTCAAAGGAAGGCTTAATATTAGAAATTGATACTCTGAGTTCTTTTTCTATATTTAGCTGAGATTATATTTAGTCTTCAAAACAGCCACAGCAGAAAATCCGGTTTCACAAAGGTAGGATTTTGAAAATGGTAATAGTATACGAAATGCATTTGTTTTCAGTGCAGAAAATTCATCATCACCTCTGCCCAAAATTCAAAGGGCTATTTATTTCAAAATTGACTTTTATCTAACTATGCCGCTGGATGTGAAATCTATGAAAATTTCTTCTTCGGCAGTTGAGAGCCCTTTTGAAGTATTGTGAAATGAATCCCTAATCCACTCGTAACTTACTATCAAGTTGTCATCAGCAAGAAAATACTTTTTAAAATTCCATGCCAGCATGACTAAATGATTTTCTATGGTATTAAAAACAACTTCCGCATGTTGTTCTTCAGATTTGTAAGTTTTAACACATAGTAAGTACACATGTAAGTTTTACCCAGGGTTTTTCAGTAATAGTAAATCCAAAATTTAAGTATTCTTGAGAATATATCCTTGATTTAATTTTCAAAACCATGCTCTTCTGTGTACTTGTTGATACTTTATTATCATCGAATGTTCTCTACGATTTAAAAGTATAAAAATACATCTATGATTTTGTCATAATATACTGCCGTAAATACTTAATACCGTGATTTACAACTAACGCGTAAATTATAAAATATACATTCAAGACAGAATCGGTAGCTAAGAAGTATCGACTCGACCAAAACTGAATAGAATTGTACCAGGTGCAGCTTTTTTACAGTTTTGCGTAGACGTCCGATAGGTTGCCTAGACTCACACAAACGTTCGCCAGAATTTTTGCCAGATGGGATTAATATGAATATGATAGAGAGCAACATAGACTAGACCCTTTTTCTAATGATATTTGTACCTTTAGAATTGGATGATGAAGGAAATAAATCTTTAATTAAAGATCATTTCCAATCTTATCTAGTTTAAAAATTAGAGAAGGAAAAATAGCATAAAAATATCCTCTTACTTAAAAGTAATTTACTTAAAATATATTACTTAAAAGTAACATATACAAATATTAACACTTATCTTGTGAAGATGTATGTTTTATAATTAAAATCGTCATGTAGTTTTAGAGTCAAAGTGGATTAGAATTACATTCAATACATTGATATTGTATACGGGGGGTGCGATAAAAATTATGATTGAAAATTGTGTCGCCAGTACTGAAAGTTTGAGAAGCACTGTATTGCATGGTTGGTTTGATGGATAATTCACTGTATGTCACCCATGCCATGAGATGTAATCCGTGCAACGCCTAGGAATGTTGAGTATCAAATTATTGAGCTGATTTTAGAGAAGATTACAGCACTCATCAAGCAATGCCCTCTGAGGTTCAGATACACATATGGAAGGTGGTTGACATGCTCCTTCTTGTCTTAAAACTTGGCTAATACACGTTCTATCCAAATCAGGTGATAATGCTGGCCATTCCATACGAGTGATATACTCAGATTGAAGGTAAACGCTTAGGACAGCGTTTCTCAAACTTTGGGGTGCGCCCCCTTGGGGGCGTGATAACCTTACAAGGGGGGCGCGAGCATATCAAAAAGTCAAAAATAAAAGATTTTAATAATTGCAAATTTACTGAAAGGGAGCAAAACAAAATACATTCTGAAATAATAAAAAAATAAAATACACATTTACATTAATATAATATACTTATAAATGCATCTGTACTGCATAATGTATTTGATAATTAATTTTTCAATACAAACTTAAGAACAAGATTAATAATTACTAGTGACCCCCATGGGCTTGTCATTTACAAAATTATACTCAGAATTTAATACTTATCTTGATAATTTGTACGGTTTATAATTAAAGTCATATTGTTGCTTTAGCATGTATTTTTTAGTACGTAAATTTTGAAATCAACACAATATTATTGTATCTAGGGTGGCGCAATGAAAATTATGATTGAATATTGGGTCGCAAGTATTGAAAGTTTGAGAAGCACTGGTTTAGGTTGTTTGCTCGGTGAGTATGGGTGTTGTCCCTAAACATAGCACCCCTAAGCAAACGTACATGTTGTTTCAGAATGTTGTCCCGATAAATTTGGCCTGTCTTAATTTGGCCGATTTCAACTTGCTGAACTGCTCTTGATTCTAGAATAATTCCTTCCCCAAACCAGCAATTGTGCACCACAGTGCCGTTTAATGATGTTGTCTTGATGGTAACGTGTGCATGGCTATCTCGATATAAAATTCCGACGTGAATCAGATTGCAAGTTACATCTGGATACGTAGTAAAACATCAAACAAGCCCACTATGACAATGTACACATTGCATATTCTTGAGATTTGAAATGATTCGTACATGTTCATGTTCTGCATGTTACATCACAGGACTAACATCTGATGATAGTGAGTTAACGTCCGTAGAACACATCTGATAGGTTTGCGAGAATATTGACCAATATGTCAAAAACATGTGTACATGGTTTTCCTTGAAACTGTCACAACCGTGACTACAGATAGCTGAAGAGACAGATTGGAAGCTGTGTTCCATCTGTTTCTTTTGGCTGTTAGGGCCGAATACCAATTTTCATTTGCAGTGGTAATTTATTTATTTTTATTTATTTATCCAATGCCCGTACTTGGCTTGTTGACCATTTGACGCCGAGCCTCCCAATACCGAGTAACCAAGTCATCAGCCGGGTACACATCGAGTCCAGTGTATTGGAGTAGGAGGTCACCATCCATTCTGGCATTCAGTCACGCCAAGCTAGTGGAAGTATACGACCAAAAACTCATGTCCGGTAGTTTGGGGAAAGCGGACAACAGCCCCGGCTCTCTCCAGGTGCCTCGGGATTGGGCGAATAGTGGCCAGAGTTTCCCATGGCTTTCCATAACTCTTCGTCTTTTGGGTCATGACAGTATATTTGTCAATATATGTGGAGATGATACTCTTTGCTCTTTTGAAAGTAAATGGAGCTTCCGTTTGAGCCGACTCGGCTTCCTGCTTGGCTTTTTGGTCAGCTCTTTCATTGCCGAGGATCCCAGCATGACATGAGACAAACTGTAAGGCCACAATTAAGCCATATGATATGAGCTCCGCGATTTTAGTTCGGCACTGAATTGTGTTAAGGCAGTCAGTTGGTGTATTACTGCTTAAAGCTAAAATTGCAGCTTGGGAGTCTATGAAGAAGACAACTTTTGCAGGAGCTTGGACAGCAGATAGTAATTGCATTTTAGCTTCTCAGACAGCCCAGATCTCATCATCGTAGTTGGGGGCATTCTTTCCCACAGCCAATGAGCTCTCAAACAGCCGACAGGACCATCCCGCGCCGGCTCCATTTGTTTCTGGCAGGCATGTGCCGTCAAGCAGTTGTAACTCTGGGGTGATCTGTATTATAACATCTACTGACATTTCCGACATTTTGGATTGTTGTCAAAGTTTAGAGGGTCAATTACAAGTAATTCCTCAGATATTATCATGTGAGTGCATCCACATTCCTGGAGGAAAATAATTCTACCACTTTAAGAATCATCCACCTGCATATTCTGCGTCATAATTAGTCAGTTATTGGACTGAAAAACGCCTGTGAACAATTTTATTTATTTGCCACCATTCCTTATATACCCTTCCCTCACAATCTGGTCATTATAATGTTCTATCGGTAGCTTCCTGTAATTTTCATATTGCTCTTGAATATGCGTGGGATAATTCTGCTGAAGAAAGTTTTACTTTAAAGCTGGATTTCATGTTAATCTGAATTATCCATAATGTATGGACATAAGTGTACTTATGATATACATTTATAACATGTAATGGAATATTATAACAAAATAATATTCAAAACAGATTTTTGCTTCAATTTCTAAGGATGGAAAATATATGCATTGTACCATAATGATATTTAATAAGTTAATTAAATTACGAAATTCACACAAAATAAATGAAATCAAGGAATTTGATTAATCTAAATTTTAAAAAAAATCCTTTTTTAAATCCTTAGAATCATGCACGATTATTTTTCACCAAATGACTCGCAGTAATATTTTATAAACAAAACTTTAAGAAAAGCAAGACATAGTTTTTAAAAAAATTTGGAACTTGATTTAGCAACTGAATGCTAAATTTTTTTTTAAAATGCGTTATTTTAAATTCATTTCGAAGGCAGTTTTAAAAAATATTCAGAAAGTTCTTGTACGAAGATCATATGAATGACAAAATGAAAAGTAAAATCATTTTTAAAAAAACAATTTCTAATCTTTAAAATAACTATTAAAAATATTTTGAAAAGGAAAAATATTTTACTCTATAGACCACATTTTTTTTAAAAAAAATATTTATAAATCACTCTGATAGAAAAAAAAAATACAATTAAGCAATTTTGAAAATGTAAAATTCTAAGCAAGCATAAGTATTACTATCTTCTGTTGATAATTTTCTAATATTTATCATCAATCGTTTGCTTGCATATAATTTATTTCCTTTTGGTCTTAAATACTAAAAATCTTTAATTTGTTTCCTATAATTCATTGTCATTACAATTCAAACAATATTTTAATGCTCAGAGGAATTATGAAAGGTAGTAAAAGTTCATATGTGTTTAAATGTAAAACAAAGTTTTCAATAGAGTTGCAACTTCAAAGTGAATTCATTTAGGAATTTAATGCTATAAAGCATCCATTATAAATATAGCTACCTTTCTATATCTAGCTTTTTAATCTGTAGTAAAGGATTGATGAAAAATATGTAAATTATTTGATGTATTGAAGAGGAAAAATAAAGAGAATTTCAAGTAAATTGCTCATTCAATGTTTAAGCATTTTAATTGTACAAATAGATTAATTTCTCATATTCAGTTTTTGTTTATTTCAAGCATTTACCTCGATGGAATTGAAAAGGATGGATAAGAGTTAAGAGTAAAATATTCTATTAAGTTCATTCAAAAGCAAAGTCATTCGGTTTTCTCCGTTTCTTTTTTCCTTTCAACACGCAATTAAATATTCATTTTTAATCCAAAACATGTTTAAAGTCACTGTTCTTCTCGTTCAAACCATAATTACATAGTAATAAAAGTAACAAATATTTAAAATAATTTCCTAGAATTCTAATTATTTTCTGAATTTAAAAATAAATTTAAAGACAAAAAAATTTGTATGTAGATGCCAAAAAAAATACGACGTAATGAGTTTTTTTAAGAATTTCAACTATGAAAAACGTCAAAAAGGTACAAACCATGTTCACGTCATAGTTATCTGTTACAAATATCGTATTAGATCTACCGAAGCCCAGTGGTTGAGTGATTAGTGCATAGCACATCCACACCACAGGTCCGAGGGTCAAACCCCTAGCTGGCAGGGTTGAATCAGCCTTTCATACCTTCAGTGGGTCGATAAATGAGTACCAAGCTGGCTTGGGAACGTAGCACTGGTGGTCTCTCGTCGGACTAACCCCCTGACCGGCACATATGATCATGCACCTCAGGGCATAAAGCCACGTATACTGAGTAGTTGGGCACAGTAGACCTTGGCCGTTATGGGCGGTTGCGTCACTGAGATAAGTTATTATTTCTAACAATTAATATTGTTCAATTGTTAAAAAATTTATTTTAGAAGAAAGAATATCCCCATGACAGATAATTTGCACACAGATTTAGATAAATTATTGATGTTTTCTCTAAAGAATACAAAAAAAAAATTAAGACTGTTTTCGCTCAATGTTAAAGAATAGGACCCGAATTTAAAACATTTTTTCAGATATAAAAGAAATGAAAAACTAATATGATATTCTGGCTTCACTATCCTTTAGAAAGTAGCATTTTTTATCATACATCTCATTTTTAATTCAGTTGATCTATTTTTTCTGGTATGAAATGTGTTTCGCGTTTTTCTCCTATACCATAATGTTAAATAGGCTACGCCTTCATGTATTAAAACGAAAAATAAATATTCATGGAATAATTTTAAATTTTTAAAAACACTATATTGTTAACAGAGGTATGAGTTAAAATATTGCCAATTTCTATGGAAATAGAGGCATTTTTCTGTCTGAAAATGTGCTTCGCGATTAGTTCAAGCTCTCGTACTTTTACCGAAGACAGCCTTAATATTTACAAAAGAAAACTAATTGCAAACAATATGTACATTGCTAGCCACACAAAATTCTATACCATCAAAGAAGCATTCAAACCATGTGAAATTTATATCATGTGTTGGAGGCAGTGAAATATGTACATCATTAGCATTATCGCGCGGTCACACATCACGGATGAAATTAGTGAAACCCTCAAGCGCTATATAAGGGGAGATTCGAACTACGGCAATTGTTTTTTCGTGCGTTTTTTCTTTCTTTTTTGCGTAAGCTGTTTATCTGTGCTTCGTGGAAGATATCGAGCATCTTTTGATCAAGTTTCTGAATTCTGCCGAGAACTAATAGTAGCCTACAAAGATTGCTTATTATCCTCGTAGAAATCGGTCAACGTGTTGGACGAAACCAAGCAATTGTGATGCGGATCTGTCATCGCAGGATGCAAGAGGAAACGACGGACCGATGCGACCGATCGCACTCACCTCTAAACACCACTGCCCGTTATGACAGGCGGATTGTGCGCATGGCAGTGATGGATCGTGCAACCACATCACAATAGTTTCCACATATAGAGCCATAGCACATTAATGGTACGAGCGGACATCAATTGGTGTTCGCTCTTAATATTCTACACCGTTTGCAGCTGAGTGGAATGTCCGCATGGCGTCCATTGCTTCATTTACCTTTGACTGTAAACCACAGGCGGTTGCGCCGACAATGGTCCGATGAACGGTGGACATGGACAACGGATTGGAACGACATTGTATTTACTGACGAATCCCGCTTCTGTCTATAACATCACGATGGTTGGATTCAAATTTGGAGACACCGTTGTGAGAGGCTGCTGAGCTGTGTTACGCTATG
This sequence comes from Trichonephila clavipes, assembly GCA_019973935.1. Taxonomy (NCBI): domain Eukaryota; kingdom Metazoa; phylum Arthropoda; class Arachnida; order Araneae; family Nephilidae; genus Trichonephila; species Trichonephila clavipes. The sequence goes on along the minus strand of BMAU01000722.1, from coordinate 1,296,117 downwards.
CATCTCAAAATTGGCTCTTCTCCCGGCATCATGGTTTGAAGAGGTATTGGATTCCACTGCCATACTCCTCTAGTGCATATTGACGGTACATTGAACAGCCAAGGTTACATCCCTGAGGTGTTGTAGCCCATGGTCCTCCTCTATATTCAGCGCTTGCCATCAGCTATATTCCATCAGGATAATAAGTGATCACACGTGGTATGAAATGTTCAAAAGAGCTTCTTTATTCATCTGATTGAATTGTTTCCTTCGCCTGCTTCCTTCGCTATCACCAACCGAAAACATGTGGCCCATGCGTGCACAATTATTGGCTCGGTATACACCCCCCGCCTGCTTCACCAGATCAACTTTGGCAATATGGAGAAATACTACTCTACTTAAAGTATACATCCAAATCCTCTTTGATTCTATACCGAGGTGTTAGGCGGAGGTTAGGGCCAACAATTGCGGCTACTCTAACTACTTATTTTGTTATCATCCAGTCGTCACACGAGGATGTAATTGTAATCGTTTAATATTTGTATAACATGTTATCTATCAAATAAATTTCGCTCTGATATCTCTGGTTCTTCTTGGTGTTGCATTTTGGATCTTTCTCATAACCTCAAGGTAGTATTGTTGTTTTACTGTTTGTCCTTGATGTACCTATACAATCATTAAAGAGGCATCAGCATCACAATAAAACGAAGATCATGATTGGTTCTTGATTGTCAGAGATTGACAAGAACATTAATTATCCCGTTAACACCTCTTTTAAAAATTTAAAATATCCAGTTGAAGTTGTTTTTTAATTTCTAAAATGTATGCGCAGCTCGATTTTTGAGCTTATCATGTTCATGCCATTTCGCTGCAACAATTTTATTACTCAAACAAGTATTAAAAACAAATTAGACTAGACAGAGGGATGGAATAACGTGCCACATGCACTGGAAGAATCAAGGTCAACTATATTCCATGCTCACTCCTTCACATATAGCCAAATATCTAGGGCATGCGCAGTCGGGAAATTTAATTGTTACACCTTGTATTTCACCGACCGTTTTTATTACTTTCTTCGTAATTATGATTTTTTATGAGAAAAAAATACAATAACCAAAATGATATTGTAAAAGTCTTTGAGTCATTTATTAACTCTAAAAATGATGTTTGTTCTTCAAAAAGGCATTTATGACACGCCCAATCGTTGGCAGGAAGTCGTAGATGTCAATGGATATTATTTCAGTTAAACATGAAATGGGAAAAATTGTGCATTTTCTTAAAAAATTTTATTCAATTCCCGTGTTATATTTTCCAGCTTAATATGTATTGGTCAATAATACTTTTTTTAAAGTTGGAAACGTAAGTAATCTTAAAAGACAATATAAACTAACATAAAATGGATAGTTGGAAATTTTGTAGATGATTATTTCACAAGAAAGGCAACAAAGTATTTTGGTAATTTTTACAACCTTTACTCAGTTATTAGTAAAGGTATTGGTGAATTTTATATTCCCTAATTGTTTTTATTATTATTTTGAAATGACTGAAACACTCAGACATCTTCTGAAAAATTTATTAAAGTCATTTTGGGATTTTCTTAATTTATTAATACCTCATAAAAATACATTCTTTCTCATTTTGTCATCTACATATAATTTTATAAATTTATATTCTTTATTCATTTTTTCAGTTACTAATGTTTCGAACTAAGCTTTCAATCCTAAATTATGCGTTTACTACCAATAAGATTCTATAATTACACAGTTTAACTTCAGAGATTTATTCCATTTTTTGAATACTAATATGACAGGATTAACAACTGATTTCTGTTTAAAAAAATTTCATGAGAAGAAAAGAGCATTTCCATTTCTTGACATTACATTATTTACAAAATGATTATAGGTGAAACTATTGCTACATTTCATGGTAATTTATAAATAAAACCCAAATTCTGTACATCTAAGTCCCATCAACCACGATGTAAATGATAATTTTATAATGTTAAACATTATATTCATTGGTATTTATTTTAGGAGTTTTTTGCAAAAAATAATCGTACTAAGAGCTAAAACATTCTTTAATGAATTCCTATATATTTATTCCCTATATTTATTTTAAAAAATCTGAATGAAATACATATTTCATTCAGATTTTTTAAAATCTAGCATACTTGTAAATCATGCTAATTTTTTTTAAAGTATTACAACAAAATATCACGTATCTTTTTTTGGAACTGGGACCATATATATTACAAATGTAAACAATATTTCTATAATCTCCTAGTTTTTTTTAATTTTTTTTTATTTATTTATTTATTTCAGAAGTAGCAATTCTTAAATCTAAAAAGATAAAACTCGGAAAATTTTATAACGGGAAAAAAACAAAGGATTTCCTCGCATTTTTACTCCTGTCAAAAATGAATCAATCATAACATAAGGAAAACGAGGAATAGAATTATAGAAATTTCCGGATTTTGCTTGCCACCTGAGCCTTTGCAAAACGAGACGAAAATGAGGAAAATACATTTCAAATACGCGCTGCTCTTTTACCGCCCTGTGTATAAACATTTCCCATACTTCCTTCAGAAAAGAATTCAATAAGAGATTAGGAGGGTGAATTATGACCCCGGATACAAGAATTCCGACAAGAAATATCAGGAGTACTTAGGTCCCGGTCGGCATCGTAATCAATATAACATAGGGTAGAAACTTTTACCTTTATGAGGAACAGAACATTCTTCTAGCATTGTTTATGAAACTGTTGAAGGAAGGAACTGCAGTTAAAAGAATAGAGTCTTTGTATTGATCACCGTACTGCGGAAATAAATATTGTAAATTATAAATTTTTGTAAGCAAATAATACTTTGTTTAATCTGAAAATTATCCATCCAGGAATAAATTGCATCGATGTAATCTTTCGAACAGATTACGATCGAACATATTTGTGATAAAAATGACTAACGCAATAATTTCAGGTAAGGATTAAATATATCATTTATATAAATCATAAATAATGAAAACGTTAATCGAATAACGAAAACTACTTGATATTTTAACCGAATAGTCTCTTTCGCAAGGTTTTCTAGTCTAAATGCTAAAATTTCTACTATTTCTATAAAAGTTTATTTGTTGGACTTTACATCCTAATTTCTTCAGAATTTTTCTTTGAAGAATTGAATGTTTATATGATTAACAACCAGCAATTTGTTTTTTGAATATTGATGTTCAAACAGCAGAATCTTATCATTTCAGGAAAATATACTTATAATTCAAGTAAGACATTGGCAGAAAATTGATTTGGATAATCTTATAATTTGTAATAAAATAATCATTTATTTATACGTGCATTACTTATTAACAGCATTTAAGTAATACTAAGCAACTTATTTTACTGTAATATTTTTATTTCATTATTTTACCCCAGAATTTATAAATACTCACTGTAAAAGAACTCGCATTCCTGATATACTTAATAATCAATAATCAACAGTGAAATATTTTGATTCAAGTACATATAAGTATTTGAATCAAAGCTTGTAGCTTATACTTTTTCAAACATATCTTTATCACCTGTGAATAATTTTTGCATAAAATTTTCCTTTTAAATGTTAATTGCAAATAATGTTTTTGTTCAAGCGCGTTATTATTATCTATTAAAAATTTTTCTAAGATGCCACTTTCATTTAACATGATATTGTAATAGCAATATGGTTATTTTTTTTTAGTTTTACATTATTCAGCAAAGTAAGTAAATAACATAATTCTATTATTTTAACAAAATTCTTTTAACTTTAAAATATTAAATACATTTTATTTTTTGTGTGATTCTTTTACCGCAATATGAAAAAATTATAGTGGGATTTCAAATCTCGCATAACATATATCATACAATGTTTAGACATTTATTGGAAGTCTTATTGTTCACTTTCAATCATCTTTTAGAATTTCTTACAAGATTTACATTATATTTTATTACACTACGCAATTAAGTAATTTACTGTACCTTAAAATATTGAATTGCATCATGATATTTTACTTAAGATATTTAAGTAATAATTGTTTCCATTTATTTTATCTATTATATCATAGTTCTTCATATTATAAATAAGTGGCATTTTTTTCTAATTTGGGTATTGTACTTCAGTTCAATGCAATTATTCGCTGCTACAACATTTAGCAAAAATAATAACTTCAAAGTTCACTCACTGCTTTTTGAAAAACCGTGATAATTCACCACTAATACCGAAAACTATTTGAAATATCTTAAGTATTGTTTTTTTTTTCTTATCCAAGATATTTTCGATAAATTAAGAGGGGAAATCAACTTTGATAAAAATTGCTAAGATAACCCACTTTAAGAAATAACAGGAAGTATGAACATAAAGCAGGATAAAAGATAAGCGGGAAAATAAAACTAACTTACCGTTTATTCTAAATAATTCGGATCTAAGAACTCACTTTGGTTCGAGAAGCGATATTATTAACCTGGAGCTTCTTGGAACTTTTAAAATGACAGATAAAAACAAATTTGAACTTTTCTTTAACTATACATCTTATTTTTCGTGAGTTCGTTACAACGTATAATTGAAGAATTTTTTAGAAATACAAGTCTTCAAAAGATGTAAAGATAGTAGTTGTAAGAGAAATTGAGTGCAAAAGTTTAGAAAAGCTTTGTCACGAATATTTTTTATTTATATTTATTAATAAATAAATGTATATTATTAAAATTGTACCGAAATATTTGGTAAAACTGAAACTTTAATATTTACTTTAATTAATATAACTCTATTATTTATGTGTGTTGCTTGAAAAAATTCTTGTATATTAGGTAGGTGTTTAGAACGGAAACTTAGTTTGCATTTAGCAAAAGTAGATAAAATTAATTCAAAGTTTACAAGTTAAAACTATACTAAATTTTATAACATCCACACGCACTTATATTTATATATATATACGCACATGTGTGTGTTGTGTGTATGAGTTGTTTTTCAGTCCCCTGTGACTCGATCTAACGCGCGCAATGGCAGCACATTTGGTATAGACCAGTGGTCTTCAGATTTTTCAACTCACGAAAACCCTAGAACTAAAAGGTGCTTTTGTGGAACCACTAGAACAGAAAGTATTTTCGTGAATCTCTACTCTCCAAACATTTAGAAGAATAAATCTTAAAATAATATATTTAAAGTAGATCAACAATAGATCAACAATAGATCAATGTAAAGGCAATTAAATATAAGTATTGCATTTATTATTAAAAAATTATAATCTACGTTTAATATAATTTACTCAATAATTATATGAATCTCTGATCCAATTGTCACCTACTCATACATTATGTCTAGTAACTAGTCGATGTGCTTGAATTTTTTCACACAAACTGTCAGGTCTAGGTCTGTTAAGAATAATTGCAATAGCATTACATATTCTGAGTTTCCCTTGTCTCTATACTTTGTTTTGTAGCCATTAACGTTGAGAATTTTTTTTTACTTATACACATTGTTCTAAAATGCATTAAAATGTTTACAGCTGTGTGTTTACAGCTACACAAAATTTAGGATCTGTACTTGTTTAAATTTAGATTTTTAACATCGAATATGTATTGTTGTAGGTACATTTTCCATTAGAAAACTATTTAGTTTTGCCGGGCAAATTTATCTCGTGGAACTCAGAATAATAAGCAATAAAATATTTTAAAAAATAATAATAAATAATTCAAAATGATAAGAAAAGATAAAATGTGTGTATGTTTTAATATTACTTTATTATATTATGATAAAAATTTAAAAAGTATTGCAAAATAAAATTGTTATGTATGAATAAAGTTTTCAGTTTCTTAATGACAGGTATGAGCTTTAAATTCCCGTGGTACACAAGCATTTTAGAGAGTGTGAATCCTTTTTGAATGCACATTTATAAGTTTCTTTTCGAATTTTTATGGTGACCCGTGGATTTTCTCCTGGAATCCTAGGGTTTGTGGAACACAGATTGAAGACCACTGGTATAGACTACTGAAGATATAGAACTATATGAAAAAATAACTCTAAAATTATCCAATAGGAGTTTTATATCACTATTGTAGCTTACCAAACTGATGATCAGCAGAAAACATGAGCATGAAGGAAGTCCAATGAGAAACATATCATATCCATTCATATGCGACAACCGCGCCAACAATTCTGGCTATAAAAACATGTACGCAGCTCAGAAGAATAGCATTCTCAACTGAAGTGAGCCAGCCCATGTGAATATGTGACTCACATTACCAGAAATATAATTATTGGTAAAACTGTATTATCTTAACCATCCACAACTTTTTGTGAGCTTCCGCCTCACTAAAAGCTACGTAAGTGGGGCTTTATGGCTTAATATGTAGAAAGGACTGATGAAGCTCCCAAAACAGATTCATAGGCACTTCATTAAGATAACGTTTTGATAACAGATGTTGCATTTGTAATCTTCAACAGATAACAGGGAACCATTATTAGTACACATGCAGTGTGAAATACTGGTTAAGACATATTGCGTATGGACGCAGTAAATGTGTGGAGAACGGTCGGTGTAATTAGTTTCTGAGAATGGCGGTCATATTGAATGTAATCAAGTTCCTAAGTGCGAACGGGAATATAATGAGTAAAACTTAACATTTCACTGTCATTTTTTACGTGTTATTATTTTTTGGTACACCTTTTGCATTGTACAGTGCTTTAACTACTCCTTTCGACGATTCTTAGAACTATTTATCTTTTTTTTTTCTTTTCACGAAATCCTAGTTTTCCTACCATCGTTCGTCTACATACCAAGTTTGGTGATATTTCTTTTGTTAGATCAATATAAAGGTGACTTTTTGAATAGTGTCAATTTAAAAAATGTAATGGTTAAGGCCTGTAATGCCGCGAGTTTCAGATATATGTAAACTACTATCAAAATTTCTAATAATAAATTACTAATGGAAACTTTGACATTTCAGAGCAGATAAAATGAATGTAAAACTTTAAAAATGTATTTTGTTCACTATATCCTAGCACAATGTGCTTGTGTAATAACTTTCGTGTACTTGCGTACTTTTTCAGCCGATAAGCACGATGATCTCTTCCAATCGCTCTTATGTAGTTGTTGCTGTCTGACGTAGTCAGAACAAGACCCACGAAATTCATCATGGTAAGGGGCTAGAAGTACGCATGTCGTTGGCCTAAGCCTTGAGCACCATATAGATGACAGTACGAATTAGCTTGGCGAAATTCCCCGAAGGGACGATAGATGGCGACACCAACTATCTCCACCTCCGCAATTTTGGCATGGAACTGAAGGGGAGGGAAATATTCTCCAGTCCCCTGCATTTGTGATTCAACCCACAAGACTTTTGGACCCAATGATTTAACGAGCACGTACTCCGTGAGTACTCGGAGGCATCGGGCATCGAACCCAGGCCTTTCGGTGTAGAGTCCGATGCTCTAACCACTAGGCTACCCACGTTGCATTCTCACTGTAGCAAATCAACTCACATAATAAGCTGATATGTTTCCTTAATTTAAAATTTATTTTTTAAAAAAATTAATTGATAATAAAATTGTTAATATACAAGCTAGTCTTTCGACCTTCCAGAATGGTAGAATTTAAAATTACTTTGATTAATTCTACGTTGAAAATCTCGAATTCTTGGTCATCAGTGTCTGACACGTGATGCTTATGTCTAGACAATCTTATAATTTTATAGGGAAACGCAGTTTATTCGATGAAAAAGATGTGTTTTCAAAAAATCATGCACAATATTGATATTGATAAAAAAAATTTATACAAAAAGTTTGTAAAATTGTTTCGATAATCTTACAAAATTGAATACAATTTTTGTAAATTCACGTTGCAAAGAATATCATATTATTTCAATCTTGTATAGATACCGTTACTGAAAAAGTAATATTTTCAAGGATATACAGCAGTGCTTCTCAAACTGTGAGGCGCCCCCTAGGGGGAAGCGAGCATATTGAAAAGTGGAAAACAAATAATTATTTAAAAAATATTTATTTATTGAAAGTAAAAGACATGTATGTTTGTAAATGTATAGTGCCTTTGCGGCAGGGGGGTACTTTAAATAGCCGTCGAGCCGCAAGACCTCTCGTGAGGTTGGTGGAATGGAAAGAGAGGTGGGAAGCCCTGACTACCCTCAGAGTGTTATCCCTCAAAATTGGGGTTGAACCGAGCTAAATAGTTTTGTCACCTGCATAGTGCTCAAAGCTAGGGCTAACGACAGGCGTCACATAGCTATTTTCCATGATGAATCCCGTGGGCCTGGATCCGAACAGGTGGCATTGATAACAACAACAAAATGCGCTTATGGTGTTTTTGTGGGGGAGGGGAGAAAGGGAATAAATAAGCAAATCCTCTAAAATAAATAATTTTTTCGCAGACACTGTCAGGATTTTTTCATTACATTCCAAAGCTTTCGGAATAATTTTATGGATGACAGTGAACAGAAAATATCGTATTTCGGAAAGCCGTATATATACGTCCAGGACGTTTACATACGCCGGTGACACTTAAGATGTTAAAGTCGAATTGAAACTTTAGCGTCAAAGTATTGTATTATGGAATTCAATACATTATTATTGTATGGAGGGGGAAGCGATGAAAATTATGATCGAATATTGGGTCGCAAGTATTGAAAGTTTGAGAACCACTTGTATACATTTTTGCTCTTGTTTATTTAAAATTTCTCATTCGAATTTTCATTTATTCATTTTTTTACAAAATAATATGAAATATGCGTCTACAGAGAATCCTTTGATCTGTATACCTGTAATATGTGTACTTAAACAGATTCAGATATCAATCTTGACTGGAAAATAAAATAAAGATTCTACACTGGCACTTTGTTGGGCTTGTCACAAAGTCCCGAAGAGACAAAATAAAATATTTTCTAGCCAAAATTTAAATAGTTCACTCCCTATTATTTCATATGCATAAATTCTATAGGATTGTGAGTTGATAGCTCCTAGTGTTTTCAAAGAAAACTTTGATACTTTGACGGACTGAATACACTATTAAATACGGTAAGACGACGAATACGACATACAATTAATTAAAATTTTAAAAAACTCGAATGGCTATACATATGTATTAGTTACTAGGATTAAATCATATCTGTATATTTCTACACAAAAGTTTTCGAGATTAAAGTATTAAAATAGTTTTCTTTTTTATATATTTAAAATATATATATGCATAGTTAAAGATGATAATCTCTTTTCATCTTTAACTATATATAGAAATATTTTAATTATAGAAAAGTATTATATATATGTATATATATATATGTATATATATATATATATATATACATATAGGAAATTAGAGTTCTTTTACCACAGTTACTATGACAAATAATTCTAATCAAAAATAATTCGACATGTCTTGCGTGCATATTTTACACTCTAAAACTTGAAAGGGAATAAATGTTCGAAGGTAGCGATTCTTAAACTGTGATACGTGACCCTCCAGGGATCCTCATCGCTTTTCTATCGATTCTGCGAAAGTGTCTCGTCTAATGTTAAAATTTTTCTCTTTAAAAAACTTTGAACGACTTCGTTGAAAAATTGAAAGAAATGACATCCAACAATACAGTAGTACCAAATTGTCTCTAATAAAAAATAGTTATTAAAATAGGAGATGAATGCTTAAGACTATTGAGGAACCTTTAAATCACTTTGCCTTGTGTTGGGAGCCAGGGAGAAGTGTTCAAAATTTTCGGATCTGCGATGTCAGGCTAATACATAAAGGAAGGGGGGCGATCGAAAGTTTAACAACCGTTTCACTAAGAAGTAACTTGAATGAGACGAAATAAAATATAACAATTTATAATATGTCAATAATCAAGATTTTTTAGTAGCCAATGACCGTATAATTGGAACTCAAATCATTTTAATTGAACAATTGGAAATCATATAAAATAGAGAACATTCCAATGTTAAGACATTTCCTTGCGATGGTTGTTCAATTGATACCTCGCCGATGATTTCGTTAAAAGTATGAGTAGGTGCAGAGTATGAGTAAATCCACAGTTGCACGCATTTACAAAAATGCTTGCAACTGAACTAAATGCATCAGGGTTGTAATTTCACACGATTGTTCGACATTTCAGTCACAGAAATACTACCATTTGATGATGTTGATACGTGAACAATGATTGATGATGATAGACGAACTAAAGGGTGTTTTTTTAGAGGTATAGAAATTTACATTGCAATAAAACAACGATGTATTATTCAATTGACATGAACTTTTTTTTATTCGAAAGATATTTTTGTGGCATTACATTATAAATATGATTTCTGGCATAGGACTGCCACGGCTGGCTCGGATGTAGTCCAATCTGGACGTCCAATTTTCGATGACTTTTTCCAACATTTGTGGCCGTATATGGGCAATAACACGGCGAATGTTGTCTTCCAAATGGTCAAGCGATCGTGGCTTATCCGCATAGACCAATGACTTTACATAGCCCCACAGTAAATAGTCCAGCGGTGTTAAATCACAAGATCTTGGAGGCCAATTCACAGGTCCAAAACGTGAAATGAAGCTGTCACCAAACGTGTCTTTCAATAAATCGATTGTGGCACGAGCTAACATGTTGCGCCGTCTTGTTGGAACCACAGCTCCTAGACATCATTATTGTTCAATTCAGGAATGAAAAAGTTGGTAATCATGGATCTATACCGAACACCATTGACTGTAAAGTTGTGACCTTCATCGTTTTTGAAGAAGGATTCCACTAGCCTATAAAGCGCACCAAACAGTCAGTTTTTCTGCATGTAACGGTGTTTCGACATACACTTGTGGATTAGCTTCACTCCAAATGCGGCAGTTTTGTTTGTTGACGTAGCCATTCAACCAGAAGTGCGCTTCTTCGCTAAACATAATTCGCTTATGAAAATCGGGAACAACGGCAATCTCGTTTTGGGCCATTCGACGAATCTAAAAGCGTTGTTCAGGCGTGAGTCTATACATGATGAATTGCCACACCAAACTGAGAATAAGTACTTAACAGCTGTTAAATCGGTCGCCATCTTGGAAAGTAATGGCAACTTATACCTCTATACCTGGAAAAAAAGCACTCTTTACTATCGTATGGGGTCAAGATTTTGCCAGCCAACTAAAGGCGGAGTCTACAGACCCTGATGTTTCCTTATCAGTGATCTGATAAACAACCAAGATACTAGTGATTGCAATGATCATAGATGTGCGAATCAGCAAACGGAGTCTGATACCACCGATAGTCGTCTCAATGGAAGAGGATTGTGTACATCGATGTATAACTCATCTATCGGGGATTGAGTTCATGTATAGCAGTGATTCTTAACCACTCGGCCACGGCACTTTTATGTGCCACCAAATTCTTGACATGTGCCATCATTTTTTTTAATTATTAATAATAATCTGAGAAAAAATTAAATCTGTACCTGAATCCCTCTTATGATTAATTTGTAATTAATTACTCTATACACATTTTGTTGTTTTTTCGTACATACTATTTTATTTAACACTGAAAATTATTATTACAGACTATTTTACATAATGTATTACATATAAGTAAAATTCTTTTAAACCTTTTTTTATTGTTATTAAGCTACCAAATTTTGAAGTTATTAAAAGTGTACCACAACAACACTAACAAAAAAAATGGTTGAGAATCATTGATCTGTAGGTTAATCAGTGAACTGGAATTGACTGATACCTATGTCACATAACCTAAATTTCGTCAAATATATCTGTGCAGAACACTTAGTTAGAGGCAATCCGATGACTTTTAATGATGGATCTCATAATTTTTAAGCATAATCAAGTGATTAAAATGACACAAAGAAGATGGACCTGGCACTCAATACCCAAAGTCCCGCACGTCTATTGAAATTCAGAAGAATTAACGTGCCTTAATCTTGTTGTTGTTACTAATGGCGCCTGATCAACAGTAACATCAGATAAAGACCCACGAAGTTCATCGTAGCGAGAGTCTAGTTGTACACCTGTCGTTAGTCTTAGCTTTGAGCATCATCCTGCTTTAACCTTGCTACGTGCTACTTTCTTTGTCTACTCGGAAAAATAATATTAGGTATTTTGTTCCGTAAATATTTGCATATTAAAATAATGATTATTAACACACAATAGATTGATGTCGATAATGCTTTTTTTAACTGAATTAAAATTTTTGAGAGCTGTTCAAAATCATTAATATTATAGTTTAGTTAGATCAGTTATTTAGTTAGAAGTTTAAGTAGTAGTTAGTAATTTAGTTTGTATAAATAGCATTAGTTAGTAATTTAGTTAATGTAAGTTACTAGTTAGTAATTTAGTTTGTATAAGTAGTATTAGTTAGTAATTTATTTAATGTAAATAGTACTAGTTAGTAATTTAGTTAATATAAGTAGAACTAGTTGGTAATTTAGTTAGTATAAGTATCTCGAGTTAATAGTTTGAGAAGATCGTTAATATTTTATAGTTAGTAGTTTAATCTAGTTAGAAGTAAAAATTGCTAAAACATTTCCTTGCAGTTAAATGAATCCCGAACATATTTTATTATGCTGAAATTCTAAATTCATAAAATTCCTGTAAAATACTTTTACACCTAAAAATAAAGCAATTTCTGTTCAAATATTTTAAGTAATCTTTCCTTATTCTAGGTGAGTATTCTTGCAAAGGTTTATTGTGTTGAAATAAAAGAATGCTTCGTTTAAATTTCATGCCAGCATTTCTGACCATTAACAACAAATCATTAAAAGTTAATTTTGAGAAACGCATAAAAATGACACATTCATTAAACTATAATTGTCAATTATTTTGATTTCCTCTTTAATTACTTTTGCAGCAATGAAATAATTCATTTTATTCTATACATGGCCTCATTCTTGACTGCATACTTACTTAACATTACTTAAACTTTTGTCACCTAGTAATTAGTATTCTTAACCATAAACATTTTAATCTAAACATCAAATGAGTCATTGATATTTTACAAATGCTCTCGAAGAAAGACATGGCATTATTGGGGAATAATGTATGGGGACACAATATCCTGTTATATATATTACTTCACTTATCGGCAGCATGTAGGAATATATATTCTCCAGAATTATTTAAGCCTTTTAACTTAAATTGAATGGTAGTTTTGACACAAATGCTTATTTTCCGATTGTCTAAAGGTAAAACTGTTATCTAATCTTTGAAATATATTTGTGTCCGTAATAATGGCTAAAAACTTGACGTGGCTAATTTCACCTTTAGAATCCATGATTAGATTGTGTTGATCGAAGAATAAAAATATCGAAGTCAAATGTACATATAGTATAAAAAAATAAAAAAAGACAAATTATATTTCCTACAAAACTAAGAATGAATGAATATTGATTTTGAAACCTATAAAAACCCGCCAAAATATAAGTAGACACTTAAAATGTCAATAGACTAAAATGGAAAACTGTTATGTCTTCTTGAGCTGCCACTGATTTAAAACAGTGAAAAAGGTTAAGCTTGCTGTATAGGATCCAACCTTCCCCATTCAGCAGAAAGTTTTAACATAATAGCGCATTATAAAGAGAACAAAAAACTTAGAAAGTATAAAGAAGCCAATCTTAAATACATCACGTATAAGCGAAGATCATTTATAAAAAATAAACTGAATTAAATGACTACAGTAAAATTGTACATCATTACATATTGGGAAAAAACGATAATTCGAATAATAAAAAAATAAAAATAAAAAAGGCACGTCAAATGTAGCAACACAATCCAAAAAAAGTTTTGCAATATATAAATGTGCTTAACTCTCTCTCTCTCGCTCGCTCTTTCTCTCTCTATATATATATATGCAGTCGATCCTCGATTTAACGAATTCATTGTGACCGGAATAATTTATTCGTTAAATCGTGGTTTTTCTTCAAATCGGGGTGCAAACAAAATACAATTTTTTTCATTTTTCCTTTTTGCAAATTCTACAATTATGAACTGTAAAAAAATTTCCAGAGTTAGAAATTTTATATTTTTTAATCAACAGCGATAAATACTACTCTTTATAGTAAATTATTAATAGAGCTAGTTATATAATTGGAAATTTTAAAATACTGACTGATAGATGTGTGTCAGTGGTATCTATATAAGCCAGTAACAGCCTCCGGACTAAATTAATCATTTTGGTCTAGTGGTAAGTTACCTGCTTACGAACCCTGGCTGAACTCTGAAAAAACACAGCCTTCGCGCAACTTTCGTAGCACCATCTACCCGCCTCAAAACCAATTAAAAGCCATCAAATCCGCATCACGACTCAATCAAGCCGTCAGTTCCACATGACGCAACAAACAAGCCGTCAGACACACTTAACGCAGCAAATAAAGCCGCCAGACCCAAATGACGCAACAGCAACAACTCACATACTCGCTATAACGAATATATATTTCGTTCGTCTATCAACCGACTCACTGTTAGGGGAGTGTGTGGCGGTGATATCTATATAAGCCCGTAACAGCTCCAGACTAAAGTGATTTTTACGGTCCAGTGATAAGTTACGTGATTACGAATCAGGAGGTACCAATTTATATCCTCGAATGTTTGAAAATATTTTTTTCCTGACTCGAAAAAGTTCTTTTTACAACGTTATGCAGAAAAAAAAATACTGTGTCATTTACATCCACCCTGCGCAAGGTATGCTTTCACAAGTTTCCAAAAAATGCAGCTGTTTTGATAAGAGTTTTACTATAAATTTCTGTACCTGAATCGCTATTCATTAGACCCGACAAATCAACACATTCCTGAACTTCAGTTGCACATATAGGCATTCCGTAATCAAATGTAACTTTTTTCGTTAAATTCTTAAAATATTCCTCGTGGAGATATGAAAAGAGTTACTTATACTAAAAAAACCTACACAATAGGTTACACTCATGGCTCATCTGTATATGTTGAGTCTAATAACGCTCTGCATCCTTAGCCAACGAAATTTGTTACTTACAACAGTGTTTCTCAAACTTCGGGGCGCACCCCCCCCCGTGGGGCGTGATAACTGTATGAGGGGTGGGGGG
This sequence comes from Trichonephila clavipes, assembly GCA_019973935.1. Classification (NCBI taxonomy): domain Eukaryota; kingdom Metazoa; phylum Arthropoda; class Arachnida; order Araneae; family Nephilidae; genus Trichonephila; species Trichonephila clavipes. The sequence continues at coordinate 1,281,077 of BMAU01000722.1, read as the reverse complement.
CGGGCTAATTGAAAAGTCGAAATCAAAAGTTTATTTAAAAAATTATTCATTTACTGAAACTAAACAAATAAAATACATTCTGCCTTAATAAAAAATAAAATACGCATTTACACTGATGTAATACACTTATAAATGTATCGATGCAACACAATGTATTTTATAATTAATTTTGCAATACTAAATTTAGAACAAGTTTAGTAATTACTGGTGACCCCCCATGGGATTGGCATGAAAAATTATATTCAAAATTAATACATATCTTGATAATTTGTACTGTTTATAATTAATCCCTTAAACGCCGATTAATTTTATGGATAGAGGAAGCAGAAAAGATCATACTTCAAAAAGACGTATATATACGTCAGAAAAAATTAACATTTTGGCCGACGGAGACGTTTATATACGCCAGTGGCACTTTAGAGGATAAAGCTGTATCGCAGTTTTAGCATCAAAGTATAGTATTATTGAATTAAATGCAGTGTTATTGTATGAGGGGGCTCGATGAAAATTATGATTGAATATTGTGTCGAATACCGAAACTTTGAGAAACACTGACTTACAAGAAAAATCTTTTTTCTGTTCTGGAGAAAAAGGAAGTTTTTTGAAAAAAAAAATAATAAAAATATTCTTTCTAACACAAACTAATAAAATTATTTTAACTGTTGAAATAATACAATATTTCGGGGTTTATTACTCGCTAGAGGTTTTTACCTTCATTTTAATCGGGGAAAACAAAAATTCGTTAAATAGGGGTTCAACTATATTATATACATTTGTTAAGAGTGTACGTTTGATTATTTTAATAGCTTATTGTACTCGAATACTTTTAATGTTTTTTATTAAGAAGCTAGCTTCTAAAAATTTTCATGTTATAATTTTATATACTAATTTCATCAATGTATTTAATCTTCTATTAATAACATATTCATAGTTCTCTTTTCTTTTCCAATAGCCTGTTAATCAAATTACAGGTGAAGGATAACTGGCCTTAAAACAATGTTTAAACATTGCATTCTTAGTTCCTAAGAATGCAATATGCGTGTGTATCTTGGTTTGGAAACCCATTTTACCTCATTAGAAAAAGTTCGGGTAAAAACGTAGAATCTCCTGAAAGGACTTCCAAAAACAACTTTCCAGAACTGTTAGTAGTTCATTCTGTATGTACCGTGATTTATTTGACTAGTCTCGTTTTTTTGTGCCACAAGTGTGTGTGTTTGTGTGTTAGTATGTGTGTGTGTTAGTATGTGTGTGTGTTAGTGTGTGTGTGTGTTAGTATTAGTGTGTGTGTGCGAGCAAAAACATCACACAGAAAGCAGGCAGTAGGCAGCGGTGGGAGGTATGACGAGGTACAAGAAACAGGCTTTCTGGAAACGGGAGCTTCTATATCAAGCAACAACTGGAAGTTCGGATATCCACATGGTTTCCGTGGACGGACCTTGTAATTGATGGAAAGGTATCGTACGAGGAATCTGATCCCACCTTACTTTGAAAACGCTGATACTTTAGTTTTTAAGAGATACAGTTACGATTAAAGCCGTCAGGGGGCAAGCTAGTTAATTATTTACTCACTTTTCCTGAACAACAGCTGTTAATGACTGATGTTAATTATTTAGCTGTTGCTGATTTAACTTTACATCCCTTTTATCCAATATTTTTTTTACAATTATTATTTGGTTTACATGTTTTTAAATCTATTTATGATGTATGATAAAGTATTTTCAAGAATGTTACCATGAATACACAATTCTTTTTGGTTTTGGGGGAATTTTAATGAACTCTTTGCTGTTTACATTTGTCTTAAGAAAATTCAACAGTAACTTAGATTTTGAGTGTTTCAGTCTGGGACGCATAGATTAATGTTTTTACATAATGCTTGGTTTTGGAAACTATGTTAAGATACTTCATTTATTGATTATTTAGAATCGTGTTTCTGAACTTAGATTACTCATAGAAACTAATTTCTACACTAGTCAATTTTTCTTTCAAATATAAGGAAAGTTATATATATAGGCTGGACATAAAATTATATTTAACCCTATAAATTTAACTCCCCTAACGGCTTATTATTGTACGATTCTGGGCTTTTAATATTCACATTTGTTGTCTTGTTATACTTATATATATAATTTAGCTTAAAAGTAGATTTTTTGCATTTTAGTATATGATTGATGATTATATACATATTCACAGATATGTATATATGTAGTAATTATAATTAACAGATTATATTAATAACTAAATTGCTTAAAACTGTGACGCTTAAGCAACAAATATTTTTTATCTGAACTATATTTTTATATTTCCGCATAAAAGTGCCTTTTATATCTTGTTAAATTTTCAAATGCCCTATAAAATTTTAGTAACGTTATCTTGTATAGATCTAAAGCATTTCTTTCTATTTTTCTACTAAAGGATGTGCAAAATTAATGCTTAAATAAATATCAACATTTAATTTCTGAAAAGTTATTATTTTCTCTTTGACATAATAAAATACTCAGTCAAGATCCATAGAAGCAAATACTAGATCATGATATTGAATCATAATTAACTTAGTATGATTAGTATCCAAATAATTTTCCCAATTGCTATTTACATAATTAGGCATAAAATAAAACATTGAATAATTTTTGAAAACGTTCTAAGGAAAAGACAGTCTTTAAATTAAACAAATTACAACAATAGCAGTTTTTAATTTTTCTTAGGCATCTTATAGAAAAACTGAAAACGTTATTGATCTTGAAACAAGTATATTCAAGATAAGAATTTAAAAATCTGACTGTTATATAATAGTTACAAATTGACTGCAATACATTTTGTTTAATAAATATAGTGAAATATAAACTAGATATATTAAAATTCCTATCTCGTATTGCTCTATTGCTTTAAAAGTAACGCATGAAAAATAATTCCAAGTAGTAAATTTATTATAATCAAGAAACACATTCATACACACACACAATCAAATTTAAGCTGTATTCAAATATACAATTCAGATTTAGAGCATTGAAACGAAAAACTTTAAATTAAAAGCTGATTTTTTGAAAATCAAAAGCAAACCTCACAAAATATGTTTTTGTGAAGTATTAACTAATTATTCTTATCAGATGTATTACTCAAATCATAGAGACTTAATGTTATTTAGAAATTTATAGGAATATTCCACAATACACCTGTGCAATTTCTGGTTTATGCTAATCAAACATTCGCAATGTCGCTTTTTTTTACATTGTGGCTTTGGTTTTAAGCAATTCTTAAAATACATAAGGTACTTGAACAAAATTATAATACGGAAAGAAAATATTACAGAGTAGAAGAATGTTTTAATTTTCTTCAGCTTTAATGAGAATTTAAGCAGTATATGCTGCTTAAATTGAAGTGAAATGAAATGAATTTGAAAAGTATAAATGACTAATTTGTTCTGTTTCTTAGTGTTTTAGGATCATAAAGGAGGAATTTCTCATCGTGGTCAGCATGGAATAACAAAAACTCAAAGAAGAAATGTGAAACGTTTCTTTCTTATTAATAAATATTTGAATTTTCATAACTTACGAAAAATACATTATAAAAAAATTGATTCAGTGTCTCATGAAGAAAGCTGTTTTGATACAAAAGTTAAAAAAAGCTATCTTCAGAATTGTATCACTTTCACATGATTATATTTTTCTTCAATAACATTTTCTTTGAGAAATATTTTAAAAATTAAGTTGTGAACTAGTAAAAAGAAATTTGTTATATTTATATTCCTTACATGATACACAAGAACATATCCTCAAAAGTATGTGTGAAATGAAAATTTAAAATTATAATACTTGTAACTATATTTTTTACTTAAGTAATGCATCAATAAAAATTATACTAATTTAATTGATTTTATAATTTCAATATGCCACCACCCTTACTCAATAAACCTAGTGAATAACAGGAAATTTTAGGAAGTTTATGTGAATAAATTTAATCAAAGCAATCATCTCGATTCATGTTTTACTCCAGAAGCTTTAAAAAAGCTGCTCTATGCTGCTAAACTTATGCTGTTCTGCATTGCATTATTAAATCATTCTTATTTTTTAATTCAATAAATCAAAATCAAAGTTCTTTTTTCTTCATATTTTGAATTTTAGATTACCTAATTTTAAATAAAACTTTTTGAAGTGATATTATTAAATGCATATTCATTTAACAATATTTAATTAAATATGCATTAATTTAATCTTAAAAAAATCTATCTTTAAGAGCGAATATTTTTTATTCACTCGGTTTGTTTGACTGAAGTAGTATTATGCTTTTATTTCAAATAATTGGTGCTAAAAAATTGCAGAATTACCTTAAAGGAATAAATCCAGAATATGTTAAAAAAATCTATTGATATAAAAGGAGTACTGAATTCTTGAGACTCGAGTTGAAAGAAAAATGACGTAAAAATAAAACTTAACAATTTTGTAAAGAACAAAAGAAAAATAAAACCAAGCTTTTTCGAATTTGTTAATGATTAATATCTAATTAGAGACCTTTTTTTAAAAAAAGAAGAATATGCGAATGGAAGTACTTTTTCAATAGCCTTAAGGATTTTTATAATGCTTTAAGAAACAGTATTTTTTTCTGGTAAGAAAAAGAATATCTTCTTCATTCTTTAATTTGATCTGCAGAACACATTCTCAAAGATTTGCTTAAATAAATTGAAAAAATGTTTTAAATAAAAAGTGAAATTAAAAATATAGCATACTTGGAAAGGTCTAATCACAATAACAAATTTTTTAATGACCAGAAATTCCCTTAAAAATACTTCCTTAAGTTTCACACAAGTCTATAAAAATAATTAATGTTACATTTTTGTAATTTAAATCATCTAAACTTAATATGCATTGAAACTGTTCGTTATAGTTATCTAGATGCTGTGTAAAAAGTTTTTTACTATATTTTTCTGAAGAAGTAATTTAAGCAGCATAGAATTCACTCATAATTCGAATATGCTATGAAAATTATAAGGCGCAGATTCACTTTACACATTACGTTAACAATGATAATTCTATACTTCAGTGAGAATAAAAAAGATACCTATAAACCATTTTTCTATTTTAAATAACTAAATTAGCATGAATAAAATTGCTTAGGAAAGAAATTAAATTATATTATCAATATTTCTTGTTTTTTTATTAAAATCAAACATATGCAACTCTTACTAAAAGGTTTCGTGGATTTTCAAAATTTTGATTTAAATTTTGCATTTTTTTTCAGTAATTGTACCAATTTCTTTGGAATAATAAAGTGATCATTTTTGTAAAAAGCAAAATCTCTGTACTAATATTTTTTTGCATATGTATTGCAAACCGAAATACTCTTTCGATTTTTAGGACAGAAAATTATAGAAAAGAAACTAATTTTTAGAATTACTTTTACTATTTTTTATTAATTCTAAAATATATCAAACTTATTCTATTGTTTCGAATTCCTATTTCTGTCTGGGTTCCTATTAATTTTTATTTGTGGCATTGTTGAAGTTAATCTATGTCCTTTGAACATGCACGGTAGATTATGCCTCTGAATAATCAATCGTGTATTCAGGATATAATCCATTAAAGCTCGAAATCTCTACATTAGAACATAGATATTTAAACTTTATCTACTCATGGAACCCTTAGATCTAGGTGTTTCCCTCCTCCCCTCCACTCATGTGTGTGATTTATGAAAATAATCTAATATTTTTTTTATAATTTAACAATTTAGTGGAATGAGGCAGTGGTTTTTAAAATTTCGATCACTGCTCTCCCTCTTTATGTATCAGATTGACATCGCATACCCCAAGATTTTCAAAACCCATCCCTGATTCCTATAACTCGGCTGAGTGATTTAAAAGCTCTACAATTATCCTAATACTGCCTCTGCCACCTATAAAGACTTTTTAAAACTTCTTTTTCCCTTAAAAAACAGTGAAATAAAAAATTTCATTGTAGTAATGGCTATAGTGGCATCCAATAAAAAAATTGAATTAATATTCTTGATTGAAGTACATGTTTTATTAGAGTTTTTTTCATTGGAAGATGAAACGTCGTTCAATTTTTCCACGGGGCATTTCAGAATCTGTAAAAGAAGGAATCTTATCATTAACTGAGAGAAATTTGAGGACTAACTCGAAAGGAGGGGGCACTGGTGAGTTACTGATGACAGTTAAGAGCTACTGTATTAAGGTATAATAAAACAATTTTAAAACTGTACTTCAATTTAGATGTACATTTGTCTCATTTCGGAAAACGCAAGAAATAAAAAATTTGTAACAACATTTGTATTAAATTATTATTTCTTAAGAAATGTTAATCAATTATGTAGAAACTATCTAATAAATACCTATTCTTAATTTAATATGGAAATGTATGAAATATTTCTTAAATATTACTAACAAGAATTCATTTAAAACATCCAAAAAGAGGAGGAGAATACAGTACTTGAATAGGTATGGATAAATCTTTAATGTTATTTTTTGCTTATCACTCATGATTTGATCAAATGATCTTAATTGTCATAACAGATTTACATACACTGTCTACTATACAAGGACTTAAGGTATCCGACTACGTTCGGAAAGATGATTTTAAAAAAGCGCATAAATGGATAATTTCATGATATTTAGAGTTACTTAGATTATAATACATGTATAAAATTGTTTTAAGGACATTTTGACAAAAAAATATTTAAATACAATATTTTGGCGAAAAATTAACTTAGAATAACCTTTGTTCAAAATGTTCACCTTTTGTGAAAAAGGCTTCTATTATAATAATATTTTGCCTGTACATAGCTGAGATCTCTGTACAGAGGCTCAACTATGATTTTTGAAAAATTCGCATTATTTTCAGAGTTACAACCAATTGAAATAATTTATCGACGTTTTCTTCTCAACATTTCTCACCTCTGTTGTCATAAAACATGGATAAACCCACTTCTAAGTTATATATTTCAAAAATTCCAGTTGAGACTCTGTGCAGAGGTTTGAGCTATATACAGGCAAAATATTATTATAATAGAAGCATTTTTCACAAAAGGAGAATGTTTTGAAAATGGGTCATTCTATGATCATTTTTTGACAAAATATTGTACTTAAATAATTCTTTATTGTAATATTATTCTTAAAACAATTTTACGTACATTTTCTAATATAAGTGACAGTAAATATCATAAATATTATCCATTTATACGCTTTTTCAAAATCACGGTTCCGAACGTATACTCGGATACCTTAAGAAGTAAGATAATACTTGAACTTTATATTTTTTCGACATGCAATATTCTACAAATATACTTGTATTTAACACTAGAAAAACTGAAACTTTCATGTACCTATATTGCCCAAAATTACTGCATCGTGAAAGAATGATTAATGTGTAAAAAAATTGTTTAAAAATAGTTTTTAATACTTTTTTTTATTATTTACAGTTACATAACAAGTTATTAGTAAATATTAACAGTAAAAAAAATTTCTTTACTTGGAAAAATAATGTATTCTAAAAAATTCTAAGAAATTGTTCCTTATATATGTAATTTTTTTTTCTAACAGAAATTAAAAAGCAGTCAAAATGACTTCCTTTGGGCAATCTTGTATTACATTATGGAAATATCTTGATTAATGTTTTGATATCCCTAGAATTCCATTTTAATTTTGGAGAAGTTATTTCCTATCAGCTAATATATCAATCTGAAATATTTTGCCTTCCTTTTTAGACTGGAAAGACTTAATGTTTGTAATTAACCCAATTTCAAGCTTGTCACAGATTAGAAGCCCATTCTTATTTTTAAGGCGATAAGAATTTAAATATTTTCCTCAAAGCGAATTTATGACTGGAGTTGATGAATTACCTTCGAACCCTAATGCCACTGAAGAACCCCTCAATTTATAAAAACTGAAACATGTTAAATCTGTCAAGGTCGGAAGTTTGTAGAGAATGTGCAGCTCTAGAATCTTCAGTGTCACTTGAACATGATTTAAAATTGAAAGGTCTGGTGCAATTGCCCTCATGTTGTTTCACAATGGTATTTAACTTAAAATCTCTCTCTCTCAAATCAAATCGGGTAAAAGAAATTTGCCTTAAAAACGCCATCTTGGTGTTTTGTTTCAACTATAATGGAAAAATGGTATTCTGCTTTTTTCATTGAATTTCATAATTAAAGCCATTCATTCTGTGCATAATTAAAGCATATACAGTCATATAAAAAATTAAGGTCACAAGCATAAATTCTGTGAAAGTTGATGAACTATTTACAGTTACCACAAAATTTGACACAGAGACATATTATAGTGAGAGGGAAAATATCGCAACATAATAATACGGAAAAGAATTTTATTTTGTAAGAAGATACAGGACATATGAAAAAGTCAGAAATCATGACCAAAAATAAAGCATTTACCTTCAGAAAATACTGTCTAACATGGAGTGTGATCCCCGTGAATTGCTATACAAGCCTCTCAACGAGCTGTCATACTGTTTATGAGGGTTTCAAAAATACCTGTGGTAAGGAAGCAAATTGTTCCAAAAGCGCAACTTTTAAATCTTGTGGGTGGGGCTGGGGAAGGCGGCCATAAAAATTGGTTCTTTCCATATCAACCGAATCATTTTCAATAGGATTGAGATCTTCAGATCTAGAGATCTAATCCATACGGTGAACATCATCTTCAAGAAATTCATGAACAGTGTGAATTATGTGTGGCCACACATTATCGTCCATAAAAATGTGTCCGGGCCCATAGCACTCAGGAACAATCTCACATAGTCTTTATCTCATTCATATAGCGATGTGCGATGACACTTCCCACATCATAGAAATATAGAAGTGTACGAATGCCAATCATTATGCCACGTCAGACAAGGATTTTTTTTACCACCTAATCTATCGATTTCTGTTACGTAGGAGAAATGAAAGCAAGCTCCACTTTCCCTCCAGATGAAAACTCGACAAAAACCCCTGTCTATGGAGAATCTTAACTCACTACAGAAAAGAGCACGCCCCATTCTTGTGGTGTCCAAGATTGATGTTTTCGACTCCTCGATAACCGAACTTTCATAGTGGATGTAGTCAAAGGTACACTCATGACTAGACGCCGGGCATAAAGATCTAGACCAGAAATACTAAACCTGCGGCCCGCGGGCCGAATGTGGCCCGCCGACCTTTTGTGAGTGGCCCAGTCATGGCTCATTGCAATAAGATATTCAATTATTTCAGAATAATGTACTAAAAATTTAGCAAGAAATTTTATCAGTCAAGTACTCAAATATATCAATCTTGTTATCAATCTTTTTTTAATAGTAAAGTGTAGAGTGTAAGCAAGAAGCTTGGTTATAAATGAAAGGAAATAGAAATTATTTCCATAATTCAGTAAAGAATTAATAAAAATAAGAATTTTTGTGTGTATTAGGTAAAAAAGTTAATAAAAGCCAAAAATGAGTTTTAATATTTTGATCTATCTTTGATATTTGATCTATCCTATGTTGCTTTAGCCTTATAGTGTGTTTTTTCCATTATTTTTCCTATTGTGGCCCGCATGAAATAACTGTCATGTGTATGTGGCCCGCGGGAAATACCTATCATCGGTATGTGGCAAGGTGCGAAAAAAATGGAGTATCCCTGATCTAGACCGTAGAACTGTGTGGAAATAAAGGGTGCTTTTTTAGAGGTATAGAACTTTAAATTGCAATAAAACAAGATGTATTATTCAATTGACATGAATTTTTTATTCGAAAGATAATCTTGTGGCACTACATTTTAAATATGATTTCTGGCATATGACTGATACGACTGGCTCGGATGTAGTCCAATCTGGACGTCCAATTTTCGATGACTTTTTCCAACATTTGTGGCCGTATATCGGCAATAACACTGCGAATGTTGTCTTCCAAATGGTCAAGCGTTTGTTGCTTATCCGCATAGACCAATGACTTTACATAGCCCCACAGAAAATAGTCTAGCGGTGTTAAATCACAAGATCTTGGAGGCCAATGCACAGGTCCAAAACGTGAAATTAGGCGGTCACCAAACGTGTCTTTTAATAAATCGATTGTGGCACGAGCTGTGTGACATGTTGCGCCGTCTTGTTGGAACCACAGCTCCTGGACATCATGATTGTTCAATTCAGGAATGAAAAAGTTAGTAATCAGGGCTCTATACCTATCACTATTGACTGTAACGTTGTGGCCTTTATCGTTTTTGAAGAAGTACGGACCAATGATTCCACCAGCCCATAAAGCGCACCAAACAATCAGTTTTTCTGGATGTAACGGTGTTTCGACATACACTTGTGGATTAGCTTCACTCCAAATGCGGCAGTTTTGTTTGTTGACGTAGCCATTCAACCAGAAGTGCGCTTCATTGTTAAACAAAATTCGCTTGTGAAAATCGGGAACCACGGCAATCTCGTTTTGGGCCCATTTGACGAATCTACGCCTTGCTTGATGATCGATTTGATGAATTGCTAAACCAAACTGAGAATAAATCACTTGACAGCTGTTAAATCGGTCGCCATCTTGGAAAGTAATGCCAACTTAAACTTCTATACCTGGAAAAAAACACTCTTTACTTCTTCCAAACACAGCAGCATAAAGGTCACGAGCAACCAGAGGAGCTGTTATCCGCCTATCTTATCGGGCGCTTAATGTCAAGTAGTGATCTTGTATAGATGTTATTATTCTATGGCGGCTTTGGCGTAACTTCGTGGTTACAGTATCCCTTATTGGGTTTTGATAACACAGTGGAATACTACCTACGGTGCCGCTTACAACAATCGGGCCATTTCCACTTAAGATCAGCCATTTGCAAGCCTGCCAACGGCTCTTATTCACAAGTAATCATCTAAATGATTATGAGAGATTATTTTAACGTTTGTTTTAATGTAATATTCACAAACTTACAGATGTTTAAACAGTCTGAATCCAGTCCTTCAAAAACTAAAGTTGAACCTTTCTCCAAACCGGTTGATATTGTGTACTACTCTTCTTCAAATTATATAAAATGCAAATTATAACAATTTTATTGGTAGCAATTTAGAATTATATCAAAAACAATGTGTTTCTGACCTTAATTTTGGATATATGAGTTTACTTTTTCATATATTGAAATAATTTGTATTTATGTAGAGAACATCTTACTTTTGAATTTTAAGTTACTTTCAATACTTCCACTTTATATTTTCTAAAATCGCAATTTATTCTCAATATTCTCCTATAGCGTTAAAACCTGCAGAATGTGCGAGTCTTTCCCTCGTGTGACCTAGGTTATTCAATATAAATGCGTGCATCAAGTGAGGTAATTAAACAATCGAACTTAATTAGAATTTCTAATAAATTGAATGAAATTGCATACGATAATTCGACCTAGACTAGTGGCTGTGATATAAAGTGATGACTAGTAACTGTGTTATGAAGTTAGTATCATTAACTCGCAAATAGCTTCAAACTAACTAAATCTGTGTGTGATGCCTTTAAACAAAATCTTTGCTAACGGTAATTTACTTTCTTCCTTAAAAGTGACATTAATCTTATCCTAATCTTAAATTCGATTGCAATTGATCTCTTACTTGTGCTTCGTAATCACTTCATTTATTCAAAAGATTATAAATAAAAGGCTTTTTTCTTAATCTTTTTAAGATATTCATCTTGTTGAATCGGTAGCGTAGAGGTAGCGTGCACACTGCGTAAGCCTAAAGTTGCGGGTTCAATCCCGTTGGCAATTGATGTTCTGGATGTTAAAATCAAAGGCACGCATGTTATACGATTAAGTGACATATTAAAGATCTCTGGAGCATCAATTTGGCTCTGGAACTTTCGGAAAAATTAAATCACTGCAATAGTTAGCATCTGATGAGAAGAGTCCAAATTTTTTTTTTTCGTAGGGAGAGCCACTCCTAGATGGTACTACCATGAAATGGCTTTCACATTTGGGTACTTACTGTGTCTCCAAAGGCTTAATTGCCATTATGTTGCCCAATAAGAAAAAAAAGAGTTCCTCATATACATACAACAAGTAACCATTATTAAACATAGACAAAACAATATTGAAAAATTTTACTAATGATTATTTCTTGTTCAATTTCGAATAAAGAAAACGTTTTTCTTTTTTCAAAAAATAAAGCTCGAAATTTAATTTTATTCGTGACTATGTTCTAAATTTTAATTTTATGAAAAATTAAAACGCATTGGAGCGTTTATATGTATCCAAAGCCGTTCACATTCATATAAGGAGATCATAGATTAAATATTCTTTTTGATCCCCTATATATTACGTTGCTTTTTTATTAAAAATAATTCTTCATTAGTTTCTTCTAAAATATTTCACATCTAAACGGAATGGAAATCTTTTCGTATTGTAATATTTCTCATATTATGCTTCGAACGAATTCTATACAATCAGGTAAAAGTTCTTAGAAACTTTGTGTTATATTTCTTTCCTTATCTCAGTTGTTTCTCAAACTTTGGGGTGCTCCCCCTAGGTGGGCGTGATAACCCTGCGAGGGGGGCGCGAGCCTATTGAAAAGTCGTAAACTAAAGATTATTTAAACAAATTATGAACTTGCTAAAAGTAAACAAATACATTCTGACATAATAAAAAATGAAATATTCATTTAAACTATAATTCACTTATAGTTGTATCAGTACTGCACAATCTATTTTATAATTTTAATTTAACAATGCTAAGTTAAGGACAAGTTTAATAATTACCAGCGACCCCATGGATTTGTCATACATAAAATCATATGCAAGCATTTTTCCTTATCTGGATATAATTTGTTCTCGATTTTTATAATTAATCTCTTAAATGCCAATTAAAAATTACGCGATTCATTCAATAATGCCACTTAAGTTAGCGTATGTGGTGTTTAATTAGTGGGGTAGAGAAGAAAAGGAATAAATAATCAAATCTTCTGAAACAAGTAAATCCTTCGTAAACACTGGCAATGTCATTTTAATGCTTTCCAAAGCCTTCGGAATAATTTTATGGATAGCAGTGCACAGAAAAGATAGTACTTCGGAAAGACGTATATATACGGCTGGGGCAATTAACACACTGGCTGAGTGAGACGCTTATATACGTCGGAGGTACTTCAGAGGTTAAAGTCGTATTGTGGGTTTAGCGTCAAAGTATAGTATTATTTAATGTAATACATCTCATTATTTTATGGGGGGCGATGCAAATTATGATTGAATATTGCGTCGCAAACGTTTAAAGTTTGAGAAGCTCTGCCTTCTCTTCATTCTGTAAATGCGTCCAAAACCTATTTGACAAATTATTTCGATTAAAGAATATTTAGAAAGAATTTAAAGGCATATAGTCATTTTTCCAATCCAAATTACGCGTATTAATATAGAAATAAAGAATTATTTTTTTGTAAACTATATCACAGTTTTTATTTGAAAAAATAAAATGTAGCTCCTAAAATATATAAAGCTCTTAAATTTTATATTCTACGATTTATAGTGTGACATAACTTTCTACAAAATGACAAACATCATTGTATTTTACTGCAAAAAAATAAAGAATGAAATTAGTTTTCACCCTTGTACTAAAAGAATCAACCATCAGTTACAATAAACTGAGAAAAGACACATATTACTTTCCGGAATTTGTACGCCATCTGATCATTCACAAAGTGATAAGGAGAAAAATAGTAATAAAAGAACACGTACTTATAAAAGTAACTTATCTACTTTCTGCGGAAAAGAATTCTAGGGGGAATTAGTTTAGGTGAATTATGATAACTAATATAGAAATTCTAAAGAGGTAATGCTTTGCTTGACAAAGAGGGTCACCATTCTGATTAATTTTTATTGAAACAAAAATTCTATTTTTTTTTTAACTTTCTTTAAAAATAATCTATTAAATTCAGATTATATGAATCAATGTTTTATGGTTCTTTCATAAATGAGAGGCCTTATTTTTTTTCTCAATACAATTAAAGTAATAGTGTGATAGAATTCCTTGTCAAGGGAAAGAAGAAATAAACAAAATTTTACATTGATGTAATTGTTGAGAAACAAAACCATAATTTTTAAAAAAAAATTTAATTAAATTTTGCATTGAAATTATTTTCTTTTTTACACTTGTTGAAAAAATAAGCTCACTTTTCACAGCATATATTTTCTAAGCTTGATTTGTAAGATTTTAAAAATTTAATGAGAAAATAGTTGGAAAATATTCACATTTATTGAAGATTAGAAAGTTTGAACAACATGGGGAAATGCTATTAATAGTTTTACCTCGCATTTCTTTGTAGAGAAGTGCCAATTTAAGTAAGAATAGTTTCAGAAATTAGATTCAAATCATAAAAACAATTATTCAAACACTTATACAACACTGCATGTTTATTAGCCCCGTATATGTTCATGAAAACTTATTTTAAGATATATTCTTCTGTCTGCGATTTATTTTCAGCTTCCTTTTTATATAGTTTCAGTAACAAGGCTTATTTTAATAAAAACATTGAAACAAACAAAAACAAATATTTGACGCATAATCTTGAGAACGGTTTTATTGTTTTACGAAGTTCATTTCAATAAAATTTACAAATGTGCTCTAAAATTGAATCATGGATAATATTTTTTTACTGTACGTTTAAACTTCAAATGTATTCTCAAAGCTCACCAGAAAGTTTAACAGATTGTTATTCCGCAGTTTTTCTTTAATTCATTTGAGACATCGGCGTAAAAAAGGCTAAAAAATGTTTTAATAAGAATTCAGTGATACCATAGTCCTCAATGTATTTTATTGACACATAATTTTTTTACTATGAAAACTTTAAGTATTAATATAATGCATCTTACTGAAATATAATTTTCTCTTATATGAATGTACATCAAAGTTTTTCCATGGGAGGTGGAAAATTAATAGCATTACAAAGACATAATTAAAGTCGAATATCTGAAGTTAACACTTTTCTGAAAATGTTTTCTGAATGATAATTGCTAACTGTTTTTTCTTAAGAGTTATTTAAGAAACCTCTTCAAAAGTATTTATAATGTTTAGTAAAATTACTGACCAAACCAACAAAATATCATAAATATATAGCTTTCCTTATATTTCACTTCTACTAATTCTGAAAATGTTTTTTGCTCTATGATATCAAACTAATGTAATTAATTTTATAACGAAGTATAAACAAAGTAAAAATATGTTTCGTATTCTGTAATCTGTTTAATGTAAATGAGGAAAATAAGAGAAAGTAAACCTATTTATATAAAATGTAACTATTTAATTAGTTATTTAATATTTCTTTTGTTTAATTAATCTTTGAGGACAATTTTACATAAATAAAACCTTAAATGGAATAAAAATCTTCAAGTTAGCGAAACTGCGATAAAATTATTATTAGGATGTTATTACTAAAATGATGTACTATCGGTAATTTGCTGATTTTTATTTTCAAATAAAACGACCAAATTATTAAGGAAGAAAATCTTACCTCCCCTTAAACTCTTATAAAATAAATATATTTATTTATAAAAGAAAAATTTAATTTACTGGTACCCAGAAGGTAGCAAAAGTGATTCATATTAAAAATTAATGTTTTAAAACTCCTATTTAAATGCTGCTTACATTTCTTACCACTTCTTTCTTAAATATTATTTATTAGATTCATAATATTGATATTTTATATCCATGTATTTTCTGTTCTTGGAGGTTAGTTCAGAGCTTTCTGTATACATATAATCAACAAGAAACAAAAGCAAAATTTTCGCTTTCCCTCATTGAAGGGTTTTGCTTCAGGCTGTTTAAAAAATAGCTTTTTTTTTTGGTTTTGTTTTTCGTTCTCTAAAATAGCATGACATTTTACAACATGATGCATACATTTTATATGCTGAATTTTATCAACATAAATATATTCAAAATATGTGCCTCTGGCGGAAAACAAAGATAGGACATTCCAAGTGTATAGCCCTACTTTCTTTTATAAAATGTGACAGGCTGATGGACAATGTTCAGAATAAGAAAAAGAGCTGTCTGGTATGCCGGAAAAGATAGCGGTTTGTCGATTAGGCAAAACCCAAACTGAAATATCATTTTTTTTTATTTCTCCTCACTTCACGCAGTTCGCACTTAACAATCACTATCATAAAAGTGTATGTCATTATAGAGCAAAGAGGAAAAGTTACAGGGTGAATAAAAGTATTTAAATATATATATATATTTAAAACTAGGTGGTGCACATAAAATATGAAGAGATTCTTTTTTAACATAAATATTGTAATCATTCAAATATATAAATACAATTATATAATAATAACCGTAATATTAACATAATGTGTCACAAAAATATTTTATAACTGTTATATTAATATTACATATATATATATATATAAACGGTTACTACTAATAATAATCACATATCACTAATAATCATATATATATATATATATATATATATATATAGATGCAGCAAAAATAATTCACTTCGCTTGCCATAGACACGGCCTCCTGTTTGGATTCACGCGCCCACTGCGGTCGACTTGCCAAAAATAACTACTTTGTTTTCTTTGTATTAATTTTAATTTTTTGCCACGTGCATATTTTTTATTAATTGTAATTCCTTCTTTGACTCGTGCTTTTGTTATTGATTGTACTGGCATTTATAAAAGTTAACTGTAATTATAGGTATGGAAAGTTCTAGAAACTTCGATGGCAATATATATATTGAAAGGAAATATTCAATTCGTAGAAGTCTTGAGTTGTTTCTAGCAAGAGTTGTCATTTTATTTGAGTATCGAATTACCATATTAATTTAATTTACGCGACAAAAAATATATAAATTTGGCAATTTCCTTTGTAGAGTAAAGACCCTCTAAGAATGAATTTTTCTAAAATTGAGACCCGATGTGGTTTGGGGTCTTTATGGGCAAAAAAATACCCATTTTGAGGTATCAGATTCAGAGACTTGAAATTTGTCTCTCGATCTCGTAGCTCAAAACGATTATTTTTCCCTATAAATATGTTTCTTTAGTTCAGTAGAAGTACATACAATAAGAATGAATCTTAACGGGGCGATGGGGCGTTATAGACAGAAATCTGTTTTTGAGATGTTAGACTTACATACTTGAAATTGGGCAGACATTTTATTCCTGTTGAGTAGATATCCATAAGAACGGGTTTTGCAAAAGTTGCCTCCCAAGGAGGTTCTGAGGGTGTTATACACACAAGGGTGTTATACACACAAGGGTGTTATACACACCCTTTTTTAACTGTTACTGCTGGAAACTTGGAATTTGGGACATTTTAAATTTAAAAAAATTCCCCTTTGAATCTATTAAACTTACAAATTTGAAACTTGGTAAACATGTTTCTCCTCTTAGAGATCCACCAGGAATGGGTTCTCCTATAATCGGTTCCTCAGGTTTCGACTGGTTTACTAGGTCATTATAGAAGAAAATACACCTTTTTGAGTAATTAGAGCCATAGAATTGAAATTTTACTAACCTTGTTTCTTTTTTTTTATTGGAGATCTGCTAAAAATGGGGTTCGTAAAGGATAAATAAACTTCCATTTTAGAAGTTCGCGTCCTGCCCTTTTTAAATCAAGAGACAAAATCTATAGGAATATTTGTGAGCATATTAAAAAGCTTAATGATAGGACTACATACATAACAATAACTTAAAAAAATATATATATAATCGTACAATATTACGAAAGGTCTAGTGAAGTGGCCGGGTAATTGTTAGTGTATGAATGTAATTAGTATTAAAAATATTGATGATAATTTCTGCTGCAAAGTAAACAAATGTAGAGTAATACCACGAACTCACGTGATTGAGCGTGGAAAGGAAAACCTGGTAAGTTCATGTAACTCGGGATGCAATTTCTTAAATAAATACAAATAAATTATTTTATGTAAGGACCGGAGACAAAAGAAAACAATTTATAAAAAAAGGATTCAAATAAATCTTAGATAACGCACATACAAAATCGCAAGTAAAAGTTATTTTGATATAGAAAACTTCATAAATCTAACGAGTAGCCTGCAGACTCAAAGATTTTTTTTTCTCCCACAAAATTTCCTCGTAGCTTGCTAATAATTTTTTTATTCCTTATTTGGTTGAAAAAACTTTTTAATTCGTTGGATTCAGTATTTTTCTGAGATTTAACCACTTTTTAATTAAACTGAGGTATTCTGTCAAATGCTCAACTACCATTCCATCTTCTTATTGAACTGGGCCTAAAGCCTCAAGTTCGTTCATGCATTTATGTGAGCTCATCAATTGTCAATTCTTGATTGTGGAAATCCAGCAGTTCTTGAACATCATCACTATCCACTTCAATGCTAATTTTCTTGGAAAATCAACACAACTTCTCAATCCAATTATCAAGTTCTTCAGGCTCTGACACTGATTCCACCTGAGTTTTAGTAATGGAAATAAAAAGGCAAATCGAAGAGATTTGAAAATCGCTTAACTCCAAATTCACGTAAGTGAAAATATTACTGTACGTATATTGTTGTATTGTAAGATGAGATAATTTAGTTAAGATTAGTTAATTAAATTAATTTAGTTAACAGGAAGTAACAACTGTGCAATCTTGTTGTAAAACATAATGGTAAGTATAATTTTAATAAATGAGCAAGTTCTGTTATTTTATTAATTTTTTTTTTAAAAAAAAGCATCATCTAATAATTCTAAAACATATATTTTATACATAACTGAACAATGTACATTGCATTTAAATAAAATTTGTACTTATTCGGAATTATTGAAAACATTTTTTTGCTTGGAAATCATTTTAATTACAAAACAGTTCTTCTGAAATAAGCACTTGTCATTCAAAAAATAACTACAGGTTATAATATAAATCTAAAAATAAGTAAAATTTAGGAGGATTGAAGGGAATTAATCCTTAGATGTTTTAAGAAATTTTTGCATAGAATTTTTATAATCAATTTTATCCTTTCGATTAAGAATTTTTGATAACGCGTCGAAATGCAATTTAATTTTCTATTTTCTGACAATTTAGGATTATTTTTTTTAATAATAGTACATAAAAATTTCAAACATTTACTGAAAACTAATTTATTCAATTTACTAAGTATTTCAATTATGTTACGATAATTGGAAATAAGAATTCACAGAAGCAATTCTAGAAAAGTAAATAGAAAAATGATCTAAATGGAATTGGACTCATTTTTAGGAACTGTTTCTCTAGAATTTTGTAGGAATTGAATTAAAGTTGAAGGAAAGCAGTTTTTTTTAAAAAAACACACCGTAGAATGGTATTTCAGTTTTAAGTCATGGATAATCTAAACAATGTACATACATATTGTTCCTTTTTTTAGCATGTTCTATTAACTTTCAATTTTATTCCCTAGAAATCTGATTTTTTTGAGATATTAATTCCATTTATAACTTTTTCTCCCCATTGTTAAATTGTATTTAACGGAAATTGAATTCCGTTGATTTTATTGCATATTTGCATTTAACTAGAACTATGATCTCAAAAGTAGCTCTATCTATATCCAACTTTTAATTTTACATAAAGAGTGTTGTTAAACCTTTAAACGAGGAAAATAATTCTGAATAATTAAATTGCAAAAACAATATTAGATCGACAATATTCAACACGAGGCTACAAGAAATAATAATTTTTTATTGCGTAATAGCAGCTTCTATCACTTCCTGTAATTGTTTTTGAGGGATGTAATATTAGAATGTGAGATTTCCTCTAACCACATACATGGGAAATTAGTCGGAGAGACAAATAATAAACTAGTAAATATGAATTATTGTGTTTGTAAACATTTAACCATTTTTATATAGTTTCATTTTAAACACAAATTGATTTAATTGTGAATAATACAATTAACTAAAATGGATGAATCTCCATTTAAAATATAATGTATAAGAGACTGTGAGTGTCCAAATGATATTTTAATATATTAACATGCTTATACATGTATCTTTCTTTTTAATTATCCTATTTTATACGTTTGTAAATAAACACTGTATACTTTTACGCATGTTTATATCATATGATTGTCTAACTTTCCTTAAAGTTTTCAGTAAATTTGAAGAACAATAATATTTCTTGAATTCCTTATTTAAACTCCAAGGTGACAAAACATTTCTTATGAGATCGAAAAAAAGTAGATGGTCATACGTAGTCCAAAAATCCATAGAAGTTTTGTTTACTTTCCTGTGAAAATGGATCATTCTCCAGATACATTGGCACTTTTTTTGCATAGCGACAAAAATAAATAATATGTACATTTCAAATTCTCCTTTCCTACTAGTAAATAGTTTATCTACATCTACATAAAAAAGTATTCATTTTAAAAATAATCTGACTTAAATTCCGTGAAGTAATTCATAAATTCTAACAAAAACTTCAGTATCTCTCTATTCTATGTCAGAATGATAATCTATCTAACAACATTTAAGAATTTTTTACTTGTGTTTCTTATGAAAACATTGTTTGACGGTAAATTGATAAATATTTGGAGCTTGGATAAACGAATGATGATGATGATGTCGTATCCATGACGGGACAGAATGAAATGGTACCATGGGCCCAGATAACTATTCTGGCAATCTCTTCAATATTGTCCACATAGAGATTTGTTAACGAAAGGAGGACCCTATTTATTTTTGTAGAGCAGCAAAAATAGCTGGACAGTCAAAAATATGAGCAGTTGTCAGCTATGTATCAAAACAGTTATCGCAATTCCTATAAGATCTCCTTTCATCCCTATCAAACTTCATTCTTCTGGAATGACCTGTTCTTAGCTTAGCAATAGTTTTTGTTAAAGGCGGCCTCCACTTGTATTACAGATTTGATTCTTTACATGAATTGACTTATCTTTCAATTTGAAATATGTGACAGCCTTTGCGTCTAATGAAGTAATGTTGACAAAGTTGTCATTATTAAGATTTCTAACTTTTTTCACCAGTCTGACTGCGCTTTCATTGTCTGCAATGTCAACATGTATAGGGGACCATTGGAGGAAGCAGACTTTATCCAACTCCTGCAGTCTAAACAGGCGAGTTCAAATCTCTTCAGTAATCCTTGAACTTCCATTTGGAATTACCTGGAGGGTTGCCCTTGATTCACAGAAAATGACAATATCTCTAACCTGTTCCAGAATAGGGAGGATCTCATAAAGATCAAGAGACTCAATTATCACCCGGAGTTCACAAGTAAGCAAGAGGCAATTGCACCAACACCGACTACTCGTTGGTAGTGTGCATTATTTGGAATGTTCATAAATACTCCCAAATCTCCATTCAAGAATGTTTCATCAGAAGAACCGTCTGCATAGACAAACACAAATTCATGTTGTGGATATTTAGCAATAGTCTTGAGCCAAGAGGTATTCTTATTTCTCTATCAAATGAAATAATGATAAATGAATAAAAACAAAATATGTGGTCGTTCTCACTGTCTACAAGGGTTGTATGAAAAAGAAAATCTCATAAATGATGTTCTATTTTTAGATAAGCATGTGTACTGACGGCAGTATTGTCATTTACTTGAGTGGTGGAGTTTTTATCAAAATGAGGAATGGTATTAGAATCTGTATGAGAAACACTAACTACTGCTCAGTTTTTAAGGCAGAACTTTTAGCTATTGAGAAGACTTAGAAATTTTGCAATGCTGAGCGTGTGAATACAGATATTTGGATATTGAGTGATAGCCAAAGCTCTATTCAGCATTTATCTGAATGGTGGAGGCATGGTGACATAACAACTTTACCAGCTTTTGATTTGCTTTAATGCCTATGTTAATATTCTTTTAGTAGGTACCGTCAAACGTTTAATGTCTGAGGGAATGTGATTGCAGATCATCAGGCCCGAGAGAGCAATCATAAGGATTCTACACATGGTGTCTGCCTTACTTTATCAGAAATTGCTCCCTGGTAAAACAAGATATCAGTTTCTCTTGGAGGCAGTCCCGTACTTGAATAGTAAGAAAAGAAATCGTGCTGATGTTGCTTTGATTAAAATAAGCATTAAGGGAGATGAAAATTTCTTGCTAGGCTTCACAGTGGACGGACTGAAGCTCAACAACATGTGCCGGGACTTAAAAGTTTACCCTCCTTGTCCGAATTGCAATGAGCCAATATGTACCTGCCTACATCTTGGCTTGTTTACGTTGCCATAACAGCCAGTTGGTCTCAAGTCCTACTACAGCTCTTCATTGTTTAAAAAATCACAGGTTCATGGACTTGATCTGGATGTTTTTGTCAATCAAATAGTATAAGAAATAACAACAGATACGCATGTATTTTCTGTATGCCTTGACAATCAATATTCAAAGATAAATACGACAAATCATTAACGTCCATATTTTGATGTGGCATGAAGGAAGATGGAGACAAACCATGAGTTTTTGAACTATAGTCAATTGCTGCGAATTTGAATTTTTATTTGCATTCAAACTACCTTAAAGCGAAGACGACTTCAGTCCTAAGCATTTTTAGTGTATTATCCCTACTAAACAATGAGTATTAAGAATCATCAAGACTTGAAATGACCTCAACAATGCTCCCCTACGACCTCACAACAACTAAAACTCGAATACCGCAATCGCAACAGGAATTCAAAAAAACGTCATAAGCCCAACAGTCTGACATATTTTAAAATTGTCAACAAAAAATTATAAAAATAAAAATGACACAGTATTTATAATTTTTCGGACTCAGAAAAATATTTAAGTGTTCTATTAATTTGTATCAAAATGCATTAATACAAACAATTTGATCACATATTAGAAAATTGACAAATGTATTGTTCTAGATAAATTTGTAGAATTATTACAAATAAACTGTAAAATTTTTAATCACAGTTTTGAAAATCTAAAGAAAACTCCTAAATAAGAGTTGCATGGAATTTGTATTGGGGGAAAAATATTGGAATCATGATGCATTTATTCAAATAAAAAATAAACAGTTTATTTAGTTTTATTGGCAATTATTTTAATTGTGCTAATTTAAATAATTAAAATATAAAAATTATATATCTACAGTTTCCTTTATTCTGACTGAAGTACAGAAAGAAATCACTGTTAATGTATTACGTAAGGGGATTTTGTGCCAGATAATTTCCACGGCATATTCGAAATATTTGTGAATTCTCTGCTGCTTAAAATTACTTCTTCAGAAAGTATAATAGAAAAGTTTTTACACGTCATCTCTCTCTCTCTCTTAATAATTATAACGAAGAGTTTGAATGTATATTAAGCTCAGACCATTTAAGGCATAAAAAATGTTAAATTAATTATTTTTACGGTTTTATGAAACTTAGTGAAGCATTGTTAAGGAAATTCATTAAAAAAAAGTTTTTTATCGGTATTAAAGTTTTACAAGAATGCAATATATTTAACCTCACTACAACATATTTTTCAGCCTATTTAAGCAATTATAATTGAGACTATACTCTAAATAAAAAGACATTTTGTTCAGGTCAAAATAAAAAATGAAGAATATAATCTTTTTCTTCCAAGCAAAAAATAAGGATTCTAACAGTTTTATAAAAACCCTCAAGGCGATTGAAAAAGTACTTCCATTCGCATATTTTTTTTTGAAAAAAGTCTCTAATTAGATATTAATCATTAGCAAATTCGAAAAAGTTTTTTTTTTCTTTGCAAAATTATTAAGTTTTATTTTTACGATGTTTTTATTTCAACTCGAGTCTCAAGAAATGAGTACTGCGTTTATACCAAAACATTTTTTTTAATTAACACATTGTGGATTTATTCCTTAAAAATAATTCTGAATTTTTTTAACATCAATTATTTGAAACAAAAGCATATATTGCTGCAGTGGAAATAAACCGAAAAGTTAAAGAAAAAGAATATTCGCCTTGAAGGAACACAATTTTTAAGGTTCGAAGTATGCATATTTAATTAAATTACAATATTTAATAATCTCACCTTAAGAAATTTTCTTAAATAAGATACTCTAAAATTCATAATAAATGATAAAATTAGTTTTAATATTTATTTATTTAATGAAAATGTTTAAAAATAAGAAATATATTTCATGAATTATATAATACAGAATAGGCATATACATTAGTTTTACGGGTTAAAGAATAAAATGAATATTAGGATAATTCTTTAGAATATATTAAATTTGTTTTAGCATATTACTTAAACGTCCATCAAATAAATGAGATTTATTGGTTACGCGAGAAGTCATATAACATACGGAAATTGTAAAATTATTTAAGTATGTTTTTTAAAGATTTATTGCTCATGCAAAAAGTAAAGCTAAAAATAACTGGAAGAAGGGAAATCACTTTCTTTCTCCGC
Organism: Trichonephila clavipes; assembly: GCA_019973935.1. Taxonomy (NCBI): domain Eukaryota; kingdom Metazoa; phylum Arthropoda; class Arachnida; order Araneae; family Nephilidae; genus Trichonephila; species Trichonephila clavipes. The sequence continues at coordinate 1,256,816 of BMAU01000722.1, read as the reverse complement.
TTATCCATGGAACAACCTTCATTGTACGAATTATACAACTGTTTATACTAATTGTTTGAAATGTAAAACTGTAACTTACAGGTATTGTGCTGTTCTAAGGTATTCGTAGCAAAATAAATTTATTTTAAAATAATATATTGGTAGCATCTGTTACAGGTAGATTTAACTACGTCAAAAATGTATCATCACGATTTTTGTTATGTTTAGAGCAGTGTTTCTCAAACTGTGGGGCGCGCCCCCTGGGGGCGCAATAACCTTACGAGGGGGGCGCGAGCAAATCGAAAATAAAAGATTTAAAAATAATTAATGAACTGGAATGAATTAAAACAAAATACTTTCAGACATAATAAAAAATGCACTTTTACTGTGATGTAAGTTATAGGCGATATTAAGTCATCAAAAAAAAACTTCTTCAATACTTAATTAGCTATCTTTGATCCTATAACCAAATAAAAAATATTTTATTTAATTTGCTGTAATCCCATGATGAGAGAGTTTTTATTACGTTTTCTTTTTTAAAACTAACATTCTACTCTTTCAGAGAAAAAACAGATCCCAGATCCAGAATCGAAAAAATTCATCACTGTCATTATTTTTGAAATACTGCACATTATAGCTGTAACTTGTTTGACCTTCTAAGTAATTGGTACAGTTAGTTATAACCCCTCTCTTATGTGTTTATTTCTCATTTAAGGAAGTTGTAAGTAATGTATTTCTCTGTTGCGCTTTTTTCCATGAAAAACAGTTTTATGATATTTGGAAAACCACGGAGAGCACACACACACACTTCGATGGATTACTATGCGAAGACTTAGACCAAGATGAGTATTTTAAACATTAAAAACATAACAATTGTTTTTAGCAGTAACATACATATTATCATAATGAATACACTTTTTACCCGGAAGTGGTCGCGCGGGACACACAGATAACGAAATTGTTGATTCTGGCAAAACTGTTTATTTGTTACCAAAGAAAAATTGAAAAGTCCTTGAAAGTAGGTAAGTAAACTATCTCTTAATTAAATTATTCACTGGAATAACGATTTGTATCGTGTACAATAAAATAATTATAAAAAAAAGATTGGGGTGACTCAATAACCCCGCTAGATCGTATCGAGTGCGCGCCTGCTCCTAGGTTAAAACATGTTGAAGTCTTTTTGCTTTACATATTAAAAATAATACAATTAATTATTCTTAATCGGAATTTTATATTATTGTTCATTATTTAACATCAACTATAAATGCTAATTCTGTGAGGCTTAAAATTAAAATTCGCTCAAAACTAATTATAATTTGAGCAATCATTTAAAAAAAACATTTTACATTTTTGTAAACATTGTCGCGCAGTTGGCTTTACTCTCCTTACAATACAGCTATTATATCAAGAATGTTTTATTTTCTTTTAAATGAACTCCTTCAAAGAGCGAGTACTTCGGCCGATATACTTTTAATGTATCAATGCTGCACAGAGTATTTTATAACTAATTAATTAATACTAAATTAAAAACAAGTTTAATAAGTATTAACGACTTCCATGGGCTTGTCTTGCAAAGCAAAGTTTTTATAAGGAATGCTTATGATTAGAAATTGACCCTCTGAGTTATTTTCTATATTTCGCAGATATCCATATTTTGTCTTCTAAGCAGTCACCACATTTTGCAATATGTTCAATTTAAAAATTAGACAAAGGAAAAATAACGTAATAATTATCCTATTACTTAATTAATTTATTTTTTTGCTTAAAAGTAGTATTCAAAATTTAATACTTATTAATTTGTATGGTTTATAATTAAGATCTCGTATTGTAGCTTTAGCGTCAAAGTGCATTATTATTGCATTTAGTGCATTATTAATGTATAAGTGGGGGGCGCGATAAAAATTGTGATTGAAAAGGGGGCGCCAGTATTGAAAGTTTGAGAAGTGCTGGTTTAGAGAGAGAGAAATTTAATTTTCATTTCTCTGCGTGCACACTTGCAAGGATCATTTTTCATGCATCATGTATGGAATACTAATATATTAAATTTCTTTTTGTATATTAAATATTGCAATTAATTAAAATATTATATATTATTGAAGAAATTATAAAATAAAGGGAAGTTGTACAATTCTGAAGATTTTTTTTCTTACTGTTGATATCCAAACAGATTTTTTTTTCTTCAATTGCACTGTCATATAATTATTGTGGCACACAATTGCACTTCTCATTTTGAGAGTTTTAAATATCCCACACTGACTAGGATACTAGAATGCTCTTCCTTTGAGATCCTATAAAACTAACAAGAGAAGAAATTAGTCTTTTTAATTAATCCTTTATCAAACTTCGGGGTGCCCTCCCCCTTGTATGTGTGATAACCCTATATGGGAAAGGGGCACTAGCATATCGAAAAGTTGAAAATAAAAGATTATTTTAAATTATCCTTCATTTACTGAAAAGAAGCAAAACAAATAGCTTTTGACAAGATAAAATTAAAAATACGCATTTACACTTATTTAAGGGCTCACAGAACTCTTAACATATATCCGTGCATTCGAAAAAGACATCCTTCTTTAAACCCATTTAACTTAGCAATAAAATGAAACAATAATTTGAATTTTCTTTTACCACAAGATAATCATATACATATACATTATTTTTCAGAATTTCAGAGAAATTAATAATAAATTAAAAAGTTATAAGGAAATAAAAATTGAACAATTTTTCAGAAATATGAAAATTAGTATTTTACACCTTGAAGGATTCTGAAGTTCAAAACTGATCAAAATTTACAAAATTAATTTTACTTGGTATGCAATTGTTCATTTTTTTAAGTTATACACATTTTTAAGAAATTTAGAGAGAAAAAAATATTTTTTAAATACAATTATAACACGAAAATTTTAAAATTTTTAGAAAACAATTAATTAAAATTCACAAATAAAGAAGATTCTATTTAATTTTTTAAAGCTGGTATATAAGTTATAAAGAGCCTTATTTTTACACATGCATAAAATTTCAAATTGATACCATAAATAGTTGCTGAGAAATCCTGCGCGGAAGATGAAATTTTGTCTTGCGAAAAATGAAGTTAAAGATAAGAAAGAGATAGAGTTTTCGTTTAAGTTTCACTACTTATTTTCAATAACTTCGGAAGTTTTCATAGTATCAACACGATTTTGGTACCAAATGCTCAGAAATATTGAGGATGTAACATATATTATTTTTTTTCAAAATATTGAAAAATTTGCAATTTAAGAGTCCTATGAGTTCTTAATACACTTATAAATATATCAGTACTACACATTGTATTTGATGGTTAATGTAACAATACTAAGTTAAGATCAAGTTTAGTAATTAACATGGACTTGTTATATATAAAAATTATATACAAAATTTAATACGTATCTTCATAATTTTTACGGTTTATAATTAAGGTCGTATTGTACTCTTTAACATCAAAGTACGTTATAATTGAATTGAATGCACTGTTATTGTATGGATAAGGGTGGGTTGGAGAGCGCGATGAAAATTGGGTTTGAAATTTGAATCTGCTTCAAAAAGTTTGGAATCTGCTATTGCTTTCATTTAATGTCTAACCTTTATTAGAACTCTTTTAGGAACAATTCAGTACTTTAAAAAGTGTATACTATATAAAAGTAATTTAGGTAAATCACATGTTATAGCTTGATTTGATCTTTACGAAATATTCTAGTATATCAAACGGGAGAATTTTCAGAAAGTATTTTTCGAATTTATTTTTGCAAGCATATTGCCCATCCTTTTGCAGAAATAAAATGAGAATAAACACACTTTGGATCATATTATAAAAGATAACGTTAGCATAATTTTATAAAGTAAATGAAAAATTTAAAAGGAAATAAAAACCACTTTTATGAGACCTTGCTTAAATGCAAAAAATATATTTCAAATAAAAAAATATTACTCATAATGTTTTATGATTTTTGTTTTATGTGAAATTTTGAAGCTGTCTTGGTCAAAATTATCAGAATAATGCAGAATATTCAACGCATTAAATGATAAGATGCTTAGTGTTGTTTATCGCTGATGTACGCTTTGAGAATGTATGCTGAAATTGGTATGAAGGTTAGAAAATAAGTGCAACCATATGTGGTTTTTAGATTATAACATTATTAAGAAATACTTTTGTAAAAGGGATATACAGACGGTGTTTCTTCGTGGGCAAAGAGAAAAAACGTAACATAATCAAAAAGATAAAGAAGTTGTAAATTGGTATTTAGGTGGGTTTAATATTGGCAATGTCAAAGAATGCATTTCTTGTAGAGATGCTTGTGCTAATTTGAAAGATGAAGACAAAGAGCATATTGCACAAGATGTACATGTCAGCAATAGAATTCTTCTGTAGTAAGATTCAACATTTTAGAGTATGATACGAAATCTATGAACATTAATTTTCCATGAAATATGAGTGTGTTCAGTAATCAGTTTCAAATAACAGTCGTATCAAGTGGCATGTGTTCATATCAGGGAGGGAAGAGATGAAGATATCATACTTCGATAGAAATTATGATATTATTTACAAAAGAAATGCAAAAGTCACTAATAACAAGAAAAATATATATGCAATATTTATATCTGTAAGATTTGTGAAATTTTTCTTGACTATTGCTTAAATTGTACAAAGATGACACAAAAATAAAATTTTGAAACATAAATTTATAATAATATCACCGTAATTTCTATTTAACCTTTTTTATAACTTAGTTAAATACAAAAATGATTCATATTGTTGTTATTTAACTCATTTCGATTATTTCTTACATATCACTTACTAACACTTTATAAGTCTTTGAGATATAATTTTATTTCCATTGCCTATATCGTTGGTACTAATCAAAATATTATGTGATGGAAAGGTTTATAATATTTAGTAATCAAAATAATGCGCACACACACAATCTTCTTTCATGACCTCATTTGAATAATAAATGCCAAAAAGTAAAGTCGTCTTCATGGAACAATTTAATTCTATGACATGATATTAACTATCATTACACCCCTACATGACCAGCAATCAACTTTTGAAAATAACATAGTTTTTTCTCGAAATATTGATAGTTTCTCAGCTTGCAAGAACTTGGATTATGATTTATTACCTGCTAATATTCAAGTAAAATTCCCATTAAAGTTGAATCTACCTGTATTTTTAAAGGCAAATATATTATACTAATTTTAAATTAACACACATAGCTCCACAATTTCGAATATTTGTTTAAAAAAATGATTTTTTTACAAACAGCACAAGGTTATTTAGTAAACAAAATCATACTCTTTAAACTTGAGCTCCCTCACATTTGTTTTTCAAACTTGCAAATATAAATGTTTCTATATTTCACAATTAAATGATTTTCCCTCTGGCTCATACAATCTCCTTCTAATTTTTATACATCGGAGTTAAATAATAAGTTGTCATGTTTTTCTCCTCTTATTTTCGGTTATCTTAATGTAATTCAGTACAGTTTAAGTGCTCTTTTATTTATACAGCGTATCTACTATTTATATACTTGGGTTGCAACAAATCAGTTTATGTCTACTTATTTATCCCCTGAATGACCACAATGCTTAGTAACGTCATCAATAACACATTTTTATCATCATTATCTCTTTTTTATCACAGAACCAGAAACATTCCAAGCGATCGAAATAGTACATGCAATACTATTTTCTTATTTATTTGAAATGATATATACTTAACTAATATCTTTTGTTGCAGTTATCCTTTCACACTGATTTATTTCCAAGAACTCCTGTTTGACATATTTTTTTATTATTTCATATAAAAACCGGGTATAAGAATTATTATTAAAAATACTTGGCTTTAAATTCTGTATCAATAAAAAAACTTGCCATTATGAAATGACTGATAATATACCAAAGAATTCTGTAAAACTGTACATTAAGTGAGAAATTATCCAGTAGATAAAAAAAGCAATAACTTACTATTTATCAATGTTTTTATTGTACTGTTTTTAATGCTTGCTTGATATTTATTTATGAGTGTTCAGTTTCTTGAAAACAATTAGTGGTTTTCAAATTTTTGTCAATAAAAAAACTCTCATTCAAATTTGTATAAAAATTCTTAAATGACACCAAAGAGATACGATGTTTTTTTTCTCCCTTTGGGCCATTTATCCTTGCATTTATTCTACCAAGTTAAATATATCATTAATATCATATTGTGGCGTAGATTAAAGTAATGTGGTAATTGGATACTTAAGTGAAACGATAAAATTCTCGCTTATAACAACCAAGACGTTATTCCACGAACTGAACATTTCCTTTTGCTTGTATTCAGCCAAGGAAAGTTCCATAACTATAATTACAGTTAACTTTTATGAATAAATTTACACTTAACAATAACAATAAAAGCACGAGAGAAAGAAAACTTCGTAATTAATAAAAATACGCACGAGATACAGAAACTAAAGTTAATACAAAGAAAACAAAATTATTTTTGGCAAGCTCGAGAGTTTAAGCAGTAGATCGTGTCCACGGCAACCGTAGTAAAAGATCTTTGCTATAATATTATGTAACACATTTCAAGTAATTTATTAACTTTTGAGTAATAAAAACCTAATTTAAGTGCAACTTTGTACAGTTCTCCTAAATATAAATTTTTCAAAATCACTTCTTAGCAATATTCCTGTGTGAAAACTTTACATAAATTTTGATTCAAGCAAGAAAAAGGCACTAAAATTACATCAAAAAATATCTCACCAAGAAATCTTGGTCTTTTTACCTTCTTCTATGACTTACCGTAAGATTCTGTGCAAGAAGCTCACCTATACTTTCAAGCTGGCATTTTTAATTTTCAGGTATATTCGCCTTACAACGCATGTCCTATTTTTTTAAGAAGAAACCTGAAATGCATGTGTATATCGTTTGTATCGTATTATCATCACAGGCTTTTGAAAAAGGGTATACATTTAGAACTACAACTTTTTAAGTTCATACGGTATGTCATTTCCTTTATATAAACAGTATTTCGATATGTGCAGAAATCGAATTTTTCTTATGCTTATCTCTTTTTTTTTTTATTTTAACGCTATCATTTTTATACCTGGCGTATAACACGCACACGTAAACTTCCATTTTTTTAATCTTAAAAATGCGTTTTATACTTCGGACTTTAATGTAATTGATTATTTATTAATGTTACATTTTGAAGCTACTCGACAGCCATTAGCAAAGGGATTTTGAATTATTCCCAAGTTAAGCAGACAATAAGTTATTTCTCCAAACTTTCACATGCTTTAGACAGATGTGACGTTCATCAGCCACTCTATATAAAGCCTCTGTATTGGCACCAGGACATGAGCCCTTCAATCAACAGAACTAATGCAAATCATGAGCGAGTTCGAGAACAACACCATGGGCTATTGTAATCACTTATACTCCTTCCGCGAAAGGACTTACACATTTCGTTACCATTATTGCATGATTTATTTATTTTATTGTGACTATTTTGTACAATGTGTAGTGCAACGTTATAAAACTTCGGGAACAGAAATACTTAGTAGGCCTAAAATCTGTATTAAATTTATTTTACTGTTTTTATATAACCAGCTTGAATAAATTATTTTTCATTTACCTTCAAAAGTTCAAACTGACTACTATTTGCAGTTGTTGCAAATATAATTCTTTTTTTTTAGTTTTTACATTAATGTAAGCAATACAAATACTTACTTTTGTCAGTTTATCACATGGCTAGCAAATGGCAAAAACACATAAGAGAAAAAATTAATACATAAAAATCAATCAAACATAATCGGCAAAAAAATACATCAAAATACTTATTCATTTATTATAAGTCATGCACATTTCTAATATAATACATATTCAAATTTTCTATTCCTAGCACTAAATCTATACGCCTAAAAAATTTAATTTCTTCTTTTTTAAAAGTATTTGTAATAATATTATATAATAAATAATGTATCCTATCATATATATTATGTATATATATACTTGAATAAAACATAAAAATTAAGTACTAGAGTTTGTACATTTATTATTTTTCTCGATAATATAGCTTTATAAGTGTTCAAATAGGAATCTATAAAAAATATTGTTTATTATAATTAAAACAAATAAATTTACTCTTCCTAAAGATCGCACATTTTTTTAATTACTTTTAACGGATATTTACTTAAAATACTTTTTTACTGCAATATATTTAAGATATTTTGCAATTTTCGTTCGTGCCCTCTTCTAGCAATACTCTCTTCAAGGGGAATTATTCGGAACAAATAATTCCCCTTGATAGGTTTATTATTACTTATATCAGCGGAAGCTTTTCTTTAGCTTTTAATAAAAGGAACACATGCCATCGACCAGGTTTTCATCTTCATTATCACTCCTCACTTCTAACAGTGTACCTTTAATACAAAAACTGTGTGCCCTCTTTTCTACTCTTAGAGGCATCACGGCGAACAATGAAAAATGTGAAATAAAAAAATAAACACATCCGAACCGATGTCGTAAAAATGAGGAAAATTGGATTCTCCTGTTGTTAGATCTTAAGATAAGCACAAGAGGAAAGGAAACTTTTTTTTTATTATTTTACTATTATTTTTTAAATTTATTTTGCTTTTAAACCTAATGACAGAGAGGTAATAAAGGTAGAATTTCGGTTCTGGAAAAAAGAAAACAAAAAAAAATTTTTGTTTTTCGATGTTTCAACTTAGTAATTGCACTCGTTGGGGGAACCCCTTGCGGCAAGGAAAAGCAGTAAACATTGTTCAATAAGAGACTAGAAATGTTTATTTAACGGATCAATTTGGTATGTTCAATTTAATTAAATATTTTTACTGTAACTAGTTCGTAGTTAGTATGCATTTTTTACATTATTTATGTAAAAATGGAAGACGTACAAGGAATATTGCAATAACAAGTATAAGAAGAAGCATGATATATAATTCTATTTTATCCGTCTAAAATTCTTATGATCATCTAATCTACAATAATTTTAGAATCCCAACCCTACACAATATGTAGCATTAAAAATTATTGAATCTTATTATGTGTTATCGTATATTTCTGATGAAAATAATTGGTTTAAAAAATTCAGGAGCTTTTAGCATATTAATAAGTTAAAGATAAAGTATTTCATCTTAAAATGAACATTTGCTGCAAGTTAAACCACAGATGATGCAATTTATGCAATTTCATTCTTTTCTCATATATGTATCAATATTTCTATTTATTCTTTGCTCATTAAAAGAAAATGAACCCAAGAAAATTCAGAAAAAACACTACTTTTGTAATATTTATGAATTTGACAATGGTTAAAAGAAATTTTATTAATTCTGATTTTATATTCTCAATATTCTCTCTTCATTTTTTATAAGAATATAACCAATTGAATGTGTTCACATTAAAAGGTACACTAAAATATACATTAAAATTGTTAAAAACAAATACGTTTGGTGGAATTGTGATCAACACTGATAATTTAAACCCTAACACATTTTTAAAAGAGGAAGTGTAAATTATATATGTTATTTATCTTAAAGTGGATTAACATGGATATAGTTCATTTTATCATATATTTCGTAAAATATCTGATGATAATTCATTCTTAAAATAAATTGTTGATTTAAAAACGCACTACGTAAACTAGAAATTTTTGTCATTTTATTTTGAGTCATCTAAATTTTTTTAGAGTACCTTGATTCTTCTAAAAGAAATACCATTATGAATCTTTCAGGAAAGAATTGTATTACTGTTAAAATTCTAGAATTTCAGTATTTTTCTCCTCTCAGATGCAAACTTTTATATCATAGACAGACATTAAGATAAAAAGTTTATTTAGCTCATTCCATACTGTAAAAAAAACATTTAAAAAATCTTAAAATCATACTTTTTTCCGCGGTTCTGATTTCCATATTTCTGCTGAAGCTTTGTAAAATATTACATCGCACTATGCTTTTCGAAGCATAACTTTGTCACACGATTAAGAAACGATGATTACCAAAGGCATCTGTCTTCTTGCCGTCATTTAACCTGATCATTCACCTTGAGAAGCGATAGAAAAAACCAAGTGAAATTTCTCTGAAATTTTGTCTCATCCACCCTATTCTACCGATTTCACCCAAACTAATTTTTTCACTATCGAGATTTCAATAAATATCAGTTCTGGATCAGAAGTCATGCTACACAAATTATATAATTCAAGAGGTCAAACAATGGTTTCAACACAAACTACTGAGTTTTATGATGTTGGCCATAGAAAGAAATATAGAATTCTGGATGGTGACAATATATATAATTTTTAGGAATAAAAAACAAAAATTACGTTTGTATGTCGTTTTTAACACAAATTGAAGCTGTATAATAACACTCGTATATAAATAATTTTGTTCGAATGATTCAATACAATACCTTCAATGTATGTTTGAGGATCATTTATCACATTATTTTTTAATGTTTCCTTACATTTATTTCCAAAAGAACAATTATAAAATATTACATTACAGTAAGAAAATCTATGCAATTTATCCATATCATATTTTTGAAAGTAATTTTTAATTATTAAAATAAATTTTGTAAGATTTTAAAAAACACTATTTTCTACATATATTTTTTATTTCCCTTTTATATATACATAAAAGAGCAATTTTTGTAAAACCAATGGAAAATCTAATACTTTTAACATTCAGTGTACTATAATTTTGTTTCCTCTCCTTGGAAAAAAAAACACTGGTAACACAACGGCTTGTTTCCTATTCGAATAGAACATTTTAAAACATTTTTTTTCAAATTTTTTATATAATTAATTAAATAATATTAAGAAACAGCAAGATATTTTGAAATATTTTTTTTTGAAAACTATAATTAAAATTTCGTTGAACGTTTTTGAAAGTGTCGGCATGTCAAGAAACACTAGTTTAGCAGTACTTTTAAACATAAATTTATTTCATTTTTCTTTGAAAACATTAATCTAGTTTTCTCCTTTAAATTCACTAAATTAAAAACTGAAAAAAATTAATATTCCATGACGAAAATTAAACTCCTTCAGACAACTCGATTTGGATAAACTTTTTTATTCTAAAACTACAAGACAAAAATTAGTTATTTTTTTTCTTGTTAACATTTTTTTTTATTGCAAGAATCAATTTTTAAATGATTTATCTTTGTCGCAGAATAAATAGTTTGCCGTAAATTAATTGTTTTGAATTATAAAATTCGTTGAGATTTGGTCAAATGCATGTTTAACAGAAAAGGTTTTAATTATATAAGCATTATTTGTTACTGAGTATAATTAAAATCAAGTACAAAAAAAATTATTTAAATTTCAGAAAAAGATAAAAAGCATTTTAGAATTTAATATTAATATGAGTACAAAAATTAAATTTTTATATTTAACAAAGGAAAAATATACATAAATATCTTTTATCGGAAAGGCTTAGTTACTTTACCTTCAATTATACATAAAAGAATGTAAGAAAATTTATTTGTAATATTTTCATTTAAATATAATTATTTAAATGGCATCAAAACATTAATTTTAACTTTGCTTAAAATTTCTTTAAGATTAGATTAATCTATTTAACTATTAAAAACTACAAAAAATTATTACTTGAAAATTTTAATAATTTTATAGGCTTTATCATGTTCTCACATTCATATTTTGAAAAATAACAACTCTATTAATTTATCTTGCATTTACAAAAGAACTATGTTTAAAAAATATAACAAGATTTAATCAAGATACATATTTGCAGTAAGCATTTTTCATTCCTGTTAAAAAATTAATATCTTCTCCAATGTAATAGTTATTCCGCTTGTAAAGTTGAACTTAATTATAACTCGCCCTAAAGTATATACGCTCTGTAATTATCTTGTTTAAAGAAGAAATAAAAAATATATTTAAATTAAATCCTACATTATATAAACAAAATCTTTGAAAAATTAATGAAATATTAAAAAAAATAGAACTTTTAAAATTTACCAAAATATCTTGCTTTATAGATACTTCTGAAAATAATTTTTGTAATTTTTTTAATTATTAAAATAAATACGTAATTTTGCAATTATGTTTATATTTTTTTTTTCAAAACTAAAATATTTATGTATAATACTTTGGAACCAAAATATTATTTCAAAAAATTTAAATAAGCCATATATAAAAATATACCAGGTGTGATACAAAAAAAAATGAGACTAAGTGTGTAGCTTGAAAAAAGAGTGAAGTAGGAGACAACTATTTTGGTGATGTCATATCGCACATCTTCTCTATCCATGTGGACAGTTTCAACAAAATTGATCATGCCAGTTGTCAGTACTACGTCATTGAGTGAACACGTATAACTACATCCCGGAAGAAAATGTCTAATGTAAAAACTGAACAGCAATTCAACATCAAGTTTCTTGCATAACTTAATAAATCAGAAACGGAAGTATTTCAAATATTAACTGAAGCGTAAAAAGGAAACTTTTCTCTCCTGTATGTGTTTTGAATGCCATAATCGGTTTTCAGGGGGAAGGGACAATGCAGAAGATGAAGAACATGCTGGGTGCGCATGGTGAGAGATTACAGACCAAAACGTTGTCAAAATTCGTAATGTGATCCAGTGTGATCGAAGATTAAGAATTAGTGCAGTCACAAGGTTGGTTAACTTGAATAGGGAAGTGGTTTGAATCATTTTAGCTGACAAATTACATGTGAGGAAAATTTTGTGTGAAGGTTGCTCCAAACGTTCTGTCCTATGACCAAAAACAGTGCCGTAAAGATGAATGTGTGGGCATGTTATAACATATTGCATACAAATCAGATTTTTGGAATCTGTTACAAAATATGATGAGACATGACTCTTACCTATGACCCAGGAAGTAAGCGCCAGTCAATGCAGGGGAAGTCCGCAGGATCCCCATGACCCCAAAAAGTATGCATGTCAGAATCAACATTCAAGATAATGTTAATTATCTTCTTCGACATTTATGGAATTATAAGGATTTTGTGGATTTTCAGTAGCCATATTGTTGATGGAAACAATTTATATTAAAGTGCTAAAAAGACTAAAAATTTAGAAAGAAAGCCCACAGTGTGGAGAGATGGATGGATGTTGCACCACAAAACAATGCACCTGCTCACACAACTCAATCTGCCAAACAATTTCTGGCCAGCAAAAACATTAAATTGATGGATTATCGTATTTATTCACCTGATTTGGCTCCATGTGACTTTTTTTTTATTTTTTACAGTTAAATTTTGCATAAAGGGACCCCAAAGAGGTTCAGACAAAAACGGAGAATCTCCTGAAGAGTCTTCCAAAAACGCCGTTTCGGAACTGTTACCAGCAATGGTAGCATCTTATGCATAAGTGTGTGATTGCTGAAGAGGACTACTTTGAAGGTGATAATATCAGAAAGAACTGGTTTTGTAAGTAAAATGATTTATTGAACCAGTAGCGTTTCTTATGTGTCATACCTCGTAATTGTGTAAGAACATTCTGTAAAAACATATTTCAACCCGCAAGACAGTATCACGAATAAGAACACTATTTCTTTTTATATTTTAACCATATAATAATGTTATAAGAAGTTAACCAAGTTTATATTTTAAAAGTTCTTCCTGTTTTAAACTGAAAATAGCGTGGATTTTACTGTATAATCGGAATCAAGCATTTACAAAAGATTCTGGATATACCTGAATATAAACAATGAAGAAAATTTCCCTTTTTTGTAATGTACAGTTATAGATAAGTACTTTAGACAATCCTTTTATCACTATTTACCACTTGTGAAGTGACATTCAAACGCTTTAACAATTTACTATTTAATTTACAAATTTGTATATTCTAAATCATACTTTATTCCTAATAATTTAAGTAGTATTTCTAAGATGGTAATACGTTAAAGTACTTTCTTAGAGAGGAATTCAAATAATTTTCAAATTGATTTTCAATAACATTCCTGTACAAAAAGATTTTTTTTTTCAATTTTAACTTTTAACTAAATTTATGCTCATCAGAATCGTCTTCTTCTGGAATGCTGTTTTCAAAAAAAAATATTTTGCTTAAAAATTATCACAGCAAAACTTTAAATATTAACATTAAAGTTTTAAATGAGCAGGCTGCTTGGAGTGGTTGTTTTGTCGCTGGCCTTGTAATGTTGGCGGCTCTACATGTAAGGTTGCGGTTTCGACCTCGGCCCAAGTCGGTGGATTTTCAAGGTACAGAAAATTGACAGCGGCCATGTCACATGACTATACGGCATGTAAAAGACCTAGAGTGCTTATTTGGCTTGGTTGCTCTAGGCAAAATTAAAATCCTAAGTACGGTTTCTCATCGCCAGACCTCAGATGCCTCCATTTTGGGAGGAAACTGTGTATCAAAATTACCAGCGGCGATTGGTATTCGCCTATATGATGCCACACTTAAAAAAGATACCAGCTTCCAGGGAATGTACTAGGACTTCAAAGGTAAAACACCAATCCGCAGCCCATTGGAAATAAAAAAGTTTTAAATATAAAACAAAAATAAACGCTTAGATTTTCGTATATAAAAATAAAAATCGTAATCACTTAAAGTATAACTTAGCCTCCATGATTTGTTGTTGTATCATATCCCCCATTTCTGAATATATTTCATAAATTTTCAGAATAAATTAGAAAATAATTTAGACGATATATTTTTTAATTTACGCTAAGTTAAGAGAATGATGATTCATCAGATTGTTTTTATTCTGGACTGAAGTATGCGTATGCGTATGTAGATGAACAATAATTAAATACTTTAATAAAAAAATGAAACTCGCACTCTCTACATATTTTTATTTACAATTTTTTAAATTAGGATAGAAGTACTTCTTCTTATTATTGTTCATCAATAAAAAAAAATAAGCGTATTTGTTGAGGTCATGCCAAAAATCTTTTTTTCATTTAGATTTTGTTTCATTTACGAAGGCAATTTGGTACTTCATGATGCTTATCTTTCTGTGCTGAAAAAGCATTAAATATGATCATTTTTCGCTAAGTTTGTTTCTTAAATCTTCGTAATAACTCATATCTTCAAGTACTACACACATTTATTAATCATACAACAGACATTTTACATAATTATTCACGAAAATTAATAAACAAAATCTAAAAAGCATAAGAAAATACGCTCTCTCGCAATAAAAAATTTAATATAAAAATGTTTATGCTTGTCATTTTTGCTCTTATTTTTAGTACTAGTAGCATTAGAACGAAAAAAATATAAAGCATTTTTTTTAAATGAAGTAAACACGCTTTGTACAAATTTTTTATAAATAGCGGACGTATTTATTATATTTTGTTGAATTGTGTATAGTTAAAATAACAGGCAAATTTAATTGATAACATCCCTTTAAGATAGTGCTTCTCAAATTTTGAATATTTGCGTCCCAATTTTCAGTCATATTTTTCCATCGTCTTTCCCTTACTTCTTACGTGGCCGTGGTAGCCGAGAGGTATAGGTATCGGATCGTGGCTTGCCTTGTCACGAGTTCGAGCCCAGTACATTTAAAGACCCATCGTGTAGGGCAGCGATGCACATTAAATCTGTCAAGAGCTCAAGCGTCCTCCCGTTGGTGTGGTGTGGTAGTTAGGAGAGGTCAGGTGTTGTCCACGTCACTTGGCCATGGTTCAAAATTACGTGGTCCGTCGCCAAAAGCCCTCGTGTAGCTGAACAGTGCGACGTTACTATTCAACCAATCAATCAAACCCTTAATTCTTACAATAACGCTGTATTGAATGCAATAATGATGTACTTTGGCACTAAAGCTACAATATGACTTTAATTATAAAACCACAAGTTATCTAGATAAGTATTAAATTCTGTATAATACAAGCCCATGAAAATCAATATTATTACTAAACATGTTTTTAATTATGATTGATAATTTATGTATCAAATACTTTTTGCAGTACTGACACATTTATAAATGTATTAAATCAGTGTGAATGTGTGTGTTTTTATTTTTTTATTATGTCGCAATGCATTTTGTTTTGCTTCATTTCAGTAAATTGGTAATTATTTTTAATATTTTATTTTAAACTCTTCGATATGCTCGCACCCCCCACTAAAGGTCATCACGCCCCGTAGGGGGAGAGCACCCCATAGTTTTAGAAACGCTTCTATAAGAATTGAATCTATTTTGCAAACGTGTTAAACACATATCTTTACATAAAAATTAAAATTATTAATATGCATTAACTTTGTTTCGGGTTATATTCCGTTGGATACTAGTATTTTTAGAATAGGATTTTAATTTAATTTCTGATGAAATCATCAAAATTTTATGTTATTTATGTTAGCGATGTTTTTTTAAACGCAAAAACTCAGAAAAAATGGATTTGAGAAATTTTCATTCTTAATAATATTGAAAGTTCTCTCTCTCTCTCATATAAACTAATGAAATTTTTCAATAATTTTCCTTCACGAAAATTTTAATTAATTGGTATAAGAATATAATTGATTTTAAACTATTTACATCAGCAAAATGCTTATTATAATAATGTTTAATTTTGCTAAAGGAACTTAATGCAGAAACCTACAAATTTATTAAATAAAAAATCATATTCATTGTTTGACCTGAAAATCGGCTTATTCAGAAAAATTTCACAATGAAAGTTCCTGTGATTTTTTTTTAATGAGAGTAAAATTTTTAGAATTTTGTATTCAATGAATGAATATCCAAATTTTTGATAGGCATTCAATGATCGAATTAATTACTGCGTATCGATTAATTATTTTTACTTCAACTGTAACATAACTTATAAATTATATAATTCGTTCTCAATACTAACATACATCCGACTTTTTAAAAGTTGCATCTTTCCCAATTTAAGGTGAGCGCGTGAATAAATTGAAGAATAATTCAAATTTTACGTCGAAGCAACATGTCGATTAAACCATGCTAACCAGAGAATTGAGAACAATGACAGATTTCAGCTTTGGAATAATAGCAATTGACCTAGGACTAAGACGAAGCGAGAGTAGTGATCGGCAGAAGGGTATCATAGTAATGTATTCGTCGTCATCAACCATCAAAATGGTTATTTTCAGATAAGTAACATTATTGATTGACTTTAGAATGAGCAGAATAATTTTCACCTCTGACCATCTCGTAATTTATCCTTCACGCATAAACACTATCGAT
The DNA here is from genome assembly GCA_019973935.1 of Trichonephila clavipes. NCBI lineage: Eukaryota > Metazoa > Arthropoda > Arachnida > Araneae > Nephilidae > Trichonephila > Trichonephila clavipes. The sequence continues at coordinate 1,239,671 of BMAU01000722.1, read as the reverse complement.
TACGATTGTAGCTTTGTTGGGATAATCAACTTGGAACGATACTGAATGATGATGAATTCTATTATGAAGACTCAATTTTCGAATTGCGTCCTGTGATAAGATTTAAGAATTGCGTAGAGTCCTTAATTTCGTTATTGAACCCCGCACATAATATTATATTATGGTGTAATACGTCTTTTCTTTTGATGCCCAGAACACTTTATAAATCAAATATGCAACACAACATAACGGAAACCAAAGAATGACAGTGTTTCAATATTTTTGTTCCAAACTAGGCTTAATTTGGTTTAAGATACTATCCGCCAACTTTCGGCACTTTTACATATGAATTGTGTTCCAGTTAGCTAAAAACTTCCTAAATGGAAAAGACGTAAGGCGTGGGCATCTGAACATATAGCAGAAAGTTGACAGTTTAATCTAACAATTAAGGAACATTTCACGAAAATAACCCAATTTAAGTCGATGATATTCGAGGTGAATAACTAAAAGCTAGAGATGAATTAACGATTCATCAATTTTTATCAATCATAGACCATAAATAATACTCATCAGTTTTTCTCTTGAATTTTTTAATTTATTTTATAAAATAAGTTCTTTACATCGCAATTGCATTTTTCCTGCATGATACATTGACTTTTTTAAAAACTTCTTAGCATAATTATGATAGTTCATATGTATAAAAGTACATGTACGTGTGTGTGTGTGTACGTGTGTGTGTCTCTGTCTGTCGGTCGGTCGGTCTGTGTCTGGGTGTGTGTAGTAAAAATATTAATTACATTCTTACTTTTTAACTTAAATTAACTGATTATTTGATTTACTTGTCACACTCACAAAAAAAAGGGAAAAGAAACCGAAAATTTTATATGTTTTCAGAATACTCTGTAACACAAAAGCGCTTGTCAACAACTCCGTAAAATAATGTCTAATTTTGTTGATGTGTATTATTACTTTTATTGATATTGTTGTTGTTGTTAAGGCCACCTGATCGGTGGCAAAGGGCAATATTTTATGTCTGTCGATATCCATAGCTTTCAGCACCATGCAGGTGACGGTACAATTTTGCTCTGTTCCGCATCCCTCTTCAAATTTTAGGGGAAAACACCATGAGGACGGCCAGGAGCCTCCCACATCTCTTTCCCTTCCACCAACCTCACGAGAAGACTTGCTGCTCGATAGCTATTTCGCGTTCATTCCATGCCAAGAAGGCAATTTACAATTACAAACACCGATGCCTTTTCTTATGGCACATCATTCTGTGTTACTAACCACTATTATAAATTATACTTTAGTATAAAATATTTCGAAAAATAAAAATTTTTACTAATATCAATAATTGGCACATAAATGCAATTCTACACGAATTTATAACACAAGTGATATCATTATTTTGAAACTTATTTTCAAATAAGATTTATTGAATAAAAAGACAAGCATTCTTCAAAAAAAGTATCATATTACAATAAATTAGGTACAGTGCGACTAATCAATTTCTTAAACTTAGTCAATTTTAGCATTGTGGAGGTTGGGAATGAGTAATTCTTATTAGAATCATAATTTCAAGCTACACGAGGACTCATCGCGATGAACCCCGCAATTTGAGCAGCGATAAAGTGAATAGGATAACACCTGGGGATACGGAAAAGGTTGCTTAATGCAGTGCTTCTGAAACTTCCAGTATTCACGACCCAATTTTTAATCTTAATTTTCATCGTGCCCCCTCTCACACAATAGCATTGAACTGAATGTAATAATAATGTTCTTTGACTCTAAAGGTACAATACGACCTGAATTATATACCATACAAACAATCAAGGTAAGTCAGTGCTTCTCAAACTTTCAATACTGGTGCCCCCCTTTTGATCACAATTTTTATCGCGCCCCCCTTATACATTAATAATGTACTGAATGCAATAATAAAGCACTTTGACGCTAAAGCTATAATAGGCGATCTTAATTATAAACCATACAAATTAGTAACATAAGCATTAAATTTTTGTATACTACTTTTAAGCAAAAAATAAATAAATAAATAAAATAATAGGATAATTATATGTTATTTTTCCTTCCTCTAATTTTTAAATTGAACATATTGCAAAATGTGGTGGCTACTTAGAAGACAAAATATAGATATCAGCTAAATATAGAAAAAGAACTCAGAGGGTGAATTTCTAATCATAAGCATTCCTTATAAAAACTTTGCTTTGCAAGACAAGCCCATGGAAGTCGTTAATACTTATTAAACTTGTTCTTAATTTAGTATTAATTAATTAGTTATAAAATACTCTGTGCAGCACTGATACATTAAAAGTATACCGGCTGAAATGCCCACTCTTTGCTCTTGCGTTTTTCGCGTTATGCTTCATATGTATAGAAAACTCGTAAAAATAATTCTAGGCCAAGTAATCCTTCAAAAAAGCTCTCCGTGGTTTTCCAAACATCATAAAACTCTTTTGCATGCAAAAAGCCTAACAGAGAAAACATTACTTACAACTTCCTAAATGAGAAACAAACACATAAAAGAGGGGTCATAACTAACTGTACCAATAACTTAGAAGGTTAAACAGATTGCAGCTATAATGTGCAGTATTTCAAAAATAATGACAGTGAGGAATTTTTTATGTTCCTAAATTTTTTCGATTCTGCGTCTGGGATCCGTTTTTTCTCTGAAAGAGTTGTATGTTATGTTTATAAAGAAAGCGTAATAAAAAATATCTCATCATGGGATTACAGCAAATCAAATAAAAGTTTTTTATTAGGTTATAAGATCAAAGATAGCTAATTAAGTATTTAAGAAATTTTAAATTTTTGTTGACTTAATATCGCGCGCGCCTATAAATTATATCAAAGTAAAAGTCCATTTTTTATTATGTTTGAAAGTATTTTGTTTTAATTCATTCCAGTAAATTAATTATTTTTAAATCTTTTATTTTCGATATGCTCGCGCCCCCCTTGTAAAGTTATCGCGCCCCCCCCCAGGGGGCCACGCCCCACAGTTTGAGAAACACTGAGGTAAGTATTAAATTTCGTCTATGTTACTTTTAAGTAACAGGAATTTTAAACAAATCGCTTTTAAAATAATATTTTTAAAAAAATATATTTTATGTGCGAATTTTTGATATTTTCACCCCCCCCCTCTTTTAGGGTTTTCCTTGACCCTTAGGGGTGAGCCCCACAGTTTGAGAATCACAGGCTTAACGTTTAAAATTTTCTTAAAACTTTTTCCCATTTTTCTTATTTTTTTCTTTATTCATATATTTCTAAAAAAAAACTTGCTATAACTTACACAGTAATTTTTCTAAAAACTATTGGTTGACAGTGATTATTTTTTATTTTTTTATTTAAAAAATATTTCTGAAAATTTGCACTGGACCTGTGTGTGTGTGTGTGTTTCGTAATCTTATTAAAACAAAAATTAGTACAAATAAATTTTAATAATGTACATAATTTTTGTTATATATTGATCTATATATAGTAACGTGGAGAATAAATAAGGGCTAAATATTAATTTCGCATAGCCTTTAGAAAAAATTGATTCTAATCTCTAACATGACATAGTTGAAATGTGTGTTATGGCCTTCAATAATTACGATGTGCATTGAAGGTTAGCGTTCGTCAGAAAGAAATACCGTATTGCTGTCAATTATTATGTCAGTTAACGAAAGGTGTGATGGGAATGTTATTAGGGAGAAGAGAAATAATGCATTGGTCATTACTATAAATGTGACAGATATTGAGAGTATTTTTGTGTTTTTTTCTATTTCATATTAAGGGAAGTGTTATGCATTATAAAACATTTTCTATCTACTGAGAGAGAAGTGAAACCCCGCGAAGAGTGCTTTAGAACACATACACTTTGTAATGATCTATTTATTTCAAATTTTTTATGCCACATGCTCTAATTATATCTATTTGTTGAGAATTTTAATACTTATTCACAAAAAAAAGTATTGTAATTTATGCAGTTTTCTCATATTAAAGTTTAGTTAATAAGTTAAATGGAAATATTTAAAAATAATGGACATTTCTTTAGTTATGTTTTAGATAGTTATTTTTACTATTATGTATTGCCTATTTTTTATTTAATCGTGTTGTGTTCATTGTGATTTATTTTTTTGTTGACAAGAATTTTCTGAACTAAATTGACTTATATTTTTAAAAAATATGTAGTTTTTTATTAAAAAAATTAAATATTAATAAATGATTCGTGAACAAAATTTAGTAATCAGAAGTAAAAAATTTAGAAATCAAATTTCCTTAGCAGTGTGAATTATATCATTAAATTCTACTTTAGAATCCAAAGCAATTTAATAAACAGTACATAAGGATTATTACATTAATTATTAGTTAACCGTTGTATACGAACATGGTAAACATTGAAGTTAGTATTTATATTTCTTTTTACTCTTTTATAACAATTCCTGACTAATTAAAAATTCCAATATTCGGTCTTTTTTGCTTTCACATAATTATATTGATATCAGTAACACGAGCTTGATAAAAAAAATGGATATAAACTTAATATAAAGAATCTATTGTTATGATTGAATAGCTTAATCAAACTTGAATTTAACTTCATTGAAAATGTGTACCGAGTAAACTATATTTATTTTCTTAAGAAAAACTTATTAATCTATTTCTCGCACGTGTTATCAAAATTTAAAATTGTTTAATTCACTTAAGAGCTTACTTGCTTCATTTGAAAGAGAAAAAATGCTTAAAAAAAGGTTTAGAATTTATAAAAGAATTAGTCTTCTGAATGTGTAGCATTTTATTTTAAAATTGAACATAGCAAAATTTGAAAAAAAAATTAAAAATCTATTACGCTAATGTTAAGATACTTACATTAGCTTAAATTTCCTACATTACTCATATTTCCTTATATTACTTTTTCTAAAAGACCATTATTAAGGATCGAAATGCTTGTATTCTCTTCATTAAAAAAAAGATCTAATTTTGAGTTTGAGGTTTTTATAGTGAAATGTCATAAAATGAAACAAAAATGCAACAACTCTAAACAGAGATTGTCGTTCTTGGAATAAAGATTTAAATATAGGAATGATTTTAAAAAGTGTCAAAAGTTCCATGGCATGGGGGTATCCATTTTGCTTTGAGGAAAAACATAATGTAATTTCTTATGCTTTTAAAACGTTGATGTAATTCCTCCAACTTTACCCAATCCATATGCTAAAAGAAACTGAAAGAGAAAGATTATTTTAATTTAAAATCAACTATTTTAAAGAGCGGAATGATTTGAAGGAATTTCTGTTCTCAAATCAAGAGTTTATATTGTTTCGAATTTTGTGTAAAGAATATTTAAAATAGAGTTTATATTATGTTAAAAATGTAATATTCGCAAGCAACGCCGTTCCTTACATTATATGAGTTATTCAATAGAAACTTGGCGAAATCTTGGTAATAGAGCCAAGTTGGCATCATTTTTGGCGAACATGTTGGTGACTTGGCCGTATGGATTCTGGAAATTACAGGAGAAACTTACTAATATCAAGAATTAAATCGCAAGTGGATTTTTCAAGAAAAATCCGTGAAGACTATAAATAGGCCAAAACTATGTTAGTTTTGTTTTGACATTTGTATTGATTTGACAGTGAAAAGTCAACCAGCAATTAGTTCTTTCTCCGACTATTGTATAGAACGAGCGAATGCTTGCGAATAATTTTTAAACATACTTATATTTTGGACACTGATAGTTGTGTTTGAACATCGTAGAATGTGTGAAGGCCATCAAAGATTTATTAAGCAAATTTGAGCACTTTATCCTGTATTTCAATGATTATTTTTTGATGATAAATTTTCATCACTCCTGAAGAACTGCCTTGTCCCCCAGGGTTTTCTCCCTCTAAATTGGGGCGGAACCGAGAAAAAACGTACTCTCACCTGCATGGTGCTCAAGGCTAAGGCTAACGACAGGCGTAAATTCTAGCCCATAGCCACGATGAATTTCGCGGGCCTCGACCTGACTTCGTCAGGCAGCTGGCGTTAGTCACAACACACACACAACACAGAATTGCATTGTTCTTTGAGATTAATAGCATAAAATCCACGACCCCCTCCCCCCCATCTACGTATTAGTATCATTTCCCCTTTCCTTTATTTATTTGCTTGAAACCAGGTAAAGAGTTTTTTTTCAATCAAAGCAGAATGTAAGACGAGTGCTTTTGAAAATAAAAACAGTCATCGATTATAAAATTCACAAACATCTATTCAACTATTTACTTAACAAAGCAATTATAACCAACAAGATTTCAGATGTAATTTATATTATTGATACATTGTTTCTATTAAAGCACATCTTGATAATCTGATACTATATGTCTCCTATTCAATTTTTTTTCTACTACTACTACTACTATAAAAAAAAATCAGGCGTGATTTTTAAGAAGAATAAACAAAAGTAATATTACGTAGAAAAATAACTTTGTTACAAATTGTTTCCTTGAAAATTCTATTTGTAATACAATTGAATATATAAGAAAGATTTTTAAATGCGTTAAACACAAAGAAACGTTACTTATAGGTTGTCATTCTTTTAGCCAAAAATAAAAACATCTCTTTTTACATTGAAAATATTAATTTAATTCTTCCATTTCTTCTATGTTGTGAGCTGAATATAATGAAGCTAGAAAGGACATTATATTTTGAAGATTAAATTTCTCTAAGACATTCGTGTGTGGAAAACACTTACTATTCAAAAACTGAATAACTATTTTCTTTTTTTCATTCTTTATTTTAATTAAGAATGAATTTTTTCATTGAAGTTCCGATGAAGAACTAGAAAGTAAAGTGAGACATGTTAAAAAGAAACATAACTCTCACTTGCAAAATTCATAATGATTTATTCAAATAATTTCCAAAGTGAAAGTTAAAAAAATTTAAATCAAGTACCCTTTTATTAATTTCAAACAAAGCATGTGATAAAAACCTATCATAATTAATTTAAAATAAAAGTTTTACTATGGGAAAACTTAGAAAAATAAAAATTATTAGTTTACAGGTAAAAAGATGAATAATGTGTAGTAATATACTGCATTATTAACTCTTTCACATGGTGGAAAACAAAAATTAAAATATAGGATAAAAAATCTTTAATTCAAATAACTTGCTAATACAATTATTTACGCAGAATAATTTTGTTGAACTAAAGTTTGTTTCTCTGACTCGTAAGTTATTTGAAAAGAAAATGTTTTAAAATTATATTGCGAGAATACAATAGTTATATTGTCATCCAATTTCAAAAGATAAAAAAATGCAAGCATTTTGGATTAAGTTTTTTGGCTTAGTTATAGTATTTTATAGTGAAAAAAGAAAAAAATAATAAAACTTGTTTACTTAAAAACATTTTAATTTAATTCCTTAATTGTGTTTCTTCTAAAATGCATGAATTATTCTCGTATAAAAATTAAATTTTTTAAAAAGTTACAGGGATTTCAAATTTTATGAATAATAGTTTTTCAAATAAAAACACATACTTTTTGCTGAGTTTGACATTGAGTCGTCTTCTAAAAGAAAAAAAAACACTTTGAGGGGACTTTAGCTTAATGCTTTTCAAACTTGCAATGAATGCGACCCAATTTTCAATCATTTATTTGAGAAGAAAGGACATATGATTTCATGTACGATGAATTTCATGAACATCAGTTATGATCCAAATAACTGGAGGCTGTTTATGTACTCTTCCAAGCTTAGTTTGAAAGCATTATTACTACACAACGGTAACAATCTTTTTCTTTCGATTCCCATTGGACATTCCGTTCACGTAATGGAAACTTATGCAAATGCAAATTACTTCTAGAGTTTAAAAAGTACGAGGATCACATAAATGGCAGATATATGGTGACTTAAAAGTCATTGCTTTACTCGTGGGAATTCAGTTAGGCTATACCAAGTACTGTTGTTTTCTGTGTTGGTGAGACAATGAAGATCGAAAATCCCACTACATACAAGACAAATGGCCTTTCTGAAATCTGAAATCCGGAGAGAGAAAAAAAATGCCAAATGTTCCTCGAGTAAATTCAAGTAACATTCTGCTTCCACCCCTGCACATTAAGCTGGGATTAATGAAGAGCTTTGTGAAATCCATAAACAAGAAGGGAGAGGCTTACCAATACATTAGATAGAATTCCTTAAATTGAGTGATGCAAAGATTAAGAAGGGAATCTTCGTGGACCCTCAAATACGAAAAATCATGAAAACCACTTTTGACCAAGTTCCTGTACCACTGTTGATAGGAAAGAGAAATCAGCCGGATAATCATTTAAAAGTGTGGTACCAGGATTTCTAGACAGCACAAAAAGATGAGAACTATCAACAGATGGCGGAAAAGAGCTTTAACATTTCCATGTCCTAGGATGAAATATGTCTCTAAAAATCCACTTTTTACATTCCCATATTGATTTTTTCTTGTGGAACTGTAGGCGATGAGCACGGTGAAAGGTTTTATCAAGATATCGAAGCATTGGAAGGTAGATATCAGATTCGCGCGCGCGTTGAGATGAGTCAATGCTCGCAGACTACTGCTGGACAGTTATAAGGAATACTCGGGCTTCGGTAGACAGGAGGCGATCCAAAAGGAAATGTTCGCAGGAAATAAACTAAACATTACAGTTCATTTCTGATATAAGCACTGTTTCTTCAAACAAGAGTTATTGTATTGTATTTATTAGTTAATAATGTTTTGTTCTTCAAATTTACCAATAAATTGATGAATGGGCTGCTGTATATCTTAAAAACAAGAACTAATAAATACATTTCACTTATATATGCGTTTTATCAACCCAAAATTAGCAGGAATAGGCTATTTTAAACTAGGAAACAGACCAAAGTTGTATTTTATTACCTAGTGTGTAGTTTTTAATTAAATTAAATATTTATTTCCTCAAGCATCCATTTTCCATCCATTCCAAATCCATCCGGATTTTCTGCGGTGATTGCTCTGATGACAAAATGTAGATCTCAGTTAAATGTAGGGGAAAAAATTAGAGCGTCAGTTTCGAATATTAAACCATCCTTTTAAAAGCCCATGGGAGAGTTACTAATAATTATTAAACTTGCCTTTCATTTTGTATTGATAATTATCAAGTACATTATGCATTGCAAATATGTTTATAATTATATTATATCAATTTAACTGTATATTTTATTTTTTATTATGTCAGAATGTATATTTTGCTTTACTTCCTTTCAGTAAATTAATAATTTTTTTAAAAATTCCTTTTATTCATCTTTTCTATATGCTCGCAGCCCATACGTAAGTTTATTACGCCCCCTTAAGTGGAGCGCCCCGCAGTTTGAGAACCACTGCTTTACATTGTTAATTCAAGAAGTTTTGGGAAACGAGAATAACCACATCATTCTTTCCACCGAAATCTGGATAGTGCATTGATCCAACTTAAGCCTCCCACTAATTCTTCAGAATAGTGAGAGGCTTTTCATATTCTTAGGAACTTCTGAGTATCATTGGTTCAGCTCAGCAATAATGAAAACAACTACTCCTGAGACAGTTTAAATGTTGTGTTTCACCTGCATATTTTTTAAACAGGAAAAAATGTTTAATTGTTATTTTCTCTTTTCATGCTATTTGAAAAATTACGCCGAATTTGATTTGATATTTGTTAAAGTCGCCCCTTCAAGTTGCTCGAGGGTGATTCGCAATGCACGGTGAAAATCGTTTAACACAAAACTGAGGGGACTGGAGAGCTTTTTCGTGTTAAAAGAATTTCGTGTTAAAGGAAATTGAGAAGAAACACTAAGTTTATTGAATTACAATTTCTTTACAAAGATATATAACGAAAAGAACTTTTTAATGAAAACCCTTCAAACATTTACGTAATTTGCTCTCTTTTTTCAATTCTTACAATTAGTTCACTCTCTTCCTATATATATATATATATATATATATATATATATATATATAATATCTTGTTCAAATTTTCAATCGTTGATAAAGTATGTATTTTGTATTCATCCACACATACACATTCAAGTATTCAAATTCAAATATATTTTTTCAAACGTGTGGTGGATGACGATGTTAGTACGGTTTTTTTTAAATATTAATTCATTAAATAAAGGAAAAATGAATAAATAGTAACAAACAAAAATCTACATGGAAAAATACTACAGTACAGTCCCGCTAATCCGAACACGGCTAATCCGAACATCCGGTTAATCCGAACGGCTCCGCGGAAAAAATTTTATAATTTTAAGGACGAAAATCGGTGAATATTTCAATATAAAACAGTGTAAATCTTAATTCAAAACAGTTCTTTATTTAATATGCACGCACTGTACATCAAGTTATGGTACAAGTTTTTCTCCAATCACAAATTGTAGCTTTGCCAACATTAAACTCTGTAGCCAATTTTGTCACACCTTCACCTTTATCTAAACGCTTTAGAACTTCTAGTTTATCTTTAAGAGTAAGTGTTGAGTATTTACGCTTACTCGCCATAACAATCTGTTTACGTACACTGTATCACAGATAAATGTCCAAAACACACAACAAACTGTTTTCACTGTAGAATATCGCACTGTAACACTGTTATTAACACAGAGACAAAAGCGGACGAGTATAGAACAAGCACGGAACGACTGACGGCCAACAGTACGGGCACACGTAGTCACACTGACACACTAAGTTAGAGTGGTGGAGGGAGGACACGCGTCGAGGAGTGGGAGTACAGTCCACGCGGCAAAAAGCGGGTGCGTACGCTCACATTACGACAAAATACATAGACACAATAGACCCGTACTCCCGGTTTAAATAGTGATTTCGCTATTACTCCGGCTAATCCGAACAATCACGTAATCCGAACAGGGGTCGGTCCGATATTGTTCGGATTATCGGGACTGTACTGTATCTTTAAATCAAAGGGCGTGCATACTTTTCCATTCCCTGATTTATCTAATACCATTTTAATAATACGAACTTTATATCTGCCTCTGATTTTTAACTGATTTAATTTTCAGTAATCGATGCACAAACGCATGGTGCCATTATTTGCATATACCGCAATATTTCTCCTTATCCCCCTGCTCTAACAATTGATCTATTTACAAATATTTGTTTTACTTTCATTTTTGAATTCCTACTATTATTTCACTCTTTTCCTTATATATATATATATATATATATATATATATATATATATATATATATATATATATATATATATATATATATATATATATATATATATCTGTGTGTGTGTGCGTGCGTGTGTGTGTGTGTGTGTGCGTGCTTTATTCAAATTTTCAATGGTTAATAAAATATTTTCTATTCATCCATTCAAGTTCAAATAAATTTTTCAAACTTGTTGTAGTGGATTACACTTGATGTTTACAAATGTTAAATCAATAATTAAATTAAACAATGAATAAGTCGTAAAAATAATAGTCCAACATCATATGTACAAAAGAAAATCTCTTGCCGTGCCCCTGTAGCGCAATGGATAGCGTCGTGGTCCAATGGCCGTGCGTTCGAATACCCACCTGAGATGTTTTAACTTCTAAGGATATTATTTCTTTTTTACAATACTATTTTATTCGAATAATAAAATTAAAGTAATGAATAAATAGTAACAAAAAAAATAATAATCCAACACCATATATAGAAAGGAAAATGGTAAATTGCGAGGAAAATAGCTTCCTATTTTGCCACTTAATATTGGGATTCTGTCATATGTATATCCTTATTAGTATTAATTGTAATTATTTAATTAAAAGTAACTAAAATAATATTTTACTTTTTTTACCTATAAGTAGGAATTAAATACCAAAATTTCTTTTTATATTACTTGTTTTACAACGTAGAGCATTTTAAAAGCTTTCAAACAAGTATAAGTCTTGAAAGAACATTTGAGCTTCTGTTAATCAGTAAAATTCGAAAAAAAGCACAATTTAGGTATTACTGATTTCCTTCGAATAATTCAATTGCGTACATTCCTAATAGAAGAAAGGAATCAAGTTACGCAGAACTTTAATTAGTTGCATTAGCATACTAAAAGCAAAAGCATTGATGGTGGCTTTAATTTCTTTGATTGTAAGATCGTATTTAAATAATCAAGTTTATCTGCATATTTACGATTAAAATTTTATTTATTTTTCTCAAAGAGCAGAAACTATTTTTTAAATAACTCTATTGATTACGGTACAATTCAAACATTGTTTAAATATCATTTATTCGTCATGGACATGTGTGTGCGTGAGTGGATACATTCGAAATTCTACTTTCCATTAAAAGCTATGTTCTGAAACTGAATTACATTGTTCTGAATTATCCAATTTTCGAGAATGAAACTATAAAATAATGACAAACATAGTACCTATAATTCAATTTTCGTTTGCTGATTTGCTTTAAATTCAATTACTTTCTTTCAATTCCCTCATTAAGCACGGCTTATTTTAAGCTATAATCCAAGTTCAGAACATTGGAAAGTTTATTCGAAGTTAAATATATTATGACTTCGAAATATTTCAGCTAACAAACTGTAAGCAAGCTTTATTTAATTCCGTTATTTCTCTGAATAGGTATTTTGGAGAAAGGTGTTCAAATTATTCATTCTATTTCGTTACTAATTCAGAAACATTTCCATTGAAAATTATGTTTTTGTTTAATACATATTTTAAAGTAGGCAAAATTAGATGAACTTTATGTGATTATGCAGAAATTTTTAAATATATTTAACAACGAGTAAGAAAATTTTTATTACGAAAACAAGTATAACTTTCATTTGAATAATTCCTTTAGAAATAGCATAAATTTTATATTTTTTCTTCAATATATTATTTTATTTATCTTAACCGATTAATTTTTTTCAGTAGTTTTTCACAGACTTAAGTGAGTAAGTCTAGTAATTTTAGTAACAGGAATTATATAATTACTTCTTTTTTTCTTTCTTCGTCTTAAAATGAATGGAACAATGATGTGAAACACATGTAGAGTTTCTTATTATTTGTAACATCATGAAATAATCACAGAAAATTTTTTCTCCAAAATTAACCTAATTATATTAACTTAGTTGAAATTATACTTTTAAAAAGTTCTTTTATTTCTCTTTCATGTTTAGAAAATTTCATCTTTTAACAGTAAGATAAACTATTTTTAGAACTATGTGTCTTTTCTATAGATTTTAATGCTTTTTTAACTCAGAAATCTTTTTAATTGTAAAACCAAATAATTTGCTTAAATTTACTCAAGTAATATAACTTAGAGTAATTTTTTTCATGGAGATCTAAAAACATAATAAATATTTTAGTGTTGTTTATGAAAAGGTATAGTTAAATTTTGTTTCTTAACTTTTAAGAAAGATTATTTTTAAAAGAATTTTGAATACTTTCACATTTTTTTAGAATTTATTTTCAATGAAATGTGCCCATATCTCTCGTAATTAATTATAATTAGTCTTAAGTTTTGAAAAGTTAATGAGTTTTACTATGGTAATTTTCCAAACATTTTTTACAAAGCTCAAATGATAAAAACAACTGAGTTTAAACAGTTTGTATATCATAAAGAAAACCCTCCAAAAGTGACAAAACTTTCAACTGAAAATGCCTCTACACATAAAAAATGAAAAGAGTAGTTTATGTACTAATAAGTTTATTTTATAAAGGAAAAAAATGTAATTATTCATTGTTAAGATAAGAATGACGTTGAAAATGACACGTTAAGAAGTGATCAGAAAAAATATCATGAGAGATTCAGCTGATCAGTTTGAATTTTTTTTATGATCTTTAAATTCCTATACGTAAACCAGTGATTGAAAATTGTTGAAGGGTGATTAAATTGGAATTGTTTATTACTGATTTATGCGTGAAAAAAACGACATTATTATTATGAAAAAAATAATGAAAACAAGACATATAAGTAATATTTATATATAACACCCCTATAAAATACGTTACATATTACATATAAGGGATCTAAAACTTTTACTATGTTTTTAGTTGCCGCAAAATGCTACAAAAGCTATCTTTTGAATTAAAAAAAGTGCGACGTAAAAATTCAAAAATAAAGTATGTAATGTATTGCCCTCGTAATACAAAAATACTGTGAAATAAAAATACTTTCAAATTTTTCTATCTGAAGTAAAACAACACTATTAACGTTTTTTGAAGGAAGACTATTTGAAAATAAAATATTGTTTTAAATTTTTGTTATTTATTTCTTCTATAGTAGAAATAGGGTTGGAGCAGGAAGATCTGTGCATATCCCTCTGTAGCATCTTTCGACAGATATTCTTGTAAATCAACAGATTTTGAAATTTCTACTTTAAATTTATTTGGTGCTTCATCAATTTCATTCAACTTTTTTTAATACATTCAACATCTTTAGATAGACTGTCTGGTAAATTAGTACACTCTGGTATATGATTAGACAAATTAAGCATAATCAAGGGTGAATGGAATAAAAAAAATAATGCCATTCAATAAATTTTAAACAATTTACTGCATTGTGTGTGTGTGCCTTTCATTGCCTTTTGCTTCTTTATTTTAATTTGAGTAATAAAAATTGATTACATTTTATGTAAAAAAAAGTTCGAGATAAAAAGGAAAATCGCATTGTTAATTTTTATTACTAAAGTATTTTATATTGCATTGTGGTTTTGCTGCCATTTTTGTTTGTTGCTAATGCAACCTGTCTGGCAAAGTTAGGTACAGGCTCATGAAATTCATAGAGACAAAGAACTAGTTGTACGATGTTTGTAACTTTGAGCACCATACAATTGACAGTACGATTTTACTCTGTTGCACCCCAATTTTGAGGGATAACATCCTGGAGAGTAATTTTAGCAACGTTAGTTATATATGAACTTCCCATCAGATTAAAAATAAAAGTTTATTTTGTATTATACAAAAGGAATTTATCAGTATATTTATACAATAGGAATGTAATCAAAATATATATAAATTTTCACTTTATTTAAGCGTTGAAAAATTTAATTCTGTTGTAGAATACAATAAGCACGAGAAATATTTGAGAATGTTGAAGGTATAATAATTTACAACTTTTATTGCATTTAAATAATTCTGAACTAGTAATATTGTATACATAAAAATGTCTCATAAATATTGTATATCTTAAATAAATATATATTTTTGTTCTCGTAAGTTTATTCTGGTAAATCTATGTTATATGCATTCTTATGTTATACATTTTTTATAAATGTAAACCAAAGTTTTTCTCAAAACAAGTTAATTAAATATATTTGCGTAGCTGATTTCTATATAAATATATTTCATATGTTTTAGAAAAAACATGGTAAACATGTTTACTTTTATGTTTGAATTATTTAATTAATTATTTAATTTAAATCTGTCTAGAAGACGCCTCCTTACAACTAGACGATGTAAAAAACAAGCGATAAAAAATCAAACTAGAAAAAACTTACTTCATGTTAAATTTTCTTGCAAAATTCTTTATTTATTGCAAAATGCAAGCTTTGCTATACAAGTTTTTTTTTATAACATCGAAAACATGAGGTTGACAACTTAATATTATAAATAATAAGCACTTTAATAACGGAGATACTTTTTAATCTTTAAAGTTCATTCACATACCAAAAAAGAACATTTTATTTTTGTAATACGTAGTGTCACAAAATAAACACACAAATAATTTTCTTTCCAGTTTTTGCAACCCTTTGTTATTATTTTAAATATATTTTGAAGTTTTTTTTTTGTAAATTTTATACTAAAGATTTGTTTGGAAAAACTTGTTATTCGTAATAAGAAAGGTAAACTTTCTTATTTACGTTTTAGATGTGTGGACAAAGGGATGTAATGGTTTTTCTGTATTTTTTCTATTCCTTTTCAAAGAACTTATGACGCAGAAAGAATTCTTAAAGATATAGTTATATCTTGAAATAAAGGCGAATCATAATAATAAATATGTATAACTTCCGTTATTATTATTGTTAATAAAATAAATTGAAAACACAAAAAAATAAACTATTATTTTCGCAAAACTAAAAAATAATTTAATTTGCATGTCTCCCTACAAAATTAAAAAAATTTAAATAACGTAATATATTTACATTGTCACATTAAAACAAAATCTATATCAATATTTAATTTTTTTAACAATTCTTATTTACAAAATTTATAATCAAAATGTTACTACCGTGACTTGAGAATCAGTCGTTGTATGATGCATAGCGCATATATATATATATATATATATATATATATATAATCCATAAATATATATACACAGATAGCTATAAAACCTAAGTATATCTATTCAAGATGTGAAATATTAGGCATAGTAGTACATTAACAAACTCCTGGCCTTAGGAACCAAGATTGCAGGTTTAAACAAGTTGTAGAGCTAGCCAACCTTCACCTGTAATTTGTCTATACAAAGTGACAAGGGGAAAGGAAAGAATAATATTAGGAGAAATTTAAATATTGCAAATAAAATCACTATACTAATAAAATATAGCGATAAAATTATAGCCTAACTAATATTCAATGTATGGATTTAAAGACGATGCAAAAAGTAAATAGTAAGACTTAATTCGTGAATGTAACCACTGGTTATGTTTCCCGCCAAATGCAACAGAAGAATATCAGTACCACATAAAGTTACAAATTATGAAAGAATAATATAAAGTCTATGTATATATATATATATATATATATATATATATACATACATTTAAAATACCATAAATATATATTGATATAAATATTTGTGGAAAATAAATGATTACAAGGAATATTTAAAATAATATTAGTATTTTATTAAACATGGGGCACCATCTATTGAACAATTGTATAATTAGTTAAAAATACTAGCATTAAAACATAATGTAAATAATAGTTATTAATAGATATTGTATATCACTGAGAACTATTAGAAATATAATTGTAAAGAAAGAATATCCATGTTTAATACATTGTTTAATAATAAAGTTATTGTTTAATACATTGTTTAATACATTTAATAAAGTTATTAAGATTTAAATAAATATTATAGCTTTATCGCTAACTAATACATTATTACGATAAATATAGTTAAAAATAATATTTATGTATATATATATATATATATATATATATATATATATATATATATATATATATATATATATATATATATATATATATATATATATATATATATATATATATGTGTGTGTGTGTGTGTGTGTGTGTGTGTATGAATGTGTGTGTGAGTATGTATATAACTTTACGTAACAAAGAAAAAATATAGTTAGATTCTTGCAGAACAAAATATGCACCTGAAGAATCAGCCTAAACTCTTAAGAATCAAAGAAAGACAAGATTTCGAATATTTAAGACAAAGACATACGTTTATTAAACACAAAATTAAACAAAATACATTTTTAAGATACATACAGAATCAATTAAACACAATGTTTTTCGAACAAGAAACAAATCGTCTTTTTCTATTGAGAATAGCAATTATCACGCTGATCATGAAAGCGCTATTAGTGAGAAACACTTTTCATGCCAACAACAAATTAACGAATGCTTTTAGCATCTATTTCAAGTAATGTTATCGTTAGTTTCTGGAAACAAGTAACTAATTTTAAGGCTGTCATGCAATGGGATGCACCGTAAAAATTCTACTGAAATAAACTTTCGTGACGAAAGAAATTTTTCGCCTTACACAGAAAAATTATTTCTCTGCTGGGTTTGAGGTTGTTAAGTAATAAAGAGTTGTGTACCTTTACTTTTTTACCTCAGATTTTCTCATTCTAGAATGTATCATCAGTTTTTCCCCCTTCTTATAAATGATCTTTATGCAACTTCAAGGAAAATTTCTAGCATATTTTTCTGAATTAAATAGTAAAGAAAGAATACAATTTTAGCTTCGTTTACCGTTTATATTCCTTTGTATTGAAAGACTTTCACGAGATAGTGAAGGTATATAAAAACACTCTTTTTTGGCAGTCTACTTATTTATGGGGAAAAAATGTTATGAAAAAAATAAAATCTCTCGAAGGAACTTTCTTCTCCTGAAAAAGATTTTAAAGAAAATAAACTTTAAAAATCTCTGTAGCATAATGGATAAGCACATTTTCCATTACACGACATCAGATTTCCGGAAGCATATAGTTCTGGAGCTGGCGAGAATATAATCTCAGTTGTGAACAAAGTTCTCAAGAAATGTGAATCACATTTTCAATATACCATAAAACTTTAAAATTGTAATTCAAAGTTTTTTTATGCCGAGAAAATGAAATAAATTTTAAAAAGATAAATGTTACAGTTCCCTCACTTCCAGCCTATATTTTAAACAAATTGTTCTAATTATTCTTTCCAGGCTTATTTTATTTCTGGATTATGGATAAAAAAAAATGTCGACTTTTTTATGTATATTTCTAAACGTACGTATCTTTTTAAATGTAATAGCACCGATTGCATAGAAAATTTTCTAACAATTAATGCAAAACAATCTATTCAAATAAATGAGTAATTGAACTAAAAAGTTGGCTTTCTGTATAGCAGAAAACATTAGATTTTGGACACAATTCGCACTATCTATAAACTTCTGTTGGAATTTGCATATTGTTACTTTTCTTATAATCTTGAATGTATAATTTGTATGACAACGGTAAAACCCGATTGCTCTCGCTATTTATACTACTGCATCTGGCACCCTAGTTTGAAGTAGTGAATAAACTGCATCATTAAAGATATGAACTGACGAAGAATGGGGGTTATTTTTTATACCTGGTATATTATCAAGTCCGTACAAGAAGAAACAAGTGAAGGCACACAAACGAGATTCTTCAAAGGAAGCAGATAAGTCAAATTTAATTATCTTGTATATCAGTGCTTCTCAAAGTTTCAATTTTCATGACCCAATATTCAATCCTAATTTTCGTAGCGCCCTCCTCACACAATTACAACGCATTGAATTCAATAATTCTATATTTTGACGCTAAAATTAAGGTACGACTTTAACCTAACCACCCGCAGCGTATATAAACGTTTCGCTAAGCCAAAGTGTTTTTCCCTGACGTATATATACGTTTTTCCGAAGTACGATCTTTTCTGTGCACTGCTATCCATAAAATTATTCCGAAGGCTTTAGAATGCAATAAAAGGACCTTGACAATGTTTGCAAGGGATTTACTTATATCAGATTATTTTTGCTTCTTTATTCCTCTCCACCCACCCACTCCCTACCAATACATCACATACGCGTGCCTACGTGGAAAACGGTTGGCATTGGAAAGCGAATAGCGTAACTTTTAATCGGCAGTCAAGGGATTAATTATAAACCATACCAATTATCGAGATAAATGTTAATTTTTGTTTATAATTATATATATGACAAGCCCATGGAGTCACTGGTAATTACCAAATTTGCTCTTAACATAGTAATTTTAAATTAATTATAAAATACATTGTGTAGCACTGATACTTTTATAAGTGCAAATATGTATTTTATTTTTTTATTATGTCAGAATGCATTACGTTTGTTTACTTTCAGTAATTTAATAATATTTTTAAATCTTTTGTTTTCGACTTTTCAATATGCTTGCGCCTCCCTCGTAGAGTTGTCATGCCCTCCAAAGGGGCCGTACCTCACAGTTTGAAAAACGCTGGTGTATACCAGAGAAGAACATCTGATTTAAAATTGTATTATGAAACTAATATTTTGACTACGAGTCGAATCGCTCATTGAATTAGTTCTCCCAATACGTTAATAGTTACTTTATCAGAATGTCTGAAGCGAAAAAAAAGTAGAAAGGGGGAGAGAGTTAAATGTTCTTTTAGACTAGAAAATGGAGCTGATGATTTAAATTTAAAGAATGAGATTCTTATTCGACTGCAAAGGTTATAAGAGTTAATTGTAGACTTTGAAATGGCTAGGTTCAGAATTAAGTGCAGAAGAATCAGAAATTATTGAATTTGAGAAAAGATATTTTGATTTTTTTATAAAAAAATTGAAATTTCAAGATAAAATCGATGCGATTGATGCATCTTGTTCGATTAATGTTAGCGTGCCAAATATTTCTATTGCTATACCAACAGAGCAATATAGTGCTAATTTTCGATTACCGAAACTAAGCATACCAGTATTTTCGAGTAAATTTGAAGACAAGATAAATTTGTAACTGCGGTTCATTCTCAAACTTCGCTTAGTAACATTCAGAAATTCCAGTATTTAAAAGGTTTGCTTTCAGATGAACCCGCGTAATAAAGCATATAACATTGTCTAATGAGTCTTATGAAGAAGCTTGGGGAGGAAATTAATCGTTAGATACGATAACAAAAAGCAAATTGTTTATGCTTTAATTAATATATTTTTTGATCAAAAGGGTATTTCTCAAGTAAATATGACATTTAAGAAATCTAGTGGATACTAGTGACGAAAGTGTTATGAGGATTAAAGGCATTGGGAACTGCTGCAACGACAAGAGACCCTTGTTAATTCAAATATTAATGCAAAAATTAGATGCAGAAACGAAAAGACTCTGGTCAGTTAAAACTGCCGAGAAAGATTTTCCTACTTCAAAGCAATTTTTAGAATTTTTAAATGTCAGATGTCCATCTCTGGAATTATTCTGTGTGTGTGTGTGTGGGATACTAAAGTACCTACTAAGTCTAATTTTATTGCTTGTAAAAATAATCCAGGAAGTAAATCTGATAAGAATTGTTTAAAATGTTCAGGTGTACATAAGTTATTTAGATGAATGCAATTTAAAAATATGGATTTAATTGCTAGGAAGAACTTTGTAAAGAAAAATCATCTTTGTTTCTCGTGTTTAAATAGACATAAGTTTAAGGACTGTCCTAATAATTATTTAAAATGCAGTATTTGTCAAGGTAAGCATAACTATCTTTTACATGAAGATTCTAATCGTAATAGTGCATTTTTGTTAAACATCAATACTAGATCTAAACAAGATGCTGATACCCTTAAAGGAAGTGTCGGTCAGCAAGAAATATCTAATATAAAATCGGATGCAGTAAGTACGAGATGCTTAACTCTAGTACTTCTGTAAATAAAGTAAAATGTGTATCATTTTTTTATCTACAGTAAAAATCTAAAGTGGTTCATTTTTATTTAGAGCTTTTTTGGATAATGAATCCGAATCTAGTTTTACTAGTGAAAATGCTATTAACATTTTGGAATTAAAGGCATGTAAGTATAGGTTATCTCTTAATGGAATAAGTGCAATTCAAGCAGGAATAACGCGTGGCTGGGTGGGTTTAAAGATCGGGACAAGATTCTGTGAAGATCAGTTAACCATTAAAACGTATATATTAAACAAAGTTACGTCTCAAATTCCCATGGAAAGGGTTAATATAAAGGAATTGAATTATTTAAAAGGTATTCCTTTAGCACATGATGATTTCTCAAGGCCATGGGAATGTGATGTTATTTTAGGTTCCGACTGTTTCTTTTCTATTTTGCGAAATGGCAGAATCACTGGATCTAAAGGACAACCTATAGCTCAAAGCACAATCTTTGGCTGGGTTGTAGAAGATAAAATTCAAGGAAATTGTAAATCTTTTACACAATCGCATCTGATTAGAGTTGAAAATAAGTGTAATAGTCATTCTATATTGCAGCAGTTTTGACAAACAAAAGAATTGCCTCTTAAAAAGATTTCATTATCGGAGGAGGAATAATTTTGTTAAAATCACTTTAAATGGACTTGTAAAATTAATAATGAAGGTAGATTCGTGGTGGTTAAGTAACCTATTTATAGAGATATTAATCAATTGGGAAATACAAGAGGGATGTTAGTTTCTCCAGATTATTAGCAATGGAAAATAAATTTAAATCCGATGCAGAATTTGAGTGGAAATATAAGAATTTTATGGAAGAATATGAAAAACTGGGCCATATGTCGCCTTATAAAGAATTAGTTGGGAAAATATCTTATTTCCTTCCTCGCCACGCTGTTCGAAGAAAGGATAGAATTACAACTGAACTTAGGGTTCTATTTGATGGGTCATGCAAGCCTCTTAGCTCTAATTCATAAACTCTGTTTTAGGAGTAGGTCAAATTTTGCAACCAGATATTTTTACTCTTCTTGTAAGATTTTGAGTAAATGAAGTTGCTTTTAAGGATGGCATAAAGCAAATTTATAGGCAAATTTTAATTGATCTGGACGATCAAAACTTTCAAAAAATATAATCTAATGACTTTCTCCAAAGTAATATTAAAGAATATAAGCTTTCAACAGTAACGTATGGTACTGCATAGGCCTCATTTTTTGTCTACTAGATGTTTACACCAAATATCATTAGACTGCAAACCCCAAAATCCTGAACTATCTAGTATAATTCAAAATTATTTTTATATGGACGATTTAATGTCAGGAGCATCGTCTACTAAGGAAGCAATCATTTTGATCCAAGCTTTAATTGAAGCTTTAGACGCTCGAGGATTCCACCTCAGAAAGTGGCGCTCTAATTCTCGAGATGTTTTAACAAATATATCTAAAAATCTAGAGTTTAATGAACCAAACTTGGAAATCCATCCAGAAAATTGCTCAAAAGCATTGGGTCTTATTTGGGACTCTAAGAAGGATAGGTTCATTTTCAATATAAATTTTAAATTTGAAGGAGAGATTACAAAAAGATCATTTTTGTCCCAATCAGCAAGACTTTTTGACCCTTTAGGTTTTCTTTCGCCTTGCATGATATTAATTTAAATCTTCTATCAACAGTTATGGTTACTAAAACTCGATTGGGATGATGCTCTATCTGAGCACTTTGTACTTAAATGGAAAAAGTTTCAAATGGAATTTCAAGAAGCTTACCATTTCTCAATTCCGAGATTGCTTCAAATTACAAATAAGCAAGTACCTTTTCATGGATTTTCAGATCCATCGGAAGCAGCTTACGCTTGTGTCGTCTATGCGGTGCAAAGAAATCGGGAAACTACTAAAGTTACGATGTTGGGCGGAAAAAGCAAAGTAGCTCCTCTCAAGCCCATATGTATTCCAAGACTAGAGTTGAATGGAGCTTTATTATTGGCACGATTTATTGCAATTTTGTGTAATTGCTTAAAGGATCATATTATTAATGTCCATGCTTGGGCTAATTCATACGTTGTCTTGTCTTGGCTGTCATCACCTCCCAGAAACTGGAAGCCGTTTGTCGCCATTAAGACATCTGAAATTCTGGATATCATATCATGTAAGCAATGGCGGTATGTTCCATCGAAAGACAATACTGCCAATCTTGGCTCTAGAGGCATGTCAGCTAAAGATTTACCCGTCTGCAGCCTATGGTGGTTGGGATCTCAATGGCTATGTACTGAAGAAGCCTGGCCCAAGCAACCAACTGTAAAGGACAAAAGAATATCGAAAAATCTGTTATAATAGGAACTAAAAGGAATTTTGTTTTTTCTGTATATTGTAAAAATGATATTATTGATATGTTGTTTAACAAGCATTCATCATTTTCAAAGATAATTTATATTTTGGAATTTTGTCTCAGATTTATGCAGCACTGGAAAGATGGTAAGAACAAAAAACGTTCCAGAGGTAAAATGAAATCTTTAATGAGAGAGACAAGGGAAATAATTGTTGCAAGCAATATGGATGTATTATATATGCAAAATGTATATTTTAATAGTGAAATTAAATGCTTAAAGTTAAAGCAGTCATTACCTAGAAAAAAACCACTAGCAACTCGTTGTCCATTTATTGATGAGGATGGGTTGATCAGGGCGAGAGGTAGGCTCCAAAATGCACGATTACAGTATTATGCAAAGCATTTAATTTTACCGCCAAATCGGCATAAACGAAGTAATATAATAGTTAAGTATTATCATAATTTAAATTTACACGCAGATGGTAATTTGTTAATGTGCATTTTATGCCAAAAGTATTGGAATGTAAATATGAAAATGTTAATTAAGAAATGTGTGTATAATTGTATAAAATGTTGTAGATTTAGGAGTAATATGTCCAAACAAAGAATGGGAGATCTTCTTAAGGACAGAGTAATTCTTAAGAGACCGTTTTATTGTTGTGGAATTAACTACGCAGGTCCGGTTTCTGTTTTGAAATACAGAGGAGCTTAAACAACAAAGGGGTACATTGTTTTATTTTTCTGTTTTGCCACTAAGGCTCTGAATTAAAAATTAGTAAGTGATTATACGTCTAAAACTTTTATAGCTGCATTAAAAAGGTGTTGCTCACAAAGGAGCTCTCTTAAGCATATATATTCGGACAATGGCACTTATTTTATAGGGGCTAAAAGGAAATTAGGATAACTATTTAAACATTCATCTAAAATTACGAGTGAGGAAAATGTATGCTATTTTCTTTCTCAACACGAAATTGAACCGCATACTATACCACCTTTGAGTCCACATTTTGGAGGACTCTGGGAAGCTGGTATTAAACCGGTAAAGTTCGATCTAAAGAGAGTCATGGGTAGTACAAACTTTTCTTTTGAAAAATTCTATACATTGCTAACTCAAATAGAGTCGGCATTGAATTCAAGATCTTTAGTTAGACTGGCGGATAATGATATAGACAGTTTAAATGTTCTAACTACATCTCACTTTTCAGTGGGGAAAGAAATTAAAAGTCCACCTCAAACAGTAGAAGAATCTAAACTTACTTTAAAGGGGCGCTGGGATATAGTTCAGAAATTAAAATTAAATTTTTGGAAGAAATGTCAAATGGATTACTTAAATTCTATACAAGGGAGAACCAAGTGGAAAAGTGGCGCATCAATTATTAAAATAGGAGATATTGTAATCAATAAGGAGGACAATCTTCCTCCATCTGTATGGCCTCTTGGAAAGGTCATATCTACACATCCAGGTAAGGATTGAATAGTTCGGGTTGTCACATTAAAAACTAGGAAGAGACTATATCAAAGACCTATATATATATATTGTAAAGTTATCTATATATTACCTGTGCATCAAGAATGTTGGAATTTGCATGTTATTTATCTTATAATCGTGAATGTATAATTTGTATGGCACTGGTAAACCCCGATTGATCTCGCTTTTTATACTGGTGCATCTGGCACCATAGTTTGTAATAGTGAATGAACTGCTTCCTTAAAGATATGAACTGCCGAAGAATGGTTGTTATTTTTTATACCCGGTATATTATCAAGTCCGCACAAGAAGAAACAGCTTCGAATACCTATATTTTATCTGAAATTACCAATTTTGCTTACATCTTTTTTTGCATTTACGTGAATAATAACGACAATATTATCCAAAATTTCATCGTGTATGATAAATTCGAATACACGATGCTGCACAAACTCAACATCTTAGTCTGGACAATAGAATATTGTTTCTCTTCTAACCTTCTTCCCTTTATTGTCGCTCTTTGAGCAGCAAAAATACACTGTCGTGTTGGATTAGTTTTCTTCTGTGTTGGGGGAATGTAGTGTACAAAGTGTCTTTCAGACAAGCGTGAAGGAGATTGCTCTGCAGAAAAATGTCCTCCTTTTGCCGAAAATTCCACCGAGTGGTACTTTTCTATTATTCGAAACCATAAAAAGGACATAGGAAAAAATTCGAGAAAGATAGATAGTGTAAATTTTTTACAGTGTAGAGCAACACTCGGGTTGACACTTGGGTACGTTTAGCCTGTCCAAGCTCAGTTCGAGTAAAACTGGAAAGGATTAATGTATACATTTGAGATTCAATTAATTTTTAAATTCATTTGTTTGAATTTGTATTGTCCTTAAGGTATCCGACTACGTTCTGAACCATTATTTTAAAAAAGCACATAAATGGATAATTGTCATGATATTTAGGGTCACTCAGATTAGAATACATGCATAAAATTGTTTTAAGGATATTTTGACAAAAAAAAATTTATTTAAATATAATATGTTGGCAAAAAATTAACTTAGAATAATATTTTTTCCAAATGTTCTCCTTTTGTGAAAAAGGCTTCTATTATATATCTGTAGACCTCTCAACAGAGGCTCAACTAGAATTTTTGAAAAATTCACATTATTTTCAGTTACCACCTATTGAAATAATTATTTACGTATTTTTCTTAAACTTGCTCCCCTTCGTTGTCGTAAAATATGAATAAACCCACTTCTAAGTTATATATTTCAAAAATTCTAGTTGAGCCTCTAAACAGAGGTCTAAGCTATATACAGGCAAAATATTATTCTAATAGAAGCATTTTTCACAAAATGAGAACATTTGGAAAAAAGATTATTCTAAGTTAATTTTTTGCCAAAATATTGTATTTAGATAACTTTTTTTTCTCAAAATGTCCTTAAAACAAACTTATGCATATATTCGAATCTCAATGACACTAAATATCATGAAAATTATCCATTTATGCGCTTTTGAAAATCACGGTTCCGGACTACTTGCGACAACTCTTTTGAAAAATAGGAAATATGGAGATTTTTTTTTTTTTGATTTTTAGATTTATTTAGTGTATTTTAAGGAAAAAGTTCTAAAATTGAAAACAGAAAAAAATTTATTATTAAAATGGGGAAAAATCTGGTAAAAATGTTCAAAACATTACATAAACGGGGCCCGCTCTGTACGTAAATTTCATGAAGAAATTCTCAATTTTTCAAATTTGATGTGTTACTTTAATAGTCTTGTTTGAAATGACCTTCAGGATAAGAGTTTTAATGTTTACAAAAACTAGGGCACTTTATCTTAGTGATTATATTAAATTGTTTTAAAAAGACAGTGATTATATTCACATAAAGGACTGTAAATTTTAAAATAAAACAGTGATTGATAAACCTGAAAGTCAAATACTTCTACTGTTATACACAAGACATACAAAATATTTCAGCAATTAATTTTCAAAACTGTTTGAGCAATCGCTTTCCCCATTTGAACTTTTTTCAAAAAACACATTTCGAGTAAAACGCATTTTAAAGTTTGACATTTTGTGTAAAGTTATGGCATCTTTTATTAAAACACTTGTTGTTTTGGTTCTAGTGAATGGAAAATAAAAAAACTTGGTATTTTTATTAAGCTAATAAGATGATCTATAAAATAAAATCATAAACAAAGCGTGTCCATTTTTGAAAAAAAATCATGATTTTAGGGTAGTCGGATACCTTAAATAAATTTTTCTTTACTAAATTGCTATAAAAAAAAGTTAGGAAATTATTTGTTTAGGTTAAAACATTTTAATAAATTATACAACTTTTTTCGAATATTGAAGGTAATAATTTCAGATATTTAATTTCTTCTTGTATTAAATATGCAGAGTAAGTTGATTGGTTTTTTTTGTCGGAATTAAGCTATACATTACATGCTTAATGACCGTAATTTTGAACCATTGAGGACTAAATTCCTTCTGAAAAGGTACCTCAATTTTTCACCTTCCATATCTTTCTCTGGAAAGCTTTCAGACCAAGATATATTAGAGCTTATCGTTAGTCGTTATTAAACAGGTATTTCATGAGGTAATCAGATTTCATGGCCCAATATGAACTACACAAAGAATGAAGCTCACGAAGCTTCAATAATCGGATTTCTACTAATCTAGCGTATATAATGGAGAAGCGTATGAAGTACTGTAAGGTATTTCTGTAAAAAATATATATTGAGACAAAAATCTTACAATAAAGATGATAATGAATTTCCAATTTTATTTTTTAAATAAAAAACATGAAATCATTCTTTCAAATTTTTTAGTTATCTCTCATTCTTCTGTCAACTGAGCAGTAACTTAAATTAAGTTAAATTTTTAAAAAAATTTAAAAGTGCAAATGCATTACTGACTCTAAAAATATTGATTTCGAGCATTGGGCCGTATTTTTATTTAAAAATGCCTGATTTAATGAGTTTGAAAGATACATCATCTTGTTCAGAGAAAAAAGTAACATATAATTAAAATGAAAGAAAGTTGATTATACTCTTTAAATATTAAAAAAATAGGTATTGTGAACAATCGTTTATAGCATTTTTCATTAATAAAATAGAACTTCATCAAAATATCCGGAGGAAAATATTCCTTTTTTACAATATCTATGCAAGAAAATGCATATTGTTCTGATATTTTAAATTAATTGATTTCATTGCTGTTAACTTCTTAAACGACAGAATATTGAAATAAATATGTAATTACGATTTTAAATTTCAGATTACTAAATAGTATTCAGCTAAATTTTAATTATAATTTTCAAATATGTAGCGAATGTAATATATTTTCTCTTTGATAAAAATTAAAAACCATCGATGTGAAATAATTCTCAAAATAAAAATTTATTTTGAAAGTGAAACTATTTTTTTAGTAAATAAGTGATATTATCTCATTAATATGAATAATTGATGCATTATATATGTGCCAAAACTTGTAGTTTTAAATTTGTTTTTTATGCTTTAATTTCCTGTCCACATACGGAATTTAAAGTTTTCTTTAAATCCCAAGTTGAATTAATTAAGTTTCTAACTGTCCAAAGAAAATATAAATAAAATATTTTCCAACAGTAATTAAACTAAAGCACTGAAAATAAATGTATTTTTCTAATATAAGAAATTCTGAACATAAATCGATTTGCATTGTTAAGAAATAAGCCATAATTTTAACAAGGTTTACCGTAGTAAACAATTTCCTTAGATTATCGTGCTTGAGTGAGTTGAAACTGAGCCTTTGTTCGAGATTGCCTTGTAGATAGGTATGAATGAATCTTCATTATACTATGAGCCCATTATCATTTAAGGAGCATTAACAACTGTTAAGAGACGTCAAAGCAGCACTTAATCGCAGCATGTTTATGATAATGGGACCACACAAATCCCTTAACATTAAATCCAACTAGTTAATACACGCTATGCGTCTTTGGGATTGGTCTTAAAACAAATTACATAAAATGCTTTATTAAATACATAATCCTATACTTTTGTGAACATAAAAGGAGAGAGAGAGAGAACAAGTAATATAAAAAAATTAAGTCTATTCCTACTTAGATCAACAAAGAAAAATTTTATTTTAGCTACTTTTTATTAAATAGTTACAATTAAAATAAATATTTATATTCATATGCCAGAATCACAACATTAAGTGGTAATTAATTTTTATTAATTATCATTAAAGTATCGTATTGTCATCCAAAACATTCGTGTAAATAAAATTTCATTTCAACCGAATACTTTAAAACGTGAGAAAAAAAAAACCTCTTCGAGTTTTGACACGTCGCCAAAATGGTCGCAAGTCACCAAAAATGATGCCAACGTGGCTGTATTTGTAATTATTTAAATAATTAGTTTTAATCAATTAATTTTTATTAATTATAATTAAATTATTGTATTGTTATCTAAAATAATCATGTATGTAAAATTTCAGCTTAACTGAGCGCTTAAAAATTTATTTTATTAATCGATTGAAAATTCCACCAAGATAAATAAATATATAGAGGTGTGACTTAATAGTAGGAATTGAAAAATAGACAAAATTAAATAAAGACAAGTATTAACAATCCTAATTTGTATGCTTTACTCTCTACATGACTGCTACTTTTGGTGGATCTAAAGTTTCGGTTGTTTTAAAAGATTTATCAGCCTTTATCGCATGCTATATCAGACGTAATTAGTTTTTAATAGCCTACAATTTTGACTGCCTTAAATTTTCCATGGGTATTGTTCAATAAAAGATCATTGTTGTTTAGAAAATTCCAATCAGTCTAAGGACTTAATCAAGAATATTATTAGCAATAAATCCACCTATTTCAAATTCATGACTTTTAGAATAATAGATGAAAGATTAAACTCTTTTCGGCAAAGAATTTATTTTACTGAAACTTATCTCAGAAAACGATCTCAGGAGAGCTTATCAACTTGGTTTTCTGAATAAAATTTTACAATGCATATATTTAATTATCTACCATGACAATAGAGATAACATTGTATTTAATGTAATTCTTAGTTTATAGTCGAAAATGATGATATTGTGGAAGTAACAATAATGAATGGACTGCACATGTAAGTAATTGATTATAAGCGGTTTACCCTGAATTACTTTTCTTACTTTTTCCGTTTAAAACCGGGGAGTTATTTCCTTATCCCATTGCGGGTTTATCCACTAGGTGCTTGGGGCGGGCCCCGGAGCCCAGAGAGGCCCAGAAGGGCCACGAAAAGTTGGATTTAACCAGGCTTTCTGGTTATAAATTTCTATCTTCTCAAGTGCCAAGGAAGCATATGGATCTTCTGCGCACCGGGCCCGAAACGAGCTTAAGTCAGCAGTGCCTCCCCCAATTCTTTTGCTAATTCTAACAAGTCTTTGATTTTAATTCCTGTGAGAAACGCGTCATAAATTTATTCAAGATACTTTTTAAAATATTCTACAGTTCTAAATTAATACTTAAAATAATAAGACTCAATACCATTTTCTTTAATATATGCAAGTAATAATAAGTAAATGCTCATTTTACCCCAAACCGTTTCAAATCCAAATATAAATAATCAGTTACCAATTAATTTAAAGTAAAATGCAGTTAAAATAGCAGCTTCTCTCATTAATACACAATAAATATTACACTGTTTTTAATGTGTTAATAATTACATTATAGTTTTAAAATGTGCAATCGATAATTTTACAAAAGTTACATTAGTTATAAATCGCCGAGGTCTTTGGAAAATAAAATAAAACAATTATAAACCGGAAAAACGTATTGGCTAGAGATAAAAGCTAACATGCTATGATAAAAATCTCATAATAGCCTTAAGATTATAACTAGTGTAATACCCAACACAATAATAAACTAGTTTTTAGCAAAGAACAATTCTAAAACCATCGAACATATTTCTCATAATAAATTTAAATTTAGTAAAAATATATAGTCCTTTATTCTACAATTCAATACAATTATTCTTGTTTTTAAAATATAAACAAGATACACATATTAGTGCTTGTGTACTCACAAAATATAAAATCTCGTTTTTTGCGAATTCGAACATAAAAAGAACATAACATATACGACTCACTTGTTCTAAATAGAACAATTATTAATTTTAAAATATTTTGATACTTTTTACCCAATACTTAACGTATAATAGCAGTCAAAATTAAACACTTCAAAGCAATAAAAAATCTGTAATGCAATATTCTCAATTTACTCAAAAAACACGGATTTGCACAAATTATTCAAAACACGAAACTTTTAATAATAACTGATTCCCTAAACTTTACACTTAATAATCTCAGAGCTCTATTGAGAAATCGAATTGCATACACTGTAAAGAAAACTTTTGTTTTTATTTAGGTGATAAAAAAAAACAAATTTTAAATTCATGTAGGCGTACAGAAATTTTAACTCATTTAGTAAAATTTGAATCGTGTGTAACCAGATTTATACAAGAACAATGTGCTTGTATTTATTTTTCTCGAAAAGAAAAATCATATTATCAAACATTTTATTCATTATAATTATTCAAGTGCTCCCTTTTCAAATATTAGTTCACCTAAAGAAAGGTAGAAAATGCTTGCCATGAATGGAAATTTTCGTAAAACAATAGTAACACGCGCGGCAATCAAATATGAGGCGCAAAAGTTACATATTCAAACTGTACTATGTGGCTTATTCCGATAAAAATTAATAGAGAAGTGTACTGATTTTTGATTCTTTAATGAAATCAAACTCAGAGGCGCAACAGCCCATGAGGATCAGGGCCTACTGTACCTATTCCAGTACACGTGACCAATGGGCGTTGAGGTGCATGAGCTAATGTCCCTATCAGGTAGTCAATCTGAAACTAGACCCCCAGGGTTTAAGTCCCCAAGCAAGCTTGGAACTCATTTATCAACCCTCTGCAGTAGGATGAAAGGTTGAGTTGACCTTTGCTCAGCCCGGGATTAGAACCCGGACCTGTGGTGTGGAAGCACGAAACGCTACCACTTGACCACTAGGTCTTTAATGAAAGGATTAAATAAAACCCATACCTTACAACAAATACAAATTAGGAAAATGTTAATCTAACCCGATAGATCCATGTTCATTTCTCTTCTCAAGTTTCAGTTTCAGATTTTTTAGTCGTTGCCATTGGAGAGAAATAATGTTCTTCTAGTTTCTTTATAATGCATATACTACTAGTATGTGGTAATTTGCACTCGAGAGGGATTATATTCATTTTTTCTTTTATATTTAACGCCCACTCTAAAATATATCCATATATATAATTTACAGTTATTTAATATAACAACAATTTGCGAATTTCTAGAAGTTAATATTCTACAGAGCACCACCGAGTTGAAATAGCATTCCGCAATGATCAAAAAGAATAGTTCGCTTAGATTATGCTAACTTTAAAGACAACTCCAGATCACTCTGGAGAAGTTCATACCTCGCTCTGTAACTGTTGTACTATTAAATTTCCTCAAATCAGCTCTATGGGGTGTTGAAGAAATATACTGTTTCTCAACGCTTTGTTTAAAATTTCACGGACTTGCTTTTCTTTAACTCTTTTTCTTTCTATTAGGAATAGGATTAGACCAGAGAGAGAAAACTCTTCCCAAACGATGATCCCGCTACATCTGCAATTGTGTCTTTCAACATTGTTGGGTTGGTTGTATTTGGGACATTATTTCCTCCAGATCAGAAGACACCCTGAATCGCTCTTAAGTGTAAACCTGGACTCTCCTTTGTTATTCCAGAGGAACACTGCTGTCTGATGTCTAAAACGTGTTCCTTTTCCCAATATAAAAGGACACATCTCTGTTGATGGCTTGGGGGAACACACATAACTGATCGGTTTACACATAGACTTGCACCATTTTAGGCGTTTTTGCACCATTGTAGAATTGTTCTTGTTCTCAAAATCTATATGTGATAAATTATCTTAAATCTTCCTTCTTCTTGTTTCTTTGCCTTCGATCTCACTATTCTTTTTCAGCTTTTTTTAAAAATAAAATAAAATTGATTTTCCGCCAGTTTACTCCCGTCTTAAACCAGTGTTAACTCCCCCTCCCTTTCCTTCTTCAATTCAGAAATTCTGGCTTGCATTCCTTTGCCTTGGAGTGCATAGAGTTGGAGAATAGGGTGGAGTTGATGTAGTGCTTCTTCCCCTTTTACTGACGCTTTCTTAACTAGCCACCCTCCTGCAACAATTCCTTCCCTTTGTGAGGATCTCGCATCTATTTCCGCGTGAAAGCTTGTTTTATTGATGTCTCACCAAAATTATAACAGAAAAAAACTGTTCGGGCCTTCACTCTATTTATCAAATATTCATCCCATCCCTAATTTCCCATTTCCTTATAGGAGTGATATATCTCCGTGAACTTTACTTCTTTTTCAAGGTCTGTTCTGTCTCATTAGTAAGACTGCATCTGTGTATTTGTGTTTGTGTGTTTTTTCCCGTTTTTTGCATTTGCATTGTTAGTATATATTCATCCCCCTATTCTCAAGAACTTTGGGACCATTTTGTATACGTATTTCGCTTAGTTTATAAATAAAGTATCATCTCGGAGGGTTGGTTCGAAGCTCGATACCCTTTAGGTGAGCTCGATTCTCCCTAATAAGTAAGTAAGTAAGTATGTTACATGCTGATACATCGTAATGCTTCTTCTCATTCAGCCTTAAAGAGCTGGGAAACAGACTCCAGGAGGTGTGATTGACCTTGAACATGTCTTCAAGATACTGATGCGAGCCTATAGTGAAATTATTTGCTTCAGAAACCCAGGTTCGATAATTATAAATCGCATCATGACCAATGTTAAATATAAAACAAGAATTTTCAATTAACGAAACGATTCTTAACGTTTAAATTAAATTTATTTTATTCACAAGTAAAAATTTAGGTTTTACAAAAAAAAAAGATTAATAAAAGGAACTTGGCTTTTTGAGAAGAGGAGTGCATGGTGGCTCCGGGCAGTTCCGGTGGCGATTTTAGCAATGCTTGGTTCGTCTCAGTGCTGTAATTTTGGAAGAGAGCCTGCCGTGAAAATTTGGGTGTGTTACATTTTATTCTGCACCCCATCACTCCAAAATCCTGGAGCCAGACTATTTGCCGTCCCCCTGAATTTCGCATCTAATTGAACAAACCTCCCCGCGCAATTCTACATGACGTGAAATTTATGCGTTCACTAAACTCAGAAAAGCGCGGGAATACTTTTGACACTCCCCACAAAAGGAATTTCTCCACATCCGGTCAAGAGGGCTCGTATAAAAATTTCTAGAAAGCAAAGGACAATTTCTAAAGCAATGGACAATTCCTGGCTTTCCATCAATACATAGTCTTTAAATTCTGATTTATCCTACTGTCATTGAATCAAACTGGGAACCAATTTGAGACATTCCAGCAGCATCAGCTTCTGAAAAGAGCATTTACATCCATCCCAATGCCAGCCGCCTAAATGAATCGAGTAAATAATTTCTCCAAAACCTTTCTAGACACTAACCGATATTGTCAACGAAATTACCAACATTTATTGAGGACAAAAAAAGCAATATAAAAAGAACTTTTTAAGTCAATTTCTACTTAGATCAAAAAAAGAAAAATTTTATTATAGCTACTTTTTATTAAAAAGTTAGAATTAATATAAATATGTAAATACATATGACAGAATCACAACATTAAGTGGTAATTAATTTTTATTAATTATCATTCAAATATCGTATTGTTATCCAAAACAATCGTGTAGGTAAATTTCAGTTCCACTGAATGCCTTAAAACGTGAGAAAAAAATCTTCCCAAGTCATTAAAAATGAAACCAACGTAGCTATATGTGTAATTCTTTAAATAATTAGTTTCAGTCAATTAATTATAATTATATTATCGTATTTTTACCCAAAACAATAGTGTATTAAAACTTTCAGCTTAAATGAGCTCTTTAAAATGTGACAAAAAATACCTTTTCGATTTTTAGGTGAGCTCGATTCTCCCTAATAAGTAAGTAAGTAAGTATGTTACATGCTGATACATCGTAATGCTTCTTCTCATTCAGCCTTAAAGAGCTGGGAAACAGACTCAGGAGGTGTGATTGACCTTGAACATGTCTTCAAGATACTGATGCGAGCCTATAGTGAAATTATTTGCTTCAGAAACCCAGGTTCGATAATTATAAATCGCATCATGACCAATGTTAAATATAAAACAAGAATTTTCAATTAACGAAACGATTCTTAACGTTTAAATTAAATTTATTTTATTCACAAGTAAAATTTAGGTTTTACAAAAAAAAAAAAGATTAATAAAAGGAACTTGGCTTTTTGAGAAGAGGAGTGCATGGTGGCGATTTTAGCAATGCTTGGTTCGTCTCAGTGCTGTAATTTTGGGAGAGAGCCTGCCGTGAAAATTCGGGTGTGTTACCTTTATTCTGCACCCCATCACTCCAAAAAATCCTGGAGCCGGACTATTTGCCATCCCCTGAATTTCGCATCTAGATGAACAAACTTCCCCACGCAATTCTACATGACGTGAAATTTATGCGTTCCCTGAACTCAGAAAAGCGCGGGAATACTTTGACACTCCCCACAAAAGGAATTTCTCCACATCCGGTCAAGAGGGCTCGTATAAAAATTTCTAGAAAGCAAAGGACAATTTCTAAAGCAATGGACAATTCTGGCTTTCCATCAATACATAGTCTTTAAATTCTGATTTATCCTACTGTCATTGAATCAAACTGGGAACCAATTTGAGACATTCCAGCAGCATCAGCTTCTGAAAAGAGCATTTACATCCATCCCAATGCCAGCCGCCTAAATGAATCGAGTAAATAATTTCTCCAAAACCTTTCTAGACACTAACCGATATTGTCAACGAAATTACCAACATTTATTGAGGACAAAAAAAGCAATATAAAAAAGAACTTTTTAAGTCAATTTTCTACTTAGATCAAAAAGAAAAAATTTTATTATAGCTACTTTTTATTAAAAAAGTTAGAATTAATATAAATATGTAAATACATATGACAGAATCACAACATTAAGTGGTAATTAATTTTTATTAATTATCATTCAAATATCGTATTGTTATCCAAAACAATCGTGTAGGTAAATTTCAGTTCCACTGAATGCCTTAAAACGTGAGAAAAATCTTCCCAAGTCATTAAAAATGAAACCAACGTAGCTATATGTGTAATTCTTTAAATAATTAGTTTCAGTCAATTAATTATAATTATATTATCGTATTTTTACCCAAAACAATAGTGTATTAAAACTTTCAGCTTAAATGAGCTCTTTAAAATGTGACAAAAATACCTTTTCGATTTTTAGGTGAGCTCGATTCTCCCTAATAAGTAAGTAAGTAAGTATGTTACATGCTGATACATCGTAATGCTTCTTCTCATTCAGCCTTAAAGAGCTGGGAAACAGACTCAGGAGGTGTGATTGACCTTGAACATGTCTTCAAGATACTGATGCGAGCCTATAGTGAAATTATTTGCTTCAGAAACCCAGGTTCGATAATTATAAATCGCATCATGACCAATGTTAAATATAAAACAAGAATTTTCAATTAACGAAACGATTCTTAACGTTTAAATTAAATTTATTTTATTCACAAGTAAAAATTTAGGTTTTACAAAAAAAAAAGATTAATAAAAGGAACTTGGCTTTTTGAGAAGAGGAGTGCATGGTGGCGATTTTAGCAATGCTTGGTTCGTCTCAGTGCTGTAATTTTGGGAGAGAGCCTGCCGTGAAAATTCGGGTGTGTTACCTTTTATTCTGCACCCCATCACTCCAAAATCCTGGAGCCGGACTATTTGCCATCCCCTGAATTTCGCATCTAGATGAACAAACTTCCCCACGCAATTCTACATGGCGTGAAATTTATGCGTTCCCTGAACTCAGAAAAGCGCGGGAATACTTTGACACTCCCCACAAAAGGAATTTCTCCACATCCGGTCAAGAGGGGCTCGTATAAAAATTTCTAGAAAGCAAAGGACAATTTCTAAAGCAATGGACAATTCCTGGCTTTCCATCAATACATAGTCTTTAAATTCTGATTTATCCTACTGTCATTGAATCAAACTGGGAACCAATTTGAGACATTCCAGCAGCATCAGCTTCTGAAAAGAGCATTTACATCCATCCCAATGCCAGCCACCTAAATGAATCGAGTAAATAATTTCTCCAAAACCTTTCTAGACACTAACCGATATTGTCAACGAAATTACCAACATTTATTGAGGATAAAAAAGCAATATAAAAAGAACTTTTTAAGTCAATTTCTACTTAGATCAAAAAAAGAAAAATTTTATTATAGCTACTTTTTTATTAAAAAGTTAGAATTAATATAAATATGTAAATACATATGACAGAATCACAACATTAAGTGGTAATTAATTTTTATTAATTATCATTCAAATATCGTATTGTTATCCAAAACAATCGTGTAGGTAAATTTCAGTTCCACTGAATGCCTTAAAACGTGAGAAAAATCTTCCCAAGTCATTAAAAATGAAACCAACGTAGCTATATGTGTAATTCTTTAAATAATTAGTTTCAGTCAATTAATTATAATTATATTATTATCGTATTTTTACCCAAAACAATAGTGTATTAAAACTTTCAGCTTAAATGAGCTCTTTAAAATGTGACAAAAATACCTTTTCGATTTTTAGGTGAGCTCGATTCTCCCTAATAAGTAAGTAAGTAAGTATGTTACATGCTGATACATCGTAATGCTTCTTCTCATTCAGCCTTAAAGAGCTGGGAAACAGACTCCAGGAGGTGTGATTGACCTTGAACATGTCTTCAAGATACTGATGCGAGCCTATAGTGAAATTATTTGCTTCAGAAACCCAGGTTCGATAATTATAAATCGCATCATGACCAATGTTAAATATAAAACAAGAATTTTCAATTAACGAAACGATTCTTAACGTTTAAATTAAATTTATTTTATTCACAAGTAAAAATTTAGGTTTTACAAAAAAAAAAAAAGATTAATAAAAGGAACTTGGCTTTTGAGAAGAGGAGTGCATGGTGGCGATTTTAGCAATGCTTGGTTCGTCTCAGTGCTGTAATTTTGGGAGAGAGCCTGCCGTGAAAATTCGGGTGTGTTACCTTTATTCTGCACCCCATCACTCCAAAATCCTGGAGCCGGACTATTTGCCATCCCCTGAATTTCGCATCTAGATGAACAAACTTCCCCCACGCAATTCTACATGACGTGAAATTTATGCGTTCACTAAACTCAGAAAAGCGCGGGAATACTTTGACACTCCCTACAGAAGGAATTTCCCCACATCCGGTCAAGAGGGACTCGTATAAAAATTTCTAGAAAGCAAGGAACAATTTCTAAAGCAATGCACAATTCCTGGCATTCCATCAATACATAGTCTTTAAATTCTGATTTATCCTACTGTCGTTGAATCAAACTGGGAACCAATTTGAGACATTCCAGCAGCATCAGCTTCTGAAAAGAGCATTTACATCCATCCCAATGCCAGCCACCTAAATGAATCGAGTAAATAATTTCTCCAAAACCTTTCTAGACACTAACCGATATTGTCAACGAAATTACCAACATTTATTGAGGACAAAAAAGCAATATAAAAAGAACTTTTAAGTCAATTTCTACTTAGATCAAAAAAGAAAAATTTTTTATTATAGCTACTTTTTATTAAAAAGTTAGAATTAATATAAATATGTAAATACATATGACAGAATCACAACATTAAGTGGTAATTAATTTTTATTAATTATCATTCAAATATCGTATTGTTATCCAAAACAATCGTGTAGGTAAATTTCAGTTCCACTGAATGCCTTAAAACGTGAGAAAAAAATCTTCCCAAGTCATTAAAAATGAAACCAACGTAGCTATATGTGTAATTCTTTAAATAATTAGTTTCAGTCAATTAATTATAATTATATTATCGTATTTTTACCCAAAACAATAGTGTATTAAAACTTTCAGCTTAAATGAGCTCTTTAAAATGTGACAAAAATACCTTTTCGATTTTTGACACAAGTTGTCAAATAGGTCACTAAGTCGCCAAACATGATGCCAACGCTGTGGTTGTATTTGTAATTCTTTAAATAAGTTTTAATCAATTAATTCTTATTATTTATAATTAAATTACTGCATTGTCATCCAAAAAAATCATGTATATAAAATTTCAGCTCAATTGAGCACTTTAAAATGTATTTTATTAACAATTGAAAATTCCACCAAGATAAATAAATATATAGAGGTGTGACTTAATAGTAGGAATTGAAAAATAGACAAAATTAAATAAAGACAAGTATTAACAATCCTAATTTGTATGCTTTACTCTCTACACGACTGCTACTTTTGGTGGATCTAAAGTTTCGGTTGTTTTAAAAGATTTATCAGCCTTTATCGCATGCTATATCAGACGTAATTAGTTTTTAATAGCCTACAATTTTGACTACTTTAAATTTTCCATGGGTATTGTTCAATAAAAGAACATTGTTGTTTAGAAAATTCCAATCAGTCTAAGGATAAATATATAGAGAGTGTGAGCTAATAGAAGGAATTGAAAAATCACACGCATAAAACACACCAAGCTACTTAAGTTTGAATTTTGCACATTTCCTTTAACTCCTACCTAAATATCCGTTTCATTGCAATAAAGAATATGACTATCGTTTATTTATTTATTTCTCACATTTTTCTTACGTTATAATTTCATGCGCTATACCTTCCTTATATTTTTGGAGTTCAGTGTAAATTTGAAATTTATCATAAGCGATAATTTGTTCTATGAAGTTAAGAGAAAAAGTACAAGTTAATTATGAACTGATGAAATTATCCTGTTTATAGACTAGAAGCCCTAATTCTCAATTTCTGTCGCTTTGTATATGACAAATAATTGTCGAAAAACAGAATAAATTTTTAAGCATTAAATCATTTCTAAAGTGTAATTTTAAAATAAAAAAGAACTTCTGTAAGTTAAAAAATATTTTAAAGTGTAAAGTTTTCCCACCTCCATATTTTGAAAATCGCATGATGACATACTTCGAGGAATATTGTATGTTTTGAAAAAAAATATTAATATTTAATTAGATATAAGACTATTAATTAGGAATAGACTATTATATTCATATGTAAAACAAAAAGAGGTGAAACATGTCCAGGTGATTCTTCAACACTTCATCTTATAACATAGGATGTCCAAGAAAAAAAGAGGCCCGAAATGAGAGAGAATACAGAAGTACAAATACTTATATCAAAATACGTTACTAACATATTATAATTTATATTTAAAAGTATTAAATACAGAATATCAAGAATAACAACATACTGAGTGAGTGAGTGAATGAATATTTACATCGCACTATTCTACTACCCGAGGGCTTTGGGCTTTTGTAATTTTGAGCATTGGTCAAGTGATGAGGACGACACCTGAGCTGGCACTCCCTCTCCTAACTTCCCAACCACACAACGAGACGACATTTGAGCCTCGATATTTTTAACGTGCATCGGTCCTCTCTGGCATTATACTGAACACATTCAATTGTTTCATACTGAAATTTTAAGCGCTCGATTCAACTATCATGTATAGTAGGATTCCGGGCCTCTTTTATCTTAAGCACCCGGTAAAATTTAAAAAAAGGCATTCATTTCCTTATACGTCTTTTTTTCGCAGCATAACAATAATATTTTGGTAACGAATCTATAGATATATTTGTTCCTTAATTGTTTATTTTAGTTTTGATGACTACACATGTGTAGAAATTATTTGTTACCGTTTAATTTGTAAAATAATAATAATAATAAGCTCAAAGTGATGATTAATAATTTAACTAATAAAATCTGCGAAATACATTTTAAAATAATCTGCCAATCAAATGCAATATCCATGAAAAGATTTTTTAACTTATAGGAAAATAACGAATAATCTGAAGAGACAGGTTTTAAAAAGTGACCAATAATTGATTTTGAAACAAACTCATTTCAGCTAGTTTTATTGTGTAAATACTATCATTGAGTCAACAAAGTTTCAATTGAAGTAGGTACAATTTCTTTTACATTTTACAAAAGCTGATTTTAAATCAACTAACACAGTTGAAATGGCATTTCAAGATGCATTTTTTAAATAAGTTTAGATAGAGAAAGGAGTAATTTAAATTCAGTAAAAGATGCTGCACAAATAATTATACATGTACGTTCATAATCAAGCGGATTCAGAGTATTCGAATTTAAGTCCCCCCTTATTTATGCGAAAGGTTTTACGACCAAATATATTATTTTACCTTATTTGACTCTTTTGCTTCAAAGATTAATAATTAGTATTTCTAGAAATGTCAAACAAACTTTTCTCTCTTTTTCCGTATTTATGACAGATTTTAATAAGGCTTTACTTGAAATTAATTAAAGACTAGTTGATTGGAATTTTTTTGTCTGCGCTTGGAAAATGTTTGAATAAATATTTTCGAATTTTGTAATTAATGGTTCCATGTAGTTTCTGCTTATTTCTTCTTACATTTTAGCTATTCAACGGTGATATTAAAGCAAACCTATTAGGAAAACTCTTTCTTAAATAAAATAAACAACGGAAAAAGAAGATTGTCTTTCGGTTTTTGGATAAAAATTCCGTTGTCTCGAAGAAATTCAATTTTCGGAGTAGAATGTCATTTTTCTTTCAATTTCTTAAACTCCTGAACTGGAAGAAATGGAAGGATTAAATTATAGTTTTCGCAGTAAAATTTCCTTTTTTTCCTGCGCGGAATAACCTGAATGTTACTGGACATTTGCACTTTCCAAAACCTTTTCAAGATTTTTAATTCTCATTCAAAGAAAAACTATTTTAAGTTTTTTTCTGTGAAATGTCATGTCTTAGTTTAAATTATTTTCAAGCCATACATACGATCAAAAAACCAATCATTTTTCTTGGCTCATTGAATGGGAAACATACAATTTCATAACTGGCTGAAGAACAAGAAGAAAAATACAAAGATTTAACCTTTACAATATATGTAAAAGATAACGTTAACATAAAACATGTAGTTTTCCATTTCTTTCCCAACGTTATTCATTTTAATATGTAAAATATTTCATTTTAAGAAAATTATTTTTCTTGCTTTCTAGAACATTTTATAAAATTATAAAATAAATAATTTAATGTATATTTACAAATATATATATATATATATATATATATATATATATATATATATATATATATATATATATATATATAGTATAATAAAGTAAAAGTGAAAAAGTTGTAAGACCTACAATGCCAAAGAAGGAAGAAATTGGAGTTCAAGAGACACAACAAATGTAGATACAAAAAAGTCTTCTCACTAAACTGGGGATCTATTATGATTTCTAGAGCTGTCGCTGAATTAGGCCAGTGATTTAAGGTTAAGCAATGCATTATGGATCCACCTTCCTCGTACAGCAGAAATTTTTGACCATAGCAGAGCGATGTTGAAAAAGTTAAACCTATTTCTAACACACGTGGATATTAAACCTGGCAATAGATAAGTTATACTAAAAAGTTTTGCTAAATTAATTTATATATATATATATATATATATATATATATATATATGAAAGAAATTTGTATAATATATAAAAAAAATTTGCTAAGTTAATTTATATAAATTAACTTAGCAAAAAGGTTTAGTAAAACTTATCTTTTAATACTCCTCATACGCAAGAAGACGAAAACTAGACAATTCTTAGAAAAAAACTTTAAAAATGTGTAGCTTACACGAAAATTCTAATATGTTACTTAAAATATAATTTAATTTTAATCATTGAAGTATTATAATCGTTTTGAGACCTTAAAAATAAATAGGCTGTACTATTTATTTCTTTCGTTTCGGTTATTTCTATGGCTTGTTTATTGTTGCAGGAATTTTTAGAAAGAATTGATCTTCAAATTCCTCAAATGAATTAAGAAATCTGGAGAAATTTGATTGAAATCTAGTGTCATTTTCACAGCAATTTAGTTTTCCAAACAGTTTAAAAAAATTAATTTATTGAATGTTTTATTCTTCTATGAATGCATTATGTTTGTAATTGTAGTAGGTAAGGTATTAATATAAAGCGGATTAATTTTTTACTCAAGTGATTTATTTGCAAAAATTATCAGTGGTGTGCTCTATTTCAGATTGAATTATTTTCCAAAGATTTTATTTTTTTTTCGTTTAATTTTAGAATGTTAACCTCGGTGGAAATATGATTATTTTATATTTCAGAGTTCCTCGCCTCCGTAAAATTGCATCCTCGATCATCACCAAAAGACCAAAAATATATTTATAGCCAACCATTTACAATTAATTTAATTATATCTTAACATTTTTTTTGTAATTATAAGCTTGTAATTATTTTCGCAAAAAATATGGACATGATTTTATTTTATACTAAATAACGGTTTTTGAAAAAAAACAGTATAATTAGTTTTAAACAGTAATTTATTAACTGATTGCGGTTTACTTCATCTGTTAAAAACTTATAATATTTTCAGAAAATAATTCATTTCCATAATTCTAGCATTTAATTGTCCTCATTTACTTTTTCCTAAAAAGTATTAGGCTAAAGATGGTTGACATATGTCGTATAATAGGTTCAAAATAAAAATTACATATGTGTGCATATGTAATTAAATATATTTAACAAGTTCTATATTGATAATTTCAAGCGTATTTTCAAACAAAGACTTTCAGAAAAGAACACAAACATTTCATATTGAGCAAATGAATAGAACGCTATAAATCAACTGTATTGCCATTTTCAGTTTGAGTGTTTCTCAAACTGTGAAGCGTGCCCCCCCCCAGGGGGCGCGAGCATATCGAAAATAAAAGATTAAAAAAAATTATTTACCGGAATGAAGTAAAACAAAGTAATTTCTGACATAAAAAATACACATTTACACTGATATAATTTATGTATATCATCTGCGATATCAAGTCATCAAAAATTAAAGCTTCTACTTCAAAACCTCATTAGTTATCTTTGATACTATAACGAAATAAAAAACATTTTATTTGTTTTGATGTAATCCCATGATGAGAGATTTTTTAATTACAATTTTTTTCCAAACCTAAAATACTACTCATTCTGAGAAAAAAACCAGACTCATAAACAAAAAATTTTTAGGAAGATAAAAAATTCATCACTGTTATAAATACTGTACATTATCTGTAGGCATCAGAATATATTTGCTGCTGTTTGACCTTCGAACTTACTTGTGCGATTAGTTACGTCCCTGCTCTTATGTATTTGATTTTTCATTTAGGGAAGTTGTAAATAAATTATTTCTGCTGCGCCTTTTTCCTTGTAAAATACTTCTATGATTTTTAAAAAAGCACAAAGAGCAAAGCACTTTGAAGGATTACTTGGCCAAGATTAATTTTTATGAGTTTTCCCAAACATATAAGGAATAATGAAAAACATTTTACACATTTTTAGAACATCCATATTGTATTAAATACACTTTTAAACCGAGACCGGTTACGCCTAACACAGAGTGCACGAAATCGGTAATTCTAGCAAACCTGTTTAATAGTTACAATGACCCTGACACTATC
This sequence comes from Trichonephila clavipes, assembly GCA_019973935.1. NCBI lineage: Eukaryota > Metazoa > Arthropoda > Arachnida > Araneae > Nephilidae > Trichonephila > Trichonephila clavipes. The sequence goes on along the minus strand of BMAU01000722.1, from coordinate 1,195,289 downwards.
CACCTGTTTGACAGTCTAATCGGGAATTGAAATATATTTGTCACATATCTTCCTCTTTTTTGGGGAGTGACAAACGTTTTTCTACAATCTTAAGGTACTTATTTTGACTAAGTTCTCGGTGCGATCACTTTTTTTCCAAAATATTTTCTGTGTTCATGCTACATCCCCCTATGAATAACTCAGAGATTTTGATTGTTTTGTTGTACGACTATTGTGCTTTAGTAAATGAGCATGATGAGCTGGTAAATAATTGGCAAATGAGCAGAATATATGTATATATATATATAACGGACATCTTTGATATCTATTGAAGGGAGTTAAAAAGGATAAAAAAGGGATGAACTTGCTGAAATAATGCCTATTAAAGTAAATTTGAGAAAAGCGATGAACATGAAACGAAAGAAAAATTTTCAAATGCTACCAAAAGAACTCCATCAACTAAAGTATGAAGTCATAAGTATCAGAAGATACACTTTGCTTTGTCAAAAACACACAAGCAAGCAAAATTCAACATGCTATTTGTCGAACATCAAAGGACAGTAAAATTACAATAGCTTGAACAAAAAATGACAGTTTTACTTGCAAATAACATTCCTGTAATGTTAGCGAAAACTTTCTGTGATTTGTGTCTTTTTTTTAAGGTCACACACACACATTTGAAACATTTTAGTTCAGTTTTCTTAGATTTTTTCCTAAAATTATCAAAGGAAAATTAAAAAGTCCTTGAAAGTAGATAGGTATATTTTCTCTGAATTAAATTATTAATTGGAATTACATTTTTATTATATACTTTAAAAATAATTATAAAAAAAGGATTGGGGTGACTCACAATAACCCCGCTCGACCATTAGTATCGAGTGTGCGCCTGCTCCAGGGTTAAAACATGTTGATGTCTTTTCACTTTAAATATTAAAAATAATACAATTATTTTCTTCGGAATTTTTTATTATTGCTCATTATTCAACATCAATTCTAAATGCTAATTCTGTGAGGCTTAAAATTACAGTTCACTTAAAACTAATTATAACTTGAGCAATCATTTAAAAAAATCATTTTACATTTTTGTAAACTTTGTCGCGCACTTGGGCTTACTCACCTTACATTTAAGCTATTGTACCAATAATATCTTATTTTCTTATAAATGAACTCGTACAAAGTGCGGGTACTTCAGCCGGTATACTTTTAATATATCAGGGCTGCACAGAGTATTTTATAACTAATTTATATTAATACTAAATTAAAAGAAGTTTAATAAGTATTAGCGACTTCCATGGGCTTGCCTTGCAGAGCAAAGTTTTTTAAAGGAATGCTTATATGATTAGAAATTGACCCTCTGAGTTACCTTTCTATATTTAGCTGATATCTATATTTTGTCTTCTAAGAAGCCACTGCATTTTGCAATATGTTCCAATTTAAAAATTACAGAAAGAAAAAATAACATAATAATTATCCTATTACTTATTTTTTTTTGCTTAAAAGTAACATATACAAAATGTAATATTTACGTTATTAACTTGTACGGTTTATAATTAAGATCGTGTATTGTAGCTTTAGCGTCAAAGAGTATTAATATTGCATTCAGTACATTATTGATGTATAAGGAGGGCGCGATAAAAATTGTGATTGAAAAGGGGGGCACCAGTATTGAAAGTTTGAGAAGCACTGATCTACTAAAAGTAACAAATAAAGTGGAAGGAATTATTAACAGCAAAGCTTAATAAAGTATACGAGTACAGATTTCTTTTAATCGTAGCTCTTCTTCATAAATTTTAAAATATTATTACATATTTAAGTAGTGTAATACTTCACAAATTATCATGGCCGATATAAAAATGTTTTCTTTTATTCAAATTATACATTTTTTTCTGTTGTAATGTTTGAAAACATTAAAATATTTGGAACTTTCTCATTGTTCGGGTTTATTTTTCAAATTAAAACAGTGTATTTTTTTTTTACTATTTCCTTTCAAATTGAAATATGATCTAAGAAATATTTTGTGGAATCAGAATTTGGTCTCATTTTCTAACAAAAGTCTTCAATGAAATAAAAATGAGCAAAAACCAGATATTTGTTTTATTTCAAACATACATTTTCTAGTGCAATGGTTACTTTTAGGACAAAACAGTTTTTTTTTTTCAAAATAAGTATTCATTCAATATTGAAAAGATTTAAAAAAGGAAAAAAATAAATGATGTACATAACATAAAGAGTTTTGTGTGTTTTTTTTCCTTGATGCATAGGTTAAAGTAATAATTTAAAAGTGCATTTATTACGCAAAGTTAAATTAATAATACTGCCGGCAAAATAATAACAATAAACTAGTTTAGTCATAGTGTGTAGTTTTCATATTTATTTCCCATGTATGTAACCCAAGAGCTATTATTTTATCACAATCGTAGAATCTGATTATTTTCTTTTTTTATCCAACTAGAGTTATCCAATAAACTGTGAACATTTATTTTATCGTCGTTCTGGTATGCAATATTTTTTATTTCTTTATTTTACCAATCCACCTTTACAATTTTTTCTAACAGCAATCCGAGAGTCTTCATTTCATACGATATTTATTATTGTACATTCTTTTGAATATAATACAAAGGATTTAAATAAAGTATTGCACATTTTTATTTTTTATTTTAATATAGAATAGCAAAAATACCTTTGTATTGTATTGCTTTACGAATTTTTCACATTTAATAGAATGAGAAACAAGTCTGTGAAATAAAAAAGAAAAAGGTTTTATGTATTCAGCCTATTGATACTTCACACGTTATCATGTAAAAGCTCTTTTTTTACAGCTATTGTGATTCAGTGGAGTATAAAGAACCTTTTTAGGAAGCTGCTTTGTTTCTGCTATCGCAAACAGAAAAATACAGTGTGAGCATCGATTCTTTCAAAGCTACTTTGTTCATTTCATAAAATAAGAATTGTGTATAAAAATTAAATCTTCTCGACTAGAATTATTCGAAAGTAAATAAATTTAGTTTAGATTAAAATGACATAAATATAGCATACAAAAACTTGTAGAATGTATTTTTCTCCCAGCTAACCAAATTTGGGCCATTATATCGACCTAGTTTAGACCTATTTCAAAGCTTGTATCCTTTACATCCCAAGCTTGAACATAACCTTTCCACAGTATGAGTTATTCATTTATCTATCGACGGTACTTAGGAGTACCACTCACTTTTTCATATTACACAGAATAACCATTTTTACGAATAATTTGACGATATTTAGCAGGAATTCTCTTTTAACTCCGCGTGGAGGTGGTAGCCGAGTGGTATAGGTATCGGATCGTGGCTTGCCTTGTCACGAGTTCGAGCCCAGTACCACTAAAGACCCGCCGTGTAGGACAGCGATGCACGGTAAATCTGTCGAGAGCTCAAACATCATCCCGTTGATGTGGTGTGATAGTTAGGAGAGGGGGTGCCAGCTCAGGCGACGTCCACGTTACTTGACCGTGGTTCAAAATTGCGTGGTCCGCCGCCAAAAACCCTCGTGTAGCTGAACAGTGCTACGTTAATATTCAATCAATCAATCACTCTTTTAACTCCGCCCTTCCTGAATACATGACAGCAAAGGTTCTATGATGAATGTTTTGGTGGGGAAGGCGAATATTTTTAAAAACGAAGTTGCATTTTCAGCTGACATTTTGATCGGATTGCGGAGATTGTCATTTTTGTTCAGAAAAAGTGCTTAATGTCAAAAGGTAAGTGCCTTATTTTTTTTTGTATGTTAGTTAAGACCTGAAAAAACGATTTGACTGTTTATTTTTAGTTAACAATGTATATAATTAATTTTACATTTTGCATAGACGTTGCATAGACGTTGCTTTTTTGGGCGTCTGGACTGCGAAGCAGTCCTCAATCCCATATCAGGACATGTCTTCGATGAGGGGCATGGCGAAAGTGGTGTTGTACGTTCTGCTGAGTGGCATGATGACGATTGGCTGGACAATAGGATCCGGGAGGCGTGGCTACTGTGCTTTGTCGGGATGGTGGTTTTTCAAAGTAATTTTACATTTGAATAGCTTTGTGGTATTTATAAGTACCGACAGCACACTGAGTGTTAGAGCAAGTATTTAATTGTTTTTTTCGTTCGTGTATCTTATTGTCGGTTTTGTTGTATTGTTATATCGTTAATGTAGTGCAATAGAGTTATGTATTTTTTAGCATTTCTTTTTGCTTAACTTATTTTTTTTTAATTTTTTATTTAAAGTTTTGAAAAATTTTAAACCTTGAATCTGAATTTGTATTTTTTACTCCACAATTAAATGAAACACCTATTATTTATTCTTAAATTAGCAACATTTTAATTTCTTTATTTGTAACTGAGATTTAGCAATAATGTAGAAGATTTTCAAGGTGCTATTATTATTATTATTATTATTATTATTTTCTTTTTCTTAGAGGGCCTGTAAAAAAGAAGTTCAATCCTCACGAGACTTTTTAGTTGTTACAAAACCTACCATCTGGAAGCAGTGATGCACTAACCGATGATTCTTCAGATGAAGATGTCTCAACAAATTATCTACTGGTATTTTCATTAAGATGGTTATGAAGATACAGAACAAGACTCAAGGTGCAGTAAATCATGTTCAGAAAATACAATATTTACTACCCCAGGATACAGTGCTTTAAAAACATTCAGCCGAAACCTCACTCAAAATGCACACCGTGTAATGAATTTTTGTTTATTGAAAAGGAAAGATCTGTGTTTCTCTTTGAATATCATCAAATTAATTTTAAGTGTAAGACCTGCTTTTGTGTGACAAAAAAGTAAATAAACTTTAAAGAATTTATTGTTTTCAAAACTAAATATTTTGTGCTATAAAATACTAATGTTTCCTGGTTAGTTATCATTTCTAAGAGTTAAAATCCGTTAAAAAATTCATCTGTATTTTTGTATTATGAGAATATTTTAGACTAACTAGTATACCCGTTCTTCGCACAGGTGAACTGAAAAATTAAACAACACAGATTGAAGGATAAAGAAGTTTTTAATGGGTTAAATTTACGTTAATTGCAAATTAAACAAAAAAAGCCTTTTGCATATCTCAGCTAAACAAAAAAAAGAAAGAAAGAAAACACCTTTGTTAAATTTTAAGAATGTAGTTCTGATAGCTGATAAAAAGGATTTTTTTTTTATTTATAATTATTCGTAACACTCTTGAGGGTCGATTTTTGAAAATACCTCCCTAAGCTGATTTCTGCTGAGCAAAAGTAACACATTGCTAAAAGTTTTGTGTAATGAACGCTTAAAATAGTGTAAATAATTTATATATGAAAGTGTAATACATTAATATTACTTTCTGTTGTATTTATTTTATGTTAAAATTGGAATATTCGCAAGCAACTCCGTTTCTTAAATTATAATGGCTATAATGGCGATTCAATGAAAAAAACAGCGAAATGATAACGATAGAGTCAAGTTGGCAAATGTCTAGCTACTTTCATAGCTTGAGCTTTATTAGAGCTTTGTAAGGCCCGCCGTGTAGGGAAGCAATGCACGTTAATACTTTATCCACCGCATTATGATTTACTGCACTTTTTTTCATACAATATTTTTTTGGATCACTACATAGAAAATTCAGGGATATACATAAACAAATACTCCATTTTGGGAAATTTTATCCGTTAGAGATAATAAGTTAATTAAAGATATTCCACTGTAAAATTAATTATATCCACCGTTCACTTAAAATAAATAGTCAAATCGTTTTCTAAGGTCTTCATTAACATACAAAAACATAAGACACTTAAATTTTGACATAAACTATTTTTTCGGGACAAAAATAATGATCTTTGCAATCCGCTGAAAACGCCGTCAGCTGAAAACGCATATCAGCTGCAAAACTGTTCGGCTTCCTTGCTAAAATACTCATCATAGAACCCATGTTGCCATAGATCTAGGTAAAGTGGATTTCAAAGAATATCCCTGCTAAGTATTGGTAGAATATTCCTTATAAGTTGGTTTGGTGTGGTAGTTAGGAGAAGGGGGTGCCAGTTCAGGTGTCGTCCACGTCACTTGACCATAGTTCAAAATTACGTGGTCAGTTCCCAAAAGCCCTCATGTAGCTGAACAGTGCGACGTTAATATTCACTCACTCCAAAAAATACAGTACAGTTTATATTTATACTTATTTTTATACTTAAAAATGCAATATCCGCCTATTCAATTAAAATTATTGCGTTATAATTAACTACAAATCACAAACAAACTATGCAAATATGTCCAAATGATGTAGTGTGATAGACAATGTTTATCTACTAAAATTATGCTACTGTCCAGAAGCAATAAATGTATTTATTTTGAAAAAAAATCAATTTCTTACTACCAAATATGCATAATAAAATCATTAAAAAATTCAAATAAAGAGAGATTTATAACAACCTTTTCCATCAAAACTTAGTTTTATTCTGAAATGAAAAAAAACTATATAGGGATTATGCTGATCACAGGAATTAATTAGAAGCGAGCGCCTTGCGTAGCCAAAACAAAAAGGGTTATTTTACAAACAAAAGAGATATAAGCTAACATGGGCTTTTTTGCAGCGCACGCCAGAATAACTTGCTGATGTTAGAATTTTTTCCTACTTACTTGACACATATCGTTATATTTTGGACACTTTTCACAATATCTTTATAAATTATAGCCTATGTGTTATACTGATGTCTTAGCTATATTACTGTAAAGTTTCATTAAAATCCATTCAGTTGTTTTTGCGGTAAAGACGTCCAAACATCCTCACAAACTTTCGCATTTATAATATATATCTAGATTTTTGTGTACTGACGGTACTTTAAAGCACGAATATAATTAATTAGCTCTAATGGATTAAATTTTCCAAAGTTGAGTATTTTGCTTATGTATATCCCTTAATTTTCAAAGTTGTGATTCAAAAAAATATATTGTACTAAAAAAATTGCAGTTAATCATAATGCGGTTGATAAAGATTAAAGGAAGGATAATATTTTTGTATCCCATTAAAAGTAAATATTGAATGTACAAATAATTTTCAAAAAACTAAGAATTATAAAATTATAACATATAACATAAAAATTAATAATTTTCATTATTTACCACACTTACTTTCCACAATTAGGGCTCAAAAAGGCTTATTGTTGACAATATATTTGAAGTGTTTTTTAAATAATGAAAACTAAAGAATAAAAAATCCGTTTCTTTATTAATTCTAGTTAGCTTTTGATAGTTAGTATCGTATTAATTTGTGTAAAACAAGTATCAATCGTTCTAATTACAGAGGAAAATTAAAAGCTTAGATACTTAATTTGTCAAAAGAATTAATCTAGCAATTAACTAATTCATACCTCAATAAAGATAACTCAATACTTATCAAAAAGTATCAAATTACCATTATTTGCTTAATAAATCCGTTTATATACCACTCAACCTGCTCAAACAGAAAAAGAATTTCAAATAAATACATATTTTATGGAACGCTTTCAGAAATAGTATACTGCAAAAATTGCTTGTAATAATGAACTATAAACAACTTTTACTGATTTAATTGTAAACAAAAAAAAATTCAAATTAACTGTAATAATTTAATACCCTGATTTGTTTAAAGAGAGTTATAGTTAAAAGTGTCCCAGATAACTTGAAATCTGAAATCATCATAAATATTCTTGGAGAGGGAGTGTTTAACATTTTTTTATTTTATGTAAAAGATGATGAAATTGAAAATTTTGAGTTACTAAAACCGTTGGTTTCAAGCGAATTTCAACCCCCGCACAACTTAGAAAGGCCTATTTTTTTAGAAAAGCCAGAAGATAGGTGAATTAAGCACATGTTCACTTAGCTACTTGCATAAGTGCTATGCGCCAAAATTACCACAAAATTAAAAAAAAGTCCCTGTTTTTGAATCTCTTTATAATTTGATGTTCAGCGATAAATTTTTGGATACATTAGACCAAGAAATTGTGCTCCACACATTACATGATTCGTAGAACTATTCAAGTGTTTACTCTCAAAACGAAAGTGACTCTAACCAAAAAAAACCTCAAACATAGTGTGTTTAGATAAAACCTCGAAACAGTTTCAAAACTTAAATCCAGAATTTTAGACAAGAGAACTAAATTTCTTGCTATGTGTGAGGAACCATACCTAATATTTTACAGTCTATTTTTCTAGAAACTGTGCGGAAAACGATGAGATCAGGAAACGAAAATGAATGCACCGACAACTAAAACATCTATCTAATAAAAATGAATACTTGTTTCATGAATCGCAGCGTATAAAAATTATATTTTGTTGATAATATCCCATTTATTTTCCTTTTACTCATCTGTTCAAATTCGGTTATCATAAACAAGGAATGCTTTTCGGTAAAAGAAAAGAGTGTATTCTCAAATTACTCTAACCAGTTGTTTGGGGAAATAAAGAATATAGCTGTCGTGTCAAAATTTACTATCTCATTGACAGGTAAAACAGCAACAAGTACTTTCTCTGTTAAATGAGCTGCAAATAAGCTCAGATTTAATAATGCCTTTCGAAATCTGAATGAGATAAAGGGAAGCGATGGCGAAATTTTTTTGCACACCATATTTGAAAAACAAAATTGTGAGAAAATCAGTATGACGTATTAGTTGATTCGCGGAAAAGTGTCAGATTGTATGACTTATTTTTAGTGAGGTAACTTGGTGGAAAAGGATGATTTTAGCAATGATGTCTCATACTTTAGATTGCAATATATAATGCTGTGGTTCTTAAACTTTCGATCTCCCCCTTTATGCATCAGCCAGACATTGAGGCCCCTAAAACTTTTGAACAATCTTGTTGGATTTCCTACACATTATATATATACTGAGTGATTTAAAGGCTCCTCAATTGTCCTAAGACCATAATTTTTTAACACTTCTTTTCTTTTTCCTTTTATAAAACAGTGAGTATCTAATTACACATGTATATAAAATATTAAAAAAATACTAATTTGAAATAAATAAATAATGTAGGCGCAAAACCAATAGGCATTCAAGATGAATGAAATCGTTATCGTATTGGCGTACTATGTGAATTCAGTTCTTAATCTTTTCATATGTGTTTCTATTATATATGTTTTCTTTTCAAAATATTATGCTTTATAGTTATGGCTATGTAGGTGCAAACAATAAAAAAAACTAAATTAATATTCTTGATCGAAATGCATGTTCTAGTAAATATTTTTATTGAGTACAATTGAGTGATCTAGTCTAGGATGGCACATCTTTCAATTATTCCACGATGTCTTACAGAGTCACTTTAAATATGGAAATCCTAACTTTAGATGAGATACCTTCTCAGATCCCCTAAAAACTCGCTGCGGAGCCCGGTGGTTCGCGGACCACAATTTAAGAATCTGATATAATGGACAAAGTTCCCAAACTTACAGGAAATTATACACCAAACAAAACAAACACACGCGACTTAAAACGTTAAAGTAATACTGTCTGATTAAAAACTCCAAAATGTCGAGTAGGTTATCTTTAACTGAAAAATGGAAGTGGAAAACAAATACATATATATATGGCAAGCCCCAGGCCTGCTTGTAAAATGAGGAGGGCATCATCTCTATAATAGTCTTTATTTTGCTTCAATCACATTAAATCCAACATGGCGGCCCTTTGGCGCTCAAACGAGTAGAACAATAAACAACACTTTGGCGAGGAGTCACCAGCTAAGCCTTTTCGAGTATGCGTTCTCCCTCATCAGCGCTCGCCCCACCTTTAAGTAGGCTTATTTACCCATAAATCTTTACGCGATGGTAAAGAGATTGCTCTATTTTCATTTATTATTTACTTAATTTTGAATCTAAGCTTTTCAAACCTGTCATATATATATATATAGAGAGAGAGAGAGAGAGGTTATAGCAGAAAATAATGAGAGAGAGTTATTGTGGTATGCAAAAAATGGCACCATATATTTGTGCATCGATTACAGAAAATTAAATAAGATAAAAAACAGAGGCAGATATAAACTCGGTATTATTTAAATGGTAATAGATAAATTAGGGAATGGAAAAGTATCTACGCCCTTTGCTTTAATAAAAGATTTTTTCATGTAGATGTAAACGAAGCAATCAGAAAATATACGGCGTTTATTGCAGAGACAGATCAGTACGAATTTTTTAAACTGCCATTTGGTTTATTCGTTAGCAGTAAATATTTCCAAAGATATATTGTAGTTGTTGCCGTGTGTATTTTATCCTGGAAGCATATGAAATACAAGTGAAGAAGAACAGAAAGTATACAATACAACAGAAGAATATACACATTTATTAAAGATGATGATCCCAGCATATAACTAGAAGGGGTGCGCTGCTTTCCTTTCGAGACGGGAATCCATTACAGGTGAAATACCAACTTCTTTCCCGAAGAAAATGCAACCATGTCTTACTCAGACTTCGAGCTTGAACCCTTTGGGTAACAAGCCGAGGGTCATAGCGATCATAATGGCTGGGCGACCAAAGATATATTAAGTATCTTAATTATTCGTAGATTATATCATAATTCCGGGGTTTAATGAGGAAAATGTCCATGATAAATTAGCTCTAGTTTTAATAACGACTTCTAAGTACGCACTTAAGTTAAATCTAAAGAAATGCCAGTTTTTGACGACCAAAAGTTAAATTCTTAGAGTATACAATTGAACCTTCATTGGAAAAGACAGGAGCAGTCAGTAATTTTCCACTACTTACAAATGCAAAAGGGGTCAAAAGTTTCCTGGGGTTCAAGGGATAATTTTAAAAATACATTCCTTCTAACGTCATGAAGATATTTATCTTCTTATTTTAAACATAGTATATCTCTAGCTAATGAATTTTAGTTAAACTAATGTTTGTTTGTTGCTTTTTTATATATAGTAACGTGACGTAAAATTTACTGCTATTGGTAACATTTCAAGACATAATGATTCTACCTACAAAGAAAGAGTAGCAAAAATCCCTACTGAAGATTAGTATAATTTATAAATATACGAAAGCTCTTAGGAAAAAGAATTAAATGTTTTTGTTCATTTATAAAAGTAATGACCAGCAAAATATTATATTATCTTTTCCCTTCTCTTTAAAAGCAAAAATGCATTTATAGCTATCTATATTAAGCATATTCTACTAATCAAATTTTTCGAAACACCTTTTGTTCACGACGTCACTGATTCTAACTATACTAACTAACTGAAAAAATTTGTTTCACCCCCCTCCGTATTTTTCTTTCAACAAATATTTTTGAATTTAATAACTTAAATGTATTTTTTAATGAATTCGTTACTTTGACGCAAAATAATAATAAATGCATTAAAAATTCAAACTTACAAGAAAAAAAATATTTGAAAATGACACAAAAGTAAAACGAATGTCACCTTTTAGTTTACAAATGTAAACTTTGTCTAAATTAGAATATCTGGAAGTAATCTAATTTACGTGGAAGAATATTCATTTTTCCTGTTCTTTATAATTCATGAATAGGAAGAAAAGAAGTATAAAATTAATGCTTTCGAAGCTAAAGGTAATATGTTTATTTTTCAAAGAGGATTGCGAGCTGGAACGTTTCTTGACATTCTGACGCCTTCAAACTCTTCCAAGGCAATTTTAATTATAGTCCGGTAAAAAAATGGTTGAAAATATCTTGCTGTATTTCACGTTCTTTTAATCAATCATAAATGTTTACGAAAATATTTTGAACTTTTGTAATTGGGAGAAAACATGCATTTAGATTAAATGCGTTTTTAAGAAAAGTAAAATATTTAACAGTCACATCTTACAACGGTTACAATTTCCCTTTTTAACAGTTAAAAATGTTACATTTTCCATTAACTTTATGAAAAATTTCATTTAAGTTAAAACAATAAATGTGTTTTTGAGGAAAAAGTGTCATTTTGAAATTTTACGTATTTTTGTTGTGGGGCACTCGAAATAAATTACGGAAATAATCTTATAAAAATAATTTGTTTCTGGCAATTTCTCCTAATATATGTAGAAAATTTTAAGTGTAAAAATAATTGACATGATAGTAACTTTTATATGCAGTATCAAGTAAAAGTATTTATTCAGATATATTTTAGGATGAAATATTATAAAAATAGATTTGTAAAAAAATTGGTACTTAATGTATTTATGTGTGTAAAACTTAGTATGGTGTGTAAAACTTTTTAATGAATTTCTAAGAAATTGTTTGCTTGCTTTCCTATTGCTTACATCTTAAAGAGAACTAAAAAAATCATTAAGTTTATTTGAACAAAACTTTAAAGAGTTCAACTATGCAACATTATAGATTCATATGAATATATTTTTCTTATTTTAATGTATTTTTATTACACATTTTTGCATTGTTTCATTCTTAAGAAACCTAAAATCGGATATTCTTAAATATAATATAGTATATAAGTCCTGAAATAAATACATTTAATAATGTTTAAAATTTTATTTGATATTCATATTCTTATTAAAACAATACTTGTAAAATTTACAGATTATTTTAGTAGAAAATTGTGAAATAAAAAATGAATCTAAAAATTTACTTTTTAAACTATGTTTGCATCTTTTTCTCGGTGATTTTTACTCAAATTACAGTTTGGGCAGTTTAAAAATGATTCGTTTTCACTTTGTTCATACTGTAGCATTTTTGTCTAGAATCTTAAATCAAATACCTACTAAAAATATCTGAATAATAGGTAAGAAAATAATCTAAAAAACGCACTACTTTAAACATTAAGATTTAAAGGACATAATTAAACTGGCTAAATAAATACTTTGATTAAACACAACGTAGGAATATACACATATTTACCGTAATGGGTACCAAAATTACCAGTCATTACAGAGACAGGTAATTATCCCACATTTCTCACAAGAAGTGTTAGGGAAAAAAGACACTTCCAAAACAACTACAAATTAGCAAATTCTTTCTATTTTGCATACTCTCAGTTTCTGAAAACAGGTATCTATCTTTGAGAGTGCTGTATCTTTAAACGTGCACGAAAATTCTAGAGAAACAAGTTCTCGGGACGAAGAGAAATATTTTCTTTTTCATAAAGAGAAATTCTGTTGTAGTGCTCATGTTGTTAAATGATAAAGGGTTTTCAACATGTTTTTAAACTAAAATTTTTCTCTCGATCTCGAAAGCACATCGTCATTTTTCTTTCTTTTTATTAATGATCCTTATCCAGTTTCACAAAAGATTTCTATTCTTCAGTTTCGAAATCTCTGTAATGCATAAGGTTACAGGTCCAACAAATAATTCAATATTGTTTAATGTCTTATGTGTGTGTTTTTTTTACTATGACAAGCTGTCACAGGATAGAAAATGTTGAAAAGGCAAAAAGAAAAAAGGTTCTTTATTTTTTATGTCAACGGTATTTTATTTAAAAGAAATATCTGCTGTTTCTTTCTGAGTATATATTGAAGGACTTGAGGAAAGAGTTCGTAAGGTAGCTATTATGATGGATTATATTATTTTCCATGAAATCCCCAAAAGAAATACTGACTTTTTCAAAACCTGTAGCAGGTATTTAATTCATTATGTGTGTGCGCGTGCGTGTTTTATCAATAATCATATAAAGATTTACTATATATCTTTTAACGGAACACAATAAAACAAAGATTTAAAGAACATAAACAGGAGAGTCACAGTAATATATAAGTAAACTGTTTAGCTGAATTCACACCAATGCTGCCAGCGTCGAGCGTTAAGCGTCTAGCCAATCAGAGACTTCATCTCGGGCGAAATGAAGTCTCTGATTGGCTAGACGCTAGACACTCGACGTTTGTACGCCTTGGTGTGAATGAGCCTTTAGTCTAAGACTGTAGAGTTTAAAAAAACACAAAAAAATTGAAAAACAATTTATTAAAAATTAAATTATTTAAAAAAATTTATTAAACTTTATTTAAAAAAATTAAATAAAGTACTGAAAATATTAAAGAATTATAAACTTAATACTTAGCATTTATTTTACATAGGTAACTAAAATTTAGTTACCAGTATCAAATATCAAGAAAAGAAAGTATACATATCTAAGTTAGAAAATTATGTATCTAAATATAAATAGAAAATTTACGGCACAGAAACACATCAATAATGAAAGTTCTAAACGTAACCGAACAGTATCGCATATAAATAAAAATTGATGAAAATCTAAAAAAACAATTATAATTATAGCTAAAAAAATTATTAAAATCATAAATAATATTAAAATTTATCGGATGAAACAGACCAAGGAAAAATTGAACCAAGGCGAAAGGGAAAAAAATAATTCAAAAGTAATGACCTCTGGCGGCATATCTTTTAAATGTGTACTAGAATGAAAAATATAAGCCAATAACAATTAATTTTTAAACCAGACGAAAATACTAAATTTAATTAAAAAAATCCAGCTTAATTGAAAAATATGTATTGAAAAGAAACAATGAATTGTTTAACTTGATAACAATAATTGTTAATCTTTAACTTATTAGACATGTAATTATGAAGAAACTTAAAAGGAAAAGTCGATAATTTTAATAAGCTTTTTATATTAAAAAATAATTTAGTATTATTTCTGTGCATTATATTATTATGCTATAAATAATTAAATATTATGATTATTAATTACAGTAAATTAGTCTATTATATAACTCTTTCAGACTGTAATTCTTTAATATACGTAATATTTATAGAAAATATTTATTAAAATAATATCTCGTTAAAACAACATGATCAATTAAATATCTTTCTTTCACTTTTGCCTCTGCGTCTATACTTATGAACATCTAAAGTAATTAAATTTATAAAGTTAACTGCACTATATTCATATTTTTTAAATTTATTTATTAATTAATTTAAAAGTTGATGATTTTTCTTTTCAATTTGTTTATAACAATTCACAAAATTTCATCACTTTATAATTTAAATCCACTTTATACACATTTACTATCGTTAGAATCTTCTAATAATTTTATTAATTTATTACACCATTATGTGTAATTGGTGTAAATCGTTTCAAAATGTACTTAATTTAAAATATAGTTCGTAAACTTTATTTTCATGTTATAATTAGAGGTAGAAAGGTAAAATAAACTTAAAAAACTTCAACCGTCTCGCTTCGATAATTTCAAGAAAACACTCAGTATGTGTTTCAAAAATATTTTTACGTTTTACTTAAGAAAATAATATGAAACACATAAGGATCTTAAAATTTACTACTTTGTACATTGAAACACCTAAAGAGTAACTATACGCGTTACAGACTCAAGGTTCTGCAAAAAAACTTTTTGTGACGTTTATTGGAACAAAAAAACTTGAGTAACAGCACAGCACAGAGAAACACACAAAATTGGGAACAGTTTTAAGGAGAGAGATACATATAAACTCTAATTCCTCATCTGACATCATTTTGTGAAGTAATCAGGAACCAATCCGTGACCGGAGAGTGCATGACATTACTTTAATCCTTACGTCATAGTTAAGATGCCACGCGCGTGATCAGGGAGAGTTCACGGATAAATCAATAACCTTGCAACAATGCATATTAATCAGTTTTTCTTCAGCATGTAATTAGAATAAACTCAACTCAGTGGCTCAACAGCCTGTGAGGGCCAAACCTACTGTGCCCATCTCAGTTTTTGTGACCTTGGGCACAAAGGTGCATGAGCAGATGTTCCGATCAGGTGGGCAATATGACACAAAAACCCCAGTGTTTAGTTCCCAAGCAATCTTGGTACGCCTTTATTGATCAACTGAAGGAATGGAAAGCTGAGCCGACCTTGCCCAACCCTGGATTTGAATGCCAGCACGAATTAGGATAAAAGCTTTAGCAAAAA
The DNA here is from genome assembly GCA_019973935.1 of Trichonephila clavipes. Lineage (NCBI taxonomy): Eukaryota > Metazoa > Arthropoda > Arachnida > Araneae > Nephilidae > Trichonephila > Trichonephila clavipes. Next base: position 1,179,493 of record BMAU01000722.1, on the reverse strand, counting down.
ATGAATTTTTCGGTATCACTTTCAAATTAGTGGTTTACAAGGATCATGAAGAAAATAAGCTATTTTTCTACAATTTAAGACTCTGATACATTCAAGATATAGTATTGAAATTTAAGATAAAAATAAGACCATTCCCAAATTTTCAAACTTCTAAAGTATTTAACTTTGTACGCCTTTCATATACGACTGCAGAATAAATACCAATTAGTTCTTCTAGAGAAGAATATTAAGAAACCTTTTTTAATGCTTAAGCCGTTTATTTATATTAATTTTTATAAAACAAATTTTCATTTCTAAGATGTTTTAATAGCAAAAAAATATTACAAAATAAATTTCTTTCCTCTCAATGAAATTGGGAAATTAAGTAATGCAGATGAAAAAGAAGTCTTCTTAACGTTAAGTAACTCTGAAGAAGTTATATCTTTTTCTAGTTCCCAATTTATTCTTCATATAATATTTAATTTTAAATTTATAATTCTTTTAATTATTTTCTCCTTTCCCATTTTCAAAACAATTCTGATACATAATATTCATATTTATTTTCATTATCATACTGCCATTATATACATACTTTTACTTCATAAGACTAAATTTATATTTAAAGGAAATTAACTCCGACTGCAGTGACTTTTAGAAGTTAAAGTGCCAACTAGTATGTCGGGTAGAATTTGAACAAATAAAGACTAAAACATTGCATTTAAAAAGTTTTATTGTGGAATCTCATGAGGATTCCCTTTGGAACTAACAGAGAGTAATATTCTTTGACGCTTTACTTAAATTTTAACTGCCACCACCTTACAATTGAAACAAAGTAGGGAAATTAGATTTTAAGGTAGAAAAGTCAGACAGAGACGGATAGATAAATGTGGAAGTGAATAGTTGTTAGTTAATTGAAAAGTTAACTATTAGATTTGCGTTTTTTTACAATTATATTTATTAACTAGTAATCATCGTCTAGATCCAAGTACTTATTGTAGTTAATAGTGAAATTTACGGTGGAAAGTTTTCTGATGAGACTTCTTGATCTTTGAATCCGAGACCTCAATGTATTACAGCAGCTTCTCTCATTCGTTGGCAGTTTTTCAGATGAATCAAATTTAGATTGTTCTAATTCTAGTTTACATATTACAGATAACTCTAAATTCGACAAATTGATAAATAAATGCATTAGCTTTACCGTATGTATTTGCAATTATTCTTACTTGCGGTTTGCATCTACATCTATTGTAAGGTTGGGTTCAAGTCAAAATCTTAGTAAAGGACCTACTGAGATTGTGGGGAAGGTGACCGCTACATTTTTAGCTATAAACAGCTGTATTGAATATTGTGTAATTGTCTAATTTACGAGTAAATAGATGCATCAATTGCTAAAGTCCATTGTTTCATCAAGAAACAAATCAATCTTTAGAAAAAAAATTAAATAAATGGAATGTGTGTATTTCACCCTATTTGTATTTCATTGATGACTTTAACTTTCCTTACAGTAGGTTAAAATGTCAAATACTGGCATAAGAAGCACAACGCATACATACAGAAACTATTTTAGCATATTTAACGACCTCTAAGAAGGACTTAAGGCAGCCACTTGTCTGCTGAGATGGTTTCAAATATGTTCTATCGGATTCAGCTGGGATATCAAGCTAATAATTCCATTCAATATGTATAAACTAGAAACCTAGATTTATTCATCAAAAACTCTAGTTCGGTAAAATGGGACATTATATTCCACTAATTTTAGTTCATCCCCAGTAGTCCTAACATAAAGAATGACAAATAGAAAAGTTCTTACCGACATTTTTCACCAGTCACATTGCCTCCAAAGAGCTTTAGTGGTCTGCCCTCAAATTAATGTAAAGGGTGTTTTTTTAGAGAGGTATAGAACTTTAAATTGTAATAAAACAACGATGTATTATTCGATTGACATGAATTTTTTTTTATTCGAAACATAATCTTGTGGCATTACATTTTAAATATGATCAAGCAAGGCGTAGATTCGTCGAATGGGCCCAAAACGCGATTGCCGTTGCTCCCGATTTTCTTAAGCGAATTTTGTTTAGCGATGAAGCGCACTTCTGGTTGAATGGCTACGTCAACAAACAAAACTGCTGCATTTGGAAAGAAGCTAATCCACAAGTGTATGTCGAAACACCGTTATATCCAGAAAAACTGGCTGTTTGGTGCGCTTTATGGGCTGGTGGAATCCTTCTTCAAAAACGATGAAGACTACAACGTTACAGTCAATGGTGATCGGTATAGAGCCATGATTACTAACTTTTTCATTCCTGAATTGAACAATCATGATGTCCAGGAGCTGTAGTTCCAACAAGACGGTGCAACATGTCACACAGCTCGTGCCATAATCGATTTATTGAAAGACACGTTTGGTGACGGCCTAATTTCACGTTTTGGACCTGTGAATTGGCCTTCAAGATTTTGTGATTTAACACCGCTAGACTATTTTCTGTGGGGCTATGTAAAGTCATTGCTCTATGCGGATAAGCCACAAACGCTTGACCATTTGGAAGACAACATTCGCCGTGGTATTGCCGATACACGACCACGAATGTTGGAAAAAGTCATCGAAAATTGGACGTCCTGATTGGACTACATCCGAGCCAGCCATGGCAGTCATATGCCAGAAATCATATTTAAAATGTAATGCCACAAGATTATCTTTCGAATAAAAAAAATTCATGTCAATCGAATAATACATCGTTGTTTTATTGCAATTTAAAGTTCTATACCTCTAAAAAACACCCTTTATGTATCGTTTTCAAAAAGTCAGCCGAAAACATGATTCTATATCTTCGAGAATAGGGATGTTGTTGCTGTTGTCTTGTCCTTCCAGAAGTGAAGGGAGGAAAGTTGTCAGTGCCTAAGATAGGCTAGACTTCTACATGTACGCCTGTCGTTGGTCGTAGCCTTGAGTACCATACAGGTGACAATACGATTGTAGGATCGGGTCTTTCAATAATATTACTTTGGTAGTACGTGATGAGGCTTATTTTTTCTAAATCAGCACAAAACCTAAAACTAAACCATTATCCATTATCTTCAGTAAACCAGGTCTCTTCTAAGAAAAGTACAGGAATCAATTACTGTCTTAAAAAAGAAACGTCACTTATCCAATTCAAGATGGAACTTCTGTGACATAATTTAAAAGGGACTAACATTGTCGTCCACATAAACTACTAGTAAAGTCTTCTGCATAGTACCATAAAAGGAAATATTTTTAGTCCTTATTAGGGAAAAATGATCAGAAATGAGGTAAGACACAAAACTGTTCCACCAACTTTGACTCAAAAAACGCCAAAAAAGATCTAAAGCGGAAATCAGACAAATTTAGAGTTTCAGTGGAGATAAATGCATTAAATCTTAAAGAGTAAATCGCAACCATATGTTAAATCAAAATATAAAAAAAGCTTTTAAAAGAGAATATATTTTATATAATCTCAATCTTAATTTCACTATAAGCCAATGAAAATTGCTTATAATAATTATTAGAGAAACAGCTTAAAATTCATTAGACAACTTATGCAATCGTATTCACCGTATTAAAGAGTGCGGAGTGTTGCAAACGAAATAGAGAAATGTCTGTTTATTCTAAATTTGAGATGTATTCTGTTCTTGATAAATTAATAGCTCCAGTATCATTTCCCTTCAGCATTATTTTAAAAAAAACCATGCATTCAAACTAATGTACATCGTTAATATAAGATATTAATCCATTAAAAAAATTTCTAAAACATTACAAATTATATTTTCTTCCATGTTGCTACTTTATTTAATGTATTAAAACTATATAATGAATATTTTTAATTTTTATAAATTTTATATCGACAGTTTTTGTACCATTTGTAGAGAACACTAAAGCTACATAAAATTTAAAACAGAGAATGCTGTTATTTAATAAAATGGAAATGAATATAAAGAAAAAATAATCGTGTAAATCATACAAAAACACACAATGAATCCATATAAATGGGACGAAAAAAGTGCAAGTATAAACATGTTAACAGTAGATATATATAATATTACGCACGCGGACTTGTTTCAGGAATTTTGGTTTTCAAATATTTTTAGTTTTCCTACAGCTGTGGAAAAGATATTGCATCTTTTAGACATTAAATATCCATTTTTAATTGACAAACAAACGGCTAAAGTGGTTTACTACCTAAATTTGCCGAAAATTTTCCTAAATTTGCTTACGTAATAGAAAATGCCAAAAGTACTCTTTCTTAAATCAAAATCAAGTTTTAGATCTTATGTTATGGTGATAATTAAATTGTGATATTCAAGTGCTGTTATAATTGAATGCTAATCCAGGGATGGGAATTTCCTTCAAAATTGGGTAACATCAAGCCAAATCTCACTGTCACCTATTTGGTGCTTAAAACTATATCTAACCACAGGCGTACAACTGGTCCATTGCCGTGATGAATTTCGTGAGCCGCCTCGATCTGACACCATCAGACAGGTGGATTTAGCAATAGCAATATCAAAAAAGTTTTGAAAAAGAATTAAATGAATTTCTTTTTTTTTCTTTATAATGTATAAGACATCATTAAAAGTTGTTAGATTAATTAGACTGTAGCAACATTTATACCCAGAAAGCAATTAAGTAGGTAAAAACATAGCTTATTTACCTTTATTTACGTTTTTTGGAGAGGAACGACCAAGTGGAACTCGTAGAGTTCTTTCTCAGTGAAGAGAAGGAAAATTTATAGCGGCAAGTTTTCTTACTAAAGTAGGATGCTAAGAGTTCACTTCAAATATTAGTATAAATACATATACTACACTTCTTTCTTATTCTAAAATAAAAGGAAAAATTTCGAATGTAAATAATTAAACTCTCAATGTTTTCATTGAACCTAATTAGAAAAATTAATTAGACTTAAAATATATACCAGGTATAATTGAATGATAAAGAAATAAAATACAAAAGCCAAGATTACAAGTCTTAGCTTTTGTGGTTTGTACTTATCTTATAAAACATATTTTTTTCTTGGTATCTGCAATCCCATTCACCTTTTTATTAAATGTTACGTCCAACTTTAGAAGATTGTTCCCAAAAATGTTTTGTTATTTATAATTTTAATGACAATGATTTTAATGTAATCACCACCTGCAATGAAATTAACTTCAGTTAGAAATTTCATGATTTGTAAGAACACAATACCAGTTTTAAGTACGTAAATCTTAATACAAATGATATATATATATATATATATATATATATATATATATATAACTTTTATATACACTATATTTTTTAAAATGGAACAATTTGCATAACTAACTTAATAACATGTTTCTCATTTTATTTCAAAACGCCTCAAGATCAATACATTTACAATTCCTCATTTAAAACAGTAAAATAAAGTAAAATAAATGTATTGGGGGGGGATTAGCCACATTATTTTTGTATTTGCTTAAAATAAAAACAATCAGAAATATTTGCTGAAAATACATTTGAGTGCATAAGGCTCTTTATGTCAATAATAAATCTTTTTCCTCCCAAATTTTTTTAAAGACTGAAAATACAATTTTCCTCCAGGCGAAAATTTTCGAAATAGCTGTTTATTAAGACATAATTGTATTAAAGAAGACCGGTATAGATGTCACTATTTGTCAACTACGTCTATTATTTTATTATACAGGGTAAAAGACTGGTTTTTCAGAAACATTTTACATGAAAATATGCTTTGTACTACAACTCACTGCTTGTTGTGGAATTATGTAAGTCATGTATACGATGTGCGTGCTAAATTTGAGGGATTTAAAAATATGATTTTTTAAAAAAGAGAATATTGATTATTATTTATTTCTGAAATTGTTTTCAATATTTCTATTCATATTATCATTCTTAGGCTACTTCCTGTACAGGGTTTTAAAAAACTACTTACAAATTAGCACATATTATGTTAAAGATTCGAAGATTTGTAAAATGCTATCTCTTTTTTTTTTCCCAAGCTTGTTACCAAAAAGTTAGATATTTTAACAAATACAGACTATTTATACGTTAACAAATAACAATATTTAATTCCATTTATCTATATTAATTCATAAAGTATTTGAGTACTTTTCAGAGAACTTAATTTATATATTAAAACAGAAAATCGTTGTAAAGTGCATTAAAAAGAAATTCTTTACAATTTGAGCAATCTTTCTAGATATGATTAGATAATAAGTATAATTAAAAGTAAATTATATATAATAGATAACTCTTTCCAGTTCTTACAATGCCTAGTATATTTCATAATAAAACCATATGAACCTTTTAGCTTGCCTGAGAATCTTTGTGATTTAGAAACAAAAAATACTTACATAAAATAAATATATGTGTCTCTTTGAGCACCTAGTTAAGTGTTGATATATCTGGGAAAATATTTTCTGTCTTTTTATCCTCTCTCAATTTCTCATTCTCCTTGTTTTCATTCGTTTCTTTTCGTATCCGTTTTTTTCTGCCCTCTTTTTTTTCCCTTTTGTTTCCCTGTCTATCAATGTAGAATAAATGCACCCTTTTTCTCAAGTTTCTTACATTTCTCATGAATAAACAACGAATAGGAATACACTTTCTGATTGAGCCTTTAAATCATTCATTAATCGACACTTGAGTAACTACCAATTTCCATGGAAGAAATAAGTGACCATTTTTTTAGGGCATACTCTGAATTTTATGCGATATCTAACGCATAGTGCATTTTCAGTTAAAGATTGACAAATCTGTTGGATCTGAGCCAACGGTGGTAATTTGACTGTATCCACTTTCAATTAGCGGTGATATATGATATTAAAGGTGGTCTTTTCGGAAGAGGTCAAACTAATGATGGTAGAATGAGTTAGAATTCAAGTGATCCGAAAGAACTGATGCAATAATGAGCTTTTTTAACGAATTAAAACTTGGTATTCATGTACCATACTGTTCTATTTTCAAAATTAAAAAAAGAAATGTCTGTTGATTTATTTTATGAGTTTATTATTACATATTATTTATTAAGTTTGTGATATTTGTGTGAGTATTTAAATTCTAATTTTCTAATTTCATTTTCCAATTAATGCAAAGCAAAATTTTCTAAATTGTAAAAAAAGATCAAAGCTGATGAAAAAAATAATTTTATATACTTTGACATTATGTCATTATCTATCAGTTTTATTTTCAGTCAAATCCTTTAAAATGCATGATTGAAACATTCCGCAAATTTTAAAAAAATGTATTATGATAGCTTTTTTCCAACAATTTAGTATTGTTTGCATTGGTGAAAAATAAATTTAAATTTCTTTTTTCAATCATTTACAATGAAATATTTAATTAAACTTTTATTTACTGTTCATTTGCTTCAAAAACTGCCTAAACATTTTTTTTCTGCAACTCTTTGTCTTAGTGTAAAGAAATTAATAGATTTAAACACAAAGAGTGTGTGTATGTGTGTTTGGCTGACAACAGAAAAAATTTTAAATAATATGAGAGAAAAAAGAAAAATCTCACTCGGGTATTTTTATACAAGGACTTGTTCTACGCTATTGAGACAGGAAGAAAAAAAATTAGGTATTTTTTACTGAATGCGTATTCAACTGAACAAAGCAATCAGTTATATTGCTTAATACAGTGCTTTATGTGTGGTCACAGTAGCTTGGTTATCATGGTTACAAACACATTGCCAGCGTTGTCGTGTCACAGGTTCGAATCCTGATGTCACTAAAGATCCGGCATGTAGAAGGGTTGTTTCACGTTAAACTATAGGGGTTAAATTCCTACTATTTTTGTTCTGTGTTAGTTAAGATTTAGTGTGCTAGTTTAATTGTCCTCTTCACTCCACTAAGTTACAAAAATACCAGGTACGTCTCTATTAGCCATCGCGTTGCCTTAAAGCAGAGGTGGACAACCCAAATGACCTCGTGGTCCACTTCGGAAAAATTTTACAATTCCACGGGCGCATGTAAAAATATGTATCTTTATATTAGATTTAGATCCTTTAGAAACATTTGTTGGAGTGAAAATTTGAAACAGCCTGATATATTAGTATGGTTTTTCATGTATACAAACATAGATAATGTAATAATAATAATACAATGATAAAATAATGTTTAATCAATGCGTGTCTATTTGCATATCATAATTGATGTTGCAGATTTTCGTGAGTTAAGTTTTAACACGATATATATGTTTGATAAATTTCAATTTAGAAAAAAAAGAGATTCGCAGTAACAGAAGCAACGTGATAAAATAATAAAAGTTATGGGATTTATTTTTTACAAAAAAAAAAACTCTTTAAATAAAAATAATGTGCAAAATATCGAATTTTCTAAAGTTATAAAAAATTTTACAGGCCGCAAAATTATTCATAGCGGGCCACATGCGACCCACGGCACGCATGCTGCAGTGTGGCACGGTGGAGTTGTAACAGTGACAATCGTAGACATTCTGAAAAATTAAATAGTTTTCTTTTTTTTGCAATTGTATTTAAATGCTATATTATGTGATTGCATGTTATTTCGAAATTCAGGTCAACATATACTTGTGAAAAGATGTTTTCTATTATAAACATAAACTCAAAATATCGCTCAAAACCAACTGATATACACCTAAAACAACCTAATTTTCTTAGAGTCTTCAAGATATAATCTAATATAGATGATTTCGTATAAAAAAAGACTTCAAATTCACAAACTACATTATGTAAGTTCTGACTGTTTAATAATTAGTTAGAATTTTAAAAAAAATTTCAAGTTAATCATTTTCATCATATATCTAACTGAACTGATTGGACCTATAAAAAGTTTATTAACAATAAAACCTAAATTTGTAGGGTTGTCTTATTTATTACATTATTTTTAATTTTTCTCTAGTTATATATACCTGCATTCAAAATGCGCTATTTTCGCAAAAATCCCATAATACGTTTATAAGTAACACTTTTTCACGCTATCATTTTTTTTTTTTGTTTAAAAAGTTGGAATTGGCGTTCATAATTTTTTTACCAGATACTGTACTGTTCGAATAAATTGGGACAAATGGAGAAAAAGTGATTTTTTTCTCAAACCTTAGTTTTTTATTATTACATACCTTAAATAGACTGAAAAATCTGTACATTAGTACGAAGTATGTCTTCCTTTACCAGAAGTCCCCTCTGTAACCCGTTTTGGCATTGACTCTGCTAGAGTAGCACACATATTCTTGATTTCATCATCTTGGAAACACGCTAGTATAGGCCTTTTTTATCTTTTGTTCTGTTGTCGTATAATTCATCTTAGCGAAATGATTCTTAAGAATATGCCATAAGTTTTTAATCGGATTTAAATTTAGGGAATTTGCAAGCTAATCGAGAAATTTTATTTAACTTTCTGCATAAAAGTATGGACCAATTTCGAATTGTGACAAGGGGCCAAGTCATGCTGAAATGTTCCATCAAAAGTTTCTATGAATATAACAAGCCTACTACATAATATTTCTATATATTTGACAGAATTCATTATGTATTTAAGAGAAACTAAGCTTCTAGTGCTATTTGTTGAGAAAAAACCGAAAAATCTGTTTAGAAGGGTGTTTTACAATTTGTTGGATATGATCTGGTAACAAAGTTTCAACTTCATTTCGTCGAACTGCACTTGATTTGTATACCTACTCAAATAAATGTTTCATCACTTAAAATTATCTTCTTCCACTCGTTAATAGTCCATGATTGCTATTTTTTTTGTCCATGCTAAACGTTTTTTCATCGTTTTCTGAGTTAGAAATAGCTTTTTTCTCAGTCTTTTAGCCTTAAAACGATCTCCAGAAGCCTTTCCCGTGCAGTTTAGGTACTTACTTCAACACCATTATCCAATAAATTTCTTTAAAGGTCTATGCTTACATTTCTTGGATTTATTTTTGCTACTCCTTATTAAAATTTTATCAATTCTTGGATTAGTTTTCCACTTAGCCCCACATTTTCTTTTCTTTTTGGAGATGATGATCCAGACATTTAATTCTAGCACATCAACTACCATAGTTATATCTCTCACAGTCATAGAAGTGTGTTCATTGAGAGCGATTTATTTTAGAACGGTTCCTCTGAGTAATATCCATCTTTGAACAAATAAAAGTAACACGTCTTATACATAACGCAAATTTGAAATTACCAGTTGCCCCTCTGAAAGGCTCACAACTGAACTCCTGGTACATCAAAATGAATAAATTACAGTTAAAGTCGATTTGTCATATTACCTAAAGGCACGGATATAACGTGTTTGAGATGGTTTAGAACATCACTAGCAATCATATATCAACTCAAAAAAGAAAAACATGTTTTGTCCCAGTTAATTCCAACAGTATAGTAGTGACACTCTTTCAAAAAGGTCGGCCATTCCATTTTTAGAGTGTAACGTTCATTATCACTCATTCCCGCTTTGCCTGAAGAGAATATGTATTAATACACCATGAAGACCGGTTTGAAGAATAATCCGCTTTCTATTACTATAATATAAACTAGACCAATGTAAGATCCTGTAATTATTCATTAAAAACTCAAATAAAAAAGTCCAAAATTGCATTTTTGTAAGGTATTTGTACAATTATCAAAATATCAAAATATTTTTACATCTAAAGAGATATATAGAGAGAGATCCATCAAAAGCCTGATTTACACAAATGTACATTTTAAAAAATTTGATTACAGTATCAAAAACTTTTTTAGTTTTTTTTCTGATACTCTTTCCGTCATTATCTTCCAAACTGTTTTGAATAATGCATCACAATCTAATTTATCAGACCACTCTTACCAAGGAAGTTAATAAATTAATATTACTTTATCCAGATTGAAACTTTGTACTTATTTGTAATTATTTATCGGTTAATCGATCTTCCTTCTACAAAATTTCCAATTCTTTCATTATTTGAATTTTGAAAACAGAACACAATTGAATAATAAATACAATAATATGTTTTCTTACATACAATATTTTTCATCTTCCATTGAATATTTGTTAGCGTGCCTAGTTGAATTCAATTATGCTCCGAAAACTTTATATTTGGCGATAAAAATCTCCATTTCGCGTGTCACTATCTATCTCCGTTTTCAATTCACTTACTCTGTACTTTGTAAGATCGTTTCCTCTTCTGAACAGGAGAATGAACAAAGTAATCATTTACTTTGAAAAGTCACGCAAGGGAAGTGAACTGAGGAATGAAGCCAGACTATGATAGATGTCACGTGAAGGGCACATTATTTCTGAAAGAAAGAAAAAAGGAAATATTATTTCTCCTATAATTTTTTTTTATATAAAATGTAATAAAATTATATCAGAAATCAATTTAATAAATTTTGGTTTAAATTTTATTTACCAATAGAGCTGATAGTCACACTACACACAGTACAAAGCTTTTGTATGAAATTACATTTGAATAGAAATAATTTAAAATGAATCCAAAATTCTTTATCGTTACATAGGTGATTTCATTACATTCAGAAAAAATATAGTATAAATTTTTACCAAATATTACATTATTCACCAAATACCTAAACTTATTAGAAAACTAGATAAAATCCAAATAAATTTGAATCTGTTTACTTAAATTTAAGTAATGAATTGTTTAGCAATATAAGTGACAAAAGATAAGCATTTAAGTTACATTTTATTGAAAATATGTTTTTTGGGATAGTAACATGAACATTCTTTCATATAGAAATTCTATATACGAGGGTTGTATATTAAGAATTGGAAACACAAGTATAAATCAATTTTTAAAGAACTTGCAAGTTCAGTTGCATTATATTCCTTCTACATAATCGCCAGTAAAGATTATAATAATTTGCCAAGTATCATGAAACAGTTGGATATCATTGGTAAAGTGTTGATTGTTGATGTCAACGGTGGAGTGTCCTAGTTCACGGCGTACAGATGAAACGTCATGAGATCGGCAGCCTAGAAGAAGTTTCTTCAACTTCAGAAACAGATAGAAGTCACAAGGATTTATGTCACGTAAGTAGGGAGGAGGGTGTTCCAAGATTTCCCACTGCCGTCGTCGTAATTTGAGGGTGACATTGTTTTTGGTATGACAACCACCTTTGCCATGCAACACGATAGGGAGATTGTTTTGCAATAAACTAGAACGTTTGCGCAGCATAGCGAAGCAAAGATGGTGCTTTTGAAAGCTGCAATAGTAGTCTGCGTTAAGAGTTTGTCTTGCAGGGACAGCATGCATAAGAAGCACACCCTCTCAGTTGAATGCCCCAATCAGCGTAAACTACGCCCTACTGGGTTCCTGTCAAAATATCTGTGGACGTGTTGAACCTCGGTGACGTTATTAATTTGTGTAACGCAATGACTCAGGCTCAAAGGTTTATACCCACGCCTCATCAATGGTGAAATTACACTGCAGAAATGGGTCTCCTTCATTGTGGTATATCTCCAGGTGTATGCTACCCAATGAATAACAGGGTCATTTCTGTACTTCGGTAAGTTGATATGGAATCCAGCAGGCAGCAATTTTCCCCGTGTTCAGACATTTCTTCATTATGTAACATACCCTTTGATGACTAAGAAGAACCTCTAAGAATAATTTTAAACAGTTCATCGACTGTCTTTGGAACGGAGATGCTCAGGATGTCTCCTTTGATCTTGTGGAATGGATTGATGACCAGTGCGTTGCAAATTTGCAGTTTCATTCCGACCTCCAACGAAATGAGCTAACCTATCATATATCTGTCCTATACAATAATAAATTTCTACCACAGACTTTCTATAATCATTGATAACATTAATTTAATTATATACTGAATTTTGTATGTTGTTGTTTATGTTACGAAAGTTTCTTCCCTTTCTGGTCAAATTTTCTAGAGTTGCAGTTTCAAATGGCACAAAGCGTTCAATTTAATCTTCAGAGAATTCCCAAATAACTTTATTTATTTCTTTTTACAGATTATTTACTATTTCATTCATAAAAAAACATATGAGCACATATACGCTTAAAGGTATACATATACTAATTCCTTAAGTTAGCTTATGTGTTATTTTTGAAGTCACAATAAACAAATAATATTTCAGTATGATTGAATTCAATTGCATTTTAATAATGTATTCATTTTTCTGTAAAACACACACAGCCTAATTTTCGAAAACAAAATTTATCAATTTAGCTTCAATAATTAAAGAGTAAGTGTTTTGCTGTTTAAGTTTTCTTTCTAAAATAACGGAAAAGTTTTTCAGTACATGAAATATTATATTAGTGCAATTATTAGTGTATATAGTGTATTATATTAGTGTATTTGGCCATGATCTATTTCCTTTACAATTTTTTTATTCTTTGTTATAAAAACATGTTATCCACATCTTTATTTTTCATCAAAGTATATAAATGACTATTTTTCTAATTTAAATTAAAAACGTCAGAGAAATCAAGAAAATGTGCTTTATTTATTTTATTTTAGCATTTCCTTTTCTTTTCGAAGTATATCATTTCTTCTCATTATAAAAATAATTTATGTACACTTGCTCTAACGCAAATTAATTTTTCATTTTAATTAAGTGACTTGAAGGGAAAAAAATTTTAATCACATATCATGATGAATTTTTGTTTTCATTTATCAAGCCCATTCAAAAATTCAAATAATTAATTTGGGGAACATAATTAAGGAGAAAAAATTAATTTTATTGATGACATTTTAATCTTTTTACAAATAATTTTAAATGCAAAAAAATTCATTAAGCTTCAAACAGCTTTTAAATCTTTTTAATATGCTACATGAAATAAAAATATTTTTTCCTCTCTTTTTCTTTTCTATGGCAGTAAGAAGCACTTTGAATTTGCAGATATGTGTTATATATGTATCAATTAAATTATGTTTAAAACCTTTATGTTTGATTTATTGCAAGTTCTTTTGATAATTTAGTTATTTAAGACTTTTATAAAGAAGAAAACGTACATTTAAACCCGTTTCTAATTGTTCTCTCTGAGCAATTAATTCTCTAAATACTTATAATAACTTGAACCTTTTAAAACTTAAATTGAATAATTTTATATTTTCCGAATCGGGCACTTTGACAGTTTCTCAGGAAATCAGTTCTAAATGTAAACGCTTGATTTTTTAATCTTGTGTTATTAAAACCTTCAACAGATAAAATATTTTAGACTCTTCAAGAAAAAAAAAATATAACAAAACAAAAAGAATTTTTTTCCTCTAATAATACTATTATTTTATTATTAGAAAAATAAAAGTTATTAAAGTCAAAGGAGATTTACGCATCTATCAATTTTTGCATTAATTATTTTAATGTTGAAGAATGTGGCGTATCAAAATTCATATTTTTAATGACACAATTAAAAAATTTTATTTAAATTCTTTTTAATCTTACAAAATTAAGAATTTTATTCTTAAAATACACAAGGTTTTTTTTAGATTTTTGGAGTTATATAACCATGGCGCTCATAATTCTCTATTGTTAAAATATGCGATTTTAAATTGTCTTTTCAATTTATTGAATATCATGGTAAATTATAGAAAATATAGTTTTTGTATTGCATTCCATTGTGCTTATTTTGTTCTGTTAAGAAAGCGCTTCACGTAACATTAATATCATTACAAATTCCCTGGGATTGTACTCAAGACATTACAGAGCTTAAAACAATGAATGTTGGGGATTTTTAACTGGATATTTTAAAGTTTTAAACAGCACAACTTGATAATTCTTTTTTTTTTCAATTTTTAAGAATTTTCAATAGTGACAAATAAAAATAAATACAGTACATAAGCTATTCAAGAGATTTTCATATCAGACTTTTTAAATCAGAACACAAATGTTGTAATGTATGTAGACGAAGAAATTAAATTGTGTAGAAAAGTTGAGTATACTGAAATTTATTTTGTTGAAAACATACAAGAAAATGTAAATTGTCCTATTTTCTATTTTTAAAAAATAAAATATTTACTGTATTACAAGATTCATATTTCTTACGATAAACTTTTTTTTTCATTTTACTGCAAATTAAAAAAAATTAAGACTGTTTATTTGACCAATCAAGACTCATAATATTTAATATGGAACTTAGGGGGACGCATTCCATTCTAAGTGGCAAAAACTAACTGAGATGTCTACATTAAGTTGTTAACACTAAACTGGTAAATATATAACGA
Organism: Trichonephila clavipes; assembly: GCA_019973935.1. Taxonomy (NCBI): domain Eukaryota; kingdom Metazoa; phylum Arthropoda; class Arachnida; order Araneae; family Nephilidae; genus Trichonephila; species Trichonephila clavipes. The sequence continues at coordinate 1,164,380 of BMAU01000722.1, read as the reverse complement.
AATAATGATTTACCAAACCCAATTTATTGAAAGCTGATAAAAGTCAAAGTAGACACTTAGAGTGACAGCCAAATATAATATTACAAGAATCAAACAGCTGAAAGAAGGAAGGAAGCCTCAATCCCGCCCCCTTCTTGTGGTGTCGTGTTTATTCTTCCTGTTCCAACAACTGTAATCACTACGATATCTTCCACGCTCTTCACAAGCATCTCATGCTCCAATGAATTTAAGTGACCCAACAAGAATAAATCTAGATTGATTAACTCTTGTAAGTATAGAATGCAAATCACTGGTCCCCTACACCGGGCTAGGTATGTGGCACTCGGAAAGTGTCGGACTGAAGTCATACGTCAGTTTGTGTGATGAGCGGAACAGACAGTAATAAAATGGGAAGCACTTGATTTAGGAGGTTACTGTGTAGCACTCATTTCAAATGCTCTGGCAACAGGTAAGAGTCCACCAGCGATCAAACAATGGCACTTACCTAATCATTTATAGAAAAACTATTCTGTTATTTTGTAGAGCAATTAAGTGAAGACTGATCCGGGTTTTTAGTTCAGAAATGACTATTTTGAATGCTCAAAATGCTTTATTAGATAAACGAGTCGCATGATAGAATAAAGCACCCGCAAGAAATTGGGGATTGTTAATTTTTATATTGAGAGTCCAAATTGCTCACTCTGTAAGAAGGCAAGGTTCATTGACAGGAAACATTTGCTGGGATGTTCGGCTCTGTGTTGAGACAATCGAAGTAAAAAGTTATTGGAATGCAACACATCTGCTGATGGACATCGACTTTTTTTTCTCTTGCTTTATTTTTTGTGTTTCTTGTCTTATTGTAAGATTTTGTCATTTTCTTATGCCACTGGAAATAAAAAAAAACCTCTGATGTGGAACCTCCATCTCACAAAATCCATATTGCGTATGTAGTCATCGATGTTTAAACACTGAATATTTTGCTGGAAGAAGAGCTGAATACGTTCTGATGCAAAACATTCCTTACCATACTATGATAAACGCAATTGTCGGCTTGCAACAATCAAGTCTTTGTGGAAAGAGTTGTTTCAAATATGTAAAGACTAATTATTTTATTTTCTGTGTGCCCATATTCCTTGGATGTCTCATAATACCATTTGAAAAACCAAAAGAATCATTTTGAAGAATTCTTCTGTAAACACTGCAGAAGGTAGGATACTTTAAAAGGCAATATATTGAGAATCATTCATGGTAAATTCATTGTGTTTCGAATCCTTTGCTATCTTCTTGAACCTATATTAGAGGAATAACCAATACCAAATTACAAATAACCAATTGTTATTTGTAATTTATCACAGCTTCTCAGAAATCTTTTCAGATGACGCTATCACGATCCAGCAATGAGGATATGTGAGTACAATTCTGGGTTTGAGGGATTCTTCGGAACCTTGATAAATTAATCAAGGTGTAGCTCTCGATGCCTCTGCTGCTCACTAAAAATTTTCATACGCTCAGCACTTGACGACGATGATCTGGCGTAGTTCTGCCACCATCATGAAAAAACTATCGTCAGAAATCACAACTTTTACTTAATGATCGTTCTAATTCCTTTTTTTTCCTTTGCTTTTCTGAAGGGAATTTAGAAATTCAGTGTTTGTATGTACACTTTTCAATCGTAAGAACTTTGAATCTGTAGTAATTTACAGGGATGAGAATCCAAAACGTGATGTTTTCAAATCTAGAAAACTTTTCAATCACCACGGCTTTTCACATACTTAGATCGGAATGGGTCCCGAAATTCCATAGTCAACCCTTTATCTACCGAAGATACTTATATGTACCTTTCACTTTAAAATTGCATAGAATAACCCTTTTTACGAATACTCTGAAAATACTTAGCTGGAATATTTGTTGAAATCCACTCTTCCAAAATATATGGCAACACGGGTTCTATAATGAATGTTTTAACCAGGAAGGCGAATAGTTATATAGCAGAAATTGCGTTTTCAGGGGATTACTAAGATAGTCATTTTTGTTCCGAAAAAATAGTTAATGTCAAAATTGTCTTATTTTTTTGGTATGTTAATGAAGGCCTTAGAAAGATTTGACTATTTATTTTAAGTAAACAGTGTACATAATTAATTTTACACATGAATATCTTTAATTAAGAAATTAGATCTGAGGCAGTGCTTCTCAAACTTTCAATAGTTTCGACCCAATTTTCAATCATAATTTTCCTCGCCCCCCCCCTTCCTTACAATAACAATGTATTGAATGCAATAATAATGTACTTTGACGTTAAAACTGTTATATGATTTCAATCATAAACCGTACAAGTTATCAAGACAAGCATTAAATTTTACTTATAATATTTTATAAAACAAGCCCATGGGAGTCACTAGTAACTACTAAATTTGTTCTTAACTTAGTATTGATAAATTAATTATCAAATACATTGAGTAGTACTGATACATTTTTATAAGTATATTATATCAGTGTAAATGTGTATTTTATTTTTTTTATATCAGAATGTATTTTGTTTTGCTACCGTTCAGTAAATTTGAAATTTTATTTTTAATTTTTTAAATCTTTTTTTTTCGACTTTTCCATATGCTCGCACCCCCCCCTCCCTTGTAGATTTTCACGCCCCCTTAGGGAGGAGCGCCCCACAGTTTGAGAAACGCTGGTCTAACGGATTAAATTTCCAAAAGTTGAGTATTTTTGTTATGTATATCCCTCAATTTGTAAAGCAGTGATTGGAAATCATATTGCATGAAAAAAAAAACAGCAGCAAATCATAATGCGGTAGATAAAGGATTAACAGCTGAAATGATAGATACAATCCTGTCTTATTTTGTCAACTATGCTTTTGCACATCCTGTTTATTGTTATTTTTGAATGCCGTTTTCATAATGCTAAGGAATAAATAACTCTGAAGAATAATTTAAATGACGTTTGTAATGCAATTTGTTTCCGTAATCACAACTAAAATAAAATCCGCAAGTATGTAATTTTGAAATGAATAATATCACCAAAACCAGCGAAAAACTGGAAAAGAGATTCTTTCAAGTCACAGTTTCTTTTTATTTGTTAAATAATTACGAATTATTTAGCGAATTATTCTTATTTGCTAAATAATTTCCATTCAATTACTAGGATGAGATTCCCATAGATCAATTCAAATATTATGAATACAATCACGCGTTTTTCCCTTTAGCAAAAAGATGGAAAATTCAATACCTAAACCAGAACTCTTAAGACTAAAAGTTTTGATATTAAAATATGAAAAAGATTATTCAGTAAATTCGATAGAAAACTTCTATTAGAAAAAGTCTTGTATATAAATTTCTTTCCGAAAGATTACAAACTGCCAGTTTTCTTAGGGATATCATCAAATACATTCTAAAAGGGAGCTATTAAAGAAAAAATGCACCGAAACCGAAAAATAAATTAACAAAGTATTTTTAAGCTCTATTTTACATATCCTGAACTTAAGTTTCTGGAAGTAAGTACCTAATTTTAGAATCATTACGTACTCGAAAGGGTGGAAAATTCTGTTGAAACAAGTTTACATGATGCAGAAAAATGTTTTCTTTCTCAGGAAAAAAAATCTTCTTTCACAGTATTTGAGGTTGACAAGTCATTAAGCATTTTGAATTTGCTGTTGTTTTAGATTTATCTCTAGCTCTAGAAATTTTCATCATTTTAATGGTCTTTAGCACTTTTAGGAGGTATCTTTTCCATGCATTTGCTCTAAACTGTAATAAAGAAAACAGTGAATAATTTTACATTTTGGAACAGCTAAAAATGAAAGGGATAAAGTGAAAGATATTGAAAGAAAGTAATATTTTTTTCCTCAAATCTTGAAAAGATGGAGAAAAAAATTATTAGAGTAGTATTCTCTTCTGGCAAGGAAACTGTATAATCAAGAAAAAGTTTAAACACGCGTGTAATACATTATCTCTTTCAAAAATGTTTTCGACCTATTTCAGGACTTTTTTTATAAAAATTTCATTTGTTTTTGGATAAAAAGATAATACGCCTAAAAGTATTTTCGGGCCTTTTAATTCATCTTAACATGAGATCAAAATGTAATGGATTTGGATCTAAACATTATCATATCAGTATCATTTCGCATGAACTAGTTGTATCACATTTTTAATTACTTAAATATGTCACTGATTGCTTCAAATAATAAAAAAGGGTTATTTTTATTCATACTTGTGATCCAATTAGTATTTGTAACTATATAGAAACATAAAATTTTGAAGTTATGATAGATAAATTAAAGAACAGGAAAATATTTTCTAAGCTAATTATTTATTGCTAGTCTAACAGCGTTTAGTAATCTCTGTTTTATTGAGTTAAAGTAAATTTTTATCTATTTGTCTAACTATAAATTAGTTATATTAATCTCCGTTATCTTTTTTCTAACATAGTTTAAACCATTGCATTTATAATTTATCTATTTTTTTAACACTAGATTGCTTAAGGAAGTCATTGTGACTGCTTTTTTATTCCACTTTAAAAAAGAATTACATATATAATGCACAATATTTCTTAGGACTTTTTAGAATATATTTTTTTCCCAAGTGAAGTAAATTTTTTTATTGTTATTATTTACTGATAACTTGTTATATGTCAATAAATAATATGAAAAATATCAAAAGTTAATTTTAAGCAAATTTTTTTATACATTAATCATTCTTTCACAATGCAGTCATTTTGACTGCTTTGGGCAATATAGGTATATAATATAAATTTCAGTTTTTCTAGTGTTAATTATATTAGAACAGGTAACTATGACAATTCAAACATTCTCTATTGCTAATATTTGTTCAATATGTCATCATTACATTTTTCGGAATACTGAAAAGCATTTTATATTCACGTTCATCATTAAAAATGTATTCGAAACTTAATTCTAAGATCATCAAAATATTTAGATTAAGAATAATCAAAAACTAACCTAAAACGTGACATTAATGTAAAATAATCGAATAAAATCATGAAAAATTGCATTAGTGTCTTAGTGGTATCAGTTAAAATCATTCACAATTAATTGAAAATTACATATCATAAGAGAGTCTATACACGTTATTTATTAAATTAACTACATTCACAACATACAAGCAATTCGAAGATGTAAGAATGATTATTTCTATGTAATAATAGTATTTATTATGTAACTGAGACTGCTCCAAAGTAATCAGATTAATTGTAACTGTAAATAATAGGCAATTTAAGACTTTTTTATTATGTAGCATTCAATATAGCTTGTGAAAACTAAGATTTATTTATTTGTTTATACATATTTTAAATACATCATCATTTTTAACACTGGATTTTCCTTAGAAAGAAATGCCTCACTTGATATTTATTAATAATTTAAAAAATTTCTGTTTTAGAACTTCGCAACTACCATAAAGTCCCACAAAAGTTTTATTTAAAATTAAGGTTTATTTTTAGATCTACTACAGTTGTTACTCCCAACAACAATATTTTAATAAATAATTCTTTAGTTTAAAATTGTAATCGGTAACTTCAGGAGCAAAATTTTGACAAAACTCTAAAAGTACAATGCTTATATCCAAAAATATCTAAATGTATTAAATTTCTTATAGAAAATAAAGCTCTTGATTGCTGAAAATAAGCTTAACATAAATTAAATTCCTGGATTGAAGGTACTGCAAATGTATAATTTTTTCTCTATCATCATAAATACATTAAATTTTTATGATATATTTTAAATCTGTAATCCACATTTTATTTATGGCTTAAGACACTTTAATAGAATCAAAATAAAAATTTATTACGTATAAATAATATAAAAATCATCTCTTAATTTTATATTTACTGAATACCAATTAAATATATACCAACTATATCTGATTATACTCAAGAAGTTATCTATGCACAAAAAAATAACTATTTTAGCAAAGGAAAAATAAGAATATGTTTACCTACCCTGAGCTTATTTAGAACATAACTCTTGAATCTAAATTTCTTAAAAATATAATTTCTTAGATAAATATCCACTGTTAGTTAATTACGCCGTAATGTAATTACCTATCCAAAAAGAAAGAAGGCCAAAATAAAAAATTAACTGATTCCTAAGGCGCAAAGGCAAAATTTACTAACACCTTATCCATTTAAATTTATTTGCATTACAACAAACCTTTAAAAATACAGCTTAACTAAAAGGACATTGTCGTGCGCTAATTTAGTTTTCTCGGCAACAAAAGCGTTCTCACTAGTTCCGTAAAAATGCATTCGAGTGAATTAACATTGCCTAATGAGATTCTAGAATCTACTGGTTTAAATACTTCCTTCGCTGTTTTCCTTCAGACAAGCTATGGGCACCACCAGATCGTAGAAGGATGTCACATATATTATGCAAATGATTATCAACACAGTTCCTACATAAAAGAATTTGCCTGTCCTCTTCTTCCCAATTTTGCTTGTTTATGACTATTGATCAGTAGAAAGAGGACAGATTTGGATATGATAAGACATTACAGATTAAATTCAATTCACTTTCGAAACAGTTTCAGTTGACGACAAAGACGTTTGCTTCAGTTTGCGATTAAACCAGCTATACTCAACCCGCGGCCACCAGAGTCTTTTTAAGTGGCCCGGCCATGATCTATTGCTCTGAGAAACTTATTTAAAAACACTGTATTAAAAATTTGGTGAGAAATTATTTGTCAAGAAATCAAATATATCAGTTTTGCTTTTTGCTGTCGGTGCTATATGGATATGAATTGATATTCTTTTTCTATTTGGAACGGTTGCGGTTAGCGATAATAGATAACAGCGGAGTAGTGACCATTTTATGGGTGGAACTAATTTTTAACCGTCTTTCATATCTTGCAAGTGAAAATTATTCGAAAAAAATAAATCGTTTCAAGAGGTTGACTATTTTGCAGTGAAAAACCACTATGGATCAGTAATTGTTTGGTTTGTCAAAAAAGTGCTGTATTTAAAAAATAACAATAAACAGGAATCATTCAATGACATTTTTTAACAAAGATCGCTTTCAAGAGGTGATAAATAGGCTTTCTTGAATAATCTTTGCGACAACAATAAAGTGTTTTGTCAGTGGCGGATCGCAGCGGTAACAAAGACATCCTATGAAGTGATGCGGAAATTGTGAAGGAGTGTTTCTTAAATGCTTCTAATTTAGTATTAGTGACAAAAATAAAAACTATAACAAATAATGTTAAAAAGCAAAACAGGAGTTATAATACTTTGATCAATTTTCCCCTTTTTTAAATTTCCAAAGCTATCTTAGTCTTAAAGCATTTCTCCTCCCCCCCTCCTCCACTTATTCTCACGTGGCGGGCCGCGTGAAATAACTAACATACGTATGCGGCCCGGCAGAAAAAAAGGTTGAGTACCCCTTTATTAGACTCTCGACAAAGTTGAAGTCTTTTGGCAATGATTATAATAAAAAGTCACCGAAGCTCATGAAATTGTTTTTACTTATTTGAGTCTAACTGAAAATATATTTACATACTATCGTAAATTATGATCCATCATCTGGTTACGCCAGTGTTTCTCAAAGTGTTGGGCGCGCCCCCCTGGGGGGCGCGAGCGTATCGAAAATTTAAAGATTTTTTTTAAAAAAAATAACCGGAAAGAGAAGTAAAACAAAATGCTTTCTTCCATAATAAAAACAAAAATACACACAATAACACTGACATAATTTATATTTATTATCTGGCTTTTTTCCATCATCAAATAGCTAACTTTGATCCCAAAACCAAATTAAAGAAGAAAAAAAACATTTTGTTTTATTTGCTGTATTTCCTCAATGAGAGATTTTTTTATTACGTTTTAACATAAAATATTACTCGTTAAAAGAAAAACGAAACCCAGACCCTGAGAAAAATTCTAAGAAGATAAACAATTCCCCGCTGTAATTATTATTGAAATACTGTACATTAGTTGTAGAAAAAGAAAAGGAAGTCATGATTCACTTTTCAGCCAGGCTGCATAGTACGTTTGCTAATCATTTGATTGACCTTCAATCTTATGGTATGATTATCAATATTAGTTCCCTCCCATCTTTTATGCGTTTGCTTTTCGCTAAGGGAAATTGTAAATAATTGAGTTTTGCGATATTTGGAAAGGAATTGATTGGCTTAACATTTCTGTAGGATAATTGAAAAGTGTCTGATTTGCGTCCTTTATTATGGTCTTGTACTTGTGAATCATTTTATTTCAGTTTTACTGGATTTTTTCTCAAATCATCAAATAATTGAATAGTCCTTGAAAGAAGATAAGTATACTTTCTATAAATTAAAATATTTACTAGAATTCCGATTTGTATCGTGTACAGTAAAAATAATTCTAAACAAATGATTGGGATGACTGAGCCCCCCGCACTACCATTAATGTTAGTATCGAGTACGCGCCTGCTCCCGGGTTAAAACATTTTGAAGTCTTCTCGCTTTAAATGTTAAAAAGTAACACAATTATACTTCATCGGAATTTTATATTATTTTTCATAATTTAGCATCAATTCTAAATTCTAATTGTGTGAGGTTTAAAATTACAGTTCTTTTAAACAGTTATTTACAATTATAGCATTTATCTAAAAATATCATTTTACATTCTTGTATACAATGTCGTGCACACAGTTTTACAATCCTTACTGTTCAGCTATTATATCGAGAATAATGTTTTATTTTTTTAAAAAATGAACTCGTGCGAAGAGTCGGTGTTTCAGCCAGTATACGTTTGATGTATCAGTACTGAAGAAGGTATTTTATAAATAATTTCTTATTACTGAATTTGGCCGCGGTAGCCGAGTGGTATAGGTATCGGATTGTGGCTTGCCTTGTCACGAGTTCGAGCCCAGTACCATTAAAGACCCGCCGTGTAGGGCAGCGATGCACGTTAAATCTGTTGAGAGTTGAAACGTTTTCCCGTTGGTGTGGTGTGATAGTTAGGAGAGAGGGGTGCCAACTCAGGTGTCATCCACGTCACTTGACCATGGTTCAAAATTACGTGGTCCGTCGTCAAAAGCCCTCGTGCAGCTTAACAGTGCGACGTTAATATTCAATCAATCAATCTTATTACTAAATTAAGAACAAGTTTAATAATTATTAGGGACTTCCACAGGCTTGTCTTGTAGAGGAAAGTTTTTCAAAGGAAGGTTTAATATCAGAAATTGACACTTTAAGAGTTATTTTTCTATATATAGCTGAGATCTATATTTTGTCTTCAAGGCATCCACTGCAGAAAATCCGGTTTGAAAAAGGTAGGATGTTCAAAATGGTAATAGTATACGAAGTGCTTTTGTTTTCAGTACAGATAATTCCTCATCCACCTCTACCTCAAATTCAAAGCTCGATTTATTACAAAATTGCCTTTTAATTTTTCACTGGATGTGAAATCTATGAAGATTTCTTCTTCGGAAGTTGAGAACCCTTCTGGAGTATCTTGAAATAGATGCCTAATCCACTCGTAACTTGCTACCAAGCTGTCCTCATCCAGAAAATACTTTTTAAAATTCTTTGCCAACATAGCTAAATGATTTTACATGTTTTAAAAACAACTTTCACATGTTGTTCTACAGATTTGTAAGTTTTAACTCATATCGAGCTGGGGCTTTTTTCCATCATTTACTTCAGTAGTGGTAAATCCAAAATTTAAGTATTTTTGAGAAGATCGCCTTGATTTAATTTTCGGAACCATGCTCGTTCGTTTGTGTACTTGTTGATTCTTTATTATGGTCGAATGTTTGCTTACGACTTAAAAATGTATGTATGATATTGTCTTAATCTACTACCGTAAATACTTAATTACCGAGAATTACAATTAACGTGGAAATTAAAAAAAATGTACATTAAAGCTAGATTTGGTAGCTATAGGAGTATCGAGTCGACCAAAACTGACTGGAATTGTACGAGGAAAAGCATTTTTACATGTATTGCGCAGACGTCCGATAGGTTGCCCAGACTCACGCAAACGTATCCTATAATGTCAGATGTGATGGATATGATAGAGACCGACATTGACTAGACTAGTTTTCTAATGACATTTGTACTTTGAGAAATGAATGCTGAAAAAAGGAAATAAATCTTTAATTAAATATATCATTTTGAGATCTCTTCCAATTTAAAAATTAGAGAAAGAAAAATAACATAATAATAAGTAAGTAATATATATATTTTAAGTAATTTTTTATTAAAATATATATATTACTTAAAAGTTACATATACACAAAATTTAATATACTTATCGTATTAATTTGTACGGTTTATAATTAAGATCGTATTGTAACTTTAGCGTCTTTCTCTCAAAGTGCATTTTTATTGCAGTAAATACATTATTGTTGTACAGGGGGGCGAGACAAAAATTATGATTGAAAATTGGGTCGCCAGTATTGAAAGTTTGAGAAACACTGGGTTACGCTATTTGTATTACAGCCTAAATCGTAAAAAGTGTGCACACGAATGTTTACTTAATTCTACATTATATATTAGGGAGGATGTAATATTTTCGAAATTTCAAAACCTACCTACGCGGAAAAGATGTTCTCTGGTATATAGAAGGAGAAAATTAAACAAAAAAATTAATTTGTATATTAAGTTCTGTCCCAAGAAAAATAAAGTTCAGGTATTTGATTTTTTTTTATTAAAAAGGCCAGATTAATTCTTATGAAAGAAAAACAGGCTTTTTAGTTCTTTTTAACATTTATTGACCTACGCAATAGTTACAAGAAAAAAAATCAAGTACATTTAACGATCCTTTTCGTATCAATTTTTTCAATTCCTACTATTAATTCACACTCGCCCTATATACATTTATTTATTTATTTATATATCTTGTTCAAATTTTCAATTGTTAATAAAATGCTTTCTATTTATCCATACAAATTCAAATACATTTTTTTTTAAATTGTAGTGGATTACACTTGATGTTAATACATTTTTTCCAAATATTAATTCGCTAATCAAATTAAAAATGAATAAATAGTAACAAATTAAAATAATAGTACAACAGCATATATAGAAAGGAAAATCGTTCGTTGTGTCCGTGTCAAGCAATGGATATCGCGTTGGACTTCTAATTCAAAGGCCATTGGTTTGAATCTCAGCTGCAGTGACCTAATTTCTGAGAATTTGATTTATTTTTACTATTCTATTTTATTATAATTAAATTTAATTAATGAATAAACAGCAAAAAACAAACAAAATAGTCCAACACCCTATAAAGAATGAAAAATTGAAAATTGCAAGGAAAATCTCTATCTATTGTGTCACTTAATATTGCGATTCTTTCATATGTATGCATATATTTGTAATTATTTAAGGTATGTGACTACCCAAAATTCACCGTTTTGAAAAAAAAAATTGCGAAATTCCTTTTATGACTTATTTCCAAAAAGATTTCAAAAGCACTCTACGTTTGTTTCTACTATGTTTGGAAGCAAAGTTATAGCATGATTTGTAAACCGGAAATAGAGTTTACAAAATTGGAAGTAGATCCCTACACAAAATATTTTTAAGATATTGAATTGAAATTTTAAGAACATGCTTTATTTAGTTATATCTGTGTTATGAATCAAAATCTATCTCTATGTTTATATTTAAGTACTTTATTGGTTTTTTTTGTGAAAAAAATTACCAATTTCTTAAAAATTGCCAAAGCTTTCAATCTCTTGAATAGAGAAAAAAATTGAAATACTTAAAATATATTTACATCTTATGTGATCCCTGTATTTTTTAAAGAATATACACTGCTGGACAATTGCTAAGGACGAATCACAAATTGCTATGTAGCATAACATTAAGTGAGACATGAGGCCAGTAAGATAAAATATAGTTGCCACACTGTTCAGACATTAGAATAAAGAATATTTATTGTTCTGGAAAGTACAAAAGCTGTGAAACATCTGAAAGAAAAAAAATGTTCATTTGATCTGCGTACGGAGAAATGGAACAATGCATCTAAAAGTACGCAGGCACCTTAAAGAAAGGTATCAGTACGGGATTTGTTCACCGTGGAGTGTGATGCAACATTCCACGCGTCGTACCATACTTTGCACAACATTATCCAGCAGCTGTTGAGGCAATTTATCCCATTCCTCTGTGAGTGCACGGATGAGGGTGTTCTTGTTTGTCGGAGGATAGTTTCGACCAGCAACTTGCCTCCCCCAAAGCATCCCACACATTTTCAATATTGTTTAGATCTGGAGAACGCGCTGTCCATATGAGACGTTGAATACCCTCGCTGTCTAGACAATCCTGAACAGCGAGTGTTCGATGACATGTTGCGTTGTCATCCATAAAAACAAATTTATCACCGACAGCACCACGGAAAAGACGAACATGAGGAAGTAGAACTTCATCAATGTATCGTTGGCCCGTCATAGTCCCATTCGCAACCACATGTAGGCGCGTGCGGCCATTGATCATGATGCCGGCCCACACCATGATACTGCATGTCGGATATCGGTCCTTTTCCTGGATATTTTCTGAACGATATGCAGTACCACTCTCGCGCCAGATCAATTGGCGTCTACAATCCGATGACAGACTGAACCTACTCTCATCTGAGAATAGTACGCATGCCCAGTCCTGTTCAGTCCAATTGTGATGCTCACGACACCATTGCAAACGGGCAGTACGGTGCTGTCTGGTCAATGGGATACACACAATAGGTCTGCGTGCGTATAGTCCTCCTCCCCTCAAACGTCTGGCAACAGTTTTTCGGGAGATCTGCTTTCCTGAGGCTGCAAGAAACTGATTTGCCACCTGCTGAGCTGTGGTGCGCCTGTTTCTTTTTGCTGATAGGACGATATATCTGTCTTCTGCAGGCGTCGCACTTCTAACACGACCTCCCCCGTGCCGTCTACTACACATTCCAGTAGTTTTAAATGACTTCTACAGCCTAGAAACGTGAGCGATGTCGAACTCCCTGGCAACATCTGTTATTTTTCGCCCTTCTATGATCTTTCTAATAATTTGGCCACGCATAAAATCATCTATGTGATGTCGGGAAGACATGCCAAAAATTTTAAGTTCGTCTATGAAATCTTTCCTGTAAAACTTTGACTTGAAACAACAACTGTCCACACGTGTCAAAACCTTTAAAGCTCTTATGAACGCTATCACGTGATGAACAGACGTGGGAAAAAAATTTGCATACTCATACTTCTTCTTACTAATATCCCGCACTTACTCTAATTTTCCACATTTTGCTTCCTTTCATTTTGTGATTGCTATGGATGATAGTGTTATCCGTCCTTAGCAATTGTCCAGCAGTGTATATAGAAATAAACTTGCAATTCATATAAAATGAAAAGTAAAATGTATGCTAATTTCACTTCTACAATAATAATTCTACGGTTCAAGCCACATTTTGAAATGTCATTGCTTCCCAAAAAAGAAAAGTTCAATATATTTTTCATTATTGATAAGATTTTATTATGCTTGCAAATTTCTCAAGGTTTTTTTCTCATTTTTAATTGTTAACGAACGGGAAATGTCCATAACTTTTGGACATCAAATTAATTTTCATATCACACCTTATTTTAATGGATATTTAAAATTCTCACTTTTTTGAATAATGCACTACGCATAAGTGTTTTACACAATAAAATTTTTGTAAGCCCTCAAAAATTCAAAATTTTACACTAATTCACAAAAGCTGTGTTTTTTTTTATTTATTCTTTTCTTTTATAAAAATATATGCTGTTTGGATTGTGAGGTGGTATTTAATACTTAAACATATTACCCATGTTTCTTTATTTGTAATCTCAAATTATTCCGCTTCAATATCTTTAAAGTAATTTTAGTAATAAGAGCAAAATATGCGAGTGAAATATAAAGTCGAATAAAGGTTTCTTCCAGCATTCTGATAAGCGTATGGATAAGATGTACGTTGTGTATTCGAAATATTTTTTAGCATAATGTGATGTAAAATGTAAATCTATTTGAGGATTCCGTAAGTGAATACTATTCACAATCTCTTAGATAGAAAAATAATAAGAAATCATTTGCAATAAAAAAATACGCAAACACTTAGAGAATGAAAAAATGGTTAAATAGTATTTTTTCTACGTGTGTGGCTATGGCTCCATGAATAATTTAATAGAAATCGTCTTTACACGTCAAAATATTGAAATTCTTAATGCTGGTCATACTTAATATTCAAATGTTTTGAGACTCAATTTATATAATATTGTTATTTCACCCACTTAAATTTTTGATCATTTAAATATTTCGTCGAAGTATGAAAGAAAGGGGGAAGAATAATTTGTATTCAAGAAATATATATAAAAGCCTATTTTTCCCACCACAACTCCTCTGTTTAAAAATATTTTTTTTATATTTACCTCAGTATTATTTAACTAACAAACGTTAACGAGAAACAAACGTAGGTTTTCCAGAGGAATAATTAGTTATACCTTGTGTGAATAATAACAAAGATCAAAGAAAATCTTTTTCGACGTCAAGAACTTTAAAGAGAGTATCTTCCTCTATTTTTACCCCAGTCAGTTATCATTACAATAATCCTCTTGCTTGAAATGTATTTTTGTTCCTTTCATGTTTTGAAAATAATTCCTCTGATACATTATACTAAAAAAATTGCAGCTTTTTACTAATTATAGTCACATTAATATAGTGGTTTGTGGAAGAAAGCTGTTCTAAGATTCTCAAAATTTTCTATTTATAATACATTCATATCAGTGGCGTAGCGGAGAATATTAGGGCCCCATGCAAAGTCAGGTTTTAAGCACCAAACCGGTTACAAAGGAATGCAAAATCTGAACCTTTAGGCCCCTAGAATCCTACCGCTCCTCCCCCGATGAAGGGGGTTAAGAGATGTACGTTACGGCATTGATTCATATGAGAGTAATACATAAAGTATAAGTACATTTCAAAGAATTATGTTAATGTGTGATGTTAATGCATTTATGTTAAGGTATGATCACAAAATTTTAGATTACGGTTCGTCTTATTTTTCAAAGGGAAGGCAATGCAGTTTTTTTAACTCCGAGTATGTCAACCTTTGGGTCAATGGAAGAAAGTTTGCATACAGCTTTATTTCTTTTTTTTTACTTCCCTATGAGGAAAAAAGGAACTGAAGATATCCAATTTCTGTAATGTTTACGGTATCCGACAACGTTCCGAATTGTGATTTTAAAAAGCGCATAAATGGATAATTTTCATAATATTTAGTGTCACTCAGATTAGAATACATGTATAAAGATGTTTTTAAGGACATTTTGACAAAAAAATTATTTAAATATGGTATTTTGGTAAAAAATTAACTTAGAATAATCTTTTTTCCAAATGTTCTCTTTTTGTAAAAAATGGTACTATTATAATAATATTTTGCTTGTATATAGCTCAGACCTCTCTACAGAGGTTCAACTAGAATTTTTGAAAAATTCACATTATTTTCAGAGCTACCACCAGTTGAAATAATTATTGGCGTTCTTTTAAAAAATTTCTCTCCTCTGTTGTCGTAAAACATGGATAAACCCAATTCTAAGTTATATATTCCAAAAATTCTAGTTGGGCCTCTGTAGAGAGGTCTGAGCTATATACAGGAAAAATATTATTATAATAGAAGCATTCTTCACAAAAAGAGAACATTTGGAAAAAATATTATTCTAAGTTAATTTTTTGCCAAAATATTGTATTTAAATAATTTTTTTTGTCAAAATGTCCTTAAAACCATTTTATCCATATATTCAAATCTAAGTGACACTAAATATCATCATAATTATCCATTTATGCGATTTTGTAAAATCACGGTTCCGAACGTAGTCGGATGCCTTAAAAAGAAATATCAATTGAGGTGTTATAGTTCAAATGATTCATTGTCGTTTCCTTATAAATGAGCTTGAAGTCATTTGATGGATATGAGTAAATTTACACATTCACACCTAAACAAAATCAGTGATTTGAGTCAATTTACGCATTCATACATAAGCAAAAGCATGGATATGAGTAAATTTACACATCCACATATTGTAAAAGGAGAATATTTCATTGTGTTTCATTTATTTACTTATGCTTACAAATATTTTTTGCCATCTTTGTAATTTTTAGGTCTGTATAAATAATACGAAAATCAAAAATATGTGAAAGCTGAAATTAAAGAATACAGGATGAAAATAACTATAAGTAAAATAATACATAATGTTTGAAACAAAAACATTATATATTTAGATTAATATGTTTTTAATCAATTTAATATACTAATGCGAATGCGAAATTCAAATGTTTTCTTTAGATTTTATTTTTTTTGTTTTGGATATTTTTATAACACAACAAATAAAAAAAATGCTCTTTTCAAGAAATGTTGCACCTTTGAAAAGTGTTTTTCATTTAAAATTTAATATTCTTCAGAAAAACGAATACAATCTTGTAAGTAATAATATTTTTAAGGCATTATACCCAAGCACTTATTGTGAATAAAAACGCATAATTTCTGTGAATACTTTACTTACAAGTTAAAAAGAAGTCTTAAGAAAACAAAATAAATCTAGATGCCAAACGCAATGTTGCGGATGTAATCTTAAAATAAATTCAGAAAACCGAGGTAATATGACAAAATTAATATTTTCTCTTTCTTCTTGATTACTTCTGTGAAACTTTAGACTTTTTAAGCAAAGAATAAAGGAACTGCATGATGAAAGAATTATGAAGAATGAGGAATCTCAAAGTTTACTCTACGACTGATGTTATTAACTGAAGTAAAAAATGCTCAGAGAAATACTGAGAAGGGAAGAAAACGGAACTTTTTACTTCTTTTGAAATGAATAGAAGAACCAAGTTACTTTGGATGATTAAAAAAGGCAAGTTGATTGATATCTTTTCATTTGCTACAAAATTTTAAGAAAATTTAATCATAATTTTTAAGAGGCGCATGCGTGTTGATATGAAATGTGATTATGCACAAATTACAGATGCCTGTTTAACGGTATCTGTATTTTGTATATAGAATTATGTATTTAATTTTACATTAGTTCTCCATGTGATAGAATATTTATTATGTATCACGCGCAACACTGTTAGTATTGATATTATTATTATGTCTTAAGTCAACTGTGTGTTTGTTGATTTATTAATAGTTTATGGATGTACTTATTTTTCATTTAAAGGTGTCATTTGATATCATGTACGTAGAAGGATTCAAAAGTTTGGGACCAAGGTGTAGAAAACCATACCATGAATAGTTCACAGCACTGAAGCCCACCACCCTCAAAGTAGTCCCCTTGGGTGACAATACACTTCTGCCAGAATTTTTATAACTTCTTAAAGCACAGCTGGAAGCTATTTTTTCCAAAGTCCCGTAAGGCCTCCTGCGATGATGTTTACACTTCATTTGATGACACAAAATGGCATCCCTGTAAATGATTTTTCTTTGAAGGGAACAGGTTAAAGTCCCATGGGACATAGTCTAGTAAAAGAGAGGGGGGCACGTTAGTGTGAGTTTTGGCGAGGAACTATTTTACCAATTGGGATCGGTATTCTGGTGAGTTGTTCTTCAGAAGATACCAGTCGTCACTGTGCCAGAAATGAGGCCGATTATGACAAATTGATTCTCTCAAATGACGTCTTGAACAAGTGTGTAACCTCAGCAATCTGTGAAAGTGTTTGGAGACGATCTTTTCGAATACATTCAGATACCAACGCAACATTTTCAGCGCTCCATGAAGTCGAAGACCATAAAACGCGTTCATTGTCTGGTGGATTCTCGACCCTTTTTAAAACGATAATGCCGTTAGTAAATCTTGGATCTCGTCATTGTAGATTTTCTCCATACATCTTACTTAGCATTTCCAAAATCTTCATTGCTGTTTTACTTAAGCTCTGACAGAATTTAATGTTTAATGCTGGAGCAAACATCGTGGAGCAAAGTTAACTAGTTTCAGAAGATAACAGCTGAAGTTTGGTCACATGGCATGACCTAAACCAACCCAGTCAGGTATGGGAGGGTTGGGATAAGCCATTTCAAGTGGTTTAACTTTAGTTATTTGCTTTTGTCGTCAGCAATGGCCGCAGTCCCAGAATTTTTGGAACGTAATACGTACAAATAGCTTTTCAATAGAAAATTGTTTTCTATTTATTACGTATTTAGGTCAATTAAAAACTATTGTTTACTAGAACTGTTATTTTAAGACTGGAAAATGTTAAAGATACTCTTTTTGTATAGAAATGACGCTAAACGATATTATTAAAACCAATTGAAAAAATATGAAAATGAGATGATCATGATGAAAATTGTGTAGAATTAGGAATATTTTAATATCCTGAGAAAGTCCATGCAAAGAGTGAACAAATTATTAGACTCCGAGTAGAAAAAGAATGCAATTTTCAATTCTTTCAAAATGAGAATTCCAACATGCGTCTTGTTTTGCTTTTTCGGATAATTTGAAGGGTTAGCTGTCACACCCCACTTTAATATTGAATAATTTATTTACCTGAAAATATTATATAATTTAAAAATGGCACATAAAGAATTTGATCTGAGATTAAAATAATGAAATTCATTAAAATTTAAGAAGGGTACAGCACCTGTCCATTTTATCATTGTTGATTATTTAAACATACACATTCAAAAAAAATTAGATATGCAAAAAGCAAAAAAAAAGGAATCGCATAGGAAAAAAACAACTTTAACTGATAGAATTTAAATATCACTTCTTACTTATTGTTGCTAATCTGTTACAAATTAAAAAATACTATCAAAAGGCATCTTTTTAATTTAGAAAGCATATATTATTTAATAAATCATTATTGAATTAAAAATCCTTAGGAAAAATACAATTTACTTTTAAAGATTGATCCTGTTGAGAAGGATAAGTGCCAAGAAATAATCTTCCTTTACAGTGAATACATTTTGTTTTGACTACAATTTATGTGCTTATTTCAGAAATCACCTAAGAATAAATGCGACAGTATGAATAAATTATTTTTGGATTTGTTATGCAATTAGAGATTTATCAACATTCCAAGAAATGAATTTAAAATAGACAGAAAAGAATAGTACTTTATTTTTATTTCAATTTAACTTTTTAGTTTAAATTTATATTTAATTATGCATTAATAATTATTAATGAAGGTTAGTGTATAATGATTCATTTCCTTTTTTTTTTTTGTTCTTTTTTTCGTATTCTTAGACATTTTTAGACTTTATTATCGATTCTTTAACAAAATTTCTTATAATAATGTTTATTTTTTTCTCCAATTCATTATTTTTATTTTTTCCCTCAAATATCTTCTTAACATTACTGTTGCTTTTGCGAATACATGAAATGTTTCCTTTATAGATCTCCAGAGCTTTTACTTATCGAATTTAAATATTCTAGATAAAACACGGATAGAATAATAAACATATTAATATGCGTTGTATTTTTTAAAGGTTTTTAAATAATTTAGAAGAATTTGGAAATTGTTGTAATTAATGAGAATGAACTATAACCAATGGTGGTTAACAAGTTTGATATAAAAAAACGAATATGATTGCATAAAATAAAACTCTTGTAGTAAAATAAAAAGCTAAACGTTCTATGTTATTAAACTTATAAAATTCATTTTGACACATTCTAGAAACAAAAGTAAGGGACTTACTTATATGTTGCATTTCTAAATTTTCAAACTCAAGCTTAATGAATCAAGTACAAATAAAAAGTTCTAATGATAAAAATAGCAAAAAATAGGAATTAAATGTATGAAAACAAATACTTTTTTTTATTTTAGCAAATTCACTTAATTGTGAAGTAGAATTCACTTTTCTCTACACATTCCAAATTTACTTAAATATAAATGAGAAATCCATTATCTAAAAAGTAGCTTATTTTGCTCTAAAAGTATAGCTTTACATATTTGAAGATAATTGATTGCATCAAATGTTTTCCGTCATGTCCAAGCATTTCTTTGAATTCAAGAGACCTTTTCACTGTCTTTCAAAAATTGCTTTTCTCGAAAAAGGAATTACTTCAGTTCTCCCAATTCTCTCCTTTCATCTTTTAGTAGTTTTGTTGATGGCAATGTTGTTATTCTAAACGCGTTGTCAATTCCTTTATACATAAGCATTCTTAGACAATACAGCTTTCAACAATAGATCTGTTTCTAGGAAAAATTAATGAAATAGCTGAAAGAGTTTTGAAGGTATAAGGCACGACATTTATTCGAAATACATTAGAGAATCTTCTGAAAGCATGTAGATAAACAACAAATAAAAATTACCGAACCTGAAAAGTGAAATTTAATGGATATTTCAAGGGATTACTTACAATTTTGGAATATTTTGCTTATGATTATGCTTCGAAAAAAAATTTTAAAGGTATAAAGTAAGAGTCTCAGAACTAATTCCATGAAATGAAATGAAAAGAAAATTTATTGAAAGCATCTTAGCAATGAAAGGAAAACTTGTTAAAAGTATCTCAAAGAGATTTCCTCTAAAGACATGCGTACACAGTTATTTTTTTCTAAGTAAATGGACTTCTGAGAATAGATTTATCCTTATTTCTAACATTTCTTTAGATATTAAAATAAATAATTCAATTAGCTAAAAGTACAGCAAATTTTTCAATTGAAATGTAGCTCATATTTGTGTAAGAACTTCGGTCCCTTTGTTATAAATTTGTAAATTAAGTCATAGGGAGTTGAATTAAATTTCTTTATTTCTGGTTACAGTAATTGCCACAAAAATTTTCACACCAAGAAGAAATAGAGTGGTTTAGTTACAAAACCTGGCATGAAGGTTAGTGTAAGGTAGTGCTTCTCAAACTTTCATCATTAGTGACCCAATATCCAATCATAATTTTCATCGCCCCCCTCCCTACAAATAACAATGCATTGAATTCAATAATACTACACTGGTGTGCAAAAATTAAGGACGAAGTCGAAAAATTAGCATATCAGTTGAACGAAGAGGCACAGCGGACAGAAAGACCAATCAGGAGATGAAGTAAGTTGATGTACGGTAGCACATGCGCAGATATGCAGTTAGACGTAATGGGGGAGTGTCTGAGTAGTATAAAGCATGTTGTCGGTGTAAGATCAGTATTTCTGGCAAAGAGATTGCACGCCGTATAGCAGTTAAAATCACACCGAGTTGCTGCCTCAGCGAGAAATGGCGAATAATCAATCTGTTAGACGACATCTGGATGCTTTTACCCGAGGTCGAATCATTGGGAAGTTGGAGAAAGGCCGCAGTGTGACAAGTGTGACTGCAGAGTTCGGAATTGCTCACAGCATCGTTTCACGACTTTGGAGACAATTTCAAACTACAGGAACAGCTATCCGGAGGTTCAGTAGTGGTCGTCCACGAGGAACCACCTCCGCAGATGACCGGTACATTGTCTTACAGGCCAGAAGAAACAGGCGGCAGACAGCGGGAGAAATCGCTAGACACAAGACACAGGCGCCTGGACGCCCGATATCGCGTTTTACCGTGGCCAGAAGACTGCACGGTGGTGGTCTGTTTGTACGATGCCCTGCACGGTGTGTACCTTTAACGCCTGCCCATCGTAGAAGGCGTTCTCTGTGGTGCCGGGAATACCGGAATTGGAGAGACAATGAATGGAGACGAGTACTCTTTACAGATGAGAGCAGATTCAGTTTGAGTAGCGATTCTCACCGCATACTCATCTGGAGAGAGCGGGAAGCCGCAATCATCCCTCGAACATCATTGAAAGTGACAGGTATGGAGATCGCGGTGTTCTCGTTTGGGGAGGCATCATGCTTGGTAGTCGTACAGACCTTCACATCTTCGACGCAGGTTCAGTCAACGGGACCCGTTATTGTAATGAGATTTTTTTTCCTTATGTGCGTCTTTTTAGAGGTGCTATGGGTCTGCAATTCCTTTTCATGGACGACAATGCACCATGTCATCGCACAGTAGCTGCCGAACAGCTCTTAGAGAGTGAGGATATTGAACGTATGGATTGGCCGGCACGATCTCCGGATCTCAATCCCATCGAGCATGTATGGGATTTTCTAGTCAGACGCTTGGCATCTCGTACCTTACCACCAGTAACGATTCGGGAGCTTCGATTGGTGCTGCAAGACGAATGGGCAGCAATGCCTCAACAACTCATTGACACCCTCATTCTCAGCATGGGCAGACGCTGTGAAACCTGCCTAGCAGTCAGGGGAGATCATATCCCCTACTAAAGACCGGATGTTTCTTGCTGGACATCCATCACAGTGATGTTTCGGCCTTCAGTCGCATTGCGCTCCATGCTACTTTTTCAATAAAGCTTCTTTTTATCCCTCTGATTTCTCTTTTAGTAAGTGTTGCTTACATTACACATGTCCTTACGTATTGGGGATCTTACGGTATTAAATGTGTTGATTTGGAAAGCTTTTGTACAAAGTTATATTGAAAAAACCGTTTCGTCCTTAATTTTTGCACACCAGTGTATACTTTGACCCTAAAGCTACAACACGACTTTAACTACTTAAGTGCCACCGGCGTACATATACATCTCACTCAACTGGTACGTTGAATACCCCGAACGGATGCTTATTTTTTTCCGAAATACAATATTTTCTGTGTACTGTTATCCATAAAATTATTCCGAAGTCTTTTAAATGCAATAATAGACCCTTGACAGTTTTTGCGAAGGATTTACTTATATCAGATGATTTTCTTATTTATTCATTTTCTTCCTCACCCCCATACATGGAATCCCCCCTACGCGGATAATGGAGGCATTGAGAAGTGAATCCCATAACTTTTAATCGGCCCGTACCTTTTTTTTATAAACCGTATAAACTACCATAATGAGTGTTAATGTTTGTGTATATTATACGTGACAAGCCCATGGAGTCACTGGTAATTGTTAACTTTGTTCTTAACTTAGTATGATTAAATTATTTATAAAATACATTCTCCAATAATGATACATTTGTAAGTGTATTATATCAGTGTAAATGTTAATTTTTTATTATGTCAGAATGTATTTTGTTTACTCTCAGTAACTTTATATTTTTTAAAATAATATTTTACTTCTGACTTTTCAATATATGCTCGCCCCCTTGTAGAGTTATCACGCCCCTCTAGGGAGACGCGCTTCCTTCTTTGAGAAACGTTGGTGTAAAGCAGATATTTAAGTAATTAGAAATTTGATGTGAATGAGCATTGCATATATTTACCAGAGGGCGCTGAGCTTCGTTCTCTTATATTATAAAACAGTTGGCAGAGAGCTTGTTTCCATATATTTAATCTGTTGAAGAGGGGCGTTCTTTAATTAAAGATGCCCTTACGCCGCCAATGGTGACAATATGTGCATTTGTTAGAGTTCAATAGGGGAAGTATTCTAGGGATGATGGAAACCGGGTGCTCAATTCGGTGAGTAGCTCGTTGGTGTTGGGATCAGTGAACAGGAGAGAGGTCTGATACACGGTGACCAGGCGATCTGTTGAAGAGGGATGCTTCTAAATTAGAGACGTCATTACGCTGCCATAGGCGGCAATATGTGCATCTGTTAGAGTTCAATAGGGGAAGAATCATAGGGATGGTGGAAACCGGGTGTTTAGCTTGGAGAGTAGCTCGATGATGTTGGGATCAATGAACAAGAAAGAGGTCTGATACACGGCGACCAGAATTAGATTTTCCTCTACGGACTAATAGTCGAAAAAACCATCACTTCATACGATACGCACGCATAGCACCAACTGACTGATTGTCCGCTGTCCATACACAAGCAGCACTTTCACTACGAGCTTCCGTGTCAATGCATATCATTGCAAGACGTCATGCTAAAACCATTGGCTATCGTGGCGTCCCTTACGTGTACTATTATTGATACACTCAATGTCTCCGTTTAGAATGGTGTCGCTCTCAAAGTAACTGGACAGCAACCGAATGGAATCAGTTCGTCTTCAGCGATGAAACCAGATTCAATTAGGGCAATCGTGTAAGTGTGTGGAAGCATTCACTGTAAAGCAGTGCTTCTTAAACTTTCTATACTTGCGACCCAATTTTCAATTCTAATTTTCATCACGCCCCACTCCATGCAATAAAAATGAATTCGAATTCAAGAATATAATTTGACGTAAAGCTACATATCGACTTTAATTATAAATTATCATTATGCTTGCCATGATAATTTGTAATTTAATTTAAAATTACAAGTTATCAAGACAAGTATTAAATTTTATATATAAATTTATGACAAGCCCATGGGGTCACTGGTAATTATTAAACTTGTTCTTAACTTAGTAATGTTAAATAAATTATGAAATATATTGCGCACTACTGATGCATTTACAAGTGTAATGTATACCTGTGTGTGTGTGTGTGTGCGTGCGTGCGTGCGTGCGTGCGTGCGTGCGTGCGTGCGTGTGTGTGTGTGTGTGTGTGTGTGTAAATGCGTATTCTAATTTTTATTATATTTCTGAATGTATTTTGTGTTTTGCTTCCTTGCAGTAAATTAATAATTTTTTTTATTCTTTCGCTTTTGACTTTTTTCGATATACTCGCGTCCCCCTTGTAGGGTCATCACGCCCCCCATGGGGGGGCGCTCCCCAGTTTGAGAAACATGCTGTAAAGTGCTATACTCCTCCCTCAGTTGGTGTGATGTTATGATGTGCCATCGTACACGACACACGTTCAACCCTAATATTGATTCATGGCATCATGACAACCCAGAGGTAAGTTCGTGATATTCTTCAACCCCCGTTTTTCTACTCGTCCAGGGCTCCCAGAAACCATTTCTACAGGATGGTGCTCTCCCAAACGCAGCAAGGGTTTCATAGTACTGGCTCCACCATATGACCTTTCCTATCCCTAACTGCCCTGCTCAATCCAGTCACCGATTCAGCAGTATGGAATCATTTAGAATGGCAAATTAGACAGCCTAGGAGTTCGGTCGCAATAGAGGCGCATTTACAAAAACTGTGGAACTAGATATCGAAAGACATCATACTAGAATTGTTTACCTCAATGCCCGACTGTACTAAATCAGGCTACAGGTGGCCAGGAAGGTACAAAAACTCCCATTCATTTGTAATTTTTTCTACAATAAATCACCGTTTTCCTTTGATTTTATTATCACTTACTTACATCAACGTTGTAAAATTTCATTTTATTTTGACAACTCTTTCTTGATGCGGAATTTTTAATGATACTGAGTGTATTTAAAGTTTCTTTGAGTTCTTTACGCGTAAAAACCATGTAAGGTACAAAAATTTCGATAGATTCTAATTTCATTTCATTCAAAATAATGCTAATTGCCTACATTTAATTTCCGTTACTTTTACTTAACATCTTATTTTGAAACATATATATAAAAAAAATCTTCAAATATATATAAAAAAATTATATCAAAGCTAATTTTATTTAAATGCGCTTTAATGATACTTTTTTCATAAGATTTTGTCATAAACTAAAACCTTAGATAAGAACCTTAATTAGAATTAAAAAACGTACAACTTTAGATAATAAAAGAGACAAATTAATTTTTCTCAGCAAGATGAGTATCTTGATATAAATTTATCTTTAAAGTATCTGACTTCTTAAGACTTTTTTTTTAAGAAAATGGAGATATGAGTATTTTTTTTTTGTGATTTTTAGACTTATTTAGTATATTTTAAGGAAAAAATCGTAAAATTGAAAACAGAAAAAAATTTATTATTATTAAAAGGGGAAAAAACTGGTGAAAATGTACAAAAAATTAGATAAACGGGGTCCGCTCTCTACAAAAAGTTTTTGAACAAATTCTAAATTTTTTAATTTTAATGTTCTATTTTGTTATTCATATTTTAAATGACCATCAGGATAATAGATATTTTAATTTTTACAAAAACTAGAGCACTCTACCTTAGTGACTATATGAAATTGCTCAAAAAACAGTGATTATATTTACATAAAAAACTGTAAAATTTGAAATAAAACAATGATTGATAAATATGATCGTTAAAACACTTCTAATGTTATACAAAACATTCACAAAAAATTTCAGCAAAAATTTCAAAATTTTTTGAGCAATCGCTGTCCTCGTTTGAGTTTTTCGAAAAAACACATTTCGATTAAAAACGTATTTTAAAGTTTGACATCTTGTGTAAAGTTATGGCATCTGCTTTTACTAAAACACTCTTAGTTTTTGTTCTAGTGAATGGAAAATAAAGATCTTGGTATTTTTATTAAGCTAATAAAATGGTCTATAAAATAAAATCATAAATGTTTTGTCAACTTTTGAAAAAAATCATGAGTTTAGAGTAGTCGTATACCTTAAGAATGCAGCAGCAAAAACTAGTATTTTAAAGTAAATTAGAAGTAGAAATTTTTTTCATTTCAGTATATGTATTGGAAAAAGTACTATATTTTTTCCCTTATAAATTTTAGTTCACTTCAGTAATGTATAAAGACAAAAAATGAGAATGGGTGATGTCTCTGAAAAATATGTTTACCACTTCAGTCTAGGATGCAAGAATTTGGTATTGCATTACTGTGGCCTATCTACATTGTTTTGTATGGTTATTCTGTTTTCTTGCTCGTTGCTTAGTTTTAAATTAAAATTATAGTAGTTCAGTACATTATTATTATACATACAGAGAAAAATATGAAGAGTTATTAGTGAAGTCTCTTAAATATATGTGAATTGTTTTTTAAAGAATGATAATCTAATTTGTTTTCTTCTTTTTATCTTTTATCAGCAAATATTCCTATTAAATTAATCCAAATTTAAATACTTCAAAATTTCCATCGCCCAAATACTTCGATTTCTCATATAAAAACATCGTCAGGACCTTACTAAGTGCAATTCTTAAAAGTGCAACTAGTTCGTATACTATATGCGAATGTTTTAAACAAATTTAAAAGAAGCTCAAAATATGCATTCCCTTACTCCGAAGTAAAGAAAACAACAATTTCTTCGAATAGAAGCCATTTCATTGTAATGTAGCATACATATTACGGAGACTGAAGATAAGTTTCTATACACATTCGCATCTGTTTACACTGAAATATTCGATAGGACAAATATGACATATTCAGAGAAGGAAACGCAGCTTCTGACAATACATATACATACATATACCATTCAATCAAATTCAATTCATCCAAATTCCGTTTCATGCTTCCCTAGTCTGATCACAACCATTGTCATATCGTATTAAACGGACAACTCTGAAGCAAGCCTGATCATAAATTGAAGCGGAATGTTGTTGTAATCAACTATGCTAAAGAGAGCCGAATTAATCTGGAATGCCTAATCATTTTCGAACCTTCCCCCTTTCTATTAATCAATTGTCGTAAAGCATGCTTACTCTAGGATAAAAGAAGAGTAATAACTTTATTCGTAGTTGATTCTATACTTATTTGCATACCAAATGTGATTTCTTCCTTGCTCAGTTCTTTTTTAGCGTGATTTTCAAGAGAAAGTTTTTAAAGAAGCAGAAGCATGCATCGTAATAAAAAAAAAATGGTTGATCCCTTTGAGACATGAGTGACACAACATTATAATTTCAACGAAAAAATATTGATTTCATGTGAGTTTTATTTTTCATATACAGACATAGTTAAAAAAAGTAATTGAGATTCATGCAAGTAAGAACTTTTGAACTTCTGTGTTTACAATCATGAAACAAATAACATTTCGTTTTATTACAACTTTTGCTGATAAGTAGAAGATATGATTTCACTAAATTATTAAAAATAATAGTTCTTTAATGTATCCGACTACATTCGGAACCGCATAAATGGTGGATACCTTAAGGGAAAACTTATAGATATATATATATATGTACAATGTATTTGCCTGTTCCCTATTCTTGTTTCAAAAGCGCATAAATGGATAATTTTACATATTTAGTGCCACTTAGATTAGAATATATGCATAAAATTGTCGTAAGGGCATTTTGACAAAAAAAAATTTATTTAAATACAATATTTTGGCAAAAAATTTACTTAGATTAATCTTTTTTCTCCAAATGTTCTCCTTTTGAGAAAAATGGTTCCCTTAAAATAATATTTTGCCTGTATATAGCTCAAACCTCTGTTCAGTGACTCAACTAGAATTTTTGGAATATATAACTTTGAATTGGGTTTATCCATGTTTTACGACAACAGAGGTGAGAAATGTTACGAAAAAACGCCAATAATTATTTCAATTGGTGGTAACTCTGAAAATAATGTGAATTTTTCAAAAATTCTAGTTGAGCCTCCGTAGAGAGGTCTGAGTTATATACAGGCAAAATATTATTATAATAGAACCATTTTTCACAAAAGGAGAACATTTGGAAAAAAGATTATTCTAAGTTAATTTTTTGCCAAAATATGATATTTAAGTAATTTGTTTTGTCAAAATGTCCTTAAAACAATTTTGTGCATATATTCTAATCTGAGTGACACTAAATATCATGAAAAGTATCCATTTATGCACTTTTTTAAAATCACGGTTCCGAGCGTGGTTGGATACCTTAAGGGAAAATTTATATATATATATATATATATATATATATGTACAATGTATTTGCCTGTTACCTATTCTTGTTTTAAAATAAATCCTTTTTGATAATAGAAATGTCCTTTAGATTAAAATAGATTTATATTTTATAAAACAGTTACATTTGATTTTACAATAGTAAATTACTTTTCTAATAAATTTCGAATCGCATTATGCATATCCCTTACTATGGATGGTACATGATTCTCTGTGTGTGCGACTTTCATTTTTCCTCCTTCTTTTCTGTTTGGTGTGCCCAAAAAGCAAGAGGCAGTCAGACCCACACACACACACACATATATGTTTTTTTAATTTAAAAAATATTCAGGACGGTTAAGATAAAGGACAATGTATACTTAATCGTTTGCGAATGACAGCACTATCAAATTTCAGCAATGAGTAACGAAAGATAAATTCAATAGGAACACCGTAATTTTCAAGAAAATGGCAACTGCGGTATTTTAAATATTATTTGATCATTACATTATTATATTATAAAAACATTATTATATTATCTATGTCTATATAGATGAAAAATAATGAAAACAATAATAATGATTTATTCTGTTTAAATTTTCACTCCAATTAATGTTTTTTTTTGTTTCCAAATCTGATATAAAGGTACATATTTTTATGTGCGGCCCGCGAGATTATAAACTTTTTCCGAAGTGGCCCGCCAGGTCATTTGGGTTGGACACCCCTGGTCTAGAGCAGAGGTTCGCAAACTTGTTTATCTTCTAGACCGTTTCCCGTGTTTTTTTGCTTCTGGGTTCCCTGCTTACATATTATTGAATTTTTGCAAATTTATTAACTTAAATGTCTTTTTGACTGATGGTATAGATCTACTCACTTTAAAAGGTTTCAATTTCTAATTTTAGTGAAATGTAATGTTAAAAACTAAGAATCACATGTTAATTAAATTAAAATTTGATTTAATTAACCCCTTATAAACCACCGGCGAGTTTTCACGCCCTGCTGAGCTGGTGTGTTCAGTACCCCGGACGTGTATACTCGTCCTTCCAAAGGAGAACTTTTTGTATCGTGCTGCTCTGTTTAAAACTAGTCCTACGGCCTTGGAATATAAAAAAATGACATTGATAGTGCTTCTAAAGAATTTGCTTAGTTCAGAGAAGAGGTGGGGAAGAAAATTCTAAGGGTATATTCTAGGAACGATAAAATTTATAACTCATCGGTTGTTTTTTTTTAATTGTGTTTTTTTTCTGTTTATTTGCCGTCATTTTCGCTTACCTTGTGTAATAAGAGTTTTTTAATTTTATGTATGACTGCACAGAATGTGATACTGGTTTATGTGTTCAACCATGTTTCAGGATGTATCACAGAACAGATAAATTATGGAAACTGATTGTCTACTGTGCTATTACCATATTTAAAGCATTCTCAAACCTAGTTTCAATAGAATAGAAACATTGAAATGTCAAACGTAGGTTGAAACGGCATTTTGATATGGCTGAATTTGCTGTGAACAACCGAGAAACTAGGAGAATTTGTGACGTCCAACATTATACTCCTTTAGTTTAATTCTGGCAAGAAATGCTAAAATGATGGTAATTGCTTTAATGAAATTTATGCTGTCTTCTTGTAATTGCAAATCAACCTCATCAAATTTAGTAAATAAATCTGTGAAACAGACAAAATCTGATTCTGGTTCTCGTTCTGATTAAATTTTGTTTTAAAATTAAAGTCACGAGCTGGTTTGATCAGAGCCGCTATCGTAGATATCCATTTAAACCTCATGAATCACCCAAATTATTTGTTCACTGGCGTGGTTCCCTATCAGATCGTTATAGACCACTTTGAGAATAACTGGTCTAGATGAACCCACAAAATGGCACAAAGTTGGAAGACTCCAGGTTGGTCAATTAAAGACTACATGCTGTAGAGACCTCGTGGTTTCGAGAAATATGGTATCTACTCTGTGGAAACCGCTCACAGAGACAGGAACAGTAGTCCACCGGTCTGATCAAGGACGCAGAAGGGCAACAATGCCTTCTTTGAACCGTTATTTCAGACTTCTATCCGAAAGGGATAGGTCCGCGATAGCGACACAAGTGTCTCGCAAACTGTATAATGCCACAGGAACATCCATTCCATGGATAATAGTCACCCAGAGACCTAATACAGGTAGTCTGTATGCCAGGCACCAGTGCCGGTTTACCTATTGGGTTCCCAGGGGCCTGGATAGGCTGGGCTTAACCAGAATTTGGGGTTAAAAATTTTGGTTCGCGAGTGCCAAGAAGGCTAGTAGATTTTTTTCGCACATGACCCGAAATGAGCTAAAACCGGGACTGCCAGGTGCTCTTAATATACATTCCTTTGACTATGAACCCCAAAAAGGAGTGTCTAGCATTATTTTCTAGTCATTATTTTGAGCAGAGAATGATTACGGGCGAATTCTTTTTAGTGATGAATCACGATTCCGTCTGGACAGCAACTCGAAACGTGTTCTCATCTGGAGAGAACAATGCAGTCGATATAGGGCCACTAACGTTGTCGAAAAAGACAACAGTGATCAAGGTAGTATGATGGCCTAAAAAAAGCATCAAGGCAGAGAGGTATACCATCGACCTTAGTGTGTTCAATAGAGATGCTTTGACAGGTCAGTTGTACAAGGACGATATTCTTGCACCCGTGGCAGACTTTTCAATGGAACACATAGACCAAATTTACTCTCTATGGATGATAACGCGTGCCCACACAAGAGTTCAGTTGAAAGACCTCCAGTTGAAGGATATTCTAAGATTGGAGTTGCCTGCGATATCCCCTGACCTTAATCCCATGGAACACATGTGGGATATTCTTAGACGCTCAATTGCAGCTTAACCCTCTCCCTGCGCATCCCTCGATTTTCACGGGCTAAGTATTGGAGCTAACGTAGCTCTACGCAGCGAGAGGGTTAAAAACGAGATCCAACAACCATCGATGAGCTCAAAAATACCTTTGTTGGAAAAGTGGGTGTGGTTGCCACAAGATTGATAAGGGCACTCTTGTAAACTTTAGTGATGCGAGAGTTGTATAGATGTGAGAGGTGATCGTGCATTTGTAAGAGTCCCTAGCACCTAGATGTGTGGGGGGAAGGGAAGAAACACTCGTCATGATTCAATTGATCTATTTATTTACACACTAAGAACAGACAATTTCAATTAATAATATTAAGAGAATGTCTCAATGAGATTACCGTGAAATTGGAACAACACCAGTAACACGTGAGCGATTAGACGACTAACAAACTTGTCCCTTCTTTTAATTAAGGATCTAACCTATTATCTGATTTAATCTAATCTTAATTCAATATTAGTGAATTATCGTCACCGTAAGCGTCCTTCTAAATAAAATCAAAGCTCCATAATTCTAATATTTTAATTTAGTAACAATCTCACTTGCCCTGAGTATACCTTTCTCTTCCTCAAGCTAGGAAACTTCGCCTATTTACAGTAAGTTAATTTACACATGAAAATTATCTTCTTCCGATGGGTTGGATGTGAATAACGCGAAATGATAGCCCAAAGATTTCCCAAGACGATTAGCTAGAAAATCGCGTATAGATCTGTCCTACATTCTATTAAACATGTTTTGCTCTGAATAACATTGTGTTGGTCAGCAACTGGGCTGAACACAAGACCAGGTTATTTATTTAGAGTACAAATTGTGCCCATTTTTGTTTTCCAATATATTGGTCTTGTATCACAAGATACTTTGGTTAGGTTCGAATATATTTGCTTTGTTAGTTTTGTTTTATTGCGAAAAAAAAATTGTCCTTTTAATTGTTTTTACCAGTGTACATACATATTGCATTGAATATCAGGAGCTACATTTGTAGTATGTGAAAATGCAGATATAAATTTTGTATTTAATTGTGACACTTCTGTAGAACACACACGTGCGTACGTATTTTAGAAATAAAATGACATTTAAATTAATTGTAAAAGTGCTGAATCAGGAAATATAAGCATCCTACTAAAATATAAAAAATGCTAGTGAATAACGGAGACATGTGATAAGTAAAAACTGTCTAATTCCTTTGCAACATCGCATTATATTACAAATATATCATGCCATATAAATAATTTAGTATCAGTGTATCAAAAATAATGCAATGTAATACATAAAAATTACAAGTATTTATAAAAATAAAAACGAATTTAATCATTGAAATAATAATTCTTTTCGTAAATAGGATTCATTAAAATAAAAAAATTGAAAAAAATATTTTAATTTTAAGGAAAACACTTTCTGCTAGTTTATTATTTGAGTTAATTATATCTGTCTGACAAAATTAAATTTTGTAATGTTGCTTTCATAGATTGTTAAGATCACATATTTTAACGCCAGGATAGCGAATTTGATAACATTCCTCAACAAAATCTGTCTTCATCTCGATCACTGGAATATCCTGAAATCACTGAAATACCAAACACTGTTCCCTTTTAAGCTCTGAATTGATTGCCATTGACATGACTCTAGACTGTTTCTGAGCCTCATTTGACTGGCGAAATCTGGATTCTTTCAGAAAGTAGAAGAGCTATTCAATATTTAAACAACTGAAGACTAATTGGAGACAACAAAGGAATAAATATTATTGATAAACTCAGAGCCCTATCTGGTTCTGCCGTGATTCATCTGCATTGGATTCCGTCCCGTGGAAATTTGAAATATAATGATATTGCTAATGACCTTGCAAAGGGGGGTACTTCAATGACTCAGGTCAATGAGGAACATCTGATGTACCTTGAGCTACACTCGAAATGTAAATCATCCATAAACATCTCCTGGAAACAACCGCCACCGCATCCTTGGTATCTTAGTCAGTGACTTGGTGCGTCATTCAGTTTTAAAGGTAACAAGAGAGATCAAACTACTTTTGCTTGACTGTCTACGGGGCATTTAGATTCTCCCATGGAGGGTAAGACTTTTCCAATTTGCACCAAGTGTAGTGATACAGAGGTTACACCGTAACATTTACTTGATTGCGTTGACTTGCTGACGAGAGGACCTTTTCAAGAGGCTTATTTTGGTTTTGGAATTTCTAAGGGTGAATAAACGCATGGATCTATTCTGGTTTTGATCAAAATGTTAAGAAAGAAGATCTATCTTATGAAATTCTGATTGGATATATAATAATTTCACTGATTAAACTTTATTTCTCCCCAAACCTACAATGGGCATGTCATGAAAATTTGGCAAAGGATTTCATCAATTCAATCAACAATATTAATAAAATTGTATGATTTATTTTTTTATTTGCTTGCATTCTTTTGGGATTAATCAACCCTCATTATTGCGTATAAATTAAGAAATTATTTTTCACTAAACTGATTATTATTAGATATTTAGGCCATTGTGTATCAATGTTATTTCTTATTTATAAGCTTAGAATTGGAAAAAAGGCATCAGAAACCTAATTCATGAAGAAACCAAGGGTTCTAAATGTGTTATATATCTCGTATTTCAAACTCTATTCTTTTATTTAAATTAATTTTTCCCAGAATGTGCATTTATTTTTAAAATATATTTGTTTCTTCACAAAACCACATGTGGTTTCAGCTTTCGTTCTCTAGAAATAAATTGCATTCAAGATTTAAAAATAATTCTTGTGTTCTTTTGACATTTTTCATCCCAAGACAGCCTTTTGTAACATCCTATCACAAAAATCCTAACAATGCCAAAATTATGTGCTGTTCTATTTTCTTTCTTCCATACAAAGAATTTTCCTTTGAGAGAACAAGAACACAAAACATCAAAGCGTTTTCGGTAAGCATTAATAAAAAGAAGAGGAAAAAAAGAATGAAACATTTTCTTGAAATGAGAGAAAAATACCAACTACTTATATATAACAACAGGTTTAAGACTCTTTAACATTTAACAACCTTAAATAACCTCGAACATTCCAAAGCAATAATTTTCTCAGAAGAAAGAAAACTTTTCTTTGCATTAAGAGAGTTTGTTTCTGCACTACGTTTCTCCGCCTTTGAGTTCATAACGATCCTAAAATTAAGTATTTATTCTTAGAGCATAGATCTAAGAATATGTAAATAGCACCCAAAATATTTTATTAATTTACTTAGTAGTTATGTGGAAGGTTTTTCCCTTTCTTTTTTTTTGTGCTTGTAGAATGCAGTGGATTCATAGATTGTAATCTTTTAGGAAAAATTTTATGCATAACTTTTACTGTACCTCATTAAAGGTTTTATCCAGTTTGCTTAATTATGCCTTTCGTGCTTAAAATATTAAAAACAAGTCATCGTTTTTTATAGGCATATGTTTCGAAGTTTTGTTTTAAGAACTTAAAAGCCTTTACTAGTGGTTCCTTTTTTGAAAAATAAAAATAAATATAGAAGCGGATTTTTTTTTTAAATATTAGCCCTGTTTTTCGTTAAGTTATGTTGAAATTCGTATGAAAATTTCTAGTTTCTCTATCTAAAGTTGCTGAGAAACGTCACGAAGTTTAAACTTTTTCTATCGTTGGAAACAAAGGAAAAGATAATTCCTCAGATCTCATGATATCTCTCAAGACTACATGGTAACACAATGTGAGTTTTTTTCTGTACATCTGAAGGTAATTTTGCTATTAATATCAGTAATGAGTTTTTTTTTGTTTGTTAATGCAGTTTTAAAAAACAGAACATTAAATACGGACACTGGTATAATTCTTTATAAGAAACTCACTACATTTCAGTTTGGTGTAATAAAAACTCACGTAAACTTTTGCATTTCTTTTGTGATTTTGGTATGGACTTTAGAAGGTTTTTTTAGGCTAAAAAAAATCCGAAAATAGACGGTAGTAAATAATGCATCAATATTAAGCTTAACTGTATGCGTGGCCCGTTAGAAATATTACATTCAAGTAGATTAGTAATATTGCATGTATTAGTATGGTCTTTTTATTCTCTGTGGATTATTTATATAAATGCATTTACGTTACATATATTCTTCTGAAATGAAATAGATAGACGCAATATTGTTATTTTTATTAAAAATAAGTATGTCTATCCCTTAAAAATAAATATGATGATTGGAATAGTTATTTTTAACAAAAGTACTGTGTAAATCTTAATGGGCTGTTTGGCTTAAAATGGGAACTTAATCAATTAAAAACATTTTTCTTATTTTCTCAACTCTGAATTTCTGTTTTTAGTGAATAATTCATGCCATTTTATACAGATAATTCTCTTGTATATTTTCTTTTCGTTCACACTTTATACTTTTAAAAGTAAAGTATTGTTCTTTTTAATAAATGATCATAATAATAGGCACAGTACTTGTACCCCACTCACACTTTTGGTTAATTTACACTCCGAAACCCTTACAAAGTTAATATCAGTATTCATACTTTCTTCAAATTGCTTAGAGAGAATATTTTAAAATAACATTGTAACCAACATCGAATTAGTAATTATACCACTAGTAAAATGTAATTTATTTCCTACGCTACTCATAAACATACAACTACATTACACTAGACATTCGCATAATAGTTACTTTTAGAGTTCTTCTGTAGTATTTATTCTATATTTTTAGCCCTTCGTGGTTTCAGATACCCTCCAATTAAATTTCAAATTGTAAGGATGACCAAATATGTCTGGGTATTTACAGTCCTAAAAAATGTTCCACAATTTTGAAAAATTGTATAGTAAGGTATATCGTGCTCAACAGTAAATCCAAATAGCAAAAAAGGAACAAAAGTAATACAGATCGTAGACTTTCGATCCCTTACTGCACTCATGTCCAAAATTAAGAACATAAACATACACTCAGGAACATTGAAAATAGCGACCCAAGAAGAAAGCATCGGATTGAACTGAAATTTTATACACATAATGACACAGATGAGAGATTCACTTGATCTTAAAAACAAGACAATTAAACGAATACAGCGTGTGCAACGACACAAATACTGGGCAACATCAATAGCGCGTTGAACCACCTCCAACTGCAATACATACCGCCACACGGTCCGGCATTAAGTTGTCTAGACACCTTATGTTGTCCTGAGGCAGATGGGCCCACAAATCTTGAACAGCCAACTCTAAATCATGTGCAGAGTGACACGATGGCATCTGCCGTTTTAGCTGATCCCACACGTGCTCTACAGGCGACAAATCGGGGGAGCGGGCCGGCCATGGAAGAGTCTGAAAATGACGTAGGAAGTCTTGAGCAACTCTTGCTGTATACGGACGAGCATTATCTTGCTGGAAAATTGTCCTTGGGAGACCATTTAGGAAAGGTCCAACATGGGGTTGAAGAATATCATCAACTTAACGTTGGCCCGTTAAGGCTCCACGCATCACAATTAAAGTGGACCGGCTATCATAGGCTATGGCCCCCAGACCATTACACCAGCTGTGCGGGCAGTGTGACGTTAGAACAGTGTGGGGGAATTGTATCGCTCACCAGGGTGCCTCCACACCCGTACACGGTTATCATCTGTCCCCAAAACAAACCGGGAGTCATCACTAAACACAACATTTTGCCAATCTGTGACATTCCACATTGATCTGGCTTGTCACCACTGTAGACGCAGTTGCCGATGTTCCGGTGTAAAAGTGAGTGCACGGAAAGGGCGCTTGGATTTAATATTTGCTTCTGCAATGTGTCTGGAAATTGTTTGCGGAACAATTGCAACGCCTACGTCTGCTCGTATCGTTGAACAAGTCACTGTGGTGTCTACAAGTGCTTGCCGCACGATCCTATGATTCTCTCTCCTCGTGGTCTTCCTAGTCGCTCCAGAACCAGTTTTCCGTGCGTGGGTACCTTCTCGTGTCCACTGCTCCCAACAATTTCTAACGGCACACTCCGAACGATCCACCTGGTCAGCAACACGACGCGTCGGCCAGCCTGCAATTTTTATCCCGATGATCAGGCCTCTCTCAAACTCGCTTAACTGTGAGAAATGTCTTCTACCACGTTTAACTGGCATGTTTTGCTTACCAAATCCTTCCTACAATCAGCGGGTAATCGTCACGTTTATGAATCTTCGAATTTGCGCTGGCTTGTATGGCACCCTCTTCCTGATTGTAGCATCACCTCGGCGTGTATGAGCATGCGTATTGGCACAAAACTTGGATCATTTGCATATCACATTACGCTGTACTTATTTGCAAAGTTTCGCGATTGTACTTAGCTTTTTTCTTGGGTCGCTATTTTCAATGTAAATGAATGTATTTTTCAACGTAATTCTAAATTTTATTTAGTACAACATGTAGAGTTTATATTTTATATATTTTTTGAAGAACGGGTAGTACAATATCAACCTTCGACTTGCGAAAAGAAGTGTAACGTCAGTCTTTGAAGAAATACTGGATTAGACTGATCATATGGAATTTCTGCCTAAAGTTTTGTAGATAATTTATTAAAGCAAACAAGTTAGCATGTGTGCAGTGGAATGACTTCTCATAATCATTTAGATGATTCCTTGAGATGAACAACCGTTGACAGGCTTGATGCTGACTAGTCTTTAGCAGAAATGGTTCGTTGGTTACACCAAAACTAGTCTCTCAAATATAGAAACCATTCCAAGCAAGTGGCACTGTCACCAGGAAGGTTGGCCCAGGCCACCACAGAGCAATGATATCTGCGCAGGATAACAACTTAGCGCGACATCATAGGTGAACAACGATTCCTCTGATTGCACTTGAACTTGCTGCTGTAACTGAAAAACGATATTCCCGGCTAACAGTCTACAGACATCTTGAAGAAACTGGCCTTTACGCGCTGCGTCCTGTCTTATGTGTCCCTTTGACTACGTCAGTGGCTCTCAAACTTTCACTACTGACGATTTTCAATCATAATTTTTTCGCGGCCCCCCCTCCAAAAAAAATAATAATGTATTGAATGCAATAATAATGCACTTTGGGGGCGCTAAAGCTGCAATACGATCCTAATTATTAACCGTACAATTTAACAAGATAAGCATTAAATTTTGTACAAGTTACTTTTAAGTAATATATATTTTTTTATTTTTAAATTTTTAGTTCCATATTCACTATAAAAGCGTGTGTTTTTTTAGTTTGTATTTAAACTATAATTTATTTTATAATTATTTTTACTATACACGGTAAAAATCCCAATTCCAGTGAATAATTTAATTAAGAGAAAATGTGCATACCTACTTTCAAGAAATTTTCAATTTTTCTTTGATAATTTAAGAAAAGATCCAATAAAACTAAAGGAAATGTTCTAAATGTGCGAACCCTTAATAAAGAACAGAAATCGCAGATACTTTTCGTTAACAATACGGAAATGTTATTTTCCAGCAAAACTGTTATATGTTGTTCACGTTATTGTAGTTTTGATGTCGTTTGATGATCTACAAATAGCATTTTGAACTTTTTCATCCTTGTGTCTTTTTGAGAAGGTGAAGTGCTACATTTATAGCTTCATAGTTTCTTCACAGAATTTTTTAGGCAGCATTTGAAAATTTCAATTAAACTCAAACGTTTCATGTCTATCTCTTTTCCCATATTTACTTTCGTTATCTTGATTAATATGCATTAATTCAGCAGGTTCTTCAATTGCTTGATCAGTTACATTTTCCTTCAATAGAGATCACAGATGCCCATTTTTTTTATATTCTGCTCATTTGCATTTATAAACCATAATAAGTCGTACAACACAGCAATCAAAACCACAAAATTGTTCATAGCATGTTCATAGAAAATATTTTTGAATAAAAGTCGGGTCACGCAGGGGGAACTCGATCAAAACTAGTAACTTGATTGTAAAAAACGTTTGCTACTCTCAAAAAAGAGGAATATTTGTGACAAATTCATTTTAGTTCCCATTAAGACTGTCTAATAGAAGGATACTGTCAAGGTCACTGTTAACGAATAAACAGTTTTCCCAGAATTAATAATGTCGTGGGCTTGGGTTTATTCTATGCCTCATGCAAGCGCTCCCATGTTAAAAGCGTATTCAATATAAAAAATACAGATGTTAGTTCAAAAAAAATAATTGTGTAAAACGTTTTTCATTTTGCATTATATGTTTCAGAATACCCATAAAAATACATCTTGGCCAAATAATCCTTCAAAGCGCTCAATGTGCCTATCCATATATCATAAAACTCATTCACATGGGAAAAAAAAGCAACAGAAAAATATTATTTACAGTTTTTCTAAAAAAAAGAGACAGAGGGGAAAATACCAGTCAGTCTGAAGGTCAAATATATGATAATCAAAAGTGGTATTTTAGGGGTTAAAAGAAACGTAATAAAAAATCTCTCAAAGTGGGATTACAGTAAAGCAAACAAAATGTCTTTTTTATTTAGTTATAGGATCAAAGATAGCTAATGAGCGTTTGAAGTGGAATCTTTTATTTTTGAGGATCACTAGATGATATATATAAATTATATCAGTGTAAATGTATTTTTCGTTATTTCAGAAAGCATTTTGTTTTACTTCATTCCAAAAAATTATTTTCAAGCCTTTTATTTTCAATATGCTCGCGCCTCTCTCGCAGGGTTATCGCACCCCACCAAGGGGGTGCGCCCCACAGTTTGAGAAACACTGGAATACGCACAAAGGGAAAGACCAATATTGCTGTACCAAAAAAGTGGTCGTGGACACCCCAAGAATGAAGGCATGTTCTTTTCAGTTATGAGTCGACGTTCACCAGAGTTCGCTTTTATTCCTCCTACGTAACAAAAATCGAGAGATTTGGTGGTAAAGGTACCATTGTGTGGGGTAGTATAATTTTGGACACTCTTACACCACTGTACGCATTCAATGTTGGTAATATCAACTCACAGCGTTATAGAGATGATGTCATCGAAGCCTATTGAAGATTTATGAGTGACTTACCCCTGAAGTTGCTCCCTCACCGTCTTGCCCACTTACGAGAGAGGGAGGAGTAAAAGCAGAAACAGACACTTCCATTATATTTTTTTTTACTCAAACACACTAATCGACAACAGTTTAACGTTTAATTGAATGTCCTAGGAGTGATTGGGAGAAAGCAATAAACATTAAGCGAACAAGCACAAGTAACTAATTTAAATTAACCTAATCTATCGTTGACTACAAATCCCCAATCCACTAGTTTAATACAGTGGCAAACACCTCTCTTAAACTTAAGCTGCGAAAATCAACTTTATTCTATCACACCTTCGTGGTGACTGTAACACAGTTTCTCTGTTCCTTCTTACAATTACAAAACTCTGACTTTATGTAGTCGTACTAATCTGCATATCAAGGTTTTTTCTTGAGAGGGATGGCTGTGAATTTAACGCGAATGCTAGCCAAAAGATCCCCAAGAGTATTAGTGAGAAGATCGCGTAAAGATCCGTCACAGATTGTTCTGAGTGCTATGAACTCGAACTACATTTTATGAACGATAATGGGCGGCCACAAAGAGCTCACATTGTCCATGAATTTCATGAAGAGGATATTCACCGTATGGATTGGCTCTCGAGGTTTAACGATCTAACACTATTTAACATGTTTTGGATTGTTAGGAAGAGTTATTTCTCTGCATAGCCCCCTTCCGATGACCCCCCCCCAGGAGTTAAAAGTTGCACTTTTGGAAGAATGAGCTTTACTACTACAAACATTTATTGACACTCTAAGAAACAGTACGACAGCTCATTGTGAGACTTGTTGACCGGTACATGGTGGTCACATTTCATATTAGACAGACTTTTCCGAATTAAATGCTTTTTCTGTGATTCTTGATTTCATACATTTGATATGCTATGTATCTAAATTCAAAATTAAAATCTTTTCCATATTGTTATATTGCACTATTCTTTCTTATATTGTAAAATGTTTCTGTGACAAATTTCGTGGCAACACAGTAAATAATTCATCAGTTTTCACAGATTTTATATTTGTGACCATAATTTTGGACAAGAGTGTACTGTACCATTGAGTTATGTCTGACTAGAAAGGAAGTCTACCAGTAATAGAAATGACTGCCTGTTCTAAATAAAACTGTAAGATGATTGATTGCTCATTAAGGGCTCTCCCGGGTTTATGTAGGAATATCTGTGCTGATTGTCAATACTGAACTGAAAATGATAAAATTAACAAGATTATTTGATCCTTATTCGAACATATTCAAAATGATAGAACCCATACTATAAAATAA
The DNA here is from genome assembly GCA_019973935.1 of Trichonephila clavipes. Lineage (NCBI taxonomy): Eukaryota > Metazoa > Arthropoda > Arachnida > Araneae > Nephilidae > Trichonephila > Trichonephila clavipes. The sequence continues at coordinate 1,122,868 of BMAU01000722.1, read as the reverse complement.
TTAGTTATAACTTTGCATAGTAGAGAAAAATAAAAATTAGCTGTTGGTGATAGATGATCTGTTATTTTGGTTATTTCGCTTTTATATATATTATTATTTTTATCAATAAATAAATTATAGATTTCCCACATTTTTGGTTTTTATGCATTGTTTTGTACCTTATACTTTCATTGACACAACGCTGAATGCAACCGTTTTCGAAGAAAATTATTTCAATATTATGTTAACAAACAATGTATGAAAATTAAAAATACAATTTATCAGAAGTTCGGCGATACATAGGCTAAAAACATTTTATATAAACTACAAAAGTTTTCATTAAAACTTATATTAAGCATTAAAAATATTGTAAAAGTTATTATCAGATTATAAAGTATCGAATATCAATTTATAGAAATTTTTGCAAAGTTTTGCAGTCTCGCTTTCCACAGCACCTCTAAAAAATAAATATTTTTATTTTATTATACACCCCTCATATATAGTTCATGAAATATTTAATTTGCACAATAATGAAATTTTTTTTAATGTATACCTAAGTGTAAATATATCTTTTCTATTAAATGACTTTAAAATATAAAAACATATTATATTTTACATCATTTATAATTAAATTTATTCGTTCCTCTTTGTGAATAGATATTGATATCATCGATGTATTGCGTATTCCTTCTGTCAGAAAGAGGTACAAGTATAAATATAACTTGCCACAAATATATGTTTTGAAGTTAATTTTCCATGGTATCTTAAAAGATTCCAGTTTTTGTGTTAGAATTATTGAAATTATTCAGAGAATATTTCTGCAAAATAATAATATAAATTAATAACTTAAATGATGTGACTAAAAATAATTCATAAACATTTCCAATAAGAGTATAAGCCTTAACCATGATTAACTACTTTAACCCATTATAAAGCCGTGATAAGTTACTTATCACCGACTTAATTATTTTTTCAGTATCCATGTGAAGCTGTTTTCCCGCCTATTATTTGTGCTGCTAGCACTTCGGCTAGCATGGCAGTTGATATCTCGATTATAAAAATTGCAAGCGCAAAGGATGACCTTACATCTTGTACATTTCCTAAAATTGACTAAACTTGGTGAGTTGTCTTTTGCGCACACTTAAGCACATGAGAACAAGATTAGTTAGGAGAATATATAAAAAACAAGGAGATAATAGTAATGTCATATAAAATTATTTATTCATATGTCTGTACTCATAAAGTAATATTTTTTGCGAATTTTACAATAATATTTGTGAATTAATTGTATTCTAAGAAGGAAACAATAGGTTTATGGTAGCTGAAATTACTTTAAGTTAAGGTTATAAATACTTAAGATTCAAAATTATTTAAATATCTAACAAAAACTTTGTCAAGCGTTGTTCCGTACTTTGTCATTCTTTCATTTGGATCATGTGACATTATTAAACTGAATTTTGATTTTACAAAATCTACTAAGAGCTTTGATTTGTTTTTTGAAAAGCCTACACTAAACTCCCCACATAAAATAATAGGCAATTTGTTCAGCAGAGTTGATACGGCATCACAATGTAGGCAACTAAATTTTTTTGAATGAATTCGATAATTTCCTCTACACTTTCATTTGATGAAATATAAATAGTAACCATTAGAATTATTTGTCCATTTTCTGCTCTACATATGGCTGCACAAATTTCTCCGATACATGACTCATTAAACCCAAATGATTCTGTAGTATTGTTACTAGTAGTATTGTTATTGTTACAAGTGTTACAAAACCGAGAAAAACAATGTTTTGCAGTTTAAAACGCATCATTCAAGTTCCCTCTCCAGCAAAACGAGCCTGTAGAAGTTATCACTTGAAAAATCCCAATAGAGGTGGTGGAATACATACTTCCAACTATAAAAAATGGTTCTTTAAAATCGAATTAATTTTAAGTAATAAGCTAAAATAAATTTCTTTTTACAGAGATCATTCAAAATCCTAAAAATATTTTAACATAACATTGCTAGAAGTAAATGGCTTTACAAAAGGTTCTCATGAACGTATAAACATTTCGGAAATTTCTGTAGATGTAAACAAACATCCATGTCTGTCCTCAGCGATATTGGACAAATAAACACATCCACAGAATGAGACATGCTCGTCGGTTACCACAACATATACCTTTCAATCGAATGTTATTCTTGAGAATGCTATTGCATGCTTCCATATTCCGATAGACAAGTATTGTCATATCATTAAGCAGACATGATCATAAATTGGAGTGGAACGCCATTGTAATCAACAGTGATTATAGTTAAAGCGGACCGAATTGGTCTAGAATGCCTAATCATTTCCGAATCTGCTCCCTTTCCATTAATCAATAGTCATAAACAGAGGAGAGGGGAATTTCTGTTAGTAGAAACTGAGTTCATAATAATCTCTAAATCATATACAGCATTCTGCGAATTGGATTTTCCCAAAGCTTATTCGAAGTGAAAATACGAGGTAAGAATCTGAAATCTTTTTAGGAAATTATTATTCATTCTAAGGGAAATTTTAAGAAATTGGTAAGGTGGCTCCATTTAATCATAGAAAATGGATCGTTCTAGTTTAATTCTTCTTTTAGATATCTGTTATAAGGAAATATGTAACATTAAAATACGTAATCATATATTTTGGAATATAACATGCACCTATACTTTCAAACTATTTGTTTTTTTGTTTTAGGTATACAGTAGAACCTGTTTTTCTGCGGTAGACAGGAACCACATAAAAGAAACCGCACAAAAAAAATACTCGAAAATTTCAGAAATAGTTGCCTATAACACACAATTTTGTTGACATACTACAAAAAGTATTTTTATGCGTTGGAGAGGGACTGCACACAAAAAAGTATCACTTAAAAAATACGTCAATTATTTACGAAATTTACAAGAAAGTACTTTTAAACAAAATAAAAAAAATTAAATTTCACATGGAAACATTTTTGAAACATTTCATTTCTCATTGTATACATGGAAAAATTTTCAAAATGTTCGTACATAATTCGTAATACTACTCATCATAATCCAAATTGCCCATCTTCCTGTGATGAATTAATTCGAAATAGATTTCGTCACGTGAAGATATAATTTCAATTGATTTATTTTTTGGCCCCGTAAAGTAAGTGATAAATTTTTGTGACGATGGTCGGTTGGTCAGTTGCTTGGGAGCGTTACGATAACCAGATATGCATGATCAAAGCTCTTTTTTGGAATTTCAAACTCCTTTCGGAATTGGTATCTATTTTAAGAAAATGCTTCTTCGATTTGTTGAAAAACTGGATCCCATCATATATTGTATCCTCTCTCATAGAATCCGGTTCTTCATGCCCGTGTTCATAACCTATCAAATTATTGATAATGTCACTGTCATTGAAAGTTTCGTGTTCAAATAAGTGATTGCTGCTAGTTCGTTGCGAGAAAGCAATGGAACGTGCATTGTCAAGAGACTGTTTATAACCAATGAACAGAGCGTCTTGAAGTGTATGTATGTACATTGATAGAAAACATTACAGAGGTGCCGAAACCGTTAAAATTCATACACCGCATTAAAAAAAAGATCGTGCAAAAAAAAATCGAGCAAAAATAAAGTCGCACAAAAAGGACCGCACAGAACCCGTTTCTACTGTATTTGCCATATATTGCACTTCGAAGAAATCTGAAATGCGCATGCGCAGTGTTCTTATCTATTGGAGAATAGAAATAGTCAATATATGGATAATTAAAGCCAGGAATGAAATTAAATCTGACATAATTAAAGAATCATTTAAAAATATTTAGTATGTTTAACAATCAAGTTGGAATGTGTTTATTTATGGTAAGAGTAACAGTTATGGCAAAAAAAAGGAATAAAACTCAATGATGTGCCGAAAAACAAAAATAGACGACGGATATGATAAACTTTTCATGTTATCCAATAATCAAAATTTGTTAGGTAAGTCATTTCTTGTGAATAAGCAGTATTTATAGACTCAAATGAGTAGGCGATATTACCTCTAATAAATAACTTCAAAACATAACAGCACTAAATACGTACATTGTAGGTTTATTTTCTTAGAATGGAGGATGCGTGTTATTCGACGATTATCCATCAACATTAAAAAAATGCAGTTTGAAAGAATAGGTGCGCGTTATACACCATAATTTATGGTAACTATTTTACAATAACGTCGTACACACTGTCTGTTTTCTTCCGGACAAAAGTAAATTAGTTTTTTGAGACATGTTAAGGGTACGTAACGATTGGTTGCTAAAGGAAAATTTTAGTTCTATTTTGTTATTTTAGATTTCAAAAAGTATTTATTATTGAAATAATTACTTGAAAAAATTATTAGTTTTTGTAACATTTTAAATCAAAAATATTTTCTTTATTACCTTAAGGTATCCGAACACGTTCAGAGTACTTTTTGACAAAATAACATAGTTAAACAATATGAAGGCTTTTTATAGAACTCAATACCAATAAATACTAATATTTAACCAACAATATTTACAATAAATTGCCTGAATTTCGCAAAAATCACAATTATAAGTGACATTTTAGCAATATTTTTGTAAAACTTCAAAGCAATTAGAGAAAAAAGTAATAAATTTATATTAGTAAAAGAATTACCAAAACAATCTAGAGGCATTTATCTAGAGAATGTACTAAAATTTTAATGTTTTATTAAAATTTGAAAATTTTACAGCTGATTGAGTAAACATTATAAGAAAAATCACGCCTTTATGAGACCATTACTTAAATAACAAGCCCTAACTCAAAAAATATTCATACAATAAGAAATATTTTAATACATTCTCTAGAAAATAGCCTAAATATCAGGTTCAAAAAGTTTTGTAGAAATACATTTATAATATCTTTTGTGATCAGACTCGCCATGATATATTTCGAACAATTTAAATGATTACTTCTGGTAGATCAAAGACCCACTTCGGGTTTTTTCTAACTTAATAAAATTGATTGTAACTTGGGCTCTAAGAAGCGTAGAATCGAAACAAAGTATGTTTTGTAAGGTAAAAGATAGCTGTATTCAATAAAATAGAAAACAAAAATATCGGACTTGTTCGAATTTGGTCATTTTTCAATGTGTTCGGATACCTTAAATTAATGTTTCATTAACTAAAGCAGTATTTCATTTTGTAAATCATGAATTGAATGTAGAAATTTGGAAGATCTTATTCCTGGGGGGGATGAAAATGTTTTACCCTCAAAAATGTCCATACAGCGCCAGGCTAAGATAGGGAAAAAAACCTGTGTGACAAGAAAAAGAATGACAGAATTATAGAAATCTCTCACATCGGCCTTGCACACACACAGCATTGCTGGCGTCGAGAAGGAAAGGGCGAATTTCCATGAGAAAAAGGTTATACACTCGGCAAAACTTCGGGCAATACCAAGCTAAGCGGAGGGGAGAGAAATCCTTCCAATTGGGTAAAAAATCAAAGAAATTTCGAAAACGGGAATTTTAATGATATATTAATATATATATATATAGAAATTACATCCACTTCTGGAAGTGCTCATATTGAGAGGGGAAGAGGAAATGTGTGTATAGACAGTTTAAAAAGTCCGTGCAACTTCGGGCCATACAACCAGTCCAATAAGGAAAATTCATCAGGTAAGTTATTTCTTGTGAATAAACAATATTTAAAGACATATGTAGAAATCTATTTTTATGCTCATATTTTCTTTATTCTTAAAGCTATCATTTTCATATCCGGTATATATAGTGTATCTGTAAATTTTGATCTAATTTTCGGTGGTAAAAGTGCGCAGTATATCCCGAATTATAAGGTAATATGAACAAACTGCCAACATTTTTTATCGAGGGATTAATTTTTAGCTCTTAAACACATCTTTTATTTAAATACTTCAATGTGAATGTATTAAGTGACTATGAGTAATTAATAAAAATAAAACTATCATGAAATTTAAAAGTGCAAATAAGTTTTTATGTTATATTTTAGTAGATTTGTCTTAATTGAGATAATATTTGTAGTTATTTAATTCAAAGTAGTGTAGGCAGTTAAATGGTTATAAGGCATTTGTAAGTAAATATGGCTATATAATGCATCGCTGAAACAGAAATATTATATCTGTATCATTTATCATATTTATGTGTTATGATTAAATATTTAAGTTCAGAAATGTAAAAAAAGAATAATAATACAAGTGCGTATAGTACAGAGTGAATTGATTCAAATATGTAAATCTTCTTAATTATCTATTAGACTCCTTATTAATACATGTCCGAAATTTATAGTATTTACAAAGCAAATTCGGAATGCATGATTTAAATTTTTAACCAAATGTAGAGTATACTTAGCACCTGAAAACTTTAGTACTTAGAATATATTTAGCATGTAAAATACGGTTATATTTATCTTAACATTGCTCATAAGTAAATACTTTTAGGTATAGAAACATTTTTAACAATGTCATGTGATAAATTTGCAGAGAGAAATAATATTTAAGGAACTTTGAGCTAAATAGATGCAAATATTTTAAAACAGCAGAGGGTGTTCAGATTTACCAATGTAAATAAGGTAACGACCATATTCCTAACTCGGAGCCAGTCAAAACGTATTTCTGAATTTAACATGAAACAACTCATTGAAGAGTTTTACTTTTTAAACGAAAAATGGTAACATGTATTTACGAAAACTGCTGGTTTGCAGAAAAAAAATAGCTACAATACAAAAGTTTTATCAAGATATTCTAAAATGAGGAAACTTTGACATAAGTCCTTGTTTTAATTTTTTTAAAGGAAATACATTAAAAATTAATTACTAAATAGCCAATGATTTTATTCATTTTCTGTAATAGATTCATATAATTTCAACTTCCTATTTCAAAGTAATGAATATAAACATGGATAACTTACGTTTTTAAGACATTTTAACAAATTTAGATTTTGTTTGTAAGCAAATTAAGATTTTTTTGCACAGCAAAAAAAAAAATAATACTCATTTTAAATTGTTGAAAAGCATCTAAAAACATTCCATAAACATTCTGAAAAAAATTCAATCTTGTATATAATAATTAAATGGCTACATTGACTCTGTAGCGGTTATTTTTAATGATTTCCTATTGGCAAATCAGTTTTTTTCTTCTTAAATATTTAATAAAGTAAAATTCAAATTATCATTTGTAATGGATTCTATTCACGATTTTTATTAATTATCTTTGGTAAATAATTTCATGACAATATACGACTAAAAAATCGCTTTCTGTAAAGAAACTGCAATTTATGTTATTGAGAGTTGCTATTTAAAAGGAAGAAATGTTAAAGAGTGGTGGTTTGCTACCGCTGCTAACCTGAACCTGCAAATTTAGAGATGTAAAAGTTGAAGCTATCGAAGTTCAAGTAAAAGAATCAAATGTGACAATTCAGAACAATTAGTATTTTTGCGGATCTAACTTTTAAGATAAGATTTGAATCAATTATTATAATTCGTTTGAAGGCCCCCTATCTTAGATCGAATTTAGATAGTGATTTATAGCCATAATAAACGTGTTGGGTTTAGGAATATGTCTCATTCTTTGGTGTATTCTAACACTTTCGCCGGCGAGAGTTCGTGACACGTTTTTATCAATTAATGCAGTGCTTTTGTGACCTAAGATTCAATCATAATATTCATCGCTCTCCTCTCCGTACAATAACAATGTATTGAATGCAATTAAAATGTATTTTGATGCTTAAGGAACAATGACTTAAATTATAAACAGTATAAATTATCAAGATAAGTACTAAATTTTATACATAATTTTGCACACAACAAGACAAAGGGAATCACTACTAATTACACAGTCCAGTCAAATTAATGTGACTATCACACACTTTCGACGTCGACGTTAAATAACCAGTCACAGAAGGCTAGTAGCAACACAGTGCAATTGAATGTATATAAAGAGTGTGTGAGAACTTCGGAAAACATTGCAATCGCGTTGGCGGAGCGATTTATCCGACGTTTAAAAGGGCATGTTCATTGGCTTTTGGGCCAGTCGTGGAAGCCTTTTCGAAATGACTGAATTTGTGTTCGCATGCCTCCGTAGTAAAAATATACCGTGTGGGGCAAAATTGGACTTTCCAAAATCAGTGACGTGGGAAATGTGGTGTACCACGGGCCATAGGTGTCAGAGGCGAATGACAGCTACTTAGATGCGTTCTGGTGAATAGACGTGCTACTGTTGAGCAACTGACTGCCCAGATGAACCAAGGGGCTACCAACAGTGTGTCCCAAACTAGTGTTCAGCGAACGTTGCTGCGTCTGGGCCTCCTAAGCAGAGGACTGGTTCCTGCACCTATGCTAACTGCTGCTTATCGGCAACAAGGGCTAGAATTTGGGGGCCAGTACGGCAAATGGACGTCCACTGAGTGGCAACAGATAGCGTTTTCCGTTGAATCACGTTTTAAGTTCCGTCGGACAGATGGACGTTGACATGTACGGCGTGAAATCTATGACAGCAAACACCCTCCAACCATTGCTGGAACGGTCCCGGTTGGAGGCGGGAGCATTATGGTCTGGGGAATGTTTTCTTAGCATTCTCTGGGTTCACTCATCATTGTGGAAGGCACGATGGATCAACAAGAGTACGCGTAGGTCCTTGCGGACTATGTCCACCACTATGTGAGCTTTGTTTTTTTTTTCTCAGGATTATTTCATCTACCAGCAGGACAATGTGAAATGTCATACAGCCGGCAGTGTACGTGTGGGGTTCGAGGAGCCACAGGAGGAGTTTACCGTTCTCCCCTGGCCACCAAACTCACCCGACTTAAACCCAATTGAGAATCTGTGGGGCTATCTCGATCAAATTGTTCACGCCATGGATCTTCACCCGAGTAATCTAGCGCGTCTGGCCATGGTACTGGAATCAGCAGGGCTCAACATCCCAGTGAACACCTTTAGAAACCTGATTGACTCTCACCCTGCACGTCTCGCAGCAGTCCGCTTTGCGAAATGTGGTTAAGCTGGCTTTTGACAGGTGGTCACATTAATGTGACTGGACTGTGTATTTAACTTGTCAGCGTAAATGTGTATTTTATTTTTATTATATCATAATGTATTTTGTATTGCTTCCTTGCAGTAAATTAATAATTTATCTAAATAATCCCTTTTTTTCTCCTTTTCGGTATGTTCTCGCTCTTCACATAGGGTTATAACACTAGGGAGTCGAGACCTACAGTTTGAGAAACGCTGAATTAATGTGTTTTAAATCTACTATGTGGGTTATTACGAAAGTTATATGTTAGTTACTTCTGTGTGAAGCAAGTTTTGTTGCTGCTCCTTTTTTTAACTTCCAAAATAACTGTGCCTATCAAAGATCCTGTCGAATGTGAAGTTCGTAGTGTTATACTTTTTCTGAAGGCACAAAATATTTTGCCTAACAAAACTCTTCAACGTCTTACATGTTCTATCCAAAATAATAGACGCTGAATGTTGGCTTTAAAGAAATTATTGTTGATGTTAATTCTTGACCTCATATATCAGCACCTGCACAGTGAAAACTTAAACATCCTAAGAGGTAAATCTTTGCATATAATCCTTACAGCTCTGACTCTTCCCTCCCAAGTGACTATCATGTATTCTTTAAATTAAAAGAATGTTTGTTTGAATTGCTATTCGAAAATCTTGAGGATTTCGAACAGGAAGAGACATTCCGGTTTCATTTTTTCATCGAAATTTTAAAAAACGATCGCATGTTACAATAAATATATTGGCAGTAACGAATATCTGAACAGCTTACAAGTTTAATAATGTACGGGAAAGCTATTAAAAGATTCTTTTCTCTGAATAAAAAATAAATCTCTCATATCATAAGATGTAATCATTTGGCACGAGGAAGGAAAGGAGACAAACTTTTAGAAAAATGGCGTTCGTAATTGTCATTTCGAGATAGAATACATATAATATTAAAATTTAAGCAAATATTAAGTCAGATTCTTACATTTATAAATATATACAAATTTTTAAGGTATGAGGAAGGCAATTTAAAAAGTAACAATTATATTTATTTTAAAAATGAATTTTGAACACTTTTTTGATTAGAATTATTAGGTGTACAACTTTGCTTCCGCCGTTTTTTTTCCGAAATTCGAGGCTTTATTGTAAAAAACTGATTATACATTTATGATTCAATAATTGCATTCCATAACGATCGCCTGTGATTGTTTCAGTCGGTTTTAACAACTCATAATACATTACGCCGAGCTGCTTCCACCAAATGCCATGCTGGTCTTCGACGTCAAAATCACCTTTCTTGAAGCGTTGAAACCACTCTCGGCACGTTCTTTCACTAATAGCGGCCTCACCATAGGTATTTGAGAGCATTCGATGAGCCTCAGCCGCAGACTTCTTCATATTAAAGCAGAAAATTAAAACCTCCCGCAAATGACGAGAATTTGGCTCGTAAGCTGACATGTTTAATCGAGAATAACTATATGATGCAGACACAAATCGACTAATATTTCGATGGCGTTATGTTTAGAAACACCTATGCTTATTGTATGACATCTACGATCAATTTATTTCGACTACCACTTACCGCTACAGCCATCTATTGCAAAACGGCGGAAGCAAAGTTGTACACCTAATAATATTCATAGGAAAGTTTGAAATTCGTAAAGTAAAAAACTTATTTTCCGTAAAGTAGGCGCGTCATTATATTTTTCTATTAAAACAAAAGTATATTCCTGGTATCTTATAAATAAAATAGGTTAAATGTGTTCACTATTTTAAGAATATATTGGTCAATAAAACTATTGAAGAAGTTACGAACATCTTAAATTCATGAAAAAAAAATTAAACGTTACTTAAATAAATAAAAAAATAAATTAGTATGGGAAACGCTGACCAACTAATTTGACTGAAAATTCATGAATAGGAAAGTCTGAGTAAGCTTGTTTAAAACTATGTTTTCTGTGTTTATAATTTTTATTCTATTTCTACTGACAAGTTTTTTTATTTACTTGCAACTGTGTAATAGTTATCGAGAGATATATAGGGCATTGAATATATTAATAATCCATGTTTGTTTATAGTGTGTGTTTAAAATTTATATCATAACATAACTTCTAGGCAACAGTCAGAACTATCGCAAATATTTATTACATAATTACCCCTCTATAATATTCATATTCTCTTTAGAACTTTTTAAATTGGGCTAACTTCAAGTAGAAATAAATGTTCTTAGAATATTTATAAAAACAATGACAGGAATAAATGAATTCCAGCAACTGGATTAAATTATGTTCAGCCAACGTTATTGTCATCAAAAGCATGTAGTCCTAAGTACTATATATATATAGTTAAGGTTGCTCCTTACTAATGCAAAAATCTAATAAAGGATAAAGAGAACCTAACCTGACATAATAAAAATTGATCCAAAATCAACTTCGAAATATTGTCATGCAAAGACGCAATAACTAATCATAAAAGTCGATGGTCTAATGCCAGCGCTTACAACACCAAATTCACTTAGAGAAGTTTGAGGTTTATTCTGTAACATAAGGATTTATTTAATACTTGGCTATTTTTACATAAGTCAGATTATAGTACATGTTTTAAATTGTTGGTTAAGAATATAATATATTTATATGTATAAATAAACAATATAATATAATAGATTTATTAAATTCGAGTTATCCTTATAAATTTAATTAACTTATTACTCTAGTTTAAAAAAATTCGAAGTTATATTTTGTACCATAAGTAAGTATCACAAAAACTTCTACTATATAACTTCTATTACATACATACTTCTAACAGTGATCAATCGTCCTTCTTTAGGGAGGACAGTTCTCCTTTTATAGGTTCTGTCCTTCCTCGAAAATTGTCCTCGTACTTGCCCTCTTTTTCAATATTTCATAACTTATCTGTTTATCTCTGTATTCAGAGATAATCGAAACATATGTTTCCAATATGTCGAAGAATGGTCTGAGACAAATATCACAGGAAATAACAGCTTTCAATAGTGTTATTTGATTTCACCGCAAGTAAATTGGGCAGATATAGAAAACTGCGTTGATTTTTCATCGAAAGAAATGCCTGATATTTAAATCCATTATTAGGTGTAAAACTTTGCTTCCACCGTTTTGCAATAGATGGCTATAGCGGTAAGTGGTAGTCGAAATAAATAGATCGTAGATGTCATACAATAAGCTTAGGTATTTGTAAACATAGCGCCATCGAAATATTAGTCGATTTGTGCCTGCATCATAAAGTTATTCTCCATTAAACATGTCAGCGTACGAGCCAAATTCTCGTCATTTGCGGGAGGTTTTAATTTTCTGCTTAAATATCAAGAAATCTGCGGCTGAGGCTCATCGAATGCTCTGTAAATTACTTCAATATACACGTGGAATCCAAAGTACTGCAGTCTGCAATATCTTAAATTTTCTCGGAATAACTTACGAATTAAATTATCTGTTGAGCTTCAATCGGTTCGACTTGATTTGATTTTACTTCACGCTACACACTGAAGCAACGCGATGGCCATTTGCAACGAGCCTCGTAACTCTGAATCGCAGCCAAATGACGAAGACTACTCCTTAAATTTAACCCCACTCTCAAAGCTCAACACCATGTATAGGGCCTTTTTTTGGCTTAGGCATGCTAGGAACGTGCCTAGGGCGTAAGAGATTCGGGTGCGCCAAAAAAAATGGAGGAAGAAAAAAAGTGAAAAAATTAGTTACAGCGAATGTACCAACGATACGCAGCTCTCATCCGAACATTCCAGATATTCAAAAATCTTCACGAAAAGGAGCTAGAAGATGCGGCAAAATAGGTGACATACTTGACTCAAAGCTACCCCTAAATCATCGATGAAGTGCAGTTTGCGCAAAAATGTCAGCATTCCGAAATGTATTTGAAGGAGGGAGGAATAACAAGACGAATCTCTCTTAACATCAAAAGAAAACACTGCGGAAAGTACCCTCAAAACATTTAGAAATCGTAATGAGAATTTACTTGTTTCTTCCTTTGACAAACTGTACAAAAGAGAGAAGCTTTTGTGCCCCTAAGGGAGTTAGGTCTGGAATGAGGTCTAATAAGGATAATGAAAAACTTAACAGTTTGATGTTGCTATGCACTCAAAATGATGTTAAAATGAAAATGGATTGCAATGAGATGTTATTAACGATTTTGCAATGAGACCTTTGCTATACAAGTATAATGACAATGACAATGACAATTACATAACGAATAATAGGAATGTCGAAAAGTAAAAGATAGTAAAACGTTGCAAAAGATAATAATTAACAATTTCAAAACTATTCATACAATAATGTGTACTCTATACCGGAGCAACCTATAGCGCGCGGTACAATTCTCAGTGACACTCTGCACTACTTTACAAATTTGTTTATTTTTGATTGGATGTAATTTGATAAATTTATAATGGACCTTATGTGACATATATCTGAATAATAGACAATTAGGGAATTTCAAAAAAATCTGAATGAGTGAGTGAGTGAATATTAAAGTCGCACTGTTCAGCTACGCAAGAGCTTTTGGCGACAGAGTACGTTATTTTGACAATAAAAAAAATTATCTAAAAGATAACTCTAAAGACAAAATTACAGTTATTTTGTAAATTATTGAATGCTATTGCTGGAGAGATTAAATTGTTAGCAGAGAGAAAACTAATTGCATATACTCTGCTTTTCGCTTTTGATTCTACATATCTAAGTAAAAAAGTTCTTCCTCATATAAAAAATATTTCGAGTTCCAAAAAGAAATTTTTTAACAACTGAATACTCAGAATCGAGTCACATTGAAAGTCACACATTATACCCCTGATTTTGCCATATGAAAGTAGAGCAATACAAGCACTGTGTTCACATAAAAAGGTTTATTTATTTTTTTATTTAAATATAATGAAGCGAAATGTTTATATTTTATGTTGCCTATTTCTTACTTTAAAGAATATATGTTTAAATATACATAATGTGTGTACAATTTTAACTCTTCAATTTTTGTCAAAGAAATAGATATATCTTAGGCGGTTTTTTTATGTTAAGTTATATCTTTTTTAAAATGTTGCAAAATTGATACATAATAAAACTGTAAATCTGTATTATTGACTTCTATTCTCTAACTCTAAATGTATTATCGTGGGAATCGCATTTTTTTCAAAAGTGCCCTACTGTGTGACACGCTGAATCATATGGGTAGATTGGTTTGGCACGGTACAGCTAAAAGGTTGCCAACCCCTGCTCTATACTGTATATATATAAGTGCAAACTATTTCATTAATTTACTGTACTAATTTACAAAAGAGTGGTTAAGGGATTTGTGATACTCTAAGGTAAGAAATGAACAAAAGTGTTCAAACTATACCACTATCCTTTCCTTTCGGCTGATGGTAGCCAATCTGGAACAGGTCTGGTTCATTAGGGTCGGATAATGGAAAGACTCTCCAAAGAACAAAAAAAGGGGGAAATGAGAAGGAGAGTTAAAGAAAATTCCCTCCGAAAACAAAACTGACAAAGGTTAGGAATAAAGGACGGAGAGGCTTTGTAAATAGTAGGAGGTGTAACAATTTGATATGTACAAGGCTCCGGGGAGGTTAAAAACGGCCTTGACCATGCCAAAGGGAGGACTTTGAGTTTCCAACATTTTGACGTGCATTATCCATTCTACACGAAGTGTCTTTATGGCACTTGGACTCGAAATGTAATTGGACAACGCCGATCATAATTTCAAAGCTGTGACCATTTGGCTACCATTTCCTAATAGTTTCAACCAAACGACTATGTCTCGTTTAAGGTATTCGACTACATTCAGAACAGTAATTTTAAAAAAGCGTATTAATTGATAATTTTCATGATATTTAGTATCACTTAGAATAGAATATATGTATAAAATTGTTTTAAGGGCATTTTGTCAAAAAAAATTATTTAAATTCAATATCTCGGCAAAAAATGAACTTAGAATAACCTTTTTTTTTTTCAAAATGTTCTCCTTTTGTGTAAACTTTTTCTATTAGAATCATATTTTGCCTGTACATAGCTCACACCTCTGTACAGAGGCTCAACTATGATTTTTGAAAAATTCACATTATTCTCAGAGTTACAACCAATTGAAATAATTATCGGCGTTTTTATCTTAAAATTTCTTCCCTATGTTGTCGTAAAACATGAATAAACCCACTTCTAAGTTATATATTTCAAAAATTCTAGTTGAGCCTCTGTACACAGATCTGAGCTATATACAGGCAAAATTATAATAGAAGCATGTTTCAGAAAAGGAGAATATTTTGGAAAAGGGATCATTTTCTTTGTTCATTTTTTGTCAAAATATAGTACTTAAATAATTTTTTGTTATAATAATATTCTTAAAACAATTTTATATATACATTTTCTAATTTAAATGACACTAAATATCATAAATATTATCCTCCGAACGTAGTCGGATACCTTAAGTAATTTCGAATATCTGTTTAAAAGTTTCAACTTCATCAGAGAGTCTCCCAAGAAGTTCTGAATAATGTAAATAAGACGAATGAAGTCTCTGCTCAGGAGCCTACAGTAGCTAAAACTAATGAGGTCGGTCACAAAAACCCATTCTCAAGAAATAAATTGAAAAGTGCATCACTCGAATAATTATATCTTCAGTGATGATAGTTTAAAATTAGAAATGAATTTAATCAAGTTTCACATAGATATGCACATCCAACAATATCATATTTCTTTAAAATAACGATGGCTCCTTACTGCAAATGTAATTAGTAACTACGCAGGTACTGCAGTACAATAATTTAAATAGGTGCAATTAAATAAAACATCTTACCCTGTATCGGTTTCTTTCAAACTGATACATGGTCTTGATAATACAGATTACTTTTTGTGTGGCATCAGAACTTCTGAAATCACAATTGCATCAAGAAAGGAAATAAAAGAGTAGAAGATGGCATAATAAAACCTTTTTAAAGAAGTATGGATTTTGAAACAAAAGTATTCTGTTTCACAAAAGTTTCACAAAAAGAACAGATCGGTTTCCATGATCTATACACATTGATGTGTATTTCCTATTATCTGCTCACTTTTTGATTATTATGGAAATAGCCATTACCAAACCACTTCACTGGGTATTTCTTGACAATAAATTCCTTATTCGATTACTGCTATCGAAATTGTAGCAATAAATTTTCAATTACATTGAAAATATTTTTATAGAACTCGCCTCTTGATTTAGAAAGAACAGGAACTCCTAAAACAAAAGTATATTTATCATTTACACCCCTATAGACCCCCTAATAGTCAATTTCCTCAAATCTCAATTTTAGCGGATCTCTACACAACAAAAGAATCATGCTTACGAAATTTCAAATCTATAGGTCTAATACTTCAAAAAAGGAAAATTTTGTATGTAAATACCCGATAACCCCCTTGATTTTCGCTATACCAGTTCTTAACGGATATCTACCTAACAAAGAAACTTGCCCGACAAATTTCAAGTATATAGGTGTAATAGTTCTAGAGATCTCGTGATGAGTGAGAGAGTAGCTTTTCCTCCTTTATATATATGTAGGTATGGAAACAATAATTTCTACTCACATATCGTACTTTTATCATCTAAGATTGATTAGAATGAAAAAAGAATTTAAAACCATCTTAACATTTTTTGCATACTTCCATTTTATACTAAAATGAAGAGTAAGTGGTATTCCATCTTATATATAAGGAGCAGTCTCGCTTTTCACACAAAGTTTTGCAATAAAAAGCAATTAAAATTTAACATAATAGCTTTTACTACGGTATAAAAGAACGGATTTAAATAAGACACATGTTTTGAAATTAAGTTTTTTGAATTTGTTATCATACAAAGAATAATATGAATCTCTTATAACTGAATTCTATGATATTTTTTTAAATATTTACGTTATATATGTCATTACAAATAAGCTGAGACATTTTCAGATTCTTACCTCATCAGGTATTCCTTACAATATTTTCATAATTAGTTGCATATTTTACAAGAAAGGACTATTATTCCTTGCTAAAACTCTCTTCCATTACAAGAAACACAACACTCCCGTGTTTAAAAATGAATATATTTATTCTTTCTATATTTTCCACGTCGTTATAGAGAAGGACATAAAATGTTAAAATTGTACGTTCAACTATTTTGATTATTCTGTTTAGTATTTTTATACGAGATATCAAAAACCTGAAACCTCTATAAAGACATTGTTAAAAAATAGTAGACAACAATTTCTACAGTGAAAGGAAATCTCTAGTCTAATGGTAAGTCTCAGACATTTTATCGTATAACAATCTCAAACACCACATAAGAAAAAGAAACATTCTGAGAAAATGAGGGAAAGTATTTCTTACTTCGCCACGATAGCCTGTTCTAGAGTAATTTTTTTGTATATCCGGGTACATAATCGTCTTAAAATTAGGTACTATTCCCCAGAAACTAGAACTAAGTACACATATAGAACAATGGCTGAAAAGAATTATCTGTTGCCATTTAATTTGTCTTTTTGGTTCAGAAGTTTTCTTTTTTGGGTGTTCCTTCAAAATGTATGTGTTATAATAGCAGTCTCAGAAGAGACTTGTAATTTGTTATTTGTTAGGATAAGGTTGTGCGTGTATTCGTTACTGTATCTGAATAAACCTGTTCTACTTCACAGTTGTTTAGTTATATACATTTTATGTCCAACATCAGAAGTATGAAGTCTTCAGATACATTTTTTTTAACTACATTACAACCGCAGAATTTATTTTTTAACCGTATGAATGTCTTGCAAACTGCAACTACATTTTCAATCTTTCTTTTGTTTCATGTTAACAATTATAATGTCTCAGCGTGTACCGTAGGAAATTTTACTATGAACGAGAATAATTAGTTTCGCAGTAAAGAAGATACATAAGAAAATTGCCGATGAAAAGGAAATTAACTATACGGAATTTCGGTGAAATTTCCTTTCTTTTCGAAGGAAATTATGCTAAATTAAATATTTAGAGAACATAACGATAAATATTAATATCAATAGAAAAAGTTGTGCATTAATTTTCCATTTGTATATAGTATGTGCATGATTTGCTGTTAAATTTCTATGAACAATGGAAGAAACCAGATAACGATGATTTAATAAAATATGACAGAATTACAATATTTTCTTCAATTATGGAAACATTTCCCATGCAAAAAATATATAAAACAAGTAAAAGAGAATCAATTTTAGAAATGTAACTTTAAAATTTCCTTATACTTTATTTATACCTTAGACATATGAAATCTATACTTATAATTTTTTATCTATGAAACTTTATATTAATTATAAATATTTTAATGTCAAGAGGTAAAGTAAAGATTTTTATTCACAATCTTGTTCATAAAGAAAAATATTAATATTAAAACGATGCTTCTCAAAGGTTCAACATTTGCGACCCAATGTTCAATCATAATTTTCGTCGCCCCCACTATACAATGAAATATGGAGTACATTATTAATTCAATAATTATATACTTTGACGCTAAGGCTACAAATACGACTTTCCCTTCTTAAGTGCCAAAGGAGTATTTGCACCAGGCGTATATATATACGCCTTTCCGAAGTATGATCGTGGCCGAGGTAGCCGAGTGCTATAGGTATAGGATCGTGGCTTGCCTTGTCACGAATTCGAGCCCAGTACCACTAAAGACCCGCCGTGTAGGGCAGCGATGCACGTTAAATCTGTTGAGTGCTGAAACGTTCTTTTGTTGGTGTGATGTGGTTGTTAGGAGAGGAGGGTGCCAGCTTAGGTGTCGTCCACGTCACTTGACCGTGGTTCAAAATTACATGGTCCGTCGCCAAAAGCCCTCTTGTAGCTGAACAGTGCGACGTTAATATTCAATCAATCAATCAATCAACCGAAGTATGATCTTTTCTGCATACTGCTATCCATAAAATTATTCCGAATGCTTTGTAATACCACAAAAGAACCTTGAGAGTGTTAGCCAAGGATTTACTTATATCAGAGGATTTCCTTATTTTATATTCCTTTTCTTCCCTCCCCCTCCCCCTTTCAATACATCATATACACGCGCTTATGTGGAAAATGGTGGCATAAAAGCGTGAATCGCGCAACTTTTAATCGGCAGTTAAGGTATTAGTTAGAAACACTACAAATTTTCAAGATAAGTGTTAAATTCTGTATGTAATTTTATGTATGTAAAGGCCATGGGGTCATTAGTAATTATTAATGTTGAAACTTAGTATTGATAAGTTAATTATAAAATACATTGTGCAATACTGATACATTTATAAGTGTATTATAACAGTGTAAATGTATATTTGTTTATTATGAAAGAATGTATTTTGTTCGTTTACTATCAGTGGATTAATAATTTTTTTAAAATCTTTTGTTTTCGGCTTTTCATTATTCTCGCGTCCCCCTCGTAGAGTAAGCTCCCCCTAAGGAGGAAACATTTTACACAGCCCTTAGACTGTACCAAACAGTATGGTTTTCCCCATTCTTCAGCTTTCATTCTTTTCTAATTGTGCATTTCCATTGTACATTTCCCATCGAATTTGATTTTTTAACATTTCTTCGTGATAACGGATATACTGAAAAAGGCAAGCAAAACTCTGGACCTAATTTTTAGTTATGTATTTCTATTAATTGAGCTAAAAATATTCCTTTAATTTTTTTCAAATGATTTTCAATTTATCTTTTAATTTTGTGACAATCAAATTAATGTAAACATTCATATATATATGACTAAATTTCCAAATCTCAATAAAGATAACTATTCACAATATTTAAAATGGCAAAATTTAAAGAACATATCCTCTATCTTCCATACCAAAAGAAAATATATGTATAGAGAGAGAGAGAGAGAACAAAAGTAAAAAAAAATTATCTCACAACATTTAATTTCTAACGTAAATCTGTACTAAACAAACACAATGAATATTTTGTAGAAAACATTGGAGAAGAATTAATGCACAAAAAAAAAAAAACAAATGTCAACACATTTTCTTCATTAATCTTAATGAGATAGACCCTTAACTTCTTTAATTTAACTATCAACGCTAAATAAATAAATTCAAAGAATTAATTTCTCAAATGTCGTTCTATGGTAGTAAAATTGGATGGTAATGTTTAATGAGGATACGATTAAAGTGTGTGCAGTAACCTTTAATAATTGCAGTGTGTGTTGAAGGTTAACGTTTGCCGGTCTAAGACGTGGTACTCATGTCAATTCTAATGTTACTTTATAGAGAAGCAACAGATTAGTAATTAGAAAGTATGGAAATATTGCATTTGACAATATTAATAAGTGTAATGAATATCAAGTTGTGTTTATGAAATTTTACATGCTTATAATGAGAGAACTTTTCCTACTCTCTTCAATACTTATTAGTTTAATTGCGTTCTCTGTTGTTTGACAGAGGAATATTTCTGTTCCAGTTGTTCTCCAGGTGCTTTTCTGTATACATTTCCTTAATTTTATTCTTCAGTATTATATCTTAAATTATTAAAATACATGGGTTTAATTAAACATTTACTCTCTGAAAAGAATTTTCTGCTCACTCATAATTTACGAGTGCTGGCGGACGAAGTCCATTGTTCCAATTATTGAGTATATGCTAATCTAAATTTTTGAGTGAACAAACTAAGATAATTGAAATATTTTATTCACTAATGATTGATAATTGAAATTAATTGTATGTAAGTGAACTAAACGACGTTTCATGAAAAAATTATATCTGTTAATTTTTAGTACTTTAATTAAGAATTCAAAAATAATAAAAAGGCTGATTTAACTGATAAGGCGATAAGTAACATTGACTGAATTCCACAATTTTCCTTTTATTCGTGCTCATAATATTCTAATTACTTACAACCGTTTAATAGTTATCGTACTATAATATGTAATCAATATTAAATTGTCATGGTTATTCAAATGCAAATTTTTTTTACTAAACGTGTGTTTGGAGTTTATATCATTTCATAACTTCTAAGGTCCAATCAAAACTAACACAAATATTTATCATAATTAACTAATTATAATATTCATCTTTTCTAAATATCAAAATGGCATTTTACACAAGCTTCATGTAGAAATAAATGTTCTGAAATACTCGTTTTAAAACATTTATAAAAACCATGGCATGAACAAATGTACCAATGAATATAGAGAACAGGATTTAGCTTTGTTAGAATGTCATTACTTTCAACCTAAACATGTAGTGATTGATGCTAATTGTTTGTGTTCCTTATATACAAGATACTAAATACCCACAAAGGATAAAAAGTACCTTACATGACGTATTCAAAATTCATCGGAAATCGTCTTTGAAATGCATCATGAAAAGAAACAATAACAACTTTTAAAGTACATTTTCAAATTTATAATCTACCTAAAAAATTTGAGGTGTACATTGTAATATACGAATTAAATTATAGAAATTAATTTCTTGAAATATCATGACAAATTAAATGAAATTTTATATCAATTTTTGACCTTATGTCCAATCTTGTAACTTCTTACACCATAAAGTGAATTTTTCAATTGTTATTATTTCATCCTCTTATCATTAGTAAACTAATTAAGGTATCCGACTACGTTCGGAACCGTGATTTTCAAAAGCACATAAATGGATAATTTTTATGATATTTAGTGTCACTTAGATTAGAATCTATGCAAAAAATTGTTTTAAGTACATTTTGACAAAAAAAATTATTTAATTACAATATTTTGGCAAAAATTTAACTTAGAATAATCTTTTTTCCAAATGTTCTCCCTTTGTGAAAAATGCTTCTATTAGAATAATATTTTGCCTGCATATAGCCCAGCTCTCTCTACAGAGGCTCAACGAGAATTTTTTTAAATATATAACTTAGAAGTGGGTTTATTCATATTTTACAACAAAGGGGAGCAATTTTAAGAAAACAACGCGATTAATTTTTTCAATTGGTGGTAACTCTGAAAATAATGTGAATTTTTCAAAAATTCTAGTTGAGCTGCTGTAGAGAGTTCTGAGCTATAAACAGGCAAAATATTATTATAATAGAAACATTTTTCACAAAATAAAACATTTGGAAAAAAGATTATTCTAAGTTAATTTTTTGCCAAAATATATTTAAATAAATTTTTTTGTCAAAATGTCCTTAGAATAATTTTATGCATGTATTCTAATCTGAGTGACACTAAATATCATAAAATTATCCATTTATGCGCTTTTTTAAAATCACGGTTCCGAACGTAGTCGGAAAACTTAACGATCTCGAGGATTATTTATTTTAATTTGTAAGATTTTTTTTATTCATACGTGAAATTAATCTGAGCACATTTGGTATACGAATTAATGTAATTTTCTTTTATTTTAATTAAGTATTCCTTTTAAGTCTCTCTTTAAATTCGGTAATTTTTGCTTTGGTCCTTGTTGACAGGAATTAAACGAATTCCGCAGAAAGAGGGAATTTGAGAGAAGAACAACGGGTCAAGGAACTCGAAGCTCTTTAAAGTGTAGTATTGCGCAACAGAAATATCCAAAGGAAATGAGTGAAGAAACATAAAAAAGCTACTGTGGGGATTTATCTAAACGTAACAACTTCGTGTTTCATTCTCTTTGCTGAGATAGACCCAGTACGTAAGTACAGATTTTATATTCTGTTAATCATGTAAATAAATTTTCCTTTTTTTCTCTTTGTTATGAAGCCTAGTCATTTTGAGCTGTGTTCAGTTTTGATTAAGCAGTAAAGGATATCTGTCCAGATCCGTATCACAAGTCATTTGTGCTCCCCAACTAAGATTACATTTTATTTTAAAACCGAAAATTAACATCAAGAAAAAGAAACATCTGAATTTTTTTCGTTAGAGAATTTTTGAGGTAATAGTTGTAACTTTTTAAAATAAATCAGGTGAATCCTTATAAATAATATTTGCCACTGTCTGTACCTCAGCATTGTTATTCAGTCTGATCTTCAATCTTTGTACATATAATTACTCATATTTTTAATGAGAGTGCATTAAAGCTACCAACAAAAGTAAGTTTTTCGCTGAAAATCGTGCGAACTTTGTTGTAACGAATGTAGTACTTTGTTATACGAAGGTAGTTAGTTTCTTACTCTATTCTAATTTCCCCACTATCTTATATATAGTGAGGAAATTCCCCACTAATTCCACATAAATTCCCACATAATCTCCCCACTATCCTATGATGCACGATCCATGTCTAATCACATGCAGCAGCCTGTCTGTTACCAAGATTTAAAAACTTCTATACAGCACTATATCCATCATATATGACTTGGGATCAACAGATCATCAACAAACTACATAACATTCATCCTTCCACTGCTCATTGGGCAGCAGTACCAGTACGAAGACAGATGTCCACTTGACTCGACTTCGTATCGAACACACCCGTCTAACGAATAGATATTTGCTGCTAGGACAGAGTCCCCCAGTATACGACTTTGTCATTGTGTCCTTTCCATTTTACACATTTTAATAGAACGTCCAAAATATTTATCTAAAAGAAACACCTTTTTTAAATCTAATTTTTTAACTTTGACTGATTTGGTTGGAGAAACTCCCCATCCAAACATTTTTGCATTTTTATACTCAATTGATGTTTTACATGAAATATAATTTCTTTATATGAGGATTTTACTGTACCATTAGACTATAAAATTTTACATTTATGCACTTTTAAACACTTTGCTCAATTTTATATTTTTATTCTGACATTTTAAAATATATATATATATATATATATATATATATATATATATATATATATATATATATATATATATATATATATATATATATATATATATATAAAAGAAATATGTATTATATATCAAAAAATAAGAAATAATAGATAAAGAACATAACAAGAAATAGCATAATAAAAATATAAAACCTGAACATGAAGAACAAAATTATAGAGAAATAAAAAAAGAAACTACAAAAAGAAGAACCTAGCGAGTCAGAAAGCAATTTCGGACTTAGGACCGAATAAGTGGGGTTAAACTAGTTTGAAGGCGCCAACCTTCCCCCTTTGCAACTCGGTAGGAAAACCAAATAAAATAAAATAAACAAAACTTCAGAGTTTGGATAACTCAGAGAGTATGAAAAAACCACTCATTACTATTATGTAACAAACTCTCCCAAACTCTTAATGCAGAAAAATCACAAAATAATTACGTAAGAAAAGTAGAAAAATGCTAAAACAATTACATAAGAAAAGTATCTTTCAAGAAATAATTTAACAAAATTTCTTTACTCACAGAGCTTTTACGAGGAGAATCAAGCGTCTTGACATTAATGAAAATCGATTATTATATATATATATATATATATATATATATATATATATATATATATATATATATATATATTGTGTTTATCTATTTTTAAAATTTTAATATACTAACAAATGTGTGGCGCAGTATAGCCAAACTTGGCTCTTGCGCCAAAAATATCAACAATCATCATCAATCACCCTCTATCCTATCAAAACCATTTGAATTCCTGTTTTTAATTTTTAAACCCCGTGTGGTGATCGGAAAGAGACTAAAATAGGTGTCCAGTGTCTGGGGAGATAGCCGGTAGCTTGCCCCTTGGGATTATATCAGGGGACTGGTTGGGGCTTGAGCATGGGGTTGATACCCCCTACTCATAAAAGTCACTTTGATACGGAATCCAAAGAAAGAAATATTCTGCTGCGTTATGGAAATCGATACAGGACTTTACGTTTCGTTACTTGGAATGTTCGTATCTGAAAAATATTAATGACAGAAACTGGAAATGTCAGACCAAGAACACAAGACAGCCTGGAGTTAAATTCTTAGGAAAAATAAAGTTCATCTTGGGCGGTCTTTCCCTTGAAGAAGGAAAGAAGAAATCGTATATTTGTTGTAGTAGAAAGAAACTACCTTATATATAATGACATAGTGTAATACCAAAAAATACAATTAGATGTTGTAACCTAAATAGTAAATACTTCAAATGCATCTTGATAAGATCATCAATTTTTCCAAAAAATATATATATTACAGCAAAGCATTCTATGTTCTATAAAAGTTAATTAAATTTGCCTAATGAATGTAATGACCATTTTAAAACAAATTGGAAGAACAAGGTTGTAATATGTTTGCCTTATCTATAAAGAAAACTCTCTTTTATCTAATAATAAATAATGATTTTAACGTATGACTGTATAGAAAGGACTTGATATTATTATTTTACTTGCATTTTTTTATAATTTCAATGCTTCCTGAAGAGAAGAAAATAAAAATAATATGTATGTGAACTTTAAATGAATCCAGACTATATTCAAAGATAATATTCCAAGGTGAAGTATAGATATTAAATATATTTAAAAGATATTTAGATTAGAAAAAGAAATCAAATATATTTACACGTTAATTCCCTCTATAACATAGAATAGGGCTTCTCAAACTTTCAATATTTGCTACCCAATTTTTAATCTAAATTTTCATCGCGCTCTCTTTTCCGTACAGTAATAATGTATTGAATTCAATAATGGTATACTTTGACGCTAAAGCTACAGTGCGACTTTAACCTCTTACGTGTCACCTACGTATATAAACGTCTCGCTCAAACAAAGCGTCAATTCCCCGGACGTATATATACGTCTTTAAGAAATATGATCTTCTCTGTGCACTGCTATCCATAAAATTGTTCCAAAGGCTTTGAAATACAATAAAAGGACCTTGACAGTGTGAAGGATTTACTTATTTCAGAGAAAGTTTTACGTATTTATTCCTTTTCATCACTCCCTCCACCCAACTCATCACATACGTATGCCTACGTGGAAAACGGTGGCACTGGGAAGCCAATCCCTTAACTTTTAATCGGCAGAGAAGGGATTAATTGTGAACTTCACAAATTATCAAGTGTTAGTTTTTGTAAAAGTTTTACATATATATATATATATGACAAGCCCATGAGGACACTGGTTATTATTAATGTTGTTCTTAACGTAGTATCGTTAAATTAAATATAAAATTCATTGTGCAGTACTGATACATTTACAAGTATAATATATTTCTGTAAATGTGTAGTTTTGATTATCTCAGAGTGTATTTTGTTATAATTGCTTTCAGTAAGTTAATAATTTTTTAATTCTTTTATTTTTGACTTTTCGATATGCTCACACCCTCCCTGGCAGGTTTATCACGTCTCTGTAAGAGGCCGCGCCCCAATAGTTTGAGAAACGTTGACACAGAAAGTAACACATTCAGAAGGAATTATCAAAATAGGACGAAAATCGTCTTACGGGTTGAACATGTGTTAATAGTAAAACGTTAGCAAAATCGTAAAAAATTGAATGTTTTGCTCAAAAATATTCAGCTACAAGAGCATCAAAATTCAACAATATGTTGAGCCATCTTTGCACTTGATGTAAGCTACGGCTAAGAAATGACTAGGTTACGTGACTGAGGGAAAGTCTTCCTGCAAAATTACTTGTTATACATGTTTTAGTGCGCGAGTTAGTTGTTTGTTCGGTGCATTACCACTTGATTGCCCAAGGAAGTCATTTTGCCTGCTTTTTAATTTCAATTCGGAAAACAATGTGGTATATAATGGCACAATTTCTTAGACTTTTTTAGAGTATTTTCCCTAGTGAAGTAAAGTTCTTTTAATGTTAATATTTACTAATAACTTGTTATATGACTGTAAATAATATAAAAAATATTAAAAATTAATCTTTTAAACAAATTTACTTACACATTAGTTATTCTTTCACAATGCAATTATTTTAACTGCTTTTGAACAATATAGGTATATACTAAATTTCAATCTTTCTAGTTTTAAAGAGATGGTCGGAGATATCTGTACATCAATAATGCGTGCCCAGGGCTGCTGGGCACTATCCTGTGGAAAGGCAAGCCCAATAGCTGATTACCCAGCTTCTTTCAGTCCAATTGTCCATCCTCTTTAAAATGCTAAACAAATGCTCCCTGTCAAATAGCTACTCATTCTGTTCACAAATCCATCTGATAGGCATTGGCTCAATCTACGTAGATCCATAAAAGCCCATTCACATGAAACTTATGGATTCATTGGAATGTTATTCTTTTTATACATCATTCAAATGCTCCGTTGCGGTATGCTGGAGTTGCAGATTGTCGCTCATCGGCCACTTGAAATTAATCGTTGACATATTCTGCCATAAAATAAGTGCATGCGCAATTTCGCCTATTTTTCAGATAAATATTTCATTATACGTCATTTTTTATGTTATACAGCAGTTGTTACTAAACTTTTTCACCTCATGGAAATCCTACAACTTGAAGCTGATTTCGTGGACCCCCTACAACTAGAAAGTATTTTCGTGTAACCCCATTCCATACACATACTACGAAGCGTGTATCTCAAAATATTTAAAGTAGATCAACATATTATGGGCACTTTATGTAAAGGGAATTAAAAAAAGTATATATTGCAATTATTATTAAAAACTATAATCTATTATTTCAATATAATTTTACTCATCAATAATATTCATTTGAGATCCACAAATATCACTTATCCATGCATTATTTAATAACTGGGATACTTGATTACTTTTTTCACACAAACTGTCGAAGTATAGGTCTATTGAGATTAAATGCAATCGCATTACTTATTTAGAGTTTAATTTGTTCTATACTTTGTTTTTGTAGCCACTAGAGTTGAAAAATATATTTCACTCTGAATGGCATCAAAACGTTTATAACTGTATGGGAAAACCTGTGTATTTTGCATGGATTTTCAACCTAAAATTTAGATGCTGTTCATGTTGAATTTAGATTATAACATCCATAAAATCTGTTGAAATGTTGATTTGTTTCTTCTCCTTCATTATAGGTGTTTTTACCACAAATACAAAAAGTTGAATTTTCCATTAGAAAACTATTCAGGGCATTGTGTTAACTAACGAGTAGGAATTATCTCGCGGTACTCGAGATAATACACAATAGAATATTCTCAATCTAATGGGATTATATATAAATAAAATTATGTATTTTATATAAATTATATATTTTATATAAATAAAATTTTCAGTTTTAATGAGTAGAACAAGCTATAGATACTGTAACTATATAAATTTGATAGAGAACTTGTGAATCCATTTCGAATACATATTTATTTCTTCTCGATTTTTTTTATTGTGACTCGTAGAGCCCCTGGGCATGCCTCATGGAACCCCAGGGTTTCAAGGAACACATTTTAGGGAAACACTGTTATAGAGGGCACGTATGCAAAAATATAAAAAGACTTGCGTCTACGTTTGATGCAGTTAAAAAACGTAATGACTGAATTTAATTTAAAATGTTCAAAAATTACTTACATTTTTAACTTTTTCTTAAAAGCAACGTATTATTTTTTTTCATTAGATGGATTTCACAAAACTGGTTCTAGTAAGATTTATGTATTTAATATTAAAATATTATCCACACACACATTTATTTAGAAAAGTACTGGCACAAATTACAAAAATGTCTCAAAGAAAATAGTTTTTTTTTTTTTTTATTATAAATGAACATTTTAATATAAGTTTAACCTGCGTATGATAAATGATTTATTTGTATTTGTTAAAATATTAAATTGTTATAATTGCGCTTTATTTTTTCCAAAATGAGCATAACGTAAGAAATTCAATTAGAGAAGTCCACATTTTATTTATTTATTTTTTAACTTTAAGAGTGAATTGTAATTAAATGAAACTGAGAGGAAATTGGGATCGTGTGAAGCTACGATTTTTTTTTCGCGAACAGTAATTTAAAATGCGGAAAATGTTTTAAAAAATGTCAACATGTCAAGGAACACTTCCTATAGCACTGTATTTGAAAAAAAGGAAACTCTAAATTCGTTTTGTTTTAATTTGATTAATTAAATTCTTCGTTTTTTTAATAACGGGTTTAATCAGCAGGGAAGTATTGAACAATTCTTCTAAAGCCCGTTTTGATGGAATTTATTTTGGGAAATTAACAGAACAACCTTTTATTTTCTACGGTTATTTTGTAGAAGAAATTTTATTTTAATGATGTGTCATTTTAGCTTTACTGTGTAAAATAACTTGAAGGAAAACTTAAATTACAGCATATATAATAATAAATAAAAAATATCAAAATTGTTTTGATAACTAAGCAAAAATTAAAATATTCTACTAAAAATTATTTCAATTTTTTCAACATAATATTATAATTATTAAAAAATAATAATAAAGTTATCTCATAAATAACAAAATTTTGTCATAAATAATAAAAAAAAAGAATTTTTTGCTCTAACTGTAAATAAAATTAATTTTTCGAACAAAAAGAACACGTATTATACTTTTAAATACATAATATACTTAAAAATAACAAATAAATTTTTTTTAATTCAAACCTTTTAAATTGAAACGTGCATGTATAGTGTGAGACTAAATATTCATTTCAAAATTTCTTATAAATGTGTCATTCCGAAAGGTATTCTTTGAAACTTTCTAAGAATATTTTTTCGTAGCTTCTATCATGTTACTTTTATATTACATTTTGAAAAAAGGAAATAAGTATCTTGGCCGTGAATTTAAATGGTCAGAAATAAATTATGTAATTAAGTAAAATTTTGTTATTAGATTTTTCTTCCTAGAGATTTACAAATTTATTAGGAAACATTGTATATATCCGAAAATATTGTATATTTTCTACAAATATATATACTTTACTCATTGTAAAGTATGTTTTCAATTGGTAAATACGAAAGAAAACTATATAAAAAAGGAGGGCTTTAATTTAAAACTTAAATAAACTTATTTATATACATATATATATACATATATATACATATATATATAGATAGATAGATGTAGGAATGGATGTGCACATATCGTATCCCTCCTATATTCATTAATGACGTAATGCCAAGAGAGCGCCACCTATCTGACAAGGCGGTTCGAGGATAACGAGTAAACCAGACTGGAATAGAACGATTGCGCGGGAGACGACCGAGAGAAGCGACGGCGATGAGACGATGACGAGGGTGCTGGAACGAAACGCCTCGTGGAATCCAACGATCTAATGATGTTTCGATTACTTTTTACTAACTTTTAGCCCTCCCTTGTAAATAATTCCCCTTAATAAATGTATATTTAACTCAATCTGGCCGTTGTCACTCTCTATATGGGGCTCGGCCTTTCCCTTAACTTAAAATCCCCTAGAAAACCGAAGTAAAAGGACGATGACGATGCAAGATAAGTGAATTTATTCAATGTGTTCTTCAATGTGTGTTGGACGATTTTATTCAAATTCAAGCGCATTTATTCTTCAAAGCGTTTTTCAACGTGTGTTTGACGATTTCATTCAATTTCAAGTGTTGTGTGAAAATTCACGATTGTGAAGATATTTAGTCGATAATTTTGCCGACACATCAAGATTTTGTTCAACACTATTATACATTCATGAAAGTTAATATTCAACAATCAAGACGTTGTATGCAAAAGTTTTCCGTGAGTTTTTATTTCCATTGTTTTTTACAAACTCTCAGTGATTGTGAAAATATATTTTGAAACTGCTAATGTGACTGTGATACGATGTATTTTTTTTTAACTTGTACAACTGCTACTAGTGACATTTTATTCTAGACTTTAATCTTTTCATAGCGTATTAATTTTTTTTTCTGTGTTGAAATATTTTACTCATATATCATTTTAAGTGATCTGCAAATATTTGTATATTTTACGTATTTTGGTTCAATTTAAGTGATTTATTATGTCTTACTTAACACTGAATGATATCCCAGTTATATGGATGTGCACATATCGTATCCCTCCTATATTCATTAATGACGTAATGCCAAGAGAGCGCCACCTATCTGACAAGGCGGTTCGAGGATAACGAGTAAACCAGACTGGAATAGAACGATTGCGCGGGAGACGACCGAGAGAAGCGACGGCGATGAGACGATGACGAGGGCGCTGGAACGAAACGCCTCGTGGAATCCAACGATCTAATGATGTTTCGATTACTTTTTACTAACTTTTAGCCCTCCCTTGTAAATAATTCCCCTTAATAAATGTATATTTAACTCAATCTGGCCGTTGTCACTCTCTCTCTCTCTCTCTCTATATATATATATATATATATATATATATATATATTAAAGTTAAAGATTATTTATTTTGAAGGAGCAAATTTTTATGCTCGAAGAATTCTTTTTTTTAACCATTTAGTTTTTAAAACAATATTC
The DNA here is from genome assembly GCA_019973935.1 of Trichonephila clavipes. Lineage (NCBI taxonomy): Eukaryota > Metazoa > Arthropoda > Arachnida > Araneae > Nephilidae > Trichonephila > Trichonephila clavipes. Next base: position 1,091,668 of record BMAU01000722.1, on the reverse strand, counting down.
TAGTTTTAAAGGCTGCTGAAGAAGACATTACATGTTTTTTACTGGATAATAAATTCTCACAAATTATTTTTATACACCATTTATCGTTAGAAACATACAGATACAAAGTAGGGTGAAATAAAAATGGATGAAAGAGTTTTATAATTTTTCTTTTGAGTGTACAAAATTCCCTCCCAATATTGCCCTACTTATTTGATTTATAACACTTCAATTGGCTTTAAACATTTAGGAATACTTTGACATTTTAAACGATAAATATTTCTCTTTCTCTAGTATTATAAATTGGTATTTTCTCCGCCGATTAAACCAGCTTGACTACCAAAGTAAATTGTAATTAATGAGGAAAGTGCATCTCTCGTGTTTTTCATACTTTTTTTAATCTTTTTTTTTGTTTCAAGACCGTGTAAACAAAAAAGCAAGGTTAGCCCTGAATTATGAAGTCTTCGGAACGAAAACATTGCGGGTGGGAAAGTAAATAACTTGTAGTACAATGAAAATGCAATAATCCTCTTCTTTTTAACTTCATCAACGTTTTTTAATTTCTTTTACATTCAACAGACAGAAAAATATTCCACAAAGTTAAAACTCTGTGGACAGCATTCAAAGTCAATAAAAACAGTACATTTTAATGTATCATGAGTCTAATGCATTCTACCCCATAATTATATTTGTAAGCATGATTAGGTGTATAAAATAACTGTGGTACCTGTATACACCATACGACATTGCAAATGTTAGGTCAAGAAAAAAAAAGTGAAGAAACTCAACATATACAGAGAGATAACAACGAACAATAAGGACACACAAAAAAATGACTATTGGACACAAAGTAGCAAGGCTAATCTGAGAATATGACTCTGGTTCATTTCGCTGTTCATATCGCTCTGTTGAACAGTACCCCTACAAATGGAATCCTCTCTGTCGTATGGTCAATGTCCGTTTTCTTAAAGGTTGCAAAGCGTACAGGCCACAAGCAACCAATCGATTGATAATGGTTTTAGTCGATTTCACAGCATCAAGAATTTCTTGCTCATGCTGTGAAAAAGTGGCAGAAATCAATTGCGTGGATACCTCGCTTGTTGATAGATGTGTCATTCTATGCGTGCTGGCTTCCTTTGGTGTCCTCACTCTGGTTGCGCTGGCCCAAATTCAAATTTGCAACATTTCCATTGCATTGTTCCGGTCATCTTTGTTAAAGCTAGTGCATTGTGGAAACGTCTGGGTAGATTTCAGCTGAGATTTAACGGATGGATCAACTTACTTTTCTGTGAGCTAGATATACCTCTGTTGCTGGCGGTGGCCTTGCATATTCTTCTAAAAGACATACGAATATAACTTCTGAAACAAGAATTTTTTTACATTACTCCTAAGGCAGAAATAACTGCACAGATATTGTTTGCTCTGCAGTTACCTTCCCTTATGCCTTACTCAAACATGCAACTATGAAATTTGTATAATATTCTGATCCCTCCATCTTAGCATTTTATTTATAATGTCACGTAGTGTATAAGAATATCAGTGACGGTTAATAACAACGTCCAAAGTGTTTTCGCCTCGTATGTTCACTTATTTATTTGTATTATTTAGTTTAAAAATTTTATATAGTGGAATATACATTATATTAAAAAAATATTTTTGTTGCAAAACTTTGCTCTTCGATGTCTTTTAAAATTTTCTTGCATTATCTAATATCTAAACAAAATGATTAAAAAGTATATAAGGGAAGTATCAGTAAATCTTTTTTTAACACTACAAAGACCGAAACTCAGTATATACCTATATTGCCCAAAAGCAGTCAAAGTGACCGCATTGTGAAAGAATAACTAATGTGTAAAAAAATTTGTTTAAAATTAATTTTTAATATTTTTTATGTAATTTACAGTCATATAACAAGTTATTAGTAAATATTAAGAATAAAAAAAATTTACTTCACCTGGGAAAAAATGTATTAGAAAAAAGTCTAATAAGTTGTGTCATTGTATTCGTAATTGCTTTTCTAATTGAAATCAAAAAGCAGTCAAAATTACTTCCTTAGCAATCTAGTGTTAATTGCCTTATTGCTTTAAATAAAATTATTTACCTTCTCTTCCTGAATTGAATGTAATTTTTTTGACTAATACTCTTACCTGCAAATATTACGGATTAATTTAAGGTTAAATGTATCTTTTCTGTGGTTGAATAATATTATTTGCCTTTGTATGTGTTTAATTTCCTTCATGTAAAACTCTAAATATCCCCTGGAGGAAGTGGAAATTCGGAAATAGAATTATCTTTGTAATATATGTGGAAAATTCAATTTGAACTCATCCTTATTTTATTTTCACTAATTAAAGCACCTAAAACTAAAAGAATTTATAAGAAACCTAACTGAAAAATTGATGAAAATAATTATGGAAGCACAGAACCAATTCTACAAAGGAAGTTTTTGCCAAAATAGTTAATAAAGTTCTTTTTTTAATTAACCTAATTTCTTTAATTTCCTCTAAGTATTTAAATATATTCAGAAACTTAATCTTCATGAATAGGAGCAATTTATCAGTGTGTTTCTGAAGGAGAATTTTAAGAAAACCAGTAATAACAAGATATTTTTTCTAAACATTTTTCCCCTTTTTCTTTGTTCTTTAAATAAATAAAATAACGCCATGTATATTTTTCTTCCATTTTGATTATCAGGACGATGGTTTAAAAAAACATGTTTATGTTTTCGTAAAATAGGGTAATTCCATGAAACTTTTTTAAAATTTTGCTTTTATACATCATTGTTTGTTTGGTTTTTTATCTGTTTTCGAAAATTCTACTTTTTAAAAAGTCAAAATATTCTATGAATTATTTTATCTTGGGAATTAAGTATTTTTTCAATTCAGAAGTATAATTAGGAACAAGATCTCATTAATCAAGACAAAAGGGGCTATTTTTTTCTCAGTAACATCTAAAAAATATGAATATACAGATATACTAGTTACAGACGGATGAGTTTCACATTGTTTTACTCTAGATCTAAAACTACGTTAAATAATGGGAGAAAATAGCACGCTTTTTTTATAATTCCTAAAATCAATTTCTAAGCATAGAATTGTTTCTTATTTTTCACAGAAGTTACTTGGACAAATAAAATTTTTATTCTTAGTATACACTGTGTTTGACATGTAAAACGCGTTGACAGTTCTAAAATACAGAAAAAATAGCATAAAATATTAATTGATGTTTATTTCAACACTATACTACTCTACAGTAAACAACAAGAATAGGTGTTCATTCAGTGAAATATTTATTTTTATGCGTAACTAAATATTATATTGTCCATGAAGACTGTAACAGACCTTTCCTCCCCACTTCTAAAAAATTTTGTAACCATCCAGCTTCCCTAAATCATATTCTGTTATTCATCAGACTTTCTAAGGGGGACTTTACATCCGATCCCCTTATTATCATAGATTTTCTGAAGGTCAACAAACTTCTGGAGTTTGTCACGTATGTCAGATCTTTCGAGGATAAGCAACAACAATATTTCCTATTTATAGAGAAGGGGGAATTATCTGTAGAAAATTTGTACTTTATATTTTGATTAGTTAAAAATACTTAATACATTGAACTAAAGTACACAAGCTGAAATATTTTTTGAGAAAATTTATTTGTGCAATTCGTTTTGTAACATTATACCAGTAATTGTCTCAGAATATGTAAAGGGTATATACCTTTTCGAAAATAACACTAAAATATGCGCGCCGTTCTTGCCTTTATTTTACAATGATGTAAGCGTACATGCATTTAAAATAAATGTAAACTTTATATATACTTTATAAATAAATAATGGAAACTTTTATTTAAAAATAGTATTTTTTTGCGATGAAAAAAGTTATATTATATATTATACATTGCATATATATATATATAGAGAGAGAGAGAGAGATAATAGAATATATATATATATATATATATATATATATATATAATAGCCGTCACCCACCCACTTCGAAGTGTATTTCATAATGTTGTATAAATTTATACTGATTGTACTGTGTATATATATACATACATACATACTGCGATCGCTAAACTTTTTGACCTCATGGACAAGTAAATTCATAATTTAAATCTCATGGACCACTAATAGGATTTTTTAAGTGTTAAATATATTTGTAAGAAAAAAATTTGATCTAAGGACACAATCAAGGCATCATAAAACGTAACTTTAATTGATGAGTGAGTATTATCCACATTTTTTCTGGGGACCAGCGAAATTTTCTCACAGACCACCCCTTTGGCGACCTCTGCATACGTACACACACACACATACATATATAAAGAGAGAGAGAGATAAATTATTGATATCTACGTCTTAGCATTAGGTGTTCGATTATATTAAAATATATTCTTATAACTTTCACCTTTTGAATAATAATTTTTAAAATTGAAGTAGACTTATCTTTTACGCACTTGTAACCTCCTCACCTAAAACGGATTTCCACAAAAACCATTTTTAGTGGATCTTTATTTAGCCAAATTTAAAGTCTAAATCTAAAAATTCAAAAACGAAAAATCTTTATCATTAAACCCGGTAACCTCCTTTGACAGTCAATTTCCAAATATGATCCGTTCTTAGCAGTTTGCAATTTAACAAAAGAAACATGTAGACCAAATTTCATTATTGTAGGTCTACTAGTTGAAAAAACGGCAATTTTTTTTATCTATACACCCCACTAACACCTCGCTTCCCCGATAGGAGTGGATTTCCGTAAAACCCATTCATGCTTCACCAATTTCAAATATGTGGATCTAAGAATTAAAAAACAGATTTTTTTGTCTATAATTTCCCTCAAACCTCACAACATCCTTGAGGGTTGAGTTATTCGAAACTCGTTCTTAGAGAAATTCTAATCCATTGCATGCACACCAATTTTCATGCCGCAAGGTTTAATAGTTCCAAAACGGGAATATTTATTTATAACGGCCCTTAACCTCCCTCAACGTCCCTTGGGAGTCGATTCCCTCAAACCCCTCTTGTAGATTACCTATCCTCAATGAAATGAACGCGTCTGCCAGATTTCAATACCGTACGTCTAATAGTTTAAAAATGGAAATAATTATCTATAATACTCCCTTAATTCCCCCTGTATGTTAAATTAGATTAGAATTAGAGTTAAGAATTTTGTTTTTAAACGATTAGACTTAAATATAGAATAGTACACATCAAGAATTTTCATACAAAAGGAATTCAACAAAAGAAAGGACTCACCTCTTCCAGTTTTCAATTTAATGTATATTCTACGCTCACATATGACGGTACAAATCAGATATTGTTACATTTAGATTGCGAATAATAATTGACTAAAGATTATAGTTTAGAATGAATGGAGTTCATCTTGCGCTTAGGCATGAAGGGCAGAAAGTCAATCGCATAGTCATGACATCAGAAAGAAGTGGCGAATTGTCCTCCCGAGAAGGAGTGGTCCAAAAGTTTCGGTTTCGATTCCTCCAGCTCTCTAGTGATGGATTTCTGAATCTCCATCCTCCCGGGCGCAAATTGGCAGGACAACAATTTTGTTAATCGATCTACGAGTTAGTCCAGATCCGGTTTGTAGAATGGCTACTCTATTGGTTCCATCCGTGCCTGGTATGAGTTTTAGTATTCTTGCCATGGGCCAGGAGAGAGGGGGTCTGTTGTCATCAGATATCAGAACTAGATTGCCCACTTGTACCTCAGATTGGGAAGCTTTCCACTTGGGCCTGGATTGGTAGTGATGTAGAACTTCCTTGTGCCAACGATCCCAGAAGTGTTGACGTAGCTTCAAAAGACTTTTCCATCTGCAAGAGAGACTTAAAGAAGTATTAGTTATTGATTTACTCAGGAATTTCGAGTAAGGGTTCTCCGATAAGGAAATGCCCTGGTGTGAGAGCTCGTATATCTGCTGGATCACTGGAAAGTGGAACCAGGGGTCTAGAATTGATGCACGCTTCTATTTGGCACAACAGAGTCGATAGTTCTTCAAAACTCAGAAGATGTCCTTTGCAGGTTTTGATAAGATGCCTCTTGGCTAACTTGATTGAGGACTCCCAAAGACCTCCAAAATTCGAGCATAGGGGGTATGAATTTCCATCTAATATTTCTATCTGTAGAATACTTTTGTATTGAGTGTTCTTTCACTAGCATATAGAGTTGTTTCAAGTAGTTGTTGGCTCCTATGAAGTTAGTGCCATTGTCCGAATGGATTTCAGACGGATGACCACGTCGAGCAATGAATCGACGCAGTGCGGCTAGCATGGCATCAGTTGATAAAGTGGAGACGAGTTCAAGATGAACTGCCTTTGTAGCCAGACATATGAAAAGACAGATATAGGACTTAAATTTGTTAGCCTTTCGAAGGTGTTGACATTTAGTCAAAATAGGTCCGGCAAAGTCTATGCCGACGATTTCAAATGGGCGAGTTTGGGTGATTCTTTGTTTCGGTAGATCTCCCATTTTAGGGTACGATGGTTTAGAGTTAAATCTACAACATTCGATACATCGTTTTATTTCTCGTCGAACAGTCGATCGTCCATCCGGTATCCAATAGTGTTGCCGAATTAAAGATAATGTCATTTGAGTTCCTGAATGAAAACCACGAAGGTGGAATTGTCTAATTACTAAAGTAGTAATAGGATGATGTTTGGAAATGATTATCGGAAATTTTTGATCGAATGAGAGAGTAGGCTGTTTGGTGAGTCTGCCACCTACCCGAAGAATTTCATCTTCATCTAAAAATATATTTAAAGATAGTAGTTTACTTTCTTTAGTGAATTTATTCCAATTTTCCAGAATGGATGAGGGTATAGGATCATCCCAAAAGGCTTTAGATTTCCACAACTCTTGTAACATTATTTTGAGATTTATAACCGAGGGTGAGAATAGTCTTAGAGAATCAAAGATTTGCGCAATGACGGAAAGTAATTGTCTTTTTGTTTTTACAATTTCTTCATGTACTACTTTAACTTGAATCGAATCTGTTTTCAAGTTCCAGATTAACCCTAGCACGCGTTGTTTAGATTCTTCATCACCTAGAGAATGTATCGGCTTCGAAGCTAAAAGTGATGTATCTAGATCCTGAAGAACCTTTGGGTGACTACTTGACCATTTTCGAAGAATAAAACCACCCGATTTCAGTAAATTTTGAATTTCAATGCTGATCGATTTTGCTTCAACTTCTGTGTCTGCACCCGATAACAGATCGTCTATATAAATATTTTCCCGAGCTATTTTTGCTGCTAAGGGAAAGTTTTGTTCTTCGTCTTGGTATAACTGCTGCAGCGTTCTCAAAGCGAGAAACGGTGCGCATGAAGTACCATACGTGATAGTTTGGAGTTCAAAGGACTTTAATGAATCAGAGGGAGTGGCTCGCCAAACAATTCTTTGATACTTACAGTCTTCATCCGAAATTAAGATTTGGTGATACATTTTTTCGATATCAGCTGCGAATGCTACCCTGTACGATCGAAATTTAATTAAATGATTAAATATTTCAGTTTGTAACTTAGGCCCTGTCATCAAAACATCATTTAATGATTTACCATTTTTTGTTTTAGACGAAGCATTAAAAACAACACGACATTTGGTTGTGGTAGATTTTTCATTTGTTACCATATGATAAGGAATGTAGCAATTAGTGTTTCGTCATCCCGTTTTTGAGATATCTCACGCATATGTCCGAGTGCTAAATACTCGTTCATGAAATTTAGAAAATTGTCCTTGAATTGTTTATTTTTGTGAAATTTATTTTCTAAGGCATACAATAATGTACGGCTTTTTCTTTGCTTTCACCGAGAGTATTATTTTCTTTAAAGGGAAGATTAACAATATATCTACCTTCATTATTTCTTTTCACCGATTTTGAAAAACTTTCTTCACAAGGATCAGGAATTTGAATTTTAGCATTAGTTTTAGAACTTCTTCGAGTTTCCAAAGTTCTGACAGTTGGTCGTTTAAACTAGAATTAACTATGGATTCTTTAAGAGGAGGTGCATAGATTTTCCAGAGAGGATATATCCCAATTTAGTAGGTATAGCTGTTGGTGTTCCAGCAGGTCCAAAATAGGCAATCCTTCCAACAGATCTGCATAAATTTCCGCGCCTAATAATACATCTATTGGTTTTGAAATGTGAAAATTTGGATCTGCGAGTTTCAGATTTTTTAAATGTGGAAATTGGCGATTTTTAAATTGAAAATTAGGAAGAGGTGATGTAACTTTATTAACACTATAGCTTCAAGATTAAATTTTAGAGACGAGAAATGAGGAGTGAATTCGATTGTACAACTATGTAGTGAAGTTTCTGCATTTACCCCGTTGATTCCCGAAATTTTATGTTTTTCCGATTTTACAGGGATGTCTAATTTTTCTTTAAGCCTTCCCGAAATTAAAGATAATTGCGAAGCGTTATCTATTAAAGCTCTGCATTCAATGCATTTTCCCGACTTAGACTTTATTTTTATGATCGCGGTCGAAAGAAGCACGGGACTGGTTTGTTTATTACCCTTCAGCTGACAACCTCGAGAAACCGCCACTACGTTTTGACTATTTTCACTCAACGCGGAACCGTTTACGTTATAAACATGCAATAAAGTATGGTGGCGATCTTTGCAGACTTTGCATCCGATGTTTATTCTACATTCAGACGTGGTGTGATTTTTTCGGAGGCAATTTGTACAGCAAATCCCTTCAATGGCTTTTATTCTCTCTTCAACTTTCATTCGGTTAAAAACAGGACATTTATATAACGGATGACTCGCGTTTTCTTTACAAATCGCACATGAGAATGAATAATTTTTATCTAAGTTTGCATTAAATACTAACGATTTCTTTGGTTGATTGAAATTGCTCTGACTAAACCGACTTCCTTTTTCAAACCCTACATTTTTTTCTTCTCTCTGCGTACGATTTGTTAATAATTTGATTACTTGTTCCGAGTTTCGATTTGGGAGCGTCTGCATTTCCACTTAATAAACCTACCGCACGTGCCTCCGATTCTATAAACATACGAAATGCTTGCAGTGTTGGATAAGTATCTGGTTTCAAGGTTAACTCCCAGCGATGAGCAATTTCTTCGTGTAGTTTAGAAGTGCAGTGATTTATGATTATTAGCTCACTCAATTGATTTATTTCCAACCCTAATACAGTTAGATTTCTTACACTTTCGTTACAATTATCTAGAATTTCAAACAATTGTTTTGCCGAGTTTGCTTTGTTTGTACGTATACTAAATAATTTCTTAATTTGGCAATTTGCTAACTGATTTTTATTTTCATATCTTTCACATAATAATTCCCAGCAATTTTTTAAATTTTCTTTTTTAATTGCGAAACCTCGAATTAATTTAGCAGCGTTACCCTTTACTGACGCAAATAAATATTGCAATTTGTCTATTTCTGTTAAATCTGAATTATCAATTACCGTCGCCTGAAATAATTCTTTGAAAGTTATCCAATATTCCATTTCCCCATGAAATTGAGGCAATTCAAGTTTAGGCATTTTTGCAACTAGATTTTTATTTTCTAAATTCTCTTTTCCGGTTTCTTTTTTGAATGTATGTGTCACCTTTTCTAACGATACAGAGCAATTTAATAATGAATCCTGCATATCGAAGTATTTTTCCCATTTTTCTTCACCTACATCTATATTCAATTCGGAAAATGTCTCTTCTAATTTTTTCTCATATTTCTCGATTTTAGATTTTAATACATCAATTAGCGCAGCCGAGCAATCCGGTTCGGCGATTGCGTCACGAATTCTCTCCTCGAATCTCTCGATCTCTTTTCCAACATTATCAAAATGTTGGATTGATTTTAAGATTTTTGCTTTAGAAGCCATTATCCATCGGGCTCTCCGGCTCGACGGACCAAATATATGTATGTTAAATTAGATTAGAATTAGAGTTAAGAATTTTGTTTTTAAACGATTAGACTTAAATATAGAATAGTACACATCAAGAATTTACATACAAAAGGAATTCAACAAAAGAAAGGACTCACCTCTTCCAGTTTTCAATTTAATGTATATTCTACGCTCACATATGACGGTACAAATCAGATATTGTTACATTTAGATTGCGAATAATAATTGACTAAAGATTATAGTTTAGAATGAATGGAGTTCATCTTGCGCTTAGGCATGAAGGGCAGAAAGTCAATCGCATAGTCATGACATCAGAAAGAAGTGGCGAATTGTCCTCCCGAGAAGGAGTGGTCCAAAAGTTTCGGTTTCGATTCCTCCAGCTCTCTAGTGGTGGATTTCTGAATCTCCACCCCTAATGTCCCTTGGGTGTCTATTTTCGCAAAATTCGTTCTTAGCGTATCTCTGCTCCATGAAAGGAACATGCCTACAAAATTTCAAGTTTGTAGGTTTAATAATTCCAGAGTTATCGTGATGACTGACTGTGGATCGCTTTTCTCTTTTATATTAAGGATAATGGAAATGGTCAGAAGCAAACCAAAAGTGACCTATTTGTAAAGCCGTTTTATTAAACAATAGGTAAAAAAAAAGATGCCCTATGTTTGATATTATTAATAACATCAAACATGTTAATTGCGATTTTTGCTCCTTGCAGAAAATTACAAAAAATAATAATAATAATAATAACTAAATACAATATATATATACCTATTTACAAAAATCAATTTTACGTTCTTGTTATGATGGTTAACATATAGTATGTTGCCCAGAAGATGCAATACAGTCCGTACAAAGCTTAGGAATGTTGAGTATCAAATTATCGATCTGATCTTAGAATCTATTATACCACTCATCAAGTAATGCTCTCCGAAGTTCCGGTAGACATGTTGGAGGTGGTTGATGGGCTGCAACTAATTGGTCAAATATGTCCGACACATTCTGTACTGGATTCAATTCCGGTGATAATGTTGGCCATTCCATATAGGTGATATCAGCCGATTAAAGGCATTCGTTTACGTTGCTTGCACGGTGAGGACGTTGTCATCCATAAACACAAATTCTGTGTCCATGGTGCCACGGAACAAACGTACATTATGTTCCAGAATGATGTCCCGATAGATTTGGCCTGTCATGGTTCCAATTTGAACATGCAGATCAGTTCTGGAACACAGAATAGTCCCCCCCCAAAGAGCACTCCTGCACCACTGAAATAGTGTCATACAACGGCTCTTTTCTTGGTGGTAACGGATACCTGGCACTTTTAAAGTGGAAGTTTGGTCTGAATCTGACAGCAAGCTAAACCTGAACTCGAAGGAAAACATCACACAAGCCCGCACTTGCGATGTTTACAATGCATGCTCTCTACTCCAAACTAAGCGCAAGCGACAGATTGATCTTTTTTCAAAATAAATACTTTTATTGCTTCTGGTACTTACAGTAGATAAACTTTGTCTACCACACTACATCATTTGGACATATTTGCATAGTTTGTTTATGATTTGTAGTTAATTATAACGCTATAACTTTAATTGAATAGGCGGATATTGCATTTTTAAGTATAAAAATAATTATAACTACTGTACTGTATTTTTTGGAGAGAGTGAATATCAACGTCGCACTGTTCAGCTACACGAGGGCTTTTGGCAACGGACCACGTAATTTTGAACTATGGTTAAGTGACGTGGATGACACCTGAGCTGGCACACCTTTCTCCTAACTACCACACCACGCCAACTTAGAAGGAATATTCTACCAATACATAGCAGAAACATTCTTTGAAATCCGCTCTTCCAAGATATATGGCAGCACGGGTCTTATGATGAGTATTATAGCGGGGTAGGCGAACAGTTTTGCAGCAAATTTGTGTTTCAGCGGATTGCAAAGATTATTATTTTGTCCCGAAAAAATGGCTTATGCCAAAATTTAAGTGTCTTATGTGTTTGTATGTTAATGAAGAATTTAGAAAACGATTTGAATATTTATTTTAAATGAACGGTGTACATAATTTTACAGTGGAATATCTTTAATTAATTTATTATCTCTAACGGATTAAATTCCCCAAAGTGGAGTATTTGTTTATGTATATGCCTTAATTTTCAATGTAGTGATCCAAAAAAAATATCGCATGAAAAAAACTACAGTAAATCATAATGCGGTAGTTAAAGCATTAGCGTGCATCACTACCCTACACGGCGGGTCTTACAAAGCTCTAATAAAGCTCGAGCTATGAAAGTAGCTAGACATTTGCCAATTTGACTATCGTTATCATTTCGCTGTGTTTTTAATTGAATCTCCATTATAGCCATTATAATTTAAGAAACGGCGTTGCTTGCGAATATTACAATTTTAACATAAAATAAATACAACAGAAAGTAATATTAATGTATTACCCTTTCAGATATAAATTATTTACACTATTTTAAGCGTTCATTACGCAAAACTTTTAACAATGTGTTACTTTTGCTGAGCGGAGATCAGCTTAGGGAGGTATTTTCAAAAATCGACCCTCAAGAGTGTTACGGGGAATTATAAATTAAAAAAAATCCCTTTTATCAGCTATTAGATCTACATACTTAAAATTTAACGAATGTGTTTTTCTTTCTTTTCTTTTTTTGATTAGCTGAGATATGCAAAAAGCTTTTTTTGTTTAATTTGCAAATTGACGTAAAATTAACTCATTAAAAACTTTTTTATCGTTCAATATGTGTTGTTTAATTTTTCAGTTCACGCGTGTGAAGAATGGGTATACCAGCTAGTTAATTATAACTATTTAATAAGAAGTAGCTAAAATTCTTTGTTGAACTAAGTACAAATTGACTTGAATAATTTTTTTAATATTACTTGCTTCCTTTTAACACGTAAAAAGGGATAGCTCATTTATTATTACGAAATAGGAGTAAATATGTGAAATACATTTTATATAAGAAAAAAATGGATTTACTTTGATAAAATTGAACAGCATTATAAAATATGCTGTTCTTTATGACACAGCAAAGCCAGAATATAATATTTATGCTTCAACTCTTTTATATCTGGAAATGTATACCAAATTCGAGTCTTAGTCTCGAACATTAAGAGAAGACAGCCTTAAATGTTATATTATAGTATCACACGGCATAGTTCTAGAGTTTACTATAGAGAGAATATCAACGTTGAGTGCAAGTTTAAGAAGTATAAAATGTGCTTCAAGTACTTTGAAGCAATGTACTTGAATTTCCCAAATAAAGAGATCTGTAGCTTCTTTCTTTTTTTTTAATTAAATCTTTTTCAGGGATTATACTACAAAAAGTATTTTAAAATGACAGGTCTTATATAAAATATACATGAGTACTCTCCTAATAAAATACTCTTATTTAAACATCCAAGATAAGAAAAATTATTTGTGTACATAAATTTCTTTTTTATATAGCATAATTTAATTTATTCAAAAAGTCCTCAAGTTTTAAAATTTCTCAACTCTCTTTTAATTTAAAAATTAAAGCATGTAGTCTAATTTTTGTTTTTTGAGAAATTTGAAATGAATCTGTAATCCATCTATAATTTACTCTTAATTTTATAATATATTCATTTTTGATATACTGAGAAAAGCCTATGTTTTTTATAGGATGCGAGAAATATATCAACTCTCTTAGAACAATAGAATATTTCTTCCGAATAGTCTTTTGAAGGTATATATCATTCATATAACCTACATTTCTTTTTTATACAATATAAGTAGAGATCAACAGTTCCTTACTAAAAAGATATTTTACTAATAAACAAAATTTGGATAAAAAAATAAATCAACACTGTACCCAAACTTGATAAATAACAAGTCGGACCTCTGTATAACGAAGTCGTTAAATCCAGAAAACAAAGTTCGTTATATGTAAAATTCATTAAATAGGGATTCATGTTTTAAAATACTTAATAAACCATATAAAATAATTTTTCAATGAATAAACACTATATATTTTTTAAAATGTAGCTGTTCACACTTTTGTTGTTTCATGTCTTACTTTTCAAAAAGAAATCTGCAAGGAAAACAAAAGAAAAAAAATCTTGTCCATGATTAAGAATGAACAAGAACATGAATCTTGTCCACACTGCATTTTTAACTTTAAAAAATTTTATTAAAATTAATGAATTTTATTGACATTTTCTAATTTAAAGCTTACAAGTAATTTTAAACGAACATTATTTTATCAACAGTAAATTTAAGCTTACTTTACCACATTCGTCCTTTAACTTAATAACTGATAAAATTTATTTTTTATTTGAGTATTTTGTTTGAAAAATTGTGGTCATTTCATTGCTCTAGATGAGTTAGACACACGTAAAAGAAGTTCAGGATCATTGATCTCCAAAAAAAGTTCTGCAAGAGTGAATAATTAATAAATGTCTAAAAATATTTTAAAAATAGAGAGAAAAAACTCGAGTGTAAAGAGAAAAAGTTCGTTAAATATAAAATGTAGTTCGCTATTTAGATGTTATTTTACAAAGGAAATAAAATGTTCTTGGCTCCAGGGAATAGTTCACAAAATTGACAAATTCGTAAAATATAGGTCCATTATATGGAGATTCGACTGTATTTTAATCCAATAAATATGCCATATACAATTAAAGTTATTTGTTTTCTTGACAGAACAATTTTGAAAACACAATAATACTCTTTGAATATTGGCAATTTGAATATTCCCTCTTTCTGGAAATATTCTTTAAGTTAACAAGAAATCGATAAATAGTATAAACAATTATTGAAAAATAGCAATACAATTATAATTTGTATATTTTTTTTCTATATCTGACACACTATTCTAAAAAATAGAACTATTATTGCAATTTTCTCTAAAGCATTTTATATTAAGCTCCTTTCGATTTAACTTTTAACCCACTACTCTTGCATTTAAGCTCAATTAAGAACTCTTAAGTAAACTATACAAGAGCCTTTACAATTATAATGATACAAATTAAGCAGGGGCAATATTTTTTGGACAAAGAAATATTAGAAACTTATCCTGCATTTAAGATTCAAGAAAGAAAAAAACTTATCGTGATTTTTATTGCTTTTTAATGTGCTATATATATTTAATAGAACAATATTAATAAACTAAATAATTTCCCCCTGAGAATAGCTCTCAAAATCCCTCCATTGATAATAAATAAATATACTGTAGACACAATTCCATTTTGAAATATGTGCATAAATTGTTTAGTTTTTAAGGCAAACATTTAAGTAATGCATTCATTACCTTTCACTTACTTGGTAAAATCTACGTACCTCTAAAGCGATGCTTAGAAGTTACAATAAAACATATTTAACTGCTGAATTGAACAAAGCAAATTACTATACTACAGAAACAATAGTAGAATGCTTTTGAAGAAATTTCTGCATTTCCCAGCCGCAAGGGACTCCCACAACGGGAGCAATTACTAGTCTGAAAACAACCGAAAAGCAAAACTTTTTTTTTCCTCTAGGATCGAAATTCTACCTTTGTTATATCTCTGTCATTAGCTTTAAAAACAAGCATAAGATGAAAGAAAAAAATTCAAGCAAGAAGTTTTATTCTTTTTCCCTCTAGTATTTATCGTGAGATCTAACAACAAAAGAATCCAATTTTCTTCATTTTTACGACGTTCGCTCGGATCTGTTCATTTATTTATTTCATATTTCTTGTTGTTCCCTGCGATATTTCTATGCTTTGAGAAGAGGAGAAGAGTTTTTGTATTAAAGGCATGCCGTCAGAAGGGGGAGGGGGTGACGATGAAGATGAAAGCGTGGTCGATGGCGTGTATTCTTTTATTAAAAGCTAAAGAAGAGTTTTTGCAGATATAAATAGCAATAAACCAATCGAGGGGTATTGTTTGTTCTTTTTCTCCCCCACATGAAATGCAAAGAAAGGGAATGAATGCAAATTGCGAAATATTTTTAAGAAACGTTTGTTAAAATAATTAATGGCATGTTTTAAACTGTTAATAATTATTGTAGCTATATTAATTTATGATAAAAAGGCTTTTCCAGTTTTCGTGTCATATAATTTATTAAATAATCCTTAAAGTATTATGCATAATCTCTTCCCTAATGTACAACTTTTATTTAGGCGTGTATATATTTATCAAGAATTGCATCTTTTAAAGAAAACTAAAAAACTTTTTACTATTCTCTCTCAAATGTAAGAATTTATAATTTCTTAAAAATATTTAGGGATAATATAATTGTTTTAACATGCCATAAAAATATATACAAGCTAAAAATTATCTAATAACTGAAAAGCTTAAATGAAGCTTGAATAAATAATTATTAATCAACATAATCCTCAAAAAATGAGATTTTGTATGAAGTGTACTTTTCATTTATGCATGATTTGATTTTCCGTGGTTCTGATTATTCCCTGTACTTAACTAATAAGGGAATTTGAAATAAAAAATAAAACTTAAAATTTTTATTGAATTGCTTTATTTATAATATATTTTTGTTAATATATCTCTCTGTATTTCCGATTTCAAGAAGAAAAATTATGTTCCATTTTTAAAAAAATATTTGGGTTGCTTTGTGTCTAACTGTGCTTTAAGATACTCAAAATAAAAAACTAATCATTTCAGTTTGCTGTACTTTCTAGATCATTTCTTACAAAGTATTTAAAAAACAAGTAGTAAGGGTAACTGTTTTTAAGTAATAGAATAGTTAGCTATAATATTGTATTCTTTCCAACTTCGGGTCACTCCATCTGCATTTCTACACTGGTTTTCTCTGGGTAATTATCGAATATTTTGTTCGCGTTCCTTCTGCTTTTTGTTAATTACACATTTCCCTACATTTACACTAAGGCTTATAATAAAACAATTATCTATGTGAAGAGGTCATTCCACAAGTAACATGACTTATAATAAATTTAAAGATAGCATTAAAAGTATTGAAAAAATCACACACACACACAAATAAAACACTTCAAAAATTTGATTAAAGATAACTCAAACAAAATTATTATCAACAGAAAGAAAAAATCTATAATGGCTGTAAATTAAAATATTCATAAAAAAAATCTAGGATTTTATAAAGGTAGATGAATATTAAAATGAAAAATAGGATTTTTTAATATTATATTACTTACTAATTATCACAATATTAAATTCATATTTCTGTTTTTTATTAATGCTCAAAAAACTTGAGAATATGAGTTTGTTATAGAGTAAGCCATTTAATTCAGTACTTAATTATTAAATATTTAGCCCCTCTCATTTAAACTTTCAGTAAAATTCAAACACGAAACCATGCCTTAGTATGATTATTTCTTCATTTTACTCTCATACATTCTGCTTTCTTCAGTATGCCTGTTTTATTATTAAGGAAATAATTTCATTTTAAAGTACATTTACAGTTTTATGTTTTATACATATAACGAATACTAAAAGATTAATGTGTGAGTGTGTTTTTAAATTATGATAATTCATCTAGTACAAATTTAGTAAATATATATTTCTCCTTATACAACCTTCTACATATATTTAAGATATTGAGTGTTTTTTTATAACTTAAGAAAATGCTTGAATTAAAGGGAAAATAATGAATTACATTTTAATTATGTAATTCCAATTTCTTAAGCAGATTCTTTTACTCTATGAAATTATTAGTATAGATTTTAATCACAATTCCAAAACACAAGAATGAAAAATGTTTCTTTTTTGTAGTAAAGACCCAATTAAGAATTTTAAAACAAATTAACTGTATAGGGTTACTTTATAGCACTTATATCAAGACTTATTTAAAAAAAACTTCATTAAATTTCGTGGTTTTGCTTAGAAAAAACAAAAATATTTAAACTTTTTTAATAACTATAAAAACTTGAACATTTTGAGATTTTCATGAAAAATTGTTGGTGGGATATTTTACTTATAATTTGTAGTTCATTAAAAAATCAAACATTCTACGTTTAAATCAATTTGATAATCAAACATTCCATGGAAATTAAAAGCAATATCATGTATAAGGCAGTTATACCTCATACTATAAGAAATACAATCATTTCCTGCATAGATAGATGTGTATATTTATTTTCTTTCGACAAAAATCCATCTATTGCAATATTTCGCTGATTTGTGTGTGTGTGTGGTTTTAGATAAATTTTTTTGAATATACTAACATTATTTCTGTTTAAATAATACGTATCGTCAATAAAGAACCAGAGGCTAAATTCAATTAAAAGGAGAGGGATCCAATTTTAACTCAGAGACATTTGTTATCACTAGACAACCACTAGCAACAGGCATAGAAAAGCAGTTGTTTTGGCTCATTAATAGCTTTGTATTCATTTCAAATTAATTATGAATAATGAGTACTTAAGAAAAAAAAGAGTTCGACAATTAAATTTCTCAAACTTTTATTATAATCTCTTACATAACCAGATATACTCTCACACACATTTTCAGTTCGGAACAAAAGCAACTCTCATGTCTCATTAGACACCGCCTAGTTTAACTTTCGCCGTTGTGGTGAAGCTCTCTACAACAGAATTTAATCTAAAAACAACAATACCATCAAGTTCTGCGCTGTTACCTGGCTACGTTTAATAAAATCCTCCGGTTGTTTTGGCTAAATAGGTACATTAAAATATACACTGGTGTGCAAAACTTAAGCAACAGGCGGGTTTATTGCCATACCTTCACGAAAAATCATCTGAGAGACATGAAATTCAGAAATGAGGGAGAGTATTATGTACGTAAAGGATGACGAAAGCATCGGCGCTGAAAAAAGAAATACAACACATACGGTATGGAATCAAACAAAAACAAGCTTTATTGAACGCATAGTATCGTGACTCATGATGGTCTATCCAACAGCAAGAACAACAAGTATATATTCCTTAATATGGTATATGCCCTACCCTCACTGCAATGGTTCTTCGCTCCGTCTCCGCATACTCAGAACCAGCTGGTGCAACATTTCTTGCGGTAGGAGTACGCATTCTTCAATCAGCATCTGTTTGAGTTGTTGGGTGTTCGCCGGATGATGTAAACGTGCTGCAATACGTCTCCCCAAAGCATCCCACACATGTTCGATGGGATTTAAATCTGGGGAGTACGCTGGCTAATCCATTCGAGTGATATCTTCACTTTCCAGCAGCTCCTCAACAGCAAGAGTCCGATGTGGCCGTGCATTGTCATCCATAAAAATGAAGTCTGGGCCAATGCCACCGGAACAGACGCACATGGGGAAGAAGTACCTCCTCACAATAGCCATCCCCGATTACAGACCCTCTATCGAAAATGTGGAGCTCTGTTCGCCCGTTCAGCATAATTCCTCCCCAGACAATAACTCCAGGACCACCGTAATGGTGTCTTTCCTTGATATGTTACTGGTATAAAACCCTATCTCTCTCCAAATCAAAACGCGTTGAGAATCGCTTCTGGTACTGAACCGACTCTCATCCGTAAAGAGGACACGACTCCATTGACAGTTGCCCAGTTTTTGTGCTCTCTGCACCACTGTAAACGGTGGCGTCGGTGGTCAACTTTCAACGAGAGGTAGCGTTCAGGACGGTGGGCGAATAGGCCCCCTTTGTGAAGGCATCTGGCCACAGTAAACCGCAACACTTGTCGCCCCGTTGCTGTAGAGAGTTGCTGAGCAATGACGCTTGCTGACTGCCGTCGGCCTCTTTTCGCCTGCAGGATGATATATCGGTCATCCCCTGCAGTTGTCGTCCTCGGGAGGCCACCACCAACCTTTCTAACTGCTGTACCTGTAGTTTGGAATGCTTTCCAAGCGCGCGAAACGACAATTTTGTTCATTCCAAACTTTGCAGCTACACTGGTGACGGTACGCCCCTCCTCCAGCTTTCCGATCATTCTTCCACGTGTGAAGTGGTCCAGGTGATTTCTTCTAGGCATATTTCATGAACTGACTCACTGGCACTT
This sequence comes from Trichonephila clavipes, assembly GCA_019973935.1. Taxonomy (NCBI): domain Eukaryota; kingdom Metazoa; phylum Arthropoda; class Arachnida; order Araneae; family Nephilidae; genus Trichonephila; species Trichonephila clavipes. The sequence continues at coordinate 1,071,857 of BMAU01000722.1, read as the reverse complement.
GCAGCAAATATGTTGAATTGCGTCTGCGTCCTTCATTTTATTTTACTGTTGAACAGCACGCGCCGACATCATGCGTTTTGCGTAGGCTCACGTCGCTTCTGACGTTTCGTTCCTGAAATTTGCATACGCATGACGTTTCTACTGACTTACTTGTTCACTGTACTGATCTCCAGACCTCCTTTTCTGCAATTTCATGGTTATCTGCTTAATTTGCACATTGTTGCTTAAGTTTTGCACACCAGTGTAAATTATAATAATCATTCAATGAGAGGCCTTAGTTCTACGTTGGTGTTCAAAATTAAGAGAATTTTTAGATTTTATCAATTATCTCTATACCTATACTGGACGGTTTTTAGTGAAATTTGTTATGAATATGTATCTGGAATGTGCGTATGTTTGGGTTTAAATAAAGCAGAAGAATAATCACATTCAACAGTTAAAATGCATACACATGACCGTACGTAACATTCATCGAAGTCAGAAGGTATGAAACAGCAGTTGCAGAATATAACGAAAAAATTGTTTAATAAGGGTTATGGTGCCTTTTTTCAAATAAACAGGCATCACACCAGGATTTTATAAAGGAAATAAGGTTCTTGTGGCAGTTAATCCTACTCGTTCATTAACTCTGTTTTTAAGCTTTGGAAGGTTCTTGGAGGGAAGTTGCGAGTTCCAATTTCCTTCCCCAGAACATTCCAGGCAGGCTCTATATGAATGAGGTCTGGAGATCTAACTGGTTAATCTACTCAGCAAATATCCTCACTTTCCCAAAATTCGGCTACCAGATGAGCTCTATGTGCCTCGCTTTTTCATCCATAAATATAAAACCAGAACCAACTGCACACGTGAAAAGGTGATCAAAGGTTCTCAAGATCTCATCCTTAAACCTTACAGCAGTGACGGTGCTTCTTGCAAAGACATAGTGGTGTGTGCGACCATATCAAAAGTCACGCCTGCCTAAACCATCAAGCATCTACTTTTGAATTGGTTAATTTCTTGGACATTAGATAGCAGGTAACAGGTCCCTGGTTCTCTCCATATGAAAGTGTGGCGAGAATATATTTGAGAGAATTTCTGGAGAGTGAGGATATTCGCTGAATGGATAGACCAGTTATATTTGTAGACCTCATCCGAATATAGCATGCCTAGGACATTCTGGGGAGAGCAATTGAAACTCACAACTCTCATACGACAGCCATCTACAGCCTGAAAACAGAGTTGCTGAATAAGTGGGATCAATTGCCAAAGGAACTCATAAATTCCCTCATTTCCGGTATAAAATCGTGGTTTTTCTGACAGAGAGGACCAGAAACTCTTATCAACAATTCATTTTATTTTTTTATTTTGAAGCGGCTGTTTCACAACCTTCCGACTTCGATTAGTGTTAAACAAAATCATGCGTGTGCATTTTACTTACAGAATGGTTATTTATTTATTTATTTGTTTATTTATTGTATTATATCAGCCCTTTGTACGTACCCAATCTCATTAAAATCTGTCCAGTAGTTCTAGAGATAATCGAAAAATTCTAAATATCATTTTAATTTTGTACGCCAGTATAATAAAAGCATTGAAAATAGTTTTTTATGTGTATTCGAAAATAAATGATAATTTGAGATCCAAAAACTGAATATTATGATTTTACGTGTTGAACGATTTAAAATTTCTCTTTTTTTCTAAAAGGTAAAAAACAGTTATAAGGGAAATGTTAAAAACAAGTATATAAATAATAATATTATTAAAAATATACTATGATAGTTTAAAAATTCAGAAAGATGATCATTAAAAACTCGGGGAATAAAATAATTAAAGAACTCATTATTACTTTTTCAAGGATTATTTTTCATTGCTGTTTATATATTGAATGATCCAAAATGCAGCTTTAACAATGGGCTCAACCTGGAGGATAATATTGAGAGAATATGTGAATGACAGTATTTCTTCAGTATGCTTTTAAGCATACTTATAAGAAATACGATATATGCTCAGTGATTTGAATGGTGTCATTTCTCACTCTAAAGCTGAATAACTTTCATAATATTGAATATTATAGTCGGTCACTTTTCTATCTAACTAAGAACCACTGGTAAAGAAAAGAAACTTTAATCAAATAGAACTACATTATAAAGCATTTAGAATAATTTTAATAAAGGGAAAGAATGTAATGCTATAAAATAAAAATTATTAATTAAATAGTTATTGCCTTCCTTAAAAAAATACAAATAAATATTATTTTTCATTTTAAAAAATCATTCTGAAAGGCTTTGACAGAAATGTTAAAAAAATATTTTTCTCTATTTATCGGTAAGAATACATCCAAAAAATGTTTCGATATAAATCGCTTAATAACAATTTTCCTTTCAGCGGTACAAAACTTGAAGAAATAAAATACTTGTGAAAATCGGTCTTCTTAGATCGGTTTCTGGATATTGTAAATTGTAAAAAAAAAAAGTAAATAAATGCAGAGATATAATTCTAACGACGAAATCACTCTGAATTATGAGATAATGACAACAAATTATAATACCTAACAGCAGGTTTCCGAAATAAACAAAATAAAGCTAAACGTGCATGTATATTATTTCATGTTCGCAATGTTTCTGATTGTGCGGTAAAAGAAAGATAATGGCGATAAAATATGCTACTGTGTCAATGTAGCTAAGCTCGATGGTCGTTCATGAGCTCAAAAATTGGTTTCTAGGGGAATTTATGAGCGGAAATATCACATTATATTAATTTAGAGAGCACCTTAGCTGCAATAACGCTTAGATTAGCTAGGGCAGATGAAAAATCTAACGATATCTGTTTTTGCTTCGATAAACAAACTGTGCGTTTTAAAAGATGGCTATTGCTATCAAGACGAAAAATACTTAAATGAAATATTACCGTAATTTTCTCTGAGATGCTGAAAAATAACTTGAGATGATTTTTTTAATTCATTTTAAACATTGGCTCGTAAAATTTAAGTAAGGACAACGGGATTTTTATCGTATTTAGGATGTAATGATAGCACTTTACATTCAAATGATCGATTGTAGATTAAATTCGCAATCCAAAATTACCCTAAGATATTTATGCCCTATTTTGAAAGCTTCAAATTATTAAGGGGTGTGGAAAGTTAATTGAATGGAATATAAAAATGTGTGTGTACAGTTGTTTACTAATAAAGCAATAATCGCAAATTCTGTGATTCAGCGTACAATACCATGTTTCAGAGAAAAAAAATAGGTATCAAAATATTATGATAAAAAAAAGAATAAGAATGCATCTTAGCTCATTTGAAGAAAAAGAAAGCTTATACAACCATATGTAGCATGAACAATTTCACATAGTTATCCACTTTGACTTTTTTTTTTTTAAATTTCTTTTAATAACATTCAGATAAATATTTTTAAATTTCAAGTACTATTACCTTAATGTAAACGTTACAGCACAAAAACAATTGGATACTTTTCAGAACCAGTATCTATTCCAAAGAAAAATACACAACTTCTACATTGAAGTAAACAGGGATGCAATAGAAGATAATAAGAACAACATCTGAGTTAATACTTGACTTTTCAGGGACTGGGGATCTTCAAAATAAGCTTTTTAATGCCTTTTTTTAAATATTAGTCAGAAATAACATTATTGGTTTACTTTCAACTTCAAAAAAAAGTACTTGATTTCAAGTTTTTCTGGGCAATATCTTAAAAATCAGATAAAAGTATATCAGATATAAAACACAAAAAATATTTTTAAACAATTGTTTATTATGATTTGGTTAGATGAAAGTCATAAAATAAATATTAGTAAATGCCTTACTTTTTAAGATACATTGACTCAACAAAAAATGAAACCTGCTAATTGAAAATAAAATTTAAAAAAAAAAACGTTTCGCTTCATTGAGGTATCCGACTACGTTCCTACTTCAAAAATTCTAGTTGAGCCTCTGTAGAGAGGTCTGAGCTATATACAGGCAAAATATTATTATAATAGAACCATTTTACACAAAAGGAGAACATTTGGAAAAAAGATTATTGTAAGTTAATTTTTTGCCAAAATATTATATTTAGATAAAACATTTTGTCAAAATGTCCTTAAAACAATTTTATGGATGTATTCTAATCTAAGTGACACTAAATATCATGAAAATTATCCATTTATGTGTTTTTTTAAAATCATGGTTCCGAACGTAGTTGGATAGCTTAAAGATTAAATATTCAAGTAATAAGAAAAATTGCTATGCTGATTACAGTTATTTTTATTGGGTTTACTGGGTTTTTATTATATTTTTAACGATTTTTGGGGGGCATTTTGTAACCCAAAAGTTATTTTTTGCAAACTAGATAAAATGGAATTTCTATTTATGACTTTAATCGATAAATAATAACCTAAGATAAATAATGCTGTTCCAAAGCATTTGCTTAGACATATAGAAAACTTGTTGCAAAAAGTGACTGAGAATAAATATATATGATATTCTATGATTCCTAAAAAGTTTTTATAATGATCACAAAAATTACTTTTATAAAGTTTCATAAATTTCATAAAAATGACCTAAGGTAATGAAATAATAAAGGTAACTTTTGGGTCACCTTCAAAAAAATCAGGATATATTATATGTAAGGAAATTTATAAATTATTTTTAAAGTATTAGTAAATGATTTTGCATGAGATATATACTTTATTATAGGTCTTTCAAATAGAATATAAATATTGATGATTTGCATTAAATGGAGAATTGGTATCCGTTCAGCATTTAATTCATATTAAAAATGTAGCTAAATTTTATTTATATTATTATAAATTGAAACGAAATGTACAGTTATAGTGGCATATATTTATTTACATTTTAAAGTAATTATTAACTTATTTTTATTTAATGTCTACTAAATGGATCTTTATATGCTACACTAAGAAACAAACATGAAGAAGTTTGCCTTCTAATTCATGTAATTTTTGTTTTAAAACTGTAAGTCAAAATAATTTCTTTCCTTCTTGTTTCGTAAAGTAATTATTGTGATGAAATTGAATTTAAAAAGGATTTGTACAAACTTTGCCGCTTAAAATAATTTCAATGGAATAAGGCCTACATAAAACTTATTCAGCTCTGAATTAGAAAATTTTGAATGATTTCATCTTATAACTTTCAAGCTGAACAAAAAGAAATAAGGGAGCTTTCATCAAGTCTGATTTATTTCATGACTCATATAATCACAGGAATTTAACTTGCATTTTGATTGTCGTGATCTGAAGCACCAAAAGGAAAACTAGCAACGGATTCTCATCAAGTGACAGTGGCGTAATGTACACCCCCGCTATCCCTCCCATTACGGGGGGGAAGAGCTCTAGAGGGTCCAAAGACTGATTGTCACCAAGTACCTACCCTTTGTAAAATCCAACTTGGGGGCCCAAAACCTGGTTTTGCGGGGGGGATGTTCTCCGTTACGCCACTGTCAAGTGATGATAATATAATGATAACTTCGAGGATAATAAGGAGAATTTTTAAAGCTCAACATAATATCTACTTAAAACAAAAAAAATATCTATTCGAGTTATTTTATATGTTCATAACCAAAAATTTCTTTATAAAAATGAACATTAAAATAATCTGTTATTTATTACTTGATTTTTACGCTCTGTTCATCAAGACAAATTGTAAACTCGATCTTCGAAACAATTTTTATGTATAATTTAATTATTACTTCTTATAAACATATATAATATAAATAGCATGAAGTAGTAAATTTAATAAATATGGTAAAAAGTGTGGATTTTTTAACTTAATATTTTGACGCATAGTAGAGGTAAAGGGCGATCAGTGAACGAGATAACCCATGGATGACCAAAAATAAGGCAAACAAAAAAAAGTCCTTATTAACAAAAATATTTTAAAATTTAGAACTTAGCTTAGAAAAACGTTAAATTAAAGCAATATTTTTTTTGGATCAGAAATTTTTTAAAAAATCCAACCAATGAGATATAAAATTTTTACACAGAAAGTTAAAAACACTTTTTTTATTATTATTATTTGCTATGAATAGGCAAAATATTTTTCAAGTTTCCCTAAAAATAATTTTTTATGCATGCCTTTTCAGACTATTGATGCAATGAAAAAATAATTATGTGCTCAGGAAACGAAAAAAAAATTCCATTTCTCTCTTTTTTTATAAGGACAGTGTTTTACGCAAATTTTGCTTGTTTATAAATTTTAATTTTTTTATTTTAAGATATTAACTAAATTTTTTATTTTTTATATATTTTAGAAAAGATTTTGCGATCTTAAGTATTTTTTTCGTATATTTTTTTTAAAAAATCAACTCTCCTTTTAAAAAACCAATACATTTTGGAGTGGTAAGAAGGAAATCTTGAAAAATTTAATGTTAAGAAAAGTTACAATTTAAAAATTAAAAAAAAAAGCACCGATTCTTTTTTATTTTATTTTAATTCAATTTCGAAACTGTCGAAGAATCTTTTCATTAAAAAACATTTGTGTTAGAATTTATTAATCATGATTTAAAATTGTTTAATTCATCAATTCTATCGATTTATAAGCTAGACAAGACATAGTTCATTACGAATGTATTATTCATATAAATTCTAAATTTTCTGACTAGAATGTTTTATTTTATATTTACAATATAAAATTTCCATGTTGAATGGATTGAAAAAACTATTCTAATTTTCCAGTTTACAACGAAAGAAATAATTTCATCCAAATATGCTTAATAAGTATATCAATCTCGAACACAGCATTATGAGTATAAGCACTCTGATAACTTTTTATTTTTCACAATTAAATAAAGAAATGAATATCTTGTATATCAAGATACATTTGTTATAATTGAAACCAAAACAAGCCATTTATTTTTTATGTGAACAAATAAAACCATTGATGCATTTTATATTATTTATTTGGTATTAAATCCATTCTTTTTAATCTGCATCATGTATCATATATATTTCAGTTAATACTGTTTTTAAGGTTATTTATATGATATTTTGTCCAAGTACATAAAAGGGTATAAAAAGATCTAACGTCCATATTCATCGCTAACCTGACCGCCGGTTAGAGGAAGGAAACCGGGGTTTTGCCGAAAACGTTATTCACCATCGCAGGTTAATAACTTAACTCCGGTTCAAGTTAAAAAATCCTTACCCAGGGTCCCAGCTGGGTTAGTTTTAACCGCACATGCGCAGTAAGCGATTTTTCGAGTGTTTACGTTTTCGTGCAAGTTTTGAAGTAGTTTGAGTTTGGATAGATTTTTAGTTTACGATGAATATCATTCAGAAAGTTTCTACTGTTGCTCAATTAGATTTTTTAGAAAAACTGGAAACCAGAAAAGTCAGAAAATTCTATTATATGTAAGTGCGGCTTCATCAAAGCCAACACCAACTCTTTTTCGTACTGCGTAAAATAAATTCTGTTGGCATTCATTTTAAACAGATAGCGATACACGAGGTTAAAAACAAGCTTTCACGAGGCGAAGATAGAAATTGTAGCTCCAGCCGGAAGTCACGGGGTTTATTTCGACCAATGGGAATCGACCAGTAAATCCAAGTTAAGAAACTCAGAATCAAGTAGCTGGAGGTCGAAAAAGAGCTGTGAATTGGAGTTCTAACCTGGGGTTGACTGCCGGTTACTTAACTCCAGGTTTCATCGCTGGGTCAGGTTAGCGGTGAATACGAGCGTAAATAGTAAACGTTATTATCTATTCACTCTCTTTGATTAAATAAATTTTTATTACCGTTTATTACAATTGTTTTTGCTGTTATATATCATGTTTAAAAGAAAATAATCGAAACTCAAGTTTTAAATTTGTACTCATAATTAATTTTAAAAAATTATAAAATTATAAAGCTGTGCAAAATACTGGATTATTTACGGAGAGATTTTGCTTAGCGTTTCTACCACAAGAAATTTGATAAGAAATTAGATAAGTAAAGATATGTATTTTATTTTTAAAAAATATTTACAGTAAATTCACAAATTTTATTTAGAGATTTTGATTAATATTTTCTCGATTAAAATAATTTACTAATCACCATGTTATAATTTTATTTCAATATTCTTCAGTTTTTTCACGTAAAATTAAGGGGGAGTTATGCTCTTTTTTCATATTTATTTTACAAAATAGCGCTCGTTTCTTCTCTTTTTTTCAACATTCATTTATTTGTATTTATAAGAGGATATAGATTTATATCTTTGATTGATGTTTTCCAAACTTGCATAAAGGATATCATATTAGATTCTTCAATGTGTGATAATTTAAAAGTGATTGTCAGTAAGGAAATACCAATTATAATGTCTTCTTATACTAAAAAAAACTTTAAATTTGATAAATTTGATGCATTCTTCTAACTAATTTAATTAACTGTAATTATAAATCATGACACAGATTAATTTTATGTAATCATGTGGATTCCTCTTCATTGCATCATCTTTCAGTTTCTTCAGTTTTAATGTAAATTCTCAATAAATCTATGCTGAGATTGCCTTCAAACTTTTTTGTAATGAAATTTTAAATGCTATGAAATAATAATGATATATCTGTTATAATATATTTTCTATGTATAATAAAAATGTAAAATTATTACCAAGAATTCCAAATGAAATAGACGGAAAAGTAATTATTTTGAATTACGCTTGTATGTACGCGTGCGTGCATATTTTTTGAGACCATGTTCTTTTAACTTTATTGACATACTATAACACTTAATGTCTAAAAGAGTTACATTTCTTTCCATTTTTGAAGTTGAGTTTCGATTTTTGATACTTTGTGATAATAATTTACATTGTTTTGTAATAAGTTTTTACTAAATTCATCTTTAAAGCATTGTACAACGTTCTCTAATATTTTAGTTAATAGGTTTGTTATAATTTTACTTTATTTTATCGGTTTTGCTTATTTTAGCGTGCTCATGTTTGCTTCTTAACATCATTTGCGCCAAAATAAAAAGAATAGAATTAAACTACTTTTTTTAACTTGGTTATTGGCGTTATGTAGGAGATGTGGTTTGATAAAGGATATTGAAGTCGCAAGCATCATTTCTTGTTATACTTGAAATTTTAGAAATCATCAATAGAGCTGAAAAAAATAAAAAACTTCAAATACACCAAAGTTAGACTAATAATTTTCTAATTACCCTAGTTTTTCAATTTGTCGCTTGCACTTTCTAAGGTAGGTTTGTTTATTCGTTTGTTTCCTGTTAACCTCAAGCTGAGGCTCATTCTTATTATTCTTTGCAAATATAATGTTTAACAAATTAGTTACTTATATGAAAGAAAAATATAAAGTATGCAGACGATTTTGTGAAAATACCTATCATATTACAAACCCATCAGCTATTTTAGTAAGCATAAGGCTAGATCTCATATGTGTATAAAAAGGTTGCAATACCTTAAAAAAACATTTTTTATACATTAAAGCTTAATTAGTGATATTTCAAAATTTATCATCAATATTTAAAAAGTGTTTAAGTAACTTTGAAGGTTTTGGCATGTTATAAGCTTATATATTCATGTTTAATTAAGATGAGAAGATGTTTTCCATGAAGTAAGAAAAAAATTCACCTGCTTAGTAACATATTTCACAAGAAAAAATAAAATCCTTGTCTCCTTTTTCATTTTTAATCCTTTTTTTAAGGAGTTGCTAATAAAAGTCAAAAATAAATCTTGCCTCACGCATAGTTTTTAAAAAGTATAAATTAAGGCTGTATACACGAGTAATTAGCTTTGCATTTAATAGGATTAAAACGTAATAATCTTCCCATTTTTTTCAAAAGCATTCAACACTTTTCTCTGACTTTTTTCTGAATCTAAACAACACTTTTCCTGATTAAAAACTGTTCATATAACAATTAATAATGTTAAATACCTACAAAAAATATAGTATTATTATAGTAAAAATAAAAATGCGCACAATAATCTTAGAATGTAAAATTTGAAACAAACTTTAAGAGAAAAAGAAAAAATCCTAATCATAATTATCAATTGAAACACTATTTGATAAAATTCTGCTGATTGTCATTAAAATACTAAAAAATAATCCTTCAAGAAACATTTTATGCATTAAATATAATTTATTTATTTAGGTAAGAATTTTATTGAAAATACGTTATAATCTAAGTAATTTATTATGCAAGATAGAAAATTTTATGTAGATCATAAATATTTAATTTTCCTTTTAATTTATGTGGAATCTTTAATTATAACGAAAATTTTAATTTCATTGGCTAATAAAATATGATATTGTGTTAAATTACTTTGAATAAATGAGTCATCTGTTATGATAAATTAGACATGCTATGTCTTATGAAATTTTAAAGAAAGTCATTGCTAGTCAAAAGGAATGAGAAATCAAATGTGGTAGCAAAAACTGTTTTACCATGATTGCTGTTTACCGGAAATTTAGACTACGTTATTGCTGATTTTTTTAAATTTTTTCTTTTAGTTTTACCATTTCCTCACATAATTTATAAACTTTCAATACACTATCTGGCCAAAAGTATCCGGACAGACCTTAAAAAAGTGGTTCTGGCGAGTGACGCAATTAGATACGTAATTGAAAGTTATAAAAGTGTTGGTAGTGGTTTGTCAGATTATACTTAGGCGTTTGGCAATGAGTAAGTCAAAGGAGCTTAGTGAGTTCGATCGTGGCAGTATAGTGGGATGCCACCTTTGTGGAAAATCAGTTTGTGAGATTGCGTACATTCAACAGAAGCCTAAATCCACTGTGAGTGATGTAATTGTGAAGTGGAAACGTCGAGGCAGTGAAACCGCAGAAAAACGAACCGGTAGGCCGAAAATACTTGGTGAACGCAGCCGCAGAACTCTGAAAAGGGTAGCGAAACAAAATCGCAAGTCCTCGTTGGTGGAAATTTTTTAGGAGTTCCAAAGTTCATCAGGAATTAGTGTTAGCAGCAGGACTGTCCGTCGAGAGTTAAAAAACTTTGGATTCCATGGTCGTGCAGCCGCTCACAAGTCAAACATCACTCCATAGAATGCGAAGCTTCGATTGCAATGGTGTAGAGCTCACCGTCATTGGACTGTGGACATGTGGAAAACTGTTCTTTGGAGTGATGAATCTCGCTTTACAGACTGGCAGTCGGATGGACGCGTCTGGGTTTGGTGAATGCCCAACGAACGTTTCTTTAGTGATTGCATTGTGCCGACTGTTAAGTTTGGTGGTGGAAGCATAATGGTGTAAAGGTTTTTCTCATGGTTTGACCTGGGTCCGTTAGTTCCTGTGATTGGAAACATGAACTCTGAGATGTATGTGGACATTCTGGACAATGCTGCACTCCCAACTCTATGGCAATATTTCGGAGAAGGCCCATTTCTCTTCCAGCAGGATAAGTGCTCCATGCACACATTGAGGCTTGCACAGACGTGATTTGACGAAATGGGTGTTCAAAAACAGGACTGACCTTCTCAGAGCCCCGATCTAAATCCCTTTGGGACGAATTAGAGCGCAGATTACGCAGCCAACCAAATCGACAATCCTCACTACAAGCAGGCACTTCAGCTGTGATAGACGCCTGGAAGGCAATTTTTATGGTCACCTATCAAAAATTGGTGGAAAGTCTTCCCAAAAGTGTGCAGGCTGTCATCCATGCAAAAGGGGGACCAACATTATATTAATATGTGCCTCAGGACGCTCTAAGTCCATACCACTGGGTGTCCGGATACTTTTGGCCAGATAGTGTATTTCTTCTTCCGAAAAACAGAAATTACTTTATTCAATTCAAAAAAGAATCTACTAAAAAAAATAAAAGATTGTGGTATTCCCTTAACGTTATTACTATTTAACAAATTTTTTAAAAAAATATCGCATGTGTATTTTTACTGATAATATTTTCGGATTTATTCGGTGGGGTAAACTAGCAGGAGAAAATTCTCATTTTTAAAAATTATAGTAATTTAATTTTGTTAACTGAATTACACATATTCTGAATCACCAACTTTTTTCTTGCGTACAAAATTTCAGTGTTATAAAATTAAGATACGTAATTTCTAAAAAGTCCCGTATACAGAATTGTTTTAATTAAGAATAATTTTTTAAAATTGAACTTCATAACTGTAAATATAATACAAAGGATCTTAAAATAATAAGATAGGTAAGTTGTGGTTATATTTTTTGCACCATGATAATGATTAGAGAAAATATTTCAAATTTCATCATTCTTTTATTTTATATATACAGAGTGTTTTTTTAAAGGTGTAGAAGTTTAAGTTGGCATTACTTTCCAAGATGGCGGCCAATTTAACAGCTGTCAAGTGATTTATTCTCAGTTTGGTTTGGCAATTCATCATGAACAGACTCATGCCTGAACAATGCTTTCAAATTGTGCAATTTTATTTAGAAAATAATGGTTGATTTTCATAAGCGAATTTTGTTTAGTGATGAAGCGCACTTCTGGTTGAATGGCTACGTCAACAAACAAAACTGCCGCATTTGGAGTGAAGCTAATCCAAAAGTGTGTGTCGAAACACCGTTACATCCAGAAAAACTGACTGTTTGGTGCGCTTTATGGGCTGGTGGAATCCTTCTTCAAAACCGATGAAGGCCACAACGTTACAGTCAATGGTGATCGGTATAGAGCCATGATTACTAACTTTTTCATTCCTGAATTGAACAATCATGATGTCCAGAAGCTGTGGTTCCAACAAGATGGCGCAACATGTCACACAGCTCGTGCCACAATCGATTTATTGAAAGACACGTTTGGTGACCGCCTAATTTCACGTTTTGGACCTGTGAATTGGCCTCCAAGATCTTGTGATTTAACACCGCTAGACTATGCGGATAAGCCACAAACGCTTGACCATTTAAAAGACAACATTCGCCGTGTTATTGCCGATATACGGCCACAAATGTTGGAAAAAGTCATCGAAAATTGGACGTCCAGATTGGACTACATCCAAGCCAGCCGTGGCAGTCCTATGCCAGAAATCATATTTAAAATGTAATGCCACAAGATTATCTTTAAATAAAAAAAATTCATGTCAATCGAATAATACATCGTTGTTTTATTGTAATTTAAAGTTCTATACCTCTCAAAAAAACACCCTTTAAATGTTTTTGTTGGGTTTATATGTTATAAATAGCACAATTATGTGATTCCTACTTACATAAAATGCAGCTATATTTTTAATTATTAAAATACTTTTGCAGTCATCATAATAATAGAATGTTTCACACAATCATTACAAAGATGTAAAAAGACATTTTGTTATATATTGAGAATTTGCTATGCAAGAACGAGATAAAATTATATAGTTATTCATTTTACATATTTCAAAAAAATAGAAACTAATTGTACTTAAAGTACAGTTCTAATATTCTCAGTTTTACGTTAACTACGTTATAATATGTGTATTAATTATTGCACGAAATACTAATTTTCATAATAGAAATAGCTTCTCAAAGCGTATTTAATCAATATCGTCTTTAATACATTTATGTATTATGTAAACATTTCGATAAAAAAAGCAGAAATAACTCTATAATACTTTTCGCTGAAAATATTCACCTTGCTACCGAAATTTCCTAAAAGATTTTTTTTTTTTGTATTTTAATAATTCGGCAAATAAACATGTTTAAAAAGAACATCCAAGAAAGAAAATCGCGGTTTAGATAAAACCGTTTCCTAAGAATAAATGCTTACTACAAAACGAAAACATCTCACGCATATTTTTATTTTATTGAAAAAATAAGTTTTATCGGGGGAAAAAATTAACTGTATTTTTACGACTTGAAACATCACACAGAAATAAAGCCCTGAAAAAAATGTTTCTTTACAATCCACCAAAGTACAATCACGTAAGAAGGAAAACAGCTTTTCCTTATCACAAGATGTGATATGTTAATAGGCTAAACACAAAGAGTTTTCTATGCATAGCGAGCTCAAGTCTGTATTATTCTTTAAAATGAGATTGTAAGAAAAAATGTGAGACTTTTTTATCATTCGAATTTAAAAGCAATGTGAAAAAGAGTTAGAATTTCAGTAAATCCTTTGCTTTCTTTAAAAGAATATATGAAAAACAAGAATTCATTTAATGTTCTTAGGCTTTAAAAAGGCACAAGACTAAAAGGGAGAAATAAGTAAAAATGTTCTATAAGAATAAACAGAAATAAGTAAAAAAGAAAAAAAAGTTGAACAGAAAGAAAAGGAAAGAGCGTGCATTTGGAAAACTTCATAAAAAGTAGGTATTTTCAAATCTTTACAAATAAGGTACATTACAATAAATCCTAGGCAATTCAAAATCACGGCTATAAATTTTCATTGTTTCACTGATTGTGATAAGTACTTGTTTTGTAACCGTAGAAATCAGAATATTTTGAAACCAATTAAAGTCTTCTTGCATTCTTATACAGTGAAAATGATTTAACAGGAAACTGAGAGAACTGAAATGCTTTTTCGTGTTAAGGAATATTGCAAAAAAACACATACATTCAACAAGATTAAGTTTATTAGAGTATATTTTATTTACATAGATATGTATATATATATATACATGGATTTAATAAAAATCAATGTAACAAAAATGTTCACTAGTACTTAATGATTAGCAGTACCAAAATCGTGACAGATTTCTTTTTTCTTCTTCTGTTTTTGATCAACAGCCTATTGAAGCTCCACCTTCATTTTATGTGAAATAGCAGTTTGCTTTCCCCCTAAGCCTTTTGCCATTGTACTCGTAAAAGACTCGCTGATTTTGCAATACACACTACAATATACTCGTCACCAAATTTAAAAAACAATCGGTGGGAGATTAGATGTTTTTGTGAGGCATTTATAGGGGTGGAAGGTGAAAGCAGCTTAGATAAAAAAAACATTGGCTCCTGTCACCAATATATTCCGAAGGTATTTCAAAACCAAGTTAGTCACATTTCTAAGAAACATAGGAAATTACCTCACTTTCATTTCACACCTCTCTTAAATCTCGCCTGTGTAGCTGGTATTTTCGTATTTTGTTCATTCCCAAATCAAAAATCTTTTCCTGTTAAGTGTTTTTCCTTTCGGGTTAAAGAAAAAATGCATGAAAATATATTGTAGTTTGTCGGGTCATTGTATTATTACGGGTTAACTGATGTTTTCTTTTAAGCATTTTTGCGTTAAACGTAAAACCAAACTAAACTTTTTTAAATTTTATTTTCTATTGTATGTTACTTATAAAAGTAGTATTTAAAGATTCAACATGTTATATCTTATCCAGCAAACATTTTAACATATTTAGTGGTTTTAGGATAACATGACTATAGATTAGATTAAATGTAGTGATTAATGAAAGTGTTCCTATATGTTACATGATAATTGAAAAATGCGTAATTATGCTGTTTTATAGACAATGAATCTCAGAAATTATGTGTCAATTATTTTTTTTTAAATAAAAACCACCTTTTTAACAACTTATTTCATTTGAAAATTAGCGTAAGAAAGTAAAAACATTACTAAAAAATTACTTTGGATAAGTGAAATTTAAGATGCTTAACTTCTGTTAAAAGCATTAAACTCATTTTTACTTTAAATAACATTGAAAGACATAATAGCCGTTTCAACCAGATAAACTATAATCACATAAAAATAATCATCAATTAATAACACAATTTTAAAAGCTCAATTTTTTTATAAGAATTTTAATTACCACTGAATATTTTCTATATAAATCCCACGCATAAGTAAATTAAAAAGATCATTTGTGCTGAATACGTAAGCAAATTAAATTAAAAAACTAAATTAAACTTCCAATATAATACATCTATTTCGAAAGCCTCGCATTAAGAATCGCAAAGTTTAATTCCTTTTCCTTATAGTTAAAATTTCTTAAATAAGATCGTAAAATAATTTTTGCCGTAAAAATGGCCTCAAGTTGTTACATGTGTTGTAAGGAGTTAGCACAACAATCCTTAAAATACAATATTAATGATAAATAGAAGAAGAGAGATCAAGTTTCACACGTATTTAAATTTCCTCAACTTAACAAATATAAAAAAGTCATGAAATGATAATCTTACATTTGATAACACTCTTTAAAAGGTAATAATTATATTCTACTGTTACGTTAATAAATATTTACGTAATGAATAATAATAGTGTATCTAAAAATAAAAATGTATGAACAACATTGTATTGAATAAAAAAATATACTAATAATTATATATTAAATGATAATGTAATACTAATGTAAAATATATTACTAAAAGTATAAAACTCTCATCTTTATTACCTAATTTCAAAAATTGAATCAGGTATCTGTTAAAGGAATTTTTAAGTGTCTGGTTGTTTTTAATGATAAGAACCGCATTATAAGAAAGAAATAATGTATAATTAAATTATTCATCTGCCCACCATTTTTAAGTTAAATTTCTTTGAAAAACATACCTACATATGTATACTAAGTTAAACTGTTTCTGATAATTTTTAAATTCTAGACTAATGTTTCAATATAAATTGACTTTTTACAATGCTAAAATATATTAATTGGGATTATCAGAACATGTATATTCAGGTAACTGAATTCTGATCACGTCGTTTGTCATAGTGTTTTTTTAATTACAACTCAGATCGATCATTAGATTTAAACTTTGTTTCCTGATGTATATAATTTTTGTCACTTTGTCATATTGTTACCTAATGCAGCGTAGAAAAACCTAAGTTCAATAAAAAAAATAGCTTGTTATGAAAAACCAGTTTATATCTAAATGTTACAGTTTTACATGCATTCCAAACTACAAAATGTATTTAAAGGGTCTTTTTATAATAAATATCTTAATTTTTATATTACACAAAAATAACCAAGTGTAAAATAGGAAATATAAACAAATTTGATTATGTATATATATATATATATATATATATATATATATATATATATATATATATATATATATATATATATATATATATATATAAGTAAGGACAGTTTTTATGTACAAATATGTTTTGTAATATGATGTTTCTCTAAACCCAGGATTATATGTATGAAAGCATAGACCACAGTGTTTCTCAAACTGTGGGGCATGCCTCCTAGGGGAGCGTGATAACTCTACCAGGGATAACTACGAACACATTGAAAAGTCGAAAACAAAGGATTATTTATAAAAAAGTATTAATTTACTAAAAGTAAAGCAAATACAGACACATTCTGAAACAATAAAAAATGAAATTAACATTTACACTGAAACAATACATTTATAAATGTGTCAATGCTGCACAATGTATCTTATAATTAATGTAACAATACTAAGTTAAGAACAAGTTAAATAATTACCTGAGATTCTCCTGGGGCTTATCATGCATTCTCTTATGGCCTTAGGAATAATTTTAGACTTCGGAACCCTTAGCATTTAAAGCCTTCGAAATAATTTTATCGATAGCTGTGCACAGATAAGATAGTACTTCTGAAAGACATATATATATACGTTCAGGGCATTTAACACACCGGTTGAGACGTATACACTGGTGTGCAAAAATTAAGACGAGACGGTTTTTTCAATATAACTTTGTACAAAAGCTTTCCAAATCATCACATTTAATACCGTAAGATCCCCAATACGTAAGGACATGTGTAATGTAAGCAACACTTACTACAAGAGAAATCAGAGGGATAAAAAGAAGCTTGATTGAAAAAGTAGCATGGAGCGCAATGCGACTGAAGGCCGAAAAATCCCTGTGATGGGTGTCCAGCAAGAAACATTCGGTCTTTAGTAGGGGATATGATCTCCCCTGACTGCTTGCAGGTTTCACAGCGTCTGCCCATACTGAGAATGAGGGTGTCAATGAATTGTTGAGGCATTGCTGCCCATTCGTCTTGCAGCGCCAATCGAAGCTCCCGAATCGTTACTGGTGGTAAGGTACGAGCTGCCAAGCGTCTGCCTAGAAAACCCATACATGCTCGGTGGGATTGAGATCCGGAGATCGTGCCGGCCAATCCATACGTTCAATATCCTCACTCTCTAAGAACTGTTCGGCAGCTACTGTGCGATGACATGGTGCATTGTCGTCTAAGAAAAGGAACTGCAGACCCATAGCGCCTCTAAAAAGACGCACATATGGAAGAAGAATCTCGTTACAATAACGGGTCCCGTTGACTGAACCTGCGTCGAAGATGTGAAGGTCTGTACGACTACCAAGCATGATGCCTCTCCAAACGAGAACACCGCGACTTCCATACCTGTCCCTTTCAATGATGTTCGAGGGATTATTGCGGCTTCCTTGCTCTCTCCAGATGAGTATGCGAGAATCGCTACTCAAACTGAATCTGCTCTCATCTGTGAAGAGTACTCGTCCCCATTCATTGTCTCTCCAATTCCGGTGTTCCCGGCACCACAGAGAACGCCTTCTCCGATGGGCAGGCGTTAAAGGTACACACCGTACAGGGCGTCGTGCAAACAGACCACCACCGTGCAGTCTTCTGGCCACGGTAAAACGCGATATCGGTCGTCCAGTCGCCTGTGTCTTGTGTCTAGCGATTTCTCCCGCTGTCTGCCGCCTGTTTCTTCTGGCCTGTAAGACAATGTACCGGTCATCTGCGGAGGTGGTTCCTCGTGGACGACCACTACTGAACCCCGGATAGCTGTTCCTGTAGTTTGAAATTGTCTCCAAAGTCGTGAAACGATGCTGTGAGCAATTCCGAACTCTGCAGCCACACTTGTCACACTGCGGCCTTCCTCCAACTTCCCAATGATTCGACCTCGGGTAAAAGCATCCAGATGTCGTCTAACAGATTGATTATTCGCCATTTCTCGCTGAGGCAGCAATTCGGTGTGATTTTAACTGCTATACGGCGTGCAATCTCTTTGCCAGAAATACTGATCTTACACCGACAACATGCTTTATACTACTCAGACACTCCCCCATTACGTCTACCTGCATATCTGCGCATGTGCTACCGTACATCACCTTACTTAATCTCCTGATTGGTCTTTCTGTCCACTCTGCCTCTTCGTTCAGCTGATATGCTAATGTTTCGACTTCGTCCTTAATTTTTGCACACCAGTGTATATACGCAGACAAAGACAGAAAATAACAAAGTTTTTTGGCAACCATTTTGAATTAACTGAGTGTTGTAAGTACAACGCTAAACTTTCTTTAAGATTTCTTGCAAAAAAATGTTTGGCTTTAATATTTTTCATTTTCAAGAAATGTTCTTTCAGATTAACGTTAAAGCTTTCTTCTTTGAAATTCATAAGCTTCAGTATTTTTCTAGTGAGTGAAGTTATCAATCTTTATACCTATTACATATTTATTATTTTAATTCTTGCTATATTTTTTTGAAAAATGAGGTGTGTGTTTTTTTAAAAATATATAATTTAAAAAAAGAGAGATCTCATTAACAGAAAATATAATGTTTGATGTGTGTTCATTAAAGTAAATGTATTTATTTTATATGAATTTGTAGCATTATTTCTTTAAAAAGTTCAATGTAGATTATTAAGTATTTGAAAAGCTTTAAAATTGTGTTTCTTGGAAGTTTTAGAGTGGTTTATAAAGCATTTGTAAAAAGTTTTTGAATTTTTTCAGAATAAGGAGTTTTTTAACGTTCCAACAAAACTTATACAAAAAAAGATTGGTATCAAGTGTACAAAATAGAATATTAATTGTATACATAAAATATTTGTTATGAATGAAAACTTTGTGTTTTTGTTTATTATAAGTTAATCAATATGTTATAAATTAAGCATCTTATTCAATAAATATTAGTTTAAAATAATGATTTATATATAATGAAACCACTAATTTTTTTTATTTTAAAGTTGAATTGAAAATTTACAAAGGTGAGAAAATATAAAATGAATTTGTTTTTACATATCATTATATTTAGTCACGCTAAATTATGTTAACGCTTAAAATAATGTTTCTTTCTATATTATTTAGAATCTTTTGTGTAAATTTTGATAGAAATCTTACCTAAGTGACTTTTCATGAGAATTAAACATTTGAGAGTACATATTTATATTACAAAGAACAGAACATTATAAAAACTAAAGAATAACATTTATATTAAAAATTACATTTATCAGAGCGTTACCACTTATACGTTCGATTATACATCTATTTTGAATAAAATTCCATTATATTTCTGTGCAGCAAATTTTAGGTTGGTAGCACCAGCTTTCCTTAAAGTTGCAATTTTAAAGCCTCAAGTATTGCAATAATTGCTTCTTATTCTGTATTCAGGATAACCAAAAAGCATTTACCATATACGAGGGTTGGGGCATAAGTCATTGCAACTATTTTTTTTCTTATAGATATGTGATAGGATTACAAACGCTTATTTGTCGTGTGGAAGTTCTGCAGGCATAATGCGTATGCAGAACAACAGATGGCTCTGAGGTAGCTGATAGTAGCTCAGCGAGGGCTGCGAAATCAGTCAATTGGTGAGTGTCGTGCGAGATGGAAGTAACCCGTGTTGAGCAGCGCACTCACATCAAAATAGCCGTTCTCCTAGGGAGAAATGGGGTGGAATGTCACAGTGAATTTGTGAAGATCCCCTTGGATCTCACTTTGAGAACGAGAATAATTTGGAGTCAGATAAGAGCCAGTATCCATTTTTATAAATAACTTTATTTGGTTATCTTTCCCAAATAGAATCAAAGACTTTTAATAACATATAATTCAAATTAGCTATATGAGGTTTAAAAGGGACTTTCCTTTAAATTAACTTAAATATTTAATGATCCAATTAATTAACAATTAGAATATCGATCACGCAGAGATTACCACGATAAGAGATCCCAGAATTATATTCAATAATATTCCTATTGAACATTTAACTTTAATCTCACTCCTAATATAAAGCTTCAATGAGACTTTAAATATAAATCAATATTTACCACACTGAATCTCAACTCTTCCTGAGATTAATTTATCCACCTAGAAATCTTCAATAATAAATCTCTAACTTCACTATTATACCTTTCTGCTTCAATCTCTCTCTCCTACTGCTTTTTTTACTTTACTATTCCGTTTGACTTAAATAATTTATCTAATCTGCATATAACAAGGAATCCTGTCCTCTCTTTGGAGCTGATTGGAAATAGGTAGGGGAATTAAATTTCCCTAAAAAAGACGTCTCAGAAGGTTAGTGATAAAGTTCCATATAGGTTTGTCACAAATTAGTGGAAGCCCTTGGGAATAATGCCCTACCATACCATTCAGTAGCGCGGTGGGTAGGAAAGTTTCAGCAATGACGTGTGTCAACCAGTGATGAGCAACGTTCGGGACGATTCACAGATGGTGCGGCAAACGTTGAGGCTGATGGTATTCAGCGCTTCCCACATAGTTGGCAGTGTGTGTGGTGAGAGTAGCAGGGGACTACGTTGAAGATATTTAGGCCCAGGTTTGTCATGTCAACTTTATGTGTACTGTGTTGTCATTCTTTTGCACCATGAAGGCCATATTACCCTGTATACTACCGTAATAAATTAGTGTGTTACGATATATTTCAGTGCTATTCATTATCTCCACATGTAGTTAATACCTTATCCTCTCGTCTGTATACGTCACATTTTCCAACCGGACTGGTATTTTCAAGAAAAAAAACTAGTTGATGACTTTTGCCCCAACCCTCGTATCTGCGATAAGATCCAAGCAAAAGCGATATAATCCCCAACGAAAAATTTTGAGCTAGCAGAAAAACTGCATATAATATCTTGATCCTACCATTTCTACTTACCTTTATAATATTGTATATTAAATTCTAAAAAGTAGTATAAATATTATTTAAATATAATATATATGTCCAATGGTTTAACTACAGTAAATACTGTATGAATGTCCTTAAGAATGAAGAAAAAATGATGAATTGAATAAAATGTGTGTGTGCATTCTCTTTTTGTGACAAAAAAAAGGAATTGTTCATTTGATCATGGGGTGTAAGTTTTTCTTTAAGCTGTGCAATTTCGCTATTATAAGTGTAATGGCATTATTTTTTTCTTCATCACAATTCGTAATGTTATTTATTTTATTTTTTCATGAAAAGCATTCAAGGTATTTTTGAATCAAACTTTTCACAAATTAAAATGTCTGATACATTAAAATCCGCATGTTAATATTTGCATAGGAATGATGATTTTTATTAAGGAAAAAAATTTAAATAATATGAATATTTAAGGAATATTTCTTATATCAATATTCTATTTCAAAGCGTATTGAGACCAAAATGCATTGAAATAATTATTTCGATTATCTAATCGAAATAATTATAATTATAAGCCAAGAATAGATAAAAACACGACAACCAATAATGTTACTAAAGTACATTTCTAAATACGTAATGATAAATGTGTTTTCCCGTGTTTGGCATGTTCTGTTATGTGCTAAGAGTGAGATAATGATGATAAAAATATGCCATTGACTATGTTGCCAAACACAGCAATCTTTCAAAGGGTGAGAAATCGGATGAAAAATTGGTTTGTTGGAGAACTTATGTGCACTCACACACACATAGGCTGCACGCAAAGATAAATAAAAGTACACTGAGACTTTTCTGAATATCGCAAATATAAATAATGATAACGCAATAAAGGGATGATGCCTATTTTTTCCTTCACGAACAAATCATGTGTTCTTAACGAAAACCAAAACCTTTATACAAATTGTCATTTGAAGAAAAATGTTTCTATCTGAATTATAAAGTGGGAAAATTCTAATTCTGAGTTTTACTTATGTTTTCTTATTTGTTCTTGTCGAGCTTTGATTATTAAATTTAAGGGAAAGTGCAGTTTATTACATAAGTGGGAATTAATTTAAGTATTAAATTGGCAAATGCTTCACATATCTGTCTGTCTAGGTTAGGCTTTAAATAACAAGCTTAGGAATGTTCTCTTTTTTTTTTTTTTTTTTTTTTTTTGAAAAAGGTTGCTTTTTTTGCATAAGCATGAATATTTGTTTGTTGCTATTAGGTGCTGCTATTTCAGTCCCCTGTAAGAATTTAACTGAAGTTGGTTATGTTTCCAGTTACGGCATGTTTTGAGATTTTCATTTACATAAAATAAATAAAATTTCTATAAACAAGAGTAAGCAATTGCTTTGGCTCAAGATTCGCATTATGGAAGTGAAGGTTACCAAAGGGCTGAACCTTATAAAAATGAATTCATTCATTAGTTAAATTTGAATAAGGTATACATTGTACCGTAAAAATCAATAAATATAAATTAAGAGCAGTTGGAAACCTTGTGATATCCCCCTCTTGGGAGAATACCTCTTGGAGTATCAGCGTGAGCTAGAGGCGTAGGATTAACAAAAGATCTAGAAGGAAACATAATCTTAATATATCTTTATTAAGGTTTTCAACTTAAACTTCTAACAAATTAAATTATAATAATTAATATGAGAGAATCTACGATGGCAAAATACGCAACACGCAATTTATATAGGTAATAACGACTTAACCTAACTCGGACCACTATCAATAACTGAATCGCATAAATTAAATTCTAATATAATCACTGATTCTAACATTAAATTGTCAATCCTACCTTGCTGCAGTCTGAAGAATCAATCATTAATATCTTAAAGGCAATCTTGTATTTACTTGTTTGCACTAGTATGCACCTTGATTCTCTATAACTTTATCAATTATAACTTCTAATCACCACCACGTACCTTTATCCAAACTTGAACCACGAACTATATTAACATCTCTCTACTTGCCATCAACTGCCACAAGCTACCATCAATTGCCATACATTGCCATCTCGCTTACTCTAAGTACAGATATTTAAAAGCTTGTTAATTTGCATGTTTCATTCCCACTTCACTTCTATAATTTGGTTGGAAAAGAGTTGCCATTCATTCTGGCCCAAAGAACCCTAATGACATGTTAAAGAAAAGACGCATTAACCCGTCACAACCTCTCCCTTTGTATATACTGATAATGTAAATTGGCTGTCTTCCATGTACCTTTTCTCAAAATCCGTTATATGTAAACGCTTAAAATTTTTCATGCAATTAAAGTACACCTTTCTCATTAAACTGAAATGAGCTTTTACCTAATTTTGAATTTTTTCATGATTTATAAAATATTTTATCAAACATTGCAAAATATGACCAATTTTCACATAAAAAAAATTTGTACAAAACATGAATTTTTAGGTTTTTTACAAAAAGATCATTTTAGTATATATTCGCCATCATTATAAATATATCATAAAAATTTACATACCTGTGAACAGTAGTATCTCAGAAAAGGTACTTCGAACAACAAAATTTACATCTTGAGATTACTTGATTTTAATATATACAGTGAGACTTCTAATCGGCTAATAAATAAAAAAATAAAAGCCTCAATTTGAAATAAAAGATAAATGTTTTGGTTCATATCAGACGTTAAACTTTTAAGCAAAAACGAAGTGCTTTGCTTAACTTTTTTTTGTCATTCAAATGGGCGTGGCCCAGTTTTAACGATTATTTAAAAATAGGTTTTAAGGGCTTCTAATTAGCCTAGAGAAATGGTTCTCAAACTTTCACTACTGGCGGCCCAATTTTCAATCATAATTTTTATCGCCCCCCTAAAAATAATAATGTATTGAATGCAATAATAATGCACTTTGGCGCTTAGGCTACAATACGATTATAATTATAAACCGTACAAATTAACAAGATAAGTATTAAATTTTGTATATGTTACTTTTAAGTAATATATATATATATATATATATATATATATTTACTTTTTAGTTCAATTCACTATAAAAGCGTGTTTTTTAGTTTGTTTTAAAACTATAATTTATTTTATAGTTATTTTTACTATACACGACAAAAATCACAATTCCAGTGAATAATTTAATTAAGAGAAAATATACTTACCTACTTTCAAGGGCTTTTCAATTTTTCTTAGAAAATTTGAGAAAAAATCCAATAAAACTAAAGAAAATTTTCCAAATGTGCGTGTCCTTAATAAAAGACATAAATCACAGAGACACTTTTCGCTAACAACACAGGAACGTTATTTTCCAGCTAAACTGTCATATTTTGTTCACGTTTTTTGTAGTTTTGCTGTTGTTTCATGATCTACAAATAGCATTTTGAGATTTTTCTTCCTTGTGTCTTTTTGACAAGGCGAAGTGCTACATTATGGCCTCATAGTTTTCTTTATAGAGATCTTTAGGCTGCATTTGAAAATTTCAAATCAACTCAAATGTTTCATGTCTAACGCTTTTCTGATATTTACTTTCGCTATATCTTGATTAATATGCATTATTTCAGTAGGTTTTTCAATTGCTTGATCAGTTTCAATTTCCTTCAATAGGGATCACAGATGCCCATTTTTTTTAATATTCTGCTTATTTACATTTATAAACCATAATAAGTCGTACAACACAGCAATCAAAACTACAAAATTCTCCATGGGGAAAGTGTAGCAAGTTCTAAGAAATAATTGTGTAAAACGTTTTTCATTATGCATTATATGTTTCAGAATTCTCATGCTTATCCATATATCATAAAACTCTTTCAGATGGAAAAAGATGAAATAGAAATATATTATATATATTTACAACTTCCCTAAAAAAAGACGGAGATAACCATACCAGTAAGTTCGAAGGTCAGCTAAAGTAATATTTTAGATTAAAAGAAACGTAATATAAAAAAAAATCTCTCATTGTTCTCTCATATTAACCGCAAAGCAAACAAAATATTTTTTTTAATTTTGTTATAGGATCAAAGATGGGTAATGAGCGTGTGAAGTGGAATCTTTTATTTTTGATGATCACCAGATGTTAAAAATAAATTATATCAGTGTAAATGTGTATTTTTTATTATGTCAGAAAGCATTTTGTTTTACTTCATTCCAAAAAATTATTTTTTAAACCTTTTCTTTTCAATATGCTCCCGCCCCCTCGCAGGGTTACCGCGCCCCCCCAGGGGGGAGCGCCCCACAGTTTGAGAAACACTGGCCTAGAGGTTAAACTAGGGTATTTTTAGAAAGGTTAAAATCGGTGCAATTTGAAAATGTAAAAATCTCAAATTGTCAAACCTTTTAGCTTTCCAACACCCCTTAAATAAAATAATTGCAGTTTTATTCAATATATTTATTGTGGAAATTTCATATTATCTATAGCTGAGAGCCCATTTAATTTTAAAGCCAGTTTAAAGTACTCTATTACAATTTTCTGTTAATGTTAATGTCAGTTAAATTTCATCTACATTTACGCTTGTTGATTTTCATGCAGGGAAATCTTTGCTTACAAATATGTGTCGACCCAAGTATTGAAAACATTTTCTCTATATTTGTTTTTCTAACCGTCTTGACAGGCCGTCATTTGACCATTCCTGCTATAAAGCAATGAATAATAAAAGAAAGGAAAAAAATTATAAAGTCAATGCATTCAACACACATTTCTTGAATTCCCATCCTTTCTCGTCACGTCACTTGAAAACTGACATCCCAATTAAAATATCAATAAAATGCAATATACATATAACTAAATAACAGAATTGAGAATAATCGAAATTCGAATCACAATCATAAAGAGTGTTTTTTTCCAGGTATAGAAGTTTAAGTTGGCATTACTTTCCAAGATGGCGACCGATTTAACAGCTGTCAAGAGATTTATTCTCAGTTTGGTTTGGCAATTCATCATGAATAGACTCACGCCTGAACAACGCTTTGAGATTCGTCGAATGGGCCCAAAACGAGATTGCCGTTGTTCCCGATTTTCATAAGCGAATTTTGTTTAGTGATGAAGCGCACTTCTGGTTGAAGGGCTACGTCAACAAACAAAACTGCCGCATTGGAGTGAAGCTAATCCACAGGTGTATGTCGAAACACTGTTACATCCAGAAAAACTGACTGTTTGGTGCGCTTTATGGGCTGGTGGAATCCTTCTTCAAAAACGACGAAGACCACAACGTTACAGTCAATGGTGATCGGTATAGAGCCATGATTACTAACTTTTTCATTCCTGAATTGAATAATCATGATGTCCAGGAGCTGTGGTTCCAACAAGACGGAGCAACATGTCACACAGCTCGTGCCACAATCGATTTATTGAAAGACACGTTTGGTGACCGCCTAATTTCACGTTTTGGACCTGTGAATTGGCCTCCAAGTTCTTGTGATTTAACACCGCTAGACTATTTTCTGTGGGGCTATGTAAAATCATTGGTCTACGCGGATAAGCCACAAACGCTTGACCATTTGGAAGACAACATTCGTCGTGTTATTGCCGATATACGGCCACAAATGTTGGAAAAGTCATCGAAAATTGGACGTCCAGATTGAACTACATCCGAGCCAGCCGTGGCAGTCCTATGCCAGAAATCATATTTAAAATGTAATGCCACAAGTTTATCTTTCGAATAAAAAAAAATTCATGTCAATCGAATAATACATCGTTGTTTTAAAGCAATTTAAAGTTCTATACCTCTAAAAAAACACCCTTTAGAAGATCCATTTAAATTAGTAAATTGTTTAAAATGATAAGAGATTTTGATTGCAAAGCTTTCTGCAAAAACATTAACAAAAAGCTAAATTCAAAAAATAATTCTAATAATAACTGAATTATATAAAAATATTCCAAGCCTATCAAATGACTTGTTCATTAATATAAAGTGTTTTTCTTCATATTTATGTAAAGAGAAACTAACAAATTGCTTAAATGCGTTAGCTGGAATTGATCATTTTTATGTTTTGCAATTAAACCTATACACGAATATGCTTCACATGTATATTACATTAAAATATTTAGACATTTTTTTTAACTGTGACATTTAAATATTACTGAATCTACTTATGAGTTTAATTAATTCTTATTTTTGCAATTAAAGCCCTTCATCAAAACTAAAAAAAGTCTAGTGTATTTTATCTTAAAGATTATAAAATTCAATTTTTGCTTCTTTGATTAATGAAGAAGATTCCGTGAAAAATCTCCAATGCTTAACACGATTACTTGAAAAATTTATCATCTTTTTTTTTCACAGCCTAAGTTTTAATTTTTTTTTCTTTTAGATAAATTTGCTTTAGCGAAAGCACTAAATAAATATTGCTTGAATAATTCAGTTAAATCTACACATTTAAAATCATAAAAAAAGAGAGCACCTCTTGTAAAAAAATTAATTCTTTTCACTTTATCATGGTTGAGATAATACGCTTTACTTATACAACCTATCAATGTAGAAAAAAGCTAAAAAATATCCTTAATGCATGAGATTCATTTTACGTTAATTAAAAGCAATTCATATTATAAAGAAAATCGTAATTTTTGAGGTTTGAGTTTAAGTAAAAGAGATATAAAAAGACTTAGTAGTTTTTCAAAAAAAAAATAGCTAAATGTACAAAGATAAATATCCAAGTAATTGAAAAACATATTGTTATAATATGCGAGTCAAAGTTATTTCATGTGCTTGAAAAAACAATTTTTATGATATTAATTCAATCATGTTTTTTTTTGTTTGTTTAAAAGAAATTATCATAATCTTAATTTTAATTGAAGCAAAATAAAAAAAACTCTTCAGTGATGTTGGTGCTCATTATTGTATTTTTAAAGTAGTAGTTTCCTAAAAAATGTTAAGAAAGTAAGTAGTTTTGTAAAAATTCCTTTAGAATTCGTAATCGAAAAGTATTTACAAAATTATTAATCTTATATTTATAGTATTAGAAATTAAAAGAAATTATGAAAGCAATTTGTATGAGGATTTTAATTTCTCTTTTGTAAAATTAAAATTCACGAGACACAACAAAATATTCAAATCTATATATAAAAGGAAAAGATTGATAAATATTTTTCTATATAAGATGTATAAAAATAATAATGTAATATCTGATAAAATATTTTAATAGAATTATATTATTACATTTTTAATCTATCATGCGTTTCAGTATAAAATTAGTAGCATTAGGTAAAAATTAAGTATTTTTATAGGTCTTCATTCAACTGTGGTTAATTATTTAGAAATAACTAAATACACATCCAAATTAACATGAAGAGATTACGAAATAGTGCACCAATCTAATTATATTAATTATAGTATAGTTAAAATAAGACGACAGTTTAACATAAATTCGAAAGTTTTCTTTAAATTAATTTATCAAATAAATTTTAAAGAATAACAGGAATGTTTAAATATCTACGAGAATATTTTAAATATCTTATTCTTTTAATAATTCGTTTTTACTTTAAAAAGTGTCAAAACAATGATTTTAAATGTTTCTAAGAGCCAATAAACTTAATTATTGTGACAAAATTTTATTAAAAGAATATATAAATGAATTTTTGTGTAATCTTAAGGCTTTAGGAATTAAAAATGAAATTAATACGCACCATTTTTTACTTTTATTTATATGATACAATGGAATTTTTTCTAGGTTTCGAGAACTCTTGATTCTAAAAGTGCTTATTTCTCTGCAAAGTCTCTGCACATTTTAAAATTCTGTACTTAATAAGTTTATTTTTTTAAGCAGATCCGCATAATTTTTTTCCTTCTTTTTTCAACTTTGATTGCTTATGAATTTTATGTTGCTTTTTCCCTTTGTTTTGAATAATCATCTTTGCAATACTTAATTTTGAAATAAATTATTAAATAATTAAAGAAAATTTCCTTTTTTTTTTCTTAGTGTTTACTGTATGTATCTGAAGTTCAATTAAACTAGCACTTATAAGGAGAACGGACAATGTGTGAAGAATGAAAAAATTCTATACTTCAGAACTGAATCATAAGAAACAAAAACTCCAGATATAATAACAAAAAGGAAAAAAAATATTAGAGAAATAAGTACTTTTGAAAATTTAAGATTCTTAGGGTTTTCTTTAAAATCCGTGAATTTCTATTATTAGTTAATTAATTTTTTTTTTCATTAACTTCAAGAGGAAAGTATAGAAGTAAAGTCATCGTTGAAAAAAAATATTATGTTTGAAACCTATTCATTTACTTTTTATTTTAATTTTGATTGCATTTATTTCAAACATTTTCAGTTTCAAATTTTTTTTTGAATACATTAGTATGTGAAGTGTGCTCGATAACATATTGATTAATTAAATTTGCTTCAGATTGTAGACAGCAACTGTTGGTATAAAAATTTATTATTAATAAATCATTTTATTATATAATTAAAGGCTATTATTTTATATTTTTATGCTTTTATTAAAAATGCATAAATATCTCAATGTATGTGTAATATCTTAATGTATCTAGTACAAATATTTTAAATGTATCCTAAAATAACTACTAAATGCATTAACAATTCTTTTACACAGTTAAAATTCAGCGTAGTAGATTTTCCTTTCAAAATCTAGTTTTATTTCTCTATTTATTTGAGTTATTGTTAAACTTTTGACTAAGAGCTTTTTATATACAGTTTATTTAACTGCTACAAATAGTTTCAAAAATTTATATTGCAATTTACAATTTTTATCGTTATAAGAGTTTACATAAGCTGAACCCGATTAAAATTTAAAAATTAGCAAATAATGATATTTTAGTATATTTGAAATTATGTGCTGAAATATTTTATTTTTTCATTTGTTCAAGGGCAAAGGTTTAACCAATGGGATGAGGAAAAGAAATTCTGCTTCGAGCAATGTACAAAGTGGTTGATTAAATTTCTGCAAGCAGTAGTATCTTACAACAAATACTAGTTACAGGTTTGCCATTTACACTGAAGAGCCAAAAAAATTAGTTCAGGCATGTGCATGCAAATAAAGAGATATGGAACCAATCAGAGTAAAGTGCTGCGGTCGGCAAAGCCTATATAAGGCAACGAGTGTATGGCACAGTTGTTAGATAGGTTTCTGCTGCCTACAAGGGCAGGTTGTCAAGATTTAAGGGAGTTCGAAAGTGGTGTTATAGTCGGCACGCGAAAGATGGGACATGACATCTCAGAGGTAGCGATGAAATTTGAATTTTCACGTACGACCATTTCACGAGTGTACTGTGAATATCAGGTATCAGGTAAAACATCAAATCTACGACATAGCTGCGGCCGGAAAAAGATCATGTAAGAACGGGACCAACGGCGACTGACGAGAATCATTGTGCAACAGACGTGCAACCCAGCTGCATATTGCTGCAAATCTTAAATCTGGGTCATCAACAAAGTGTCACCGTGCGAACCATTCAACAAAACATAACCGATATGAGCATTCGAGGCTGAAGGCCCAACGTATACCTTTATTTACTGCAGGCCACAAAGCTTTACACCTCCCCTAGGCCTGTCAACACCAATATTGGACTGTTGATAACTAGAAACACATTGCCTGGTCTGACGAGTCTGGTTTCCAATTGAATCGAGCTGATGGACATGTACGGGTTTGGAGACAACCTAATGAATCGATGGACCCTACATGGCAACAGGGGACTGTTCAAGCTGGTGGAGGCTTTGTGATGGTATGAAGCGTGTGCAGTTGGCAGGATATGGGACCCCTCATATGTCTAGATACGTTTCTGACAGGTTACAGGTACAAAAGCATCCTGTCTGATCTCCTGCATCCATTCATGCCCATTGTGCATTCCAACGAACTTGGGGAACTTCAGCAGGACAATGCGACACCCCACACATCCAGAATTGATACAGAGTGACTACAGGAGCACTCTTCTGAATTTAGGCACTTCCTCTGGCCACCCAAATCTCCAGACATGAACATTATTGAATATATCTGGGATGCCTTTCAACGTGCTGTTCAGAAGAGATCTCCACCCCCTCTTATTCCTACTGATTTATGGACAGCCCTGCAGTATTCATGGTGTCAATTACCTCCAGAACTAATTAACACATTAATCGAATCCATACCACGTCGTGTTGTGACACTTCTGTGTGCTCGTGGGAGCCCTACTCGATATTAAGCAGGTGTACCAGTTTTTTTGGCTCTTCAGTGTCATTTGGAATATGGGCTATACATGAGTTGTTCTGGATAAAGTTCAAAAATACTCACTAGATAGTACGACAAATTTAATTTTAAAAAATAATACACATGGAATACATAAGCAATTTGAAAAAAATCAGTATAACATTTATAAGCAGTACAATGTAAAACCGAGAAAAGCATTTGGATTATTATCAAAAAGTTATAATTATTTTCTATTATTTTACCTTCTGAGAACTTGTGAGCAAGAACTCAAAAAAA
Organism: Trichonephila clavipes; assembly: GCA_019973935.1. Lineage (NCBI taxonomy): Eukaryota > Metazoa > Arthropoda > Arachnida > Araneae > Nephilidae > Trichonephila > Trichonephila clavipes. The sequence continues at coordinate 1,039,803 of BMAU01000722.1, read as the reverse complement.
AAGAGAAGTCGACTCCAAATTGTGAAAAAGAGGAAGTTTGCGCCTTCGTCTCTCTATAAATATCGAACCGGACGTTCAGAAATTGGCTCTGAATCATCAAACGCGTCCATCTCACTGATATACGTGATTGTTTCATCAATATTATACTCTTTTTTAGAATTTTTTTTATATTTTTTTCAAAGATCTGATCAAGAATGAGTTTGTTAAGCATAAAACAGCATTTTTAAAAATTATTTAGGCAAATTTTATCAAAAGTATTACTATTACCTTCAGGGCAAAAGTATTGATTTAAGTGAAAAAAACTGGGGTATGTAACTCTTCAGAAAAAAACTCGTTAGGGCAAAAGCAGCTTACCCAATGTTGTATAATTTTTTTTTCAATTTTAAGTTTTTTTGGGAGAGTTATTGATGATTTTCAGTATTTAATATCTGTTATATATTTAGATATGTTAGTATTAACATGCAATTAAAAATTATTACACTCTGGACTATGTTTTGAGGAAAGAAACATATATGTGAAAATTTGATAGAAAAATGAACATTTTCACATTCCTGTTTAACAGTGGTCTTGAAACTTTATCCAATCATTAAACTCTTGTTAATAATATTATTTCATGCTCCTGTTGTCACATTCCCTTGCATATTTCCGGACAGAGATATTTTTATGCTTGCATTTGTTAGCCCAAACTGGCAAAGTCTAGCTTTGTTGAAGTTGTCTGCAGTCACATTTCGTATTCTACATTTTGGTTTTGTTGCCACATATTTTAAAAGATTTTTCACTTAATTATTAGTTCCGAAAGACATTTAAATGCTCCGGCTGGGTGTCGTAGTTGGCTAGGCGCTGACTTTCTGCACCGACATTTGTGGATTCGACCTCTGCCCAGTGGCCGTGGTAGCTGAGTGGTTAAGGTATCGGATCGTGGCTGGTCTTGCCACGAGTTCGAGCCCAGTACCACTAAAGACCCACTATGTAGGGATGCTATGCACGTTAAATCTGTCGAGAGCTCAAACGTCCTCCCATTGGCGTGGTGTGGTAGTTAGAAAAAGGGGTACCAGCTCAGGTGTCGTCCACGTTACTTGACCATGTTTCAAAATTACGTGATCCATCGCCACAAAAGCCCTCGTGTAGCTAAACAGTTCTACGTTAATATTCCCCCACTCACTTGACCTCTGCCCAAGTCATTATGCGTAAAATCAACTGCGCCCATGACGTATGAGTATGCGGTGATTCCTTGAGTGCTTGTTTGGTTTAGGTGCTCTTGGCGAAGTATAATTTCACATTGTCAGAGCTCAAATGCCTTCTTCTGGAGAGGAAACTGCATCAAAATAACATTGGGTCAATTGGTATCCACATATACACGGTGCCATACAAACAAGTGATACCAGTTCTCGGGGAATGTATTAGATCTGCAATGCTAATTTCAAATCCGCCGCCCCATTTGAAAAAAAAATGTATAAATGTCTATAGTTGTGGGAAGCAAGCTTCTTGATTTACTATAGAACTCGGAAGAATTTCTTATTTATCAATGCTTAATTTTCTTCCCTAAAAAATATTTTATTTCATTTTTAATTGAAAAATTGGAATTCATTATATACGTTTGAACACTATACTTTAAATTCATTTAATTGGAAAATGATTAGTTTTTCAAAATATTACCCATAAAATTGTTTGAGATTTAAATGTGGCTGTTAATATTTATAAACAATGCATTAGTTTTTTTTTCCTTTAATTTTTTTATAATTTATACATTCAATATATTTACTTCATTTAGAACAACCATGCGACACGAAAAAATACTCAGAGAATAAGTGATAATGATGGATAGGTACGCATATAACAATAAAAGTAAAAAAAACTAATAACAATCGCAGTAATTTTTATATTTACGTTATCTTTTACGTGCACATTAATTCTTAAAGGTCTACAAAATAATTTGAAACTGAATATATTCTTCGCTTTTGCTGTTTTAATACAAAATTAAGATTATCCAATTTCTGTCTTATCTGTATACTTGTTGGAACTAAATAAAAAGCTCCGAAATGATTTACCACAACTTCCCTACTAAATTTTTTTGGGGGAGGGGTAAATAACCTCTTTTTCTGAATTATTCTGCCCCATTCCCTCTAAAAAGTTTCATGAAACACAAATGGTCTTTTTATCACTTTTGTTGGGGTTAATTGCTGTCTTAGTGCATTCTCTGCTATGTATCCCAATCTCGCATATACGAAGAATTAAAAGTTGCAACAAATTATGTAAAAAAAGAGGCAGGAACCGCATTTTTTTAAAGTTTTCCAAGTGGTACTTGCGGTTTGCGTTGGAAAGCAAGGATTTAGATCTTTTGTGTTTGTACAAACTTAATAAATAACGTGAATTTCTGTTTCGCATACACAACTCATAACTTTCTTTTCCATTTTTAACTCGTGGAGCACAGTTTGAAGACCACTGTTGTACAGCTCTAAACTTATGTTACTGAATCTGAGCCAAATAGTATAAACTTTAATCAAAAGTTAATACACAAAAATTTAAAAGACAAAGGTTGAAACAGGACATTAATACACGATCTTTATATATTTTTTCACTTAATTTATTCACTTTAATTGTGTGTGTGTCAGTAGTTTTTCGAAAAAAAAATTTATTTTTCACATTGAAATTACGCAATTATTTTTTTGTAGTCTTGTGTACTATTTTGCTATTGAAGAAGTATGCTATTTAAAGGAGAAGTTTTCTGAATGGGACGGCAATAATACTTAGGTGCTTTTTTGTACTGTACTTTTTTTTTGTAAAAATGGTTACTTTTGAGTTTTTGCCGCAGATTTGACTATAAATGTATCTAAATAATCAGAATGAGCTCATAACTTGAAATTGTTGCCGATTAATTTCATTAAAACGGGACTCAGAAATCTTAAGTTCTCTAATAAAAAGCATATAGCCATTATGTAGGTACTTTAAAGAAATAATGCTATTTCCTTGTTGTTTTGAATGAAAGAGAGCGAAACGGAAAGAAGGATAATTTACTTAAGAACAATATTCTTAAGAAAGTTTGAAACGAAGAGGAATTACCACGCACCTCATTTATAGAAATGAGTTGAATTTAAAGTAACGGCTCTCAAAAAACTACTATAATAATAAATGGAAAACGATTTTCTTTGGCCCAACGTTAACACATAAAAGATTATTAAAACATCAGGAGGGGATGTTTATTTAAGAATTCTTTTTATTGATGTGTCTCGCAGAAACTCGGCATTTGCAGAAAATGATTGCGAACGTTATAGTTTTCTTTTTAATCTAATCACTAGGACAATAATAGTGAACCCCTTAAGGAATTCTGGTAAAGTAAATGTATTTTTAAAGGAGGTAAAAAGCGTTTTTTTTTTATTACAGAGTAGTGAAAGATAACAAGCAACTTAATTCTAGAAAAGGACTGCTGTTGGAAAACTAGAAGCAGTGAATTTAAAGTGGATTATGCGGAAGATTATGTTGGAAAACTTTTACTACTTATTAGATTATATTTGATGCCCGAAAATATTAATTGGCAGATAAAAAAAGAAATTATTACCAAATTAAGAACTGTAGTCCTTCAGATACTTCATAATTCTACCTAATCAGCCTATTATTAATATATTTCGCTAATGTAATAGAAATAATAGTTAAATTCCATTTTAGCAACACTTTAAACAAAACAATTAAAAAAGACACACGCTTGCACAATAAATTAGCAATAAATCTACTACATTTTAAAATTCAGTAAACAAAAAGATAAGAATATACTAAGTAAGATGATGCCAATTAAAATTCTTTTACATTTCTTAACTCTGTTACGCTTTCAGGGCATCGTCTATCAATTTACACAAATGCAGTATCATTTAAATTTTAATTCATTTCAAATGAATTATCGAAAATAGAATTATTCATTTTATAATTCATGACTAAACACTCACTATAACACTTAATTTTAAGTAGTGAAAGGTGAACAGCGATAAATATAGAATATCCGAGGAAAATATTCTCAACAACTTCTTTTTAAAAACCGCTTGGAAATCTTAAGGAATATTTAACTCCTTAAAGCACACATTTTTTAAAAAGAATCAGCTAAGAAAATTCATCTTTTTCAAAAAAAAAACATTTTAGAACTTTTATTTTCAAAAACAATCAAAGTAAAAATACAAAAACAATCCTAATTTTAATTTTGGCTTTTTATCCCCATTAAATATAAGAGACGAGTATTGCAATCTTATAATCATATCATTTATTATCTTTCTTTCCGAATTGTTCTGTTTCGAAAAAACATATTTTTATCAATAAAATTATTTATATTTTTATCAATAGAAGTATTTATATATTTTTTTCAACCGAAATAATAATAGAAGTATTTATTTAAAAAAAATTCTGTGTAATATATTTGGAAGCAAGTTGCAGCACACAGCCCAACAATGCAATTATTACGCACAGATAACGATTCTATTTTCTTTTCCTTTTTCCTTTGCTATCCTTTTAGCAAAATGCATAGCGCAATGTCATGTGGGTGCTTTTTTTCAATTCCTACCATTAGCTCACACTCTCTATATATTTATTTATTTATCTTGGTGGAATTTTCAATCGTTAATAAAATACATTTTAAAGCGCTCAATTGAGCTGAAATTTAAATACATTATTATTTTGGATGACAATACAATAATTTAATTATAATTAATAAAGATTAATTGATTAAAACTAATTCAAAGAATTACAAATTTAGCCACGTTGGCATCATTTTTGGCGACTTAGTGACCATTTTGGCGACTTAGTGACCATTTTGGCAACTTGTGTCAAAACTTGAAAAGGTTTTTTTCTCACATTTTAAAGCGTTCATTTGAGCTGAAATTTTCTATACACGATTATTTTGGGTAAAAATATGATAATTGAATTACAATTAATTAAAATTAATTGACTGAAACTAATTATTCAAAGAATTACAGATACAGCCATGTTGGTTTCATTTTTACCGGTTTCTGGCACCATCTTAGATTCGTTTCTATTCTTGTAACAGTGTGACTGTAAAAACAAAGACAAAAGTTGCCGTCGAAAACCTGTTTTTCAACCAAACTAGCCAAACCGTTTTTCGCATTGTTACAACAATGCAGACAAATCATGCTCTCTTTTCAATTCCTACTATTGGTTCACTCTCTCCCTATATATATATATATATATATATATATATATATATATATATATATATATATATATATATATACATAAATTCATTATTGTTCTCTCTTCTCAATTTCTTTTAACGATTTTATTAGGTTCTTCATCCACGTGTTGTATTAGGCTTAACTTTTCCACTTGGCTTTTTTTCTCTATTATGTCAAAAATTTCTGCTGTACGGGGAAGGTTGGATCCACAAAGCATTGCTTAACCCTAATTCGGGCCTAATTCAGCGACAGCTTTAGAAATCGTAATAGATCTCCAGTTTAGTCCAATGACTTTTTTGTGTCTACAATTGTTGTGTCTGCTGAATTCCAATTTCTTACTTCTTTAGCACTGTAGGTAATAGTATTCCTTTACTTTTATTTTATTATACTATATATATATATATATATATATATATATATATATATATATATATAGTATATATATATATTATATATATATATAGTGTATATATATATTATATATATATAATATAGTATATATATATATATAGTATATATATGTAGTATATATATATATAATAGTATATATATATATATATATATATATATATATATATATATATGTCCCATCAAAACTTATATCAAATTTTTAAAACAAGAATGGATGATAAAAAGTCAAATTTTTTTAAATATCAATTCGTACTTTGAATGGATGAATAAATCCATTCAAAGTAGGAATTGACTTTAAAAAAAATTTGATATAACTTGTTTTAGTGTTGATGGGACAAAATTGGGAAAATGACGTTCTGATATTTATATCTCTATGATAGTTTTGCTTAAGCTTTTCTTCTAATTTTCTTCTGAAAGCTTAATTTTTTTCACCTACATTTTTCTTATACAAATATTTGATATTTTATGACTAAATCATAAAATATAAAAAACAATGGCTTTCTTCTACGTTTACGAAATCTGGACTACTGATCGCAGGCAGTTTCACGAGTGAAAAGGACTCTCGTTTGTATTCAAACGTGAATTTTACAGAAGGATTAAATACGACCTCACTCGAATTATCTCGAGTATGCACTGTTTGGCCTGTTTAGCTCGCATGAATTAACTCGGGTGTCCTATGACTCATTTAGTTGCTTTAAACAAATCAGTCATTATTTTTTATTCCAGTTTTCTTTCAAGGAATATAATAGATTTATTAGTGTTCATTAGGATTAGAAGATATCCAAAAGTAAAATGGAAAGTATTTGACAAACTAAAGTACACATTTTAAAGGTTTAGAAAAAAATTGAGAAAGCTCGTTTTTTATATATTTTTATGAGTAAAATCAATAAAACAGATCTATCATTTTTTTCTTGTTTTACATCATAGCCTCAACACACCTCTGTTTTTTTATATAAATTTCTATCAGAAACCACCTTAAAAGATTTTGACTGTACAAAATACTATGCTGCCTCCAAAAGAAGAAAAATGTTAATGTTATTATGTAAACAATCTTCCTGGTATATAAACAATTTCAGTAACTAAAAAATAAAATAAACGAAATAAATAATAAGTGCTTAGAATTTTTTTGGCCATTTATTGTAGGTAATATACTAATAATTAATACAAAATATCCTTATTTACTGATTCACGATAGTATCTAAGTTTATAAAGCCGTATACTTAAAAGTGGTTTAATATCAAAGCTGCGAGAAAGATTTCGCGAATAAAAAACAGATACTAAAGGATACATTATTCAAAAGAGTTTGGGAGATACATTTGTTTAATTTCGAAAATAAAAAAATTTACGTCAGATTGTGAGGACTTCGAAGTGAGAATGAATAAATTACATTTTAAAAGACATTGGATTTTATAACGTTTCAAAAGCATAACCATTATTTCAAATGGCTTAGAGAGTCATTTTTAAAATGCTATTTGGTTCCATCTGCATTCGAAATGGGATTTCGCACATATGAAATGCATTAATCAGAGGAGCATTAAACACATTTCTTATTTTCTGAAAACTTTGTGGATGAATTTTCCCTAATAGAAATATATATTTTTTAAAATGTGACACACACTAGAGCTTATAATATTTAGTAATACTTAGGATTTTCCCTATCGTAATATAAACTTCAACATAAAACATTAAATACTTATGAACAAAATAAAATATTTTATAAACTATTTAGATTGTGTTTTAAAGCTTGTTGAATTACTAATATTTCCCATTACTGCAGTCCTTTATTTTCATCACAGTAGTCCGATTTAAAAACGATTTTGAAAATGATTATTTAATTTTAAATTTCATATTCATTTATTTGAAACTATGATAGCTCTCAACATTAGTTTACGTTATATCGACAACTGAAAATAATATAGTTAATTTTCATTAGTCTTAACATTCTATCACTTAAGAAGAGACATTCTAAGAAGGAATTATCTGAATAAGAGGAAATTGCGTACACGCGTGTCTTTTGACAAAATATGCAAAAGCTTAATTTTGGGCTGCTAGACTAGTTAATTAGAGCTTATTGTGACTGAACATCCAGATAGCGTATAAAACAAAGAACATTCAATTTCTAAGGCACAACTTTCATGTGAATGTGGTTATATTGACTCAAGGGGACCATCCCAATGCCTCGCCAATGAATTTAAGACGAATATGAGTAGATATCACCATTTGGAAGAGGACGTGCAATTGATCTACAGGAAACAGGTGGGGGAAATTGCAAGATAGAACTCGACATTGGTGGTGCTATCATTTGATGATGCTGGCTGATGAACCATGAACGAGGATGATAAGAAAACCATGGATGTACTGTGTCAAGATATTAGCTGTTGATCGAGAGCGAGGACAGAATAGGAAGGTTGAGTTACCGTCTGATAGGTATTCACAGTCCCTGATACGTCCTTATCAATTATCTGAAGTATAGCTAGGGCACCAATGAATGCATGATTATCGACATGTGAATCAGTATATAGGGACACATCACCTATAGATGAATCATAGAACTTGGGATAAGGTCGTGTGGACTATTACATCAAATTCATTTTACCATTGTGTACTGCCAGGCACATTTACAGCTGCTTCATACGTATTTAACTTCTAATATCACGGCAATGTGTCCTGCATCTAACTGATAGCCGGTAACCAATTAAGATGTGTCTGGAGACTTCCTGGACAACGTTGGAATAACTCTCATCCATCACACTGCTCGACAAACAAGAATTGTGGTATGGGGTAGATTGTATTGATAGAGCTAAATCCCTTTGGTTGTAATCCATGACATTCTTATGGCATGATTACAAATCAACGAGATTTTATGCTTCGAAGTGGGATCCACATATTTTCATGATCCCATGGGCTTGCATTTCAAAATAGAACTGCCCATTTCTAAAATACTTTCCTAACCAGAGAAATTGCCAGATCTCTTTCCAATAGAGAAAACTGCCGCTCTGCTGAGAAGATGTCTCCAACATTTCTAGATCACACTGATACAACTCACTAATTGGAAATACTTGTCAAGCAGGATGATATTCGTCAATTCTAAGAGAAAATGCCTAGCCGCATAACTGGAATGGGAATTTCTAACGTTTTATAAATGAAACTATTTTTAAAAAACTGTTTTTTAACCTGTTCTTCAAAAAATTCACACACCAGTTTTGTTTTTCTTTTTTTTATATTCCTTAAACAAAACTTCAAACGTATTAAAAGGAGTTTAACACACTACATAACTACAATATATGCATACATTTAATTACTCTACATATATGAAGAAAATTCATTTCAGATAAATTTTGAAAAGCAGATATATTCTTTTTGATTAAATTCATACTAAATAGAGCAACATTTAAAATTTTATTATTAGTGACATCTTATGTAATATTTTAATATGAGTATATCAGGTAAACATGTGGTGTTTAAGAGGCTAAAAGAGATTACGTTCACATCTCTTTCATTTTAATTAATAATAGTAATGTAAAATATGGAAATTGTAAGCATAATATTTTTCGAACTGTTCTTTACAGGAAAATTATGATAGTAAGAAAATGTAATATTTTTTATAGAAAAAAGCAATAAAAAAGCCTTTTTCTGATTCTTTAATGAGCATAATTTAGGAATAATCAAACAGTTTTTTTTGCGCAGATAATACGGACAGATATTAAGAAATAAAGTATCAAAAAAGTTATAAATCTCATTTGGGGTTCCAGATTTGCCTCATTTCCACGTGGAGAGACTCACTGCCTCTGAAATAAACAATTAAGAGTAATTCACTGTTGCATGAAACTTACAATTTTTTAAGAGTGTCTACCGAAAACAATATACGAAAGCTTTTACCAACCAAAGATGGAAGAAGGAAATCATGCAAAGAAAAAAAGGCATCAGCATATATGAAAAACACACAATTGTTTTAATCCACAAGTTGGAAGGAAGTTTTTGAGTCTTCAGTTACAAACACGGATAATGTAACCAAACACATGGAGAAGTATCGTGTGGTTGTTTTGAGAAATAGCGAAAAGCTAAATCAAATTTATAGTAACTTTCAAAAGAAAAAAGAATAAATTTTAAGAATCTTAATTTTTTTGAGTTAGCTAAAGAGAAGCGTTAAATCAAATTTCTAGTAATTTACAAAAAAAATCGTTAGATAAAAAAATTTCAGAATCTGATTTCTTAAATTTCTTGGTCTGAAAAAAACAAAATAGGCCTTTCCAACACCGTAAACTCAGACGTTAAAAATGATGGAAAAGAGATGAATTTCAATTCAAACAGTCCGTCAGTGAAAATGCATCAAACTCGATTTATTTATTTTTTAAAAATCGCAAGAAATTTACGGATTATTATTTTTAAAAAAATATATCTGATCCCGGCGAAATGAGTGGTCTATCTCAGAAGATAGCAGACTTTCTGCAAAGAAGAGACAATTACTAAGTAAAACAAGATAACTAAGGTTCAAAGTGTCATTTACGTATATGATTAAGAGTGAGCCCTCCAGTATTGGCCGCGACCAAGTTTGTCGTGCTCTAGTTATTATACTTTATATTACGTATTTAAATAAAGTTTTATACAGTAAAATTTTCCATTCAATTAAAAATTTAAGAACTATCGATAATGTTTTTTATTTTGTGAATCAGAGGAAGAACAACCAATGTCAATGTATCATCAAGTTGGGAATTAAACTTTCCTGAGGAAAAAAAATTCTATACCAAAACAACGTAAGTATAATATTTTGTTATTTCATGATTACAGTAGAGCATTGTTTATCCAAATATTGATTATCCGGAGCGTCAAATATCCGAACCATTTTTTTTTCTTCTTGTTAACTATATGTACTGTATATGAATACGTTTTTTAACAGTGCAATGATAAGCAGTTGTTTCTTGTGAGCCCAAAAGTGACGGGAAAACCCTAGGTGAGGGATATTTGAGGAGTTTCAGTTGTGTAATTTGGTAAACATCCGTGCGGAATATTAAATCAGTTTGTTTCCTGTGGATTTCAAATGCTAAATGATGACGAGATTATGACTTCCGTGCAAGAAGAATCCTACCCTTTCGACGATGAAGATGAGGTCAGCAGCGAAATTAGCAAGGTCCCATCAAATGCTGACGCGTTTTCTGCGTTAGAGGCAGCTATGGAATGGTATGAACAACAATCATAGTGCTGTCCTACTCAACTATTGCTTCTCAAGAGAATCAGAAACGATGTCCGGTCCCAATGGATTCTGATAAACGACGTTCTACTGTACACTGATATTTAAAATTGTCTAGTTGTTTTTGAAAATAAAGTTTTGGAAGCTTATTTACTTAATACGTAGCCTACGTCATCTATATACACTCTGTCGCAAAAAAATATATGCACCCAGAAGAAATCAAGCTACAATCACGAAACTCGGCAAGAATGTAGTCTGGTAAGAGATATGCAAATGATTAAAATTTCGAAGCCAATGAGACAAGGCTAAGTGTTCTATGCGCATATTAGTTGCGCAACTGGGAGAGTTTAAAAGCATGAGTACGAGCGCCGTACGGCTATCCAAACGAATCTGATGACTTTGATAGACGATATTGAGACTTAGGATGCCTCTAAGACGTAACCGGCGGCAGTACGAGCAGCTGACGGACTTTGATAGGGGCCGTATAATAGGCCTCAGAGAAGCAGGTTGGTCGAATAGACGTATCGGCCGCCACCTCGGTCGGAGCGATATGGTAGTTGCTCGGTGTTGGCAACAGTGGATCACAGAAGGTAGAGTGTACCGTCGCGGAGGGTCAGGACGTCCCAGGAACACAAATGATCGCGAGGATCGTGCAATCAGAAGAGTGGCCACTTCGGCACCAACAACGTTGCTAGCATCGATTCAACGCCACTTACCTCCTTCCAGACATCCAGTGCCATCAAGAGAAACCATAAGGAGACGACTGACCGAAGTTGGCTTGAGGAGCCGACGTCCGCTAAGACGCTTACCACTGACCCCACATCATAGGCAGTGTCGACTGGATTTTTGCCGACCTCGGGCAACTTGGAGTGTGACAGACTGGAGACATGTCATCTTCAGTGATGAATCCCGATTCAGTCTCAGTGCTGATGACCACCGCACACGTGTCTGGAGGCGCACCGGCCAGCGGTCCGATCCGGCATTTATTGTCGAGCGGCATACAGCAATTTCACAAGGTGTGACAGTGTGGGGAGCAATTTCTTGGGACACACGATCATCTTTAGTGGTCCTTCAAGGCACTTTGACAGCTCGCAGATACGTGGACGATATTTTAACGCCGATTGTGCTACCCATGCTATCAAGTCGCCCAGGTGCCATTTATCAACAGGATAATGCTCGTCCACATACTGCGCGACTCTCCCAACAATGTCTTCAAGGATATGACGTCCTACCATGGCCTGCCAGGTCACCAGATCTTTCGCCAATAGAGCATGTCTGGGACGCGCTGGGAAGGCAACTGCAGCCGTCCCGAGATACAGGAGAATTAACTGCGCAGATGCAAAGACTATGGCAGGATCTTCCACAGGGGGTCATAAGTGATCTAATTGAATCGATGCCACGCCGAATTTCGGCTTGTATAGCTGCCAGAGGTGGCTTTACTACTTACTGATTTTTAACCTTTTTGCAAGCTGTAACCGCTTAATAAAATGATATTTTGTTCTGAATTTTTAATCATTTGTTTATTTTCATATACACTACATGCATACCAAATTTCGTGAATGTAGCTCAATTTCTTCTGGGTGCATATATTTTTTGCGACAGAGTGTATTTAAAGGAGAAAAGTTACTCACTCACTCTCTCATCACGATATCTCCAGTACTATTAGACATATAGACTTCAAATTTAGTAGGCATGTTTCTTTCATGAAATAGAGATCAACTACAAGAGAGGTTTTGAGGAAAGTGACCCCCAATGCGGGTTGTGAGGAGTTAAGGGGCGTATTGACAAATAAATTCCTCTTTTGAACTATTAGACCCATATACTTGAAATTTAGAAATCGTGTTTCTTTTGTTGAATAGATTTGAAGAACATATTTTGTGGTAACTACCTCATATGCGGTGAACGAGGAGTTCCTGGGATGTAAAGATAAAAAAATTCCCATTTTCGAACTTTCAAAATTTGGTATTCATGTTTCTTTTGTTGAAATCAAATCCGGTAAAAACGGGTCTTTCGGAAATCAACTTGCCAAGGGGATTACAATACTTATTAATAACAAATTTTCCGTTTTTGAACCATTAGATTTAGAAGTGAAATTCTGCAACCATATTTAATTTGTTGTGAGGAGATCTACTAAAAAATGAGCTTTGCAAAATGCAATTTTTGGAAGGAGTTTACGGGAGAGTAAAAAGTAATTCTACTTCAATTTTAGATACTTGAGCTCTGACCTTTTTAAACCAAGATGTGAGAGTTATAAGAAGGTTTTTAATACAATAGAATGTTTAATTGAAGGTCTTAGATATCAATAATTTATATCCAGGTGGGCATTACATGAATAGCGATCGATCGGTGGACCACCAAGAAATTTTGGGGTGACGTCCTGAAGATTTTAGCAGTTAGTAGTTATAGACGGAAATATTCAAGATTGGCTGAAGTAGGCAGACTATAACAACAAAAACTAATTCTAAATAAAAATGTTTTATTTTTTATGTATTTTGAATTGTTTCATAATAAATACATCATATGATATTATTAAATTTGTGACTGGCATATTATTATGTTTGTATTTTGCGTTTTGCTTTAAACGCAGTTTTAAAAGTGTTAGTTTATTTATTTTAGTTCTGTAAGTAAAAGTAAGTACATATTCCGTATTTATTATTATTTTATAATAAATATTGTTAACCTTTTCCTACCTCACCACACCTACGACACTGGGCATTGGCGCACCCAAGAATTTTTCAGGGGGGAGAGGCATGATCGAGGGTCGAAAGTCTACCATTTTCGTATCATACCACAATACGCTGCCAAACTTTTTTTTTAATTTGGTAGATTGTCGGGAACAAAAAACAATAAAAAATAAGTTACTAAATAAATACTCAATATTAAATAATATAAAAAAATATTAATAAGAAATACTTAAATAAGTTTTACGTACTGCATACAGGAGATTAAAATCAATCTATAAAAAAAATCAATGGCTGTGGGGGAGGGTCCGGACCAATGCCCCCTCCTTGTGTGCTTCCTTGACATTGGGTGGACCCCAACACCTTGAAAAAATTAGAAGTAGCCCGCACCCTGGAAAAGTCTGCCCACCCCTGATTTATATAAACAGTATAATTTCATACACCATCATGAAATTTCCAGTGAAGTAATGAATAGTTTTCATATAAAATGTATATTGCTTTTTCTGATAATTTCACTGATTCTCAATAAACATTGTTAATGGATAAAATAGAAAAACTTAACATGAGATATCCATATTGAATTGTCACCAATGAAAGGGGAGATGATAAAAAAAAAATCCTAAGTTGCATGAGTTCGATCCTTTATGCATAAAAATATTCCGAATGAAATGAGTTTCCGCTACTTTTAAAGACCTTTTAAAACTTGAGTTCAACTTACTTTCTCCTCATCTTTTCAAACTTAAGAACCCATTAAAATGATGTCATTTCTAATTAAAGAAAGTGACAAGACCGTAAAAAAGGTACTGAAAGTGCTTTTAAAAACTGGAAGAAAAAGTATTTTAAATTATTATTAAATGTCAAAATAGACGAAATGAAAGTAATTATTGATATAAAAGTATTTTTAAAGGAGACAAATCTATAAGCTATGAGTTACTTATTATAAATTTTAAATATTACATTTTATGAATAGATCTGAATTACAACTGTTTCTGGTTATATTTATTAGTATTAAATAATGTTGTAAGTTTATGACTTGCAATGAAATCCCATCATTTCTTAATTTAACAGCCTAGTTTAGAAGTTTTCTCTCCAAGTGTATTTTACAATGTTCAATTATAGTTCTTTCATAAATCTTTTTATATTTAATGTTTGCAGTTAAGGTGACATTACGAGTCAATTGACAAAAATCGGTCAAAAAATTCATGTATTTTTTATCGTAATTTATTATTTATAGGTATTTCCATTAACTCACAAAATTTGAAAGCTCTAAGTTAATAAAATACAGAGTTATTATAACGTATATGTTCGTTCTTATTCGCATTGCAAAGGCAATTAAAAACTTTACACTAGTTTATTTCAACAAGAAAAAATAACTAGCTTATTTTCATTTAAATGTCAATGCTTTTTTTTCTTTCGTGCCGAATGCTTTGATGTTTTTTAACAATTGCTATTAGTACATATAACAAAAGTTGGCATGTAATTTTAAATCAAAGCAATATTAATTGAAAAAAATAGTAGAGTTTAAAATTTATTTACATTATTTAATGAATTTTTAATAATCATTCATAAAAAAAGGATTTTACAAATTTTAATCAAGTTAGCAGAGAACCCTTGCCAACTTTGCTGTACATAGTTTAACACACTTGTAAATCAGATTTCATGCGTGTAAATCAATCATTGTAGGAGTAGCATTTTAAAATTCCTTATATATTTTGAAATTTTTTTTGAAAAGTAAATTGTTAGCTTTTGTAATATTTAAAGATCAAAATCTGTTTTACGTAATACATATACACAGGTTACAAACAAAGAAATTGTGTATAAACCCTCTTAAATCACAAAATTTTATACAAATCACACCATTTCTCTTTCAGGGACGTTTTTAACCTCCCCGGTGCCCTACGCACTTCAAATTGTTACCCCCTCTCACCATTTCCAGAGCATCCCCCTCCCTCTGCAGTACTTACCTTGCCGATTTCGGTTCTCTCTCTCTCTGGTTTCCCTTTCTTTGTTTTTGCAATTGGAGAGATTTTCCATTATCCTCCACGATCCCCTTTGTCCCGGACTGGCAACCAGCAGTCGTAAGGAAAGGATAGTGGTATAGTTTGGCCACTCTTTTTCATTTCATAATTCAAGGCATCACGAACCACGCTTCACTCTTTTGTGAATTAGTATTGTTACGAATTTTGTGTAAATAGTGTAAATAATTTGTATTTGGGTGTTTAATTCATTTACACTACTCTATGTTATATTTATTTCAAATTAAAATTGTACTATTCACAAGCAATGCCACCCCTTACGTTATAATGGTGATTCAATGAGAACTTGGCGAAATCTTGGCGGTAGAGCCAAGTTGACCTCATTTTTGGCGAGCAAGTTAGCCGCCAATTTGGCGACTTTGACGAGAATTTTAGCGTCATTGACGACCATGTTGGCGAGTTTAGGACCCTCTGGATTCTTCTAGAAAGTTGGAGATCTCGCCACTAAGTTCAGCTTAATGACGCGTGCGGATTTTTCTGGAAGTTTCCGTCGGGTTTATTTATATTAGTGCCAGCCGCAACCAAATCAGTCTGGATTAAACCAACAAGTAGTGAGGATTGTTTTGACTAGCGATTAGCTCGGCTGTGCTTGTGAATAATCTTTACTTACGTATATGTTAATCACTGATTATTGTGTTTGATTGCTGTTGAAGTTGTAAAGATCTTCGAATATTTACAATATGAATATTGCCGCTGAATCCTGTATTTAAAGGATTGGATTTTTGATAATAAATTCGCATCGCTTTTAAAGAACTGTTTATTTTCTTTGTTATTGTTTTGCATAAAATCATCCAACCCAGATCTACGTAACAGTATAATAAATTAATGAAATATCGTTTGCAATTATACCGTGTATAATATACCGTGTATATTGTACGAACTATTTTCGAACTGTTATCATCTTTTCATCATTTATCTGTTACTTTTAGGTATCTTTATTCTGTGATATATCACTGTCATTATCCTTGACTTGTACAACAAAGATTTCCTTCGAACTTTGATCATTGCAAAATCGATAATGACATCTTTGAAATATTATTTCTGAGTCCTTAGTAAGGCTTACGAGTAACTGTTATGCATTTCCTTTTCCATGGTAGATCTCATTTCAGTCTCTGTTAGGGACAGGAAAGCTCTTCCCTCTCTGCGGTACAGTTCGTCACAGGAAGGGTCTCATTTCGACTTCTAGTTCTCTTAAAAAGTTACTTTCCAACTAGGGTTTGTTTGTTTTTTATGTAGGAAAAATCTTGTTTTTTCCACCTTCATGTAAAGAATGTTTTTTTCCAGGTATAGAAGTTTAAGTTGGCATTACTTTCCAAGATGGTGACCAATTTAACAGCTGTCAAATGATTTATTCTCAGTTTGGTTTGGCAATTGATCAAAACGATCATCAAGCGAGGCGTAGATTCGTCGAATGGGCCCAAAACGAGATTGCCGTTGTTCCCGATTTTCATAAGCGAATTTTGTTTAGCGATGAAGCGCACTTCTGGTTGAATGGCTACGTCAACAAACAAAACTGCCGCATTTGGAGTGAAGCTAATTCACAAGTGTATGTCGAAACACCGTTACATTCAGAAAAACTGACTGTTTGGTGCGCTTTATGGGCTGGTGGAATCCGTCTTCAAAAACGATGAAGGCCACAACGTTACAGTCAATGTTGATCGGTATAGAGCCACGATTACTAACTTTTTCATTCCTGAATTGAACAATCATGATGTCCAGAAGCTGTGATTCCAACAAGACGGCGCAACATGTCACACAGCTCGTGCCACAATCGATTTATTGAAAGACACGTTTGGTGACCGCCTAATTTCACGTTTGGGACCTATGAATTGGCCACCAAGATCTTGTGATTTAACACCGCTAGAGTATTTTCTGTGGGGCTGTGTAAAGTCATTGGTCTATGCGGATAAGCCACAAACGCGTCACCACTTGGAAGACAACATTCGCCGTGTTATTGCCGATATACGGCCACAAATGTTGGAAAAAGTCATCGAAAATTGGACGTCCAGATTGGACTACATCCGAGCCAGCCGTGGCAGTCCTATGCCAGAAATCATAATTAAAATGTAATGCCACAAGATTATCTTTCGAATAAAAAAAATTCATGTCAATCGAATAATACATCGTTGTTTTGTTGCAATTTAAAGTTCTATACCTCTAAAAAAACACCCTTTACAATTTGAGATGAAGACACTCTAGCACAAATTCCTTTTCATATATGTCTTAAGGGAAGCTTTTAGCCAAGTATTTCGCCTATTTTGTCACATCTTCTAGCTCCTTTTCATGATGATTTTTGAATATCTAGAATGATATGTCGAGAGCTTCGTAGTGGTGGTACGTTTGCTGTAGATTTAATTATTTTTCTCTTTTGACGTCCCTACCCCCTGTTTTTTTCGTTCCAAGTCTTCCATGCCTTAGTTAGGTGTCTAGTGTGCCTAAATTGAGAACCGGCCTTGGTCCCCTTAACATTAACATATTGCATGATTTTAGTAGATTTCGAATATAGATAAAAAAAATATTCCTTGCATTATTTTTATAAATTATTTAAAATAAAATTAGAATTTTGATGAAAAAGTAATATTCATTGAAATTTAAAATGATAATTTTATTTATATTGACTTAGCTAAAATATACTTATAACTAGTAACAGCATTTTTTAAAGCATATTTATTTGTAAAATAAATCTTTTTGCTATTTTTCTTTTGTAGTAATCAAACTATTGCATATATTAAATATTCCCTATATTTCAATGACTGTTTTCAAAGCTTTTTCCTGGGGTTACTGTTAAGACTTAAACTGTTAGAATTATGATATATTAATAAACACACAAACAATTAATCAATTGATTAGAAATACTATTCAAAATTTAGCTATTTATTAAATACTAATTTGAAAAAAAAACTTTTTAAGGTGGTATTAAAATTTTTAAATAGCTTAACATTTTATTTAAAAATAAAAGATTAAAGTATTACTCTCTCTCTAATCTATTTAAAAGAACAACTTAAATGTATATATATATTAAAATTTTCTTGATTTCTTAAGATTTTAATATAAAAATTATTTGATATACCATGAATGTTAGGAAAACTCGCAATTTTGAGCTTTGGTTAAACAACAAGAATGACACTTAAGCTCTAAATCCCTCTCCTAATTTTTCCTCTTCGTTATCTGTGACATAATGTATAGCAGCTCCTATTATTTACCTCAATCATTATTGGCAGAGTTTATACTTTAGTTGATTTGAATCAATGAGTAATTTCGAACAGAAACTGCCATCGTAACTACGTGACTGTTAACATTTCCTGCAAAAAAAAGATATCCAAAAAAATTCTCTCAAATAATGAGCAAAGTACATAAAGTAATGAATTATAAAAAGAAATAGCAAATTATATTCGAATAAAAAGAAATTTCTTTTTTGAACAAAAGGTCACAAAATTTCGCGATTACAATAAAATGAAACGTTAATATTTTTGTTTTTAACTCAACTTAAATAGTATAGTATATTAATTTAAAAAGAAACCTTTAATCAGCTATTATTTTCTATTAAAATTTTATACGAATTTTTGATTTTAGTTTTCCCATCTTTATTGTATTCTCTGCCATATTATTAATAATTATTATTTTAGTTTGTACTGCTAATATTATTATTTTTTTAGATAATTTTGGAGGTTTTCTTAGGCTTTTTATTAATAAAATAGAAGCAGTTTTATTTAAAATAATTTGTATATTTTTTATGTGCGCGAAGTCTTAAAAGAATTGTGAATGAAGGATACATTATTGAATAATATGACTATATTCTGTGGATCTAATTTAATTTTTAAGGTCGTTCGGGAAAATTCAATTATTAATATTTTTTTCTGCTTTATAAACTTATTAAAATATAAAATTTTACCTGATTTCCCAATTAACTTTAAAAACAATCTTCCTATACTAATAGAAAATATTTCGAATTCTTTTTAATTTTTAAACTTACCACTATCTTCATATAATTTGTGATTCGATTCTTTTAGTATGACAAAATCTTGTATATTCATTTTTATTTGAGTAAAATTCGATCAGAAGAAGCTAGAACAAATTCCTTGCCGTTTCTAACTTTTAAAGAATACCCATTGAGTGGAATTTATCATCTTTATTCCCTTCATGAATAAGAATTCGATTTGTGCTTGGAATTTTCAGTTTTTGCATAA
The DNA here is from genome assembly GCA_019973935.1 of Trichonephila clavipes. Taxonomy (NCBI): domain Eukaryota; kingdom Metazoa; phylum Arthropoda; class Arachnida; order Araneae; family Nephilidae; genus Trichonephila; species Trichonephila clavipes. The sequence continues at coordinate 1,020,129 of BMAU01000722.1, read as the reverse complement.
TTCCTCTCAAAAGCGATGTTATCGGATCAGAATCATTATTTGGATAAGAATCGCCGAAGGGAACGAGTTACGTATTCTACCCCCATCAAATCTCTCCCCTCTTCCCATTTGTGCATATAATAAAGAATATGCTTTCCAACAAAAAAAATGCCTGTTTTGCTGTGGATAATAAAAGGATAGAGCCAAAACTAAAAATAGTTCTAAGGTTATCATTTTCATGAAAGGAACAAGTTCATGTATTTTATTATTTTCAAAGAAATTTTTTTTCGTCGTAATCATGGAAATATTTAGTCTTTTTGTGAAGGAATGACGAAAAGACAACAATAAAAGAATATTTAGGGGAAAAAATTCAAATTAGGCTCAGCCACAAAAGAGAAAAGATTTTAAACTATTATTCAGAAGCAGTTTATAAACCTAAATACTTCGCGTTAGTTAATAGTATTTGAAGAATAAAGTGCATTTATGAAAAAAAATAATATTCCTCAGAAAAGGAGTAATGATGAAATTTAAAAGAAAAATACAGAAATTTTAAGACTAAATAAAATCAGTGAATAACATATTACAGAATTAGGAATTAGAAATATTTTCTGATAACAAGATAGTAAAAGAGTTTAAAAGGCGATAAAAGTATTTCCTGATAAACAATGGAAATAGAGTATATTTTTATTACATGTGATATATCACAGTTATATTTAATCGTAAACGGAAATTTAATAATTTTTTGTACGATCATTACATTTTGTATTAATGTATCTTGTACTTAAAACACAATTTTGTAAGAAGTAAAAAGAAACTAGTTACAAAAAGAACTAGTTACTTTTTTAAAGATTTATTACAAAAGAATATGAAGTAAATAAGCTAAAGAAGAATAATCTGAAATATTTAATAAATCACTTTTTTTAACTTTATGACAAGAGTTTTTGATATATTTCAAATGTTAAAACTGTTTATTGAGTAGTACTGTTTTTAAGAAATCTTAAGAACCATTTTATATCAAAATAGGTAAGGGAGTAAAATGCTTTGTTGTTAAATATTTTACCATCAATTAAATCTGATTAAAATCATAATTTGTTTGAACTTGCGACGTAGATTTTCAATACCTTTTAATAAAAAAATTTAGTTATTTTTTAATCATAAATTTTAATAAAGAAAATGTTAGCTATTTGTTTTCTGTAAAATTATTTCACCCGTAAACCTTTTATTTTAAACATTTTTTTTTTGTCTAAACCTTTCCTTGGCAGATTTAATAACCTGATTTTGCCGATACATTTTTTAGTTGCCACCTATAGGTCATTTAAGCAATATTAAGATTACAATTAAAAAAGTTTATGATTTTAATGCTAAATTGCTGATTCGCATAGGTTTTGTATGTTCTTTGATTGGCACATTACTTAAATACAGGAATTGAAAACCGGTTTTCACATAATTGAAAAATCATATATTACTTTATATCCTTTAATATAAATTAAACCATTCTTAATAATTAAGAATGGATTCTTTTGATTTATCTCTACCGAAGAGACTAATTTTTTGAAAATAATTAAATTTTCTGTCTATAAAAATTGGTGGATATCTTCATCAATTCTTTTATCCTCATATATTGTTGTGAACTATAAATGAGTAAACCATGCACTTGAATGAAATTGAAATTTAGGACTAATGAAAAATAATGAGACTCATTTCGAATACATATAAATAAACTAGAAAATTATTTAAGCTAAAATAGATTTAACTATTAAAAAATATGAATATTCATTTAAATTAAAATAAAAATTAGATTGAAATATTACTAAAACAAATACGGTAATTAAACCGATCTTTAAATTAATAAGATAACTCTAATTATTCAAAAAGCTATAGAAATTTATAAAATGAATTTGAAATTCAGGAAAGATTCAAAAACGAAATTATACTGAGTAAATTTTCTATTTATATATATTCCCAATAATCTGAGCATAAGTCTTTTATACGAGTGATTAAAAAAAATGATGATGCTGTTTTTAAACTAAAATATTATAATATGCTTCATACGTATAAAAGAAAAGAAAAAAAGAAAGGGAAAATAATTTCTATTAAGGGAAAAAATAATGAATTCTTTCCTAAATTAAATCTTCCGATAAAGGTTCCGACAAAATAATGAGTTTCAAATTATGCAGTCATTTCAATTGTGGAATTTAAGCGAAAGCCAGTAACAAATTTTCTAATAGCTTTTTCAATTAGAGTTTCTTCTCACTTTATTTATAATAGCTGAAAAAGAAATTTTGTATCCTTTTATTTGAAATATATTCTTTTTATCTGTATAAAATTACAAAGCCACTTGGGAAAAACTGTGAAAACTTTAAGCAAGGAGTATCAAGAAATACTGTCGAAACTTTTGGTCATTAAAACTGTCAAATCCTGAAAACGTGTCAAAATGTGCATGGAAGGTATATATATGTATATCTCAATTACATTTCAATGTTTTGAACAAATTACCTAAAAGTAAAGTCATGTTAAGAATATACAAGAAGTAATAAAAACTATACAGCGGTTTCTCATTGGAATATTGCATGTTTGTGTAAAGTTCTTAATATATTTTTGGTAGAAAGGAGGGATTCGTATGAGTACACGCCGGAATTTAATAACGGAAGAATCGTGACATACAAGAACTGCAGTATAAAATCGCTATTCTTGTGTTGCAGTTGTTTGTAAGCCCATGGCACTCGTGTGAATATGAAATAGATGGGTACAGAGAGACATACTGAACACCATGCAGGATTTTCAGTGACCTTCAGCCTATAATTGAGAGGGCAGACATTTGTCCTCGCTGCCTCGCGAGAGTTGTACTGCCACGTGTCGTATCTCTATTCGAAAGCACGAATCATTTGCAGGGAGAAAAATGCCATCATAGATAATGTGAACAAGTCTGCTGCACCCCAGTTTTCACCACTACTCTCTCTCTCTCTCTCTGGCTCTTGTGCCATAAAGCCCAACATTCACTCACTCACACTCTCTCTCTCTCTCTCTCTGTGTGTCATGGCTTCTTTTGATACTACATTAAAAATAATGGACAATAAGTAAATTTGCTCTGTTTTTTCATACAAACTCTAGATATGCGTTTATCATATATTTGCGGGGAAGAGGGCAATGAAGGTAAGGGATTTTTTTCAGATACTCAATTACTTATTCTAGCCTAATTCCTGAAATATGGAATGTGGCGTATCTCGATCACCTCTTGTTCAATACCCTATACTTTGAACAAATACCGCTACTTTTTTTAATGTGTTAAGTTTCACGGCAGGGCCCATTTTAGAAATTTCCATTATTATACTTCTCAACAAGTCTATGAGATTGTATGTTGTCCAAACTGTCCTTAACTTCCTAGATAAAGAGGATTATTGATTGTTGTCCAGACCGACAGGTTCTCTATGTTTGTCAGCATATTTGATTAGTTGTCTAGAAATTAGCACGCCATTAGTTGCTACGTTTAATGAACTGTGGTCTAAAGTTGAAGCCAAACAGAAATATGAACAACTGGTACGCATGTATTAGCCATTGAAGCTCCATTCAAGTCATTCGCCAGATGGATTATACACTCAAGTCCATAAATTAAGGATAATTCACAGTCACGCGGAAATCGAACTCTAAAATAAATATGTTATCTGTAAAAAAACTACACACATTTTCAAGAATCATATACAAATTGAAGGAAGCCACCCGATGACACCAATACTACGTCACAATGTCCACAGTGTAAGAAGGGGATATATAAGGAATACAGACAAAGAAGTAAAATTGTTTTCATAAGCGCTTTATAATCTTTTCAGAGTAATAATCACAGTAAGGACGTATTTGGATGATTTTTTACGTGGTAAAATTATCGGCCTTCTGGAATGTTGCCGTTCCCAGCTGGAAGTATCCGAAGAACTTGGAATCACCCAGAGTGTCATCTCCAGGCCTTGGCAACGATTCCAAGATGATGGTAATGTGAGTTGACGTTACAGCACAGGTCACCCTCGAGTAACAACGTTAAATGAGGACGGGTATTTGGCAGTTACTGCCAAAAGAAACAGACGGAACACATCATCAGGCGTGTCTTATCAGTTCTCTTCAGCGACTGGTACGACAGTTTCATGACAGACCGTGTACAGACACTTTGAGCAGATTGGTCTATAAGCTCGTCAGATGTGTTCCACTTACTGCAACTCACTGTCACTGGAGTAGGGAGTATGCATTGTAGACACCGCAACAGTGGGCTTGTAGGATGTTTTCTGACGAGTCCAGACTTAGCTTGCAGTCAGATTGAGAACATCAATGAACAACAATGCTTCGGAGGGGTAAGACTGCTCGTTTGGGGGGGATTATTCTGAATTCCAAAACTGACCTGCATGCTCAAATTGGAACCACGACAGGCCAAATCTATCGGTACATCATTCTGGAACAACATGTACGTTTGTTTCGGGGTGCTATGGGGGCATAATTTGTATTTATAGTTGACAAAAACCGTCATCACCATTGAAACATCGTAAACGAATGTCTTCAGTCGGAGTATATCACCCCTACGGACTGGGAAGTATTCTCACCGGACTAGAATCCAGAAGAGCATGTGTGGGACATGATTGGCTGACGAGTTGCGGCCCGTCAACCACCACCTACATGTTTACCGGTACTTCGGAGAGCATGTTTTGACGAGTGGTGTAATATTCTTCATGATCAGATGGATAATTTGATACTCAGCATGCGTAGGGGCTGTACGGACTGTATTGCATCATCTGGGAGACATACTTTGTATTAACCATCACACCAAGCATGTAATATTGTTCTTTGTAAAACAAATTTTATTTTTGTAATGTGGTCCAGGGACTAAAAATGGCAGTTTTTATTAATGATATCAAACATTTCGCATCTTTTTTTTTTTTTTTTTTGCTCTTTACGTTTTGTTTAATAAAAACGCTTTACAAATAAGTCACATTTGTTTTGCTTCTGACTCTTCCTTTACCTGAACTTGCATTATTCTTAATTGATGGGTGTGCTTATTGTTTCCATGAGTGGCAATTCTAAATACTGCATTCTACTCTCAAAGGACTGGTAACTGGACAATTAACTAAGATTGCACTATTTTCTTTTCTTTCTAGTGTAATACTTTTATACCCAAAAGTGTATATACGCCTTTAAGGTCGTACAAGAAATGTAAGGATAATAGTATAAAATACACAAAACATGTCTTTATTTTGCATAAATAAATACAAAAATATTTTGAAGCATAATAAGATGCTATTTTAGATTGAATCCACAGAGCAAGAAATAAACATTGTAATAATTCAAGCCATGTGCCTCTGATTTTTCTGTTCTAAAAATGAAAATAAAAATACACCACATTTAATTAACAGCATTTTCATTTTAAAGAACTTAATTTACTGATGCAAGAAGATTGATAGTAGTTAAAATAAGTTTTCTTAATTAATCCTAATCTAAAAAAAAGTATAACAGCAAAAAAACAAATTAAAAGATGTGAAAACAATTTTTTTTTCTCATGTAAAGTACTTTATTTTAACTGAGAAAAATAAAAAGGTGGTTTTATGATGAATAATAAGAGACCCACGTATATTTTTCGATCAAATAAATTTCTTGATTTTTTTTTCAAATTGACATTAATTTAAAATTAATTTCATAATATTTTTATCGCCCTCTTTCTCTCTCTTCTAAAAGCTTACAGAAATGAATAAATTCTTTTTTGCTCTCATGTTAAAAAACAATGAGTAAGAAATACATACACAGTTCATCGCCGTATATTATATATAATATGGAATGTATCCTCGAATATTCGAATAGTTATCATTAGGTATCGATTGGTATACATTTGAAATTGGTTATATCCGGTATATTTGAATTACCGTACCGTTTCAGTTATGCAAGTGATGTACCATATTTATTCGCATCTAAGCCTCCATCGATTCTAAGCAGCACCCTAAATTCTCAGTACATTTTGGTGAAAAACAAATAGCGTAAAATGGTTTTTCAATATGTCATATTTACAAAATTTTTAAAAAACCATTTAGTGAGAACTAATAATAAGTGAAAAATCAATTTATTTTAGCAGTGCTAGAAGCTTATAAATACGTACATGAGCCGGTAATTGATCTAACCATCAGAATCGAGCTCGATTCCCCCTCCAAAGAATTTTCCTCCTTCGATTGTAAATCACACCCTATTTTCAGTAGCATTAATATTGAAAAAAATAAGTTCGACTTAGATTCGAATAAATATGGTAGTTTCTATATCGTACTCACATGTCGAGAAGCTTTGCTAAACTTTTGCAATTACTTAAAATGTAACATTACTTTAATGTAATTCTTATTCTGGCTGTATGAAATACAGCCAGAATAAGAATTTATAAACATTCTCCTTATCCTTAATCATTTACTTTTCAAAGATGTGTGTAAATATTTCAGTATTCAAGTTAGAGTTTATATTAGATTCTATAGCTCCTATGAAAACAAGTAATATAAAAATAATTATTTCAATTCCTACTTAGGTCAAAAAGAAAAATTTTATTTTAGTTACTTTTCATTAAATAATTACAATTAATATAAATATATGTATACATATGACAGAGTCACAATATTAAGTGGAAAAATAGAAAGCGAATTTTCTTGCAATTTAAGAAATGTTTCATTTTCCATTTTGTTCCCTCCTTAACTCAGACTAAAACGCAAAAGGAAAAAAGAATCTGAAAAATAAATTTATTTTCCAGTGATCTATTCGCCACTGATGGTATTTATTCCTAAATTTATATCTTGCTAAGTATCTAATGTAACAGAATTTTTTTCCTCCCATGAAAAACTAAAATTAATGAATTAATTTTTGAAAAAAACTGTATTAAAATCAAGTGTCATTCACTAAAAGTTTTTAAAAAATGTATTTGAACTTGAGTTGATGAATAAAAAGTAATTTATTAACGATCGAAAATTTTAACAATGTATATATATATATATATATATATATATATATATATATATATATATATATATATATATATATATATATATATATAAAGGGAGAGTGTGAATTATTAATATATATATATAGTAGTAGGAATTGAAAAAAAACTTTTCGGAAGGATCATGCTTCAAGGATCATTTCGCTAACATTTTCTCTACGTGCTTCTGATCTGTATTTATAAAAATGGATGTTTGTATACACATGAAATCCCATCACTCCAACATCATTCAACCAATCACTATGAAAATTGGCATGCATGTGTATTTTTTTGTGGAAAAGGTTTTTTGGCTATCCTCTTTGTTGCTGCTCTCCACCAAGTGGTGCTGCAGCATATCAGCTTCTGCACCATTCAATCATTCGCCAAGTTGCCAACAGGTTCACCAAAAATGATGCCAACTTGGCTCTGTCGCCAACATTTCGCTATATTTAAATTGAATCGCTATTATAATGTAAGGAACGGCGTTGCTTGCGAATATTACAAAATTTAAAAAAATAAATACAACAAAAATTAATATTAAAGAATTACATATCCAGATATAAATTATTTACTCTTTTTTTAAATGTATATTACACAAAATGTGTAACTATGTGTTACTTTTGCAGAGCAGAGATCAGCTTAGGAAGGTGTATTCAAAAATTGACCCACAAGAGAGTTACGGGACGTTATAAATTTTCAAAAAAAATCCTTTTTATCATCTATTAGATCTACAAACTTACAATTTAACTAATATGTGGCTTCTTTGTTCAACTGAGATATTCAAAAAGCTTTTTTTCTTGCTTAATTTGCAATTTTTGTAAAATTTACTCATTCAAAACTTTTTTATCCTTCAATCTGTATTATTTAATTTTTTAATGCAGCCGTGCAAAGAACGGGTATACCAGCTAATATAGGATAAAAGCGAAACCTCTCCGTCCGCAGGGAGTCGAGCCCGGGTCAACTGCTTGGAAGGCAGTAATGCCAATCGTTATACCACCGACATTTCGGAAGAAACCAAGCCCGTATCCTAGTCAAATAAAAGACGGTGTAGAAAGACCTTTCCATAGAATGTGGGCTTAAAATGGAATAATTAATGAACTAATATTTGGAGAAATAGTATTAACATCAAGTGTCATTCACTAAAAGTTTAAAAAGTGTATTTTAACTTGAGTGGATGAATAGAATAAAAAATATTTTATTGAAGATTGAAAATTTGAACAGGATAGATAAATATGTACAGGGGGAGAGTGTGAACTAACAGTAGGAATGGAAAAATGATATCATATATTACAAAAAAGAAAATGAATAACACTAGAGAGAGAATGACACAAACGTTACAGTCATACATATCATTCAAGCAAATTCATTTTCCCCAAATGTTGTTTCGTCTCTGCATAATCTGATCACAAGGCACTGTAAAATCGCATTAAGACGACAATTTGGAAGCATTACCGATCAGAAATTGAAACGAAGTGCCGTTGTAATCAGCTATGATCGTTGTTAAAGTGGACTGAATTGTTTCGGAACACGTAATCATTTCCGAATCTACCCCCTTTCTATCAATCAATAGTCATTAACTAAGCGTATGGGGAATGGGGTAGGGAGAATTTCAGCATGTATGTGCCATCTGAGTTGATAATAATTTACATAACATATGTGACAACATTTTGCGACATGGTATTACCCAAAGTTTGCCTGAAGGAAATTTGCAGGGAAAGTTATTTAAGGCAATATATAATCTGGAATCTCGTTAGGAAAGGTTAATTTACTTGAAATGGATGTTTAAATAATTAGTAAGAATGTTTTTTATGTTTTTAGGAAAGATTGTGTCTTTTGGGGAGTACCATCCATTTTTAAAATACTGTTGATGAGATTAAAGTGGGTTAAGATTCTATTCGTAAGTTTAGATGCTGCAAGTGAGATGTAAGCGAGTAAAGAATCTTGACTTTTGCATTTTTCGGAAATAGGTTGAAAATCATATTTATCTATTTTTATTTGTAGGAGTTTATTGTGTAATCACACAATAAATTAACTAATATTCATTAACTAGGAATAATATATTTCATAAAAAGAGAATAATCATAAAGTTCCTATGTAGTAGTTGCTTTAAAGTAAACTACATCAAATCTGGGCCGTGGGTAGCCTAGTGGTTAGAGCATCGGACTCCAGACCGGAAGGCCTGGGTTCGATGCCACCAAATACCCTCCGAGTACACACGGAGTACGTGCTCATTAAATCAGTGGGTCCATAGTCTTGTGGGCTGAGTCACGAGCGCAGGGACTAGAGAATATTTCCCTCCCCTTCAGTTTCCATGCAGAAGTTGTGGAGGGGGTGTCGCCATCGATCATCCCTTAGAGGAATTTCGCCGAGCTAAATCGTACTGTCACCTGTATGGTGCTCAAGGCCAACGACAGGTATACCTCTAGCCCCATGCCACGATGAATTTCGTGGGCCTCGATCTGACTACGTCAGACAGGTGGCATCAGAAACAACAAGAACATCAAATTTAAACGTTTAGTGTCCCTTCAAAAACTGTAACTGGCTTCAAATATGTTGTTACTGATGCTACCTGATCGTCAAAGGCTAGATCGAGGCCCACGATATTAATCATAGCAAAGGGCTAAGTAACATATGTCGTTATCCGTAGCTTTGAGCACCATACAGGTGACAGTATTAATTGGCTCGTTTCCACCCCAGTTTTGAGGGAGAACATCTGGGAGTGGTCAGGGACCTCCCGCCTCTCTACCCTTTCCAACAACCACACGAGAGGACTTGCGGCTCGACGGCTGTTTAGAGTACTCCCATGTCGCAAAGACACTATACATTTACAAACATCCATGTCTTCACCGGGATTCGAACCCAGTCCCTACGGCACCACAGTCAGCGTCGCTAATCACTATACCGGTTGGGCAACGGTTTCAAATATAATTTATATAATTGTGGTATCTTTAAGGAAAGAATATACCTATATGTGTGTGTTGGGATACAAAAAAGACAGTTATTTTTATAATGTGTTGGGAAATTTTTAGACCTATGAATGCATTTAATAATTATACAAAATTAATTTGTATATTTTCAGAAGTTGTGAAAGCATTTAGTTACAGAAATTAAAATATAATAAATTATAGATTATTAGAAAGGAAAAAAAACGAATTACTTTTACACTACAACAGAAATTCCCAAACTGTGTTCCACGGAGCCCTGGGATTCTAAAAGTCATACCCAGAAGTCCACGAGTCACAATGAAAAAATCGAGAACAAATAAATATGTATTCAAAATGGATTCACGGCGCCTATGGTTTTTTCATAGTTTTTTCTTCCCTTTTCTGAATGGTTTGCAAGCTGCTATAGCTTCCTCTATCAAGTTTATATAGTTACAAGTATCTATAGCTCGTCCTACTCATTAAAACTGAAAATTTTTATTTATATATAATAACTTTATTATACAACACTTATATATATATATATATATATAGAGAGAGAGAGAGAGAGAGAGAGAGGATCTGACAGACGTTGTCCTGTACACACATCTTAAATTCAAAAATTCCACATTTTTATGAATAAGCTTTAACAATCTGGACCGTTTTGAGTAAAATTTGTATTAAAGGGTTATTACAATGTAATTATGTGCCAAGGTTTATACTTATGGGTTACTTAGAAGTGAAACACACACACAAACTATTTCCAATAAGAAATAATTTTAAATAAAAAAAGTTTAATAATGTGTGTAATCAATTAGGTACACAAATAGATTTGTAGGTTAGGATAATTGTTGCCAACGCACGTGTAAATTTAATAGAAAATCATGTAAAATACTTACTTCAAATGCATACTAAATTTGTAGAATGTATAGTTTTTTATGCACAATTCAAAACTCTTCAAACTCTCATTACATCTGAATGTAATAATTCAATTAGCACACGATTAATTTCAACAAAATAATAACACGAAGTGACAAAATATTTTCCTGAAATGATCACAGCACCAACTGTCGGGACCAACTTGAATTATAATAAAAGATTTTTGAATATTCTATACTGCGGTTGTAGTGCAGTCTGCCGGATCTAATGTACAACATTCCAAGATCAACAATTTATAAATAAAAAATCTAATTAAATAAACATTTCTTAACCGAATTATAAATCTAAACCATTCTCAAGTCCACTGGAACAGACAAAAACTTCCATTAAAATCAATTCAGCCCTTTAGGAGGAGTTCAGTTACACACACACGCACAGAAAAATTACATATATAAAGATTATTTGAAAAGATATTAATTAAAAACGCTAAAAAGCGTGAATCGTCTGCATTTTCGTAGCAGACCAGGTTTGGCCAGTTTGGCTGAAAATCAATTTTCGACGCCAACTTACGTCTTTTTCAATTCCTACCATTAGCTCACGATCTCTATACATATTTTATTTGCTTGTTTGTTTATTTATCTTGGTGGAATTTTCAATCGGTAATAAAATACATTTTAAAGCGCTCAATTCAGTTGAAATGTAATGTACATGATTATTTTGGATGACAATACAATAATTTAATTATAATTAATGAAAAATTAATTTATTTAAACTAATTATTTAAAAAATTACAAATACAGCCACTTTGGCGACTTAGCGACCCTTTTGGCAACGTATGTCAAAATTTGAAAAGCTTTTTCTTCTCACGTGTTAAAGCATTTTGTTGAAAGGAAATTTTATATACACGATTGTTTTGGATGACAAAACGATACTTTAATGATAATTAATAAAAATTAATTACCACTTAATGTTGTGATTCTGTCATATGTATATACATATTTATATTAATTGCGACTATTTATTAAAAAGTAGCTAAAATAAATTTTTCTTGGTTGATCTAAGTAGGAATAGATTTAAAAAAAATTTTATATTACTTGTTTTTATAACAATATCGCTGTTACAACAATGCAGGTGAATGTTGAGTTGTATTTTTGAATGTTTTTAATTAATATCTTTTTGACTAATTGTGATATCAGACCGAATTGTGAATCTGAACTGTTCTCGAATTTACTTGAACCTACACAAAAAATTTCATCGAAATCGGTCCAGCCGTTTAGGAGGAGTTTAGTGACAAACACACGCACAAAAGATTTTTATACATATATATATATATATATATATATATATATATATATATATACATATATATATATATATACATATATATATATATATATATATATATATATACTGATGGGTGACAAAATAATACGAACACCTGTGAAAGAGGAGAAAAGCTTTATTAATAGGGAGTTGGACCCCCCTTTGACTGAATTACAGACTGTATGCGACGTGCGATGGACGCATAGAGGTCATGAACAACTTGTAATGGAATATATGAAGCCATTCTTCGTGGAGAGCGGTCTCTAATGCCGAAATCGTAGATGGTGGAGGGAATCGAGCACGTAGTTTTGACTCCAAATATCCCCACAAATGTTCAATAATATTTAAATCAGGTGACTGAGGGGGCCAATCAAGATGACTTACTTCCCCCTCATGCTCTGCAAACCATTCTTGCACGATTTTAGCAGTGTGGATAGGAGCGTTGTCGTCTTGATAAAGTGGGAATTCTCCGGGAAATGGATGCACAAATGGATGCACCTGATCCCTCAGGATATTGACATAGTGGGCAGCTTTAACCTTGCCATGCAGAGTAACAAGTGGCCCAAGACCCCGCCAAGATATCGCCCCCATACCATAAGGGACCATGCTTAACAATTGGCACGATGCATTCAGGAGCAAATGCTTCTTTGGGCGTTCTCCACACATAAACGCATCCGGTGGTTCGGAATAGGGTGAACGTCGATTCATCCGACCAGATGATGACTTGTTGCCACTGTTGTGGGGTCCACTGTCTGCGTGTTCTACACCACTGGCGTCGCTGTAAAGCATGACGTGCTGTTACCAATGGCTTACGAATCCCAACTCTTACATACAATTTCGAAGCATGAAGTTTCCTTTGGATGGTTCTTGCTGAAATAGGGTTGCGAAGATGACTATTCACCTCAGACGTTATCTGGGATAGCGATTGCTTGCGCTTTCGAACCACTATGCGGGTTACGACTCTTTTATCCCTGTCGGTAAGCTTTCTTTTCCGTCCACTGTTGTGCTTGCCAGACGTCACATTCCCGCATTACTTGTATGCTGTCATAACGGCAGATACAGTACTCCTTGCACGCCCCAAATAAATGTCTGTTTCCGTCACCGAGCAACCAGCGCACCTCATTCCAACAATCATACCTTTTTCGAACTCTGACAGGTCCGCCATTATTGCGTTTTTCAGAAATTACAATTGACGCGTGCAACACCTATCGCAGCTGTTGAACGACTGATACTTAACCTTTCGAATCCGCTAGGTGGCGGACTGCAACGCTAACTGACATGCGCGTTGTGCGTCTTTGAAATGGGCCATGCCTTTTTCACGAGTGTTCGTATTATTTTGTCACCCATCTGTATATATATATATATATATATATATATATATATATATATATATATATATATATATATATATATATATATGCAGATGGCGACACCACATATCTCCACGTCCACAATTTAGGCATGAAACTGAAAGGGACGGAAATATTCTTCAGTCTCCTGCACTACTAGATTGAGAATATTCTAATGTTTACTATCTCGAGGCGAGAATGTAAACAGTAGAATAAACAAAGTAGTTTCAAAACTAAATAGTTTTCTAATGGAAAATTCACCTTTTTCTATTTGTGGTAAAAACACATATAATAAAGGAGAAGAAACAACTTATCAACGTATCAACAGATTTGATATTATAATTTAAATTTAGCAGTAATAGCATGTAAATTTTAGGTTGAAAATTCATACGAAATACACTGGTTTTCTCATACAGCTATAAACATTTTAATGTCATTCAGAGCATTGTATTTAAGTGAAATATATTTCTCAACATGAGTGGCTACAAAAACAAAGTATAAAACAAATTAAACTCTGAATAAGTAATGCAATGGACTAAATTCATGATGGTCACATGATAACGGCAATCACGTGTTTCCCATTGATTAAAAATTGACATACTAGTTCAACTTGTAAAGTTTAGATAACATTTAAAATTTGATGATTGGGTAGAGTTCACGTGTTAAAATTCTTCAAACTGTTTTCAAATTTAAAAAAATACTTACACTATACGAATACTTTTAATTTAAATGCATTTTATTTATAACTATGGGCGTTATTATATCGTTGACAAATATGTACTTTCTAAAAGAAAGTTTCTGCAAAAAGCAAAAGTTGGGAACAGTGAAGCGCATGAAGTAATTGGTTGGAAACGCGGGATTATGTATATGATATAATTATGACATCGCATTAATTTATGAACTGATTGGTCAAAAACACGTGGGTCAGTTATCATGTTACTATGACGTCACATGAATTTAGTCCATTACATTCAATCTCTATAGACCTAGACTTCGACAGTCTGTGTGAAAAAAAGTAAGCACATATGCCAGTTTTTAAATAATACTTGGATAAGTGACATGTGGATCACACAAATAAATATTATTGTGTAAAATTATATTAAAAAATTAGATTATAATTTTTTTAATAATAAATGCAATACTTTTTTAGCTCCCTTTACACAAAGTGTCTATAATATTTTGATCTACTTTAAATATTATTTTGAGATACATTCTTCGAAGTATGTGTATGGAATGGAGTTCCAAGAAAACACTTTCTAGTTCTAGGGGTTCCATGAAAGCACCTTCAAGTTCTAAGGGTTCCATGAGGTGAAAAGGTTTGAAAACCAATGCACTAGAATATCATGAGGTTTAAAAAAGGGAAACACCGCATAATTCTTAACCATGTTCAATATTGACAAGGCCTGCACTTGCAATATTCTCCTTATACCACGTGTGAAATTCGCACTCATCTTTTACTTGACTCCAATACATGTTGTTGTTATTGTTCATGTCCCCTGTCTGACGTAGTCAGATCGAGGCCCACGAAATTCATCGTGGCAAGGGGCTAGAAGTACACCTGTCGTTGGTCTTTCACCTTGAGCACCATACAGGTGACAGTACGAATTAGCTCGGCGAAATTCCCCGAAGGGACGATAGATGGACACACCACCTATCTCCACCTCCACAATTTAGGCATGAGACTGAATGGGAGGGAAATATTCTTCAGTCCCCTGCACTCGTGATTCAGCCCACAAGACTTTCGGACCCACTGATTTAACGAGAACGTACTCGGTGTGTACTCGGACCCAAATACATTAAATATATCAATTACATTCTTCACTACAGGCCCTTAAGGGAACCGAGTTCAAATACAAGACTCAAGTCTGAACAGAGTTGGTCAAGAAGTTGTAAATACTCTCAGGAAGGAATCAGGTTGTTTTGTAAATAAGTACAAAATAATGTGTGGAAAATAATGTTTTGAGATAGCTGAGTGTTTTAAGAAAAAATATTAAAAATAACAAATCACACTCTCTAATTCATAAACGTAACACAACGCGGATGAATTGTTTAAGGAGTTGGAAACCTCTCTGTCTCTCTATACTGACAATGTTAAATTGACTGTTTTCGATGTACCTTATCTCAAAATCTCTGTTTTATGTACATGCTTGAAATTTTTCATAGAATTAACGTACACCTCTCTTATTATACTAAAATGAGCTTTTAGCTAATTTTGAATTTTTTAATAAATTATGAAATATTTTATCAAACATTGCGAAATTTGACCCATTTTTTACTTAAAAAATTTGTAAAAATTAATTTTTTGAGTTTTTTACAAAAAGCTCATTTTAGTATATATTAGACATCATTATAAATAATTCATAAAAAATTTACATACCTGTGAACAGTAGTTTCTCAGAAAAGGTACATCGCACATTAAAATTTACATTTTGAGATAAATTGATTTTAATGTATACAGTGAGACTTCTAATTGGTTAGGAAATAAAAAAACAAAAGGCTCACTTTAAAATAAAAGATACATGTTTTGGTTTATAGCAGTCGTTACACTTTTAAGCAAAAACAAAGTAATTTGTTTACAATTTTCGCCATTAAAATGGACGTGGCCCAAATTCAACGATTATTTAAAAATACGTTTTAAGGGCTTCTAAATACCCTAGAGGTAAAGTAAGGTATTTTTAGAAAGGTTAAAATCTATACAACTTGAAAATGTAAAAATCTCAAATTGTCAAACAAATAAGCTTTTAGCTTTCGAACACCCCTTAATAGTTACATAACTAGTTAGATAGTACAAGCAATTATAGAAAAGGAAAGGATCACAATTTAAAAATATAAATGGATCTAAGTATCCTAGATTTCAGTCGTTACAAAGTGAGAAAATCAATTAAGTGTTGGTCTACTTCTGGTTCGAATGCACAAACTGTGTTACGGAGCGCGGCATATATATAGAGAGAGAGACAAATAAAACTCCAGAATATTGCTCTTCACGAGTTTTTTGTCAAATTATCTTCGCCTGCTGGATTCAATCGGCAATATTCTAAAATTATTGTAGGAATTTTCTTATCACATCCCCAGCTCAATCTTTTGAAAAGAGACGAAATGTTGGCGAAGCAAAGGTTTGGCAATCTTAAAAACAATTGAGAAACTCTGTGCTCCGCCGATCTCGTTGAAAAGTAAGTTCAGAGAGTCGCAAAAGAACCACATATCTACGCATCATAGAATTTTGTCGACCATTTTTTGTAAATGTGCAAAGATGAATTAGCATAAGAAGACTGTCTAATCAAACATAATATCACTTTAGACCATTGCCCAGTTTTGGGCTTATGTGATGCCTAATAGTAAGTGAAGGATGCTTACACTGATATCATGATCGCCTCTAGACACATCTGAGAAGTTAGTCTGAAGTAGAATCAAGTAATATAAAAAAAAAATGTTTTAAGTAAATTCCTACTTAGGTCATTAAAGAAAAATTTTATTTTAGTTACTTTTTATCAAATAATTACAATTAATATAAATATGTATATACATATGACAGAATCACAACATTAAGTGGTAATTAATTTTTATTAATTATGATTAAAGTATCGTATTGCCATCCAAAACAATCGTGTGTATAAAATTTCAGTTCAACTGAATGCTTTAAAACGTGAGGGAAAAAAATCTTATAAAGTTTTGATCCAAGTTGCTAAAAGTGAAGCCAACTTGACTGTAACTATAATTCATTAAATAATTAGTTTAAGTAAACTTATATTTGAATTAATTATAATTAAATTATCGTATTTTTACCCGAAACAATAGCGTACAGAAAATTTCAGCTCAAATGAGCGCTTTTAAAATGTAAGAAAAGAAACTTTTCGAGTTTTGACACAAGTTGCCAAAATGGTGTCTAAGTTGCCAAAAAATGATGCCAACGTGGCTGTATTTGCACTTATTTAAATAATTAGTTTTAATCAATTAATTTTTGTTAATTATAATTAAATTTCTGTATTGTCATCCAAAATAATCACGTTTCTAAAATTTCAGCTCAATACGAGAGCTTTAAAATGTATTTTACTAACGATTGAAAATTCCACGAAGATAAATAAATAAATATATAGAGAGTGTTAACTAATGGTAGGAATTGAAAAACGTCAGTCATTACCCCATTAACTCCTTCATGCGCTGAATTTTTGAGAAAAAATAATGCACTAGAGGGAAATAGTTACAAATATTTTAGATAGACCTCCAAAAATATAATCATTGAACAAAAGATGGTACATATTAATAATAGTAAACACTATTTCAAATAAAAGGTGTCCAAGGTTTTAAAAAATATTTGGTACATATTTTGTACCATCACTCTTAAAGCAGCATTATAGTTCTGGAAACATGAATATTTCCTCTATAAGCACAACGGTAGCTTTAGCTAGATATTTTATAATTGGGAAATAAATAAGTACACTTCTTCAACTTAAACTGTTATTCAATCTATATATTAAAACATTTTCAGTTTTTCATAATCTAATGTTTTAAGCTTAATTTTAGTTTAGTCCTAATTTACCTAATGTTAGTTTAAAAATTTTAAATATTCTATTCAATATATCATTTAATTTTATCTAGTTCAATTCCTACTATTAGCTTACTCTCTCTATATATTTATTTATATTTTATGTATTTATTTATCTTGTTCTAATTTTCAATTGTTAAAAAATAAAATGTTTTCTATTCATCCAATTAAGTTCAAATTATTTTTTTAAAACTTGTGTTGGAAAACACTTGATGTTAATACAAATTTTTCAAATATTAGTTCGTGCATTAAATTAATTACTGGTTTTAGACGCCAACTTAAATTCATCTCCATTGTTGTAACTGTTAAAACAATGACAAAAGTTGGTGTCGAAAACCAGTTTTTTAGCCAAACTGGATAGACATTGTTACAATGTAGTCAAACCATGCTCTTTTTTTAATTCCTACTAGTAGTTCACTCTCTCTCTACATATATCTCTCTCTATCTCTCTCTCTATAAATATATATATATATATATATATATATATATATCTTCTTCAAATTTTCAATCGTAATAAAATACTTTCTATTTATCCGTTCAAAGTAGGAACTGGCCTAAAAAAATTTTAATACTTGTTTTTATTTAGTAGCTCATATAGCTCATCCAGGACATTTGTGTAATTGTGTGTGTATGTGTTTGTACTATTATTTAATAAATATTATTATTATTATATTTTAAAAAATGTACCTTACATCAAATCTATCTGACACAATAAACATGTCCATTGTTGCGAAAAAATAAAAGGGATGCATTTTGTATTTAAAAAAAGATGGCCTTCAGAAGCGTGGTGTGTGGTACATTTTTTTGGAATCTTATATTTTCATACTAGGAATGTACATGGGAGATACTAATTTTTGTAATATTATTTAGTTACATAATACACATGTACTTACCTGATTTTTATCATATATCACAAAAGTCATTTTCATTTACACTTAAAAATACACAACATAGTCACTTCCAAAAAATACCACTCAACAGACTCACAGCTGATCAAAGAATGAACTACTGCATAAACCCATTGCACACAATTAGCTTCTGACATCTGTTGGAAACTTGAGCAATTACTACGAGCTAACCACTGTGTTGGTTCAGAGAATGTATCATCTAGCATAAATTTCTGAGGCATTCAAATAAGTGATACGTTTTATGTACCACCACACGATACACAAGTAAGATTTGGTGGTACAACATTTGTAATACCAAGCATGAAAGAGTTAAATATTAATATTTCTCGAGTCTTCACTAAACACTCAGAAGTATTTGATGTTTATGGAGGAGATTCTGCCGCACCAAATACACTATGTTACCCTGAATATGTATCAAATTATAGTTCAAACGCGATACAGCTCTACCTCGATATAGAAGATCGGGTCATGAATACTGAATCTTCTTGTATCGCATGGATATAACATGATGGTTCTGTTATGATTCAAAAATATCTAATTTGTTATGTCTTAATGACGGTCTTTAGTAGACCTATAAAATCGTTACTTTCTTAATACCCATTCTCCCTGATAAAAACTTGATCCTACTAATGACTCTCTTTGCTGACCACGAAAATATTTCCATATAATTATAATCTCTCTCAGAATCCTCTTCATTTCCTCTTCGAATCTCTATCAATAGCAATCCTGTTGTTGTGGCTAATACCACAACAACAATGTAGCCAGAACGAGGCCCTCGAAATTAATCGTGGCAAGGGGCATTGAAACCAGGCCATCCGGTCTAGAGTCCGATGCTTTAACTATTAGGCTATCCACGGACCTATCCAATACATGGCCTACAGCAATCCTAACTTGCATGCATCACGGTTCCTTCATAAGGTAAGTTTCTCAAATCCATCAAACAGATTTAAATAGATTTTCCTGGGGGTTAGTTCGAAATGCTTTGGGAACCTGTTGTATTATGTTTATGACTACATTTTTTTAATATAAATCAAACTTTTGTGTTATGGAAATTAGAAATATAGTTGATTAAATATTAACTGCATTTTCTATAAATACTTTGCAATGTATAATTTAAGAGAGGTCCGTGGTTGTTTATCTCTCTTAAAAGTGTATTCTTCATTAAGATATTTTCCCAATTAAATATTTTACTGCAAAATAGAATGGATAAAAATTAATTAAGGACTTGGGTTGTTTATAAAATAAGAATGATTGTATTTAAGTGCTACAAGGAAATCTTATGTATGAATCAAATGGCATTTTTTGTCAAATTAAGAACACTATTATTTAGAATTTAATTACGTACAAATGCATATTAGAAAAGATTTTTCAGTGTATGAATTCAAAAACGAACTTTCGATGTAAAAGTTTTAAGAATGAAAAATTTAATAAAGCAAAAAATGGACCATACAGGATAATATTTTAAAAAATAGTACCAAATCATTTCTATTGTGAAAGTTAATATTTAAAAAATTTTGTTTCTCTTTTTAATTTGGGGAGTTCTTAGATTACTTTTAGTTGAAAAGAATCATCAAAGTATTCATTTAGTTCGATTTAAAAAGGCTAGAAAGTCTTGTTAACACTTTAAATTATCGTATGTTTCAAAAAATAAGTTGAAAAATACTCTTATAAATAGTCGGGAATGTATTCTGGGAATTAAAGCGTCATTTTTTAAAAACAAAATTGTTAAATACATTATTAAGCTCAGTAAGTACAATTTCTTAATTATTATTTGAAAACCCTAAGCAACAGAAATTTTTTTCGGAATTCTTATTGTTTAAATTCTAATACAAAAATTTCTTTCTTTTTTTGTACCTGCATCTAAAACAAAATTAAGATACTCTAAATATTCTGAAGGTTAAGGAACTGTATCTTTTCTTTTCTTATCAAACTAATATTCAAGGACATAAACAGATTTTTTTTTTTTGAAAAGAAATAAAGAAAAAAATTAATGCTTGTAAGATTTTTACTACTTTATGCATAATTGATCTTTAAATCATGTGAAAGATTCTAAGTTATTTACTGTTTGCTAGGCATCACATAATACATGGACATATTTAAAAGCAGTTCGAAATTTCAGCGAACAAAAAATAACTATAATATAAAAGTGATGCTAAAAGAAACGTTACACAAAAGACGTAAGACAAGTGTTTAATTCAGAAAACGAAAAGTTTTACATCGAATTATGGCGACATTGAAGTAAGTGGATAAATTATATTTCTGAAAAAAAAAATCTTTATTCTAAATGTAGCAAAGAGCAGTTATTATTTCGAATGGCTTAGAGAATCGCTTTTAAAATGCTGTTTGGTTTCATTTGCATTAGAAAAAAGGGATTTCACAAGCGTGAAATGCATTAATCAAAAGCTTTAAAAGTAGAATTATGTTTCATAATTTCTTTTGAATGCAAGTTTGAACAATTGCATTTAGTTTTAAAAACTTGGCCCTAGAGCAAAATATTCCCTTCTTGAACTGTTGGATTTTTATTAAAAGAAATGAAAAGAAGTTTTATAATCAATCTAGATTAATTTCAGGCCTGTAGGATTATTATTGTTCTACTGTGTTTTATCTTTTGTTTTAACTATATTAACTGAATAGGAAGGTATGGCATGTGAGTGAGTATATAAAAATATATTAAAGAATAATAATCAGTCATACTTATAATCATTCCTTTAAAAATAACAATTAATATTAGAAATTTTAGTTACAATTATACCGATTAGTACTTTTCATGAGTAACTGAAATCTTAGTTTGGGTTGTCACAAAAGAAACATTGAAACTCTAACACTAAAACAGAGAATAGTTTGGTATTTCTCTTTCCCTCAGCTTATACAACAATTCATAAATAAGATTTTCCAATTATAATGGGTCACTCTAGGAAAGCAATGCATATCAGTCACTGCAGTTTGAATGTTTCGCATGGAAAGTACTAGTAGAAGTTAAGATATAAAAAATAAGAAATGGTTTTGACCTCTCTTCTTATTTGCATGTTGTCCGGGCTTAAAGTATCCGAAAGTAATGGCTTATTATTACGTAACTACCCCCTCAGAATGTAATAAACCGTTCATTCATAGATTGGAAATCCTTCCCAGATGTTTTCAGTCTAGTTCGATCTGCCGCACGCGCGCGCATTATTCGGCAATCGCAGATAATGTGGACGCCACAGCGAAAGGTGCAGTGCGTACTTTGGTTAACTGAATTTAAATCAGCTAAACGTGTACAGCGACCTGTTCGAACAGAATGGAATTTTGATCTTTCGACGTTTAAATCTATCCACCAATGGGAAAGAACTTTAAAGGAGACGGGAACTTTAGTATCTCAAACTGGCAAGCATCCTTAATTTTCGTGATAGAAGACACTGTTGATCGTGTGTGTGATTCATTTTGTAGGAGTCCTGATAAGTATTTTACGCAAGCCAGTAACAACATACTATTCGGCTCGAACGTGTCGCAGTACACGCGTGACTGATTAAATTTAAATGTGACTTTTTAATGCAAAGAACGCATTGCACCTTTCGCTGTGGCGTCTATATCTTTACTAATGAAGTCAGTGTAACAAGTGTATCGTCTGCGATTGCCGAATAATTCATGCACATACGGCCGATTGAACTAGACCCAAAAAATCTCGGGGGATCTCCAGTTCACGGATGAACAATTTATTACTTTCTCTGATGGGTGGTTGTACGTATGTAAATGTAGAATGCGCCCTCTAATGCGCTCAGAGTGTCTAACGAATCTGTGTAACCTCTGACTCCATCGAGTAAGGAGTCGAAAAAGTCGAGCGAGCTGAGCAACAAGTAATAAAAACTACAGTCCACTTACTGAGAGAACTTTTTTTTCTTGAGTTTTACTTGTGTACCCAACATTCTGGTCCAGTCTCAACCGGAGAGACCTATGCATTGAAAATACGAGGTATGTGCTGTTGTTTTTTGACTTTTCGTTGAAAAATCGAACTTTAAACTTTAACGATGTTTAAAGGAGCAAAAAAAGAAGACTTGAGGCGAATCGCTTCTGAATTAGAGTTGTGTGTGAGTGATAAATTAACTGTTTTAGACTTCATGGATCTTATAAAAAACTGTGATAGATACAAAAACGATCCTGATTCAGTGCATGAGTTAGCAAATTTAATTATCGAAGAAAGGAAGTATGACGAAAGTCAACAATTAGAGCTAGAAAAATAAGAGAAAAGTCTAAGCTTGATTTAGAGATAGCGAGAATACGAGCAAATGATAAAGACAATAATACTGAAGTTAATTGTAATGATTCCTTTTCTGTGGATTCTTTAATTAAAAGTATCCGCACACTTACAGTGAAAATTCCCGACAAACCTGAGGGATGGAGTTTCTTTTTTTTTATCATTAGAACGTGCATTTGCAGCCAAAAGTGTTACTGATAAATTTAAGCCTGAGATTTTGTTAAATTTATTAGGAGAAAAAGCTGCAAATATCATTATATATCTGAACGATGAGGATCTTAAAAATTATGATAAAATAAAGTCCATAATACTCCAAGAATTTGAGCCAACTCCTCAATCGTGTTTAGAGAATTTTAAGAAAGCAACACGGCAAAATTGTGAATCCCATGTCCAGTTTGCGAGTAGATTAACAACAAATTGGGAATACTATTTAAAATTGAGAAATGTTTCAAATTTCGAGGTATTAAAACAATTAATAGTTTCAGACAAAATATTTAGTACTTTAGATAAAGAAACCGCATCGCATATTAGTGTCAGACAAGCAGATAAATGGTTTGATCCTTTAACGTTGGGAAAAGAAATTGATTTATTTTATTCATCGCGAGGAAAACCACTGAGTGAGAATATTAATTATTGTCAAAAAATCAAAATTCTAAAAATATGTCTAGAGTATTTTTCTCAGATGTCAAGGGAAAAAAATGTGTTTTGTGTCAATCTGATAGTCATTTTTTAAATAAATGTCCTCAATATAAGCAATTATCAGTAAATAAACGGGTAGAACTTGTTAAAAATAATTCCTTGTGTTTTAATTGTTTAAATTTGCATAGAGTCAAGTTTTGTAAATCTAAAGTTCTTTGTAAATGCTGCCAAAAAAAGCATCATTCTTCTTTGTGTTTCTCTGGAGACCCAAATTTTACGAGTGAAAGGGTCATTCAACCTTCTTCATTGGGGGGCAGAAAGAGCCGGAAACAGAGGAATCCTCGATGAGTCAACTTTCAGCGAAGGCGTCTGTGTTCAAACCCATAAATTACATAGGGGAGATTTCGAAAGAGGTGTCTTCTCAGGGTGTAGGAGATCTGTTTACTGCAACGAGTTACGTAAAATCGAAATCCGTTTTACTTTCAACCGCGATTTGTTTCATTAGAGATTCCTTTGGGAAAATGCAGGAAGTCAGAGCACTGTTGGACGGTGGTTCAACAAGCAATTTTATTTCGCAACAGTGTATGAATAGACTCAATTTAAAAAGAGAGAAAATAAACATTTTAGTTTCAGGATTAAATAATTCAGAGTTAACGATTAAATCGCGCGTTAATGCAACAATTGCAAATAGAGGAAATAGTTATGAAACTAATGCAGACTTTTTTGTAGTGCCGCGAATTACGGATATGATTCCTTCTCAACCATTTAACGTTAGTTTGGGTAATTTCAGTAGAGAGAAATTAGCGGATGAAAATTTCAACATTCCGGGAAATATTGATTTATTGTTGGGAGCAGAAATCTTTTATGAAATTCTTTTACCAGGACAAACAAATCTTTTAAATACAAAATTAATTTTTCAGAATACAGTCTTCGGCTATATTGCGAGTGGGAGTATTCCAGTTTCTAGTGAAAATAAACCTCACTGTGGGTTAATCAAAGATAATGTCGATTTAGAAAAGACAATGAGGAGATTTTGGGAAATCGAAAATGTTGAACCTGAGACAATAAAAAATAAGGAAACGATAATTTGTGAGGAGCATTTTCAAAAAAATCATACTAGAGATAGTACGGGAAGATATATAGTATCTATGCCATTTAAAAAGGATCCAAATTGTTTAGGCCAGTCAAAAGATATTGCCCTTAAAAATTAAATTCTTTATGGAATAGATTAAAGCGTGAGCCTAACTATTTAAAATTATATAGAGATTTTTTAAAAGAGTATAAAGAGCTAGGCCATATGCAAGAGGTAGATGAGAGAGAGGAGTGTGGAATGTATTTCATACCACATCTTGGTGTTTATCGCTCTGATAAAAAAACAAGTAAATTGAGAGTAGTTTTTAATGCGTCGAGTGCAACTACAAACGGTTATTCTTTAAACTCTCTACAATACAATGGGGGAGTTGCTCAAAATGACCTTTTTTTTCAATAATGGTTCGCTTTAGAAAGCACATATTTGCATTCATTGCGGATGTGCAAAAAATGTATCGAATGATTTGGATTAATCCAGATCAGCGTAAACTTCAGCGCATTCTGTGGAGAGAGAACATGGACGAACCAATAAAAACGTTTGAGTTGTCAACTGTGACCTATGGAACAACGAGTGCACCATTTTTAGCGACACGTACGCTAAAACAATTAGCCCTAGATGAAGCAGGGAATTTTCCATTAGGGTCTTCAGTTGTGATGAGTGACATGTACATTGATGATGTACTTACCGGTGCAGAGACCTTATTAGAAGCAAAAGAACTGAAAAATCAACTGATCAATATCTTCGCTAAAGGAGGTATGGTTTTGCATAAGTGGTGCGGAAATAATACGGAATTGATTGAGGTTTCCGAAAATTATGATTTTTCAGATTCATCAGAGATAAAAGTGTTGGGTGTTTATTGGAACCCCAAGCATGATTGCTTCTCCTTCAGAGTAAAAATAGACTTGCACGAATTAAATACCAAACGGGATGTTTTGTCAACCATCGCCAGGATATATGATCCTCTAGGTCTTTTTAGGTCCTGTGGTGGCGAAGGCGAAAATCTTCCTTCAAAAATTATGGATGCTAAAGATTGATTGGACAGATTTGCTTCCAGATACAATCAATAGAGAATGGCGACAATTTGTCGAATCACTTCAGGTAGTAAATGACATCAACATCAATCGATGCATTGTGGTAGAGCAACCGGAAGTGATCGAGCTGCATGGATTCTCCGACGCGTCCCAGTCAGCATATGGAGCTGTCGTCTACTGCAAATCCATAACCTCAGATGGAAAGATGCTTGTGCATCTTATTGCCAGTAAATCCCGAGTTGCGCCTACCAAGCAAACAACGATTCCCAGACTTGAGCTATGTGCCGCTGTGCTGTTAGCAAAATTAGTGCATCGTGTCAAGCAAGCTTTGAAATTAAATGTGACTAATACTTTTCTTTGGAGTGACTCCATGATAGTTTTGTCATGGATAAGGAAGGAGTCATATCAACTAAAAACCTTTGTGGCTAACAGGATTGCTACAATCCAGGAGATGACTTCCAGTGAGCAATGGCGTTATGTGGCAACAGAGGACAATCCTGCCGACTTCGTTTCCAGAGGAATGGATTCTCTAAAACTTAAAACCTGTGAGTTGTGGTGGAATGGTCCTAAATTTCTGATGAGCAACCAGTACCCACAACGACAAATTCCTGTTGCAGTGATCAAGGATCCAGGTGAACTTAAAAACTGTAGTGACTTTTCTAACTTTTTCTTGATTCTGCTACTAACTCTTTTGTAAATAATTTACTTAACCTTAGTAATGACTATTTTAAAATTATTCGTGTCTTAAGTTTTATTTGTAGATTTGTTTATAATTGTAAGAGCAAAGAAAGCAAAAGAATTGGGCCTCTAGA
The DNA here is from genome assembly GCA_019973935.1 of Trichonephila clavipes. Taxonomy (NCBI): domain Eukaryota; kingdom Metazoa; phylum Arthropoda; class Arachnida; order Araneae; family Nephilidae; genus Trichonephila; species Trichonephila clavipes. The sequence continues at coordinate 993,445 of BMAU01000722.1, read as the reverse complement.
TTTAGGAGAATTAAAAAAGGCTGAACAGCTTTTATTGAAATTAGTACAAAAGGAAGAGTTTAAAGTAGAGATGAATGGTATTCAAAATTCTGCCATGGTACCTTCCAACAGTCGAGTAAAAACACTCAATCCATTTATTGATAGTGAAGGGATTTTGAGAGTTGGAGGTCGATTGAGAAATAGTGATATTAATTATAACCAGAAATTTCCAATTCTTTTGCCTTCGAAACATAAATTGACTTATTTAATAGTTGAGTATTTTCATAAAAAGTTTTTACATAGTGGTCCACAATCCTTGTTATATCAGATCAGGCAAAATTTTTGGATATTGAATGGCCGTAATATTTGTAGAAAAGTTGTTCATAATTGTGTAATTTGTTGTAAGGCCAATCCTACTTGCACTGATCAAATAATGGCTGACTTGCCAAAGGATAGAGTTATCAAAAATTATCCATTCAATGTGTCAGGTGTGGACTTCTGTGGCCCCTTTTACATTAAGTATAAAGGGCAGAGAAAAGGTGTATATAACAAAATCTATGTTTGTATATTTATATGTTTTGTTTCTAAAGCTGTGCACTTAGATATTGTGACTGATTTAACCTCTAATGCATTTATTGCTACACTTAAGCGTTTTATATTTAGAAGAGGTAAATGTGCTAAGTTGTATTCTGATAATGCAACAAATTTTGTGGGTGCAAATATAGAACTTAAAAAATGTTTAATTTGGTGTGTAAACCTGATGAGGCACTTGCAAGTTATATGGCCTCTGAAGGAATAGATTGGAAATTCCTCCCCCCTAGAGCCCCAAATTTTGGAGGTCTCTGGGAGGCAGGCGTTAAATCTTTTAAGTTCTATTTAAAGAGAGTAGTAGGTAACATTAGATTAACATATGAAGAGTTTCTGACCGTGATTATCCAAATAGAGGGATGTTAAATTCTCGTCCTCTTGTCCCATTATCTTCTGACTTAGATGATTTAAATGTATTGACTCCTTCTCATTTTTTTGATAGGTAGATCAATTACATCAATTGTTGAGCCTGATTTAACTAATTTAAATGAAAATAGGTTGGATAATTGGCAGAAAATTACAAAAATAATTCAATTAATTTGGAAAAGGTGGAGTGTAGACTATTTAAATAGTTTGCAGCAGAGAAATAAGTGGCATTTCGAGAAAAAGAATGCTAAAATTGGAGATATGGTTATAATAAAAGAGGATAATTTACCTTCATGTCAATGGTCATTAGGTAGAATCAACAATATTTATCCAGGAAAGGATTCTAAAGTAAGAGTAGTGGAAGTCAAAACCACTAGAGGTATATTTAAGAGACCCATTTCGAAACTGTGCATTCTACCAATTGAAACAGTGTGTGTGTGAAGTAGCATATATAACCCTTCAGATAGTAATGTTTGTGTGTAGAATAGTATTTTTTTTTAAATTCTGTGTGATTTATCAATTGCTTTATACATTGTCTTCATTTGTATGTTGTTTTGTTTGTATTTTGAAGTATTGTATTTCTGTGTGTTATCTTTATGATTATGTTCTGTGTAAATCTTGCATGTTGAAAAACATTGCAAGGCCGGGCGGCATGTTCAGTGTACGTATGTAAATGTAGAGCGCCCTCTAGCGCTCAGAGTGTCTAACGAATCTGTGTAACCTCTGACTCCATCGAGTAAGGAGTCGAATCGAGCGAGCTGAGCAACAAGTAATAAAAACTACAGTCCACTTACTGAGAGAGACCTTTTTTTTCTTGAGTTTTACTTGTGTACCCAACATTCTGGTCCAGTCTCAACCGGAGAGACCTATGCATTGAAAATACGAGGTATGTGCTGTTGTTTTTGACTTTTCGTTGAAAAATCGAACTTTAAACTTTAACGATGTTTAAAGGAGCAAAAAAAAAAGAAGACTTGAGGCGAATCGCTTCTGAATTAGAGTTGTGTGTCAGTGATAAATTAACTGTTTTAGACTTCATGGATCTTATAAAAAACTGTGATAGATACAAAAACGATCCTGATTCAGTGCATGAGTTAGCAAATTTAATTATTGAAGAAAGGAAGTATGACGAAAGTCAACAATTAGAGCTAGAAAAATAAGAGAAAAGTCTAAGCTTGATTTAGAGATAGCGAGAATACGAGCAAATGATAAAGACAATAATACTGAAGTTAATTGTAATGATTCCTTTTCTGTGGATTCTTTAATTAAAAGTATCCGCACACTTACAGTGAAAATTCCCGACAAACCTGAGGGATGGAGTTTCTTTTTTTATCATTAGAACGTGCATTTGCAGCCAAAAGTGTTACTGATAAATTTAAGCCTGAGATTTTGTTAAATTTATTAGGAGAAAAAGCTGCAAATATCATTATATATCTGAACGATGAGGATCTTAAAAATTATGATAAAATAAAGTCCATAATACTCCAAGAATTTGAGCCAACTCCTCAATCGTGTTTAGAGAATTTTAAGAAAGCAACACGGCAAAATTGTGAATCCCATGTCCAGTTTGCGAGTAGATTAACAACAAATTGGGAATACTATTTAAAATTGAGAAATGTTTCAAATTTCGAGGTATTAAAACAATTAATAGTTTCAGACAAAATATTTAGTACTTTAGATAAAGAAACCGCATCGCATATTAGTGTCAGACAAGCAGATAAATGGTTTGATCCTTTAACGTTGGGAAAAGAAATTGATTTATTTTATTCATCGCGAGGAAAACCACTGAGTGAGAATATTAATTATTGTCGCAAAAATCAAAATTCTAAAAATATGTCTAGAGTATTTTTCTCAGATGTCAAGGGAAAAAAATGTGTTTTGTGTCAATCTGATAGTCATTTTTTAAATAAATGTCCTCAATATAAGCAATTATCAGTAAATAAACGGGTAGAACTTGTTAAAAATAATTCCTTGTGTTTTAATTGTTTAAATTTGCATAGAGTCAAGTTTTGTAAATCTAAAGTTCTTTGTAAATGCTGCCAAAAAAGCATCATTCTTCTTTGTGTTTCTCTGGAGACCCAAATTTTACGAGTGAAAGGGTCATTCAACCTTCTTCATTGGGGGGGGGCAGAAAGAGCCGGAAACAGAGGAATCCTCGATGAGTCAACTTTCAGCGAAGGCGTCTGTGTTCAAACCCATAAATTACATAGGGGAGATTTCGAAAGAGGTGTCTTCTCAGGGTGTAGGAGATCTGTTTACTGCAACGAGTTACGTAAAATCGAAATCCGTTTTACTTTCAACCGCGATTTGTTTCATTAGAGATTCCTTTGGGAAAATGCAGGAAGTCAGAGCACTGTTGGACGGTGGTTCAACAAGCAATTTTATTTCGCAACAGTGTATGAATAGACTCAATTTAAAAAGAGAGAAAATAAACATTTTAGTTTCAGGATTAAATAATTCAGAGTTAACGATTAAATCGCGCGTTAATGCAACAATTGCAAATAGAGGAAATAGTTATGAAACTAATGCAGACTTTTTTGTAGTGCCGCGAATTACGGATATGATTCCTTCTCAACCATTTAACGTTAGTTTGGGTAATTTCAGTAGAGAGAAATTAGCGGATGAAAATTTCAACATTCCGGGAAATATTGATTTATTGTTGGGAGCAGAAATCTTTTATGAAATTCTTTTACCAGGACAAACAAATCTTTTAAATACAAAATTAATTTTTCAGAATACAGTCTTCGGCTATATTGCGAGTGGGAGTATTCCAGTTTCTAGTGAAAATAAACCTCACTGTGGGTTAATCAAAGATAATGTCGATTTAGAAAAGACAATGAGGAGATTTTGGGAAATCGAAAATGTTGAACCTGAGACAATAAAAAATAAGGAAACGATAATTTGTGAGTAGCATTTTCAAAAAAATCATACTAGAGATAGTACGGGAAGATATATAGTATCTATGCCATTTAAAAAGGATCCAAATTGTTTAGGCCAATCAAAAGATATTGCCCTTAAAAATTAAATTCTTTATGGAATAGATTAAAGCGTGAGCCTAACTATTTAAAATTATATAGAGATTTTTTAAAAGAGTATAAAGAGCTAGGCCATATGCAAGAGGTAGATGAGAGAGAGGAGTGTGGAATGTATTTCATACCACATCTTGGTGTTTATCGCTCTGATAAAAAAACAAGTAAATTGAGAGTAGTTTTTAATGCGTCGAGTGCAACTACAAACGGTTATTCTTTAAACTCTCTACAATACAATGGGGGAGTTGCTCAAAATGACCTTTTTTCAATAATGGTTCGCTTTAGAAAGCACATATTTGCATTCATTGCGGATGTGCAAAAAATGTATCGAATGATTTGGATTAATCCAGATCAGCGTAAACTTCAGCGCATTCTGTGGAGAGAGAACATGGACGAACCAATAAAAACGTTTGAGTTGTCAACTGTGACCTATGGAACAACGAGTGCACCATTTTTAGCGACACGTACGCTAAAACAATTAGCCCTAGATGAAGCAGGGAATTTTCCATTAGGGTCTTCAGTTGTGATGAGTGACATGTACATTGATGATGTACTTACCGGTGCAGAGACCTTATTAGAAGCAAAAGAACTGAAAAATCAACTGATCAATATCTTCGCTAAAGGAGGTATGGTTTTGCATAAGTGGTGCGGAAATAATACGGAATTGATTGAGGTTTCCGAAAATTATGATTTTTCAGATTCATCAGAGATAAAAGTGTTGGGTGTTTATTGGAACCCCAAGCATGATTGCTTCTCCTTCAGAGTAAAAATAGACTTGCACGAATTAAATACCAAACGGGATGTTTTGTCAACCATCGCCAGGATATATGATCCTCTAGGTCTTTTAGGTCCTGTGGTGGCGAAGGCGAAAATCTTCCTTCAAAAATTATGGATGCTAAAGATTGATTGGACAGATTTGCTTCCAGATACAATCAATAGAGAATGGCGACAATTTGTCGAATCACTTCAGGTAGTAAATGACATCAACATCAATCGATGCATTGTGGTAGAGCAACCGGAAGTGATCGAGCTGCATGGATTCTCCGACGCGTCCCAGTCAGCATATGGAGCTGTCGTCTACTGCAAATCCATAACCTCAGATGGAAAGACGCTTGTGTGCATCTTATTGCCAGTAAATCCCGAGTTGCGCCTACCAAGCAAACAACGATTCCCAGACTTGAGCTATGTGCCGCTGTGCTGTTAGCAAAATTAGTGCATCGTGTCAAGCAAGCTTTGAAATTAAATGTGACTAATACTTTTCTTTGGAGTGACTCCATGATAGTTTTGTCATGGATAAGGAAGGAGTCATATCAACTAAAAACCTTTGTGGCTAACAGGATTGCTACAATCCAGGAGATGACTTCCAGTGAGCAATGGCGTTATGTGGCAACAGAGGACAATCCTGCCGACTTCGTTTCCAGAGGAATGGATTCTCTAAAACTTAAAACCTGTGAGTTGTGGTGGAATGGTCCTAAATTTCTGATGAGCAACCAGTACCCACAACGACAAATTCCTGTTGCAGTGATCAAGGATCCAGGTGAACTTAAAAACTGTAGTGACTTTTCTAACTTTTTTCTTGATTCTGCTACTAACTCTTTTGTAAATAATTTACTTAACCTTAGTAATGACTATTTTAAAATTATTCGTGTCTTAAGTTTTATTTGTAGATTTGTTTATAATTGTAAGAGCAAAGAAAGCAAAAGAATTGGGCCTCTAGATTTAGGAGAATTAAAAAAGGCTGAACAGCTTTTATTGAAATTAGTACAAAAGGAAGAGTTTAAAGTAGAGATGAATGGTATTCAAAATTCTGCCATGGTACCTTCCAACAGTCGAGTAAAAACACTCAATCCATTTATTGATAGTGAAGGGATTTTGAGAGTTGGAGGTCGATTGAGAAATAGTGATATTAATTATAACCAGAAATTTCCAATTCTTTTGCCTTCGAAACATAAATTGACTTATTTAATAGTTGAGTATTTTCATAAAAAGTTTTTACATAGTGGTCCACAATCCTTGTTATATCAGATCAGGCAAAATTTTTGGATATTGAATGGCCGTAATATTTGTAGAAAAATTGTTCATAACTGTGTAAATTGTTGAAAGGCCAATCCTACTTGCACTGATCAAATAATGGCTGACTTGCCAAAGGATAGAGTTATCAAAAATTATCCATTCAATGTGTCAGGTGTGGACTTCTGTGGCCCCTTTTACATTAAGTATAAAGGGCAGAGAAAAGGTGTATATAACAAAATCTATGTTTGTATATTTATATGTTTTGTTTCTAAAGCTGTGCACTTAGATATTGTGACTGATTTAACCTCTAATGCATTTATTGCTACACTTAAGCGTTTTATATTTAGAAGAGGTAAATGTGCTAAGTTGTATTCTGATAATGCAACAAATTTTGTGGGTGCAAATATAGAACTTAAAAAAATGTTTAATTTGGTGTGTAAACCTGATGAGGCACTTGCAAGTTATATGGCCTCTGAAGGAATAGATTGGAAATTCCTCCCCCTAGAGCCCCAAATTTTGGAGGTCTCTGGGAGGCAGGCGTTAAATCTTTTAAGTTCTATTTAAAGAGAGTAGTAGGTAACATTAGATTAACATATGAAGAGTTTTTCTGACCGTGATTATCCAAATAGAGGGGATGTTAAATTCTCGTCCTCTTGTCCCATTATCTTCTGACTTAGATGATTTAAATGTATTGACTCCTTCTCATTTTTTGATAGGTAGATCAATTACATCAATTGTTGAGCCTGATTTAACTAATTTAAATGAAAATAGGTTGGATAATTGGCAGAAAATTACAAAAATAATTCAATTAATTTGGAAAAGGTGGAGTGTAGACTATTTAAATAGTTTGCAGCAGAGAAATAAGTGGCATTTCGAGAAAAAGAATGCTAAAATTGGAGATATGGTTATAATAAAAGGAGGATAATTTACCTTCATGTCAATGGTCATTAGGTAGAATCAACAATATTTATCCAGGAAAGGATTCTAAAGTAAGAGTAGTGGAAGTCAAAACCACTAGAGGTATATTTAAGAGACCCATTTCGAAACTGTGCATTCTACCAATTGAAACAGTGTGTGTGTGAAGTAGCATATATAACCCTTCAGATAGTAATGTTTGTGTGTAGAATAGTAATTTTTTTAAAATTCTGTGTGATTTATCAATTGCTTTATACATTGTCTTCATTTGTATGTTGTTTTGTTTGTATTTTGAAGTATTGTATTTCTGTGTGTTATCTTTATGATTATGTTCTGTGTAAATCTTGCATGTTGAAAAACATTGCAAGGCCGGGCGGCATGTTCAGTGTACGTATGTAAATGTAGAGCGCCCTCTAGCGCTCAGAGTGTCTAACGAATCTGTGTAACCTCTGACTCCATCGAGTAAGGAGTCAAATCGAGCGAGCTGAGCAACAAGTAATAAAAACTACAGTCCACTTACTGAGAGAGACCTTTTTTTCTTGAGTTTTACTTGTGTACCCAACAGAGACTATTTAGTATTATTATTTTTCAACAGATGGCGTGGCTTGTCCATGTAAATGAAATGTTTTTCATCCGGGTTTTTCTATGTGGAAGAGACAAATAAATATGCTAAACAGTGCATCCAATCCAGTGTTGCAAGACAATTCTCAAAGAGTAAATTTTGGGTAGAAACTACTGTGGAAGAGTTGCGTGTATTTTTCGCTCTTAATATACTTCAAGGAATTGTAAAGAAACCTGGAATTGATCATTATTGGAGCAAAAGATATTCAACTAATACGCCTTTTTTCTCTAAAATAATGCCTCATCACCGATTCTGCCTTTTGCGACGCTACTTGCATTTTTCTGATAATGCAGCATTTGACCCACAAAACCACACGGGCCCAAAATTAGAAAAAGTTTGGCCAGTTCTGAAACATCTCAATGAGAAATTTAGTGAAACGGTGACACCAGAGCGAGATGTAACAGTTGCAGAATGTACTTGAAAAAAAGAAAACATTTATAGGGGGTAAAATAAAAAATGTTGTAAAAGCATTAAAAGTGAAAAAAATAATAAAAATTCTTAATATTCTTATTCTATTAAGTATGGTACTTAATTATATACAATAAAAAAATATGCTTTTTTTGGAAGCATTTCTGGTAAAATAATTGACCTCTTAAAGGGTTAATCAATGTTTAAAATAAACATTGTGATTTTTTTTATTATTAAGGCAGTGTTTCTCAAACTGTAAGGCACCCCCCTTTGGAGGGCGTGATTGCTCTACGAGGGGGCGCGAGCCCATTGAAAAATCAAAAACAAAAGATTATTTAAAAAATTAATTTACTGAAAGTAAACAACAAAATATATTCTGGCATAATAAAAAACAAAATGCGCATTTACAGTGATATATTACACTTATAAATATATCAGAACTACACAATGTATTTTATAATTAATTTAACAATCATAAGTTAAGAACAAGTTTAAATATTTAACAGTGACCCCATGGGATTGTCATATATAAAATTATATTCAAAAATTAACACTTATCTTTATAATTTGTACGGCTTATAATTTAATCCCCTAACTGCCGATTAAAGTTTACGAGATTTGTTTTCCTGGTAGGAATGCGTATGGGGTGTTTGGGGGGATGAAGAATAAAGAAGAGCACAAATAATCGGAAATAGTAAATCTTTGACAAACATTGTCAAGGTCCTTTTATTGCATTCCAAAGCCTTCAGAATAATTAAAGGGTGTTTTTTAGAGGTATAGAACTTTAAATTGCAATAAAACAACGATGTATTATGCGATTGACATGAATTTTTTTTATTCGAAAGATAATCGTGTGGCATTACATTTCAAATATGATTTCTGTATGATATGAAGCACTGTATTAAGATGAATAAATGAACTATTTAAAATAGGACATAGATGTTCATCACATTGGGATCTAAATAAAATACAATTCTCTTGCATTTATCTTTTGGAAATTCTGTAATAAGCAACTGCACAAAATATATCCTTAGTTAGAAATTACATACTTTTTATTTAACAGCTTTCATACTATTAGTTATTTATTACGCACCAATTAATATGAAATTATAAACTACTGAGAGAGACTAATACAAGCTTAACATTCTTTTTGATTCCTGAATCGAAAGAGTTCTTTTTCGACTTTATGCAGACTAGAAAATATTGTGTCTTTTACATCCTGCTGCATGAAGAATGTTTTCGTAGTCTCCAAACAACGTAAGCCATTAGAAAATATAACATTTTTCATATGAAATTTCAATATAAATTTCTACATCAGAATCGCTATTCATTGCTCTGACAAATCAAACATTTCCTGAACTTGAGATGCACAATGACTCATCTGCACCTATAAAGTCTAATACCGGGCTAAAAGATTTCCCCGTTGATATTTGCAGTTTATAAGAGTGTTTTTCTGTACCGGACAAAAAGGATACATTTTTTGAAAAGGAATCTAATTTTTTCAATTCCTACTATTAACTCGCACTCTATATATATTTATTTATTTATCTTGGTGGAATTTTCAATCGTTAATAAAATATATTTTAAAGCGCTCAATTGAGCTTAAGTTTTATATACAGGATTATTTTGGATGAGAATACAAAAACTTTTAGTTATAATTAATAAAAATTAATTGATTAAAAGTAATTATTTAAAGAATTAACAAATATAACAACGTTGGCGGCTTAGCGACAATTTTGGCGTCTTGTGTCAAAATTGAAAAGGTTTTTTTCTCACATTTTAAAGCATTCAGTTGAATTGAAATTTTATATTCACGATTTTTTTTAATGACAATACGATACTTTAATGATAATTAATAAAAATTAATTGCCACTTAATGTAGTGATTCTGTCCTATGTATATGCATATTTATATTAATTGTAACTATGACTGTGACGTCATTCACCTGCATTACCTTACCAAACAATCAGATCACTTAAACTAACTCAGTGAACTTTGTTTTTTCCCACTCAGGTCTTCCACTTGTCAGCACCATAATACATTATCAGATAGGGGATGGAGGATCTATTGCAGATTCACATCCCTGTGACATGAAGGAACGTGAATTGTAACTATTTAATAAAAAAAAAGTAGCTAAAATTAAATTTTTCTTTGGTCTAAGTAGGAATTGCTTCCTGTACAAACTTGTTTCTAATACAAACTAATTAAAAAAATTCATTCATTCGGGGTTTACAATTCGTTAAATAGCGATGTTTTCCACCATTTTAATCGGGGAAAAAAACAATTTGCTTAATCGCGAAATATTTTAAGTACAAGTTCGTTAAATCCGGGTCCGACTGTATATGCATATACACACGTACATACAAGAGAAAAATTTGATACTTAAAATAATTGTAATTGTGAATAAAATTTTTCTACTATGTTATTACATTAATATATTTAAATGGAATTTAAAACGTATTTTAGAATTATGGAAATAAAATTCTTAGAAAACCCTTTAATTGTAAGGAACATACACGTAATTTGTAATAAAATAGTGTTGAAAACTTAATAGAAATAGAGGTAGATATTTAAAAAAAATTAAAAGGACTTCTAGGTAGTAGTTACTACTTTCAGAATAAAAGTTTCAGCAAAGAATGTATGCTTAAACAATTTTCAAAAGTTTTAATACATCAAAAAGTAATGAAAATATGTGGAAATATTGTAACTTTAGATCCGAATTCAAGGTTGTAAAAGAGAAATTAAGGTCACATTCAAGCCTTTAAGCTCGAGATATTCAAAAATAAAATATTTTTAAAAATTTTATTTTCTAAAATTCGTTATTCTTCGTAACTAAGTTCGATTTTTTTAACATCTTTCCGAGTTTCAGAACCCATTAATATAATGTCATTTCTAATTAAGGAAAATGACAAGTAAAAATCTGAAAAAGTGCTTTAAAAATTAGAAAGAACTTGACACACATTAAATTGTTCGTATACGTAAAAGAAAATGAGATGAAAGTTGCTTGGAATACAAGATTATTTTTAATATAAATAAAAGAATAAAACTCGAATTATTCATTAGCTTGAATGTTACGCAAGATAATTCTTTTTTACTCTTGCTAAATTCTTGAAAGTGAATTTACAGTTTTTTTGCATTATGATTAGTGTCTTCTTAGTCCTTTGTATACTATAGCATTTGTAAAATGAAGTAAAATTTATAGTGACTTTCATACTTTACTATAGAATTAAGATTGACTAATATTAAATTATAATTTTTCCATTCAGTTACTTTTTCTCAGTATTTTGAGATTTTCCCTTCGATTCATGATACAAAATGTTTGCAGAGTTACAGTACATATATATTGCATAGTTTTGCAGAATAATTAATAAAAATCACGAAAAAAAAACCGCTACAAGTGTTTGTTAAAGTATTGATTCTACCTACGATTTTAAAAAGTTATTGTGTTTTATTGTGTTACACAGAATTTAAAATTCTGACTCTTTATTATTCAAATTCCACATTTCAATATCATTTATAGTGTAATATATCATTTTTAAATAATGACAAATAACTATTTATTAAAATGTAATCCCTTAAAATATTTCGAATGTGTTGTTGTCTCTAATGTCACCTGTCTGACTCGGTCAGAACGAGGCCCACTAAATTCATCGTGGCAAGGGGCTAGAGATACGCCTGTCGTTAGCCTTGGCCACCATACAGGTGACAGTGCAATTTGCTCGAAGAAATTCCCGAAGGGACGATAGATGGCGACACCTGCCATCTACCACCTCCACAATTTTGGCATGGAAATGAAGGGGAGGGAAATATTCTCTAGTCCCCTGCACCCGTGATTCAGTCCAAAAGAGATTTTCGGACCCACTGATTTAACGAGCACGTACTCCATGTGTACTCGGAGAGTATTTGGGGGCATCGGGCATCGAACCCATACCTTCTAGTCTGGAGTCCGATGTTTTAACCACTAGGCTACCCACGGCCATATTTCGAATTTAAATATTGAAATAGGAAACTATTTACCAAAATCTATTTATTTTAATAATGTTATTTTAAACCTGAAAATCATTTTTCAGTATAAAAATTTCACTTCAACTAGATTTCAAATTGAAATTATGCTTATTAAATAACATAAAATGTTTATTAAAAAGCGAAAGAATCCTGCATTTATCTTTGACTCTTACGTTCTAAAATTTCAATAAAGGAAGCTCAAACAGCATAATTAGATTTAATATCACCCTTTTCTACTTTAAATTTGGTGTAAATTAGCTTAGTTATAAAGTTGCATGAAAAATAAACTGGAGAGTATGTAACGGGTTGTAACGTGATTCTGTTCCTTCGATTAATCTCCGAGGTTGCCATTTATTAATTGAATGATTTGAGAATCTCGCCTTGGGGAAAGGAACTATAATATGTTAATATTGCTATCGAAAAACATCTAAAGAATGAAGAAGAGGAGATTCTGATTAGAAGGTATGATAGTGAATTTTTCTTGTTTTGATTAGAATTTGAGAGTTAGCTTGAAGACTACCAACTAGATACTAAGTCGTCTTAAGAGAAGTCAATGTCTGGATTTCTTCAGATATTCTAACCTCCTTGGCCATGTCTCAAAATTGTTCTTTAAGGTATCCGACTACGTTCAGAACAGTGATTTTAAAAAGCGCATAAATGGATAATTTTTAGGATATTTAGTGTCACTTAGATTAGAATACATGTATAAAATTGCGTTAAGGACACATTTTGACAAAAACAATTATTTAAATACAATATTTCGGCAAAAAATTAACTTGGAATAATCTTTTTCAAAATGTTCTCCTTTTGTGATAAAACACTTCTATTATACTAATATTTTACCTGTATATAGCTCACACCTCTGTACAGAGGCTCAACTATGATTTTTGAAAAATTCACTTTATTTTCAGAGTTCCAACCCATTGAAATAATTATCGTCGTTTTTTTCTTAAAATTTCTCCCCTCTGTTGTCGTAAAATATGGATAAACCCACTTCTAAGTTATATATTTCAAAAATTCTAGTTGAGCCTCTGTACAGAGGACTCAGCTAAATACAGGCAAAATATTATTATAATAGAAGCATTTTTCACAAAAGGAGAATATTTTGAAAATGGCGCATTCTATGTTCAATTTTTGTCAAAATATTGTACTCAAATAATTTTTTATTGTAATGCTATTCATAAAATAATTTTATATACATTTTCTAATCTAAGTGACACTAAATATCATAAATATTATTCATTTATACGCTTTTGCGAAATCATGGTTCCGAACGTAGTCGGATACCTCAAATTAAAGGGAATATTTATTATTTTGAATATAGTCAGAGAGAGTTAATTTTGCTCCTATTGCATATTTATTTCTGAGATTGCCTGAGATTTGTTTAAATAAAGCTGTTGAGTTTTACACTACCTCAAGCGTCATACACTTTATAAACAAACGCTAAGGGAAACTTACTCTTATATTTAGATATTTCTTTAAATTTCTAGGGAAATACCTGATGGAATCTTATGCAAAATTGGACACGTAAAGAACTTGTTCATTTCACTATTTTAGACAGTATTTAAATTATTTGTGAAATTAGGAAATCCCCAACAAGTTGAGGAAAAATATAAACATTTTTTTTAATTATATCCTTTGTCATTTTGAAATTTTTTAGTTATTATCTATCTAAAATTCCAAATCAAATTTTACAAAACATATAAAAATATTGATAATATATAAAAAAAATTATTCTTAAAAATTGTAATTTAAATGGAAGTATTTAATATTATATATTGAATGATGCATGATCATTTAAAGAAAATAGCGTTTCCTTTTGTTTGTGCGAAGTATATCAACATTTTTCGTTCATAATTTTGTGGCGAATGACACGGAAGAACTTGTATAAAACATATAACTGAACATATATGTGTGACGATTTCGAAAGAATATCAATTTCAATATGTTCGTGTGTGATCAACTGAATTTCTATCACTTTTTGAAACTAATTGGATAAGGGTTTTTTTTCCCAAATCGACATTTGTAATAAAAAATGATAAGATTGTTAAATTATATATGTATATAATAGGTACAAATTTTTAAGCTAGAAATACTTCTGTTGTTATACTTTTGGTTAAACAAAATCAAAAGATTTTAATTAGAAGCTTAATAAAATATTATTGCTTTAAAATTAGGAGCATGAAAGAAAATAAAGCGTCATAAAATCCTTTTGTCTTCGTGATCATGACGTATAATATCTCTTCCGGAACTTTTTTTGATGGTTTGTAAAAAGAAAAGAAAAATATATCTTTTAGTATTTAATTAAACAGCATTTTCATTTTAAAATTCATAATTTAAGTGTGAAAAAAGATTGACTTAATCATGGCAAGCTTTTATAATTAATCATTAATTTAAGAAAAACTACCAGCGAAGAGCAAATTAAAAGATGAGAAAGATAAAAATAAAGAGGCCTTTTTTTAAACTATTTATTTTTATTTAGAAAAAGAACTGAAGGGCTTCATAATGAATAAAAGGAGGAGAAGAGGTTCTCACGTTTTTCATCCAGGATAAAAAATACGTTGAAAAATTCATTAACGTAACGTCAAAAAAAAAGAAGTCCTTAATATATATATATTTACACACACACAGCCTGAACTGTTTAGGTGACAGCGAATAGTTTGGATCCGTGGTTGCTAAGCCGTAAATACTGTATTAATATATATTGAACCATAATGTAATCTCCAATATTTTTTTTAATTTTACGAGTGATTTCAATTTGCCTCGAAGGAAAAGTAAAACAATTTCTCCACTTGAAACTTTCATTAAAACGTACATGAAATTTTTCCTTTGTATAAAATTTATTTAGAAACTTTATTGAGAACAGCTTTGTTATAAACAAATGATATAATTTACCTCAAATTACAGAATAACTTGCTAAATTCAAGAAATTAATATTATGTATGTGACGAAGTAGACTATTTTTACACTTTGGAAATCAATTTTATGTTACAAAAAATATCTGAAAAATATTTAATACAAAACTTCACTCACGTACACACCGCAAAATTTAAAGAGTGTGATTTAACGAGAGTGTATAGTTTATCGTTATTCTACAATACTATTATTCGCATTAGTCAGATTCTAACGAAAGTCATGTGTAGAATCGATGGGTTCAGGAGATTCATACTAAACGTCATACCGGATTACAACGGTCTCCCACTACTAACGCTTGAGAGGACAGATATGTTGTTAGGTGAACTTCAAAAGATTTTATAGTCGCATCAAGAAGATGGGCATGTTTGCAGAACCCCAAGTATACCCACGTACAGTACGACAACGTCTGGAGTAACATAGACTGCCCAGCGACCGTTATCGCGGTTTCCCTTGTGATGAATCTATACGGCACTTTATCACTAATACACTTGGGCGTCTTTGGGGATTGCAAATTCACGTATATTTCCAACCCGCTCTAAAAGGAGAAAACAGGATATGCAAATGAATCAAAGTATATAAGGAGAGTGTAGTAGGTTAGCAAAGAAGGCTATTGAGCCAAGAGATACATAGACGGAGCGTTAAGAAGATTCAAGTTGATTGTGTGATTAGTTTCTGGCTGATTATCAGCAGCGATCTACATTCGGAAAGTTGAGCCGACTAGAAAGGAGTGAAGTAGTAAAAGTCAGGTGATATTTAAACTTCATTTATCGGATAATAAGAGTAAATAAAGAATAGAGTTAGTGGAAAGTTAACTATTGCTAGTAATTCAAATTGCGTATATCTCTCAGTCCTCTTATTCCGGTAAACCCGTTCGATATTGAGTTTGATAGTCGATTAGTATCATATTTAGTGATTTAATTTAATAATAAAGTTCAATCCCATTGACGTAGACACATTGATTCATACTTATATTTAGAAGGTTGATAATTGATTCAAGTGAATAAATATTATATGTTATTGTAAAAATGTCATCTGGTAATTATTTGCTTCGATTCAATCTTGGTGTCCAGGGTGGAACCCAGGGGAGTTTCCACACCATTGAGTTTACAGCTCAAGGACACCTGGCGACAATGGTGCGCCTGGAAAAGACTGGGTCTAAGAATGGCACTATGTCATCTTTTTAGATGAGGCGCAACTATACGCACAACATCATGATAAGTCGTGTTTGGACGCATCGACAAGAATGTACGTGACCTGTGTATTCATACGGCATTGCCTTACGTATCAGCGTCTGATGGGATAGTATGAGCAGTCATTGTGTGCATTCAATGGCACACACCAGAATTTTCCAGGGGGAGGTCCAACGTTGAAAGTCCATTATTCTTGTATCATACACTAATACGCCGCCAAACATTTCTTTTGATTTTGTCGATTGTCGGGAACTAAAAATAGTAAATAATAAATTATTTAATGAATAATTAGTATTTATTTATAAAATTAGTTATTCATAACAAAGAATTAAATTTTGAGCACTATATATGTAAGATTATAATCAATCGGAAAAAAATCAAGGGTGATGTAGGAAAGGGAGATCCAGACCTGGGGATCCCCCTTGTGTGCTCCACCGAGTGCATGACAAGAACTTTCTGAGGTCTTAGGGCTGGTAGCTACTCTTGAGACCTCGGAGACGTCCCCTTTTTTAGCAGGATAATACAAAACCTAAGGTTCTTTCATATCCTGATGTACCTCAACACGGAGAGTGTTCGATTGTTGTCCGGGTCAGCATGTTCACCAAATCTCTCACCCAATGACATCTTGGCTCTGGGTTGCTGAGGAATTGAACAGCCACGGCTCTACAGCAATTATGAGAGATGAACTGTGGCAGACGTGCAGTGACATGAAATGAGTTACCCATATCTGTCATACAACACCAATTCGACAGGTTGCCTAATCGTGTTACAGTTATTTTAGATAAGAGAAGCAAAACAACTATTTGTACCTATTTTTGATCCCAGTATATCTTCAAATTGCCTACAAATATAATCACGTTTTCTTCTTTTTATGTTTTATACGTACAGTAAGTAAAGTTTTGCTATTAATGTCAAGAAAAGTTTATGAAGAAATGGGGATACATTTGAATGACTCAAAGAGATGGTAGAAATACGTACAGAAAATTCATGCAAAATTTAATAATAAACGAAATTCAGAAATATATGCTAATGTCACGTGTCGTTTTAAAGAGTCAAAAAAGACTCGAATGTCTGAACAATTGAATTTATCTTGTTAATTTCTTTCTTAACAAAGTAGAATCTCAAGGTTTTAAAACTGATTCGAGACACGAAACATCCCTTTAGAAATCGTATGCAGTGAAATACTTTTTTTCCTAGAAATTCTTAAGAATTGAGCATTACTAAAAATCAATATATATACCATTTTTATTACATATTGACCTTTTTTAAAACTGAATTGAAACATTTATTTACGTAGGTTGTTCAATAAGTAATAAGACTAATTTTACTGCCACAAAACCACTCATCGGAATGTTAATTTCTTTGGCATAAGAAAAGTTTGTTTTCTGTATTAACAAAAGCTACCGATGGATGGCGTGTACAGGCTCGTATTCTTGAGTATCACGTGATCGAACTGAAGCGTGTTTGTGGGTACCTACGAGACACGCCCAGTTGTCGAAATGGAAGCAAAAATCTGCAAAAATCAGCATCGGACACCTTTGATATGATACGATATGATTAAATACTGGAACAAGAAGACAACAATATCTTAAAACGCTTTATCACAGTAGACGAAGCTTGGTTGTATTACTATTATCCAACCATAAAACAACAAAGCAGTGAATGAAAACATCCATTCTTCACCTACTCTCAAGAAAGCAAAAACTGTTAAATCAGCTGGTAAATGTATGACCATATTTTGTTTATTATGAAGGAATTGTGCATCAACATGCTGTCGAACCCGGTACTACCGTAAACGACTCGTACTACACAAATGTCCTGCGAACAATGGTACAGCACGTTAAAAGGAAACGTTCATTGCTTCGAAATGGCTTTCTATTGCAACATGACAATGCCCGACCACATATTGCTCGTTGTGTACTGTATGTTTCGCAGCAGAACAACGCGTAGAGATTTTACCATACCCTCCATACAGTCCTGATCTCACTCCATGTAAATTTTGGCTGTTTCCTCAACTTAAGAAAGCATTACAAGGCAAAAGTTTTGCAAGCAACGAAGTATAAGTAAAGGCTGCGTAGGCGGTTTTGAAACAGCTCTCACAAAATGTTACATGTTTTTAAGAAGTGGACAGAATTTTGGGATAAATGCATTAAGTACCACGGAAGTTATTTTGAAAAAAACAATGTAAATGATGACGATTAAAAATATTCTGTTCTTTTTTTTTTTGTAATTTTAGTCTTATTACTTATTTAACAGCCCTCGTATTTCATATAGATCATGTTATGGTGTGAATTGTATTTTGGATCCCATTACATATAAATGAAAATTTTCGTGAGACATTAATTAGAAATGCATAAAGGATAATCAGCTTCTTAATTTTTTAAATTAAAAATTTTAATATTTTTATATATTTATTCTAATTATTGTATAGCGTAAAAATTCTGGCTTAAACAATATGAGATGAAATTTATCTTATACTTTATCATAAATTATTACACAAAAAACACTATAGCAATAACAACATAAATATACGTAATGTAATTCATGTACAATAACGTCACATTGCAGTAATCATTCATTGCAATAGCGACATTTATATCTATGATGTTATTTGAATCTTATAGTGACTTATTATTGAAATATTTTGTTGTAATCTGTTAAAAATTTCAGATTACTTAGAGCAAAACTACAAACACATTTGAAAAGAATCAATACAAACATAACACGGCTACCACTGTAAGTGCATAGACTATCACAGACTGGGTTATAAAAATAGTTACTTTTATTGCAGATTAATCAATTTATGATCACTTTATGATTGATTCAACAACCTTAGGAACAGTCATTATTTAAGCTTATAAGATTATAAAATGTATACTTATCTCTCGATCTGTTTGTAGATCACTTGTCAGCTTTTTCATAAACTACTATGGTCCTCTTAAAATCAACTTTTCTAGTATTTCCCCTTCTCCGAATGGCAATTATAGCTTGAATACTAACTCCAGAAGTAACGGCTTACTACTCATGTTTCACGATCTACGATTAGCTTTAACACACCCCTTGCCAGTATTTAAATAGTATTTACATTACCATAAAACAAGTCTTCTCTACAAACGGCGGTTTTAAACACTCAAATCACAGTTAAAGAATAATTTCTCCAAGAGGATTAATTGAAGGATTGGAGATAGAACCTGTCACATACGTAAAAATAAAATAAATTCTAATAAACTTTTTTATAATGTCTTTAAACACGAAAAAATATTTCAATCCCTTCAGATTTGGGTTAAAAGATTTTCATTGTATGTATAAAGGCATCCCAAAGATCAAATACAGGTCAGTGTAAGCATTTATACACTGTTGTCTAGAATGAAAGGACTAATAATATAACCTGAGAAAAAGATGTAATTTTTTTAAAGAAAGCATATAGTATGCATTAAATTCAGATACATTTAATTAATCCTAGAAAATATGAGTCATTTTACTCTTCCCAAACCTGATTATAAGTATTGTCATATTCGTTTTTTAAAACAGAAACATTGAAATGAACCTCATCCTAAATTGAAGCAGGATGTGAGATTGTAATCAAGGAAAATTGTTGTCAATGCGGACTGAATTGATTCATAAAATACATAAACATATTTAACTGTACACTTTTCGATCAATCAATAATCATTAACGAAATTTACGTATAGTGAAGAAGGGGAGGGAATTTCTTCCCATACAATTTGAATTCATTATCATTTGCATATTATATAAGACATTCTTTGATTTTCCATTGTATAAAATTTGTGCAGAGGAAAATTATGATGAGAAGCTTTTTAAAGCAGTTTAGCGTGCAATCTCATTACGAAAGATTAATTCAATAGAGGTATAATTCCGTAGGATCAAATAGAGAGCTTTTTTTTGCCAGTAAAAAAAGCGTTTTTTATGTATGATTTATTTTTAAAAAGGCTCTATTTTTATATAAATATGATCAAATGAGTTGTATGTATTCTTAAATCTTGAATTTTCATTAAAAAAAACTTAAATGAAAATTGATTTTTTCTATCTAAGGGATTATATGTTTATTTTATTAAGGTATCCGACTACGTTCGAAACCGTGATTTTAAAAAAGTGCATAAATGGATAATGTTCATGATATTTAGTGTCATTAAGATTAGAATACATGCATAAAAATGTTTTAAGGACATTTTGACAAAAAAAATTTATTTAAATATAATATTCTGCCAAAAAATAAACTAAGAATAACCTTTTTTCAAAACGTTCTCCTTTTGTGAAAAATGGTTCTATTATAATAATATTTTGCCTGTATATAAAGCTTAGCCCTCTCTACAGAGGCTCAACTAGAATTTTTGAAAAATTCACATTATTTTCTGAGTTATTACCAATTGAAATAATTATTCGTGTTTTTTTTTCTTAAAACTGCTCCACTCTGTTGTCGTAAAATATGAATAAACCCACTTCTAAGTTATATATTTCAAAAATTCTAGTTGAGCCTCTGTAGAGAGGTCTGAGATATATACAGGCAAAATATTATTCTAATAGAAGCATTTTAACAGAGGGAGAACATTTGGAAAAAAGATTATTCTAAGTTAATATTTTGCCAAAATATTGTATTTAAATATTTTTTGTCAAAATGTATTTAAAACAATTTTATGCACATATTCTAATCTAAGTGACGCTAAATATCATGAAAATTATCCATTTATGTGCTTTTGAAAATCACGGTTCCGAACGTAGTCGGATACCTTAATGTGAATAATTTTCCATAAAATTCAAGGTGGAAATAAAAAAAATCTACATAAAAGAACTAACATTGTATTTAAAATAGAATAAGTGTAAAAATCTTAAAGTACTTTTTATTTTTAAACAAGGTATAAAAGTTACGTTTGCATTGAATTTCTATATTCCTTCCATGTATGTAAGAATATACATAAAAGTTTTACTTTTAAATCACATTATCTTATTAAAATACATGTAAATTTTGTGTACTTTGTAGCAGGCTTAGGGTGTAAAATGGAATGTATACTATAGTTGCAACAAGATTCATCTTTCAACTATACTAGTTGTCTTACATTTATTCAAACAATTATTATTTATCATGTTTAAAAAGTATTAAGTATTTATCAAGTTCGGAAAAATTACTAATTATGTGTTCAGGAACTTTTTCATAGGATATCATAAGGAGGATGCTTCAAACAGTGGTTATTAAGATATAGTAATAAATACGAGAGAAAAAATGAATATAATATCTTACTGAGACCTAATCATTGGCAACAAACGTCGTAAATTTGTACCACGTTCAAGTTACAAGAATGGCACCTGAATGGGAATTGCACCTATCTAACACTCCCATTATACCATGGGGGATTTTAAAGCTCGACATTTTTTGACGGGAAATATTTTATTAATTCTTATGACGGGTCTTTAGAAGAATCAAACAAGAACTAGAACTTGACTGATAAAAAATCTTGTAACTGCTATCACAAAAGAGCCCCCTTCCCTCTCCAAAAGAATTTGAAAATTATCATTAGCTGTATGGAGGAAAGAATGTGTAATGGACTGGAAGCAACTTTAGAGAAATGGGGAAAACTTCATTAGATGATTGTATTAAAAACCTATTATTCAAACAAATAATGACACTCTAAGACTAGCAAAATAAATTCTACCTCTTTTAATTTCAGAAAAAATTAACTGAAGTAGCCCATATATATATATATATATAAATTCTCTATATAACACTTAACTTTTATTTTTCGTTACATCTTCAAGTATTAAATTAAACACCCTTTTATTTCTCCTAACAGATGGTCCAAACAGAACACTTCTAATCCCAGATCATTATTTTTATATTCCTATATGTTAGCATTAACTTTCAAGTATAACTCATAAAATCCTTAACACATCTGGACATAAGTGGTAAAGCCACTTAGACTTCATTTTGGAATCTTTTTATCTCTGCGACAGACGTGTAGATTGCTCGCTGAATAAAACCATTTTTAAAAAACCTTGGTGTTGACTTGAAAGACATATCATATATATACATATAAACTGCTCAAAATAATTAAAGGATATTGCGGTTTTAGGTGGATCTTGTGGCTGGGAAACTTTTTTGATGATTGATACATGGTCGACAGACGTAGTACGTTATATGAGAATAAATTACACATGTTTGGCAGAAAAAAATGTATTTTAGTGCGCATTTGTGTACAAAAGGAAAAAAACACAATTTCTGCATATGAGAAAAAAAGAATAAAAAAAGGTGTTTTCTTCAAAGGAAATAATTTTCAGTAGGGTGTATGGTTTCCACGGACGGCCAGCAACGTTGAGCTCCTTTGAGGCACGGAGTCAATGAGGCTATTAATCACGAGTTGGGGTATTCTATCCCACTCTTCCAGAAGAGCTCTTTCCAGTTCTTGGAGACTTTGTGGGGGTGGTTGGTGGCCAGTAACTCGTCTTTCTAGAGCGTCCCAAACGTGCTCTATTGGATTCATGTCTGGAGAACACGCTGGCCATTCCATTCGTACGATTCCTTCCTCGAAAAGTGAATTCTTCCCCAGGTTAGCACGATGTGGCCCGCAGTTATCTTCCATTAAAATGAAGTCATCTCCAATTGCTGCAGCGTAAGGGACTACAATAGGTCTGAGGATCTCATCCCTATATCGGCGAGCAGTCAGAGGTCCATCTCGAATGATGTAGAGGTCTGTGTGCCCGTCAATGGAGATGCCACCATACACCAACACTCCCCCACCGCCAAATCTGACACTTTCGTGCACGAACGCAGGATTATTCCTACTGCCACGGTCCCTCCAGATGAAAATACGCCTATTATCCGGAAGAACAGAAAAATGGGACTCGTCAGAAAAAAGAACATTGCTCCATTCATTTCTCCTCCAGTTCACATGCTCTGTTGCCCACTCCCTGCGGTCGCGACGATGCCTTGATGTTAGTCTAACACATACCATAGGTCGGCGAGCATACAGACCTACACCATGGAGCCAGTTTCGGACAGTCTGAGTTGAAACCGTGGTGCCAGTAGCCGAGCGGAGGTGTTGTTGGAGAAGAGTAACGTTCATATTTCGGTGTCTCCGAGCCGTTAACACTAAATAACGATCTTCATTGGGCGTTGTTGCCCGTCTGCGACCTTGTCCTGGTCTTCGGCCTGACTTCCAGTCTCCAAAAAACGGTTCCAGATCCTGGAAATCACATTTTGTTACACTCCAATGGCTTGCGCTACTTCGTCTTGAGTTTGTCCCCTTTCTAATCTAGAAACATCTCTCCAAGCTTTTGAATCGGTTAAGTGACTTCGCTGAGACATCGTACTCATCGAAACAAAGCAGTCACTGAATGCCGATCATCCTTGTCTTCATTTCAGTTGAAAGTCAAATTTCATTCGCTGGCACTGAAGCGACGTTTTTGACGTCGAACTCAAAATTAGCATACTCCACAGATTGAAAATCAGAAAAATTTGCATTTGTGATTATCTTCTTCCATTTTCGGCAAAAAAAATTCGCTTATATCTTTATTTTATATAAAACTTACAATATCCTTTAATTGTTTTGTGCAGTGTATATTATATATATATATATATATATATATATATATATATATATATATATATATACACTGCTGGACAATTGCTAAGGACGGATCCCAAATTGCTATGTAGCATAACATTAAGCGAGACATGAGGCCTAGTAGGATAAAATATAGTTGCCCCACTGTTCAGACATTAGAATAAAGAATATTTATTGTTCTGGAAAGTACAAAAACTGTGAAACATCTGAAAGAAAAAAATGTTCATTTGATCTGCGTACGAAGAAATGGAACAATGCATCTTAAAGTCAGCAGGCACCTTAAAGAAAGGTATCAGTACGGAATATGTCCACCGTGGAGTGTGATGCAACATTCCACTCGTCGTACCATACTTTGCACAACATTATCCAGCAGCTGTTGAGGCAATTTATCCCATTCCTCTGTGAGTGCACGGATGAGGGTGTTCTTGTTTGTCGGAGGATAGTTTCGACCAGCAACTTGCCTCCCCAAAGAATCCCACACATTTTCAATGGGGTTTAGATCTGGAGAACGCGCTGGCCATACGAGACGTTGAATACCCTCGCTGTCTAGACAATCCTGAACAGTGAGTGTTCGATGACATGTTGCGTTGTCGTCCATAAAAACAAATTTATCACCGACAGCACCACGGAAAAGACGAACATGAGGAAGTAGAACTTCATCAATGTATCGTTGGCCCGTCATAGTCCCATTCGCAACCACATGTAGGCACGTGCGGCCATTTATCATGATGCCGGCCCACACCATGATACTGCATGTCGGATATCGATCCTTTTCCTGGATATTTTCTGGACGATAAGCAGTACCACTTTTGCGCCAGATCAGTTGGCGTCTACAGTCCGATGACAGACTGAACCTACTCTCATCTGAGAATAGTACGCATGCCCAGTCCTGTTCAGTCCAATTGTGATGCTCACGACACCATTGCAAACAGGCAGTACGGTGCTGTCTGGTCAATGGGACACACACAACAGGTCTGCGTGCGTATAGCCCTCCTCCCCTCAAACGTCTGGCAACAGTTTTTCGGGAGATATGCTTTCCTGAGGCAGCAAGAAACTGATTTGCCACCTGCTGAGCTGTGGTACGCCTGTTCCTTTCTGCTGATAGGACGATATATCTGTCTTCTACAGGCGTCGTACTTCTAACACGACCTCCCCCGTGCCGTCTACTACACATTCCAGTAGTTTTAAATAACTTTCACAGCCGTGAAACAACGCTGTGAGCGATGTCGAACTCCCTGGCAACATCTGTTATTTTTCGCCCTTCTTCGATCTTTCCAATAATTCGGCCACGCATAAAATCATCTATGTGATGTCGGAAAGACATGCCAAAAATTTTAGGTTCGTCTATTAAATATTTCCTGTAAAACTTTGACTTGAAACAACAACTGTCCACACGCGTCAAAACCTTTAAAGCTCTAATGAACGCTATCACGTGATGAACAGACGTGGAAAAAAATTTGCATACTCATACTTCTTCTTACTAATATCCCGCACTTGTTATAATTTTCCACATTTTGCTTCCTTTCATTTTGTGGTTGCTATGGATGATAGTGTTATCCGTCCTTAGCAATTGTCCAGCAGTGTATATACACACACACGCACACACACACACACACATATATATATATAAAAACGTTTTATATTTACTCTTAAATTTATTTGTACAGCAGAGTCCCGAAAACTCAGCCAAATGTAGACCAAAGGATGGCCCAGTTTTTGAAAATGCTCGGTTATTGAGAATGGGATTTAAAAAATAAGTACAAGTGTTTCCTCAGAAAATATTGTACTGCACTTGTATGCATTGTTTGCTTGAGAATACAACCAAAAAATAAAGTGTCTAAATACCTTCAAATAAAGGAAAAAAGTAAATATTTTGGGTAGGCATGGAACTTTTATTACATGAAAATGAATACCACTGAATGCATAGTATACAGTAATTTAACTGATCAGACACACCTCAGAAAAATACTTAATGACTGTATAAAGCTGTCTATAATAAAATTTAAGAAGCCAACTTCGTAATTACTGGCTACTTTTTCCTAAATAAATGCGTAATGACCTATTGTCTTCCGCATTGCATTCAACGTTTAGGGGCTAGTGGGTCATTTTCGACCTGCAAAGGCATCGCCGAAATATCCGAACTGCTGAATTATCGAGTGTCGAGTTTTCGTAACTCTACTTTATTCGATTAAGATACGAGCATACAAATAAAGATAAAAAATAATCTCATTGTGATTTATTTAAATGAAAAAGTGATAAATAACTTTACAAAACAATCGGTCTTGTTCTAAAAGGATCCAAATACATCGAAATCTCCTTCATTAAGTTATACAAATAAAGGAAAAATATATAAAAAGTGTATAATTTTTTTAAAAAAATTACTGATTTATTAATTTTTAACTGAATCATTTTCCATATTTATATAACAGTTTAATTCTTATTTCCTCCTCATCTACGCACATTTTTCAATTCTCTAAAATTTGCTTCAGGTCCCAAATTCCAAAAACCAGTTAGAAAAGCATTTTTTTTCTTTTGTTGGTTTTGAAAGTTATCTTTATAGATGTTTATGGTTAAATTGATTGTTATATAAAGGAAAGAGAGAATATATAACTAAAAGATAGGTTTTTTTCTACTTCAGTAGTTTCATAGTAAAAATATAATGTAAAATTGAGAGTAGAAAGTATATATATAAAGTATTGCATATATTTGGTATTAAAAGAAATGCTTTTATGATCACAATAAATAGCTTTGTTTCATCTGAGTATAAATTCCTCTGCCTACAAATACTATTAAATAAGTACTAATTTCGTAATACAAAGTTTTGGAAAAAGATTAATAATTGTATTAATTGAACTAATCGAAAAAAGGACAAAATACATTATTTTACAAATTAAAAACAAAATAAACAAAAAAAATGTAGACATATAAAATATTTTTGAAAACAGTCTCATCATAGCTCAGAATTGTTTTTAATCTGAGCTGAATATTTTAATTATGATAT
The DNA here is from genome assembly GCA_019973935.1 of Trichonephila clavipes. NCBI lineage: Eukaryota > Metazoa > Arthropoda > Arachnida > Araneae > Nephilidae > Trichonephila > Trichonephila clavipes. Next base: position 966,839 of record BMAU01000722.1, on the reverse strand, counting down.
CTTATCACTTATAACAAACAGCTCAGATTTTTCTTTAAGTGGTCTTAATTTCCTTTAAAAGGTTTGAATAAGCTTTAAAACTTAAAACTCTCTAAGGCTTTAAAACATACTAAAACTATTCTTGGAAACATGTGTCAAAACATGCTATAAATTAATGCTCTGCTTTTAAAATAAAATTAATGATATTATTATTTAGAACTCAAAATTTCTAACACGCTATGCATTGAATCAGCTTACGTGGAACTTCCTTTTTATTTTTACTATTTGGATTTTTCACTTCTCTTTCATATTTATATTTAAAATGATCTTCAAGAATCCTAAAATATTCAAAAGAAAGCACCCCAATTTAATCCTATCAGACGAATATTTGAGGATTAAATAGTTTCATTATTTCAGAAAGGGAAATAAATAAAGTACTTAGGATTTTTTTCGTTCAGTGCATCAACACTCATTAATCAATGTAAAATACCCTAAATCTTTATTTTCCTACTTAGCATTTGTAGCGCACTGGTAAGCGATTCACAATTAAGGTTAAAAAAGAAGAATTCGCAAACATAAAAAGGAGACTACAGAAAGCGTTTCTTAAAAGAGCTGAGAAAATACGTTTGTTTAATTTAGAAAACGAAAATATTTTTACGTGGAATTGTAGAGAAATTGAAGCAAATGGATAAATAGCGTTTCAGAGAGATGAATCTTTTTTTTTTGTAAAGTAGCAAAGTACAGGTATTACTCGTATGTTTCGAATGGTTTCAGGAATCACTTTTAAAATGCGATTTTGTTTCATCTGCATTTAAAAAGGGATTTTACACATATGAAACACATTAATCAAAAGATTAAATGCCTTTTATGCTTTTGAAAACATTTTGGATGGATGTCCAAGCAATTTTGCTTCACTTTAAAAAGAAACTGACTTATGACCACAATGTTCATTATTTAATTAAGAAATATATGAGAGTTACATATTATGGAATACCATTTACATTTCTAAAAATAACTTTACTGGTTCTTGATAAAAAAAATTCCAACATCTTGACGGATATATACTACAAACGATTCTTAGGAATTGTCACTTGTCAAAAGAAATAACACTTATCTTTTTTGTGTTGTTTAAAAAAATCACATCTATTATTTGTTAAATGAATGTATTATGGAATAATCGGATAATATGGAATAGGTAGTTTAAGATATCCGACTACATTCAGAATCGTGATTTTTAAATGCGTACAAACGAATACTTTAGTAATTTTTAGGGTCATTTAGATTAGAACGCGCGTATGAAATCGTTTTAAGAATATTATTACAATTAAAAATGATTTAAATGCAATATTTCGGGCAAAAAAATAACATAGAATTATTTATTTTTCAAAGATTCTTACTTTATGGAAAATTCTTCTGTAATAATAATATTTTGCCAATATATAGCTGAGACCTCTGTACAAAACCTAAACATGGATTTTTGAAATATATTATTTAGAAGCGGATTTATCCATATTTTTTTTAATACATCAGTATGGAGATATTTTAACAGAAAAACACAACTAATTGGTAGTACTCTGATAATAATAGCAATTTTTGAAAAGTCGTAGTTCTCAAGCCCTTTGGAAAAGTCTTAGCTATATATAAGCAAAATATTATTATTATAGAAGGATTTTTCATAAAAAGATAATGTTCAGAAAAAAGGTAATTCTTTCATTTTTTGCCAAAATATTGCATTTAAATAATTTTTTATTGCAATAATATTCTTAAAACAATTTTATAAGTGTATTCTAATCTAAGTGACATTCAATATAAAAAAAAAATATTCGCTTGTACAGTTTTCCAAAATCACGGTTCCGAACGTAGTCGGATACCTTAAACCATTGGGAAACTAATTAAGGCTTCATAAAACATACTTACTTTTCTATATTCACTCAGGAACATTGCAAATAGCGACCCAAGAAGGAAGCTAAGTACAATCGTGAAACTTTGAAAATAAGTACAACATAATGTGATATGCAAATGATCCCAGTTTTGTGCCAAAACGCATGCTCATACACGCAGAGGAGGCGCTATAATGATATAATGAGGAAGAGGGCAAATTCGAAGATTCATAAACATGACGATTACCCGCCGATTGTAGGAAGACTTTGGTAAGCAAAACATGCCAGGTAAACGTGCTAGAAGACATTTCTCACAGTTAAGTGAGTTTGAGAGACGCCTGATCATCGAGATGAAATTGCAGGCTGGTCGACGCGCCGTGTTGATGGCCAGGTGGATCATTCGGAGGGTACCGTTAGAAATTGTTGGGAGCAGGGGACACGAGAAGGTACCCACGTGCGGAAAACCGGGTCTGGAGCGATCAGGAAGGCCACGAGGAGAGAGGATAGAAGTAACGTGCGGCAAGCACTTGTGGACCCCACAGTGACTCGTTCAACGATACGAGCAGACGTAGACATAGCAGTTGTTCCACAAACAATTTCCAGACACCTTGCAGAAGCAAATCTTAAATCCAAAAGCCCTTTCCGTGCACTCCCTTTAACGCCGGAACATCGGAGACAGCGTCTACAGTGGTGCCAAGCCAGATCAATGGGGAATGCCACAGATTGGCAAAAGGTTGTGTTTAGTGATGAATCCCGGTTTGTTTTGGGGACAGATGATAACCGTGTACGGGTGTGGAGGCGCCCTGTTGAGCGGTACAATTCCCCACACACTGTTCTACGTCACACTGCCCGCACAGCTGGTGTAATGGTCTGGGGGGCATAGCCTGTGATAGCCGGTCCACTTTAATTGTGATGCGTGGAACCTTAACGGGCCACGTTACTTTGATGATATTCTTCGACCCCATGTAGGACCTTTCCTAAATGGTCTCCCAGGGGCAATTTTCCAACAAGATAATGCTCGTCCGCATACAGCAAGAATAGCTCAAGATTTCCTACGTCATTTTCAGACTCTTCCATGGCCGGCCCGCTCCCCCGATTTGTGCCCTGTAGAGCATGTGTGGGATCAGCTAAAACGGCAGATGCCATCGTATCACTCTGTACATGATTTAGAGTTGGCTGTTCAAGATTTGTGGGCCCACTGCCTCAGGACAAAATAAGGTGTCTAATCAACTCAATGCTGGACCGTGTGGTGGCATGTATTGCAGCTGGAGATGGTCTAACGCGCTATTGAAGTTGCCCAGTATTTGTGTCGTTGCATACGCTGTATTCGTTTAATTGTCTTCTTTTTGAGATCAAGTGAAACTCTCATCTATGTCATTATGTGTATTAAATTTCATTTCAATACGATGCTTTCTCCTTGGGTCGCTATTTTCAATGTTCCTGAGTTATACAGAGTGTTTTTTCCAGGTATAGAAGTTTAAGTTGGCATTACTTTCCAAGATGGCGACAGATTTAATAGCTGTCAAATGATTTATTCTTTGTTTGGTTTGGCAATTCATCATGAATAGACTCACGCCTGAACAACGCTTTCAAATTGTGCAATTTTATTTCGAAAATAATGGTCGATTTTTATAAGCAAACTTTGTTTAGCGATGAAGCGCACTTCTGGTTGAATAGCTACATCAACAAACAAAACTGCCGCATTTGGAGTGAAGCTAATCCACAAGTGTATGTCGAAACACCGTTACATCCAGAAAAACTGACTGTTTGGTGCGCTTAATGGGCTAGTGGAATCCTTCTTCAAAAACGATGAAGGCCACAACGTTACAGTCAATGGTGATCGGTATAGAGCCATGATTACTAACTTTTTCATTCCTGAATTGAACAATAATGATGTCCAGGAGCTGTGGTTTCAACAAGACGGCGCAATATGTCACACAGCTCGTGCCACAATGGATTTGTTGAAAGACACGTTTGGTGAAACCCTAATTTCCCGTTTTGGACCTGTGAATTAGCCTCCAAGATCTTGTGATTTAACACCGCTAGACTATTTTCTGTGGGGCTATGTAAAGTCATTGGTCTATGCGGATAAGCCACAAACGCTTGAAAATTTGGAAGACAACATTCGCCGTGTTATTGCCGATATACGGCCACAGATGTTGGAAAAAGTCATCGAAAATCGGACGTCCAGATTGGACTACATCCGAGTCATCCGTGGCAGTCCTATGCCAGAAATCATATTTAAAATGTAATGCCACAAGATTATCTTTCGAATAAAAAAAATTCATGTCAATCGAATAATACATCGTTGTTTTATAGCAATTTAAAGTTCTATACCTCTCAAAAAACACCCTTTATAAAGGAGAAAAGCAACTCACTCACTCACTGACTGACTCACTGACTAATCACGATATCTCTCTCTCTCTCTCTCTCCGGAACTATTAAACCTAGAGACTTGAAATTTGGTATAGGTAGGTTCTCTTCATGGAGTAGACGTCAGCTAAGAACGGATTTTGCAAAGTTCAAACCCCAAGGGGCGTTGCGGGGTTTTAAGGTACGTTATAGATAACTATTTCCATTACTAAACTATTAGATGTACAGTCGTGAAACTTGGTACACAGATTTCTTTCAAAAAGTAGAGATTCCCTACATAAATGATTTTTACGAAAATCGACCTCCAAGGGGCATTGAGGGCGCTTAAGGGGCGTTATACATAATTATTTCCATTTTTAACCTATTAGACGTACAATCTTGAAATTTGGTAGGCGGATTCCTTTCATAGAATACAGATCCCCTGCAGAATGGGTTTTGGGAAAATCGACTCCCAAGTGGCGTTGTAGAGAATTAAGTGGCGTTATAGGCAATTAACTCCTTTTTTAAACTATTAGACGTAAAATCTCGAAATTTAGTAAGCTGATTCCATTCATTGAGTAAAGGTCCGCTATAAGATGGGTTTTGTGAAAATCGTTTCCTAAGTGGCATTGTGGGGGCTTAAGGAGCGTTATAGATAATTATTTCCATTTTTAAACTGTTAGACGTACAGTCTTAAAAATCTGGCAAGCGAATTCCTTTCCTGGTGTAGAGATACGCTACCAAATAGTTTTGGGGGAAATTGATCCCCAAGGGTCACTGATAAGGGGCGTAATAGATAAATATTTCCGCTTTTCAACTAATAGAACCACCTGCTTGAAAATTAGAAGGTATGTTCCGTTCATAGAATAAAGTTCCTTTTACAAAGATTTTTGCGAAAACGGACCCCCAAAGAAGAGGGGTTGCGAGGGATTAAGGCGTGTTATAGAAAAATTCTTGTTTTTGAATTTAACTCATTTACCTGAAATTTGTTGAGAACTTTTCTTTAGTTGAATAGAGTTCCACTAAGAATGGATTTTACGTGAATCAACTCCAGGGGGAAGTGGGGAGAGTTATTGGGGCGTATTGATAGACAAAATTCCCATTTTTGAACTGCTAAGACTATAATGATAAAATTTGGTTAGCATGTCTCTTTTGTTGAATTGGAATCCGCTAAGAATGCTGTCAACGAGGTATTGATGACAAAAACTCCAATTTTGCTCTGTTAGATTTAGACTTGAAATTTAGCACGCATGTTTATTTTATGGAGTAGAGATCCACTGAAATTTGCTTTGGTGGAAATCCACTTGATTATTAGGTTAAGTGTTGGTGGAAATCCACTTGATTATTAGGTTAAGTGAGCGAAAAAAAAATCTTTCTACTTTTATATATATATATATATATATATATATATATATATATATATATATTTCAGATATTAATAGAAATTAGATATTATAATTTATGTTCTTTTTATATCAAGGGGCGAGAGTGTAACGGCTATAAATATATTATTCAATACAATCGAATTCTTAATGCTAGATATCAATAATTAATATATATTTAAACAGTATACATGTACAACATCATCAAATACCCAGTGAAGCGGGTGGGTAACGGCTAGTAACTTATAAAGCCATATTTTTTAAAATACGTGAAAGTCATTTCTGCTTCAAGTCTATTTACAAAAGTCACAAATGTAATATTTCTCTGCTCGAATACAATCACGGTGAGCCCACTCAAAATTGTTGAACTATTGAATTTAAATTCCCTCTCGTTGGTTTTCGGAGAATTTTCCCTTACAAAGATGCATTCAGCATCTTAGTAATCTGGTTCTTTATTTGACAGCATAAAGTCCATTACGAATGATACATCAAAATGGTACGATTCATTGCTGCACGTCAGGTTTTATCGAATACCTAGTATTCCATAATACCGTACACGTTCTCTTGGAAAATAAACTTTTGAACTGAAGGACAAAAAAAACATGGTCATCTAAAAAAACCACCACAGTATTATAAACTGCAATTCTTTTAAAGTATATTATGCTTAACTTTAATGTTCAAGTCCATGTGTACAAGTAGATTAAAATGCTTGAAAACTTACCTGTAAAAACTTTTGAAAAAACCTTAAAACACACTTTGCGGTTTTTTCAGAAGTGGTATGGCAACAACAAGTTGTCAACTCTCGTTGCAATTCATCATGAGAGTCTTTCTTCAATAGTTCAAGGTTTTCCCTCGCATTAGCAGCTACAAACATTGCTAAAACCTGCGTATCCCATATTACCTGACTCCTCTTCTAGATAAGTCTTTAAAAAAGTGATTACTTATGAAACGATATATAATTTCTATAAACATCCTGGATTACTTTCAAGCTTTTTGAGTTATCTGAGTTCATGTGAAAGTCGATTTGTTTTAAATATGGTAGTTGAATTTCAAGGTGCATCGTGTAAAAAGAAATATATTTGAAAATTTTTTATTCGGTTTGAATCAATATTTATTTAAAAACAATTATAATGATATACGAGGAGGAGTCGGAAAAAGTAAGTTGCCTCTTCCGATTGTGGTCAAGGTTGTATGGGAAGGACAAAACATAGAATGGGTCGTTAAAGATAAGACATTACTTTATTTTTCCACATAAGTACCAAGTACATTGTGACATTTGTCATGCCACTTGATGAGCTTCAAAAACACCTCCAGGAAACATTCAGAGCTTTGCATATGTAAGAAGCGTTTAGCGACTTCAGCATTGCTTCCAAAACGCCTTCAGGCGAGATTTTTCTTCAAATCCAGACATAGATGAAAGTCACTTGGTGCGACATAATGATTGGCGGATGGTATAGGCACTCCCAACCAAGAGTTACAATAAGGTTTTACATTGCCGTCGTCTAGTGTGGTCTCGCATTGTCATCCAACAACAGAACGCCAGATTTGAGAAACCCAAGTCGCTTTTTCCGAATCACCTCTTTCAATTTCGATCAGGGTGTCACAATACTGTGTAGGCACTGTGACACCCTGGTTCCAACCTCCAAAAAGCCCACTCAAAAGTAAACGCTTCTTCCATATGCAAAGCCCTGAGTTTTTCCCGGAGCTTTTTGAAGCTTTTTGAAACTTATATAGTGGGATGACAAATGTGTTTCAATGTACTTGGTACTTATGTGGAAAAATAAAGTTATGTCTTTTTCTATGTTTTGACTTCCCTACGCAATTCTGACCACAGTCTAAGGTGGAAACTTACTTTCCGACTCACCCTCGTATATGATTTTTTGTTAAAGAAATTTATTAATTCATTTAATCTTAACAGAAGAGTTTTCATCGTTTAGTGTTAAAATTAGACACTAAAAATACATTCAAAACAGTGAGCACATTTATTTACTCAGTACTTACATTGTATGCTGTCTACCAATGATCTAAGCTCATAACAGTCACATGATAAATACAATCACGTGGTGCTCTCCAACGAATTCAAAGCTGACATTAGACTCGTACTTGTTGTTTTAAGTCTAAAAAATTTAGATAAAATTTCAAATTTAATCATTTGGTAAAGATGTTCACATGTCAAGACTTTTCAAAATATTTTTCAAATTAAAAAATACTATTATTATACGCACAATTTTAAATCAAGTTCATTTTATTCAGCACCGAAGGCCTTAATTTTGCCAATTATACTTTGTTACATCAATGGAAAAGTACAGACAATGCTTCTTATAACATTTATTCCTAAAAAAGTACGTTTAAAGTAGATATTAAAAAAATAATTCATATATATAGGAATATAAAAAAAGTTTAGAATAATAGTATATAATACTCCTAATTATATATGTATAATTTTCAAGAATTTTGAGAACTAATTTATTTAATTAAAGACAGGGATGAATTAAAAGTAAAATTTAATCCCATACATCTCTCAATCATAAAGTCTTTTTGAAATTTTTGACTATTCTGTAATAAAATTAAAAGTTTTAAACATAAATTAAATCAAATATAATAACTGTTTTGCATTTTATAAAATTGAATGATTAAATTTGAAATGCTGCATATAACTTATTGAACAGTTTATTATTTTGAACTATGTATATAGTAATTTTCATAATAATAATAGTTCATTCAAGACTATTGCTTTTATTAAATAAATACACACCGCATCAACAATCGAGTACACACTTTAAGTCTTATTTTAATCCAAACTAAAAATTCAATATCCATGTAATCATTGTGAAATAGTGTCTTATTCCGGATGGCTCAGACAATTTGATTAAAACCCAGTTAGATATTTACAATACGTATCACTAATGTTTATTGTGTAATGAGACAGTTATAGACTGATATTTGATATATTTAAAATAAACACTGTAATATGATTTGTTACAAATGTTTCATAGTTACTGCTATTTAAACAATACACACATGCACCCACGCTCACATGGGCGCAGAATAATTTTATAAATAGCTAGTTTTTACTGTATTAATTTCAAAGAATACTTTCATTAGGTTTATTCGAATTGTTCTTTTATAAAAAATTTTTAATCTATTTTAAAAATAGTAAAAGGGAAGTAATTTAATTTAAAAGAACAAAATGCAATGTATTATTAAAATGATTCAAATTTAATGTACTATCTTATGTTTTATGTATTCCCGGAGACAATGCTCTTCCTTCGGAGGGTACCCAATGAGCTGAAGGATTAGGATAATGCTGTAAAAATGCTGTGTGTACCAGTTAATGTCCTCTGAGAGATGTTCAAATGTTTCTTTGACCACCGTTCTGTCTTGATCCTTCACCAATCTATTCCGTCTAGGACGTGATTGGACTCCGCTGGCATGCCCTACTCGCGCTGCGTTCAAAAGACAAACTATGGAAAATGGTGGATAGGGAATGAATGATAATTCCTAGGATGCCATCCGTTCTCTCATTGACTCTGCTATTCCTTGTATCACAATCTTCAGTGAGTTCGGGGATTTCGAGCATCATTTCAAAATAAATGTCGCTTATTGTTCGTTGGTATCTTCCTGTGTTACTTCTCTTCTTATTTACTTTCTTTTTTATGTTGCATTTTCATTGACATGAAGTAAGTACGAGTAGTACGGATAAAACTTTAATATTCTTACACAAATCAGGAATTCTTAAATGTGTTATTTGTGGAGGAAAGATAAAAATGGTCAAAGAGTGTATCGTAATTACATTGTTAACTGTGTAAATCATACAAGTGTGCCAAGTAATGTATAAATCTGTATAATTCAGAAAAAGCTACAAAAGGTTCTCGAAATGCATTTTTGTGCATCGTTTTATATAACATTAAATTTGTTCTATTTTAAAATCTACTCTGTGATGAATGGTATACCATTTTACTGTAGACTTTAAATTCTTAAGACTGCTAAGGATTTTATCAGGGTATCTTTTATTTGAGTGGAGTAAAACGATAGAAAACTAATGACTTGTAAAAATTTTTAGTTCAAATTCAAACAAAATTCAGAAAACTTATTTTGCTATGAATAATATCTCCCTTTATACAGGGTGATTCATAAAGAAGGATACACTTCCCAGATATTGTAAAACATAAACGGTCAAAGATTACACACTACTCAAGCGTAGATGTACTCTTAACGTTTGTATTTCGCTCCTGACATAGGTAATAGTGTGCGTGCCATGTGAATAGTCAGTCGAAATGGTGGCGTATGTAGAGGAGAAGGCATTATGTGTTCCTGGATTTAGCAAAAAGGATTCCGCAACTGCTTTGTATTGGCATTTTCGATCTTCATTCGAAAAAAAATCTCCAAATGTGAAATATATCTACCAATGACCTGAAAAACTTGAACTACTGGCTGTTTGTGCAGAAATAAAAGTCCTGCACGACCAACCACATCGCGAATAGTCGCCTTTAGAATTTGCACCGCCATTCAACAAAGTAGGGGAAAATCAAAGCGGAGGGTGGTGAGTCGTGAAGAACAGATTTCTCAGGCCACTGTCTGGGAAATGTTGAGAACGAAGCTGAAAATGATTCCACTCAAAATTTGAGTGACTGTGATAAACAAAAGCTTTTTGATCCAATGTATGGCTTCGTTTAGAAAATGATAATTTTCCCGATCGCTTAGTTTTCACCCATGAAGCAATATTTCGCGTCAATGAGAAAGTAAGTAAGCGTTCGCTTTTGAGGAACAGAGAATTCCAAATCCACAGTGCAACATGTGCGAGATTCCTATAAGGAAAATGGGGATTGTGCAGGGACCAAAACGAAAGTGTTTGGACCCTTCTTTTTTCACTAGGGAACTGCCACAAAACCACGTTTTCGGATGTGATAACTCTTTGATCAACGCTACAGTTGTAGGATGACACTGAAAACTTTATTTTCCAATTGAATGGAGCACCACCACACTGGTCTGTCTACGTTCGAGATTACCACGATGAACAGAACCATCAACGACGTGGACCGTAGCATACCACTTGACCAATGGTCATCCAGAAATCCTGTCTTAACACCTTGTGATTTCTTCCTATGAGGGCACGTAAAGGACAAGATATTCGTCCATCTTCTTACTGTGGATCTGGCTAAGCTGAAACATTGTATCACATTCGTCATCGATGGACTTCATTCATACACGCGTTTGAGCGGAAATTGATAAGCATCTCAATGTGTGTCGCGAGATTAAGAGTTCACCCGAAGAGCATCTGCAATTGTCTTTAATAAAAAATAACCCTGAGTAATAATCCTACGCAATTATGTTACTGGTAACACATAATACATTACCTTGTTTTCGTTGTATAGCATTGTATAGCATTGTATGTTTTGAAACTGTTTACATTTTTATGAATCCCCCTATATTTTGAATAGTATTACAAAGATGAACTTTCACAGATTACATTGTGGGTAGTTTTTTAAGAGAACTGCTTTCCATCATACGTATTATATCATTTAACACAAATTTTGATTTTAGTTATTTTAGTATTTAATAATTTTTTCAAATAATTTAAAAATATATTATTTTTTTTATCTGGGTGATAAAATATTTAGAATTGATACATTCCTGTTTACTAGAAATTCTGAAAAATATTCTGTCAATATTTTTTTTATTTGGTCAAATTATTCTCAATATTTGTTTACAATTTTAAAAACTATACTTATTTAACTTGAAAAACGTCTCGGGAATCCTTTGGTGCATATATAAATGCTTTGGAAATTAATAAATTGTGTAAAGTTCATACTTTTTTGATAAAAGTATGGAATACTAATACGCATATGATAGGATAAAATATGGCGTAAGTAAATAAGCGACAGTATGTATACTGTTCAATCAAATTCTTTTTGTTCATCAGAAGTCCCTTTCACACTGAAATTGTTTTATTAAACACGGCTTACTGTAACAAGCTTGACAGACATTTCTAAAGCAGACCTGATCACAAATCGATCAACTACGATTGTTTCTGAAGCGGACCAAATTGATTGGAAATATGCAATCTTATGCATAATTACCCTCTATCTATTTATCAATCAATAGTCATTAACCAAACGATGGGGGTGAGAAATGAATAATTTATACTAATAGAGACTGAATTGATAATCATTAACATAGCATGTGTGTCATCATTCCATGAGCTGGTACTACCGAAAAGATATCTAAAGGAAAATTGTGATGGAATTTATTAAAAGTAGAAGAGAGGTTGGTATTTTGTTGTGAATGTCCTTCTAGTATATGATACACTTCTAAGGTTTTGTCATAATATAAATAAGAATGAAAACGTAAGATATTAATACAGTTTTTCAAATTAACTATTAGTTATGTTGTTACAAAAAAAATTAACTTTTACAAAAAAAATATTGCTTTTTATTCATAAAAATATTTGTAGTTGAAAAATGTTTATACATGGCGACATTGTTGATTAAATTTAAAGCATTTAGATAAAAGAAAATTTTCGTAATGTATTAAATAACAATTACTGTAACTTTATTTTGTTAAAATAAGGGAAAAAAATTACATCTGCGTTAAAACTTCAGTATTCAGAATACATTTGTTTTAAGATGCATTATTGCAATTATTCTTGCATTCTGTTATAGTAGATTAGATAGGTAAGCTAAATTTACAATTTATTTTAGTTAAGGTATCCGACTAGGTATCCGACAATCCAAAAAAGTGCTTTTTAGGTGTTTGATGTTTGGTGTTGTTTGGGAAAAAAATTAATTATTGAGGAATAAAGACTAAAATACATAAAACTAGAGAGTTTTTTATGTTCTTTTTATAGCATTCACTTTATGTAACTAATAAAGATATTTTTAACTCGTTTTTTGAAGAATGAACTTTTCATGATAATCTGTGCACGAAAAACAGGATATCTTCTAAATAATAGAATCAAATGCAATGAAACTTATAACATATAGGCTGTGGGCCCTTCAGAGTGCAACAAACTGCAGGTTTTAATGCAACTACATTTGATGACATTTTACAGCTATTTTTAGCTTAGAACATGCAGTAATTTTGACGAAAATCATGACCATAAAATTTAAAAAAATGCTAATAAAATATTTATTTCTTAAAGTATTTTTATACTGCGGTTTGTGACACTTCAGAGGGATCAAGAAGTATATCAATGACGTTAAAATTGCATAATGTGCAATTTACTTTTATTTATCACGTTTTTCTTAACTTAAAAAAGTTTCCTAAATTTTCCTAAAAATAGTTATTTTTTTTCAAAAAAAAGGGCGATACATGTTAGTTATTTAATAGTTATGACTTTTTAAGCCTATTTATGTTCTTTAAAACAATAAAATTATTCAGAAAATCAATTTTTGAAAAATTTATCTCCGAACCTAGTCGGATACTTTAAATCATAGCTTTTTGAGAATTTCAGAGAAATTTATGGTATATTGTAACTTTGCTTGATGGAATTGACTGTAATTGCAATGTTATTAATATATCATTCTCCAAGACGTGATGTTGAAGGCTATTAATAAAAAAACAGAGCCTTATGTTTCTAGCAAACCAATTTTATTCTAAATTTATAATTTATTAAGTTAAATAAAGCTTTTTAAAAATTTCGGAGAATTTTATGGTATATATTGAAGTACATTAAAAACTTGATGTCACATTGACTGTAATTGCAGTGTTATTAATATATAATTCTCCAAGACTTGATGTTTAAGGCTATTAATTTTTAAAAAATAACAGAGCCTCATGTTTCTTGTAAATCAATTTTATTTTGTTGTAAATAAAATTAAATGAAAATCATCTCAATAGATTGTTCAGAACAAGCATCTGAAAGAGAGGCCGGGGTACATATAATTTTTATTCTCTATTATAAAAAATAATGCTTTTCCATGCAATGTTTTCCTACCTTGATAATAGATGAACCTGGAAATGATACCTTATTTTGAGAAGACAGAACAACAATTAAATTAATCAAAAATTTCCGACTGAAAAGTGTTAATACATCATTATTTTTACCTAATTATACCATTCCATCATTCCCTAATTATCATCATTATTTTACCTAATTCTAATCATTGACGTCATCATTATCCCTCACACTTACGGAATGACTACTTTTACAATCATATATCACCGATAATGGAAAGAAGATACAGTCAAATAAGGTTCATTGGCCCGAATCTAATAAATTTGTTGACTCTTAACTCGATAAAGAAATAAAACAGGCATATCTCATTTTGTGAAACCGTTAAGTAAATCTTTTGAGAGATTTGCTTGGGATTTACTGTCCAGTCTTTGAAAAGGATATCATATTTAGAATGGTGAGTCAATGAAAATGATTTTATCTATGATTTAATTAATGAATAAAGCTTGGAATTACTTTAATCACTGGTTTTCTCCATATATTCTCGTCGTACTTTCATATGCAAAGAACCAATGATCCACTACTTGCCTTCTAATGTCCGAGAAATCGACCATCACAATAGTGGAAGCTTGATGGTCTGAGTGGTACTGTGACAGCTGTGAGGTATAGTGATGAGGTCTTGGATTTACGGGTGCGGTTGGGCCAGATTTTATTTTAATGGATGTCAACGTGAGGCATGTAGTTTGATGCATTTCTGGAAAGTGAGGATATTCATCGAATGGATTGGCCAATTCGATTTTCAGATCTCATCCATATAGAGCATGCCTGGGACGGTCTGGAGAGGACAATTACAACTAACAAACCCCTCCAAGAACCGTCCAAAGCCCGAAAACAGAGTTGCTGAACGAATGGGATTAATTGCCTCATGAATTTATAAATTCCCTTGTTTTTGGCATAAAATCATGATATGAGGCCTGTTTATCTGAAAGAGAGGTCCATGCAACCTATTGAATAATTTCTTTTTTTCTTTTTTTTTTCTTTTGCTGTATTCTTCAGTTTCTGTTTCATACCTTCCTACTTCAATGAGTATTACGAGCGTTTATGCGTGTGTATTTTAACTGCTGAATGGTTAGTTTTTTTATTTTATTTTTTTTATTTTATTTTTTTTATTTTATTTACTTATTTTTTGCACCATATTTGCTTTATATACATTTTAAATTTCATTAAAATCTGTCCAGTAGCTCTAGAGATAATCGACACAAGCTAAAATTTCTCCTAATTTTGAACATCAGTGTTTGATAGAGCGGTGTATGCAAGATTATTCTGTTGAATATACAGATCAAAATTTGACAAACATTTTAATACAGTGGTTCTCAAACTTTCACTACTGGCGACCCAATTTTCAATCATAATTTTTATCGCGCCCCCTCTAAAAATAATAATGTATTGAATGCAATAACAATGCACTTTGGGGCAAAAGATACAATACGATCATAATTATAAACCGTTCAAATTAACAAGATAAGTATTAAATTTTGTATATGTTACTTTTAAGTAATATTTTTTTTCTTTTTGGTTCGATTCACTATAAAAGCTTTCAGTTTGTTTTTAATCTATAATTTATTTTATAGTTATTTTTACTATACACGATAAAAATCACAATTCCAGTGAATAATTTAATTAAGAGAAAATATACCTACCTACTTTCAAAGACTTTTCAATTTTTCTTAGAAAATTTGAGAAATAATCCAATAAAACTAAAGAAAATGTTCCAAATGTGCGTGTTCTTAATAAAGGACATAAATCACAGACCCTTTTCGCTAACAAAGCAGGAACGTTATTTTCCAGCTAAACTGTCATATTTTGTTCACGTTTTTGTAGTTTTGCTGTTGTTTGATTATCTACAAATAGAATTTTGAACATTTTCTTCCTTGTGTCTTTTTGACAAGGGGAAGTAGTACATTATGTCTTCATAGTTTTCTTCATAGAGATCTTTAGGCAGCATTTGAAAATTTCAAATCAACTCAAACGTTTCATGTCTAACGCTTTTCTGATATTTATTTTCGCTATCTTGATTAATATGCATTATTTCAGTAGGTTCTTCAATTGCTTGATCAGTTTCAACTTCCTTCAATAGAGATCAGATGCCCATTTTTTTAATGTTCTGTTTATTTACATTTATAAACCATAATAAGTCGTACAACACAGCAATCAAAACTACAAAATTGTTCATTGAGAAAGTGTAGCATGTTCTAAAAAATAATTGTGTAAAACATTTTTCATTATGCACTATATATTTCAGAATACTCATGCTTATCCATATATCATAAAACTCTTTCACATGGAAAAAGATGAAACAGAAATACATATACAACTTCCCTAAAAAAAAAGACGGAGATAACCATACCAGTAAGTTTAAGGTCAGCTAAAGTAATATTTTAGGTTAAAAGAAACGTAATAAAAAAATCTCTCATCGTTTGATATCGTTAAAAGAAACGTAAAAAAAATTCTCTCGTCGTTCTCATATTGACCGCAAAGTAAACAAAATGTTTTTTTTAATTTGGTTATAAAATCAAAGATGGCTAATGACCGTTTGAAGTGGAATTTTTTATTTTTGATGATCACCAGATGATAAAAATAAATTACACTCAGGAACATTGAAAATAGCGACCCAAAAAGAAAGCATCGGATTGAAATGAAATTTAAATCACATAATGACACAGATGAGAGATTCACTTGATCTCAAAAACAAGACAATTAAATGAATACAGGGTGTGCAACGACACAAATACTGGGCAACTTCAATAGCGCGTTGGACCCCCTCCAGCTGCAATACATGCCGCCACATGGTCCGGTATTGAGTTGATTATCTACCTTATGTTGTCCTGAGGCAGATGTGCCTACAAATCTAGAAAAGCCGACTCTAAATCATATACAGAGTAACACGATGGCATCTGCCGTTTTAGCTGATCCCACACGTGCTCTACAGGGGACAAATCGGGGGAGCGGGCCGGCCATGGAAGAGTCTGAAAATGACGTAGGAAGTCTTGAGCTATTCTTGCTGTATGCGGACGAGCATTATCTTGCTGGAAAATTGCCCCTGGGGGACCATTTAGGAAAGGTGGGGGTCGAAGAATATCACCAATCTAACGTTGGCCCGTTAAGGTTTCACGCATCACAATTAAAGTGGACCGGCTATCATAGGTTATGCCCCCCCCAGACCATTACACCAGTTGTGCGGGCAGTGTGACGTAGAAAAGTGTGGGGGGAATTGTACCGCTCACCAGGGTGCCTCCACATCCGTACACGGTTATCATCTGTCCCCAAAACCAACCGGGATTCATCACTAAACACAACCTTTTGCCAATCTGTGACATTCCACATTGATCTGGCTTGGCACCACTATAGAGGCAGTTGCCGATGTTTCGGCGTTAAAGGGAGTGCACGGAAAGGGCTTTTGGATTTAAGATTTGCTTCTGCAAGGTGTCGGGAAATTGTTTGTGGAACAACTGCTACGTCTACGTCTGCTCGTATCGTTGAACGAGTCACTGTGAGGTCCACAAGTGCTTGCCGTACGATCCTTCTATCCTCTCTCCTCGTGGCCTTCCTGGTCGCTCCAGACCCGGTTTTCCGAGCGTGGGTACCTTCTCGTGTCCACTGCTCCCAACAATTTCTAACGGCACACTCCAAACGATCCACCTGGCCAGCAACACGGCACGTCGACCAGCCTGCAGTTTTCATCCCGTTGATCAGGCCTCTCTCAAGCTAGCTTAACTGTGAGAAATATCTTCTAGCACGTTTACCTGGCATTTTTCACTTACCAAAGTCTTCCTACAATTGGCGGGTAATCGTCACGTTTATGAATCTTCGAATTTATGCTGGCTTATATAGCACCCTCTTCCTGATTGTAGCGCCACCTCGGCGTGTATGAACATGCGTATTGGTACAAAGCTGGCATCATTTGCATATCACATTACGCTGTACTTATTTGCAAAGTTTTGTGATTGTACTTAGCTTCCTTCTTGGGTCGCTATTTTCAATGTTCCTGAGTGTATAACAGTTTATATGTGTATTTTTTATTATGTCAGAAAGCATTTTGTTTTACTTCATTCCAAAAAAATTACTTTTTTAAACCTTTTATTTTCAATATGCTCGCGCCCCCGTTGCAGGGTTACCGAGCCCCCCGGGGTGTGCCCCACAGTTTGAGAAACACTGATTTTAATAAGAGAACTATAAAAATGTTTCACAATTTGTATCTTAAGATTCCTTTTTTTTAAATTTCGAAATTACTATGCATGATTTGTTTCTTTAGTTTTATAAAATAATCAATATAAAATCACTATTTTGTTCTATGCTCAGTTCAAATTATTTCTGATTGATTGCAGTATTGAAGAACAAACTAATTATAGTACAGTGAAATTTAATTAATACGCTAAATGAGAATAAGTTTGCCAAAAGAAATTCAAAAGGAAATTAAAGTCAACTTTATATATGTAAGAATATAATTTAATCAGGTCTGATCCTAGCAGGTGTGCAGCGCGTGCACCGCACATGGGCAGCCAAAAGAAGGGGCAGCCGCAGGCTGTGCATGGTTCTGTCAATCGGCGTTACGAATACGACGTCTTTGTCACGAATTTCTGAAAATAAAACTTGCAACAAATCAAATAAATATGTTGAATTTCAAATACATATTAAAAAATCAAGTCCCGATTTCCCGATAGCGCAGTATAGTGTAAGAAAAATAGAATATTAGTGCACAGTGTGTAGAATGAGATTTCCATAAATATCTACTATTTATAAACATCCTTCATCTGATAGCAAAATTCATGGTAGAGCTAACAATACCGCATTAAAAAAGTTTTTTTTTAATTAGCGGTCCTGGCACCCCACTGTGGATTGATGTTTAGCAAAGACTTTACTAAAATATCTAATACGGTTAATCTACTAAAGTTAGAATTCAATATACGTTTGAGGATATTAAAAGTTTTCAATTTAATAATAACCTTACAATTTCGGAAAACAAAATAGAGGAAAGAAGTTATTTTTGCCTATATTGTTTAACAACGCTTATAAAAAATGCCCGGTTCCTTCTTTATTGTGAGTAATACCTCTATCAAAAGGTAGTTTCTTGTATTTTTAAGTTATCAGAGAAAAAAAATCTTGCAGTTTTTCTTTTGACTTTTAAGTAAATGATTTTCATTACAAAGCCTGTTTGAGGGGAAAAAACACTTCAATTTTTTCTTACAGTATTATTAATGTTAGCGAAGTTCTAAATTTAATTTTATGTTGCAGAGGAGTTTAATGATGCTTTAGTACTATGTTAAAAAAATGCTGGTTTTATGTATTTTTTAAAAGTCCTTATTAGAACAAGATGCCGTATAATCAAACAGTCGAATCAAGCGATTCCTAACATAGCACTAAAAAAACAGAAATAAAAGAAAACATATATTAAAAGCTAATCTTAATGTATATATATATATATATATATATATATATATATATATATATGTGTCCACTTACATGTATACTCCATCTCCCAGTTGGAGAGTAATTTCATATGATCTAATCCACTTAGCCCAGGAATACTCAAGCTTTTTCCCGCCGGGCCATAAACATATGACAAATATTTCACGCGGGCCACAACATACAGATAATAAGGAGATAATAAGGAGAAAAAATAGTATATATATATATATATATATATATATATATATATGGGAGACAACAAGGGGTCCAAGACTTTTGTCTTTCTTATGGTTTATTTAACATTAAACAAAAATTAATTAAAAAGGTAGATAAGTTTGACAATGATGTGCAGAAGGTAACGCCTGCTCGCGCACCTCTCGCGTTCTCTCTTCTGCTTCTCTAATGTCCAAAAGTTTTAGTTTTGATTTGCTGCGCCTGCGCGCGAAGACTGCCTTGCTTTTGGCTGCAAGCCATAACGGCTATCCTGACTGTACGCTGTCCGCAGCGGTACGTATTCCTTTTTTCCTTTCCATGGATACCAGAGGAGAATCTGAAACATACAAAAAAAAGACGGAACAGACAAGGACTATACGACAAATACACAAAGGTTTAACATATCATAATTCTGTTGAACTAGACAGTTTCTCCATCATGTGAAGGCATCTCTTCGACATCCGGAAGGTTCCACAGGAAAACATTGTGTTTCACAGGCATAAGAACGTCTTTTTTAACAAGTTGATCTTTGGTTGAACGCATCGATATTTTCCTCTGTAGAGTTCTGGACGTCTGTTCAAAACGATTTCTCTTTTTCCTTCGTTTCCACTGCCAGGGCTCAAAGATCCTTTGGAGCATTGCAAACCGTCTATATTTACTCTTCATAGGTGAAGGGTTATCAGAACAAGATAAACGTCTGGTTCTCTGACACACAGGAATATCATTTTTCAATTTAATACACATTTTTAACTTAGTACTCTTAATGTTATTGCATTTATAAAATTCTTAACTAGAGAACTCAAATCATTTCTAGTATTAAAGTTTTTAACATATGGCAAATCATAACTAGAGTTTTTTATCACACTTGAAACAGGAACATTTGAAACAGAAACAACACCGCAATCTGCACTCAAAGAGGATCCACTTTCACTCAATAAAACATCGCTCTTTGCGTGGCCTAGTTTCTTTATTTCAGAATATACACTGGGATGTATAATAATTTCTTCGGTCAAGGTCGGTGATATTGCCGTTCGAACACTTAGGCTGGGAGAGTGTTGATTAAGAGAAATATTTATGGGTTTAACTTCTACCATTCGCTGTTCGCCAAAACATGAACTTAATGTTATGATTTCTTCGGAAGGTGTTTGCACTCTAATTAGTGAGGAATTTAAAACTGGGATCTGGCAACCTGAATCGATCAAGGCTGTTACGGGCTGATTTTCCACAAAAATGTTTACGTATTGTAATTGTTGTGCGAATTCATCGCTATTTTGTTTTTCGCTCTCGACTTTCAAAGTATTCACGTTTATTTTATTATGGATGTGGCTGTTAGATTCTTTAGGTTTAAAACGCTTCTCACAGTCTCTTGCGCAATGAGATGAATCACCGCATATAAAGCAATTTTTATTTTCTCTTTCAAGATATTGGGGATAGTTCTCTTTAATCTTTGGTTTAAAGTTTTGTGATCTATTTTTAAAGGGGTCTTGGGTATATCCACAAGCAATAGGAATTTCTTTATGTGATCCGTTTTTAGATGAAATATAAATATCGCACTCTTTAGCTAAATCAACAGGCCTAAACCAATCTTCTGCTTCTCGAATGCCAATATGAGTTGCGGTTTCCTTATTTAAAGTTTCAAATAATTTATCAGAAATTATAAGATCACATAGAGATTCAAAGGATTTAACTTTTCTTAACGAACAATAATATTGGAAGTTTGCCGGCAATCTTGCAGCAAATTGGATGTATGTCTCGCCTGATGATTTTACAGCATTTTTAAATGAGTTTAAACACTCGCGAGGGGTTAATTGGAATTCTCTGAGTACTATAGATTTTAGTTTTTCATAGTCATTTAATTCCTCTTCTTTAATATACAATAAGACATTATGAGCTCTTTCGCCCAGAAGATTTATTAAAATTTCAGATTTATATTCGTCATTTATTTTCTTGGTTAAAAATGCGCGTTCTAATGATTGGAAGAACAGATTAAAATTTTCAGATCTGGTGGGAACAGGAAGAGATAAAGTTCTGATACTGTTTATCATATTTTCTATGTTAGTTTCGAACTGTTTTTCTTCGACTTTAGCTGCAGGATTTAAACTTAATGCTTTATTTTTAGCCGTTTGAAGTTCGATTTCTTTTTCTAACTGAGCTAACTGAAGTTTCGTGAGCTCAATTTTCTGTTTTTCTAAAGTTACCTCTCTTTCGTTTCGCGATACCCTCTCATCTATACAGTTTTGAATTAAAGTTTTAACGAAATCTGGATCACTTTCAAATGTACTACTGTTCTCAATTTTAGTCTTTAGTTTAACTATAGTGTCCGTACTCTCCACAGTACCGTCTAGATTCTCAACAACTCTTATGAAATCCTCTTTAAGAGCGTTTTTATACATTTTAGAAAAATATGGAAAGATCCTACCTTTTTTTTCTAGCTCCCCTTGTTGCTCGCACGTACGATGTATCCAATAATTGAAAAATTTCGATTTCACAGATCTCACCTCTTCGCAGGTAATATAGTTGAAATTGTTCGAATTGACACCTCTTCGCAGGTGTTTGTGAAATTGTAGTTCCGGCCTCTACACAGGCGGAATTTTCGACGATGGGTTCCAACCTCTACACAGGCGGAATATTTATGCTGAGTTCAAACCTCTACACAGGTTGAACGAAGTTTCCGAAAAATGGCGGAGCGTCTCCTCACGGACGCTTTTGTTCATTGTCCAGACTTTGGTTCAAAATCGAAATTTTATCGATCGCGGCCGAGCCCCCATAATTTGTGGGAGACAACAAGGGGTCCAAGACTTTTGTCTTTCTTATGGTTTATTTAACATTAAACAAAAATTAATTAAAAAGGTAGATAAGTTTGACAATGATATGCAGAAGGTAACGCCTGCTCGCGCACCTCTCGCGTTCTCTCTTCTGCTTCTCTAATGTCCAAAAGTTTTAGTTTTGATTTGCTGCGCCTGCGCGCGAAGACTGCCTTTGTTTACATATATATATATATATATATATATATATATATATATATATATATATATATATATATATATATATATATATATATATATGTAAACATTGGACTAACCAAAATTGACCAAAATATATGAACTCTCATTTTCGTCTCTCTTGCATTTTAATACTGCATTAACCTTTCTATCAAACGCACAAAATTAAATTTTTATGCATCTCTTGTTGAGTTAAGGGGCAGTTTCAATCTCTTTTCCACCATGACCAAGCCTCTCTTGTTTACATTCTGCTATAAAAAAAAGCATGTTGATAGCAGAATGGATAGATTTAATTCCTTGTTAGGTAGAATTTCCCGCTAAAGTTTTAGTGCATTGTTCTTAAATAACTAAATTTCTTGGGGCAATGGGATATAACCGAGCCACTCAGGAAAGGCCGGTGTGCCACATCTGGCCCACTAGCCACAGTTCAGTATCACCGAGTTAAACTGTCAATAATTTCAAAATTATGCTCTTGAGATTTCGTAACAAATCTTTTTTACAGCGTAGGGTTGTTAGCTCTACGCCCAACCCCTGAGCATAGAGGACGAGATCCCTAATATAATCGCAAGTGTAGGGTAGCCAGCTATACCCCGGACACTGGGTACCCATTTTAGTCATCTTTTACGACACACATGAGCTACGTTGGAACTATTCTGATATCACATTACTTTCATTAAATTTGCAGTTACCTGTGTATAAAGTTTTTAATTCTTCAAAAATTCTGAGCGTTTGAGGAGAAATTATGCTTATAGAGACATTGTTTTTTCTCATTCACGAAAAACATCACATGAAGAGTATTTTAAAATACTTATTTACTTATCCATGAGAAAAATTCGAAATAGTTGAAATTGAATTTTTAAAGAAACTTCAAATAACTTTTCTTGTTTTTTTAAAAGAAATTTAGAGTCTGAATTTCATCCTTTATATAACGATCACCAGTTAATAAATTTTGCTATTGATGAAATAAACATTTTAAACAGTAATAAAATGTTGAAATATAAAAGTTTGCTGAAAATGCAAAAAAGTACGATAAGCAATTAGCCTTAAGCGAATATTACTTTTTGAAAAACCCAGCGTTAGATAAATTACATGTTTTTCCATAATTTTGCTTTTAAATACATTTTTAGAAGCAAAACAGGAAAGGTTTTTAATGTTTTATGACTAAACTTTCTTTCTTCTTTTATGGCAAATAAATAAACCAAAAGGAAAGAAACATCTGCTTATATTTTATCAGCGATGTATACAAATAAATGTTCAATAAAAATGAAAAAAATTCTCTATGTCTTTTGAAAGTGTATTTAACAGGAAAATATTTCTAAACAATTACTTTACATATTTCTAAATAAGAAAAAAGACGAGGTAATTTCTTATTAATGAAAAAAATCGTGTAATTTTAATATATAAGCTAAACATTAATTTAAAAAAAACTCGTCAGAATAAAAATGTTTTTAGTCTTTGCCTTTTTTTATTTTTAGTTGTAGCAAACGATTCATTTTTCATAGTTTTCACTTTTCGATAAAATATTAAAAGCACGCGTAATTATTACAATTTTTTACTTTAATATTCAGCTGAAAATATTTTTTAATACACCTTATCCATCTGGCAGCAATTTAACAATTACTTTTTCACGGTATTGAGTGGCAACATTGGCTGCATATAAAAATAAATCTTACTTGTCATTCGATCGTTTGATTCGATGTTTTTGTGAATTTATAAGTTTGCTTAGAATAAATATAATTTAAAATTTTATATGTATGTCGTGTTTATTCATATTATAATATTTTTCACCATCAATCGTCGACGAGGTATGTGCTTCATATTTTTTTCTAGAACATTTATAAGTCATTTTTTGTTTAATAATTTTTTTCATTTTCTTCTTTATATTTTATTACTTATCAGTTTCACTTGTAATGGCCTTTTATAATTTGGAATGACTTTTATTTTCCGCACTCATTTGGTTTTATATTTATATAGTCACTCAGATTTCATATTCCAACAATTATTAATTTGGAATTTCGTATGATAGATTTAAGTTCTAATTAAAAATTCATAGATTTGTGGAAGACAAAAAAGCAAGAGTACTAGTTTGATATAGGACACTAACCAAGTTGTTGCTTATTTTCGCCAAAATGGGTAATAGCATTACAATATGGTTACCTTGATATTTTTATCGTCTGGCGATGTGGTTGCCATGGGGATAACGTATATATAAGAAATAATTTTTATAGGTGTTTTCCCCGCGGTAACCCTATAAATTTCATATAATTTTAATCCTATTGATTAAAAATGTAACCATTTTCATTATATATGCTCTTCAATCTATTATTTCTTTTCGAATACGAATACTTCTAATATCATTGGTAAGTACTAAGGAATTTTTTAAAGATTGAGTGTTGTACTTTTAATTATTGCTGTGAATCTCGTCCATTTTCAATTTATTTTACTTTTTAAAAATGCTTTTCTAACCGTTCCTTATTCGTTGAAGGAATTTGCAAATTTTGGAATATTGCACGTTTTCAGTACTTTTTGATTGATATTGATTATTAAATATAATATGTATTATGTAATTATTTTATTAATAATATAAAAATATAATGTATTATATGTAGTGGCTTAATTAATTAAAATCATATACCGGTATAAGGCTTTATAATACCATCTAATTTAGGATGGTTATTTCAAATTGAAGTATTTCCTTTTGGAGATGATTAAAAATCATGGATTTAGGTGTTACTGGACATAAACCAAGACAATTTAAGAAAATTATTGAGTAACATTATCTTCGTTTTGTGATCCCAATTTAAGTTTTTCGAGTTTTTTTGTTTGTTTGTTTGTTTTAAATTATAATGATTATCTGTAGGTAAAAACAACCGTTAAAAGTTCAAAATAAAATTCATTGTATCATTAAATTTTCTGATAATTTTTTTTATTAATGTTACACTAGGAGCTACGCGAAGGCTTACACATCAAACATCCATGACCAATCGACTCACTGCGACTTGGAAGAGATCATTCCACGTCAGTAACTTATGTGTGATATATATGTATACTAAAACTTATCAGAAACATAAGATGTTTTTGTATACATAAAATGCTATGATGAAAGATGTTTTTTGTAAATTAAAAAATGCATATAAAATATTTAGAACTAAATGTACAGCGTTTTAGGGAAATCCGTGTTGTGTTAAATGTTATTTAAATTTAGATAACCAATTTACAGCATGTGTGTCTAATTTTTTTAAATTTAAATTAAATCCTTTAAACATGTTTTTGTTTTTAAGTATGAAATAAGCGGTAGATTATGAAATTGATTACGTAATACATTCATTTTTCACTGTAGCAGTCATTAATTTAGAAGTTTTAATTTGATTAATACAGAGCGCAAAACCAAGATTTTAATTGTTGAAAGAAGGTGCGAAACTCGACTGTACTCAATCAACTTCAATTTGATATTATTAAATATATTTCAATGATGAAGACTATTTCAATAATGATAAAATGGTTCATAAATAATTACATATTTCACAAGTAATTGCATTTCGACATGGGCGCATTTCACACAAGAATATTTCTCTAGAGAGCGTATTTATATTGTGGGATGTATTGTGGCTCATCTTTTTGTATTTATAAAGAAACCTTGTCTTATTTCTGAGATAATCTTTGTGCATGTGTCATGTTTCATAACTACAGCCTGGATGGCTGCTTGGAAAAGTACCAAAATAACAGCTTTAGAGAAACAATCAATATTTTTCTTGAGGTTCTTCCTAGAAAGTGAGATGGCAAGGATCTCTGTATCAAAATTCCACATGAAGTGCTCCACAGTATATTCCAAAAAAGTTTACTGTAAGCAACTGCCCCAATGTTGTTTTGTATTATAGAGCCATCAGTCTATTAAGCTTCATGGTATTTTTCATGTAACTTGCATAAAAAGTTTGCTTTTCATATTGTATCAGAAAAATATTTTTTTGCCTTTCTAATACAGTTTGCTTATTTCAGTACGTTTTTCTAACTCTTGGTCTAGTACTTATCATGCAGGAAGATGCTCCGTGTTTGACAAAACCTTGTCCAAGTATCTTACATGTTAGGCCAGAACTTGGCTGTTGATTTTGCTCCCAGGTCAGATTTAAGAGTTTGGAAGGAGTGGTGAGATGTTTTGTGTGCCTCAATTGTTCATCATATTATTAAGTCAACCTTTTGGTACTTATAAAGAAAGTACAAGGTTGGTCTTATTTCTGAGATAATCTGTGGCTCTATGCCATGTTTTATAACCACAGCCTGGATGGCTGCTTGGGATTGGACTCTATAATAGGCTTCACAAAAAAACAATAGATTTTTATCTTGAAATTTACCATTATCTTGAGAGTTTATGTCCGTGTTGTTTATTTTGTGTTTTGTTGTGTATTTCGTGTTGTCTTTTGTATACTTTGTTGTCTTTTACGCGTTGTGTTGTCTTTTGTATGTTGCGTGTCTTTTATGTGTTGTGTTGTCTTTTGAGTGTTGGGGTTTTTTTGTGTGTTTTTGTGTATTTTGTGTTGTTATACGAATGTTGTGTTGTCTTTAATGTGTTGTGCTGTCGTTTGAAAGTTGCCTGGCTTTGTGTGTAGTGTTGTCTTTTGTGTGTAGTGTTGTCTTTTGTATGTTGTGTTGCCCATTACATGTTGTGTTTCCCATTACATCTTGTGTTGCCCATTTTATCTTGTGCTGTCCATTATATGTTGTGTCGTCTATTAAGTGTTGAGTTGTCTGTTTTGTGTGGTTTGTTCTCTATGTTGTGTGATGTGTTGATTATTTGTGTGGTGTGTTGATTATTTTGTGTGGTGTATTGATTATTTTGTGTGGTGTGTTGTCTTTTGTATGTTGTGTTGTTCATTGCATGTTGTGCTGTCCATTATATGTTGTGTTGTCTATTTTGTGTGGTGTGTTGATTATTTTGTGTGGTGTGTTGATTATTTTGTGTGGTGTGTGTTGATTATTTTGTGTCGTGTGTTGTCTTTTGTACGTTGTGTTGTCTTTTGTATGTTGTGTTGTCCATTACATGTTGTGCTGTCCATTACATCGTGGTGTGTCGATTATTTTGTGTGGTGTGTTGATTATTTTGTGTGGTGCGTTGATTATTTTGTGTGGTGTGTTGATTACTTAGTATAGTGTGTTGTCTTTTGTATGTTGTGCTGTACATTAAATATTGTACTGTCCATTATATGTTGTGCTGTCCATTATATGTTGTGCTGTCCATTATATGTTGTGCTGTCCATTATATGTTGTGCTGTACATTATATGTCGTGCTGTCCATTATATGTTGTGCTGTCCATTATATTTTGTGCTGTCTATTTTGTGTGGTATGTTGATTATTTTGTGTTGTGTATTGTCTAATTTGTGTGGTGTGTTGTCTATTTTGTGTGGTGTGTTGTCTATTTTGTGTGGTGTGTTGTCTATTTTGTGTGTTGTCTATTTTGTGTGTTGTATTGTCTTTTGAGTGTTGGGTTGTTTTTTATGTGTTTTTGTGTATTTTGTGTTGTTATCCGAGTGCTGTGTTGTCTTTTATGTGTTGTGTTGTCTTTTGAGTGTTGGGTTGTTTTTTGTTTGTATTTTTTGTGTATTCTGTGTTGTTATCCAAATGTAGTGTTGTCTTTTATATGTTGCGTTTCTTTTGTATGTAGTGTTGTCTTTTGTATGTTGTGTTGCCCATTACATGTTGTGTTGTCCATTATATGTTGTGTTGTCTGTTTTGTGTGGTGTGTTGTCTATTTTGTGTGGTGTGTTGATTATTTTGTGTGGTGTGTTGTTTATTTTGTGTTGTGTATTGATTATTTTGTGTGGTGTGTTGTCTTTTGTATGTTGTGTTGTCTTTTGTATGTTGTGCTGTCTTTTGTATGTTGTGTTGTCTTTTGTATGTTGTGTTGTCTTTTGTATGTTGTATTGTCTTTTGTATGTTATGTTTTCCATTACATGTTGCGTTGTCCATTACATATTGTGTTTCCAATTATATGTTGTGCTGTCCATTATATGTTGTGTTGTCTTATTTTGTGTGGTGTGTTGATTTTTTTGTGTAGTGTGTTGATTATTTTGTGTGGTGTGTTGATTTTTTTGTGTAGTGTGTTGATTATTTTGTGTGGTGTGTTGATTATTTTGTGTGGTGTATTGATTATTTTGTGTAGAATGTTGATTATTTTGTGTGGTGTCTTTTGTATGTTGTGTTGTCTTTTGTATGTTGTGTTGTCCATTACATGTTGTGTTGATTATTTTGTGTGGTGTGTTGATTATTTTGTGTGGTGTGTTGATTATTTTGTGTGGTGTGTGGATTATTTTGTGTGGTGTGTTGATTATTTTGTGTGGTGTGTGGATTATTTTGTGTGGTGGGTTGTCTATTTTGTGTGGTGTGTTGTCTATTTAGGGTGGTGTGTTGCCTCTTTTGTGTGGTTTGTTTTCTACTTTGTGTAGTGTGTTGTCTATTTTGTGTGGTGTGTTGTCTATTTTTGTGGTGTCTATTTTGTGTGGTGTACCTATTGGTAAAAAACTGTGAAAATTGACAATTAATCTTCTCTGGGTGCCACATTTTATCGCCAAGGAAGTTTTGCAATGCAAGAAAAACTTGGCAATTGCTTTGTGTCAGTTCTGGTCTATATGGTGCATACGTGAGAACTTCCCAATTAAGCTCCTGGAGTGTCTGGTGAGTCACTATAGACGAGTGTGGCCTAGCGTTGTCCTGATGGAACACAGTTCGTCTCCTATTTGCCATTTCTGGAGAACTGTTAGTTTCAAACACGGCTCAATAGTTAACAGTAGGAATCCGAATTCACTGCTTGGTCATATTCCTTTCCAGTCTCGCTAAATGTACAGTAGAACCTTCCTGATTTGGTCACCGTTTAAGCTGCTTCATCACGCTTTAACTACAATGATTTTCAGGCAACGTTGTTGTATGTGAACCATTTATCATCCCTAGTCACTATCTGTTTGAGAACTGGGTCGATTTTATTCCGTTTGGCTAATGTTTTGCAGCTGTAAATTTGATCTATTATGTTTTTTGTGTGGCACCCGATCATCAAGCTTCTTTTTGAATCCAGCCTTGTGCAAATGTTTTTAAACTGTTCCATGTTCAATCTTTAGCTTATGGGAGATGCTACGACTACTAATATGCTGGTCAACTTCAATTATTTTTGTGATTTTATCGACATTTTTGAAGACGATCATACCTGAAAGGAATCAATGAAGCAAAAATTTCAAAAAAATGGTGGTTACAGTATCGGGACAATAAACACCACTCGTAATTTCAGCCACCTGGCTCGCACTTTCACCATTATCAAAAAAAATTCTGTATATTTTCCAGTTAAACACACTGTGTAAATTACAATTGAGTGAAGCAAAAAACAGCAAAAGTATTTTTAGTGCGAAATGTCACCTTTAAAACGACCTGAAATTGTTTGTGATTGATACTAAACTCACTCGATCACTACAACCATCTACTGAAAATATAATGAATTTATTTTCCCCCAACCCCTAATATTATTTCATAGCACCAAAAATATTTTACTTACTTTGTGAAGAATTCACCAAGTGAGGGCCCACCTCTTGACCGAAAGGAGTACTTTGCTTTCAGCCAGATCTCTTGGTACAAATCGCTACCCAGGAGTTTGGCCTCTGACGAACGCTGCACCTGGGTGCTGATGGCACAGTTCCAGAGTCCCCTTGGTGGATCCATACCGGGGGTCATATGCGTTTTGATCCCTTCGATTGGTATGAGTCTCGTTTACGTGTAGCAAGTAGGCTACGGGGACACTGATCCTTGCATTTGGAGACTGGGTGTGCGTCACTGTGGAACCGGCGCAACTGAAAGCTTCGATTCTCCTTCGATTTTCCTTGGTGTAGTTCTAACGCTAGTCTTAATTATATTTGCTATTTACGGCCACGGTATCCAAGTGATCAAGGTAATGGACTCGTGGCCGGCGTGTCATGAGTTCAAGCCTGGTACAACTGATGACCCACCGTGCAGAGGAGGGCCGATGAACTTATACTATGTAGAGGCTCAAACGTCCTCCCATTGGTGTGGAAGTTAGGAGAGGAGGTGCCGGCTCAGGTGTCATCCTCTTTCCTGGACTATGGTTCTTAATTACAAGGTCCATTGCCAAAAGCCCTCGAGTAGTGTAATAGGGCGACGTTAATATTGAATCACTCACTATTTGCCCTTTTGTGAATCTAATGGTTATTGCGTCTATTGACGCCTTTATGTAAAATTTGATCCCTTCCCACTTTTCGAGGGTGTACTTTTTTTAATCGTGTTTTAGCTTTGGGAATATCTTATCCCATTTTACCTTCTTGTTGACTTTGTCATTTAAACGACAGTTTCTTTTTTATTGGGATCTCCCCCTCCCCTATTTTGGTTTGTTGCTGTCCTCTCTCTCTCATTCTATACATTCTTCATCTTCCTATTAACGTTTGACCGCGAAATTATTTCTCCATTTTTTCAAGCCTGGTTAACTTTTGTTAACTTTTTTTTACCACTTGTCATCCAGGAACAAAATTTTTTTTCTGTTCTAATTTTTTATTCTAATTTTTATTAATTCTTTTTAAAGTTATTTAAGGTCTATTGTCAGAATTTTTCTCTGTGTACTTTTTATTCTTTTGTCTCATTGTGTATACTGGTCTAAATAAAGATCATCTTGTTTTCGAAATAGAGGTCCCTGTTAAACGGGCCACAACAATAGAAAATTGCATACTTCATCCCCAGCACGCATTCCAATTCAAATCTCAAAGATTTCTTATTCGATGGCCAGTGTGTGCATGAATTAATACACTGTTCAAAAAAAGTTAAAGGAACACATGGACTTAACGAAGTTACGCAAATATTTCATTTTACACGTTAGTGATTAGACTTTATTGATGTATCTTCTAAAGTGTAGTACAAAATAAATAGATAACTTTAAATGCAAATCAATGTTCATGACTGTGACGATAGGTACAGGAAACTCATACCATTCCAAAAATTCCAGAAATGAGCAACAAATTTAATGTAAATGAAGTTTCCAGAGCTCACTTGTGTGGATCCAAAAGAACAGGGAGTTGAACTTCAGGCTGTCGAGAGCCATTGTGAAGAACTGCTTGATTTCAACACAGAGTTGAAGGAAAATATCACAAAAGAATGCTCTAAAAGGCCAAAGAAAGCATACGACATTATAAAAAACGCATTACGTCACTTACTGACCGTATGATGAAACTGTGTGTAATGGCATCACCTAATTGCGAAGTCCACTGCATTTAACAACAACATGTTTTTTTCTTCTACAAATTTTAGTGTGTGTAACCTATTTCTGTTTCGTTTTTTTTTTTGTTCCTTTCATATTCCTGTTCAAAAATTATCCTGCTTATGAGGTTGAGAAAATCTGCTACGGTCAGAATGGCTAGTTGTAGTATCCATCGACACCTGTTGAAGCGGCAGTGACACCTAATTGTAACCACATTAATTATGTGATTTTGGAAGACATGTAAAACTAAGCTCAAAACGATGCTGCAGGAGTGTTGGACGTTTTCCCCTCTTAGTTCGCTGCCTGATATTAAGGGCAGGGTTTGCCCTCCTTTTCTTAATCATTTTATTAAAAAAAAAAATTTTGTGCCTTCCTCTCTTTTTCCACATTAAATGTTTAAAAATACGAAGTACTTTTGCGTCTTTTTCGTTTCCAACCCGAGGTGATGTGTGAACCATCATCTCTCACACACATATACTAACTGAAGTACCCGACCTTTGCTCAGGATAAGTTTTAAAATAAATAAAATTCAGTTTTTTTTATAGCAAACATATTTTTCACAGATGGTAGAACCAGTGTAGACAGTGTATCAAAAGATTAAAAATAATTTTTTAATGAATGTTCACATTGCATTTTGGCTTCACAGTAAAGAATGATTTCATAAAAACCTATTCGAATAACAGGTGCAAGAGCGAATGTTATGGCCAGGTGTTCAGTTTGACGCTAGACCCCCCAGTGTTAAGTTATCAAACAAGCTTGGTACTCATTTATCAACCCACTGAAGGAATTATATTTGAATGTAAGAGAGAATGTTAACATGCTAAAAATGTAAAGAGAAATAAAAGAATGAAAATATATAAATAAAAGTTATAACAGAAAAATAATAACAGTAGTATGTTTCTTCTATGCGCGAAATAACCTGAAATAGATAAACCAAAAGAAATATTAATTACGAAAAAACTGTTTCATTAAAATACCATCTTAAGTAAAATTTATTAGGAAGCTTTTTCAATCGGAAAAAAATTAAACTAGTACAAACTAAAATTTAAAAGATCTACGTTGTAAAACCCCATTAACTCGGGAGCGGGTGCGCGGGACACACAGTCACCCCAGGCACATTAAATCGTTAATTCTGTGAAAACTGTTTATTTCTAGCCATGACCTTGACAATATCCTTCTATATATGACAATCTTCCTGGGAACTAAAAAGTATTTATCTCATATTTCCTTCTTTTCTTGGGAGTGATAACCGTTTTTTTTCCATCGCCTTTGTTCCAAAAGATTTTCCATGAACATGCTACATTCTCCCCCTGTGAACAGCTGAATGAGTTTGAATTGCTGTGTGTATTATGGTTTATAAATGCAAATGAGCAGAATATATATATATATATATATATATATATATATATATATATATATATATATATATATATATATATATATATATATAGCGTATATGTGCAATCACTATTTAAGGAAGTTGAAAATAATCGAGCAAGGGAAGAGCCTATTGAAATAATGCATATTAATCACGATAACGAAAGAAAATTTGAGAAAAGCGATGAACATAAAACGTTTGAGTTGAAAGGAAACTTTTTAAATGCTACCTAAAGAACTCCATCAAGAAAAATATGATCTTATAAGTGTAGCACAAGACGCACTTCACCCTGTCAAAAAGACACTAGCAATTAAAATATCAACATGCTATTTGTCGATCATCAAGGGACAATGAAACTACAATAACTTGAACAAAATAAGACAGTTTTTTTCCTGCAAATATCATTAGTCATCAAATAACATTAAAGTCATGCTCATTTGAAACATCTTAGTTCCATTTAATTGGATTTTTTTCATATTATTAAAGAAAAACTGAAAAGTCCTTCAAAGTAGGTAAATATACTTTCTCTTATCCACTGAAATAACGATTTTTATCGTGCATAAAAAAAATAATTATAAAAAGAAGATTGGGGTGAGTCCGTCATCCCGCACGACCATTAACGTTAGGCTTGATTCAATTCTTATTTGCATTTTTCTAAATGCTTTACTTTTTAATCTTATGCAGATAGATGAGTTTATAACCTCAATATATAAGTGCTAAATGTATAAGTATATATATTATAATAAGTAAGTAATATCTAAGTATTACTATTTATAATTAAATAAAAAATTACTTATTAATCAATAAATATTATAATAAGTAGTTGAAAATATGTCAAAGTATAAAAATTAAAAAAGGATTATCATAAGTCAAAATATGAAAAATTCTCTTGAGGGGCGGGCCATTAAGAGGACTTGATACCTTTTGAGAAAATTTCTTTATTTACGTATTTAAAAAGTATATTTTAGCATTTTCTACAATGTTTCTATTCAAGAAAATGATACCAAATGGAAATTTTCATATATTATTCACACAATTTTACAAATTTTAATTTTTTGAAGAAAATTGGGAAAATTTTAAAATCTTACTCCTTTTTTAAAAATTAATTTTTTGACCTGAAATTTTTTTATAATATTCTTAGGGATGTTCTAAACAACTTGATTGATCTATTTTAGAATAACTTCATTCGTTTTTGAGAAAAAAAATAAAATTTTGATATACAGGCTAAAAATCAACGAAAAAGCCAACATGTCTTATATTTTATTTTTTTTAAAAAAGTATTCAGTTTATAGCAAAACGGATCCCTAATTTTATTACATGCTTTATTTTTAACACGCAAGAAAAAAATGGAAGTGATTGGTAAATAATTGTCGAAGGAGTAGCATTTTGAATGCACTAAGGTTACGAAAAACACAAACTGAGAAAAGCCAGTTTAAAGTTTATAATTCTGAAAAAATAATTATTATAAGCTTAATTAAACTTAAAATACCACTTTAAGATATTACTTATACGTTTTTCTTTAAAATAATTGCATTTTCATATTTTTTCAACTTACACATTTTTATGAATGATCAACTTTTAGAGAGTATTAATTGCGCAAGAAAATTCAAGAAAAACGTTAAAAAAAATTTGTTCTGTCACAACAGAAATTTTAGCTGTTTTTCTTCTTATAATATTAAAGTATTACATTTGTATGAAAAATATATCAGGAATAAGAGCTGAAATTATAAAAAATTTTATATAAAATGCCTTAATTTAAAAATTTTACATGCACACATTTCACAAAGAAAAAAAATTATTGTATGCATTGCCTCGGAAATATTCTGCTTTATATATTGCACATTCTTTTTTTTAATGTTATTATTTCTCTTTATAAATTAGATTTTTTTTCTCAAAACGCTTTTTTTAGCTTTTTTTTTTTTAAAAAGGGGTGTGGCTGAATCGCATAATTTGTTTTCAAATGAAGTTTTATTCAACTTCTAACTTTCCGATATACACAAATGATATATCAATCGAAAGATAATAATGCAAAGAATAAGATTAAATGAAAATAAAAAACGATAGGTTTGTGATTTTAGGGGTACCAAGTCCTCTTATAAGTCTTCACACGAGGGCGGCCAATACTCTTGGATCGGCCCTGAACTTAATATTTGATCTTTTAAATATATTACATTTTTATTTTAACGTAAGAAATTTAGTTTGAATGAGTTCTCAGTATTAAAAATAATAACTCCTTCTCTCTCTCTCTTGAAGTCCCGAGTGTTAAATATTACATCAAAGAAATATTGAAAAAGAATAGAATTTTCTCAATTTACTTTCAGCGAATGTTTAAAATGATAAAAAAAAACAAATAGAAAGGGAGCTCTATCTTAATAAAAAATACTCACTACATTTTTTGGAAGTTATATTCAAACGTACATTGAAAGTAAATGAAAGAGCACGTGAAAAATTTACTTAGCAGTTATAAAAAGTTTCTGAAAAGTTCCATAGTTCTTGAGTTCAAAAAATAATGCGAATAGAACACGGAATTAAATCTGAGAAACCTGAGGGAAATGTGACACAAAATTAATTTTCTGCGACTTTCTTCGTACTCACTTTTTGAAAAGTTGAGATTTCTTGAGTTAGGAAAACAAAATGAAACTTGTGATTAAAAAAATTATGAACTAGGTAACTCCTAGGTTATTATACTTTTCGATTGTTACTTTCGAAATGAAAAAGTTTTTAAATAAATATTACACAGCAAAGAGAACAAAGGAAGTTTTACTTGTTTAAAAATAGGATACAGCTATGTTTTATTAAAAACATGAATTTTATTTACTTTCAATTTATAAATAAAGCAAAGATCATAAATAAATAAAAATTGGACTACAGACTTTCTACTATCACTTATATTTATTTAACACTACAAAGACTGAAATTTAGTATATACCTATATTGCCCAAAAGCAGTCAAAATGACTGCGTTGTGAAAGAATAACTAATGTGTAAAAAATTTGTTTAAAATTAATTTTTAATATTTTTATACTATAACAAGTTATTAGTAGATATTAACAATAAAAAATATTTACTTCACCTGGGGAAAAAATGTATTCTAAAAAAGTCTAACAAGTTGTGTCATTAAATACGTAATTGTTTTTCTAATTGAAATCAAAAAGCAGTCAAAATAACTTCCTTGGAAAATCTAGTGTTAAAGAAATGTACAATGTCTTCTATTAATTCATTAATGTTGTTTTTTTATATTTATCTATAACTCATATGATTTATTTCCTTTTATCATGTTTTATTTTGAGCATGCTCGTATTTGTATCTTTTAAATACGTTGTTTAAAATGTATACATAAATATTAATTCGTTTCACTATTAAATATATGTTCATACTGGTGTGTGATTTTAAATTAAATTGAATTTAGTCTACTGGTTATAGAAAACATTGAGAGACTTGAAAATGCCCTGGAAAATTGATTCCGTAAAAATAAGTTAAAGAATTCATATAAAATAATTCATTTTCTTTTATTATAGTAATCTTATTTTGAGATTTTATACCTACCATGTGCTATTGTACGAAATCTCTACAAACTCAGTCACTCAAGGAAATGTTTCCTTATAAAATCATTGAAAAGTATGATCATAGCGTAATTTATTTCGAGGCATGTAAAGCTGGAACACAAGTATAAAATTGACTGAATATTTAAACTCGATCTCTCTAGATAGTAAATAACTAATAAATTATCGTTTGATTTTATCTTTAAAATTTTAATCGGCACTAATTAAGAAACCAACTATCTATAAGATGGTTCCAAAATTCTGATATGTTTTAATTATGTTTATTTTCGTGTATAAGAGCATAATCATTAAAACATTTGTGTATAGTATCCTTTGTTATCTCTCTTTCTCTGGGATATTTATTAAGGAGCATTTGATTTTGAAAAATATGTGTTTCTGTACATGTGTGTCTTTTCAATATATGGTTTTTAAAGATATTGAGCACTAAAGGCTTCAACAAATAGAAATGGATCATATTAATATTTAATATTTTGGCATGTAAAATAGGAAAACAATTCAAATAGCAAATTTTAAATTAATTTGTAAGAAGAATTTTGTTTTTTACCTATTTAATCATAATTATGCAAAAAGCATTTACATTTTTACTTAAGTTTTTTAAAAGAATTGAAAAACTTAAAAATTAAATTTAAATGTGGACCCCCCCCCCCCTTTAATTCCTTCAGGATATTTTTTTTTGTCAAAACTATCTTTATCTCAAACCATTTTAAATCATTGCTATGATTGCCTTAGTACTTAAAAATAATTTTATTCTAGGTGAGAAATTTACATTACTTTATCTCTAACTTCGGTTTTAAAAATTTCCTACTCAAAAAAAATTAAATATGGCACTTAAAATCTTTTAGTGCTTCGCAAAACATGAATTTTTATTAAAACAAATACTGAAATTAAAGGTTATGATACGTCGGCTCCGGTGGCTTAGAAGTGACCGCTTCGTAAGCCGAAGGTCACGAGTTCGACCTCGGCTGGAGTCCATAGATTTTCTGGGTACAAAAACCACAGACACGTATGGCTTATGATTGTGTAGCATGTAAAAGATCCCTTGAGTATATCGTACTCTCGGAAAAATTAAATCACTGCAATATTTAGTATTCGACTAGAACTTGAATTCAATTAATTCAAGCGTGCAAATTTGGTAGTGAGAGCTGCCACTAGAGGGTGCCACCACTGAAATTGCTCTCAGATTTGGGGACTTGCCGTGTCTGCAAAGGCTTTGTTGCTAATATAAAGCTCGTTACAAAAAAGGTTATAATACAATCCTCAAATCTTTTCCAAGGATTATAAATACAAACCTTGAAAGCGGACTTCAATACTTGCATTACTTTTAATTATTTAAGCATATTTCATCAGCTTGCTGTTTTATGAGAATTGAATGGCTAAATTATAAAAAAGTTCATTTGTTACTTTTAAGATGTGTAATAAACTAAACTTCTCAAGAAATGTACTTTAAGTGGCTGTAATGGTTTTAGAAATCTCAAAATAAATGTATGTATTTGTTACATGTATCCATTTATGCAATAATAAATTAAATGTTTATGTTGTAGTACAATTTATTATAAGGGAATAAAAATTGTTTTATTTATGTTTCAGTTATTTAAAAGATCCGTTCAAAATGTATGGGGTGGGAAATAAAATTTATCTCCTTCATTTTTAATTGTATGTACTTAGAGTGATTTTTTAATCATTAAAAACTGTCGTGACATTAACAATCATCTTTTATTTTTATCTTTTAATTCAGATAAACAAATTTTAGGTGTGAAAGGAGGAAATAAAAATAAATAAAGAAGGAAATACTTATGTATTATGTACACGCGTGCTAAGATTTCTTAACAAAACTTTCACGCATATATTTGGAGTTGTTGAATTCTTTAAAATATTTCAAATCTCCCTTTTCAGTCGCAAGATATTATCAACACAAGCTTAAAATAACTACTTGGTTGTAAAAAGTATTGTAAATATGATGAATGAGAGGATTTGTTTTAAAACATGAAAGGAAAAAGGAAAAAAAGTAATAAATTTTAAAGCTAAAGGATTACCTGAATGCTAACTGACAGGGACATAGAAAGATGAACTCTTTCGAATTATTTGACTTTGAAAAAAACTTTCCTTTGATCTTCATTACTCAAAGTCAAAGTTTAACTCGCTGCTCTTTTAAAAAGTTCCTAAGTTAGTTTCACGCTTTTCTTGGTAACATTTGCTAATTAGATGGTACTGAGATAAAAAAAAATTTAAAAATCTTAAACAGAGAAGTTGGTAAAAAAGGTTCTGTAACATTCTTTTCTTAAATGGACTTTTTCTTAAAAATCTCCTTTCTTCTCGGAATGCTCGCATAATCAAATATTTAAGTTCATGAAATGGTGAATAGGAATTTAAATGAATCTCAAAAAGTTGTAAGTCATGAAACTGTATCATGAATTTTAAAACCCAAAATAAAAATGACACTTTATCTAATTATTCAAAATGAATCACAACCACAATGAATGAGAAAGAAAAAAAAGGATTTTTCTTTCCTTACAAGAAGTATCTCGTTGTTGTCCAAACATTTTTGATTGAAAAACTATTGTGTAACATTTATTTTTCAAACAGATTTTTAACAATATTCTTTTATGTAAAGTTCAAATATATATTACACTTCTCATTATCTTTTATAGAATAATACGTTTTGAAATATATATATATAAAACTGAAAATTCCCTTTTGTGATAATATTTCAGTGAATCGAAATTTTGAAGAAGATTGTTGAAAATGCTGACTTTATATTCTGCTAATCTTTCAGTAATTGTTAATTGATTTAATGTTCCGTTTAAGAGAAATTTGATTCGTATTAAGCATTCGTAATAATACATTTACACAGGAGCATCTTTTCTTAAGAAATTTATTATTTTCTCAAGTGCGCCCTTTATAATGCTTATTTAGCATATACAATTAAGTTATTATTTGATCTATGAGTTTTCTTTCTGAGAACACGTGAGTAGTTAAAATATTTTGCAAAAGTTGATTAAGTTGCATTGTAGAGTTTAAATATTTATAATACGACCGAGAATCAAGTAGCTACGGTTGTTTTCACTGTAAAAGTATCCTTTCAAAGTTGAGGGAGGTTCACTCTTGTGAATTTATAAAACTAATTTGTATAATTTTATTCTGTTCTATATGGATTATACTTCTTCCAAGAAGTTCGGACTTCTTATTAAAATGCATATGAATAAGATTGCGAATTGAAGTGAATTGTATATCTTAATTTTCTTTTTATATCCTTTTTTCCCAAATCAATAGAGAGGTATTGGAGAATTAGAGGAGATACACGAAATTGGAAGAAAGAGAGATTTTTGATAGAAGTTCTCTGTAGGAAATAAATTTAAACGTCTGTATGAGATATTGAAACTTACAGTTATTGACGCTGATAGTCCAGATCA
This sequence comes from Trichonephila clavipes, assembly GCA_019973935.1. Lineage (NCBI taxonomy): Eukaryota > Metazoa > Arthropoda > Arachnida > Araneae > Nephilidae > Trichonephila > Trichonephila clavipes. The sequence goes on along the minus strand of BMAU01000722.1, from coordinate 927,085 downwards.
GCGATACTCAACCTGCAGCCCACCTAGCCTTTTTAAGTGGCCGGTCATGGTCCACTACCCTAAGAAATTTACTTATTTAAGAACATTGTATTAAAAATTTGGTGGAAACTTCTTTGTCAAGAAATCGGATACATCAATTTTGCTTTTTGCTGTTGGAGTCGTACGGGTACGAATCGATATTCTTTTGTCTATTTGGAATGGTTATGATTAGTGATAACAGACAACAATGGAATAGCGACAATTTTATGGGTAGAACTTATTTTTAACTATGTTTCATATCTTGCAAGCGAAAAATATTCGAAGAAAATATATCGTTTCAAGATTGGAAGGTTGACTATTTTGTAGTGAAAAATAAACATGGATCCGTAATTGTTTAAACTGTCACGAAAGCGCTGTATTTAAAAAGTACCAATAAACACACAGGAATCATTCAATGACACTTTTCCTCGAAGATCTCTTTCAAGAGGTGATAAATAGGCTTTCTTGAATAATCTTTGCAACAGCAACAAAGTATTTTGTCAGTGGTAATATCACTGCAGTAACAAAGACATTCCATGAAGTTTGTTATATTATTCGTAAGCATATGAAACCGCTTAATGATGCAGAAACTTTGAAGGAGTGTTTCTTAAATGCTTTTTATTTAGTGTTTGTGACAAAAATAAAAAATATAAAAAAGTAATAATTACAAAAAAGCAAAACAGGAGTTATACAATATTTTGATCAACTTTCCACATTTTAAATTTCCAATGTTATCTAGGTCTTCAAGCATTCCTCTCCCACTTCCCCCTCCTCCATTTATCCTCACGTTACAGCCCGCGTGAAGTAGCTGACATGTATGCGGCCCATCAGAAAAAAGGTTGAGTACCATTATGTTTAAACAACAATTTAATCGTATAGATGCAACCTGATTGACAGATTTGTTTTAATTTTAAATGTTCGGCAACCCAAAGTTTACTTTAGTTCAGGTGTGGGCAACATTTCTTTTTTGGCTCACAGGCCACATTGTGGAACTAGAAGATACCGGAGTTCCACGTCTTTTTGAAATTATTGCATCCATTATAAAAAAATAATAATTATAAGTTAAATAAAATAGGAGATTTTATTCAATTTATTTATTGCTCTAATTTCATATCACCTATAGCTGCAAGGACATTTAACTGCAGAATTAGTTTAATGAGATACGAATGTACCCTGTAACCCGCTTTTCGCCCATTTCTTAAAAATCAGATATCTTGTTGAAATTCTCTTCACATCCAGCAAGTTCATGTCAGCATCTATATTTACTCTTGTTGATCTACATGTAAGAAAACTTTGCTCACAAATATATGTCGATTAAAATATAAAGAACAATTTTCCAGCAAATTTCTTCATATATGGAGATTTTTCATTTGACAAAGATTTCTAAAAGTCAATATCATAGCATAAAGCATTTCCTTTTCACTGTGATTTGACTGAAAGTCAATAAGTGTAGCTCCTCAGGTGCTGTATCGATATCGGCAGTAATGGAGTAAAAGAGAAAACTTGTGTGTAAATTTAAGCTCAATTTTTTTAAAAAAAATCCTGGATCTTTTAACGTTTTTCTCCTCCAAATTCTGTAGATGATCTCCTCTTAGAAATACTTTCAAGTATTTTGTTTCCTTAATAAAGGAATAAAGTATTGAATTGTTCGTAAAATAATTTCATTTTTTCTCGACAGAAGATTTAATTGCATTTTTCACACAAAACTTCACACTTAAGCCGTTTAATAATTATATGTTTTGAGAGCTGATGTAGCAAGGCTTATTTGTGAAAAAGTTCAATTGATTCTATGCAGTAGTTTTTAGTTGGTGCACTTTTGAATATGGATCATTTTTCGCATATTTTACTCTTTTACTGTCTAAAAGGAAAAATGCTGTTCAAGCAAGAAAAAATTAGCCGATGTGTATGGAGAAGATTTACTGATAGCACTCCAGTGCCCAAACTGGTTTACAAAGTTTCGATCCGGGAATTTTGGCAATTTTGATGTTGAAAATGCATCACGTTCTGGAAAGTCAGATGAAGCTAAAATAAGTTATATAAAAAAAATTTAAGCCAATTCCTACTTATACAGATCTACAAAGAAAAATTTTATTTTAGCTACTTTTTATGAAATAGTTACAATTAATATAAATATGTATATACATAGGACAGAATCTCAACATTAAGTAGTAATTAATTTTTATTAATTATCATTAAAGTATCGTATTGTCATCCAAAACAATCGTGTGTATAAAATTTCAGTTTAACTGAATGCTTTAAAGCGTGACAAAAAATATATTTTAAAGTTTTGACCCAGTCGCTAAAAATGAAACCAACGTGGCTGCATCTGTAATTCTTTAAATAATAAGTTTCAGTCAAATAATTTTAATTAATTATAATTAAATTATCGTATTTTTACCCAAAACAAGTATAGAAAATTGCAGCTCAAACGAGCACTTTAAAATTTGAGAAAAAAAAACCTTTTCATGTTTTGACACAAGTCGCCAAAATGATAGCTAAGTCGTAAACGTGACTGTATTTGTCACTGTTTGAATAATTAGTTCTAATCAATTATTTTTGTATTAATTATAATTTAATTACTGTATTGTCATCCAAAATAATCATGGAAAAAATTTCAGCTCAATTGAGTGCTTTAAAATGCATTTTATTCATGATTGAAAATTCCACCAAGATAAATACACTCAGGAACTTTGAAAATAGCGACCCAAGAAGGAAGCTAAGTACAGTCGTGAAACTTTGCAAATAAGTACAGCGTAATGTGATATACAAATGATCCAAGTTTTGTGCCAATACGCATGCTCATACACGCCGAGGTGACGCTACATCCAGAAAGAGGGTGCTATATAAGCCAACGTAAATTCGAAGATTCATAAACGTGACGATTACCCACCGATTGTAGGAAGACTTTGGTAAGCGAAACATTCCAGGTAAACGTGCTAGAAGACATTTCTCACAGTTAAACGAGTTTTAGAGAGGCCTGATTATCGGGATGAAAACTGCAGGCTGGTCTACGCGCCGTGTTGCTGGCCAAGTGTATCGTTTGGAGTGTGCTGTTATAAATTGTTGGGAGCAGTGGACACAAGAAGGTACTGATGGGAGGTCGCCGGTCCCTAAAGTTACAACTGCAATTTTTACATCTGCCCTGCTCTTGCTGTTTACAAGAAACGGAATTTGGTGAATGCGTCTCTCTTACCCCACCGAAAAGGGTGACACGTTCCCACGCCTAGAAAAGGGCATTGTTCCCCTAAATATCGTGGTATAGGGGGTGTCATTAGGATTTCCCGCGCTTGGGGATGTCATTGACCGTGAGACGGTAATCATCCGCTGACTCTAGACCAATGAGAGAAAATTATGCAGACACTGTAAAGAATCCGCTCTAGCACATAGGTGCAAATTGCCGCCAAATAAAAACGAGATGCACCCCAATTAGGCAAGCACTCTCTCACACAAACTTAGGGCTGAAAGAACCTCTCTTGAGATCCAGGACTCCGCGGGACTCCAAGCGGCGACATGACTCCTCTTCCTCGCCCCTCTTTCAAAGCTAAGTGTCACTTTATACATTAACTTAATTTTAATCTTATTGTTAAATAGAAAATAAATTAAATGTTATTAAAAGAGCGTCTTTTGATTTAGAGTACTGTTTATTGTCTTTAAAAGATTTGATGTTTAAACTTAAGCTATAATGCGATGCAAAAAGGGAGTAGAACCTGGGTTTTTATAAAATGGATTTAATGGGAATAAATTAAATAAAATGTGTCAAACGAGCGTCGCATTATTTGATACCGTGACAGGATATTAATTTTTTTTTCTTTGTACTATCATTTAGTGCCGATGATCGGTCGTCGGAAAATTTCTTTTACAGCCTTTGATATTGTAAACGTTTCTTGATGGATCACCACAACAAATTATTATCTCGTGTGCTACTATGTTTTATATATTGCTCGAATTTGATACTGTGAATTTTTTTTTCTTGTAGTTTTGGTAAAGGGAAGTGTGCAAGGTGAAGAACGTGTGCAAGGTACAGAATGACGCAGGTACTGATGCTCTTTGATTTTTTTTCTTTTTAATATTGATGTGATTTTTTTTCTCTCTATGCATGTATTTACGCGAGAGCCGATTAGTTAAAAGTTTTATTTAAATTTAGGAGTTCATGAATTTCTTTTACCCTACACGAGTGCTAGAATTTTGTTTTAATTAGAATTTAACGGTTTCCGTTGTAAATTAATCTCGCTAGAAATTTTGTCTTAATTTTTTTAAAAAAAAACATACCACGTACACGACAATCAGACCCCCTATTGACGCAAACGGCGTCCGAGAACTTTAATGTAATTGATCGGATCCCAATATACGACGGAGGTGAATCGTTAGGAATACGTAGGTTCTTAGAAAAATAAATGATGTTCCGAATTTGGGCAAGTGGTCAAACAACGAAAAAGTTACTATTCTGAAATTAAAATTAGCGGGAATAGCTGAGGAATTTTTTTTATCCGACCCAACTCACAGTCAATTGACAGAATATAACGATATCGCAAGAATTCTTATTGGAAGATTCGAGAAAGCTGTCCGTTTATCAACGCGTCTACAGTTATTTTCATCATGTATCCAGGGTCCTTCTGAGAGCGTACAAGAATTCGCAGCACGCATCAATAAACTGGGAACACAGATATTCCAGTCAGGAAATTCGGCTCAAAACACCGCGGTGAGGAACGCGAACGACCAACTGTTACAATCCCGTTTCATAAGCGGTTTGAAAAATGATATACGTCGTTTTGTACTTTCACGTGATCCTTTAAATTTAGACGAATCAATCAACGCGGCGTTGATCGAAGAGCAAAATATGAAATTGAACCAGATAGCTAACGAAGAGAGATCCGGTTTGTCGTCCGCACAAACGGAAAATTCGGTCCTTTCAGCATTAGCGGATAGATTGGAAGAAATCAACTTAAGGGTCGGGCGTCTACAGGAAGCCAGTTCAGTTACAGCTCGTAAATCAGGGGGAATTCTTTTAACAGAAGGGAGAACGTTTTCAAGTGCTTTTATTGTGGCATTCAAGGACATAGACAGGCGGAGTGTAGAAAAAGGAAGAGGGACGAACGTGCTGCCCATTACCAGCCCCCGGAGAAACGCCGCTAGCGATTTTTCTGTTTCACGTCACCCCGGTTTCGATGGGAGACATGTCCATTTCCGAGAATCGGCTTTTCGCGATAATTACGCAGCCCCCAGGCATCCGGTGAGAGGGATACACACAACTTCTGGGAATAGGGGTTTTCAGCGCTATAACAGAAACGATACTTTAAACTTCCGCGGAGAAAGCCGTATTTAGATTTTTTTTCAATTGGTAGAGGAGCGGTTTTCTCCTATTAAATCTCGAGACAATATATTTGATCTACCAATAATAAAGGCTAATGTTAAACATCACAAATTTAGAATTTTAATTGACACAGGTGCGTCCGTATCTTTAATGTCAAATTCTTTTTTCACTAAAATAAAAAATGATAACTTTAGGGAATTTAATGTTTCAATTCAAATTAAAGCCGTAAGCGGAGACACGGTAGAAATTATCGGTTGCTACGAAATACAATTGTCATTGGGGGAATTTCAATTTCAACATATTTTTTATAACGAAGCAAGAGATTAACCATAATTATTGCGCTATTTTGGGATACGATTTTTGAAATTATGGGATGCAGTTTTAGATATAGGTAAAAACCGTTTATTAATTAATAATTTTTCAATTCCGCTTATTCATTATTCACTCCCCCCGCGTGTTGTACAGAGTAAATTTATACATGGATTTTTAAAACACAAAACGTGTGTGGGTTCCCATTCGGTCACAAATGTTCGTATACATGTTGAAACATTACCTAATTCGACGTCATTGGCCACTATTCAGAGTTCAGCAAAGCTAAAAACTAAAAACATTCATTTAACTAATTCGCAAATTAATATTAATCCACAGACAAATGACACCTTTCTAGAAATTAGAAACGATTCAGATAACATAATCACCCTTAACAAAAACATGAAAATAATTACTGTCAATAATTACGAAGACTTTTCTTCTGATTTTCCCGTTTCTCAAGATATTTTACCCCCACTCACGGAGAAAGATTTCAACCTTTCAGGTTTGGACAGTAAAATCAAAAGCAGATTATTTCAACTTTTAATTTCGCACAAAAGTGCTTTCGCTCGCTCTACGGTAGAATTATCTGCAGCCGCTACGGAGCATCATAGAATTAGTCTACAACATGATTATCCCATTAAATGTCTGATTTAAAAAATTCCATTTAATTTAAGAAACGAATTTCGACGTCAAATAATAGATTTAGAAAAGGCGGGGATTATTTCGAAATCTAATTCTCAGTATAATACTCCGGCCTTGTTTGTCGAACAAAAGGAAAAATGGCGCCTTGTTTTAGATTTTCGGAAACTCAACGAAATAACTTTGACTCAGAACTTCGTTATTTCAACATTGGACGACATTTTACATGAAATTTCGGGTTCAATTTATTTTTCAGCGTTAGACATGAAGTCAGCATTTAATCAAATTCCACTACACTTTGCAGACAGGCATTAGACGGCATTCTCTACTCCCGACGGTGACAAATATGAATTTAACAGATTATGTTTCGGTTTAAAAAACTCGCCTAAAGCTTTTCAATCAATTGCACAGGAGGTCCTGGAAGATTTATTACACAACGGAGCTTTGGTTTATATAGACGACATTATTTTATTCACTAAAACTATAGATGAACATTTTGAACTACTGGGTAAGGTTTTTGAACGCTTTGAAAGAATTCACTTAAAATTTAATCCGAGTAAGTGTCAGTTTTTAACAAAAAGTTGTAAATTTTTAGGGTTTGTGGTAACGCCGGAAGGCATTCTTATAGATAAAGATAAGTCCGTATCAATTAATGAGTTTCCAGTTCCAAAGGATCAAAAACAAATTAAATCTTTTTTAGGGTGCTGTAATTTTTACAGGAGATATATCAAGAATTTCGCGAAACGTGCACTTCCCTTAACGAATCTATTGAGAAAAGACACTCCATTTGAGTGGACATCTGAAACGCAGGAGGCATTTGATGATATTAAGAAAGCCATATTGAATCCACCGGTCTTGGCACTACCTGTTCAAAACGCGGAGTTACAAATAACAACGGACGCTTCTTCTCGCGGCATAGGGGCAGTTTTAGAACAAAAATATCCTAACTCTGAAGTCAAACCTTTATATTTTTTTCTAAGAAATTAAATCCATCACAATCTAAATATAACGCAACGGTTTTGGAATTTTTCGCGATATATACAGCATTAAATTTTTTTAGACCTTTCTTGTTAGGCAGAAAATTTAAGGTTTTTACCGATCATAAGCCTCTCGCAGGATTTCTTTCTAATAAAAATCCCTCTTCCAAAATTTTGCGTTGGAAATTGGCTCTGGAAGAATTTAATTACGACATACACTACATCAGGGGATCCTTAAATTCAGTCGCAGATCATCTTTCCCGTTATATTAACAACATCACAATAGCTTGACCGGACTCTAAAGATCTTATTAATATGCAACGCGAAGATTCTGTTTTAAGCACTATCATACAAAAAATTGATCAAAATGACGTTAGCCCACAAATCAGCGACTATTTTATTAATGGGGAAGGTTTGTTATGTCATTTGTCCAAGCGCCCCTCCAGAGATCACCCAGGTCTAACACCACTAGAAAGCAAGTTTGCATTCCACATTGTCTAAAAGCTAAAATTCTCGAATCTGTTCATTCAGAATATGGAGGGCATCTTAAATTTTTTAAAACTCAGCGAAAACTTCTTTTGGCATAATATGTACAAAGATACTAAAAATTTTGTTCCTTCTTGCACCATATGCTTATCTCGAAAAAACGCCTTTAAAATTCCGCCTGCACCCCATCAACCAGTAGAACAAAGTAAAGAACCAGGAGAAACGTGTCATATGGATATTTTCAGTCCTTTAAAAACCACGCCTAAAGGTAATAGCTATGTTTTATCTATGATAAATGCATTCACAAAATACATTCACATTGTTCCACTTCCAGATATTAGGTCGAGTACGATTTCAAAAGCTTTCTTTGATAATTACATTGTACACAGGGGTTGCCCACATAAATTAGTCGTAGATAACGCTACATATTTTAAGAGTTCCGAATTTGTTGAATTTTGCAGAGTCATGGGTATTCACAAGAGACACATATCAAGTTATTCCGCTCACGTCAACGGTAGGGTAGAGAAACCCAATCAATCGCTAGCCAATATCCTGGCATCAATTTCACAAAATACAAACGATTGGGATGAGCAACTCCCGCACACCATGTTAGCATTAAATTCAGCGATCCATGGAGCTACATACACATCGCCTTTTTTCCTGGAACATGGCAGAGATATTCGATTATCTTACACTTACGAAAAGAATTCCGACACACCACAAAATAAGTATGAATATGTCGAGAAACTTTTACCGTCTTTGGAGCATACTTTCATTAAAGTTTTAAATAATCTAAAAGATCAGGAGGCATCACATGTCGAATTGAGTACGAGAGCGACAAAACAACATCATTACGATTACAAAATCGGGTCCTTGTGTTTTATAAAGACGCCTAACATTAAATCTAATTTATCTCCAAAACTCATACCTAAGTTCGAAGGTCCTTACAGAGTAATAGAGCGTTTTTCTAATGTCAATTATAGGGTTCAACATGTAGAACAATTGAGGAAAAGATTTAACACACATGTCAATCGGATGATTCCATTTATTAAGAGATTTTCATATTTGCACTTGAACAATTTAGATGAGTTGCAACCAGACGAGACGGAGGTTAAGGGTATTGTTCCAAGTCCACGGTATAATTTAAGGGCTCGTGCAGGCAATTCGGCTCGTTAATACATTTCCGCGCTAAAATTTTTTGAAGGAGACTGAAATTTTTTTTTACAATTTTTACGCTTCGTCAATTCGAGAGCACACATTGAATGGTACCTGTCTCATAGTTGCATCTTGTTTTAAGTCATGTTTGATGTTTTAGAGATCAAATTTTGTACTTAGTTTTTTTTTTAATGAATTCTAGCTCAATTTTTTTTATGCAGTTTGTTTTATGTCTTGATTTGATGCTTAAATGACAATGTTGTATGTGGTTAATATCAATTTTAGCTCTAGATAAAATATTTTTTTGATGCTATGTGTTTTATATAAGATTTGTTGTTTGTAATAGGATTGTTATTTGATTTTGCTTTGCGATTCATGTATGCACGTCAATTTTAATTTTATAAATTTTAAGCTTTAATTTATGTTTGCAACAAAAATCAAATTTTGGGGTCTCTGGACACCTGTCATGAAATTTGAATGTTGTTACGATACACACATATTTGAAATTTTTTTTCTCATCTATTACATAACTTGTGTTGTGATTATTATCTAGTAATTTTAATTTTTTTTCATACAAAAGGTTCTTTTATTCAATAACTTAGTTTATGCTGATTTGATTGTGTATAACTGTGTACTTTCTGGTTAAATTTTGATTTTGCATAGAAGATTAATTTTTTTTGGTAGCAGCATTTTGTTAGAATTAATTTATTGCTAAATTTTGTTGATGTATTAATTTTAAGTGGTTGTATATTACTAAATGATGATAACATTGGAATTTATGCTTGTTAAAATATGCATAGAGATGGTTGTTTGAATATTTTCCCTAAGAAATTATGTTGAAACTTAATTTTTTTTTGCTCATGTTGTTTTGTTATGTGATATGATTGCTAAATTTGATTTAAAATTTTCTAGTGTTTCGGTTAGGTGTTCCCATGCTCATTTAATTTTTGTGTTGTTTGTTTTGCTATAGATTTGGAATTTTATTTGTTTATTCAAGGGTTTAGATTAATTGTGGTTGTTAAATTAATGTGCAGTCAATAATTGTGTCTCGCTTGTGTGCTAAACTTTACTAGGAATTGAAGGTTTTGTTTGTCGAGATAGTATTTCTGTTGGTTTAGATTAATTGTGGTTGTTAAGGGAAGTCGGTAGGGCCTATACCGACAATGTTAAATTGAGCCATTTTAGGTACAAGTTTCTCAGAAACTGTTAAATATATAAACTTCAAATTTTGTCTGTATATTAATTAGGCTTTTTTATTTAAATACTAGTAAATATATTTAACATTTATTGTTTACTTTTTCAAAAATATGCATCGTAAAAGTATCACTTTTAAATTTTTGAAAACTGTCAAATTTTTTACGATAACTGCTTTTCAGCAAAATATTTCAGGAAAATCTCCAAAAAAATAAGCTTAGTATATAGAGTTACATATTATTTATGTGCAGTAAAAATTGCATGAGCACTCATTCTGTAGATTCTGAGAAAACTGTACCCGCAGTTTGAAAACAACCATTTTGAGATAATTGCATTTTTAGTGTAAAAAAGCACTTGATCACAAAAATAATGAATTACAACAAGTATTTGCCCTATTTTATTAAATATTAGCTTATTCTCTATTACTTTTAAGGCTTTTTAGTTTTTTCTTATACTTAGATTTCTCAGAAAATACATTTATAGCATTTTTCACTTTTAAGCTATCGAGGTATTTTTTAGCGTTTAATTATTTTACTCAAATTCTGTATCAATTTTTGAGGAATTTTCAGTTCTGATACATTACTTTCATCAAATTTTGACTATAAAGCATCATAAATACCATGTGAAAATGTGTCAATACATGAAAATATGGCTTTGGTAATACATGATTATACACTATTTCGAAAAGTTTCATTAGTGTTTTATATATTCATCTGTTAACACAATGTTTTACAGCAGCAGAATTAAAAAATTTCTTTAAATATTTGGTAAATGGTATTCAAAACAACAAAAAAACATAAAAACAGATTTCTTGAACATGAAATTTATGTATTTTTATATATGTAACAAGCTATGTGCAACGAAAAAAGGCATTGCACTTTTAGATATTTATAAACCTTTTACTAAAAAACTATTGAACACCAAAGCTTAAAAATTTGTATAAATACACAATACATATGAAATATATAGTAAAAATTTCCAGTTCATGCATACAGTAGAAGTATAGAAAAAGGAATACACAATTTATTAAAAATTGTCATTTTCTGTGTCACGACATATGTTCATTAGTGAAAAATGTCTGAGAAATATTTTTAAAATTTTACATAAAGAATAAAAACATACAATACATATGAAATACATAGTAAAAATTTCCAGTTCATGCATATGGTAGATTTATAGAAAAAAAGAATACACAATTTAATAAAAATCGTCATTTTCTGTGTTACGACATGTGTTCATTAGTGAAAAATGTCAAAGAAATATTAAAAAAATTTTGCATAAAGAATAAGAACACACACAACAATATATATGAAATATATAGTAAAAGTCTCCAATTCATGCATACAGTAGATTTAAAGAAAAAAGAACAGATTACTTGAAAAATATATTAATTAGAAAACACAGTAGCTTTTGTATAAATTTTTACCTCATCAAAAAGATCCTGCACTGTAGCCGGTTTTTACCTTATTTTTCTTAATATTATCTTCTTCTTTCTTTCTTTTTCTTCTTTTATCTTTTCTAATTTTCTTCGAGCGTCCAGAAAAAGCATAAATTGCTTTCATTAGTCTTTCCCTATCGAGAAGTTTCATGGCACTTACTGAAAATTCCCCTGGTTCTACGCCCATTTTTGAAGCATTTTTAATTTCGATACATTACCATCATTAAAGGAACAAACAGCATCATAAACACCAAGTGAAAGTGTTTCAATCTGTACAAATGTTGCTTTGGGAACACGTGACCAAACGACATTATGAAAACTTTCATTCGGGTTTTGTGTTTTTCCATGCAAACATTTTTTCAACAGATCAGGATGGGAAAGATCTCTAAATATAGGACGCATTGCTTCAACAACAGCGACCGGAAGACTGTTTTTATGTTTGTAAGACTTACCTGATGCTTCAGCCTTTTTAAATCCCCACCATGAATCTTCCCCGATGGGACAAAAACCATGTTGAGGATATTCATCAGTTGATAACTTATGCAGAAAAATGGCCCAGATAGCTTGCCGCATATTCTGAACACTGCTGTGATTTCTCCGAATAGCTGATCCATAGTATGACTGCAAGTTATCAATTTCATGTTCAGTCAAACGATTTTTTTCCCACTTAAACACTTACCGTCTGACAAGATTTGCCCTTTCAATTGAGCTTTTAATCGGCGTAATCTTGTTCCCATGCGCTTCATTACATGGCCAATACACTCCAATTTTACAATTGGATATTCATTTCCATAAATGTTTTTCTTTTTTACCGCATCAAATGCTTTGCAATCCCCATCTCCTAAGTACGTAATATATCGGGCATTATGTAAAGATAATGACCGTTGAAAAATTTTAGACGCACCTTGGATTTCCATCGATCCACTAGATCCAACGTAGTTCCTTTTACAATCCTTTTCATGAAAAGGCAAGTTTTTACAAGCGCAATATTTCGAAAGAATATCAACATCTATCACCTTACCTGTATCAATGCTGGTCACAGTAACTACACCATTCAAGGATGTGTAACCACGCTTCTGCCATGTCCCATCTACAGCTACTGCTATATTTTTGTTACCTTCATTTTCACAAATAGCTTCCTTCACAGCATTTTGAATTGAATCCTCATAAACAAGTTTAGCAGCATTTAAAATTCGCTTACCGTAAGGAGAAAACCTTGTAGGTGGTTGCGGAAGATTCATTACGCCGCAGAACATTCTCCCTGCTTCTGCACCTTTTCCAATTGAACGCATACCATACACAAACCTGGTATTTATTGTAGCAATTTGTGTTCCTTCATGAAAATTTGAAGAAGAGAATTCTACACGATATGGACAAGCAAAACATTTGAGGACAAACGTAATAGCCAGTCCAGACTTACCTTTTAAAAAACTTGCATGTCTAAACCACTGTTGCACATTTTACAGTGAACTTCATTCTTGAAAACAAAAGCAAGAATATTCAAATTCATGATTGCATTTAAAATACCTACGCTATCACCAAAAGAAGGAAAACTCTCATTTAAATCGGGAATTTTCTTTTCTTTTGCACATGACTGCTTTGAATCATGTGCATGTTCAGCTTGAGCATTTAATTTACAATCAGTGGTACTTACTTTGCTATTAATAGTATTCTTACGTGGATATAATACTTACCTTTGCGTTTCTTGAAAACTTTTTGTAATCTTGGCATTTCAAAATTTCAGAAATTTTAAGTATCGATAAACGACAAGTGCTCAAACACAACGTGTTCGAAAGCGCCAAAAATAGGTAAACAACCTTAACAGTTACACTTGCAGTTATTCTACAGTTAATTTCCTGGGAATAAATAAAACAGATAATGGCTTTGCAAGAGCATCCCAGTTTTAAAAGGCCAATGTTTACATTTCTATCTGTCAAAGTAGGCGTGGCAAATCAGTTGATTATTTTTTAAAAAACATTTTAAAATACTTCTAATTCAAAAATTGACTAGTATGTTATATCATTGGAAAGGGCTTAATTTGGAGATTTGAGAAATATCAAAATCTCAAAATCGATTTCTGAAAGGTGTTTACCATACTCTCCTTAAATTAATGTGCAGTCAATAATTGTGTCTCGCTTGTGTGCTAAACTTTACTAGGAATTGAAGGTTTTGTTTGTCGATATAGTATTTCTGTTGGTTTAGATTAATTGTGGTTGTTAAATGAATTTGCAGTCAATCATTGTGTCTCGGTTGTGTGCTAAACTTTACTAGGAATTTTAACGTTTTGGTCTGTCGATATGGTATTTTTTTTGTCGTTGATGCTAGGCCTACATGTGTTGATTTATGTTAGCGCGTGGGTAGATTATTTAACTGAGTGTTGATCTTGATTTAATTTTTTTGTGGTTTTAGATTTTAATAGTAGTGCTGCTTTGTTATTTGGTAATCAGTTTTTTTTTTTTTTTTTTTGTTCAGGTAATGGTGTTGTTAAATTTTTCCTTTCGCAGTTCCTTTTCGCAGGAACTCTCCTCCCCGCGGGTAGCACAGTTCAGGGGTGGAATTTTTGGATGTCGGTCTCTCGGCGCCTTAGGAGGAAATTCCCATTCGCCCCCACTGCTGTCGCAACAAAGATAAGAAACTGAGCAATTTTTTTTTCCCAATGGGTTTCGTTTTTTTCTTCCCCCCTCCCTTGTTTCCTGTTTTTACTTTAGGACGTTGTTGCTGTGTGAGATTCGAGTTTGATGAATTTTTTTTGGGTTTGGAAATGTTGGAAGAGGATTGGGGGTGTGAATTTTTTGTTTTACTAATTGTTTAAGGAATTAGATAAGTTTGAGTTAGGGATTTCGTGGAAAATTTGAGAAAGTTATTTGAAGGTGATAGATAAAGTTTGAACTAATGAATTTGTTGAATAATTGGGAAAGTTTTTTTTTATGGAGATAGATAAGTTTGCGTTCAAAGTACGTTTATTCGAGAGTTGTTTATATGGAAATGGATAATTGAGTTGAAAAGAAAGTTATATGATTTATTTGAGAAAATTGTTTTGATGTAGAGAAGGTAATTTGAGTTAAGGATTTGGTACGGTTTTGAGTAAATAAGTTGATGAACATAGATAAGTTGAATTAATGATTGTGTGGTATATTTAATAATCTTTTGAGATGCAGCTAGGAAAGTTCGAGTTGAGGATTATATGAGATTTTGTGTACATAAGCTGATGAGCATAGATGGTTTTAGTTAATGGTATTGTGCAGAAGTCAATTGATTATTTGGAAGTTACTGATAAGTTTAGTTAGTGTTATTAAGGCATAAGTTGTGAACGATCTGAGGTAAAGGCATTTTTGGATTATCGAGGAATCATTTTAAAGTTACTGAGAATTTTAGGTTGGTGTTATAGAATTATATTTGAGTTATTAATTAGAGGATTTTCGATGAATTGAGTTAGCGGTATTGTTGTAAATCGAGGATCTTGTTGTTTTTTTTTTTGTGTTTGTATATTTGTTGCGCGTATAGTGAAACATTTTGAGTTTCTTTTATTATCTAGACTTGATACATTGTATTACATAGAGTGTTAAAAAGTTATGTTGATTAGTTAAGCGAAATTTTTCTCTTGGAATTTATGTTTAATTATGTGTAGCACTTGTAATAATTTTCTTTTAGTTAAATTACTTTACTCTGTATGTGTCGCCTCACATGGGTAGCATTATCAATTTTATGTTTTAATATTTTTTTTTCTGAAATTTTCAACTGCATTTGTGATTTCTGGAATTCATTTCCCAAATGGAAATTCGAATGTATTGAATGTGGAAGAAATTTTTTGTTCCTCTCAAATTTATTTTATAAGTATTAATCGATATAGTTAATTTTTTTTACAATCGGATTTGCAAAATTTTTTTTAGTCTTAATTCTGCATTCTATTTCTTGTGTTGGCGGTTGCCGGCGATCGTCCTATCGCAGGAAATGGGATGTTTTGTTTTGTTTGCCTTTGTACACATTGGGGGTGCATACTGATCACATGCGCACTCATAGTTTGCAATTCTAAATTTAATTACAGTAATTTTTTTTTCTTAATTTCATTTGTAACCAATGCTCGTAGTGAAATTTTTTTAAATTCCGTAGGCTACTCAGCATTCTCTTACAGGTTATAAATTTTTTTACCATTTATACGACTCGTTAATTTATAGAATTTTAGTTTGCAAATCTGAATTAATTACGTTAATTTTTTTTTAAACTTTCATTTGTAACCAATGCTTGTAGTGAATTTTTTTTAATTTCTTAGGCTATTAAGCATTTCTCCACCTATGCACACCCATCGTTTCAATCTCTAAATTTTTACTTTTACTTAATTATTTTCATTAAATATTGTTATCAATGCTCTTAGCGAACCACTGAAATTTCGTATGCTTTGAGTATGTGAAGAGTTCTGCTAGTAATTTTTTTTTTTTGGTGGTCTGGGACATTCACTTCACATTAGTCGTGTCAAGATTTCGATGTTAAACGATTATGAGGTGTCTGTTTCTGGGTGCCAAGCTTGAATTGTATATAGATGTTTTCACTAGCGTTTATTTCTTATCAATGTATTTTGTTCAATACTCCTATGTGTGGTTATTGTGAGTAGCGCAGTTGTTAGATACGCAAATTTTGAATTTCTTTATGTGTTACTTGTCTTAATTTTTTTATTATTTAGTGGCACACGATTCTTTGTGATTGTTTAAGTATTTCTATTTGTCATTCTGTGTCTGATGTTTTTGTAAATTGTTTGGGTGATCCATTCAGTGATTTTTTTCTCCTATTCGTACATGAACGTCATTGTAGTTGTTGATAGTTAATTTGTTTTTCCTTCACGGAATTGGGTAGGAACTTTGGAAATTGCTTGTATTTTTTTTACATTCTTATTTTTATGTTATGAGAGGTGAGAGGAGTTGAAGGTTGGTGCTTGGAGTCTTCGACGGCGGTCACAAAGGGCCAAGTTTTATTTATTTTTTTAATAATTGTGGTTTCATTACTAATATGGTTTCCCTGGGAGACAGGGTTTTTTTTATTTTTGCAGTTTAGCAGATTTCGTTAGAGATGTGCAAGCGCTGATGGAACTGCATGCATCATGGACGAGCCATGGACCTCTTCACATTACTACAAGTCCGATAAACTGTTGCGCTGTTTCAGCGAGATTACGACGCTCCAGACATTTTTTTTTCTTTTTCTCTCCCATCAAGACGTGGACAGCCGTTCGTGAACCAGGAATCTGTGAATCAGGAGTCTCTCTCTCCGTCAAGTGCCAGTTGAATGGAAAACGAGTCTATTTGAACTGATATCTCATATTTTTTTTTTTTTTGCACCTTGATATGGACATTTTCCTGAATGAATTTTTATTGTGTTTTGTATTTACATTTACTTCACTGAAATTTTGTGTTTCTTTATTTCTAGTTTTGTTAATCTGAAAGAGGGGAGGAGTGATGGGAGGTTGCCGGTCTCTAAAGTTACAACTGCAATTTTTACATCTGCCCTGCTCTTGCTGTTTACAAGAAGCGGAATTTGGTGAATGCGTCTCTCTTACCCCACCGAAAAGGGTGACACGTTCCCACGCCTAGAAAAGGGCATTGTTCCCCTAAATATCATGGTATAGGGGGTGTCATTAGGATTTCCCGCGCTTGGGGATGTCATTGACCGTGAGACGGTAATCATCCGCTGACTCTAGACCAATGAGAGAAAATTATGCAGACACTGTAAAGAATCCGCTCTAGCACATAGGTGCAAATTGCCGCCAAATAAAAACGAGATGCACCCCAATTAGGCAAGCACTCTCTCACACAAACTTAGGGCTGAAAGAACCTCTCTTGAGATCCAGGACTCCGCGGGACTCCAAGCGGCGACATGACTCCTCTTCCTCGCCCCTCTTTCAAAGCTAAGTGTCACTTTATACATTAACTTAATTTTAATCTTATTGTTAAATAGAAAATAAATTAAATGTTATTTAAAGAACGTCTTTTGATTTAGAGTACTGTTTATTGTCTTTAAAAGATTTGATGTTTAAACTTAAGCTATAATGCGATGCAAAAAGGGAGTAGAACCTGGGTTTTTATAAAATGGATTTAATGGGAATAAATTAAATAAAATGTGTCAAACGAGCGTCGCATTAGTACCTACGTGCGGAAAACCGGGTCTGGAGTGACAAGGAAGACCACGAGGACAGAGGATCGAAGGATCGTGCGGCAAGCACTTGTGGACCCCATAGTGACTCGTTCAACGATACGAGCAGACGTAGTTTTAGCAATTGTTCCACAAACAATTTTCAGTCACCTTGCAGAAGCAAATCTTAAATCCAAGCGCACTTTCCGTGCACTCCCTTTAACACCGGAACATCGGAAACTGCTTCTACAGTGGTGCCAAGCCAGATCAATGTGGAATGTCACAGATTGGCAAAAGGTTGTGTTTAGTGATGAATCCCGGTTTAATTTGGGGGCAGATGATAACCGCGAACGGGTGTGGAGTCGCCCTGGTGAGCGGTACAATTCCCCCCACACTGTTCTACGTCCCACTGCCCACACAGCTGATGTAATGGTGTGGGGGCCATAGCCTATGACAGCCGGTCCACTTTAATTGTGATGCGTGGAACCTTAACGGGCCAACGTTACGTTGATGATATTCTTCGACCCCATATAGGACCTTTCCTAAATGGTCTCCCAGGGGCAATTTTCCAGCAAGATAAGGCTCGTCCGCATATAGCAAGAGTTGCTCAAGATTTCCTATGTCATTTTCAGACTCTTCCATAGCCGGCCCGCTCCCCCGATTTGTCCCCTGTAGAGCACGTGTGGGATCAGCTAAAACGGCAGATGCCATCGTGTTACTCTGTACATGATTTAGAGTTGGCTGCTCAAGATTTGTGGGTCCCTCTGCCTCAAGACAACATAAGGTATTTAATCAACTCAATGCCGGACTGTGTGGCGGCATGTATTGCAGCTGGAGGTGGTCCAACGCGCTATTGAAGTTGCCCAGTATTCGTGTCGTTGCACACCCTGTATTCGTTTAATTGTCTTGTTTTTGAGATCAAGTGAATCTCTCATCTGTGTCTTTATGTGTATTAAATTTCATTTCAATCATCCGATGCTTTCTTCTTGGGTCTCTATTTTCAATGTTCCTGAGTGTATATAGAGAGTGTGAACTAATAGTATTAATTGAAAAAGACAATACATATAAAATTATCAGATTGTTTCCAAAAACTAAATAAATGCATTGGTTTTCAAAAAATTTGAAAAATTTGCATCATTTTCGTGAATAACACGAAAGAAATATTTTAGTGATAATTTTTCTTCGGTTGACTTTTAATAAATACGAATGTTTCACAACCCGGAAGTTGCGGGTATTGTAGGGGTCTATGAAGAAACAGACAATGTTATAAAGTATAATTACTTTTATTTCAGATTAATCAATTTATTTTATTAACGATTGGAAATTCCACGAAGAAAAATAAATAAATAAATAGAGAGTGCGAGCTAATAGTAGGAATTGAAAAAAGACAATAAATGCATTCATTGATGTAATCTTCTGAATAATAACTCGTGAGATCACTGAGAGGTTAAATGTATTGAATTCAACCGTCCATGATCACTTGAAAGGCCTTGGTTTAACCTCATATAGTTAGCATATGGGTTCCTCGTGTTCTCACGGAGAGAAATTTGTGTCGTCGCGTTAACGTGTGTGATTTGCTTCTTTAACGTCAAGAAAATTATTCATTTTTAAAACGCGCCATCACTAGGGAAGAGAAATGAGTTGTCTATAACAATGTCAAATGAAAAGTAATAAAGATGAACCGGCGCAAAGCATTTAGAAAGCTAATACTCATTAAAAAATAGGTGATCCTATCTGTTAGGTAGGATTTCAGAGGAATCGGCATTTTCTTAGCTTTTACTGGATAACAAAACTGTTACTGCCATCAGTTGAACAAATGGAATGATTCGCTTGAACAGAAAAGATCAGAATTGATCAGGAGAAAAGGCGTGATGTTCCACCAAGATAACGCGAGATCTCATACAAGTTTTTTATCTTGCCAAAAGCTTTATCACAATGCTTCTCAAACTTTCAACATTTGCAAACCAATATTCAATCATAATTTTCATCGCGCCCTCCTTCCCTACAGTAACAATGTATTTAATTCAATAATAACATACTTAGACACTAAAGCTACAATATTATATACAGTTTAACCTCTTGCCACCAGCTTATATAAGCGTCTCGCTCAGCTAGAGCGTTAATTGACTGGGACGCATATATACGTCTTTTTGAAGTACGATCTCTTCTGTGCACTTCTATCCATAAAATTATTTCAAAGGCTTTGGAATGCAAGAAAATGATCTTGGCAGTGTTTTCAAAGTATTTACTTATTTCGGAGGATTTACTTATTTATTTATTTTCTATCCCTCCCCCCCAATACACCACAAACGCTCCCCTACAAAAAAAAACGGTGAAAAAACGGTCCCCTAAACGGTGCCATTGGGGAGAGAATCGCGTAGTTTTTAATCGGCAATTTAGGAATTAATTATAAGTAGTACAAATTATTAAGATACATGTTTAAATTTATATATAATTTTATTAATGACAAATCCGTGGAGTCAACTGGTATTTATTAAGCTTGTTCTTAACTTAGAATTGTTAAATTAGTTATGAAATACATTGTGCAGTACTGATACATTTGCAAGTGTGTTTTATCAGCGTAAACGTGTACTTTTTTTATTACGTCAGAATGTATTTTGTTTGTTTATTTTCAGTAAGTTAATAATTTTTTTAAAAGATAATCTTTTGCTTTCGAATTTTCAATACGCTCGTGCCCCCTTCTAGAGTCATCACGCCCCCCACAGTTTGAGAAAAGTTGCCTTTAACATCTTGAATGGGATATACTGTCACACCCTCCATACTCTTTAAATCTGGCACCTTCTTATTTTTCTTTGTTCCGGTATCTAAAATAATTTTTAGATGATTAAACATCTACTTATAATGAGAAGGTCAAAAATCACCTAGATCAGTTTCCTGCCAGAAAAGAACAAAAATTTCATGAGCGTGGAATCATGCTACTGCCAGAAAGATGGCAAAAAGTATTGGACCAGCATGGACAATATATAATTTAATGAACTATTTGTTCACTATATGAAAATTATATTTGAATTTCACACAAAAAAAACGAAATTACTTTCCGAACAACCCAATAGTTCTGTTTTCATAGCAGTGAAAAATTCAAAACGAATCTTTAGTCACGCACTGGAAAGTAATCTCGCATCAAAGTGGATTTTCTGACTGTCTTAACGGATTCCAAAAAAAACTCTTTACGTGCCGCAAGTGAACCGTAGGACGCTATTTGCCTAGCCCTGCTTTAGTTATTCAATTCCTACTATTAGCTCACACTCTCTATATATTTATTTATTTATCTTGGTGGAATTTTCAATCGTTAATAAAATACACTTTAAAGCGCTCAATTGAGCTGAAATTTTATATACATGATTATTTTGGATGACAATACAGTAATTTATTGATAATTAATAAAAATAATTAATTGATTAAAATTAATTATTCAAAGAATTACAAATACAGCCCCATTGACATTATTTTTGACGACTTAGCGATCATTTTACTGACGTGTCAAAACTTGAAAAAGTTTTTTTTCACATTTTAAGGCACTCATTTGAGCTGAAATTTTCTATACGCTATTGTTTTGGGTAAAAATACGATAATTTAATTAAAATTGACTGAAACTAATTATTTAAAGAATTACAGATACAGTCGCGTTAGATTCGGTTTATACCGATTTGGGTCAAAACTGTACAAAAAAATTTTTCTCCCGTTTTAAAGTATTCAGTTGAACTGAAATTTTTAAAACTTAAACTGAAAACTTTTACTTTTTTAAATTTTTAACTGAAACACGATTATTTGGATGACAATACGATACTTTAATGATAATTAATAAAAATTAATCAACACTTAATGTTGTGAATCTGTTATATGTTTATGCAGATTTATATTAATTGTAAATACATTTAATAAAAAGTGACTATAATAAAAATTTTCTTTGTTGATCTAAGCAGGGGAATTGACTTATTTTTTTTTAATATTACTTGTTCCTTTTATGTTGAGAGTTGTAAATACAATCGATTTGATAAAATAAGATAAGTTTTTTGTGAATCTCTCTGATTAACTACCTCGTAACTTAATTAGAAGTAAATCGAAAAAAATTCATTATAGCTCCACAAAAAATTCCTATTGTAGTCTTTGTCTTAAGGTGTGAGAATCGAATTTCAGTTAAAATTTTCTTTATATGATTAAATAAACTAATATACATATATATAGGAAGAAGCTCCAATTTTTAGAATCATTCTTATGTATTAAATAATGATCATGTCCTTTATTAATCAGAATATTATCAAAATAAACAAATAGATAAAAAGGGGTGGAGACTATTAAATATTTTCATTTACAGCGAAATGGAATAAACTCGAAAAGGTTACTCATTTTTAAAAGATAAAAAAATACCCAATCTAAAATCTAATATTTGAAAATATATGTTACATATTGTGACGGGGCTTTACGTGACTTTACACTAATAATCCTCTTGGGGAATCTTTGGGCCAGCAATCGTGTTATTTCACAGCCATTCCTCTCAAGAAGAAACCATGATACTCAAATTAGCTAGTATGTATTTTTGTGAAAGTTTAATAATCGTAGATTAGAAGGAGAAGAAGCGGAGTCGCTGAAAGCAGTGCTGATACGGTAAGAATCAGAATTACGCCGCGTGACTAATGAACTTATTTTATATATAACTACTAGAATAAATTAGGGAAGTTAGGATTATTTAGATAGCATTGATTAAAGTTAAGCTATTCCGATTTCGTACGCTTATTCACATAGGATTTTTTTTTATTGAAAACAATTATAAAATCCCCTTGCCCCACAAAGTATCACACGGGGCTTACAGAAGTAAGTATTAAACAAACATTCAAAGGAAATAAAAAAATTTTAAAAAAATTGAGGTTAAGAAGAATTACACAAACAATTACAATAAATTCACAGAAATTTTTGAAAGCACTTCTGGTGGAAAGAAGTGCTTTAAAAAATTTCTGTGAATTTGAGCTCTCTTTATATCACTCCAAAGGTTCCCTTTATAGATTGCTTGGTCTGGAATATTATATTTCATATAAATATATTAGATTTATCATGGTTAGTCTTGGTCATTCTTCTTTCCCTCCTACAGATTTAGGTCGATTAGATGACGAGGAAGCGTCCCCTGGGGTGAGAACTTTACAATATTTACTATATAAACTACTTGTTTGACATCTATGTATATATAAAGGAGGAATGCGACTCACTCTCATTCACTGTATCTCCGGAACTATTGAACCAACAGACATGATATTTGGTAGGCATGTTCCTTTCATGAAATAGAGATCCTCTAAGAAAGAATTTTGTGAAAATAGAACCCCGGAGGCTTAAGTGTCGTTATAGATAAATATTCCCGTTTTTGAACTATTAGACCTAGATACTTGAAATAGATAGAAATCCGCACTACTACTATCCTACTAGATATAGAAATCCGCAACACAAGGGGTTTTGCAAAAATTGACCCCAAGGGACATTGTGGCGGCTTAAGAGGCGTTAGCGGTAAATATTTCCATTTTTAAATTATTAGGCATGTTTCTTTCATGGAGTAGAGATCTGCTAAAAATACATTTTACTAAAATTGACCCTCAAGGGGCGTTGCGGGTGCTTACGAGGTGTTATAGATGAATATTTTCATTGATGAGTATGAGACTTAAAGATTTGAAATTTGGTGAGAATGTTCCTGTCATGGAATAGAAACCCGCAAAATAAAGAGATTATATATATATATATATATATATATATATATATATATATATATATATATATATATATATATATATATATATATATATATATATTATAAAATCTCTCCCCAAAAAAGAGATTTTATAAAAATCTTCTCCCAAGAAAGGCGTTGAAGGGGCTTAAGGGAAGTTAAATATTTCCGTTTTTGAACAGTTAGACGTACAGGTTTGAATATTTCTAGACACATTCTTTTGATGGAGAAGAGATCTACTACAAAAGCAATTTTGTGAAAATCGACTCTTAAGGAAAGTTGCTGGGAATCAAGGGGTGTTATAGATAATTATTTCCGTTTTTAAGCCAATTAGATCTTGAAATTTGATAGACATGTTCCTTTCCTGGAGTAGATTCAAAATGGGTTTTGCGAAAATCAACCCCCAAGGGGTATTGTGGTGGCTTAAGGGGCGTTTTAATAAATATTTCTATTTTTGAACTATTTGACGTAAATATTTGAAATTTGCTTGGTACGTTCCTTTTATGGGGTAGAGGACAAATACAAAAATGTTTTGCAAAAATCTACTCCAGGGCCCTAAAAGGAGTTATAGATAAACATTCCCCTTTTGAAACTATTAGACCTACCAACTTGAAAATTGGTAGGCATGTTCATTTCATAGAGTTTCTCTAAGAACGAGTTTTGCGAAAATCGATCTTCAAGGGAAGGTTGTGAGGAGTTAGGTGGAAAAGAAAAAATCCTCTTTTTGAGTTGTTAGGCTCACGTGTTTGAAATTTGTTAAATATGATTATTTTTTGTTGAATAGAAATCCACTATAAGAATGTGTATTTTAAAGAAATGGACTTCTATGAGGGAAGCGGGGAGTTACTGAGGCGTATTAGTAATAAAATTCCCATTTTCGAACTACTAGACCTACAGTAATGAAATTTGGTATGACAGTGCTTCTCAAACTTTCAATACTGGCGCCCCCCTTTTCAATCACAATTTTTTCGCGCCCCCCTTATACATTAATAATGTACTGAATGTAATAATAATGCACTTTGACGCTAAAGCTACTATACGCGATCTTAATTATAAAGCATACCAATTAATAGCATAAGTATTACAGTTTGTATACTACTTTTTGTGCAAAATAAATAAATTAAGTAAGTAAGACAGTGCTTCAAACTTTCACTACTGGCGACCCAATTTTCAATTATAATTTTCATCGCCCCCCAATAATAATGTATTTAATGCAATAATAATGCACTTTGAGTATTAAATTTTTTATACGTTACTTTTATATAATATATCTTTTAAGCAAATTACTTTTAAGTAATAATTATAATGTTATGTTATTTTTCCTTTCTCATTTTTTAAATTGGGACAGATTGCAAAATGACATTTAATTAAAAATTTATTTCGTCCATCATGCATTTCTAAAAGTACAAATGTCATTAGAACAAGTAATATAAAAAAATAAATTTTAAGTCAATTCCTACTTAGGCCAACAAAGAAAAACTTATTTTAGTTACTTTCTATTAAATAGTTTCAATTAATACAAATATGTAATACATATGACAGAATCACAATGTTAAGCGACAAAAGAGAAAGCGATTTTCCTTGCAATTTTTCCTTTTCTTTTCTATATATGGGGTATTGAATATTCTTTTTTTTTTACTATTTATTCATTAATTAAATTTAATTAGTGTAAGAAAATAGTAAAGTAGAGAAGAAATCACACACATTCTTAGAAATTAGGCCATCTCGGATGGAATTCGAACTACCGTCCTTCAGATTAGAAGCCCAGCGCGCTATCCATTGCGTTACAGGGGACAGCACGAAAAGTTTTCCTTTCTATAAATGCTTTTGGACTATAATTTTTGTTTGTTACTATTTATTCATTTTTTTAATTTAATTAATGAATTAAAAATTTGAAAGAACTGTATTAACATGAAGTGTCACCCACTACAAGTTTTAAAAAATGTATTTGAACTTCAATGAATGAATAGAAAGTATTTTATCAACGATTGAAAATTTGAGCAAGATATATATGAGAGAGTGAACTTATAGTAGAAATTGAAAGATAGTCTACCTTATGTTGCGCTCTCTCATATCCATCACATCTGACATTCTCGCGGGCGTATGCGTGAGTCTGACCAAACTATCGGACGTCTGTGCAAAACATGTAATAATGATGTACCTCGTACAATTCCAATCAGTCTTGGTCCATTCGATGCTTCTATAGCTACCAAATCTATCTTGAATGTACATTTTATAACTTGCGCGTTAGTTGTAATTCACACTATTAAGTATTACTGCAGAAAATTGGAACAAAAAAAATCATGGATAAATTTTTAAGTCGTAAGCGAACATTCGACGATAATAAAGCGTCAACAAGTGCACAGACGTGCATAGTTCCGAAAATTAAATCAAGGAAATATTCTCAAGAATACTTGAATTTTGGATTCACCATTACTGAAGTAAATGGAAAAGAAATACCCCTGTGTTATTTGCTCAAAAATATTGGCAGCAGACAGTATGAAACCTAATAAACTTAAAAGACATTTCGAAACGCTTCATGGTGAGTACATTAACAAACCTCGAGAGTTCTTTGAATCAAAATTAAAATCATATGGAAAACAAAAAACATTTTTAAAAAAAAAAAAAAACTTTGTCAGTGAATGAAAAAGCTTTACTTACTTCTTACAAAGTATCATATAAAATAGCCAGGTGTAAAAGCCTCACACTATTGCCGAAGAGCTTATTTTGCCTGCAGCAATTGAGATTGTAGAAACTATGTTTGGAGACAATTTTGCCAAAGAGTTGCAGTCCATACCCCTATCAAATGATACTGTTTCCCGTCGAATTGATGATATCGCTGAAGATGTAGAGCAACAGCTTTTCGGTAAGTTGCGTGATAAATTGTTTTCAATTCAGCTTGACGAGGCCACAGATAGCAATAAAGATGCTCATTTCATTGCGTATGTTCGATTTTGGGATGGTATGTCAGCAGTAGAAGAACTACTTTTTTGTAAACCAATAAAACTTAAAGCAACAGCAATAGCATTATTTGATATTTTAAATAATTTTATAAACGAGGCAAATATAGAGTGGAAAAATTGTGTCGGAATATGCACCGATGGTGCTCGTACAATGTCAGGAAGATTTAAAAGTATACAAGCACTTGTGAAACAAAAATCTCCACTGTGCATCTGGACACATTGTATGATCCACAGAGAAGCTCTGGCTTCCAAAGAAATTAGTCCTGGCCTGAATATTGTGCTAATGACAGTTGTTACTGTAGTAAATTACATAAAAATGAGACCCCTAAAATCACGAATCTTTTCTGGACTTTGCAAAGACATGGGCGCAGTGCATTCATCGTTGCTATTTCATTGTGAAGCAAGATGGTTATCACGCGAGAAATTTTTACAACGTGTTTATGAATTAAGAAATGAAATTACCATTTTTCTAGAAGAGGAAAACCTACCGGAAGCTGAGAAATTTCAAGATGATGTTTATTTCTGATGAAGTTGAGCTACTTAGTCGATATATTTGAGAAATTAAATATATTGAATCTTCAACTTCAAGGATCAAATGTACATATGTTTGACACGAGTGATAAAATTAATGCTTTTTGTAGAAAATTAGAATTATGGAGCCGAAATTTAAAGCAAAAACCTAGAAATGTTTGAAAATGCGGATAAATGTGTAAAAAATTTACAAAACTGAAGAACAACATGTGGAAGTTGTTTATAAAACTATTGAATATCATTTAGCTATGTTAGCAAAAAATTTAAAAAAATATTTTTTTTGCTGAGGACAACTTGATAGCAAGTTACGAATGGGTGAGAGATCCATTTCAAAATACCCCAGAAGGGCTCTCCACTACCGAAGAAGAAAATTTTCATAGATTTCACATCTAGTGGCGAAATTAAAAGACAATTTTGTAATAAAACTCTCTTTCAATTTTGGGCAGAAGTAGATGTGAATTTTTTGAACTGAAAACAAAAAGCATTTCGTATACTTTTACCGTTTTCAACATCGTACCTTTGTGAAACCGGATTTTCTGCGGTGGCTGCTTTGAAGACAAAATATAGATCTCAGCTAAATATAGAAAAAGAACTCAGAGTGTCAATTTCTAATATTAAGCCTTCATTTGAAAACCTTTGCTCTGCAAGACAAGCCCATGGAAGTCACTAATAATAATTAAACTTGCTCTTAAATTAGTATTAATAAATTAGTTATAAAATACATTGTGCAGTACTGATACATTTATAAGTACACTGGCTGAAGTACCCGTTCAGCCATTATTTTTTTAAAAAATAATACATTATTCTTGATACAATAGCTTAATTGTAAGAAGAGTAAACCCAAGTGCACAACAATGCATACAAAAATATAAAATGATTTTTTAAATGAATGTTCCTATTATAAATAGTTTAAAACGAACTGTAATTTTAAGCCTCACAGAATTAGCATTTAGAATTAATATTAAATAAGGAAAACGAATGAAAAATTCCAATGAAGAATAATTGTGTTATTTTTAATATTTAAAGCGAGAAACCTTCAAAATGTTTTAACCCGGAAGCATGCGCCCACTCCACATTAACGTTAATGGTCGCGCGATCACTTCACCAAGTCACCCCAATCCTTTTTTATAATTATTTTTTTCTGTGCTCGATAAAAATCACAATTGCAGTGAATAATTTAACTAAGAGAAAATATACTTACCTATTTTAAAGGACTTTTAATTTTTCTTTGATGATTTGAGAAAAATCCAATAAAACTAAAGAAACTGTTCCAAATGTGCGTGACCTTAATAAAGAACATAAATCACAGACACTTTTCACTAACAATACAAGAACGTTATTTGCAATCAAAACTGTCATATTTGGCTCACGTTATTGTAATTTTTCTATTCTTTGATGATCTACAAATAGCATGTGTAACCTTTTCTTGCTTGTGTCTTTTTGACAAGGCGAAGTGTTACATTTATGGCTTCTTAGTTTTCTTGATATCTTAATTTTCTTGATAGAGTTCTTTAGGCAGCATTTGAAAATTACAATTCAACTCAAACGTGTCATGTCTATCACTTTTGTCATATTTACTTTCGCTATCATGATTAATATGCATTATTTCATCAGGTTCTTCAATTGCTTGATCAGTTTCATCTTCCTTCAATAGAGAGATCACAGATGCCCATTTTTTTATATTCTGCTCATTTACATTTATAAACCATAATAAGTTGTACAACACAGCAATTAAAACCACAAAGTTAATCGTAGAGGAAAGGATAGCATATTCATAGAAAATATTTCTGAACAAAAGTGGTCGTGAAGGGAACTCGATCAAAACAAGTACCTTGATTGTAAAAAACCGTTTGCCACTCTCAAAAAAGAGGCATAAATGTGACAAATTCATTTTAGTTTCCATTAAGACTGTCATATCGGAGGAAAGACTGTCATATCTCTCTCGGAGGATACTGTCAAGAAACTGTTAACGAATAAACAGTTTTACCAGAATTTGGAGTGATTCAGCGCCTCATGCGACCGCTCCCATGAAAAAAATGTATTCGATACAAAAACATCGATGTCAGTTATAAAAAAATAATTGTGTAAAACGTTTTTATAAAGCAATTTCAAATTACTAATAAAAATACATCTTGGCCAATTAATCCTTCAAAGTGCTCAAATGCTTATCCATACATCATAAAACTAATTTACATGGGGGGAAAAGCAAAGGAAAAATATTATTTACAACTTTCCCAAAAGAAAAGTAGACGGAGTTAAGCATACCAGTAAGTTTGAAGGTCAAAGAGATGATAATCAAAAGTACTATTCTAGAGGTTACAAGAAACGTAATAAAAAATCTCTCATCGCGGGATTACAGCAAAGCAAACAAAATATCTTTTTTTATTTGGTTTTGGGATCAAAGATAGCTAATGAGCGTTTGAAGTGGAATCTTTTAAAAGTGGAAAACCAGATGATATATATAATTTATATCAGTGTAAATGTGTATTTTTTATTTTGTCAGAAAGCATTTTGTTTTACTTCATTCCAAAAAATAATTTTTTAAGCCTTTTATATTTTCAAGATGCTCGCGCCCCCCTCGAAGGGTTATCGCGCCCCCCCAGGGGCGCGCCCCACAGTTTGAGAAGCACTGTGGTATGAGGTTATGTGTGTGTGTGTGTGTGTGTGTGTGTGTGTGTGTGTGTGTGTGTGTGTGTGTGTGTGTGTGTGTGTGTGTGTGTGTGTGTGTGTGTGTGTGTGTGTGTGTGTGTGTGTGTGTGTGTGTGTGTGTGTGTGTGTGTGTGTGTGTGTGTGTGTGTGTGTGTGTGTGTGTGTGTGTGTGTGTGTGTGTGTGTGTGTGTGTGTGTGTGTGTGTGTGTGTGTGTGTGTGTGTGTGTGTGTGTGTGTGTGTGTGTGTGTGTGTGTGTGTGTGTGTGTGTGTGTGTGTGTGTGTGTGTGTGTGTGTGTGTGTGTGTGTGTGTGTGTGTGTGTGTGTGTGTGTTTAAATAGTACATATCGATACAAAATTTGCGAAGTGGATGGGTAATGGCTAGTGCATTATAAATTTAGTTTATCTATCGAATCTACTATAACATGACGCAAGAATAATTCCAATAATTCATCTCAAAACAAATGTATATATAATCTGAATACTGAATCTTAGCGCAGACGTAGTTTTTTTCCTTATTTTAGGAAAATAAAGTTATAATAATTGTTATTTAATAAAAAATTTCTTTGTGTCTAATTGCTTTAAATGTAAATAACAATGTCTCTTTTAATAATTTTTATATATATATACAGTCGGACCTCTATGTAACGAAATCACTTAATCCAGAAAAAAAGTTCGTTATTTGGAAAATTCGTTATATTGAGGTGCATCATTCAATTTTCTTTATAAACCACATAAAACAAATTTTAAATCCATAAACACTATATATATATATTAAAAAAATAATTATTCACACCTTTTTGTAAATGAATAATATTTATTTTATATATCTTACCTATCAAAAAGGAAGGAAAGAAAGAAAGAAAAACTGCAAGGAAAGTTTCTTAACGCATTTATCCACTTCCTGAAGAATTAATTTTTTTCTTTGATGTTCAAGTACTTAAGTTTCGACATTTTCGTGCTACAAGAAACGAAGTTACCAGTACGACTGATCAAAACTACTAATGAACAGAGACTAATCTAAGTCGTGTCCACGGGGATACGAGACAATTCCACTGAGGGTGAAAGGGGATATCAAAGATGCTTCCAGTGAACTGGACGATGGGGGTTAAAGGTTGCAGGTCTTGGATGAAACGCTCAGAATTCTATTGCTCTCGACGAGCTTGGTACCTAATAAAAGAAGTTCAAGATTTATGGTCCCCATAAAATGAATTAAAAGAAATAACGTAAAATGTCCAGAAATACTTTTTTAAAAAGTTAGAAAAAAATTAATCACAAGAGAAAAAGTTCGTTATATAGAAAAATTCGCAATATAGAGGTTCGTAATATGGAGTTTCGACTGTATATATATATATATATATATATATATATATATATATATATATATATAATAAAGCTAATGAATATATGGATAATGGCTAGTATTTTTTTATAATTTACTATTATAATTTTATGTTAGTCTTTGAATAATATAAATGATTGCAATATTTTAAGCTTCTATATTTTTGACAAACATTGGATAATAGGAATTTTGTTTTACTCATTCATAATTATTTGAGCTTAACAAAGCTTGTAATTGTAGATATTTCATCTTGGATATTTCATGAAGCCATCTATTTTTAAAAAATGCCAAAATGATAAAAAGAGAGGTATGAAGCTTAAAGCATAACTTTACAAATAACATAAAGATGAAACAAAATTAAATTTATTCTAATTACAAGAATTTTTTGGATATTTATCATGAAACTTTGTTAAATTGAAAAAGTTTATTAAAAATAAACTATATTATTACAGAGTTATGCTCACATAATAATTTCTTACATTTGCTTTTTAAATGAAAATATGACTGTGATTGATTTAATTTTAACGTCGCACTGTTCAGCTACACGAGGGCTTTTGGCGACGGACCACGTAATTTTGAACCATGGTCAAGTGACGTGGACGACACCTGAGCTGGCACCCCCCTCTCCTAACTACCACACCACACCAACGGGAGGACGTTTGAGCTCTCGACAGATTTAAGGTGCATCGCTGCCCTACACGGCGGGTCTTTAGTGATACTGGGCTCGAACCCGTGACAAAGCAAGCCACGGTCCGATACCTATACCACTCGGCTACCGCGGCCACATGAAAAATATGACAATGGTCTTGTGATTAATAAAATATGATTACGGTGAATTAAATTTAATTTGTATTAAAAGTTCAAAAATTAACTTTTAAAACTTAAACTTATAAATACAAGCTAAGCTTATCAAGCTGTAAGTAGACGCTTAAAAAAATTATAATAATTTTATGCATTTATTTAGTGAAATATATTCTGTAATAACAGAAACTTCTCCAATAAAATTTCAATATATACTTGTAAAATTTTAAATTATATTTTGGTAAAATCATTAATTGACTTACAAAAATGATTCCCTAATAAAATAATTTTTGCAAGTTTTTTTCAGTTTTTAAAAATCAAATTTAATTTATATCTTTTAGGAATAGTTATATATATTTATTCATATAAAATTGTATGCATTGTGTGTTGCATTGTTTATTCTAATATCTGTATGCACATTAATAGTGTTCAAAATTTGCTGTCTTAAAAAATTTGATAAATATAAAAACCAATAAATAAATCCATTATATTGGGCTTAGTGTGTGTGTGACCTTCATAGAATTCCTTTCTTTTCTAAATGAGGATATAAATTGCTCCCCTGTCTTTTTACCTATGATTATTTTTCTATGTACTCATTTATAGAAATAAATTTGGTTTTGTTGAAGCCTCCATTTAGAAGTAAAGGTAGAACACGCCGAGATAAGAGCATCAGTTGATACAATGCATATGCGATATTCAATCTACCCAGTTCATCCAATTGTAATTTCACGCTGGCGTAAACTAATAACAGTCATTATCATATACCATTTAATATGCGATTCTGCAGCAAGCTTGATTATAAATTGAAACAGAGTGCTATAGTAATCAGCTATGATTGTTGCTAAAGCGGACATAATTGATCAAGAATGCATAATCATTTCAGAACTTTCCCTCTTTCTGTCAATCAGAAGTCTTTATTTAAGTATACACAGCAATGAAGTATTCTTCATGTATAAAACTAAGTTAATAATCATTTACATACCATATGTGACAGCCTTTTGCCAAAACTTGCTCAAAGCTTGTCAGAAGGAATACTGAGGAAAAAGTATTAAAAGCCGTAATCTCGTTGGGAAGAATTAATTTTCTCGAGTTCCATTTTTAGAGAATCAGTAATGAAGCCTTTGTTGCCTTGAAAAGAATACAGCATTTCGGTGTAAGCTCTATTTTTAAAGCTTCGTTGTAATGTAAACGAGATTTAAGCGCATAAAGTGTTCGTAACTTTTGGGCTTATTTAAGAATTTAATTGCATTTATTTCTGCAATTTTTTGTCTCTCAGAGAGGATAGTTTAATATAGTTAGATTAATTAACACAAAGCAATAATTTTACTTTTTATTAGCGATGTTTTTAATAAAACGTTACGTAATTTTGACTTAGATATCATATTTATGTTATCCTATAATAAGTATAAGAGTAATTACTTTTTTTTGTTGTCTCAATCAAAAGAGTATCTTAACATTAAATGACACAAAATTTGGTGACGTAGTAGTTTTATTTATTTTAAATTCAGAAAATTCGATTATGTTCATAGATTGGATTTATACACAAAAATTATGTTTAGCAATGACATAACCGGTTATTCTCTTTCAGAATGTAAATGAGGATATTTACTGTGTACTACATTAATAATATTTTTAATTACTAAATTGGTGTACCATTTAGGTTTCTAAATAATATTGAAACATCATTCAACTGATTTAATATTACTTTTTTTTTAATTTCCGAACACGAAATTTGCAGAACTTTTATTCATAAGTAAAAATTCATATACTAAAGTGACGCGCGCGCGCGTCCATGGTTATTTTGAATTAATTATGTTATTTAAAAAACTACATCTACCCTTATTAGCTTAAACGTGAGGATGATATTCGGTAAAAACTTTTTTCCTGAGATATTTTGCTTAAAAATAGTTTTAAAGCCTTAAATATAAAATTTATATTTATATGCCTTTTATTAAAATGATGTGTTATCTGCGAAAAATCTTATTAAATTTGGTACATTTTGGGCTAGTAATATATGGCGAATATTGTTACATATTTACAAAAATGGTTTTAGTATGCTTTTCCATCAAAAATAGTTTCAGGAGTTTACAAATTAAGCAAATATTAAAGAATTTTAAAGTATTTTTGAAAATTCTTTTACTTTTTTAATTTTTTTGCACTTTTAAATGTTTTTCAAACATATGTATAATTATGAAAAAAATGAAATCACATGGAATATTAAATGGAACTATAATTTTTTTATATATATCTAGAATGTATTTTAATAAAAAAAATAGAATATGAAGAAAACATTCGAAACAATTAAATTTACAGCTTTTATTTCTGACTAAAAATTTGTTCTGTTTGAATTGATTTATATAGAAAAAATATAATTGTTTAAATGCATCCCCTTTTGCTTTTGAGCCAAAATCTAATGATATATATCATTTTACTTGAGAGTGTTCAACAACAGTGTTCGTCACACAAAAAGTTAATCAATAATTTTTTTTATAAAAATAAACTCGAATTAAAGAATGAACTTGTAGTACTTGAGTCACGATTTTCATTGAAACAATTGTTTCGATACTTCTCTACCTTCACATTTTTTTAAGAAATTCTACTTTAAAAAATTAATATTTTAAATATTGGTTTCTCAGTTAAATTTTCAATAAAAGTCTAATACTATCAATTTAGGGAATCTTTAAAAACCAAAACAAATCCCATGAAATACATATGGTTTCCAGGTGAAAATCATGATTAAAAAATATATCAATGTTGTAAAAAGGCTTTTTACACAATTTCAAGACCAGTAACACACACTTTCAATAAGTTTATAATATTGTAACAATGATTTTCACTGCTAATAACTTTAAAAAAAAGTCAAGGTATTAATTTCACCATTTCCTTGGCTAAACTGTTTCTATAAGAACATTGAAGTAAGATTCATGAAATTAGTTTCGTTGGGTAGTATGCACTTTTATTTTTCGCTTCATCTTTGCTTTATCATTAAAAATTTTACTTTTAATCACTATTTTTACGCACACGTACAAATATATTAATACCCAAGTAAATTTTTCATTTATTGACCATGCTTATACAAAATAAACTGAATTTGTATTTCTCAAGTATCTTTTTTAGAAATCAACTAGATGAGGCTGTAAAAAATTCTCCAAATTACTTTTTTTATTCTAATTACGTCTTTATCGCGTACAAGTATTCACATGCGCACACACGCGCGCATACACAAACACATGCATATGCATGTATAGATATTTAAGTATTTAACCCAAAAAACTCTTTGGGAGAGATTTTTAAATTAAACTTAATTTTTTTCATAAATAAAAAAAATCTACTACTAAATGAAAAAAGCATTGTTTTATGTTTTTCCAAACTTTTTTTCCATTCAATTCCCAATAACTTTAACAATGATAAAATCATTTATTACTTTCTTTATTACAGTATATGAAAAAAAGTAAAGAAATATCCTTGAGCTAGAAAGATCATTAGCAAAGGGGAAGAAAATTTTCATTTTTTTATATCGAGTGAAAAATTTACGCATGCGCATTGACAGCAAACCTTTTATCACTTAACAGCGTTGAATACTGCAAAAGAAGTATTTTTTTTTCCAAATATAGCATTACTTTGCTTCACAAAAACTTACTCCAATAGAAGTTTTATAATACATGGTAAAATCCCAAACAGGTATTTATGTCAAGAACTCCAAAAGAAGGATGTGTAAAATAAGAAATAAAAGAAATTGGTTAATGATATCGTTAATTCAAGTACTTCTATCATATAAAAGTTCCTTTGTTGTATGGAAATAATTTCAGGTCTCGAAAGGATAAGGTAGCACGCTAAGTCTTAAAAATAAATGTATGTGTATAATTTGCTGAATTTATCTGAAGATCATTGTTTAATTTATTTTAATACTTGTGTATATATAAGTTAGGCTACCCAGAAACTTCTGTATTTTGAACAAAGTAAAAAACATTTTTGTATTTTTGTTTAAAATGATTATTTTTTCTTGAAAAAATATAAATCTTTGCATTGAGTAATCCTTTCTCAACGAGCTACTGCTTTAAAAATTTCATTTGTATAAAACTATTCACATTTAATTCTTCAATAAATGCCGACACTTCTCTTTTAAAAAAAATTTTCTTGTGTTGTGTTGTTTCTCATGTCACTTGATCTCGACTGCGTCGCATCCAGCCCCACCAAATTCATCATGACAAGAAGCGAGATGAACGCCTGTCGTTAGTCATAGCCTTGAGCACCATGCAGGTGACAGTACGATTTTCAGCTCAATTCCACCCCAATTTTGAGGGAGGATATCACGAGGTCAGGAATTTCGCCCAAAACGGACGATTATAAGAATAGATTAGCTTGATTTTGAGCGGGCCAATCAGGGGGAAGCCTATCGAAACCCGTAGAAAGGGGTGTGTCAAGACGAAGGGAATCTGGGTGCCGAGGCGTTACCAGATCTCGCTTCGCTATTGGTCAGGCTGCTCTGTTCCCATAGGTCGAGAGCGAGTCTGATTAATTTTGAGAGTGAGTGAGAGTTTTAGATTGCCAAAAGGGTGAGATTACGAGAATTAAATTTAAATATTATGAGGTCTATTTAATAAAGGATTAATATTATACTTTTCGATACGAGCAATTGCTTGATTAGTATGAGAATCTATATTATTGAAAAATTTGGTAGCTATTTTTTTGAAAAATTCTTTAAGGATTTTGAGTATAAATGCGGATCTGAGATATTCCTTTCTCATGTACCATGAAAAGTCTCTCAGTGATTATTTTAATTATCTTATTCTGAGCTGTTTCCAGCATCTTGATATTAGAATAGGCCCCAGATTAGACTCGCGTATTGTAAAATTGGTCTGAGAACGAGTTTATAAATAATCATCTTATTTCTTAAGGATAAACAGGATTTCCGTGCAATTAAGGGGAAAACTTTAGCAACGGAAATGTTAAAATTTCTGCGAATGCGGTTAATGTGTTATTTAAAAGTGAGTCTTTTATCTAGGATTACACTTAGGTATTTGGTGTTTTTAGACCAGGGTATTTTTGTGTAACCACCAACCTCATGAGAGGACTTTCGACTCAACGGGCCTCCTGCCGCAAAGGAGAATATACCTGCCTTATACATTTACAAATATCCTTGCCTTCTCTGGGATTCGTGCCCAGGCCCTACGGCGTAGCAGTCAGCGTCGATAACCACTATACCGGTTGGGCGAAGAGTCCCCCCTTCTTAAAGTGTTTATCATTTATATGGCTGTCCAAAGATTAAAAAAGCCGTAATGTTCCTATCTTTCACACTAAACACATAATTTTATACATCAATGTGGGACTGTAATTTACCTATTTACTTATTCCCTCTTATTTCGTATTCTGTGTAAATGATTTATATTCAGTATTATTTCATAACTTAGAACACCCCCCACAAGTTGTTAAATTGAAATTGGTTTTAATTATTGTGTCCAGTTGGTTCGGTATTTTGATTCAATGTTTTAGTTGATTTCATCTTCCATGTATTTGAACCTGCCAGAAAATATTTTCAACCATCTGTAACATCCTTTATGAAACCGTCTTTTTGCCAAACATAGCACAAATACATTTCGAAGCTTCTGTAGTGTTAGGCCTAAGTTTAAGTTCCTAAAACAAACATACACATGTATTACACTGTATTTCCGAGACGTATTTAAGGGTTTGAATTATATTTTTAATTAAAATGAATAATTAGAGATTCAGTCAATAACTAAAGAAAAACACGTGCTAATACAACGGATAAACGGTTCTTAAAAATTTATCGGAGAACGAATGTAAAAAATTTTAGGAGTTATGTACATACTATGCACACATGCATATAAACTCGCACGTATATGTAGATACGCATTTAGATAAGTACCCGTAAGTATATATATGTATATAATATTTCTAATAGAGTTGTTAAATATTTCTATAATATTGCTGTTGATTAGTAAATATAACTGTAAGACGTGGCGAGTGGATGATATTATTATAGTATTGACGAGGCAGTCCTTTAAAATAATAACTCCGGTTTATTGAACATTAAACAATTTGAGTTCCAACATAACAAGAAGCAGAGAAGAAGACACAAACACATAATGACACAACAAAAGAAACTAAAATACTACGCGCTGCAGCTGGATACATGATTGAAGGCAGACAAAGTATAAGAAGGCGGGATTTTCCAGAGATCTCATTATTTATATTCACGGGATATCACATGATCTGGAGGTGGATGGACGTAGTTTCAAAAGTCACCGCCAAGCGGGTAGCTAGTTAAAATTATTAAAATGTTGTCCTGAAGGATTGGACCATACATAAATCAAAAGTTTTTATGAATAAATTAATGGAAATTATTGCATGTCTGTGTCTGAAATTGTTTTTTATATCCGTTTCAGAGCTTCATTTTAATTGCTCTGATTTTTCTTTTCTTGATAAAGTATGTAATAATATATAATATATAATAACTATGTATAATAGATTTTTAGTGTTATTATTTGTATATGCTATTGGCTGATTTTCCAATATTTAACGAATATTCTCTGTCAAATGAAAGTATTTCATTCCTTTTTTTAATGAAATTCCTTAGAAAATTGAAGATGAAATCCTACACGAAATACAAATTTTTTTCCCAATGTCTGCTATTAAGTGTGTTACGTCATCAGCGCACTGTAGCGCCATCTGTAAAAAATTTGTAAAGGTAGACATTGTCTAGCTGTACCCCAACAAAAGCGGATGCACGAATAAAGTAGGCTTAGCGTTGCGAAAAAGACTGATTTTTTATTCTTTAACCAGTTTTACAGTCCGCACAAATATTGACGAAACATTGGTCCTACGAAGCCAAAGAAAATGGATAAAAAATCGAAAAATAAAAATAACTCCAACGTAACTACTGAAGAGAAATTGAATCGTTTAAAAGATTCAATCAAAGGAACTTTAACTAGGTTAGAGGCTTTTACCTCGGAGAAGACAGTGTCAAAGGATACTAGTGTCACTGAAATCGAAATTAAACTCAAAAAAATTGAGCAATTACAGATAAATCTAGATAAAATAGCTGAGGATTATTGTGAAATCATCTAGCTGGAAATCATCTAGCTGGACATTGAAGATATAAATCAACGGATCGAGACAACAGAGGTAGGTATCAAACTTTTAATGTATTCTTTGAAAAATTCTGAAAATGTAAACATTAATTTAAATGACAATGGTAAAAATAGTATCCGCTTACCTCAAATTCCATTGCCAGAATTTTCAGGTGTAATAGCAGAATTTTCTAATTTCAAAAATCAATTTATTAATTTAATAAGTAATAATGAGCAATTGAATGATTCGCAAAAACTATATACTATCTTCGAGCATCTCTAAAAGGAGAAGCAAAGCTATTGGAGTCACCTAGCGATAGTTTCGATTCTCTCTTTTCAGCATTAGAAGATCGTTACGAAAACAAACGGCAGTTGATAGATTCTCATGTCCTTGAGATAATTAATTATGAAAAAATTTATAGCGAATCAGCCAAAGAACTGCGCGCTTTAATGGATTGTATCAATAGAAACATTAGAGCACTTAAAGTTTTGAAATATGAGCAGAATGATCTATCAGATATAATTTTAATAAATATAATTCTTCAAAAAATTGACAAAGAATCTAGAAAACAATTCAAACTTTCGTTGAAAACAGCAGAAGTTCCAACATTTGATTCTATTATGAAATTTTTAGAAAAGAGAAGTGCCGTGTTAGAAAACATTACTCGCATTCCTAGTACTAAAATGATCCATAAAACTACTGCAATGTCAACTAAAGCCAAATCGCTGGTAGTTAATAGTAAAAAAAAAAATAACTTAAACCTTGTATTCTATGTCGAAATTCTCATCCTCTTTATAAATGTATTGCATTTCAAAATATGTCTGTGGAGTGAAGAAAGAAATTTGTTAGCAATAACAAACTTAGTATAAATTGCCTCAGACTTCATTCTGGTGCCTGCATGTCTAAATACAAATGCACAGTTAGTGGTTGCAAGGGATTACATAATTCATTGCTTCACGATTCTGCTGAACTTTTCTGTACAGTTAAAAATCACACTGTTGGGGAAAGGGGGATAGAGACCAATTCGAATCCTACTCGGTTTGAAGGTCAGCCAGAAGTTGCGGTTTCGACTTATGGAAATAAATGTGTTTTATTAAATACATTCATGATTTTCGTTAAAAGTGCTGATGGATATAGAATTAAGTTAAGAGGATTATTAGATAATGCGTCTACGATATGCGTTATGAGAGAAGACATAGCAAGAAAGTTGGGATTTAAATTTAGGTCTGCAAACCAATCTATAACAGGCATTAACGGGATTACGCAAGCCTCGAAATATTCAGCAAAAATTGAAATTTCTAATCGGGATTATACTTTTGCACGCAATGTACAATTTTCACTTTTACCTAAAATTACGGATGCGATTCCTGTATCGAAATTAAATATATCGGATTTAAATATTCCAGCTTCAATTGAGCTGGCTGATTCTAATTTCCATATGCCAGGTCAAATAGATATATTGATAGGAAGTGAACTTTTTTTTGAAATTTTAAATCCAGAACAACATTATTTGCAGGAGGGAAATGTAATTTTACAAATTACAAAATTTGGCTACTTAGTCACAGGTACCCTTCCTCAGTCACAACAACAAGCCAATTGTTGTTTAATAAGTGAACCAAGCTTAGATATAACAGTAAAGAAATTCTTTGAACTGGAATCACTTCCAGATGATTCTAAGGAAATAACAAAAGTGAAGAGGAAATTTATTGTGAGGAACATTTTGTTAGTACCTATAAAAGAGATAAAACGGGAAGATTTATAGTTCGGTTACCCATAAAGGAAAATGCAGAAACATTATTAGGATATTCCAAAGAGAATGCAATCAAACGACTAAATGGTATTTGGGAAAAATTAAACAAAAACAATACAATGGGAACTTTGTATAAAGAATTTATGAATGAATATGAAATTTTAGGCCATATGGAGGAGATTAAAAATGAAACATTAGATAAGATTAACTATTACATTCCTCATCATTCCGTATACAAACCAGAGAAGACATCCACTCGATTGAGAGTTGTCTTCGATGCAAGTGCAAAAACAACAAGTGGTTTTTCTCTAAACTCCATTTTATTAAACGGAGGAATTATTCAACAAGATCTCTTTTCCATAGTCAGTAGATTTAGAAAACACGAGTACGCGTTTAGTACAGATATTAAAAAAATGTACAGGCAGATACTTGTTGATCCTTATCAAAGGGATTTACAACGAATTATGTGGAAGACTAGTGCAGATGCTCCAATCAAGACTTACAAACTAGCTACCGTAACCTATGGGACAGTTTCTGCACCATTTTTAGCTACCAGGACCTTAAAGGCCATAGCAGATGAAAAAAAATCGGAATTTCCTGACGCAGCAGATGTGATTTGTAATGATAGTTATATGGATGATATTCTTTCTGGAGAGTCTACATTAGAGGGTGCTAAAAAACTCCAAACCAGATTATATCAACTATTACAGAGAGGTGGTTTTGAGCTACACAAATGGGTGTCAAATAGCCCAGAACTGTTGAAAGATTTATCTGCATCTTCCTATGTGTTTGGTAAGGAATTTCAGGATGCTCCAGTAAAAACATTAGGTATGCTATGGGATCCAAAGGTGGATTGTCTCACATACAAAATAAAGATTAGTGACAAAGTCAACTTCTCAAAGAGAGACGTGCTTTCAGAAATTGCAAGGCTGTATGATCCTTTGGGCCTGATAGGACCCATTGTTACGAAGGCTAAGATATTCATCCAAGAACTTTGGAAAATAAAATTAGATTGGAGTGAACAGCTACCACCAGATGCAATGGAAGAGTGGATGAACTTCTACCAAAAATTATCTCGAAAGTAAATAACTTCAAAATCCCAAGGTGCATTCTACTTCCTGCAACAATACGGATTGAAATACATGGCTTTCCGATGCATCAGAACGTGCCTATGCTGCTGTTGTCTACATAAAATGTTTCAACGAATCTGGACAATCTCAAACTAGATTATTATGCAGCAAGTCCAGAGTGGCTCCTTTGAAAACACTCACCATACCGAGGTTAGAACTGTCTGCAGCTTTACTACTATCGAGATTAGTCAAAAAGGTTGTGCCAATTCTACAATTACCTATTCATAAAATTTGGATGTGGACGGACTCAACGATTGCTTTAGCGTGGATAAAGACTGAACCTCATAAACTGAAAACATTTGTCAGAAACAGGGTGGCGGAGATCCAAGCACTTTCAAAGGACTATCATTGGAAACATGTGAGCTCCAAGAACAATCCTGCCGACTTAATTTCTAGAGGCTGCAATGTAGATGAACTTTTAAAGAACGAAATGTGGTTCTCGGGTCCAGATTTATAAACTGATAAATACGAGGACAATCAGCTTTTTCCTGATCCTTCCTACAGAGATGAACTAAAATGTGCTGTGACTCTTTCAATGACTGAGGGTTCTTCAAATTTTTATGATGAACTCTTTAATGTGACAAATAATTTCATAAAATTAATTAGAATTTTTAGCTTTATTTTTAGGTTCATTAATAACATCAAAGCTAAGGAGTCTTGTAATAAGGAGAAGTATCTAACTGCAGACGAGATAAAGAGGAGTACGGAATTTTTAGCTAAAATAGCACAATTAAGTGAGTTTAAAGCAGAAATCGATGCCTTGAAAAAAAGGTAAAGGTGTTTCAAAAACAAGTAAGTTAAGGGCTTTAGATCCTTTCTTAGATGATAATTCTTTACTCAGAGTTGGTGGAAGGCTTAGTAATGCTCATTTACCATTTGAAGCAAAACATCAAATAATTATACCTAGTAAACATAAATTTACTAAATTACTTTTGAGCATATGCATAAGAAGTTTTTTTCATATTGGTGCTCAGGGTTTAGTACATCAAATTAGAATGCAGTTTTGGCCCATTAATGGCAAGGGTATTGCACGAAAAACAGTTCATGATTGCATTGCATGCTTTAGACAGAAGCCTACTGGGGTAGATCAATTAATGGGAAATCTACCATCAGAGAGAGTTACTCCAAGTGCGCCATTTTTAAACTCTGGGGTGGATTTTTGCGGACCTTTTCAAATAAAATTTAAAAATCAGAGAAGGGGGATATTTTCAAAAGTTTATGTTGCGATTTTTGTATGCTTGGCTACAAAGCCTATTCATTTAGAGGCAGTGACTGATTTAACAACTGAGGCATTTATTGCAGCTTTGAAGAGGCTATGTGCCCGTAGAGGCCGCATTTCTACAATAATGTCCGATAACGCAACTAATTTTAAAGGCGCAGCTGCAGAATTAAATTGTTTCATAAAATTAATTTGTAACAAAAACGAGACATTAGCAAATTATTTTGCTTCAGAAGCTATCCAGTCGAAATTTATCCCACCTCGTTCTCCTAATTTCGGGGGTTTGTGGGAGGCAGGGGTAAAATCATTCAAACACCATCTCTATAGAACTTTAGTTAATAGTAAAATAACTCTCGAAGAATTCGAGACAATAATAATTCAAATTGAAGGTATACTTAATTCACGTCCATTAGTACCATTGTCAGATAATATCAATGAATATGAAATTTTAACTCCTGGACACTTTATAATTGGTCGACCTATCAGTGCAATACCTGAGCCCGCAATTTTAGACATTTCAGATAATAGACTATCTAGGTGGCAGTGTACAACAAAGTGTGTACAAACTATTTGGAAACGCTGGAAAAATGATTATCTCAATCATTTACAGCAGAGAAACAAGTGGCAGTTCGAGAAAAATAATGTTGCCGTAGGGTGTTTAGTGCTTTAAAGGAAAATGATTTGCCTCCCTGCAAATGGGCAATGGCAAGAATCTTGGAGGTTATTTATGGAACTGACGGTAAGGTCAGAGTCGTTAAACTAAAAACTGCCACGGGGGTTCTCACACGTTCTATCTCAAAAATATGTATCTTACCAATAGAAAATAATATAAATTAAATTGTAATGTGAAGTATATTATATTCTTAGAATATTGTATTTTTCTATTTTTGAATATTGTATTTTTTTTTCTTATTAGAATGCTGTGTTTATTTGTATTAAATTCATTTAGGCATTTGTAAACTGTATATAGCAAATTGCATTTTTTAAATATATTTTTTGAAATATTGTATATTTCAACGCCGGGCGGAATGTTACGTCATCAGCGCACTGTAGAGCCATCTGTAAAAAATTTGTAAAGGTAGACATTCTCTAGCTGTACCCCAACAAAAGCGGGTGCACGAATAAAGAAGGCTTAGCGTTGCGAAAAAGACTGATTTTTTATTCTTTAACCAGTTTTACAGTCCACACAAATATTGACGAAACAAAGTG
Source organism: Trichonephila clavipes (assembly GCA_019973935.1). Taxonomy (NCBI): domain Eukaryota; kingdom Metazoa; phylum Arthropoda; class Arachnida; order Araneae; family Nephilidae; genus Trichonephila; species Trichonephila clavipes. Next base: position 883,023 of record BMAU01000722.1, on the reverse strand, counting down.
ATTCTACGATCGCTGAAATCAAATATAAGCGAAATTGTACTCTTCTGATCGAGAAATAGAGTAATAGAAATAAATCTTTCTTGTTAAGTTCTTTGTATTTGAAACTCGAGAGGTCTTTGATTTCTTAAATATATATTTTTTATGAATGAATAATAATAAGTCTAGCAATATTAAAATATCTTTAGTTTTTTTTTATTTGAAGTTTGATTAGGCGGTTTTACACATTTGAAATAAAGTTTGATCCGAAAATAGCTTAGAATAGAACAACAAAATTGTTCTCAAGATATAAGTTACTGTCCCAAAATAGAAATCATGTATGCATATTATGTGTATATTTAATATCTAAGGAAATAACCTTTTTTATCGTAGATTAAGTTTAGTTTTAAAAAATAAGGTAATAGTTATGGTTTAATTATACTGAAATTTATTAGCAAGAAAATTTCACATAAAAAGGAAATTCTGAAACTATTTCGGGATTTGATTTTTCTATGACGTTCGTTACGTTGTTTTGTCAAATATTATTTTAATCACTATAAATACATTTCTGGCTATATGTGCTTCAGTTCTCAACTACAAGAGAAGCCTAACTTGATACATAACTTTGCAAGATAATGTGAATGGACACTTTATTTATTGTATCATGATTATCTAAACATTTTAGTTTCATTTCACAAATATATACGAGGTTTTTCTATTTAAAATGAGGTTCCCAAGGAGCTGCAGACGCGAGGAATGCTATCACGTGAGATTTGGAGAACGTTGACCTGTGTGTAGCAAGGCTTTCTCTCTCCCAATCCAGTTTCAATTCAGTTGAAGACCTCATCTTTCGAATATTTGTCACTGCAAGGAGGATATGTTAAAAGCCAGAAATCTTCCAAAACGTAAGGAATTCCATGCAGTGCAGCTGTCGAGCCAGCCTCATGACTTCTGGTCGTAATTTAAAACACCTATTATAGTACAACATTTCAATAAAATATTTTCTGTCCCATTAATGTGTTGCTATTTCTGTTCTTTTTCTCAGCTTCCTTGCACTACACTGGTGTGCAAAAATTAAGGACGAAGTCGAAAAATTAGCATATCAGCTGAACGAAGAGGCAGAGCGGACAGAAAGACCAGTCAAGAGATTAAGTAAGGTGATGTACGGTAGCACATGCGCAGATATGCAGGTAGACGTAATGGGGGAGTGTCTGAGTAGTATAAAGCATGTTGTCGGTGTAAGATCAGTATTTCTGGCAAAGAGATTGCACGCCGTATAGCAGTTAAAATCACACCGAGTTGCTGCCTCAGCGAGAAATGGCGAATAATCAATATGTTAGACGACATCTGGATGCTTTTACCGGAGGTCGAATCATTGGGAAGTTGGAGGAAGGCCGCAGTGTGACAAGTGTGGCTGCAGAGTTCGGAATTGCTCACAGCATCGTTTCACGACTTTGGATACAATTTCAAACTACAGGAACAGCTATCCGGGGGTTCAGTAGTGGTCGTCCACGAGGAACCACACCCGCAGATGACCGGTACATTGTCTTACAAGACAGAAGAAACAGGCAGCAGACAGTGGGGGAAATCGCTAGACACACGACACAGGCGACTGGACGACCGATATCGCGTTTTACCGTGGCCAGAAGACTGCACGGTGGTGGTCTGTTTGCACGACGCCCTGTACGGTGTGTACCTTTAACACCTGCCCATCGGAGAAGGCATTCTCTGTGGTGCCGGGAACACCGGAATTGAAGAGACAATGAATGGGGACGAGTACTCTTTACAGATGAGAGCAGATTCAGTTTGAGTAGCGATTCTCATCGCATACTCATCTGGAGAGAGGGGGTAGGCATCATGCTTGGTAGTCGTACAAACCTTCACATCTTCGACGCAGGTTCAGTCAACGGGATCCGTTATTGTAACGAGATTCTTCTTCCATATGTGCGTCTTTTTAGAGGCACTATGGGTCTGCAGTTCCTTTTCATGGACGACAATGCACCATGTCATCATACAGTAGCTACCAAACATCTCTTAGAGAGTGAGGATATTGAACGTATGGATTGGCCGGCACGATCTCTCCGGATCTCAATCCCATCGAGCATGTATGGGATTTTCTAGGCAGACGCTTGGCAGCTCGTACCTTACCACCAGTAACGATTCGGGAGCTTCGATTAGCGCTGCAAGACGAATGGGCAGCAATGCCTCAACAACTCATTAACACCCTCATTCTCAGCATGGGCAGACGCTGTGAAACCTGCCTAGCAGTCAGGGGAGATCATATCCCCTACTAAAGACCGGATGTTTCTTGCTGGACACCCATCACAGGGATGTTTCGGCCTTCAGTCGCATTGCGCTCCATGCTACTTTTTCAATCAAGCTTCTTTTTATCCCTCTGATTTCTCTTTTAGTAAGTGTTGCTTACATTACACATGTCCTTACGTATTGGGGATCTTACGGTATTAAATGTGTTGATTTGGAAAGCTTTTGTACAAAGTTATATTGAAAAAACCGTCTCGTCCTTAATTTTTGCACACCAGTGTATAGCTCGCAACTGCGGCATTTGCGACCCTTCATTACAATGTGATTCCGAGTCATCTGTGTACCCCCTGCATACCGTGCAAGTTTGTCGGTATGGCAACGAATCCCCTTGTATATTAAAATATTTTTTTATACCCTGTGGAGCACTTGGTTCTCATCAAGTTTTATTGTAGTCAATTCAAAATTTATCTGTACTGTTTTGAATTTTACAGCAGAATGTTAAAAAATGAATAATCATTTTTTTTTTCTTTTTTTTTTTGAAATTAATGAAATGTAGAATGATAAATAAGACTTAAGGAGACTTTAGAATGTTATCAAACAAACTTATTTCTATCAATGTTTCCCCAATTTTAGTTAAAAATTTGTTGGATGAAATAAAAAAACGAAATTGGTGTATTTATTTGCCTTTTCGTTGTAATTATACCATGAATTCGATTTGAGTTTATGTTCAAACAGCACGCACTGAAAGAGAACTCTTCACGAAGAGGATTCCGATCTCTGTATCCAGTTTTAATCTTTTGCAAAATCCCTTTTGATGAAAAAGGCAATATTGAATCTGATTCATTAATTGCTTTTGATCTGCTTAAAGGTACTATATCGTATTAAAAGCTTCTTTGTTGTTGTTGCTGTTACTAATGCCACCTGATCGGCAAAGGACAAATCAAGGCCCACGAAATTCATCATGGCTGAGGGCTAAGTGACGCCTGTCGAGTATCATACAGGTGACAGAACGATTTAGCTCGGTTTCAACACAATTTTTGAGGGAGAATACCCAGGGGGTGGTAAGGAGCCTTCCACCTCTTTTCCCCTTCTACCAACCTCACGAGAGGACTTGCGACTCGACGGCTATTTAAAGTACCCCCATGCCGCGAAGGCACTATACATTTACAAACATCCATGTCTTCTCCGGGATTCGAACCCAGACCCAACGGCACAGAAGTCAGCGTCGCTAACCAAAAAGCTTCTTTAACGCATATGTAATAAGGGATTTCTTCTTAATCAAAGAACAAAATTTCTTCATCTTTCCCTGTACACCTTAAAGAATAGAAAAATAATGGAAAGAAACTCTCCACTTTACCATTTTGCAAAGGAAAGATATTTGTCTTCTGATATTTTGACAGAGACTTCTGTTTCATCGCAAAGGAGGAGATGAGAAAATATATAACCGATAACTTTAACAATTGCTTCATTTAAAATTGTAACTTATAATTTTAAACTTTACTCGCGTTCCTTAAGCCCGTCTCTGAAATAAATAATTTAAATTCTCAGTTTTTTAAGTGTATTTTAAATATCACGATTACATCTATTTTGCTATTTTCCAGAGCGTAACACTGTAATTTTTAAATAAATTTCAAAAATGAATGTTTAAATCAAATTTCATGATAATTTGGGGGATATCCGTAGTTATTCAAAAGTTGAAAGGCACGATAGGAAATTAGTGTTTTATCCAAAAAAGTTTAATTCAATCTGTTACATGTTTGATCATGAAAAAGAAATTTATTCAATTAGGTATTATTTCAGCCATAAAAACATTTTGATTAATTATTGAATTTTTCCTCAGTGATAACATAAATTTAGTCTTAGAAAAATTCAAATTAATAAGTTGACTGTATGAAAGGAAATTATTTAAGTATAAGAATGTAATCAAAATGTTTGAAAATTGATTTGAAAGACATGCCAAAATTTATCATGTTTAGATCTAGAATTATTTCTAATAATGAATTTTTCAATTAAAGTAAAATATATTTTTTATTATCAAACTGTAATGATATCATAGTAGATAACAAATTGAACCATACATTTATAATACTTTGAGAAATTTTTTTGTACTAAGAAAATATAAATTTTCATTAATTTAATTCTGATCATTAAGCAAAAGCAACCATCGTTAGCTGAAGTCATTTTAATAGTTAAAATTTAATAAAAGTTGACATAACATTTTTCCAGTGGTTCTTTCAAATATATTTTGTATACATTAGTATAATTAATAAATATGTGTATAATCAGTCAGAAATACATCTTATATTTTTTTAAAATGAGTAGTTATCGTTTATCTCTCCTTTTTTCATTTTCCAATTTTTTTAATGATGGTAAAAATGCATTTAGTTTGTAACTATATGTTTTAATGATGCAGAGTTACTGAAATATGATTTGTATTTTACATTTTTGATTTGGAAAGCTTTTAAAAGTAATCATACAGACAATGCATAATTAATTTTGTAAGAAAATGTTACATAACTTAATTTAAACAAAATAAATTATATAATGTTATATATTTCAGCATTTATTACTCATAACTAAGTAATGCATGATTTGAAATGTCATTATTTGTGATAAAATTAACCAAAAGAAAGCACATTTTCAGATTACTTTTTAAAATAAAATAATGGATTAATTATGGATATTGTAATTCTATAAAAAAAAAATGTAACACATAAAAAAAATCAAAAATAACTTAAAGTGTCCTTTCACTGAAAGAAAAAACAATTTACATCTGCAAAAATTGAAAATGAAATCATTTTAAAAGGTATAAAAAAAATTATTAATTTATTTTACACAAAAAATGCAAAAAAAAACCCTAAATTGTTTAACAAAACAGTTTTTCAATTATTGCAGACGAAAAAAAATCATTAATAAATAGCATTAGAATAAAGAACAAAACAAAACATCATCAAGAAAATTAGCGTGTATCTTCATGTCCAAGTCATCTAAATTATTGATTTTATTTTTAAATGGACTTGATAAATGAAATAAAAACACGTCATATTTAATTAAATAGCATTTTCATCTTTTACAGTACTTAAACAAATTATTAGAGCAACTACAAGCAATCATAATTAATCGTCAAATTTGAAAGAAAACTGTTTGTTCAGAACATAGAAATTGAAAGAATTAAAAAAAATATACATTTTTAACTTTAGTAAAACACTTAATTTTAAATGAAGAGTAAACTAGATTGAGCGTGTGTTTCGTGACTAATATTAAGAAGTTTGCATGTTTTTATAACAAGGCTAAACGCAAAGGTAAAGAAAAATAGGAACTCACTAACAAAAGTAAAATTTAAGTCATTAAATAGTTATTATCTCACCATTTTTTTAACAACTTCTCTGTTCCTTAGAAAGTATTTTATGGTGTAAATACATCTTTTTTAAAGTAACAGTAATCTCCAAATTTTTTTTTCATTAACAAAGAAAATATACAATAAAGTTCAGCACTTTTACAGTTATTAGTGTAAACATAATTGATTTTTTTTTGTATTAAACATAAAATATTTTCAGAAGTATTTATTTTTATAAATATAAATTATGGTTACAAAATTGCTTATTGTATGTAAAGAATACTGAAATCCTCGCGAATCTATAAAAATCGAATATATATATTTGTCAATATTTAGTAATATGTTAATGAGATATATATTTTTGAGCTCATTGAAAAGAAGCCCTGAAAAGCTTTGTAATTTAGAATAATCACTTTTTTGAACGAAATAATCTGGGAAGCTGTTTTGTATCATGATACCTGTGGAAGTAAGTGTGAAAAGGAAGTTATTATACAAAAAAAGAACCAACATTGCTTTAAATATTTTTATTTGCCTGACTTCGTTAGTGCCTTATTGAATAATGGGCTAAATTCAAGTAACGTCGTAGTCACATGATAATGACAAACATGTGTTTCTAGCTAATCAACTCATACACTCATATGACTTCGTAATCATACGATAAATGAAATCATGTACTTCTTGCTAATCAGTGCATGCGCTTCGTTACTGCCACGTTTTGTTCCTTGCATAAACTTTCTTTTAAAAAGCACAAATTTGTTAACAATAATAACCTACACAAAGTACACAAGTAAAGTGCAAAGTACACAAGTAACCTACACAAAGTGCACAAGTAACCTACACAAGTAAGTCTACAAAGTAGACTTAATTTTAAAAGTATACAAATAAAACATATATTTTTTAAATTTTAAAATCCTTTTGATTTTTTTCCATTATATTTGAGCATATTACCCAATTATGAAATGTTATTAAAATTTTACAAATATAAAAACTAGTACAAGTTAGTTTGATGTCAGTTTTGAATTAAGTTGTGAACACAGGATTGCCTTTATCATGTGACCGTCACGAATATTGACCCATTATGCTCATAAATATTGAAGTATTTAGGGAAAAAATTAGGAGCCTTCATATTTTAGTAACTTTAAGCGGTTTAAGCACTTTTCACTTCTCTCCTTTCTCAATAATTTTAATGAGAAAGGGAAGAAGTGAAAATATTTAAACTATTTAAAATATAAGCGTTTATGTTTGAGAAGGAATTATTTTAAAAAGTTTGACGAATAAATATTATTCTTAATTCATAAGTTATTTTGTGTTTTACCCAAAATAACACACACACATAAAACGTTAATAGTAACTCTTGTTAAAGAAAAATTATTTTTATGCCTCAAGATATGGCATCGTAGAAATACAATTGCTAAAACTGGACTGCATATATGATCGTGAGCACAAATATACAAACAAAATGGCTTACCCTGATTTTTATTTTTTATTCTAGAAAATATGCTTAGAAATATTTTAATAACTACTAAAATAGTGAATATATACGAGAGAGAGAGAGATAATTATCTATGGAATTAGATTTCATATGGTTTGTGTTGACATCCTCCTCCCACAACAACACGAGGTGTTTGGTGACTAACCTAGTAAATTTAATCCATGGTGAAATTGACGAGGGCGATATTTGGTAAAGTATTTCCCTCTACTCCATTTTTCACCACATAACTAGAGGACTTTGAAACTCAGTTCAGTTATCCAGAAGGATTATTGGCCAACTGTCATGTACACGAGAAATCCTTAGTAAAATCAATAGACATAAAATCAATTCTACAGCATTGTTGCTCTAGCGTTCAAACACCAAACTACCCAGTGTTAAAAATAATTAAAACTTTTAAAAGAGATAATAAAAGGAATTTTAATCAAAATTTATTTGATTATGGTTTTAAAAAAAGTAATCAGAAAGCCATGATTTAAAACTTTTACTCAAGTAAACATTAATGATACGTCTCTTAAGGTATCCGACTACGTTCGGAACCGTGATTTTAAAAAGCGCATAAATGGATAATTTTCATGATATTTAATGCCACTTTCATGATATTTAATGCCACATGTATAAAATTGTTTTAAGGACATTTTGGCAAAAAAATTATTTGAATACAATATTTCGGCAAAAAAATAACTTAGAATAGCCTATTTTCAAAATGTTCTCCTTTTGCTAAAAATACTTATAATATATTAATATTTTGCCTGTATATAGCTCAGACCTCTGTACAGAGGCTCAACTATGATTTTTGAACAATTCACATTATTTTCAGAGTTGCCACCTATTGAAATAATTATCGGCGTTTTTTTCTTAAAATTTCTCCCTTCTGTTGTCGTAAAACATGGATAAACCCACTTCTAAGTTATATAGTTCAAACATTCTAGTTGAGCCTCTGTACAGAAGTCTGAGCTATATACAGGCAAAATATTATTATAATAGAAGCATTTTTCGCAAAAGGATAATACACTCTGTCGCAAAAATATATGCACTCCAGAAGAAAATTGAGCTACATTCACGAAATTTGGTATGCAGGTAGTTTATATGAAAATAAACAAATGATTAAAAATTCAGAACAAAATATCATTTTATTAAGCGGTTACAGCTTGCAAAAGGTTAAAAATCAGTAAGTAGTAAAGCCACCTCTGGCATAAAGCCGAAATTCGGCGTGGCATCGATTCAATTAGATCACTTATGACCCCCTGTGGAAGATCCTGCCATAGTCTTTGCATCTGCGCAGTTAATTCTCCTTATCTCGGGACGGCTGCAGTTGCCTTCCCAGCGCGTTCCAGACATGTTCTATTGGCGAAAGATCTGGTGACCTTAGGACGTCATATCCTTGAAGACATTGTTGGGAGAGTCGCGCAGTATGTGTACGAGCATTATCCTGTTGATAAATGGCACCTTTGCGACTTGATAGCATGGGTAGCACAATCGGCGTTAAAATATCGTCCACGTATCTGCGAGCTGTCAAAGTGCCTTGAAGGACCACTAAAGATGATCGTGTGTCCCAAGAAATTGCTCCCCATGTCACACCTTGTGAAATTGCAACAATAAATGCCGGATCGGACCGCTGGCCGGTGCGCCTCCAGACACGTGTGCGGTGGTCATCAGCACTGAAATCGGGATTCATCACTGAAGATGACACGTCTCCAGTCTGTCACACTCCAAGCCGCGGATCCAGTCGACACTTATGATGTGGGTCAAAGCGTCTTAGCGGACGTCGGCTCCTCAAGCCAACTTCGGTCAGTCGTTTTCTCTTGATGGCACATGTCTGGAAGGAGGTAAGTGGCGTTGAATCGATGCTAGCGACGTTGTTGGTGCCGAAGTGGCCACTCTTCTGATTGCACGATCCTATCATTTGTGTTCCTGGGACGTCCTGACCTCCGCGACGGTACACTCTACCTTCTGTGATCCACTGTTGCCAACACCGAGCAACTACCATATCGCTCCGACCGAGGTGGCGGCCGATACGTCTAACCAACCTGCTTCTCTGAGGCCTATTATACGGCCCCCTATCAAAGTCCGTCAGCTGCTCGTACTGCCGCCGGTTACGTCTTAGATCCTAAGTCTCAATATCGTCTATCAAAGTCATCAGATTCGTTTGGATAGCCGTACGGCGCTCGTACTCATGCTTTTAAACTCTCCCAGTTGCGCAACTAATATGCGCATTGCACACTTAGCCTTGTCTCATTGGCTTCGAAATTTTAATCATTTGCATATCTCTTACCAGACTACATTCTTGCCGAGTTTCGTGATTGTAGCTTGATTTCTTCTGGGTGCATATATTTTTTTTTGCGACAGAGTGTATTTGAAAATGGGTCATTCTATGTTCATTTTTTGTCAAAATATTGTACATAAATAATTTTTTTATTGTAATATTATTCTTAAAACAATTTTATATACATTTTCTAATCTAAGTGACACTAAATATCACAAATATTATCCTTTTATACGCTTTTGCAAAATCGCGGTTTCGAGCGTAGTCGGATACCTTAAAGCGCGAGTTATCATCAAAATGTGGGAGTTTCGACTCTTGCCTATACAATTATTATCACTCCTAAAAATTTCAACTTTAACAAGAGCAATAACTTTCTGATTAATCTGATCTGAATATCATGAGAATCCCCATTTTAATATTATTTTTTTAAAAAAAAATCTTTGCTTCTGTGATAGAGAAGAACTGACATTTAGGTTCACCTAAATCCATAATAATGATAGCATCGTTACCACGAACCCTTTAGAAATGATCATCTGTTACTGTCATGCATCACCAGTAATTGAAAACAGATACCACCAAATTACGATCCTTGGCCTAGATCCAGCAGAAGTGTTGACTTTAACAATCAAAGCGTTGTGTAGTAGATAGACCAATGTTCATGGAACTGTAGGATGTGTCTTTAGAGAGACGCATATATTATTCACTTACAGTTTTAAGTGGAAATTGATAGCTGCGCACACAATATTTGATTAAGGTATGAATCAAGATTCATAGTATTAATACGAACACGCAGAAATAAACGATATTAACGAATGAAAAGTGTGAAGAAATTTAGGGAAATATAGTAATATTAAACATTATAGCATATAATTAGAGATACAGAATAACAAGGAGATAGATTGATGTGTAAGTATAAATACATAAAGAGAGGATTAGATTGGAGTAGAAAGAGAATGCGAAAACAAGTAATATAAAGAAAATTAAGTCAATTCCTACTTAGGTCAACAAAGAAAAATTTTAGTTTAGTTACTTTTTATTAAATAATTATAATTAATATAAATATTTATATACATATGACAGAATCACAATATTAGTGGCAAAATAGAAAGCGATTTTCTCCTTGCAATTTTCCATTTTCTTTTCTATGTATGGTGTCAGATTATTATATTATTTTTGTTTGTTACTATTTATTCATTAATTAAATACAATTAATGAATTAATATTTGAAAGCACTGTACTAACATCAAGTGTCATCCACTACAAGCTTAAAAAATTTATTTGAACTTGAGTGGATGAATTAAAAGAATTTTATTAATGATTGATAATTTGAACAAGATATATGTATTGATCCAAGTTTCTACAGATCATGGGATTACAATCAGAGTAAATGACTCAACTAAAATTAAAGTCTGATCGTACACAGTGGTAATACAACTTTATTTAGAATAACACGGCATACTGAAACTAACTAAAACAAAGTAAAACGGTACTTATGTGAGTAAGAGGAGGACGGAGGGACCAGGGGGTTATGTGTGAAGATTCTTCGCCTGTGGTGGAGTGGTACTGGCAAGTAAATCTAAGAAAAGGAAAAAAGCAAGCTTCGAGAAATAGCGTGCAGGTGTTTTTAAAGCTGACCGCATTACTTCCGAAAGAATCCGCTGCGAATTTATTACTGTACCAATCCACCACTCTGATTTGTCCGGCATACTCACAGTCCACGTAAGAATACAACCTTGTCGCCAGAGAGTGCAATGAACTGGGGACGCACCCACATTCTTTACTAATCCTTAGTTTCCTGTAAACAGGGCAGATGCAAAATTAAAATTGTATCTCAGCGACCGGTCGGCTTCCCATCAGTATAAATAAATATATATAGGGAGAGAGTGTGAACTACAATAGTAGGAATTGAAAAAAAATGAAGATCAGATTAATCTGATTTAATTTTAATTTGCGCCACTCTCTGAATCAACAGGAGAGCTAATTTCGTCGGATTTCATGATTCTGTATAAAGGTCAAATGGCAAGGACACTACACTTAAGCTGCTACCTCCTCTCCACAAACTTTCACACTACGCAAATTGATTTCATTTGATATTACGTTGTACTGTGTCATAGCCCGAGGGTTACTGGCGACGGAGCTCTTAAATTTGAGCCATGGTCAAGTGACGAGGATGACAGCTGGCTGCAACTTCTCTCCTAATTTCCTCACCTTGCCAACGAGAGGAATTTGAGGCATGGAAGGTTTAGCGTACATCAATTCCACAACTCGGTGGCACTAGGTTTCGAACCCTTGACTCGGCTACAATTTCATGATGATGACCTCTCGGCTACCACAGTCATACATCACGTCAAAGTGGAGAAATTTAATGTGCAGCAGCCTGTCTACTGTCTACACGATGGTTCTTCAGTAGAACTGGGACTTTTTTTTACCTGTGACTCGATAACGCCAGCCACGAGAGTACCCGGATCACTTCTCTACCACGGCCATAAGGAAAGATGGGAATGGGAAAAAATAAATAAATGAAAGGAAGCATCCTTTATAAATTTAATACAATTCTTTAATGAATTTATTTATTACTACTTTAAATCACACACACGTACGCACGAACGCGCACTAATTAAATTTTAGAAAAGGAAAAATTGGTAAGTTGTATAATAATTAAAATTGTCAGCAAATATACTTTGAGTCCAATAGGAAGTTTTAAATCACTCATAATATATATTCTTCTTTCTATTATTATTATACTGAATTGGCTTACCCACCAACTAATCTCTTTTTTTCCCCACCATAAGCAGTAGTTTGAAATTAAAAGCGTAGCTTTTACTTTTTTGTTTCAAATATTTCTCACTAATACATTATTAAAAATAATTCAATCCAAACTTACGTGATGTACGTTAAACTTTTTTAAGAATAGAGTCTTAAAATTACAGTAATGATTATTTAACTTGAAATCAGAGAAGTAAATATCAATCTTATAAGCAAAAGTAATTATTATCGAAAAAGGTATATATAATCTTAAGAATAACAAAAATAATTGGAATAAAGGTTTTATTGGTTAAATTTCTTTCCGTGTTTACGTTATATCTGTGGAAATTGAATTTCTTTTAATATATAAACCCCTTTTGAAAAAATACCAAAGAAACTTAAAATACAATTTTTACTGTCGCGATATATATTTCAAAGAATTTTTTTAACGTTTTGTAAATAACCCATAATTTCTGAAACGGAAATATTTTTGTGATTTATTTTTAATTTATTTGCACATTTACCAAAGTATTATTAACTGTAGAATAAGTAATGAGAGCAAATGCACAAATAAGTTCAGATGTTGAATTAAAATTGTTAGTTATCTGCATTAAGAAAAATATAGTTTCTTAAAATATATTATCATGCGTTATTTAGTTCTTTTACGTGAGAGAATTAATTATTATCCTTACATATGTCAAACCTTTTTTTAGAAGTTTTGACAGAGTTTAATGCTTACTTTTCATGCTTTATTGAAACCTAACGAAGCACTACCTGAGTGGTTTTTTCTTTGTTTTGATTGAAATTAATTTAATCAGATCTTTTCGAATTTCATAATAGATAATTATATGTATTCTGATTATCTCTTTTTCCACTCAAGTAATCCTATGGTGAAGTTAAAACAAACGAATTAAAATTTCAATCATGCTGACTTTCCTCTTAGCAAACAATAGAAAAAAGAAACACAGAGTGGTTTTGCAGTTTTCAGATGGAAACGTCATTCGAATTAGGCTGTCTGGAAGAAATTTAATTTTAGAGAAACGCAATGTCCAACCTTTTTTTCAATTTTTTAGCAAAGGAACAAGAAGAAAGAGAAAGATTAAATTAATGCTTTCAAAGCAAAAGGAAGTAAACTTCTTTTTTTCCTTAACTGAAATGTTAAATGGAGTGTTCTTTGACATGTTGAGACTTCTCAAAAACATTTGGGTATTTTTAATTCTTGGAAAAACAGTTTCAAGTAATTTTTTTCTGTTTTGATTAAATGTTATCCTTTACTTCCATTTAATTACAATATACCTTTAAAAATTAAAAAGAATATCTCGGTTATTCAAATTAGATTGGAACCATTAGTTTATGCATTTCCTGTTTTATGCTTTTTGAAGGAAAAGCAAGTACCAATGTCTACATTGTAAACTTATTAAACGATTAAAAATATAAGATTTATTAAAAAGTATTTTAAGGATCATGCAAGCATTATTTATTTTAATCAAAAATAATAATATATTTAAGATAACTTTCTTGCATTTTCATGTATACTTTTCTACATTAATTGAACAATTCTTAATTTTTTGAAAATGGTATACTTAAAAGGTTTACCTTCCTTAAAATATTATCTGTAAAATACTTCCAAAGAAATTCCTTCCTTCCTAAACATACTTAACATTTACAGTTATTAAAAATGCTTTCGGGTGCTAATTGATTTCTAATAGGATATAAAGGGTGTTTTTTTAGAGGTATAGAACTTTAAATTGCAATAAAACAACGATGTATTATTCGATTGACATGAATTTTTTTTTATTCGAAAGACAATCTTGTGGCATTACATTTTAAATATGATTTCTGGCATAGGACTGCCACGGTTGCCTCGGATGTAGTCCAATCTGGACGTCCAATTTTCGATGACTTTTTCCAACATTTGTAGCCGTATATCGGCAATAACACGGCGAATGTTGTCTTGCAAATGGTCAAGCGTTTGTGGCTTATCCGCATAGACCAATGACTTTACATAGCCCCACAGAAAATAGTCTAGCGGTGTTAAATCACAAGATCTTGGAGGCCAATTCACAGGTCCAAAACGTGAAATTAGGCGGTCACCAAACGTGTCTTTCAATAAATCGATTGGGGCACGGGCTGTGTGACATGTTGCGCCGTCTTGTTGGAACCACAGCTCTTGGACATCATGATTGTTCAATTCAGGAATGAAAAAGTTAGTAATCATGGCTCTATACCGATCACCATTGACTGTAACATTGTGGCCTTCGTCGTTTTTGAAGAAGGATTCCACCAGCCCATAAAGCGCACCAAACAGTCAGTTTTTCTGGATGTAACGGTGTTTCGACATACACTTGTGGATTAGCTTCACTCCAAATGCGGCAGTTTTGTTTGTTGACGTAGCCATTCAACCAGAAGTGCGCTTCATCGCTAAACGAAATTCGCTAATGAAAATCGGGAACAACGGCAATCTCGTTTTGGGCCCATTCAACGAATCTACGCCTTGCTTGATGATCGTTTTGATGAATGGCCAAACCAAACTGAGAATAAATCAATTGACAGCTATTAAATCGGTCGCCATCTTGGAAAGTAATGCCAACTTAAATTTCTATACCTGGAAAAAAAACACTCTGTATTAGCAAAAATAAAATAGAGTGCACTGAAGAATATCTTACTTTATACAGTTGTAAAAAATAATTGTGTTTATACTTCACGTGCATTTAAGTATAGCATCTAAAATTAAAGGATATAATATACGTCTAGAAGTAATTTTCTGATGTTCCTGTTTTTAAAAAAGCAGGAAATGATTAGTTTGTTGAGAATATTTTTTTATAAATTTAAAGATTGTTAATATATATATATTGCACTTCAACAATTAAAAATTGTGTATTGAATTACTCTTGTTAGCTCTCATAAGTTGAGTTTAAATTATTGTAAGAAAAGTATATTCACTCGGATAAATTTAATAAATGGTTTTTACTATAGAAATAGTTTCTAAGGACTCTCTCTAACCATTAAGAAATTGTACAAAAATACTTATTACAATTCCAAAGAAAAACATGTATAAAATGCAAAACAAAAAAGTTAGAATAGTAAGTATGTAAGTATGTATTTTCTTGCAGATTTTTCGACGTTGCTTTTTTTTTATTTGGATTATCAACACTGAATGTATTTTGAGTTTATTATAATTATTTTCAATTGATGCGAATTGAGAACTAAGGAAAATTAGATTCCGCGGCAACAGTAACATCTAAGAGTTTGAGTTCTACTTGGTGATATTTTTATCAAAACCCATGAACATGTACTTGTAAGTCGGATGAAGATTTACAGACATCGTGTGTGTTGAAAAATGTAACATAAAAAAAGAAGCGGTACAATATATAGCTACACAAAAGATTCTAAAAGGCAGTCTGTATAAAATATCTGAGTAGTATTTTATCTTTATTTATTTAATTTATAGTGAGTAATTACTTTCGATAAATTTTTCAGACTGTACCATTTTGTATAGATGGCCAAATCTACTACTACCAAAATTTCCCATTAATGAAATTTACAAATTTTTACCTGAAAGTTCTTTAAAACTTGTTATCTATACTATGAGATAAATGGAAAAAGGAAGAGCACAGAGAGAGATTCTAATCTCTTAATATACTATATTGAGAACTTTTTATCTGAAATTATACATCATAATTCTATTTTATTATGTCTACAACAAGCAGAAATAGTTGAAAGCAAAATATAGTAATACACTGCTGTTTGTAAAAAATGCAACACCATGATGGAATCATCATAATTAATGGAACTTTGCAGCAAATATCAATTATAGGATGTTACGTAAGGTAGTAAAATTTCAGAGCCACCGGGCATGCGTGGTGCATGCAACGCCCTCTCAACTGATGCTGAAAGCGTATAAATAAAGGGTTGTAGTTAACGTTGAAAATAGTTAATGATTATTTGTTAGTGGTGAACGCTTAGTGAGACCAAAGTAGGCCTCCACGACGAAATAAGGAGAAATTCAGACAACTTGCGGAGTTTGAACGGGGAAGGATTATCGTCCTTCGAGAAGGAGGATTTTCATATCGCACAACAGGAGCTCATGTACAGAGGAACAGTTCTACAGTGCTGCGAGTTTGGAAGCAGTGGACCGACGAGCACCGAACAACTCCAAAAACAGGCAGTGGACGTCGGAAGGTGACGTCAGTGCGTGACGATCGACACCTGCTCCACAAGGCGGTGAATGTCCGTACAGTTTCCTCCAGGCAGTTGGCAAAACGTTGGTCTACTGCTACAGGTGTACTAATGTCGGCTTCGTTAATTCGTTGACGTCTGCTGCACCGTGTATTGCGTGCAAGGGTGCCTTTATACTAAATCCCACTCACGGCAAACCATCGATGCCTGCGTCTGTAATGGGCTCATGAGCTCAGAGCCTGGCAAACATATTGGCACCAAGTTGTCTTTTCAGATGAATCACGCTTCAATTTATGGAATCATGATGGCCGCATTCATGTTAGACGCTATGACGGTGAACGCTGCCTTCCAGAGTGCGTTATCGAACGACATAGTGGCCTAACACCCGGAGTTATGTTTTGGGGTGCAATTTCGTATCATGGACGATCCAATTTGCAACGAATTGAAGGTAATCTCAATAACAACAGGTACGTCCATGAAGTGCTACAGCCCGAAGTCGTTCCCTTCCTTCAAGGCATACCTGGAGCTATCTTACAGCACGCCTACATGTTGCAAAAACTGTTCGAGACTTCGGTTCAGCCCAACACATCCAACTTCTTCCTTGGCCTGCTTATTCGCAGGATATATCGCCTATTGAGTACGTGTGAGATTTGGTTGGACGGCGTCCCGCTCATGATCCGCGTCCTTCAGCTTCAAAAGACGAACTTTTGCTGCGCATACAAGCAATCCGGAATTCTCTTCCACAAGCAGATATTTTGACTCCATGCCTCGTTGTATAGCAGCACTTAACGCAGCGGGTGGTGGCTGCACCAAATACTGATTTAGGACACTTAATATTGTTTTTTACTTTGAAAATTTCGTCGTTTATTTGTAGCAATACAAGTCGTTTGTGCACTAAATTTCACTTATTTCTGATGATTCCTTCATGATGTTGCACTTTTTACAAACAGCAGTTTATATATAAATTACGATGCATTTCAGTAATAGTAAAAAAATCAGATTTTTATCTCCTTGGTGTAATTCATACACATAAACTTATATTCAACATAACTCTGAGTAACTCTTAACTATGGGACACTAATTAATTGTATCCAATATTCAGAATACAAGATTCAGAACTAAAACGAGTAAAAATAAAAGGCAGATCCATTGCTCCTTTGCTTTTGAAGCTAGTAAGCTTATTTAATGTTTTTATATTCATGCTTCGTGATAATTTTACTTTGAAATATCTTTATTATAAGCCATAAAATTGTATTTTTGGAAAAGGATCCCCATTCAATATTCAGTTCGATGTTTGAGTTTTTAATTAATTCCTTGTTAATTATTATATTACATTATTATTCATTATTGGGAGAAACCATAGCTGAGAAAGTGTAAGGTAAGTTTTTCTGAAAATACCAGGTGTCCATAATTAAACGATACTACTTTAAAATTGTGCACAGACGAAACCATTGTTCAGAAAGTTGTAAAATTCTGTGTACGATATAAAGAATAGACGGGAATTTGTTTGAGCAAATAAATAAATTAGTTCAAAATTTCGCCACTAGAGGGCGTTTTTAATGGAGATCATATTTAGCATACATTAATACTTAGCATACATTTATAAGAAATTACAAATTTTGTTACAACGATAAAGGCACAACATGATGACCATTATTTTCAGCTACTATTTGAAATCGTAAGATAGCATGTTCCACCGTTGACCGCAGTGTGTTCTGGGACATGTTAAGAACATGTCGTGAAATACTGTCTTTGAGATCAGGTAAAGTTCTTGGTTGATCACAACTTACCAGCTGTCTTAAATGGCCCCAAAGCCAAAAATCACATGGATTGAGGTCAGGTGATCGGGACGGCCACAGATGACGAAATGGGCGGCTGATCACACGTCCTTTTGTGAAGTGATGTTTGAGAACGTCCTTAACACAACGTGTAATGTGTGGAAGAGCTCCATCTTGCACAAAAATTATGCGTGAAAGGCACTGACGTGCTTGCAGATCCGGAATAATTTTATTCCGTAATAACGATGCATATCGCTGTTCAGTGATAGAACATGTTACTGGACCCCCCAGCACCTAATTCCTCGAAAAAATACGGGCCAAGAATAAAAGACGCGGAAAACCCACACCACACCGTTACTTTTGGTGAGTGTAGCGGAACTTGTAAGGTGGAATGCGGATTGTCTGATTCCCAAATTCGACAGTTGTGAGTATTCACTGAACCATCCAAATGAAAGTGTGCTACGTCTGTCCAGAGGATATTCCAAGGCCATTCTGGATCAACTTCCAAACGAGCAAGAAACTGCAGTGAGAACAGATGTCGAGTCTCGAAATCATTTAGAAGCAATTCCTGCACAAGTTGAGGCTTGAATGGATAGTAATGGAGAATGTTTCGCATGATCTTCTGGACAGTTGAACGAGGCAGATCCAATGCTTCTGCTACAAAGCGAACACTTGTACTAGCCTGCACGTTGGACACTTTGTCCTCTTCCACCTGAAGTGCAACTTTCTCTATTGCTTCCGCAGAAACAGGTTTTCTTCCTCTTCCAGAACGAACATTCAACGATCATGTTTCTTCAAATTTGGTTACCATTAATTGAAGATTTATAGCTGTCAATGGACCTTTTCGAATTCCCTTTGAAGTCCGAAATTGCGGAATTATCGTTTTGATAGGATAACTTTACTAACAACGCTCGATCTGGTAAACGTAATGACATTCTGATTAGCAATACCGAGCACACTGAAAATAAACTAATTTCCCGTGAAAGTTTATTGCTTTTATAACAGTTGCTGTGTGACGTCGAAAAAAATGTTTGTAATTCATTTTAGAGATTGTGTTTTTTAATGAGTATCAGTTATTGTGTTACCGTGTCCTGTGGATAAAAAAGCGATAAAATACAAATAGAAAACCGGTAATAAATGTGGCTTTCATTCAAAAGCGACCTCTAGTGGCGAAATTTTGAACTAATTTTTTTATTCGCTCAAACAAATTCCCATCCCTTCTTTATGTGGTACACAGAATTTTACAACTTTCTGAACAATTGTTTCGTCTGTACACAATTTTGAAGTAGTATCGTTTAATTATGGACACCCGGTATATATATATAGTCAGAAAAATTTACTTTAGACTTTTAAAGCTATGGATTATAAATTACATAGAAATATTTATGATAAAGAGATATTTCTGACTTATAAATATTGATGTATTGGAATTCTAATATATCAATTTCTATATAGAGAAATATTATTTTAACTATATTTATCGTAATAATATATTAGTTAGCGATAAATCTAATATCTTTTAGCTTTAAGTAGTTGTAGCTCGCTTTAATGACTTATTAGTCATTGCACTGAACACGAATATCGTACTAATTTTCTTTACAATTACATTTCTAATGGTTCTTAGTTAAATTAAAAAGTGTAACAATATTAGCATTAAGGTGTTTTTAATTAATTATACGTTACACACAAGATGGGGCTACATGTTTAATAAAATTAATTAATATTTTATTTTCTATTATTACCACTATGTATGTTAGGAAGTTTTTGATTCCAATACATTTCAAAACAATATTTAAGGTTTTAAATATATATATTTATAGACTTACTTTTATTTTATCTTAATTTACTAATTTTACTTTTATGCGGTACTGCTATTACTTACTTTTGTATTGACCGAAAACATTAACTAGATGTTGAGTTCACGTGGTAAGATTTATTATCTTCCAGTTTCTATTACAAAGAGTCTTAACTCTATACTAGTAAGTCTACATCTTAACTCTATACTAGTAAGTAGTCCCCTAAATTTTATCATTACATATCATTTACTAGTAGTATTGTACTTTATTTGGTGATAATTATATATTTATAATATTTCTTCCTTTCCCTATGGACCAGTGTATGTGCAAATTACAGGTGAAGGTTAGCTCCCCAAAAAACATGTTTAAACCTACAATCTTGATTCCTAAGGCCAAGAGTTTGCTATTGTAGTGCTGTGGCTAATATTTCTTACTGTTCTGACTAGTTATACTTAGGTTTACAATTATTTGTATATATATACTTATATATCAGAGGATTCAAGGTGCATTATGATGAAGTTAAGAGTGCATTATTTTAGTTGGAGTAACTTCTGCGTAATTAGCTCGTGACTCAAAACCAAGTGTTTTTTGATAACAATCTAATATATAATTCTACTAAGCAAAATGATGGAGTAAAATAAGCATAAAAATGAAAAAAAAATGTAATTTTTTTTTTCATTTTTTTCATTTCATTTTTTAAGCTATTTTTTTTCTTTGAATTTTTATGCTAAAATATTAAAATTTTCAGGGTTGTATGAATAACATCGTAAAAACTACTTTAAGAGACGGCACAGATTCTCAACCTGTGTTTTTATAATCACAAAATACATTACACTTCCTGACCTTGTCATCCATTACATTTCTTTCACTGTTTCTCGAGTATCACCTCTAGTGCGAGACACACACAGATTCTTATTTTTCCTTTTCCTCTTTTATACTCTTATTTAAACCCTTAAATAAAAAATTAGATGGTTATTTTAAAAGTAATTATCTCTCCCTTATTGCTATCAACTTTTGTCCAACTTAATGACTTAGCTTCCTATTGAAATTTTAAAGAACACATTTTATAGAAACTGTCTTATTTTGTGAGTTAATTGAAACTATATTAAGATGTGTTATTACTAAGTTATGTGGATTAATACAAATCAACAGAATCTTAAATTTTTTAAAGGTGCTTAGTATTGGGCTTCAGAATCTTTGCAGAGCATCTTTTCACAACATTTTAGCTAATAGGTTGGTTTTCTAAAAGACTTTTAGAGCCTTGCTAAATTGTTGGTAGAACATAACAGTATATCATGATTATGGATAATGATTGTACCAAAGACCGTCTGGTGGAGTAATATTGGTTAATTCTCCGTAATTTGGCCGATCTTCAGTATTCTTAGTAGTTGTAGCAAAGAGTTTAGAAGAATTAGAACTCAGATGTCACATACTCTACAATTCAGAACTACAAATTCATCATCAATAGAACTGTTATTTATTATATTAGTTAAGGCTATTGTAAGTTCTGATTATTTATGAAAATTGGTCACCATTTGGATTTTGTCTCTCATACAGTAACTTATTAATATATTCTGAAACATTCTAATTTATTAATTTTGTTTATTTAAAAATACCTGTTTATAAATTTAATTGCTTTAGACAGTTTTTATAAAGGTTTCTCTAAACGAAGGCTTTATGAAATGCAGTATATTTATTTTGAGTGATTTATAAGAAATAAGCGTAGTTCAAATCTTTTCTTTTGAATCAAGAGGAAAACAAATAAAAGAAAAATGGGTTCGAAAATGCTAGAAGAAGGGAATAAAAAACATCTAAATTTTTTTTGATTCATTATTTTTTAAATCTTCCATCTTACCTCTTCAGGAAAACCAAAATTCCAAAATTGCAGACGATTTTTCATTTCTTTCGTAAGTTAAAATATTACAACTACTAATCACCAAAGAATCAATTCCTTACAAAAGTGATTATGTTCTTTAAAATGATTTAATATAATACAGCATTAAGAACAGACATTTATCTAATTTTATTGGGATATGATCATTTAATAGAAAAAGGCTGAATGAGGGGAGCAATAACAATTTTCTAATACAGAGGATTTTTCTTAACAGGAAACGTAGATATTCAATATCTATTATATATTTAACACTGTTCAATACATTATTTCTGCCTTACCTAACAACATTTGCATCTCTCTGGTGATTGACATTAATTGACAGCAATACGACGTCAGAACCAGGCGAATGCTAACCCTTAATACACATCGTCATTGCTAAAGGTCATAGCACGCACTTAAGCTCGATTCTCATTACAGTTAAGCATTTATTACAGCTTCTTAAGTACAGATCTTTTGAGAAATTAATAATTCGCTATTAATTATTTTGCGTTGTCTGAGAAATTACAAAAATCAGGTGTCTCATTAAGATTAACGAAAGAAAACGTGTTTGCAATAGTTCTTATAGTCAGAAAGTATTCATTAACAAATGTTTGGCGCAGTATGGCCGAATTCGACTCTTGCGCCATAAAACTCCAAAATCACTCACTCACTCACTCAGAGAGTATTCATTTTCTCAAGTGTTTCAAGGAAATTTATTTCGGATTTATTTTTAATGTAATGTGTTGTCTTGAAATTTCTTAGAATTTTGTATGCTTTATTTGTTAAATTATTTGAATTAATATCTTTCTAATTTTGACGATTAATTTTCTTTATAGAAATCTCGAATTGTTTGAATAGTTTGTGCAATTATCTCTCTCTCTCTCTCTCTCTTTCTCTCTCTCTCTTTACATATATATATATATATATATATATATATATATATATATATATATATATATATATATATATAAAATTCGTGATGCTTTAATACATTTATTTATGGTCGCCAAGTGGCCAAATGTGGTAAACAAAAATAATAACTTAAAACTGTAAATTATAGCATTACAATTTGAGCAATGAGTATGAACAATTGTATAATTTATACAATGGGTTTGGTTCGCCGTTAGACGGATAGAAGGCACCACCCGCGTCGCCCATCCGGTATAGTGGTTAGCGACGCTGATTGCTGTGCCGTAGGGCCTGGGTTCGAATCCCGGAGAAGACATGGATGTTTGTAAATGTATAGTGTCTATGCGGCAGAGGGTACTATAAATAGCCGTCGAACCACAAGTCCTCTCGTGTGGTTGGTGAAAGAGGAAGAGAGTTGGGAGGCATATGACCACCCCCAGAGTGTCCACCCTTGAATTTAAAGTGGAATATAGAAGTCCAACCTGTATCAGGCTCTTGCAACTTTCATTCTTCCCGGAGGGAAGGAAACAACAACAGGGTGCCACCCTAATTTAATTCTTTTCACACTTTCTCATCGCAAGGGACGAAATAACATTTCTTCCAGGATGCAAAAATAAATCATTATAACAAGAATTATTACTGATTACAACTGATTATTATTTTTCAAAGTAAAATAAACAAGTTTTTGAAGAATTTGTGTTTTGTTTCAATTTTAGCTCTGTGGAGAGCGGCACAGACTCTTAGCACAGAGGGTGGGACTAAGGCACGCCATTTTCGCGATGAAAGTATTAAATTAAAAATGATTGCTTCACCTACATCAATAATTCTCAAAACTTCTAAAATTTTAATACTTAAAAACTTTACTTGAACAGTTATAAAAAGACGTGAAATAAAATAAATTATAAAAACTGAAATATCTTTATTTAAATAAGCAAATTGACCATGCTGAAATATTTGAATGAAATAAAACTTTTATATAAACTGTCATAATAACGCTATAAATGCTTCAAAATTGTCTGCCTCATTGTTTTACATGCTACATTCATATAAGTACTGATGAGAGGCCAGAACGAATTCAGCAGACCTCAAAACTTCAAAGTCAGTTTCTTGGAATTCGTTTGAGTTCCCCCCTCACCGGATACAGTGAAATTCCTTCGGCAAGGGTGTGCCAGAAAGTTCCCACGCCTGGGGGTCACTAGACCCATAAATTGTGGGTTGCGACAAGGGATTTCCCGCGCTTCCAAAAAGTTCACTAAACCCATAGATTTTGGAATGCTGTAACTCTGCGCTGGTCTCTGGACCAATAGAGAAGCGCAGGAGCGGACAAGATAAAGAATCCACGAGAAGCCGCGCATGAATTTGGGTGTGATTTGGCGGACTTAAAAAACGGCCTGCAACCCCGATTTCAGCAGAGGGAGATAATCAGAAAACTGACCCATGAACTAAAAATCTAATTTCCTTTTTTTTTCTCAAGTGGACTCTAGCGCCGACCAATGAATCCCCTCTGGCCTTGTATCATCTCTCCCTTCAGTACACAGCCTAACGATAAGTTGAACATTTTGTTTAAGTAGAATAAGTAGTAATTATCTTTTGTAACTTTTAAAATAAGAATAAATATTCAATTAACTTTTATGGCTGTGAGCAGTTACTTTACGATTACTAACTTATTAACTTAATCATGGTGCAATGTGAATTACAGAACCTGGGTTAAAATGCAATAAGAAAAATAAATTACAAGTAGCGTTGCATCAGTACCATATGAATGAAAAATATTAATTTTTAACTTATCCTACCCTACAACGTTTTATACTATCCTAACAATTATTAACTCTAACACCTTTTACATTATTTATTTTACACGAGAATTTTAACAAAATACTGTTTTCATATTATTTAAAGTTTTAGTTACAATTTAATAATGAAAATATATATGTAAGCTAAAATAATCACTCTTTTTGTATTTTATTATTTATAAATATGCTATTTTAGAAGTGAATGTACTTATCTGCATACGCAAAAGATGGAAAAGTTTTATTTTTAAAAGAAAATATTTCAAAGAAATTATTTTTGAATCTTATTTTTCGCTATTTATCTATACTGCTGAAAAAATAAATAAAAAATAAAATTCCAGTTTTTGACCCCCATGAATTTTAGATGAAAAAATAAAAGAAAATATGAACATTTAAGAAAAGCTCATATATGTATTAGAAGAATTTCATTAGAGAAAATTAGAGGATAGCATGTTGTAGTTTTTATTTCATAAACCTTAAAAATGCTAAGTAAAATTTAAAAGTATAATACTAAAAAATTAACTTAGAAAATAAAAATCATTTATTCCAATCAACAACAATAGTTCCAAAAATGAAGCATATTATTACGTGGATCCGGATTCGAGGATTTTATGCAAAACAATCACAAAGAAAATAAACAGTTCTTCAAGAGCGATGTGAATTTATTATCGAAAATTCAATCCTTTAAATACAGAATTCAGCAGCAATATTCACAGAGTAAATATTCGAAGGTCTTCACACCTTCAACAGCAATCAAACACAATCACCAGTGTTTAAAAATACACGTACGTAAAGATTATTCACAAGTACAGCCGAGCTAATCGCTAGTCAAAAAAATCCTCACTACTCGCTGGCTTAATCAAGACTGATCGCCGTACCGGTGAGCATCTTTTTATAGGCGTGGCAGAAACTTCCAGAAATATAACCGCTCGTGTCATTGAGCGTGACACTAGTGGAGAGATCTACTACTTTCTAGAAGATTCCAGAGGGTTCAGAACTCGTCAACGTTGTCGCCACTGACGCCAAATTGGCCGCCAACTTGGTCGCCAAAAATGATGTCAACTTGGCTCTACCGCCAAAATTTCGCCAAGTTCTCATTGAATCGCGATTATAACGTAAGGGGCTGCATTGCTTGTGAATAATACAATTTTAACATGAAATAAATATAACATAGAGTAATATAAATGCATTAAACACTCAAATACAAATTATTCACACTATTTACACAAAATTCGTAACAATGTTATCGCTAATATTTAACGATAACACCATTAGTTATTAAATCATTAATAAAATTAAAAAGAAACATTTTAAAGATAGTTTATTTTTAAATCATACCAGATTCATTGTTTCGAAGTAATAATACTTTGTATTACACCAGATTCACTGTTTTGAAGTGTAAATATACATACGCGCGCGAATGTATATTTACATTATTCTTTGTAGAAGCATAATTACCACTAGTACTAAACGCTAATGAGTTATTTAAATTTACTGTTTAAAATAAAATTGTGTCTTATAGAATTTTAAATGGTTTAATTTTAATATATTTAATTTCTTTTTATTTTAAGTATTAATGGCACATTTTCTTCGCTTCTAATTCAACATTTATTAAGTGGTTTCGATATACAACCGCATTTCTTTCATCATTAACACATTGAAAAGAAAGTTACTTAAAAACCAATTGTACTTCATATGAGGAATTAAAAATAGGAAATTATTTCAACTTTTATGAAAAATGTTTCTATAAAAGTTTAATTAGAAAAATATTTTTATTGCGCATCAAAACAAAAGAAAGTAGCAATCAAAAAAACTTTTAATTTTGTCTTATTAAAATGTCTCATCTTTCTGTAATGATTTATAATAGAGACACACTTCTATTTTTATAAAACCTTTACTCTTCTTGGCATTTTTTGTTTTAATTTTTCTGTGTACAAAGGAGATCAAGAATCAGAACTAATAATTAAAGTTGCATTTTCCAATTACTTTCCCTTCATAAAAACTATTTTCATAAAATAAAATACCGAAATAGTTAACTTTAAAAAAATGCACACAAGTTTTTCGTATTTACACATCTGAGATGCGATTTAATGACCTGGATAAAAAACCTGCTGAAGTGTAAGGTGTGCCTATTTATCTTTAAAATATATACGAATTATTAGTCTCTGTTGAAACTAGTCATTAAATCAAGAAGGAATGATTCTGAAAAATAGATTCAATAAGAGGGGAAAATAAATTACTTCTTAAATCTTACTCTTTGCTTAACAGTACCTTAGTCATAGTTCCGGGATACATTTAAATGTTAAATTTTAAGAAAGGATCCTTCTAATAATTCTCACAATCTTAATCTTATTTGGAGGAAATTTAAGTAAACATTAATAGCCTAAAGCAAACTAAATTGGGGTGTTAATAAATTACTTAATTAAATTATCATGCTTAAATAACTTTTTAAAACAAAATATTTCCATTGTGAAATCTGATTTTTCGCCTGTATGGCTTTCCATTCTAAAATAACCAAAATTTTAAATTTAATACAACTTTGCTCTTAAATTTCTGAGTTATGAAAGTATAAAAAAGTAGGTTCCCTAATGTCAAAGGAGTGTTTGATCATTTGACATTAAAAAATTTTCTACTGATAATTTTTATACTTTGTGCTCTTATCGGTACAAGTCTCTTTTCGATTCTATAAATCAAAAAGATTACAAAATAAAACTATCATAAAATATATTAATTATTAAATAACAACTAAAGTGAAATTTATGAATAGTAACATTCGAAATCCTTTGCATATTTGAATTATATAAGGGAATCTCTAAGAATAATATTTCATACGTATACAATAATTCAGAAAATCTTCAAGGCTATATCTTACGATAGAATGTCAAGAAGATTGAAGGGTTATTCATAACATAAATATTAATAATCTATCCAATAATTATGTGGTGTTAAGAAACTAAAAAAAACAATGTGAGTCATTTATGTGATAGAAATATAGTATACCGTTTCCCGAACTCTTTTTTTGTATATCTCTAGAATTAATCTCAAATTGAAATGATATTTGAAGCCCCAGCTATTGAGATCATTCTCCAACTACCTTTATAAAAGAAAAAGTCGGGTTCTTTTACATAAAAATTCCAGTTAGGAAAATTATTTAAATGTGTTAATCAAGTTAATTAATCCACTAACACTACAACTTTGTTCCCTTTCAGCCATTAACAGTGATACCAATTTAACCAGCTGCGATCACAAGTTGGGAAGGGACGAGCGACGACTACACTTGAATGGTCACAAAAATTCTACTAATTCTCCTGGCATGCTGAAATGTTTTTCTTGTTCTGTAAAAATACTTCTGCGGCATTTGATGATAATAAATGATAAAAAGTTTTGAACTTGTTAGTCTAGAATTTTCTCTTGTTTCGCAGAAAGTGTCATCATTTTCTGCTTCTTTTTGTTAATGGTCGTTGTGTAGCTCTTGAGATAGATTCTAGTTCTTTCATTCCAGAATATGAAGTAGAATGTTGTGGTAATAAAGTGACATTTTTAGCATTGTTGGAAATGTGTTTTGTTGTAATGAAATGTTGTCATGTGGTGAGAAATGTAGGTTGTAAATATCTAATTTCTTTCTTTTTTTGTATAATAGTCCAAAAAAAATTTTTACTTAGAAAAAGTACTTTTTTTGGATTAATAGTTCTTACGTTACGTATAGTTTAAACAAGAAAGGTTTATTTAAATATATGAGTGACAAAGAATTTCCTTATTTTTCTTTATTTGCTGAAAAAATAGCAAATAATCTTAAAAGTTATTCCTTTCTGAGCTGTAGAAGATTCACAATGGAATAAGTTGTATTCTTCGTAATATTTAGCTAATCTTTTACTTTTTCCTGAAGTTATTTCTTTCAAAAGCCGTTGAATAGATAAATATTTATGGAAATCAAAATATTTATCGTTTAGGATTTATTTTCATTTTTAAAAGGCTAGGGTCAGGTGGGGGAAAGGGGGCCCATGAGATAAAGTGGGAGTATACTGAAAAACACCTGTTTTCTCCTTTGAAATAAAGATGTTTAGTTATTTCTTTTTTTTAGAGACATATATTGAGATTATGGTAAATATTTTCATTTTAGTTTCTGAAGTTTGCAACAAGTTTGATGTTTATTAAGTTTCTTGATATGCTGATTGCAAATAGTATATAAGTTTAGGCTCATGTGAGGAACTTTCTTCTAAAATCTATATTAACTGGCAAAAACTATCAATTTCAGTTCAGACTTGTAGAGCTATACCTAAGGTACAGATCTACATAAAAAGGTAAGAATAAATTTTATAATTCTGTTTATCATGAGTTGTTTGTTTAGGTAGAGTAATTTGGGGGTATGGTTTGACTTAGCTAAGTGTTCTATGATAGATGTATTTTTTACATCTATGTTAACGTTAGGCAATGTCTAATGCTCTATATTTTATAATAAAATAACAAAAAGAATTAAGTTGCTTAGTATTTATTCACTAGGTAGTATAATTTAATACTGAAAAACATTTTTTTTTTAATTTTACTTCCTAAATTAGCTTAGGAAAAGAAGAACGATTGAGAAAAACTGAATGTTACAAGTGGGTACTAATAACACTTTAAATTATTTTAAATATTAATCTTTACATTGTCTTTTATAATTCAAATATGCCAAAAAATTATATTAAGAAAACTAGTTGCCCAAGGAACACAAAGGATGGTCTGAAGAAAGCAGTTTTGGAGGTAAAAAATGGATCTACAATTTATGCTGCATCAAAGAAATTAAGTGTTCCTGAAGAAACTGTTAGAAGATGGGTTGTTAAAAATTCCTCTCACCAAGGACCAGGTAGATCCTCCAATCTAATAAATGAAGAAGAAATGTGTATTGTAGTAGCTTTACAATTTTTAGGACATTGTGGATTTCTTTTTGATAGAAAAGATGTTATAAACCTTGTTGAAACTTACTTGACAACAAATAAAGCAGCTCAGCTTCTTTTCCCGAATAAAAAAACCTAGCGTTTAATGGATAAGAGGGTCTGAAAAGCTGTGAAAAGAGGAACTCAGTAAGAAAAAACCTGAGCAAGTAAAGCAAGGATAATGGGTAGAAGTTGAGTACCGGTTAAGAAGTTGTGGAGACTCCCCCTGGGTCTCACCTTGAACACCAAGATTGGTTTAAGGCAAAGAACCACTAAGAGCCATTTTGAATAATAATAATATTTATTTATTATTATTATTTTTTCTCAAAAAAATCTCTGATAACATATAATACTATTATGTTACGTCACTTAAGGTATCCGACTACCCTAAAATTCGGGGATTTGGTCAAGAATTGACAATTTTTTTTATGAATCTGTTTTGTAGACCAACTTAATAGCTTTATAAAATAACCAAGTTTTTTATTTTCCGTTCACTAGAACAAAAGTTACAACTGTTTTAGTAAAAGCAGATGACACTTCCGGTTGGTAACTGCCGACCGGAAGTGGCATTCTGAAACCAAAACTGAAGGTTTTTTCGGTTTCTTTCCACTTTTGAAAAATATATTTTGAACTAAAGTATGTTTTAATATTTTGTTTAAACGCTATTAAAAAAGCCTCACTTATTTTTCTTTATAAAATAAGTTTTCACATCTGGCAATTTCAGGATATGTGTTTATTTACTTCTTAACGTTTGATATTACTGCTAACTTTTTTTTCATTCTAGTTTTTACTGAAATAAGTTCATTTTGATTTTCGTATTTTATAAAATTACTTATTTAGTATTCTTTAAGTTTCTGTCATGGGACATGAACGAAAGAGACGTCAGAAGAAGCGAAAGTTTCATGGGAATTTCCGCACTGCTCAAAAAAAAAAAGTTAGTGAAGGAAGTATTAGTTCTGAAAATTGGGAAGAGGATTAAGTGACACTTTATTTAATGTTGATTCCGAAACTCTTTCTGGTAATAGGATTTTCGACATCGAAATACTGATTTCAATATTCTCTATTCTTTCTTCTCCTGTTTGTTACAATCAAGAACTGTAATTGATTGAAGACTCAAGACTTGGTTTGCAGTCAAATTTATGTCTCAAGTGTAAGAACTGTTCATTCACAAAAGGATTCACTTCCACATCAAAGGTGAATAATTTCAATATTATAAACCTTCTTTTTGTCTTTGGAATGAGAATTATTGGCAAAGGATTTTCAGCTGGAAAGAAACTGTTCAGTATGCTGAATATTCCTTATCCGTCAAAATGTACATACAGACAACATGAAATTAAGTTGCTGCATGCTGCGTCACAAGCTGCAAACAATTCTATGTTGGATTCAGCAAAATCCATTGCAGAATGTTCAAATGAGTGTGGCGTTAGTGTAGATGGTACACGGCAAAAACGTGGCTACTCTTCATTGAATGGATGTGTTTCGACAATTTCTGTGGATTCTGGAAAAATATTAGACATTGCAGTGCTCAGTCAATATTGCCGAGTGTGTACGAAAACTGAAAAAACATCGGGATTCTCCGAAAAATGCGTAGAGTCACATTTTTGTAAAAATCACAAAGGATCAGCGTCTAATATGGAAACTGTCGGTGCTTATAGGATTTTTGAAAGGTCTGAAGCAAACCGCAGTCTTCGATATACGTCTTATTACGGGAATGGGGATTCAAAGGCGTTCAATAATGTGAAAGACTTATGGTTATGATAGCGTAGTTAAATATGAGTGCATAGGACATGTGCAGAAGAGAGTTGGCTCTCGTTTACAAAAGCTGAAAAAATCTACAAAAGGCTTAGGCGGAAAAGGTAAATTGACCGACAAATTCATCGACACACTTCAAAATTATTTTGGAATTGCAATTCGGAGTAATGTCGGCAATTTGTCTAACATGCAGACTGCAGTCATTGCTGCATTTTTTCATTGTTGCTCCACCGACAAAAAAACCCATGCATGGACAATGCCCTTCTGGATCCGATACATGGTGTAAATACCAAAAGGCCAAGCAAGAAGGAAAACTGTATAAACATAGAACAGCTGGCTTACTAAATGCTGTATTGAACACAGTGAAAACCACCTATATGGATTTATGTGACCAATCACTTCTTGAAAAATGTTTACACGGAAAGACCCAAAATGCCAATGAAAGTTTTAATGGTGTTTTGTGCAGCATAATCCCAAAAGAAACTTTTGTTGAACTTCTGACATTACAAATTGGTGCATTACAGTTCAATGATGGATCTAAAGGGATTCTTTCCGTGTTGGAATATTTACACATCCCAATGGGTTATTTCATTCTGAAGGGATTTTCAAAGGTTGATGATGAAAGAATTGTCGACTCGGAGAGACATTCATTGCCAACTACAAAAAACAAGAGAAAAAACTCAGAGGACTTAAAAAAAGGAACTGTGCATTATCTGAGAAAAAGGAAGGTGTCACGTATAAATCTGGAGAATTTTAAACCTGTATGTAAGTATTAATATTTAGAAAAAAGTATTTCAAACTTTAAAATGTGTTTTACTCAAAATGTGTTTTTTCAGAAAATGTTCAAACGGCGACAAGGATTGCTGAAAAAGTTTTGAAAATAATTTACTGAAATTTTTTGTGTATGTTCTGTATAATAGTAGAATTGTTTTGATCTTCAGATTTGTAAATCACTGCATTATTACAAAATTTAAAGTCCCTTATGTGAATATAACTACTGTTTTTTAAGCAATTTCGTATAATAACTAAGATAAAGTGCTCTATTTTTTGTAAAAATTAAAATATCTCTTATCCTGAAGATCATTTGAAACATGAATAACAAAGCAACATATCAAATTTGAAAAATTGAGGATTTGTTCATAAAATTTTTTTACAGAGCGGGCCCCGTTTATGTAATTTTTTGCAAATTTTCACCAGTTTTTCCCAATTTTCATACTAATAAAAAAAATTCTTTTTTTAATTTTAGGATTTTTTTCTTAAAATATACCAAATAAATCTAAAAATCACAAAAAAATCCCCATATCTCCATTTTTTCAAAAAAAAGTTGTCGCAAGTAGTCGGATACCTTAAAGGGATTTACCTTTATATTAAATTAAATTACTAATAATGCAATTAATTAATAATTAAGCTCAAGATCAAGTAAAGTCTACCGAAATAAGAGATCCGAGAAATACGCGTACTCGAATTCTTATATAACTTTCATTAACTTTAACTAAGTCGCTTAAACTGACCTTATTTTAAGCGTAAGCAAATTATATTTACCGCTGGCTTATATCAGCTTTCTGGTACGTCTAGCAGCACGACGTCTTGATGAATCTAATCTCCTTGAATCTTCTAAAAATGCGTTTAAAGTTGCTGGCTCAATAGCCTTCCATCATCTCACTTGCTATCTCGCAACGCTCAACTTAAATACCTTATCTAATTTGAATATCCCGTTCATCTTTTTGGAGTTGATTGGAAATAAACGCGAATTTATATTCCCCAAAAAGACGCCTAAGAAGATTAGTGGAAAGGTTCCGCATAGATTCGTCACAAAGTCAATCATCTAAATTCATTGGACAAGTGATAGAAATTAATGAGTTCTATCACATAAAATATTTGACCAAGTCACCATTGAGAAATTATTACACTTTTCTTGCTATTGATGAGGAAGATAGTATAGAGTTCAGTGATATATGCCGCATACTACGCGAATCTAATTTTGATAGCCGTGGACATTTTTTATTTTTTTTAGTTCGATTAACTATGTTAAAGCGTGTTTTTAGTCTTTTTTTTAAACTGTAATTAATTTAATAGAATAGAACCTAACTATACATTTAAATATAAAGCCATAAAAGAGTAAAGTCCAAATTTTTACGCAGCAATTACCGTAATAAATCATTTGTAGATCCTTATAACACGTTTAGAGAAGCTCGTATAAGATAAAATTAGTGATTCAAAATTATTGATTTTACTATTTTTTCCTTGATGACATCTCAGACTATTAGAAACTTTAATTCCGGAGCATTTCTATTGATAATTTTTATGGTCTTGTATAACTGATGTATTTCTTTTAATTCAATGATAAAGTGTTAAAGTAAAAATATTTCTTTGTTTGTGTTAAGCCCCACTAATGTCTGTTTAAAATTCCAAATATTAATATTCTACATTTCGGCTTCAATTCTTGAGTTGCTCAAAAATTAGAAATCTTATGGTGCACGAAAAAGCCGATTTCGTAATTTAAAAAAGTTATCTTTGACCTTTTCGGACTTTACCTTTTTCATATTTTAACGCATTCATTTTCAAATTGTTTTACAGTGATCGAAAGAAGTGCAATACAGTTCATATAGCGCTTGCTTCCATAGGCATTACTATAAATTCCACCACATGTAAATTCTTAGCATTACTATGTATTTGCTATTTTTGTATACTTATTGCACCACCTGCAAGCCCTGTATAAAACAGGGATTGTGAAACTTTTGGGGAAGAGTGTCACTTTCTGATAAAAAAAATGCGTTCCACTTCTAACTTAACCAACAACTACAAAAAAATGAAAACATTTTACTTATAGGCTTATTATGTGGGATTTAAGCAAATGGTACATTTTTAAGCATGTCTTAGAGGAAATTTGAAAAAATATAATAAATAAGACAAAAGTATACAAATCCATTTTTAATGTTAAAAACATTTCACAGGTTCTAACAGTTAGGTTAGGTATAAAATCATTTGATTCTAAATAATTATGTAACAGTTAATATTTTGTTAATGTGGCTTTTGAATTTATAATTTTTTTTTACCATGTAATCTATATTCGGGTCAGTTCCTCAAGAGGCTAAGAAAATTAGGTTGTTATAGATGTGTATCGGTTAGTTTCGAGCGATATTTTGATTTAATTATGTTTGTAATAGAAAATACTTGTGCACAAACATGTTGATCCAGATCTACAACAATGTCTGACAACCAGATCGTGTAAGTTTGAAAAAAGGTTTTTTGGTACAACTTTCCAAAATTCAACATAATTCATACCCCTTGCAGTTGAAATAAGTTCTTTATATTTGCTTTTCAGTGTTGTTGTGATATCCCGTGAACTGGGGGTATCATCTCTTCATCATCTACGCGACCATAGTTTGAGGGGATACAAGATTGACCACCAAACTCTTCTATAATAAAATTAGTTTATTATTATCTTAATTTATATTCAATAAAACAACACTAGTTTAGGAGGCTTATGATCAGGAGTGATGAGACTTAACTGTAATTCTAACAAGTAGCGCAATAAACTACCGAATCTATATTTATAGATGATTTCCTTACTAGAATCCGCTCTAGTCTTAAAGCTTAAGCTAAATTATCTTACCGCTATTCCACGGCGAACAGCTAAAGTCCTTATATCGTCAGTCTAAGCCTTGATCTCGCTTGATCCAGCAAAATGGATAATCTTCCGGCTTCGAACTTCACATAGAACTCAACTTCACTGGCACTATTAGACCGCCTCATAGAACTCTTAGAACTTCCTTAGACTTTACTAGCACTTCGCTAGAATCCCAACTTGGAACTCACTATCAGAACTCCGGGAACTCCACGCGAATACTAAAGCTCCAATATATACACTTCCTAATCTACATAGTCGCGTTCTCTTCTCGGGTTGGTTGGAAAGAATTGCCATTCTGGCCCCAAAGTTTTCCCAAAAGATTTATTAATAGAAGTTACGATAAATTCCCGTCACAAAGTTCTGTAGGTCAATAATTTTGATTTAAGTTTCATGTGAGTAAAAATTAACGTCTCTCTTTCAGAGATATTGTGAAAAAAGATGTATGAAAAGAACATTTTTTAAAAAATTGTTATAATCTTGAAAATTATTAAACATAGCACTGAATGAATCCTGAAAAATATATATTAAATCTTTAAAAATATTATGGCTTGGAGCATTATTAACTTCACAATAGTTATTACATTCATGTGAAATATGTTAGTTATTTTTCTCAAAAATCGAGTTTTAAAGAAAGCAATTTCTTTGTACCGAAGATATGAAATCAATTAGGTTAGGAAAAAAAGTACAATCTTTCCTTGTAATCTTAAATTCAAAAAATTTAAATTATTTACATTATTTTGATTATTAAATTATTATTACCCATAGAATCGGTAAGAAAGGCTAAATCCTTAATCCGATCTTCGTTCTTGAGTAGCAAGCACTTGCAGAGCAGTTTATTGTTTTCTTCCAGATATTTTAAAACACGTTCCCTCAAATTGAAAAACCTCGTGAATGCACTTCCTTTAGAAAACCAGCGCGCACAACAATGAAAGAGTAAAAAAGCACTACATGTAAAATGTGAAATGGGGAAAATCTTCCCTTTCTTGATATTGTACCTTAACCCCCCTCCCCCCAAAAAATATATTTATAAAATTCTCAAAAAAATTAAGTTTTGTGACGGCGCTTTATCGCGTTTTTCCTATTAATCCTCTTGGGGAACCTTTGGGACCATAATTAAGTTATTTCATATCCAATCCTCCCAAGAAGAAACCGCGATATGCAGATTAGTTAATAGATACATAATGGAACTTTAGTATTCGCAAAGAAAAATAGAATAAGGAGAAAGGAAGCTGAGATGTTGAATGCCGTGAGCTTTTGGTAAGATATTAAACATAGAAGCGTGATAATAGAACGGGCTTTAGAGTATTAAGGCATTTAAGGCAGATAAAGATTCTCATAAAGATAACTTGTTAGGATTCCAGGCGCTATTTACTTAGAATTTAGAAATACGTTATATCATCCTGATTGCATCCCTGTAGTAAGACTTGTGTTGTTTGGATCAATATATTCGAATAATAATAAATTAGTTTGATTATGGCTAACTTGAGTGATTAATCATTTCCTCCTACAAATTTAGGTCACGTAGATGAAGAGATGGTACCCCCGGGTCGGGGGGGATCACAGTTTTATTAATTACTAAAGTGAATATTATTCGGTTAGGTCTTAAATATATTTGCAGGGATATAATGAATAGATTTTTAAATAATTAAATTGCGATTCTTTCGGATTAAATTACAAGGCAATATGTGAACTACAGAGGATAAATATTGCTTAAAACATATAAAAGTCAAAATTCGCAGCTTACTTGATGTTGTGAAACTGGTATCGTTAGCTACTTTTTTATTTAATTACATTATACATTTATACATTATACAATGTAACAGAGTACAATGTGACAATATATGCGATTCGATTGTAAAGAGTGTTTTTTTTCAGGTATAGAAGTTTAAGTTGGCATTACTTTACAAGATGGCGACCGATTTAACAGCTGTCAAGTGATTGGCAAGTGATTCTCAGTTTGGTTTGGCAATTCATCAAAACGATCATCAAGCAAGGCGTAGATTCGTCGAATGGGCCCAAAACGAGATTGCCGTTGTTCCCGATTTTCATAAGCGAATTTTGTTTAACGATGTCATGAATGGCTACGTCAAAAAACAAAACTGCCACATTTGGAGTGAAGCTAATCCACAAGTGTATGCCGAAACACCGTTACATCCAGAAACACTGACTGTTTGGTGCGCTTTATGGGCTGGTGGAATCATTGGTCCTTACTACTTCAAAAACGATGAAGGCCACAACGTTACAGTCAATGGTGATCGGTATAGAGCAGTGTTTCTCAAACTGTGGGGCGCGCCCTGGGGGCGCGAGCATATCGAAAATAAAAGATTAAAAAAATTTATTTACTGGAATGAAGTAAAACAAAATACTTTCTGACATAATAAAAAAATACACATTTACACTGATATAATTTATATATCTGCGATATTACGTCATAAAAAATTAAAGCTTCTACTTTTATTACGGTTTCTTTTCAAACCAAACTAAGAAAAAACAAAACCCAAACCCATAATCGAAAAAAAATTTTAGGAAGATGAAATATTCATCACTATATATTATATTATTGTCCTCAGCTGTAGGCAGCAGAATGTAATTGCTGCGGTTTGACCTTCGAACTTACTTGTATGGTTAGTTACGTCCCTGCTCTTATGTGTATTTGCTTTTTCGTTTAGGGAAGTTGCAAATAAACTATTTCTGCTGCGATTTTTTCCTTGTAAAATATTTTTATGATTTTTGGAAAAGCACTGAGAGCTCTTTGAAGGATTACTTGGCCAAGATTTATTTCTATGAGTTATTCCCAAACATGTAAAAAAAAGCATAATGAAAAAAACGTTTTACATAATTTTTTGAACATCCATATTGTAATGAATACCCTTTTATTCCGGAGCTGTCACGCCGAGCACAGAGTGCACGAAATCGGTAATTCTGGCAAAACTGTTTAATTGTTACCAATGGCTCTGACACTATCCTCCTGTTTGACAGTCTTAACGTGTGAACTAAAATATATTTGTCACATATCTCCCTCTTTTTGGGAGTGACAAACGTTTTTTTACAATCTTAAGGTACTTGTTTTGACTGAGTTCCCGGTGTGATAACTTTTTTTCCGAAATATTTTCTGTGTTCTTGAAAGTAGGGGAGTATATTTTCTCTTAATTAAATTATTCACTGGAATTACGATTTTTATTGTGTACTATAAAAATAATTATAAAAAAAAAGATTGGGGTGGCTCAATAACCCCACTCGACCATTAGTATCGAGTGCGTGCCTGCTCCAGGTTTAAAACTTGTTGAAGTCTTTTCACTTTAAATATTAAAAATAATACAATTATTTTTCATCGGAATTTTATATTATTGTTCATTATTCAACATCAATTCTAAATGCTAATTCTGTGAGGCTTAAAATTACAATTCACTTAAAACTAATTATAATTTGAGCAACGATTTAAAAAAAAATCATTTTACATTTTTGTAAACATTGTTGCGCATTTGGCTTTACTCTCCTTAAAATTCAGCGATTATATCAATAATGTTTTATTTTCTTATAAATGAACTCGTGCAAAGAGCGGGTACTTCAGCCGGTATACTTTTAATGTATCAGTGCTGCACAGAGTATTTTATAACTAATTAATTAATGCTAAACTAAGAACAAGTTTAATAAGTATTAGCGACTTCCAAGGGCTTGTCTTACACAGCAAATTTTTCAAAGGAATGCTTATGATTAGAAATTGACCCACTGAGTTCTTTCTAAAAAAAGCTGATACCTATATTTTGTCTTCTAAGTAGCCACCGCATTTTGCAATATGTTCCAATTTAAAAATTAGAGAAAGGAAAAATAACATATTAATTATCCTATTACTTAATATTTTTTTTTTGCTTAAAAGCAACATATACAAAATTTAATACTTATGTCATGAATTTGTACGGTATATAATTAAGATTATTGCTTTAGCGTAAAAAGAAGTACATTATTATTGCATTCAGTACATTATTAATGTATAAGGGGGGCGCGATAAAAATTGTGATTGATAAGGGGGGCGCCAGTATTGAAAGTTTGAGAAGCACTGGTATAGAGCCATGATTACTAACCTTTTCATTCCTGAATTGAACAATCATGATGTCCAGGAGCTGTGGTTCCAACAAGACGGCGCAACATGTCACACAGCTCGTGCCCCAATCGATTTATTGAAAGACACGTTTGGTGACCGCCTAATTTCACGTTGTGGACCTGTGAATTGGCCTCCAAGATCTTGTGATTTAACACCGCTAGACTATTTTCTGTGGGGCTATGTAAAGTCATTGGTCTATGCGGATAAGCCACAAACGCTTGACCATTTGGAAGACAACATTCGCCGTGTTATTGCCGATATACGGCCACAAATGCTGGAAAAAGTCATCGAAAATTGGACGTCCAGATTGGACTACATCCGAGGCAACCGTGGCAGTCCTATGCCAGAAATCATATTTAAAATGTAATGCCACAAGAGTAGCTTTCGAATAAAAAAACTCATGTCAATCGAATAATACATCGTTGTTTTATTGCAATTTAAAGTTCTATACCTCTAAAAAAACACCCTTTACATAGTAATTTACAAGAAAAAAAAATAATATTAAAATTATTTATAGCAACACATTAAAATAACTTTCAAACATTAAATATATTTTTCTTAATATTCATCTTTTTAAGTTTGACATTTCTTTTGTTAAGCTTTTATGCCTTATATGTTTCTTTTAGCAAAAAAAGTTTGCTCTTGTAATTGTTTCGTACAGCCATTGAAAAGAAAATTCAAAACTCTCTCAATTATTACATCTTTAAAAGCTTTTCAAAAATTATTTATTTTATGCCATATATTGCAGCATATTACGCTCACCTATACTTCCAAACTGCAATTTTTAATTTTTATGTATATTCACAGTTTAACACGCACTTTTTTTAACGAAGAAACTTGAAATGTATACGTGCAATGTTCATTTGAAATCTCAATATAGTGTGGTGTGGTTAAAATAAAAACAAGAAAGGAAAATTAACCTGACATAATAAAAAAGTCGTAAAAATACAGTATGTTAAACAAGCGAGATGGAATTTCAGAAATGGTTAATATTTGTTGACATTTTATAGAAAATTGTTGAGATGCTTTCTCTCACATATCTTCATTTCCAGTTATTAATTCTTCCCATTCACTGTCGAAACGTATTTAAATAACGTAGATCCTTTAGTCTAATCTAGGGATACTGAACTTTTTTTTCTGTTAGGTCGCATACATCTGTTAGCTATTTCATGCGGGCCGCATACGTATGTTAGTTATTTTACGCAGGCCACAACATGAGGATAAAGGGTGAGGGTAGAAATGCTTTAAGACTAAAATAACACTGGAAATTTAAAATGTGGAAAATTAATCAAAATATTATAACTCCTGTTTTAGTTTTTTTATCATTATTTTTTCTATTTTTTAATTTTGTCACTAACACTAAATTAGAAGCGTTTAAGAAGCACTCCTTCACAATTCCTGCATCATTAAACGGTTTCATATGATTACCAATAATAAAACAAACTTCATAGGATGTCTTTGCTACGGCTGTGATATTACCACTGACCAAACACTTTATTGCTGTTGCAAAGATTATTCAAGAAAGCCTATTTATATCCTCTTGAAAGAGATCTTCAAGTAAAAGTATCTTGAAAAACAGGATCTTGGATGATTCCTGTTAATTGGTATTTTTAAAAAATACAGCAATTTCGCGTGACAAATCTAACAATTACTGATCCCCATGTATTTTTTTCACTACAAAATATTAAACCTCCCAATCGTCTTAAAACGATATATTTTCTTCGAATATTTTTCGCTTGCAAAATACAACAGAAAGTTAAAAAATAGTTTCACCCATAAAATTGTCACTACTCCTCTGTTATACTATCACTAACTGTAACTGTTCCAAATAGAAAAAGAATAGCAATTCGTACACATACGACACCGACAGCAAAAAGCAAAATTGATATATTTCATTTCTATACAAATAATTTCCCACCAAAACTTTAATACGATGCTCTTAAGTAAGTTTCTCAGAACAATAAGCTATGACTTGGTGGGCCGCAGGTTAAGAATCGCTGGTCTAATCCACATATCAAGCATCATATTTCAACAAATTGTTCCATATTTTATAAGCTTGGTATGACGAAATTGCTTGACAGGGCCGATCCTAACAGGTGTGCAGCGCGTGCACCGCCCAAGGGCGGCCAAAACAAGAGACGGCCGCATATACACTATCTGGACACCCAGTGGTATGGACTTAGAGCGTCCTGAGGCACATATTAATATGATGTTGGTTTCCCTTTTGCATGGATGATAGCCTGCACACTTTTGGGAAGACTTTCCACCAATTTTTGATAGGTGACCATAAAAATTGCCTTCCAGGCGTCTATCACAGCTGAAGTGCCTGCTTGTAGTGAGGATTGTCGATTTGGTTGGCTGCGTAATCTGCGCTCTAATTCGTCCCAAAGGGATTTAGATCGGAGCTCTGAGCAAGCCTCAACACCCATGTGTGCATGGAGCAGTTATCCTGCTGGAAGAGAAATGGGCCTTCTCCGAAATATTGCCATAGAGTTGGGAGTGCAGCATTGTCCATATAATGTCCACATACATCTCAGAGTTCCTGCTTCCAATCACAGGAACTAACGGACCCAGGCTAAACCACGAGAAACACCCCCACCACCACCACCACCACCATTATGCTTCCACCACCAAACTTAACAGTCGGCACAATGCAGTCGCTAAAGAAACGTTCGCCGGGCATCCGCCAAACCCAGACGCGTCCATCCGACTGTCAGACTGTAAATCGAGATTCAACACTCCAAAGAACAGTTTTCCACATGTCCACAGTCCAATGACGATGAGCTGCACACCATTGCAATCGATGCTTCGCATTGTGTGGAGTGATGCTTGGCTTGTGAGCGGCTGCACGACCATGGAATCCCAAGTTTTTTAACTCTCTCTCTCTCTCTCTCTCTCTCGAAGGACAGTCCTTCTGCTAACACTAATTCCTGATGAACTTTGGAACTCCTGAGAAATTTCCAACAACGAGGACTTGCGAGTTTGTTTCACTGCCCTTTTCAGAATTCTGCGGCTGCGTTCACCAAGTATTTTCGGCCTACCGGTTCATTTTTCTGCCGTTTCACTGCTTTGGCGTTTCCACTTCACAATTACATCACTCACAGTGGATTTAGGCTCCTGTAGAATGTCCGCAATCTCACGAACTGATTTCCCACAAAGGTGGCATCCCACTATACTGCCACAATCAATCTCACCAAGCTTCTTTGACTTACTCATTGCCTCACAAACTCATAAATACAATCTGACAAACCACTAGCAACACTTTTATAGCTTTCAATTACGTATCATATTGCGTCACTCGCCAGAACCACTTTTTTAAGAGGTGTCCGGATACTTTTGGCCGGATAGTGTAGTTCTATCAATCAAGCAAAGTTTTGTGCAATTTCTCAAAATAAATTTTATAAGTTCAATAAATAAGCTGAATTTTAAATAGTTTTTGTAAAATCAAAATAAGTCTCGTTTTTCCGATAGCATAGCATAGTTTAAGAAAAACAGAATGTTAGGGCCCAGTGTGTAGGTTCACATACATTGTCCTTTAATGTTTACTTTTTAGGTACATCCTTTTTTATCATCAGTAACACTGGCAACGCACTGTGGATTGATATTTAACAAAAGCGTCTCATAATTGATTTTTGCGAAAGCTGCTTTATGAAAATATTTAATATGGTTAATATTACCTAATAACATATAAGACATGGGAGTGTTTAGATTCATTATGTGTTTGGGGAAATTAAAAGTTTTCATTTTAA
The DNA here is from genome assembly GCA_019973935.1 of Trichonephila clavipes. Classification (NCBI taxonomy): domain Eukaryota; kingdom Metazoa; phylum Arthropoda; class Arachnida; order Araneae; family Nephilidae; genus Trichonephila; species Trichonephila clavipes. The sequence continues at coordinate 840,476 of BMAU01000722.1, read as the reverse complement.
TAATAGCCTTACAATTTAGAAAAAAACGAAATAGAGGAAAGAAATAATTGTTTTTTTCTTTGGTTTTGCATTGCTCAATAACAGCGCCCAGTTTCCCTTTTAGTAAAAATGTTATACTTCCATTAAAAGGTAGTTTCTTGTAATTATATTTAGTATAAAAATATTTGAGAAAAAATCTTGCAGCTCATTTTGATTAAATAATTTTCATTACAAAGCCTGTTTGAAAAACACTTCAATATTCACATAGTATTTTTAATGTTAGGAAATTCAGTACTATATTAAAAAAAATGTGGGATTTGTGCGTTTTTTAAAAGAATCCCAAACTGTAACAAGACGCTATGTAATTAAATAGGCGAATCAAAAAATTCACAATATAGCACTAAAAACAACAATAAAAGAAAACATATTAGGTTGGGGAAAAAGAAATCCATTATATTTGCATCAAGTTTGAGACTTTATTTAAAATGCTAGGATTGTCCGATTTGGGTCAAATACGCCCCGTTTTGTTGCATAATTTGTTGCCATTTTAAAAGTAGCTTCATAATGCGTCTCTCAAAGAAGTCTCGGTCCTTATCGGCGAGAAACTCTAGTAATCGATTTTCACTATACTCTCTTGATCCCAATTTCTTATCTCTCGGGATGTTTTGCAATGCGAGAAAAAGGAGGTGATCGTTTGGTGCCAGGTCCGGTCTAATGATGGATGCATTAAAACTTCCCAACCAAGCTCCCAGAGTTTCTGGAGAGTCATTACAGACGTGTTTGGCCTGGCGTTGTCCTGATGAAGCATAACACTTCTTCTGATGGCCAATTCTGGCCATTTCTGATCAACTGCTAGCTTCAAACAGTCCAGTTGTTGACAGTAGAGATCTGAATTTAGATTTTGGGCACACGGAAACAACTCATAATAAATTATTCTTTTCCAGTCCCACCAAATACACAGCAGAATCTTCCTGGCCGTTAGTGCTGATTTGGCCATCGTTTGAGCTGCTTCACCGCGCTTTGACCATGATCGTTTTCGCACAGTATCGTCGTATGTGACCCATTTCTCTTTCCCAGTCACTATACGTTGAAGCAATTGGTCGATCTCATTCCGTTTGGCCAAGGCTTCACAGATGGAAATTCGATCCATCATGTTTTTTGATGTTAACTGGTGTGGCACCCAAACATCGAGCTTCTTTTTGAATCCAACTTAGCGCTTATTGTCGATCTTTAGCTCTTGGGTGATGCTACGACTACTAACATGCCGATCAACTTCGATTATTTTTATGATTATATTGACATTTTCGACAACAGACCTGCCTGTGCGAGGTGCATCTGTAACATCAAAAATTCCTAAACGGAATCGACGAAACCAAAATTTCACTTAGTTAGCTGTTACAGTATCGGCTCCATAATTACCATTCACAATTTCAGCTACCTGGCTTGCATTTTCACCTGTATCAAAGAAAAACTGTAAAATGTACCGAATTTTCTCTTCGTTGACTGCCACTTTTAACACCCTGTAACTCACAACCGAATGGACCGAACAAAAAAAACAAAAGAATTTCTTTAGGGTGAACTGTCACCTTGACAATGAGTATAAATTTGAAATCATTAGATCGATACTTCACGAGATATCCAGACTACAGCCATCTACCCAAAAAATAATGGATTTCTTTTTCCCCAACCTAATATTAAAAGCTTATCATGATCTACAGTGCAATACGCGAAAACGTGAAAACGCTGAAAGTGAAATATCGGATAACACGAAATAATGCAATGATTGTGACAAAGTGCTATGTATTTTCATGCATTTTTCCATCTTAAAGGGGAAAAAATTTCCTTCTGGGAATGAAAAAAATACGGAAAACACCAGACATTTCAGAGGGATGTGAAATGAGAGATGGTTTCGCATTAGTTTTCTGTATTATTGGACTGTCCTATTATACCATCGGAAGAATTCATTGCAGTACATGATGATAATGTGTGTACAGTCCCAACCATGACAGGCAAAGACACTTTGGTGTGTGTTCAAAGTACAAAAAGTATCATTGGTACAGATTCTGAGGGTGAAAATGCATCTCCTGTTCTCAAATCATCCGAAATGAGAAACATCATGAAAAAAGTATGAGCATTTACATAGATGCGCATTCCATTGGTGAATTGAATAACAAAATGGACGACATCGAACAATTTCTGGATAATTTGATAGTTAAAAAGACAATGTAAAAAAAATTATCAAATTATTTTCCAAAAACTCAATTAATGTTTTGTTTTACAAAAAACTTGAAAATTTTGTATAAAATTTCATTAAGCTCTTGTGAATGTTTTTTTTTTCATTGATTTTAATTAAATACATGCAAATATACATATCTATATAAATAAATGTTCTTTACTAAGCTTAATTTTGTTGAATATACGGGTTTTTTTTTTTTTGCAATATCCCTTAACACGGAAAAATATTTCAGTACCCTCAGTTTCGTGTTAAACGCTTTTCACTGTACATAGATCTGGCCGCTTTTATATATACCCCATCACCTAATTGAAGAGTAATTTCAAGTAATATTATCCACTTAGCCCAGTGCTTCTCAAACTTTCAACATTTGCGACCCACTATTTAATCATAATTTTCATCGTCTCCCCTCCCCCTTCCCACCATCCAATAACAATGTATTGAATTCAATTATGCTATACTTAGGCATTAAAGCTACAATGCGACTTAAACATCTTAAGTGCCAATGGCGTTCATAAATATCTCTCTCAGCCAAAGCGTTAACTGCCCCGAACGTATATATACGTCTTTCCGAAGTATGATCTTTTCTGTGCACTGCTCTCCATAAAGTTATTTCGAAGGCTTTGGAATGCAATAAAAGGACCTTGAGAGTGTTTGCGAAGGATTTATTTATTTCGGGTAATTTGCTTATTATTATTCTTTTTCTTCCCGCCCACCCCATTACATCACATTCGCGCGCATGCGTGGACAACGGCGGCATTGGGGATCGAATCACGAAACTTTTAATCGGCATTTAAGGGATTAATTATAAACTATGCAAGTTATCGAGATAAGAGTTTGTTTTTGTATATAATTTTATATATGACAAGCCCATTGGATCACTGGTAATTGTTACACTTGTTCTTAACTTAGTATTGTTAAATTAATTATAAAATACATTGTGTAGCACTGATACATTTTTAAGTGTATATATCCGTGTAATTGTGTTTTTTTTTTCTATTATTATGTCAGGATGTATTTTGTTTGTTTACTTTCAGTAAATTCATATATTTTTAAAAACCTTTTGTTTTTGACTTTACAATATACATGCGCCTCCCTCGTCGAGTTATTACATCTCTCTAGGGGAGCGTGACCCACAGTTTGAGAAACGATATATTTATAGCATTAAATTGCTCAATAGGTGTCTTTTCAACCCTTGTATTGTGTAGGGGAGCGATGCACGTTAAATCTGTAGAGAGCTCAAACGTCCTTCCGTTGATGTGGTAGTTAAGAGATGCGGGTGCCAGCTCAGGTGTCGTCCTCATCACTTGACCATGGTTCAAAATGACGAGTTCCGTCACCAAAAGCTCTCGTGTAGCTGAACAGTGCGACGTTAATATTCACTCACCTACTCAACTTTTGTATTATATTTAGTGTAACAAGGGTGTGTGTGTTTGTGTTTTTTTACCCAAATGTGGAAGTCTACGCCCATTGAAACTGCCTACAGTCGCATTTCATATTCTGCGTTAATTTGTTTTTGCATTTGATTTTTGTTGCCACATATGTCAAGAGAAATGTTTGTAACATAAATACGTTGCTCAAAATGGCAGTTAAATGTTCAGAACTGTGTGTGAAACTTCTATGTATTCTGCATACTTCGTAGCCTGAAATTTAGAAGCTGTTCCTGTTTAAATGTATGTTCTAATGCCAAATCAGTTGATATGTCGATAAGTTGTTTCATCCCCTTTATTGGCAAGCCTTCTGATTTTGTACATTCTAGCTTAGTTTTCTCTGAGAAATATTATTTTATACGTTTTAGATGTATAAAACATTACACTAGCGAGTATAAACTAATTTTGTGGGACCCTGGATCATTGGAAATATATGCAAATTTACAATCCCCAAAGACGCCCAAGAGTATTAATGATAAAGTGCCGTACAGATCCGTCACAAATAACTTAACTGAAGATGCCATTAGACACAGGAAAAAAATGTAATATTTAAATTTTTGTATTCAATTTTAATTTGGCACAATTTACTATCATGAAGTGATGCATTGAAAAAAATGATTCAAAATCCTAAATTAAAGATTCGTAGAATGTATTGAATTTCTTAGATAATCATGAAAAATATTTAGTTTCCCAAAAATCTGATGATAACTTAAAGATATTTGTCGATTCAGTAACAACACTTGCTACAGATTTAGGTATTCATCCCGAATTTCCCATCTCGAAGCTCAGGAAAAAGGTTTTATTTATTTGTTAATGAGGGGAGCTTCAAATTCATTCCAGCAATTCACGATCTCTTCATTAAATGGACGATTTACCTTAGTATCTGAGGGCTATTCCATATTCTGCTTTCTGTATGAGTTTCACAACTTTTCTGATGATGCTATCATGAAAACCTGAAATGGACTTGAATATTAAGTTACAGGTACAGGAGGAAGGAAGTATTGTGAAAGATATAGACGGCATACAACCCTTTAATGAATTCCTCCCCTTACATTTTACAGAAATATTCAGAATACAATATAATTATGATGCTAATAATTGAACACAAAATCCTCAAAGATCACAATTTAACTAAGAAATTTAACATCACATTAGAGAAAAAAGTGGTTTATAAGATTCATGTTTTATTTTTTCATATTTTATTTTCCTTTTCAATTTTAAAACATCAACAAGGTTTTAGAAACATGTTGATCTCAAGTTCCCAATAGCTGGCGTGTTGTGATTTTGATCCTGGTACCGCTGAAGAACCACCGTGAAGAGCAGGCCGTTTCATGTTAAATATGCGATGCTCAAATATCCTCCCGTTGGCGTGGTGGAGAAGTTTAGAGATGAAGTGGTGCCAACTCAGGGTTTGTCCATGTTACTTAATCATGGTTCAAAATTACGAGGTCCGTCACCAAAATCCTTCGTACAGCTAAATAGTGCGATGTTAATATTCACTCAGTCTCACATTCACTCGGCAAAGCGTTCTTTGATCTGGTCTTGCGAGATCAAACGTCAGACGTTTTGCGCATGATTGTGACATCACACGCATCCAGCCCAAAGTAACTGATATATATCTTGTCACTACAGAATCATAATTTAGTAGAGCCATGCTTTAAAGGAAATACTTATTTTCATAAGTCTTAATTTATATTTTATAAAATATTTGTATCATAATTCAAACATGATACGGAACAAAAAGTAAGATTTGATTTAATATTATCTTTAATCTCGGTTTAATCAGAAGATAAGATTTTTGATAACTGTTAAAATTATGCGATTTTTATTTTACATAAAACCCACTAATATATCAATTTTAGAAAAAACTAATAAAAATAAACGTTGAAACTGTCTATCGATTCTACTGTAGGATTACGATACAGTGACGATATTAACTTCACTTCCGTTCAAACTGTTTATTTATGTTCGTCTCTCTGGTAAGTATTTATTTTTGATACAAATTCAAGAATAATTTTAGCTGTTATATGCTTTGATTCATAAAATTTCAATATGTTTTGTATAACTGTACTTTCTATTCATCAATAAATTTAAATTACATTTTAAATGAAGTTTATGTATTAATATATACATAACGGCTATGAGCACTAAGAAAATGTGTTTATAAACTCTCATAAATATTTAGAAGCTGTTTTGAGAATATTTTCATTTGTAGAAAATTTTTAAAATGTAAAAATGTATTTCAATATGGCGACTTTTTTGAAATGGCGTCCTTGAGCTTCTGCTCAAGATGTACATATCTCAGGTTCGGTAAATTTAAATGGTATTGTGACAAAGAAATTTTTACTTTAAACTATTTAAGTTATTTCAATTAGTTCCTCACTTCACAAAGATTAATCGTCATTGAATAAATGGATATAAATACGTTTGCAGTCATTTTTGATTAAATTAAAAGTTTTGTGAGTGTGTAAACAAATGAAAAGTTTTAAGTGGCAATTCTAAAGATTTCAAGTATTGTCAAAATTTTAATTCTGAATTTTTTGATGAATTGTGCTGAAGTACTTTTTACTATAAACTGAAGAATTTTAAATAAAAATATTGTGTTAAACATTGTCATACGCATTATATATTTAAGTAAGAATATTACGTTGCACATTGTTTATCACTCGCATTCCACCTCCAAATACAATTCAGATAAACTCTTAAGTAGCTGTATATTCTAAAGTTAATGGCTAAACTTACTTAAAAGAATATAATTTTTAACGTCTGAAATAAACGTCGTACTTTTTGTGTTGTGACATTTGAAATATTACTAGTACATGAGACTAGTAACTAGACATGTTCATATTAAAAAGATTTCATACAAATTTGTTGGCAAAGTATGTTTAAAACATTTAGGCTTGCTTCTAATAAATGGCTAGGTGCTAAATTTGAAAATTTTTCTAAAGAGGTTTCATATTTTATATCTTTGTTGTGTTCTATTAGTTTTACTACATACATAAATAATGTAGCTTTGATTTTAGGAGGGGGGAAATGCACTTTTTCATTTATGGAATATTAATTTTTAAGCTTATGAATTGTATTCAATATTCATTGTAAAATATATAACCTCAGTGTTTACAGTATAATTGTATTTTAATTTCCTGTGTTAATGTCTTTAGTTCGGTTATTTTTGTTAATCAAAGTACTGGTCTTTAGAAGCAGCTTTGGTTCAAGTGTAGTATAGGGGGCCACTTGGCGCAGTCCTTTATTTTGGTGACTAAAAGTGGTCGCCAAAGTACTTTTTTTGGTATTATTTATTTTAGAATGAATTTGATATCTCACCATTGCATTTAGATAAAAATCGCCAAATCCTAAGTGGCCTTTCTATACACTTGATCTCCAGCTTCTATACTGAAAATAGGGTACTTATTGGTTATAGGACCTTTAAAGCCAAACATGTAAAATAAATACACCAAATTGTGTTCTGTCATTTTGTTTGCTTGAAATGTATTGTTTTGGATAATATTGCAAGTATTCTTATTAGTAACAACTTGGGAAAAGCAGCCGCTAATCCATGGTCCGAGTAACCGATAAGCTCTCTTCTAGTAAACAAGAAATGTTGCTGTCATTTGTTTTGAATTGATAGAAATGCTGTAGTATTCAGATTTAAAAGGTTGCTGTTCACTTATTATGTAAAAGTAACCAGACTTTTGCTGTTAATTGAATACCAAATGAAATTCAGTTCTTATCAAATTTTAGAGCTGTGGGAAATAGTTGTAATGCAAACGGACAAAATACATTTGTATCTCATCCAAAAAAAGTAGGTTTTAAACTGAATATAAATGTGATTTCAGACCGCAAAATTAGTAGTAGTTGGCTAGAAGCGTAAAAATAAAACTATGGGATACATTTTAGAGAGATGCATCCCATAGCTAATGTTCTCAGTAAGTGGAAATCTAAACTGGGCAGTTAATATCCCATATTTCCTCATTTTCATTATTATACCACAGTAGAATATTGGTTTTAAAAGTATGCAATTACAAAGATAACAAAAAATACAGTTGCCTGATATTGTAAAGGTGACAATTTTTCAAAGAATCTCTCTCCAGCTTATATGTGCTTTCATGATTCCTTGCTGCAGGAAATATAATTATACTTTTAATTGTATTTATTTGCATTTTTATTGTTTTTTACTTTAAAATCTAGGGTATTTACTCTTTTAAATCAATTTAAAAATTCAAATTGGTAAGGAGAAAATAGTTTTATCTAGTTTACATTATTTTAAAAGGGAGGGATTATCTTAGGACTTGAAAAGAGCTTTGCTACAGATTTGAATTCCAGAGTATCATTATATTTCATTTGTCAAGTATTTAATTGCAAATTGTATCTAATGCTGTTTTCTTTTTTTCTAGAACTGTGAAATATAATGCAAAATCAGAATTTCTGGAATGATTCATATTCCCCGTCAGGTTAATATCTTATCTACTTTAATTCCTGTAGATGTTTACATATAGATGTAAAGCATAAATAGTTATCTATTGATATACTCTTATGTATAAAAGTTTTAGATCTTGAGATCTCTTTTAATTGATTTGCTTTATATATTTATGTGTATACTTACTACTATAAACTAATATATACTTGTTGTTGTATGCTTTTTATATTCGGAATTAAATTATAAAATAAATCATTGCCATCTGAAATAGATAAGTATACCTTAAATAAGGGGTCTTAAACCTGTCTCCCACTGAAGGCATTTTAGTGACCCTGCATTTTAATTTGAGGTAATTTCTAGAAAAATTGCTTTTTCAGCTTTTTGTCATGAAAAAAAAGCTCTGATAACTCACTGCTATCATCAATACTAATGGATATCAACAGTTATTGCAGCATAACTTTTTGTGTGTTGCAAATATTTGAATTTTGTATTGAATTAAGTATTAAATTCTCTTTAAAATGGTATAAAATACTTTGCATTTTGTGCAACGTAAAATTTTCTATAAGCATACAAACTTAAAAAACATAACAATTTTTTTAAAAAATGTTCAGTTTGCTTATTTTTTTAATCAATGAAAATGTGGAGTAGTTTATTTAAATATGCTGAAATATTTATGAATTATATCAGAAATTTAAAAGCTATTTTCTTTCATAATGTATATGTTTAACAGTGTGTAAAAATATTTATTTTTTTTTATATTTCTTTGAATTTATCAAGTTTATCTCTTTCAATCTTACTTAAAATTTGTAACAAATTTGTTAAATTTCATACTTTTTTTACTATCTGCATATTGTATTTGAAGTTTGAAGCATCTTGCAAATTAATGTAGAGATATCAGAGGCAGTCTTTGTCAATATTTTGCTTGCTGTAAATAAAGATTCACAGCTTATTTATTCTTTATTAAAATTATAAATTAATGTTATAGACATATTAGGTAATGTTTTGATTAATATTTTGCTTGCTTTACCAAAGATTGATTGTTTAAATATTCTTTATTAAAATTTTTGATAGTTTTCAAAAAAACTTTTTCTCTTTTCATTTTGTTTTGTGAAAATACCATTTGAATCTAATTGCTCAATTAATGCATCCCGTTTATTTCACTAACCCATTTGTGCTTCTATTTTTTATAAGATATCATAAGATATTCATTATATTAAACATATTTATGTGGATTTTGTAATAAAAAAAATTTGTCTGTTAAATAACGCTTAAGAGTAATTGTCTAACATCTAATTCTATTTCTTTATTAGATTCTGTAACATGGCACAATCAGGCATAATATTAAAAAGGTTATGTGGTTTTGAGGTTTGATTCTATTTAAAGTTGTATAAAATAGTGAAGAGAAAACTAATGCTTTCTTAGTAGCTAATTTCAAAATTTGCTTATGTAATATAGAAATTGGAAAACCTGAATTTTGATATATTTTTAGTTGACCCATGATTCCAAAATTCTTCATTGATAGCCTATTATGAGTGCAATCCACATTTAGTTCAATCAAAATTTATTACTGTATAGTATTCTTCTTGAAAATCTAAGAAATGTGCCATGTCTTACTCTATAATTTTTTATTTGTTTCTATGTTTCATTCTGTGTTCATCAGCAAAAATTTCTCCATATATGAAGTTCTTATTAATTTAATTTAATTATTTTATAGAGTATTCTGAGAAACATTGGATGACTGGTGTTGGACGCAACAGTGACGAATTTTGTAACTCGTATTCCATAAATCCAGAATCCCATCCTATTGGTCCATATGATGATTTTTTTACATACTCAAACGATATTCCTTCTAATTCCATTAACAATATGGAATTGGCTTCACAATTATCTACTATACCTTCAAACAATGTAAAAACTAGTGATGTACCAAATAATGATTTGTTTGTAGATAGTTCAACCTTTGCTGAATCATTAATTCCTCCATCAAATGCCAAGAATTCTGATGAAAAGCATATAAATGGCCAAAATGGGCAATTGCTGTCAGATTCTGATGTTATGCCCTTTAATGTTTCTCAGAGCAGAAATGATATAAATCCATCACTATCTACTTTATCAAAGTTAACTAGGAGAAGAAACTCTTTACTATATAATTATGCATCTGATAAGCAACTAAACATTGATTCAGAAATACAGCCTATATACAATACTGATATTTTTGAAATAAACTCCCCTTGTAGCTCATCTGAAGTAATCAAAGTTAATAGTAGTGATAACTTATCATGGGCTAATTGTTATGCTCCTGACCGAAAACACACTACATCAGTGGTATCTTCAGAACGAGGTCTTGATTCCCTTGTTAATAAACTCTTTACTGATGAACAAAAGAAGAGATACTTAGCTTCAAAAAAGAAGCAAACGGAAAGTAAGAAAGAGGAAAATAAGCAAATGGATATGGAGGCTGCTTACAAATCATTCTTGGAAAGTATGACCAATTCTCAAAACAGTTCAGTGTTTGATAATAGAGATATTACATGTGATACAGATGAAATTATTGTTGATGATAAAATGTTTCTGTGTGAAAACTCTACTGATGATTGTATAATAAATACTACATCAAATGAGATTGGTATGAATTCTGAAAATACCAAGCAGGTAATTTTTATCTCAAATCCTGTACCTGAAGAAACTAGTATTGATATATCTGGTTCGCCATGTCTTCCCATAAATATGGATTCTAATCAGCAAGAAATGGAACATATGGATTGTGAAACTATTGATGAAAGGACTTTATCAGAAAATGTTTTAGCATCTGCTACTGCTGCCTTGTTTAAAACTGTGCCATTTCAAAGTGTGGGACAGAATGTCAATTTGATAACAGAATGTATTAAAACGCCATTTTATGATTCCATAGATATTAAAGGTGATACCAACAGTTCTGCTGGAAACTTTACAAATGATGAAATATCAGATAGCTTAGATAAGATTTTTACTCAAACCTCAGTGTCAGATGATAGTGATATGTTGTACAGTATTCGATCAGAACAAGCTGATGAAGCTACTTTTGATTTTGATACAGGTAAATTAATTTCACTGAATATTTCAACTGAAAGCTCTGATGATGCTTATGCTGTTATTTCTGATCCTACTCATGAAAATTTCAAAATTCTAAAACCAGAAGTAAGTGGAGAAGAGTTATCAACGGATCAATTGTCAAATTCAAAGGATTTTAAAGTTGATCAAGATTTAGAAAGTAAAGAAAATGACTTGTCTGTTTTTTCTACAGAATCAAAATGTTTACAAGATGAAAATTATTTTAAAAATGTGAGTAGCTCTCATGCTAATGAAAATTTCTTAGATAATCCAAAAGATATAAATTCAAAACTTACGGAAGAAAGGAAAATTAATTTTAATCTTTCTGTAAAAAATTACAGCTTACAAAAAGATATATTTGGTAATATTGTGAATGATTTAAAAAATCAAATGAAAACTTATTCTGTAAATGAGCAAAAAGATCATGAAATTCCACCCAATGATTCTGTTAACATTGATATGGAATTGTGTAATATAAGCGAAAAATTTATTGATATATCTGATGATAATTCAGGTCATACCGAAAATCCAAAAACTGATGTAATTTTTAAAAATAAAGTTACTGACATGAATACAAATCTTGTGACCGATGAGAAAAATGTGCTTTTCATAGAAGATGAGAAAGAACAGTTAAATATTTCTATAAATGATTCACAAAATTGTGAAAAAGATCTTAATTCTGACGAAAATAATATCAGCATGTTTAAAAGTTCACAATGTTATATTAATACTTTCTGTATGCCAGATAAAAAAGAAAAATGTTCTACACATAATGAAAATATTGAAAATGACATGCATTTTGATACAGGAGAAAAATTGTTGGGTTCTTCAAATGAAGTAAGTGATGAAAATGAAATATCCTCGACAAACAACAGAAAATCATCAAATGCTCCTCATGAATCAGGGTTGCACGAAAGTGAAAATTTAGATGTTAATGAAAGTTTCAATACAGAAATTCAATATTTTAAGCATTCAAATGAATGTCTTGAAACACCATCTCATAAATTCCAGAGTACTCATGATACCAACTCATCATCCAAAGCTCGTAAAAGTGTAATGTCTAAATCTATTTTAAACTCTTCTGATAATACAATGTTTCGTGATTGGGAAGATTCAAATGAAATACAAAGAGAAACACAAGATGTGCCAACTATAAATCATATTTTATCTACTTCTGACATTGAAAATGTTTCTACATCAGGTCAGGAAGCCATGTATTCTCTTGATTTTAACTTAAAATCCCCACAAAAATCTAGAAAATCATTCTCCAGTTTAAATTCTAATAATAACTTTAGAAAGAAAACTGCTAGAAAGAGCTCTCTAAAATCTTGTGTGAATAATATTGATAATGTAACTAGAAAAATGGATGTAAATTCTTCCAGTAGTGATTCAGAAGATAAATTGCCAAAACGTAAAAAATTTGTTCGTTACCTCAGTGATGAGGATTATGGAACTGTAAGCACAACAGAAAACATGAATAGTTCTACAATAAATAACGCCTCTAAAAATAAAAGACAGTGTATAGCTTTAAAAACATTCAAAAAACCATTTACAGCTGCAAAAAAATCAATTATTGAAAAAACTGCTTTTAAAACAGTATTTCAATCATATTTTGGAATTAGAACTGCAATGAAAACTTGTAAATCATCAGGCAAAGTACAAAATGCTAATATAGTAGGTATGTATAAATTTTCATCAAATAACTTAAATTGTGGTGTTTATATTTTTTTCTAAAATGTTGCAATGTGCATTTTTTTATACATAAATTCGAAAAGGATATTACTAATTTATCTACACTATAAATTAAACAATCACATTAATTATTGATGCATAGCATTCATCAATTTATACATTAGTACCTAGAGTAGGCGGTGGCAATCTCGTTTTTGTAGTGTGCCAAACCAATTTATTAATGTGATTCAGGGTGTTATGCAGTAGGAAATATTTGAAACAATTCGATTCCCACCACAATACATGCAGAGCTAGTAAAAAGAGGTCAAAAATACAGATTTAGAGTTTTATTATATTGTAAAGTAGATTGCTAGTCTATTAGTCTCAAAGAACAAAACAGTTCTTCAAGAGTGATAATTTATTGGTAAAAAGCAATCCTTAGAAATGAAGAATGCAACTAAAATTTTCAAAATAAATCCCAGAAGGTTACCACACTTTCTACAGTGCTCAGACACAACTATCAGTGTCAAGAAATGCAAATCTGTAATGTATTTGCAAGCAATTGCTCGATCAACTCTTCAACAGTTCAAGACAATTCTAGCTATTCACTGGTCAAAACTATACTAATACAGTTTTGGCGAGCGACTCCCTATATAGTCTGCATGGACTTTTCTTGAAAAATCTACTTTCATCATAGATTTCCAGAAGCATTCATATGGTTGCCAAAAATTGTGCCAACTTGGCTCTATTACCAACATTTCACCAAGTTTCCATTCAATCACCATTATAATGTAAGGAACAGTGTTGCTTGCAAATATTACAATTTTAGCATAAGATAAATATAACAGAGAATAAAATATATAATGTATTACAAATCCAGATATAAATAACTCGCACTACTTTAAGCATTAATTACAAAAAATTTGTAACAATATATTATGCATCATTTCAAGTTATTTATTAGCATACAAATAAGCAACATGATGAATAACTTATTCCTCCAACATTAAAAATTTTTTAAATTGTACATGTATTATGTATCATTTACAGATATTTTTATATTAAAATGAGAAATACACACAACATGAATTGTAACTCATCTTTTATATAAATAAAACATTAAAATTTTAATGTTTTATTTAAAATTGCAAAATCAGGCGTATAGTTTGTTGGCACAATTCTGAATGTCCAGTTAAGTTTTATTTATTTGCATTATTTACATTAAGTTAAATTCATTTAAGTAATCTTAGAGTTTTTGTATTAATTTTTTAGTTGAAAGTACTAAAATCTATGTTTTTTCAAAAAATTTATAATTTTTTAATTATTTTTGGAATGCTTGCTTTTTTATGAAGGTGGATCTAAAAAAGGGTTGCAAAATATTTATTAGCAATACACAGAAAATTCAAAAGGGAATTAAGAGGCATACGTGCCTATCGCTTTTCGACCTAATCGCCAAGTCTGTGTAGGCATTCATCAGAATGCAGAATCAACTTGCTTTAACCCATCTTGGTACAAATCAGGTCTCAGCGGATGTTTCCACAGCACTGTCTGAAGAGAACCATCTGCCGAATAAGTGCTCCTTCAATCTCAAAAACAGGAAATAGTCACTGGGTGTCAAATCTGGGCTGTATGGCGGTGATTCCAGATTTCCCATCTGAACAACAATTCCTGCATTACTGGAGCAATATGGGGCATGGCATTGTCATGCAAGAGGATAACACCTTCACTCAACATGCCTGGCCGTTTGTGTCAGATGGCTTTGCATAACCTTGTCAAAGTGGCACAATAACGATTTGCATTGATGGTCTGGCCATGCTCCATGTAACTGATCATGATAACACCGCATGAATCCCAAAATAGGGTTGCCATAACTTTACCAGCAGAGGGGGCAACTTTAAATTTCTTTTTTGTTGTTGATCCAGGGTGTTTCCGCTCCATGGTTCCTTTTTTGCTTATGGGGACAATATGGTGAAGCCAAATTTCATCCTCTGTAATGTTGTGATTAATAAAGGGCTGGTCTTCAAAATGGTAACACTGAAGAAATGTGAGATTATACAAATCATTTGTGTGGCTTTCTGCTTCACGTGGAACCCATTGAGCACTCGCCTTGGAATATCGCAGCACATCAAAAACGATATTTTGTATACTACCATAGCTCAGTCCCAACCCTGATGAGATTTCATCCAGTTACCCATTGATCATTTTGAATCATTTCTTCAACTCATGCGGCGTTGATTTCTGTTGAAGAATTTGGCCAGCTGCTCCCCGCCATATTGTGGTTTTCAACATCCTGTCTGCCTGATTGAAAAGAGCGACACCATTTCACTACACATTGTCTGCTCATTGCTTCTTCACCATAAACTTCAACGATTTCACTGTGAATGTTTGATACGGATACATTCTTTGCCCTTTAAAATCAGATCATGGCTCGCACTTCAAAACTATACCAATTTTCTAATCGTCTTGCCATTTCAATTGTTTGGGAACTTTCACTACTTATCTGCACTTCTACTGTATGACAAGTAGTGCCATCTGTCTCACTTTGGGGGAAAAAATTTCTCCACAATATGTAGTTAACAAATTCTGTGTCGTGTAACCTTTTTTTATCCACCTACGTAGTAACCAATTTTATGTTAAGTGTATTTTTATGGAGTGGTACAAGGTAGAATTTTAAAGTGTGGCCTAAAAAGAATTGTTTTGTTTATATATTTATTTATATATATATATAGACCAAACAATTCATTGGTTTAAAAAAAATTAAATAATTTCCTTTAATTTTTTGTTGATTAAAAACCTCACACATTAACCTTGTATGAAATTTGAGTATTCCTCGCTTCTAAATATTTTTATACTTCAGTAAAGCAGCTTTGTATTACTAATTCTGTTTTAAAACCTATCAAAAAAAACCTATCAACTAAATTCCCTTTTTTTACTTGCATTTTAGTTTTGTAAAAATTTCTTGATTTAGTTATGTAATCAATGTTACATTAAAAGTAGTATCTGATTATATACTACAGTTAAGAGCATCAGTTTTGATTCAATCATGTTAGTTATAGAGATTATACTGCTAAGTCTTCTTATGATTTGTTATAAATGTTTGAAAAATAATTTAATTAATTCAAGTGTTATTTTGTGTGTGTGTATCATCGTGATTCATTCAAATTTTATTAGAGACAAATTATATTTTTTTAATATCTTATTTATGTTCTTGATACAGTGAATTTATTTTATGAAAATATTTTATTTTGTTGCTTAGAAAAAGATGGTTCTGCTGTCATTATAACTCTACAAGGCAAAAGTGATTTAGGTAATGCTGGCTTTTATTATTATGTATACTGTTGGGGCATTTATGAATTTTTATTGCATTTCAAGTTATTTAAACAAAATATTCATTTATATTTAAGAATTTATTTAACTCAACTACTTTAAATATTTAATAAAATTGCTTAAAATTGAATTTATTTCCATCTCTTTTCAGTTCAAAATGAGATAAGTTCTTCTGATTTCATCTGTCAAAAAATCTGTTGAATATATTTTTTCCTAAAATAATATTGTTTATACTTAATTATATTTAAAACTATATTTTACAAATAGTTTTTAGAAGTGCCATTGAAAGCTATTTTACGCTAATTTTCATTGTGTACATATGATCTGCTATTTAAGTGTAATGGTTGTTGTTACCACCAATCTATTCAAAACTAGGAAAACTCAGTTTTTATAGTATTTGGAATCTTTAAGGGATTATTATTTCTGTCTCCTAATAAAAGTATCACCTGACCACTTTTCAAAAAAAATTTTAGTTATTTGTGTTACTAATATATATATATATTTCAATAACATAGCTTTTTGGTTACCAAAATTATTTTTGAAGTTAACTTCTTATGGCACGGTAGGGAGAAATTTCTGTTACGCGTTAAAAGTTACGGTTAACAATGAAGATAAGGTAGAAATATGGAATGAAGTTCCGAATTTTCCCCTAGTTTTAAAAAACGCCATCTAATTCATACTATCTATCTCAGACAAAAAATAATTAAAGAATCGGAAAGATCATTCTTTTCGCCAAGATATGGTACACTTGGTTCTCTTTTTATGCGATTTTAGAGTTATGCGGTTTTTTTATGGCAAGAAAAAAAAAATTTTATTCATATTTAATTCTTTTTGGTGATTCACTTTTTCTGAAAACGAATAAGAATAACAACTACAACTCTACTATTACGCAATCAATACAATGAAAGAATTTCTCCTTTATAAAATTTATACCTTGAACTTTTCTTTTATTGATGTTTTCTCTTGATTTGTTCTTAAAAACAAAAAAGACAAAAACAAAAATATCCTGCTAAAATTGTGTGTTTTTTTATGCTGCATTTTTTTTTTTTTTATGAAACTAATTAAAAAGTTGCATATTAGAAAACATTAGAAAACAAAACTTTGTGAAAAAGGTTACTACCGAAAACCGGAAGATAAATTTACTCAAGTGAATTGTAAGTTTTTTTTTTTTTTTTTTTAGTGCGTAATTGTACATTAAGTTTTCTCTATAATTTTTAGTCCTCTTAAAGAAAATGTGACAATATTAAAAAAAACAAAAAGAAGTGCAATTTCGAGAAACCAAAAATTAAAATTCTGGATTGCTTGGCGAAAGGAGAAAGATCAACAGCAGTTTTTTCATTTAGGCGAATCTACTATAAGAGCAATAAAAAAAAAAAATGAAGCGGCAATTCAGTCAGATCTGGTACAAATTTGAGTTCTAAAATTTCATCATATTCAAGAGAAAAATAGAAAAACTGAAAAGTCAATTTGGATTGAAGATTTAACTCAAAAAGAATTCCGTTAGATGGACATTTAATCAAGATTTTTTTACAAGGAGTTAAAAGAATCAGAGCCATCTATCTTCATGGAATTTCTCTGCCAAAGGGTGGTTAACTGGTTTTATAAAATTCTTTTCATAATCTAAAAATTTTAGATGAAGAAGCTGCTAGAAAATATCCTGAAAAGTTAGCTAAAATTATTAAAGATGGGGAGAATATTGCGCTCATCAAGTCTTCAATGCTGATGAAACAGGATTGTTTTGGAAAAAAATGCCAACCCGTACTTACATTGCAAAGTCCGAAAAAACTGCCAGTGGTTTTAAAGCTGCTAAAGATCGAGATTACTTTATTGCTGTGCAGCAATGCATCTGGCGATCGAATGTTAAAACCGCTGCTTGTAAATCGATCTTTAAAACCACGTGCATTAAAAAGGAAAAGACTTAAATACACTGCCCGTACAATGGCTAACAAGAAGGCCTAAAAAATGCTTCGTACCCGAGTTGAAAATTATATGAATGAGATGGGTCTCGAATTTAAGATCTTATTAATTCTTGACAATGCGCCAGGTCATCAATCTTAGAACATCCAAATATAAAGGTAGCTTTTTTCCCTCCAAACACAACGAGCCTAATTCAACCATTAGATCAGGGAATTATTTCAACATTTAAAAATATTATGTAAAATTCACTTTTTCGAATTCATTTTCGATAAACTGGAATCAAAAACAATAACAGTTACTGAAGCTTGGAAACAATTTAATATCTTGAACTGTGTAAATCATGTTGCATTAGCAATTGCCGAAATAAAATCACAAACTTTAAATGCATGTTGGAAAGCTGCTTGGCCTGAATGCGTATCA
The DNA here is from genome assembly GCA_019973935.1 of Trichonephila clavipes. Classification (NCBI taxonomy): domain Eukaryota; kingdom Metazoa; phylum Arthropoda; class Arachnida; order Araneae; family Nephilidae; genus Trichonephila; species Trichonephila clavipes. The sequence goes on along the minus strand of BMAU01000722.1, from coordinate 821,992 downwards.
AAAGGAAACGAATCAAATAGAGCAATAGTAACATCAGAAATTATTTCAATTGCTTTAGGTGGGGGAAGGTTTTGATGATTTTGGCGAGCATGATATAGAAGAATTTTGTGGACGAAGCCCTAAATGATGATGATATTTTGGAAAGTATGGTAGATATTACTAAAGATTTGAAACAGTAGATAGCGAACCGGAAGAAATGTTACTCCACTGGAAAAAATTACTTCGGAAGGCCTTCAACTTTTGGCAAATTTTTTTATTCAAAATGATAATGATGTAGAACGCGCCTTAAAATTCCAACGTGATCTGAAATTTTGTATGTCTGGCTACAGAGAACTCTACAAAGAACTAGTGCCATCACAGAGTTTGATTACTGACTACCTTGTCAAAGAAAAAAAATCACTGAAGTTCCTGAAGAAGCATTACCATGTAGATCTGATGACGTAATTTTATCTTCAAGTGATGAAAGTGATCTTGCACCAATCCACAAATGGGTTCGCACATTATCAGACAGCGAATAATGATGAAAACATTCTTAATATGATTTTAAATGAAGTTTTGTTTTTTGTTACATATTAAGTTTTGTTTTTGTTTTTAACATACAATGTGCCATTTATTAAAATATGATGGAAAAAAATAAATCTTATTATTTATAAATCTTTTTTATGCGATTTCTGGTGCATTTTAAAACATTATTTGGGTTTTATGCGATTTTTTGAATAAATGGAACGTATCCATCATTTTGCATATAAATGTATGTCTTTTTTTGCCATTTCCTGGAACGCATCTACCGCATAAAAAAAAAAAGAACCAAGTGTATATTTTTTTTAACAAAAGAATGATATTTTCTATTTTTTACGATTTTTTTTAAGATGAGTCATAATTGATATGCTTTTGTAAAAATGGTTTCTAAATCATTCCCTTTAAGTTTCCTTTCGAGTTAATGAATTGATATTTTATTCTAAACAAGTTCATGCTTTTCTCTTTTAGAATCAGTCATAAAAAAAAAATGATGAAATCTTTTTTTTTTTTTTTTTTTTTTTTGCAATTTTTCAAAAATACTCAAAATTTTAATTACATTTTTAATAACTTCATTATTTATAAAAAATAATCTAACGAAACTTTTTTTTTCATATGTAGAATAGTATTATCCGTAATCCGTTCAAAGATGGAAAAAATAGATTAAAAATTACGGCTTTTAAAATTTCTTTTGTTTTTTCGTCTATTAGCCCTGAGCTAGTACCCACCCCCTCTCCTCATTCAACAGCAGCTTTAACAAGTCTTTCCTCTTTTAGCTTTGCGATACATACTTTGTTTTGTTTTTACGTTACCTAGAAGTCAAAATATAATCAGTTTTATGAATTAAAAAAAATCGGAAGGGAGTTTTTAATCTACCCGAAGTAGGCATTTAAATGGTTCAAAATCTGTCAGAAATTAATTTAAGGAGAGTTTGTTGGATATACAGTTTTAAAATTCTTTTAAGGAAGTAATACAAACAATCTATTTTAAAATTTAGTGGCAACACAACATTTCTTCCAATAGTTTGGTAATAAAAGATTGTGTTTACTAAATTTTCAATCAAATGGAATTTCTAAATCCAGTTTAAGAAATGAGTTTTTAAATTATATATATGTTTTAGTGTAATTAATTTGATTGTTGTGAAAGTGTTTTATAGTGCTTCATTAATTTGTATTTTAAGACTACAGTGGGCAGTAAATTTTTTTACAAACATGCCCCAAATTTTTTCTGGCTCTATGTAACATAGAACTAAAATCATATAAAAAAAAATTGGTGAGAAAAAAATGAGTATAGTTTTTAAAAAATTTAAAAACATTCCATGCGTTTTGTTTTTTAAATTAAATATTTTTACCTGATTAAACTTCTTTAAGCAATACTTTACAAATGTATACATAAGCATACGCACATTCCGTTGGTGTGTGCATGTGCTACAACAATTCATAAATCTCAAGGCATCGCATGCTCAGAAATTGTTTACGAATACGATCAACGTCACTCTCAATCATTATTATACGTTGCTTTATCAGGTGTAGCAAGTATTAAAGGATTATATATTACGACAAAAAATAATGATAAAACATTTTACCATTGTCGAAGACGATCGTCATCAACAATTCATTTGCAAGAGGAGTTAAAACGACTTTCATTGAACAAACTATCAATGAAGATTTGATTAATTTCATAACGAACAGACAAGGTTTATCGATTTTTACTTTTAATTGCCAAAGTCTTACAGCTCACGCTGTAGACTTACAAGATTCAGTAATAAGAAATTCAAATATTTTAGTTTTATCAGAAACTTGGCTGGGCAATGAAAGGGATATATCTATTCCAATTTTCAACTGCATTGTGAAGTATAAACGACCAAATACGAGAGCAGGAGGAGTTGTGATATATCTAAATTCTAGCGATGCTGTTAACATTATAACTCCATGCATGGAATGTTCTGTCAGTCAATCCGATATTTATGGTACCATGCAATCTTCAGTGGTGGATTTGTGCTTGTCTGAATGCGTAATAGATAATGGACAAAAAATTATAATTGTAGCAGTATATATTACTCCGAACAAAAAGTTGGATGACATTATTTAGCTCCTTCATCGATCATTATTACCATACTCATCAAGAGGTTCTGCTTTACTTAATAAAATTATGATAAAATACCTATGATTTTAAGTGGAGATTTTAATGTCAATTTTGCTTTAGACAAATCTCTACAATTAATTGAATTTTTTAAAAGACAATTTCACCTTATCTCTACAAAACAACAGAATAATATGATTGACAAAATCAAATACTACGATTGATGCAGTCTTTTCGAGATACTTAAGCGATATTGAGTGCAAAACCTACATTTCTTACTTAAGTTACCACAAGCCTTTGATAACAAAAGTATGTACTGAAGCACCCATAAGCATAATGGAAATAGACTAATAATGAGGATACTTTTCTCAAAATGCATACAATAAATTTTTTTTAAAATATAGTTTGAAATAATAATGATAATAATAAATGTGTTAATTATATATAAGATTACTTCAAAATAAAACTATTATACAATTCAATACATGTAAGCCAAAAAAGTTAACTTCCAACGCATGTTCACACTGATACACTTTCTTTTTTTTTTAATAGCTTTGTGTAGAAGAATTTTTAAAAATTGGATTCACATAACTAGTAAAAGCAAACATAAGCAGTTACATAATTTTCACCTTGTTTTATTCTTGGTAATGAATTTGTTAATAACATTCTTATTTTATTTTTCTTCTAACAATTCATTTCATTAGCATTATGTTCACCGACTGTATTTAAAGGAGTAAGAAGGAATCTAAAATTCCTTTATTGTTTTCATTGGATCCCATTTTAGTATATACCTTTATTCATAAACCAACATGGTGAATCACATTGGGTTGAAGTCCATTGCAAAGCTTATAGTACACTTTGATGAACTTTTAAATCATGTTTTATTAATTTCATTTTAGGAATGTTACATTGAATTATACTCTTTGATATGTAGAAATACAATTCTATATACAGTTTTTTGCAAGTGTTACAAATTTATATAAACATACAACTTTTTGCATTGACTTAATCTTTTTCTTCAACAAAAATAAATTTGATATATTTATTGAATGCCCTCTGAATCTATTGATAACTATTAATGTCTGAGCATAGTGTTGGAATATTTTATTAGATTTCCAAGTTAAGAGCAAATGTTTTTTTATGATTTAATATTAAACTAAAATTTAAAGCATAAATAAACAAAAAAAAAGGTTCCGTCAAACCTCATGGAGCAATTCACCTCACTCGTCATTTAAAGTTATATCTCATTTTCCCATAAAAATTAAATATTTCACCACATCTGCTTTATTTTTGCACTTTGGTATCACATTGTCAAATATAGACTATGTATACATCTGTAAATCTTTTTGTATACTTTTAGTTTTCTTACAAATTATATTAATAATTTTTGCTGGCTGGGTTGCATTGTTGGTTTCACTCTGACCTTGTATGCCCTAGTTTGCGGCTTCAGCCCAAGTCAGTGGATTTTTATAATACAAAAATTCAGCAGTGTCCATGTCATATGATTATGCGGCATGTAAAAGATCCCTTTGGTGCTCTCGGCAAAATTAAAATCCTAGTACAGTTGCATCATTAGAGGTAAAGTGCCTCCCTCCATGGGAGGAGAAACTGGGGTTCAAAATTATTTGTAGCGATTGATATACCACCTATATAGTACCGCACTAAAAAGAGATACCAGCTGTTGAGGAATGTACTAGGTCTGCAATGGTGAAACACCAATCCACAACACCATTAGAAACAAAAATTAATTTCTAAAATTCATTCATATGCAGTAGATTGATAAATGTTCAAAATGGTATCTTCTACAATGATTCCAATTCCCTTGCAAAACAAAATCTTGAATCATGACCTTTTCTTTGTTGTCACCTAATATTTATCTAATTTTCATCAGATTATTTGAATCCAAGCATCTCATGTAAATGTAATTAAAATTTTATAAAAACAATACACAAAGAATATAATTGCGTAATCAAAATAAAAATAATTAACAGAGAAAACTAAAATTGTTATAACATTTTGGATTTTATAGAGTATAAAATAGATTACTTAAAATTTTAAACCCTGGGCATTTAATTTTGAGATAATTTAACAGAAATTATTCAAATTCCATGGAAAAAAAATTATTTTGTGGTAATATGCAGCGAAACATTTTTATAACTAAACTAAATTCATTACTCTTTCATTTATGACATTAAATTTCAATCTATTTTCCTTTTTTAATTTTAAATGAAAAGTTAATGTGAAGAGGTTGGTTATAATGTGAGAGAATATTCAGATTTGCTTATCTAAAAAAGTGTAGTTAAGTAAAAACATTTTTTATTTGTTTTTTTTTTTTTTTTAGATATGTGCAAACAATTTTAATCATAACTTTTTGGGTGCTTTGTATGAAACATTTATTCTAAATAGAAAGGTCATAAACCCTTTAAAATCAGCACCTTATTCTGTTTTTAAGTAGTTTGTAAAATTCTCATTCATTTATTTGAGATGTCTAAATGCATATTATCATCATACAAGAAATAGACAATCACGTGTAATATACAAATTTCCAGTTTTTCCATTAAAAAAATACCACTGTTAATGTACAAAATAACAAATGAGCAGGGGAAAAAATGTGCTAACTTCAACAAGAGCTACCAAAATTGAAACTATTTGTCATCATTTGATGTTTTACTTTAAAGCAATTTAATAGGAAAATACTCCACTATTTGGCTACAGTTTCATTTTCATGGCAACATGTTTAAAAATTACAGTGGATGTATTAAAAAATTTCTATTTGGCTTATATGCCAGTTTTGAATTTGGGATAATTTTTTTAAGAAAAGAATGCTTTTTTTTTATACACAGTTTTATAAAGATGTTAATTCTTTTTATTTATGATTCCTAAATATGCATGTGTTGTTTCTTTAGCAGATTTATCAGTAGACGAGTTATCTTCTGATGAAACCAAAAATTCTTCAGTGCACTGGTCTCCATTAAAGGTAGTTTGTTTATTGCTTCATTTCATATCAAATTGTTTTTCACAACTTTGATATCAGTACAGTTATTAAAATCTTTATTATGCAATCTTTATTTGTTTAACTGTGCTAACTTTTTTTGTATTTGTTTATTTTTACCAAATTGAAACTTATCTGTAACATAGCATTTATTTATGAGCGTTAAAGCACATAAATGAATTCTATGGTATAGATTGATTGATCATCATTGATTTATTTCGTACAAAAAAAAAAATTTTTAAAGGCCAAATTTATTTAGTTTGTTTTTCTATAATGATTACTATTCTCTGTTTTAATATCCATCATTTTTCTTGGGAATTGTATGATATATTTCTTTTTCTTTTGCAGTTTTAAATTTTTATACTTTTTTTCTAGATAATTGACACTTTTAAAGTTACTACAAGATATTTTTATTAAGCTAACAAATTTTAGTGGCATACAAATATGCTTAATTACAGTATAATAGTTATTAGATTTTGTATAAAATTATATATATAATTAATAATATACACTAAGTTGCTATAAATCTAAACAAGAAAAAGCAAAATTAGAAGTTTAACCTTACAGTTATATTCAATATCTTCAAAAAACAAATTTCATTACATATATCTTGAAATCTGTCTTTTTGTAGGATCTCAAGTTGTTAAAGTCAGTTTGTTGCTGTTCTGCTGATGAAATTCTTTGTTTATGTAATGGCGAACAACTTCAACTAATATGCGAGGCCGAAGATACTATTAATGAAAAGGTATGTAATACTATTTTCTGATTAACTTGTTTATGTTTTATTCTCTTTAATACTATATTTCAGAATTATTACTTATGAGTGTTACAGCATTTAAAATACGGTTATTTGAAAAGTCATCATAAACATAATGTAATTAATGAATTTTATAGATTGGTAAAGAACTAAAGCTTGTGTATAAGGAGATCTTGGACATTAAATTGTATTTTTTTTTGTTTAGTTTGAATTTAATTAAAAGTGTGTATTATATAGATCCTATATGTAATATTGTCATTCATTACTTATTATAAGAAATAGGTAATTTAAAGTTTTATATTACTTGTGTTTTTAAATGTGTGTAATTTCAAACAAAGTTCATGTTAATATTATTCAAATTCTTATGTTGAATGATATTAATTTGTTTTCAGTGTTAAAATTTGCAGATAATTTATTGTTTAAAATGCATTCATATTTCAAACAGCAGTATGTCTTATTATAACTAAAATTAAAGCTAAAGTGTTATGCAAAAAAATATATTGAATTTAATTTGTTAGAAAATATTCCAGATATAATATGTGCAGCAAAGGGGAAGAAAACATAACACTTCAAAAATGAAATTTTAATTTTTTAATCAGAGAAAAAAAAATTATGTAAAATTGAGCATTAATAGTCAAATCATAGCATTTTAAAAGATATAAATGTTCTATTACTTGCATGATTTTTAAGAACTTGCATTGCATTTTCAAATTTAGAGTATGATGTAGAATTTCTGGTAATGTTTAACATAGGGACTAAGTATATATTACAGACACAAACATTATTTTACTCTATTATATTCATTCATTTAAACAAAATCATGAGAAATAAGTACTTGGTAAAATCACCTTCGTCCATTCAATATAACACACAATTAATGTTTATTATTAATTTGAATGATGGTAATAGTAAATGCTGCAGAAATGTGCAAAAATTCTTGGCTTCGATTTGATTCTACTAAATACCATTATTTGGGATATTCAATAGTGGAGTGCTTTTAAAAATAAACATTTAGTTTATTAATAGAAAGATTTTTAAAAACACACACAGGCCATGTCAGATCTTTTTCTGGTAACTCTAGGTAAAACAAAACTTTGTATTGTTACGTAGATCCGAAGGTTCGAGGATTTTATGCAAAAACAATCACAAAGAAAAAAATAATCAGTTCTTTAAGAGCGATGCGAATTTATTATCGAAAATCCAATCCTTTCAATGCAGGATTCATCGGCAATATTCACAGGGTAAATAAATATCCGAAGGTCTTCAACAGCAATCAAACACAATAAACAGTGTTTAAAAATACACGTAAGTAAAGATTATTCACAAGCACAGCCGAGCTAATCGCTAGTCAAAACAATCCTCACTACTCACTGGCTTAATCAAGACTCAACGCCGTACCGGTGAGCATCGTTTTTATAGGCATGACCGAAACTTCCAGAAATAGAACCGCTCATGTCGTTGAATGTGACACTAGTGGAGAGATCTACTACTTTCTAGAAGATTCCAGAGGGTTCCAAACTCGCCAATGACCCCAAAATGGTCGCCAAAAATGCCAACTTGGCTCTACCGCCAAGATTTCGCCAAGTTCTCATTGAATCACCATTATAACGTAAGGGGCGGCATTGCTTGTGAATAGTACAATTTTAACATGAAATAAATATAACATAGAATAATATAAATGCATTTAGTAACCAGCACATTTGAAATTTGCTGATGAAATGCAGTTATTTCTTCAACAGCCCCTTGCAGACCTTGGCTACCTCAAACACACACTCCTTCCAGTGTCCTCTACTTCTGGTGATTCCTCTCCAATTTTTACTTTTCAAAGTATTTGGGTCTTTCTCTTTGTCTTCCAACCATCTAGTTGGCGCTCTTCCTTAAGCTTGGGTTTCCTCAAGTTTTCTAAATATCAAGATCTCTTAATGGGGTTATCTTCTGAGCTTCTCCAAATAAGACCAAGCCATCTTAATCTATTACTATGGATGTGTGACTTGTGTTATTTGAGTTGCCAATAAATCCTGTACAGTTCAAAATGATATCTAGATCTCCACCGCCTTCCTTCCTGCACTGGGCTAAAGATAGCTCTGAGAATTTTTCTCTCAAGTATATCCAGTGAGCGTGTAAGTTTTGTGCTTTGTTAAAGGTCCATGTTTTCATTTGCATAAAGCAAGATAGGTAATATTAGTGTTTTGTAAGCTCTTAATTTTGTTTTGTGGCTGATAAAATTAGATCTTAATTGTCTTCTCAGCTCTTAAAAGCATTTGTTAGCCTTTTTGATTCTGTTATCAACTTCTATTCTTAGTTTGTTTTTATCATTAATTATTGTGCCAAGGTATTTCAATTCATCAACTTTTTTGAAAGAGTAACCATTAATACTCAAAGAGTTAGAATAATTTATCATGGAGGATGAGATTTGAATAAATTTTGTTTTATCCTTGTTGATAGTGAGGCCCATATTTGTGACAGAAGGTTCAAGAGCTGGAAAAGTCTCTTTCTGACCTTCCAATAATATTTGTATCATCTGTGTAGGCAAATAATTGCAGTGTTCTATTCAGCAAGGTGCCTCTTTAGTCTAATCTGCAGTCTCTAATGCTATGAATCTATTTCTGAAGCTATGTAATGCACAGTTACAGTGAATATATTGTCATTTATCAATTTGAGTATCGGTAGACAATAGAAATTTAATATGATTAAAACTTAATTAAATGCATTTACTTAAATGTGAAGTAATGTCCAACAACAACTTGCCTCTCGCTGATTCTTAAATCTGTGAAGTTACATATCACAAATAATTTACTAATAACATTTATAGTAATTAACATATAAAATTTACTTTTTCAAAAAAAAGCTTAGAAAGTAGGCATGTCCAATAAATTTTAAACTAAGTTTATACAAATATTTTATTTATAAAAGTTTTAACTGAAACTGAAGTTTTATATTTGTTAAACACTTCAGTTAAATTCCTCTTCTTTATATATTTAGGTTGAAAGTTTATATTGTAATTTGAAGGATTGATGAAAATATTTGATGTGCTTAGTGCAATTGTTTTCTGTGGGAGATTTGAAAAATTGACAACTACTTAGTTATCGCCAAATAGTATGTTATTAGAAGATGCTGAATTAATATTAACTTGTTAACATTCATTTGTTATTCTTACAATCCAGATCAGTACTTTTGCTGTATCTGTAAGAGATACATATTCAGCTTTACATATTCAACATAAACTGCCTGCTTTTTATTTAAATGTATGTTGCAAAATGGATATGCCTTTAAGTAAAAGTACACCGCTTATAGAGATATGATCAGCCCTATTATTTACATAGACTGCATCACTGTAACACTTTACTTTTAAATCCTTTATCTTTAAAAAATCTAATTTTTAATTGTATATGTGATAAACATGTCCTAGAAACTTTAAAACAAAATTCTAGTGTTCTTTCCATAGGTTAGTTTGAAATTGAGAATCAATGTTTACAGCATTGACTGGCTAGAAAAGCTAAGCGTTCTTTAACATTCCTTTATGATATTTTGATCACTTCAGAAATTTCAGCGTCAGTATTGAAACATTACCGTTTTGATAACACTGTTCTTTTTTTGATAGGGAGAGGTGTAATAACGAGATGATAATTGTCAACTGAACAATTTTCATATGTATAAACTTGATTTACCCAGTCTTAATATTTTTTAAGGAGTTAAGCTTCCTTAAAGTGCTTGCACTTGAATGAAAATCTTATATTGCCTTTTACACTTGACAAAAAATTTATTTATTTCTGGTTTCTCATAGCACTCAAAAAAATTACCTCCTGCAGTGCTGCATATTTTGTATCCAATTGGCATTGTTCCTACTTTAAATGACATCAGTAGTGTGAATAACAATCTTATGGAAACAGACCGAGAAGTCTACTGTAGGACTGAATATTTCTTAGAATGTTTCTTCTCCTTTCTGCATAAAACCTTGAGCTGTAAGGCAAGCTTCATATCTTACAATTTTATTTGAAGCATTTTTTGACGGAGTATGAACCCATTGATTTTCTTAAATTAGAACATTTTCTGGTCTAGGAACCAAGTTCCAAACATTGGTTAGTCATAATTAGATTGGATAGAACTTGTTATAAATATCCTTCTCTGGTAACTTTACTAAACAGTTTTATGTCATCACATTTATAGTAATTGACGCAATGGAAATAGGCATAATTTCCTGATGAAATGCACAGTTATAGTGAATATACAAATGTCATGAATAGATTTGAGTAATAAGAAGGTAATTGCAACTTAATGTGGTTGAAATTGAACAAGTTGCATTTACTTTGTTCAGTTTCCCATGTAAAAATTGCCATGTTTCAACTTTCCACATTAATTTTCAAACTGTTCAGCAGTAGAACAATTAGATTATTACATTTTAAATTAAACTAAGAGTATTGAAAATCCTCTTGTGGTTGGAATGTAAAGGTTTGGGGGGAAAGTACCGATTAAATCTCAAAATCTTCAAATAGCTCCTTGGCCTATTCTGTAACTTTAAAATGACATTCATTTAAATAATCAAACCCAACTTGGCTCTTATTCTCTGGAATGGGGATTCAATCTTATTTGGTTGCTTTCTCTTTATATTACTAAATTTTAAAAATTGCCTTTCTTTCTTCAGACTTAATTTAAAAATTATATTAAAAGAAAATTTTAAGGAATTAACTGTACATACCATTAATTTTTTCACACCATAATTGTTTTCACTGATATTGTTTTAAATATTTTTTTTAATAATATCTAGGAAATGCTCTATAAATTTGTTATTAATGTTTGTGAAAAATGTTTCAGGTATTATACCATTGACCAAATAAAAAATTGTCGTTTCCATACATGTGCCAAAACAAATTCCCATATTATCCTGTCAAGAAATAGATTGGCATAAATGTATTAAAATTAAATGCTGTGTTTAAAAAAAACATAAAGAAGTAAACAAAATGTCTAATAATTCTATTATACAGATGGCCAAAATTCTAAAAATGCATTCAGAATCACGACAAATGAGTCTTTATGTAGATAACACCACATAAATTCGAGTCTTAAGTGCAAATCTAAATGCTGTCTTGCAGTTTCACAATTTTTCCTATTTCCCTAATCCTCTTATTCTTTCATGCACTTACATATTAGACCACTACTTTGCAAATACTCTGCTGTGTTCTCTTCCATAGAAAATTGATCCCAAAAATTAATTTTTTACATTGCAATAAAAGAATATCTCAAATGATAAACAATATTATGTAGAACATGCATGATCAAGACTGTCGTGCTTGACCATACGGGAGAATAGTTTTCCACTCTTGGTTGTATTTTGCAACTTTTTCTGATTTGACAGAATTTGTCCACAGTATTAATACTTAAGTACCTCAAAAACTAGTTAACCTTTTTTATCATATAAATTAACTATGAGTGCAATGTTTTTCTTTTCTAATTATACTTACAATAATTCTTAAAAAGGGGTGCAATTTGTTTCTAATATAAAATGTAGCTGATGCAAATTGTAGCTCTTGGTTGCTACTAGTATTCTACTTGCAAATTCTCACTTCTGTCATTCATTTGCATACATTGAGATACCATCATTATTCAAAAACCCTTGAATACCTTTTTTATGATTGAAGATAACCATATTTAATGAAAGAATATTTAAATTATGCAGGATGCTTTTTTTTTAACTATTTTTTAAAGAAATGTTTACAACAATAGTCATGTATGTAAAAACAAAATATTTTCTTGATTTTATTTTATTCTATTCAGATTTAGCATACAATTTCCTTTCTTTATGTGTCAGCTATAGAAAATGTATGTTAAAGTATTTGGTTTATTAAAATGCGCCAATTAACTACTTTTTTAACAATGAGTCTAAAATAGAAATTGGTTTTTAACTCTGCAAATTTTGAAAATCAATATAAACTGTATGATATATTTAATTTACTTTAGATACATTTTTTAGATTGTTCCTTGTATGAGATCTGTTTCTCATCAATATTTGCTTACTCCATCTTCAGAAATCAAATGTAGAGCATTTTGTGATATTCATTTATGGAGACTCAAAAAACATCATTGTTGTCCAAAATGTGGAATCTTTTGTACACAGGTATGTTGATTTTATTTTAAATAATCTTAATTTATTGCTTGGATTTTAAAAAATTAATGATATATTGAATAAATGCAATATAATATTTTCATTATTCTAATTATTGCTGGGTATTCTTTTTTTTTTTCAACAATGCTGTGACTTTTAAAATATTTTCAGCCTAAAATTGGTTATTTTTTGTATTATATTCATTTATTTATACATTCTAAAAAAGTATTTTAATAATTTATATTGTATCATATGAAAAACATCTGCTTTTTCTCAATATTGTACTGTGCTCATCTGTACTCTCAAAGAATTGAGATGATAAAAAAAAACTTTTTTAAAAATTGTTCGCTTAACATGTACATGTTTGGTTCTAACTTTCTTACTGTGACACTCGCAACATAGAAGTAGCTAAATTTATCCTATCGTATGGGTGTATTTTTTTGTCTATTAACCTATTACATGCACTTTACCTGTTCATGTTTTCATTTTGGCTTATCTGGTTTCATTCAGATCTGGGTTAATAGATGTTATTTGTCCATGGTTCTATGAAATGTACAAGCATGTTTTACAGCAGTTTGCTTGCTCTTTTCAAAGTTCAAAGAAGTCTGACAGGATATGTCCTATTATCTACATTTTGACAATATTTCCAACACTGATAGCAGTTCTTAGTCTGATTTCAAGTATATTGAATTTTTATTATTTTTTTTTCCAAATGGGGCTTCAGATTGGTATTTTTTCTGTTGCAGACCAAGTACTTTCCTCAGGAGCTGGTATCACTTTTTTGTGTGTTTCCTCCTTAGAAGGAGGTACCTTAGCTCTGGTATTGAATATAGTTGTACTAAAACTGATGAGAACTTCTCAGTTTCTTCTTCGGACCCCTTGGGCTTTGCCTCAAGCCTTATTACGAAGTTTATCATACTAAACTTCATTTCTTATAAATGTTTTGTGAGTATTTTGCATATTTTCATGCATATACACTGTACCTTTGTATTTCAATTTGTTTTTATGATTATTCTTCAATTTTCCAAAAGCCTTTTTTTATTATCTTATATATGCAGCTTTGAAACATGTAATTAAAAAATACACTACTTTTTTACCTATTTTGATTTTAAAAAAATAAATAGTTGCACAGCAAAAGGGTTAGAGTATATGCATACTTCATATAAAAATAAATTGCAGAAAAATTTACATTGAAAAAATACATAAATTTATTTTCAAAACTTGCAGTTTTTGTTTAAAATGCTGCTATATCATGACTAAATTTTAATTCATTGCTGATGAGAAATCACACTTTTTAGTGTTCTTCTATTGAAATGTTTGTTTGTTTTTTAAAGTATGAAATTGTTTCTTGTTAATAAATGATTTTTCCTTCCTCCATGAAAAAGTTAAATTGAACTTCATGGTCATATACTTTTTAATTTTTCTCATGTAATTTCTGTATATTAGCATTTCAAATTGATTGTTGTATTGAGCTTTAAATTGTGATTTTTTTTTAAATCTGACTACAAAGTTTTCTGGAAATTTAATTATATGTTTTTGATTTAACTTTGCATTTGTTTTTGTTAAGAGTTTGCCTTATTAGCAGTATTGTTATAATTTTTTTTCATTTCTATTGAACTATGTAAAAGTGTAACATATTTTTTATAAATACTGTGTCTTATAGTGACATAAAGAAAAAATTAGTAACAAACAGTAAAATTAGTGCTTCTTTGAAATTGTTCTACAAAGATATAGTATATTGACTCTTATTAAAAAAAAAATGCATAAAAGGTGTAAACTTGATCTTTTAAGGAGACCATTTCATCAAACCTTCAGGAATTCATGCTAAGCTTGTAATAATTTACTTTTCCCATTATTTTTCCCTAAGTCATTATTAATTTACTTTACCTTGTAACTTAACAATTATGTTACAAGGTATTTTTTATGCAAAAAATTTTGATTTTTAAATTATAAAACTTTTTTTTTCTGAATTTTAATATAGCTATTTTTAAATGTAAAAATAAAGCAAGAAATATTCAACCATTATGTGCATTATTATTGTTCATAAAGTAAATATTTATGTTTTACAGGGTTCATTTTTATACTGTGATAATTCTTCTAAAGGAGAAAAGGAAAATCATTTCTTTCATCAAAGTTGCTTTCTTATCCCAGATACTGGCTTGCCTCCTGGATGCCCTCATTGTTGTAGGTTTTCCAACTTTAAAAATGTCAATTTGACTTTATTTGAAAATGATAATGAAAAAGTTGATACAAATCTGGCTATGTAAGTGGTGGCAAGAAAAAAAAAATGTTTTTTTTTCCTTTCTCTCCATTTGAATTTTTTTTCACTTTAATTTCTTGATTTCTTTCTTTTTAATTTAGAGGCTTCGATGCACATAACTTAACTCGAGATCTTGAAAGCTATGACCTTTTCATGATAGTTCAGGATTCTGAAGTAGAATGTACTTCGAATGGTAAGAAAAAATATTAGATCTTAAATGTTTAGAATAATGACTGATTAATGTAAAATTATTTTTAAAATGTTGTTATTTATCAGCCTAGTAAATAGCTGAGCATGTCTGCAATATTTTTTAAATACATTGTTTATCGTCAAGTTTTCATAGGGAGGGTGGCAGTTTTTATAAGTATGTGACTAAGACATTGATTGCATCTTAATATGTAATTTTTTTTGTTTTATTTTATGTAATATTCCTTGTGTTATTTGAGTAATTCCTTAGTTTCTCTGTGTATGTCAGTTAAAAAATATCATTACTATAATTAAGTTTTAAAATGTATGTTTTTTATTATAGTGAACTCTCCATTTTTAATACAAAAACAAGATCTTGAGACAATGTTAATGGCAGTATCTGAAGAAACATCTTTACGTCTAAGACCAGCAGGAAAATGCTTGTTCAATCCTATCAAAACTAATGATGTAAAAAAGGTTTTACAGTTGATTGGTAAAATGATTTTCATTTTTTAAAATTATTTTATCTATTTTTATTTTTTTTAAGACTATTTTATCCATTTTTATTTTTTTACGACTAGTTTATCTATTTTTATTTTTTAAAGACTATGTAGTTTTTAAATAAATACAAGTTAATTGAGTTTCAAGCCATTTTAAAGTATTCAAGAATGTTTTGCTGTTTTTTAATACTTTTAATTGCCTTCGACATATTTGTTTGTTTTTTAAATGTATCAAATGGATATTTTGTGTGTATTTTTAACTATTTTCAAGTTAAGAACAAATTGTGAAAAATGCATTTATATATATTTACTTTTTTTTCTGCAGATATTTTAATATTATATAACTTTATTTTTGTAGTCACATCATTTTTGTGTTAAAAAAATATTTTATGTAAAATGGATGTGTGGCTTTGTGATACAAATTTGTTAAATGCATTTGAAGTTCCTTTCAATACAAGACAATTTTTTTTTATTTTAAAAACTTAAAAAAATCTTGAAACAAGATTATTTTTAAGTTTCTACATAATTTTAAGAAAATCTACCTGAAATTTTAAATAACTTTTTTTTCCTTTTTTTTCTATTCAAATAATACTACACATGACTTACATGATCTAGCATGTTTTGATTAAAAGTAATTTTTTTTTTAAATGAATAGTTGACACAGTTAAAAAGAAAACCCCTCTGATCACTTTAAGAACAGAAAAGGATAATGTAGTGATATAATACTTTTAAAAGGATACATATTATATGAATTTTTGAATATTGAATGACTAGAATAATAAGATATTTGTAAATGTATGTATTAAATAAAATAGTTTATATAGAAATATTAATTTTGAATGGCTCCGTGCAGTGTAAATATAGGTAAAAAGTTTGTATTTGAAAACTTTCATTAAATTATTTAAAAGATTTAAGAGTGATATAATTAATTGCCTGTTTTTATTATTTTATCTTCCTTTAAATAAAAAAGATACAAAATTGTATAGTCATATATACGTATTCATTTGAAAGTAATAATAAAATATCCAAAGGAATTAGTATTGCTATTCTGTAGATGGTTTAGTTTACCTATCTTTGAGTCTGAAAACATCCATTCTAGCCCAGTAAGTCAAAAAGAATCAGCTTTGGTGTATTAGTTAAGGCTTTTATTCTGTCTTTTTCTATTTCATCTCATGATGCAGAAGAACCACTGCAAAATATTATACCTTCACCATTAAATTAGGATAGAATAGATTCTCGATTGCACTTAAAGCCTTGTTAAGCATGTTTTATACTGCAGAGGACTTTTGCAGTTTTTAAAATTTTAATTGTGATTCAATAATAAATTTTAATTTATACCTAAATCTTCCATATCCTCATCATAACAACAGTAAATAAAAGGAAAATAACAATATGGATAATTATTTTATAATGCATTTAGCTTCATATTAAAATTCTTCACTTGTGCAATGAAAAGAAAAATACTGCCAGTTTTTTTTTTAAACTTACTGTTAAGAGTTGATTCTCTAATGTATTTTGTGACATGAAAAACTACAATAGAGCCTTGCTTATCTTACGTATATAAGCCATTAGAGAGAATTTTACAGGGGACAATCTTTAATAATGGGAAGTTTTGTGAAAAATCCCCACATCTGGTGATATGTCATACTAAAGACAAATTGTTTCTTTAGTTTCAACTGTGCTTTTCAGTTTTCAATAATGTCTTGTTCAGTTTTTGTATCACTGTACAGTAGCTTTTTGTGATAGTCCCCTTATATCATTTCCAAAACATCCTGATCCATGAGTTGGCATATGGTGGTTACATTGTGAAACAGAAACATTGTCTATGTCACCATCTTGAAGCATCAGGATACATTTAAGCATTATCTAACAACAAAATGCACCGGGTTAATTATTTTATTTAAAAACTTGTGCCTTAAATTCTTTAATAACAATCTTTAAAATTCCAGTGTATTTTTGACTGAAATTTTACACAAAGAATTTTTTTTTTTGACACTTTTTCTTTTTCTTGCTATGCTTATAAGCAGGGCCTGCCACTTCAGTTTTACCAGTTTCTTACTAGGTAACATCTTGTAGGGTTTTAGGTTTGATTCATTACAATTAAGTATCTAATCATCTTTTAGATTTTCAATTTCAATGAATTTTTCTCTTCGGTGCCTTTTTATTTCTTCGAAATTTGGTAATAGTTTTTCACCCCTGACATTTAACAGGTGGATACTTCTGTATTTATTTCATCAGTTAAGCTAATCTATGCTTTTCTGAAATTCTAGAATTCATTATGAAAATGTAAGACCCTTTTTCTGACTTCACACACTTTTGATTCTGAACTGGGCTATTCACACGTAAAAGATTGTATCAACTTTTTTCATGATCACATTCTTTCATAACTTTCTCTCACTTAATGCACCTTTTGTACCCATTGATGTATAATCAGTTTCTATTCATCCCTCTCCCTTCAGTCTTTCTATTGCCTGTGTAATGCCAAAGTGATTGGCTATCATCTACATTTTCTCTTTGTCTACTCGCTTAATCATTTCAAGCTCTTGTTCATCAATATAACAGCTTACTTCCACCCCACCCACCTCCTCCTTTCTTTCTTTCAATTGCCTTGTGTAAATTTTACCATTTAAACATCACAATGTTTGTCCAATTAACACACATTGTAACATGTATGTAGCATGTAATTAACTTATCTACATGCAATGATCAACTGCATTGAATAATGAGTTGTGGTATTGAGTGAGTGAAGTTGGGTAAAAGACAAGACATGTGAATCATAATGTATACATGAATTCCTTTGTATATTTGAAATAACTAATTAGTTGTGGTAGAGTTGTGAAAATAAAAAATAAATTAGGCTTGGACACGGACAGAACTTGTAGCTCTTGCTGCCAATTGATGTTTTTTTGTCTCTCATTATTTCTGTTTTGTTAGAGTGTTAATTTTACTTAAGTAATGATTATTCTCTTCATATTTAATGCACTTTATTGAATAGTAAAACATTCTTAGATCAAAACTGTAAATTTCCCTTGTTAACCCTAGTTGTTGTTCTTTAAAACTTTTATTCTTTTTAGGAAAAACAAAGTATCTGTGTGCTAAGTTTTGTACAAATATGTACTAAAGTATATTGTTTTCCATTGAAATAGACTAACTGAAATATTGTTTGACATAAATTAATTGTATGATTGAAAGAGTAGTTATGAGAAAAGCCTTTTCTTTAAATTTTTAGCTATTTAAAAGTAGTAAGAATTTTTCCTTTGAATTAAATAAAATATTACAAGTATTTTGGCTATTGACACTTTTTAAACTTTTATTCCAGTTATTTTTTATCTCACCTGGTCAAAACATAATGAAATTTGCTATGTAAAGGGTGTTTTTTTTAGAGGTATAGAACTTTAAATTGCAATAAAACAACGATGTATTATTCGATTGACATGAATTTTTTTTATTCGAAAGATAATCTTGTGGCATTACATTTTAAATATGATTTCTGGCATAGGACTGCCACGGCTGGCTCGGATGTAGTCCAATCTGGACATCCAATTTTCGATGACTTTTTTCAACATTTGTGGCCGTATATCGGCAATAACATGGCGAATGTTGTCTTCCAAATGGTCAAGCGTTTATGGCTTATCTGCATAGACCAATGACTTTACATAGCCCCACAGAAAATAGTCTAGCGGTGTTAAATCACAAGATCTTGGAGGCCAATTCACAGGTCCAAAACGTGAAATTAGGCGGTCACCAAACATGTCTTTCAATAAATCGATTGTGGCACGAGCTGTGTGACATGTTGCGCCGTCTTGTTGCAACCACAACTCCTGGACATCATGATTGTTCAATTCAGGAACGAAAAAGTTAGTAATCATGGCTCTATACCGATCACCATTGACTGTAACATTGTGGCCTTCATCGGTTTTGAAGAAGGATTCCACCAGCCCATAAAGCGCACCAAACAGTCAGTTTTTCTGGATGTAACGGTGTTTCGACATACACTTGTGGATTAGCTTCACTCCAAATGCGGCAGTTTTGTTTGTTGACGTAGCCATTCAACGAGAAGTGCGCTTCATCGCTAAACAAAATTCGCTTATGAAAATCGACCATTATTTTCGAAATAAAATTGCACAATTTGAAAGCGTTGTTCAGGCGTGAGTCTATTCATGATGAATTGCCAAACCAAACTGAGAATAAATCACTTGACAGCTGTTAAATCGGTCGCCATCTTGGAAAGTAATGCCAACTTAAACGTCTATACCTGGAAAAAAAACACTCTGTATTTACTTTTTCGTGTATGATAATGTTGAAATTTTAAAATAAATTAGAAAAGAAAGTGGAGCATTTTACACTTCTTTAAATACTCAACAGTATTACTAGACAAAAAATCATTGCCTAATTGACAGAAAGTAATTGCTTTTGAATGTTAAGTGTTGTATGTTTTCACAAGAGAATAAATGGAATTGTTAAGTGAAATCTTAGTTTAAATTTACATTAATCTTAGTTTAATCAGTAATTGAAATCTGATCTTGCTATTACTCAAATTTTGTTTCTTAAAATTAATCTTCATGATTAACATAAAATTAAAAAATTGAACTTAAATTCTCTCACAGGGTTTGTATTCCATACAAATATTAGTTTACAAAGAAACAACAAGAAAAAAAAAGAAATATTTAAATATAAATCAAAATTGTTTGCATATCACTAGGATTATTAAAATTATTTGTAAAATTAATGCAATAGCAAAATTTTATTGAAACTGCATTTCCCAAGATATAAATATAGGTATATTATCTGTACTGAAAAGTTAACTGTAGTGAAATAGGAATTTTTCAAGCTATTCATGGGTCATTTGTAATATTTTTTTAACTAGTCTTTCATGTTTCATTAATTAACAAATTTATTTAAAAAATAACAGCATAAATCTTTTGTGAACTAATTATTAAATTAGGAAACAAAAAGGGAATATTGAAAGAGTGGTGTATGCTGTAATTCTTTAAAAAATTTAACAGTATTTTCTAAAATAAATTTTTTGAAATCAAATAAGAAATGTATGAAATTTCCAACATTTTCTCACAAAAGGATTTTAAAAAAAGATATAATAATAAAATGAAGATTTTTATTATCTGAAATTGTAATAACTGCTTTTATAAATTTTTCCAGCCAATGGTGTTAATCCTAATCACAAGTTTACTACACACAAAAACAATACTCCACTTCACATAGCAGCATTTTATGGATCTACTGGGATTATACATGCTTTACTTCAGGTATAAATTACTTATATTTGCTTTCAAAATAAGAAGGGTGTCATACTGTAATTTTAAAAATGCAGTTTTCAGAAAAATATCTAAGAAATTTAACTTGCAATCTAAAATTTCCGTGAATATAAATGACTCAAGCTTTTAATGCATGAGTTTCAAAGATAAATATGCAGAACTCTTTGTACATTTTTTATAATTTCTTACCTTGTATGTTTCATTTATTTTGAATATAGCTGTTAACATTAATTCATACAAAATTTATTTTTAATAGTTTTCTTTTCTGTTAAGTATCATTTTAAAACATATTTTGCTGCAAATGAAAATTAATAGAAGTATAAATTCTGTATTCAGAGAGAAAAAAATTTAAATTTTATCAACACTTAGTTTTTTGTTTTGCTTTTGAACACTACTTTATTATATGTTATATATTCTTTGATAGTGTGGGGCATTAATTGATGCTGTTAATGACGATCTGGAAACTCCTCTTATTCTTGCTGTTGAAAAAGATCAAACATCGGTTGTGCGTTATCTTATTCATGCTGGAGCACAAGTGGATGTCAAAGTAACTATTTTATCTAATATTTTTATTCTTTGTTTATTTGTTTTGGATGTATGTAGATGTGCATAAATAAAAAAAACCATGTAATAAAAAAAATTGTAAGAATTTAAAAAGAATTTAGTTGTTACATAAAATTAGTTAGTACATAGTTTTTAATTTTAATTTGATGGGGTATAAATATGTATATATGTAGATCTCGCTGTGATATTGTCTTCTATTGCTATCATTTTCAAATAATTCAAGAAACTACTCATTCCAATTCTTTGACTTTTTATTTCCACTGTCAGATTTTTAGAAAATGGGCTGTTTAATTCACCAGAAAGCAATAGAAATTCAGTAAATTATTACATCTATTTCTTGTAAAGCTATGTAAAGATCTACAAAGAACTTGATTGAAAAAAGGCAAGAAGGAGATTCATATTAAATAATTTGGTGTTTATTTGAGATGAATAAATGGTCAGTTATGTGATTAACAGTACTCAGTTTTTTAATTCCACTTGTCTTGATTATAATTTTAGCAGAAAAGTGCATACAAATTTATGATTAAGCAATTATTAATACTTTAAAAGAAAATTTTGAACTATGTAAAATATTTGTCATTATTTATAGAATAGGAGTGTGAAATAATTAATTTCATAATAAAGGGATGGGCAATACCATTGATGCAATATAATTGGAATGATCATAAAATTTTCTGTATACTTTTGTGATAAAAAAAATCTTATATTTCTATATTTAATATTTTTTTTATTATAAACTATGTTTTATCTTTAGAATTTGATTATTGCACATAGATACCACCATGAGGTCATAATGGAAAGCAAATTTCTAAAAATATTTATTTTGTTTCCCTTAATATTTTTTATGTTATTCTTTTAACATAATGAGTTTAAAAATAGTAAATATGTTTTAAGTCTCAGTGATTTTGAAATAAATATAAAATTGAATGTATAAGTTCTATGTTATAAAAAACTAATCCAGCAAATTAGTTTAAAGTTTTGATTTAAAAATTTTCATCTACAAAATTAATTATTGTATCCCAATAATTGTCATGTTATTATGATCATTTATCATTTGCTGGTGTTATTTTGAAATGTTTATTTATTTTTCAAGCTAAAATAATTAATTTATTTAGTAAGATATTTATTTATAGTACATACTAAAAAACCATTCTTTAAATAATAAATTGATTTGGTAAAAAAAATAATAATTAACTGTAAACTTAATTCCTATGTCTTATGATTTTTAAAAAGGAATTGCTTGTTTTCTTATCATGGTATAGTGGGATTATTCTTGATAAAATTGTTACAAAGTTGTCTTTTGTTTAATTTCATAATTCGGTTTTTGATAGCTTGTTTTAGTGTTAGCTTTCTTATTTGAAATTTCAAGTATTAAATTTTGGATTTCCTATCTAAAAACAGGGTAGTAAAATCATTTAAAAGGACATTTAACTTGTTGGGTGAAATTTAAGCTGTACTATTATTTACTGAACAAATTCTGAATTATTTGTGTGGATTGTTTTCTCAAACATTAAAAAATTAAGTTTTGTGTACAAATGTATCATAGTTTTTTTTTTTTTTTTTTATTGTATAATTCTTGTATGAAAGCTGCATTTTTATTATAGAATGAAAATGGACTGACAGCATTCCATGTTGCTTGTAAGAATAATTGTAAGGAAACTGCCGAATTATTATTCAATACAGGAAAATTTGATGTTAATCTCAAAGTAAGTCATTTTGATTTTAGTAGGGAAAATATGATTTTAACCAGGGGTTGATTTTTATAAATATAGGTTATTGAAACTCTTCAATTCCCAAATCATCTAATGATTGATAAATAAATTGTTGAAAGTAAAAAAGAAATAAACCATGCTGGCTTATTTAATCTATTCCCCTTTTGAGGTACAGTAGAACACTTTTTAAAATATAAATATGTGAGCTAAAAGTACTAATTCAATTGTGAAAAATCTATGGACTCTTAATTCATTTTTATTTTTGAAAAAGCAGTTTTTGCAAGGTTGCAAAGCTCTCATTATCTAGTTCACTGTGATATTTTTTTTTTAATCTCTTATTCTGTAACATTAAAAAGGCTGCAGGTTTTTTTCCCCTGAACTCGTAAAATATTTCCATATACAGTAGAATGTCATTTATCTGAAGGTTTATTATTCGGACAGTACCAACTACATTTACTGTATATGAATACGTTTTCGAACAGTGCAATGCTCAACAGTTATTTCGCATGAGGCCGAAAGTGACGGGAAAACCCAAGGTCAGGGATATTTGGAGAATTTCAGTTGTGTGATTTGTTAAACATCTGCATGGAATATTAAGTCAGTTTGTTTCCATGTGATGGGATGTATAGGTTCTCTTTTGTTGAGTTGTGAATAGCTATGAGATTGTGACTTCCTTTCAAAAAGAATTCAACCCTGTCGACGATGAAAGGGATGAAGATGAGGACAACAACAACCAAAGTAGCGAGGGTCTATCAAATGCTGACACGTTTTCTGCATTAGAGGCAGCTATGGAGTGGTATGAACAACAATCGGAGCTCTGTCCTACTCAACTACTGCTGCTCAAGAGAATCAGATACCTTCTCCAGTGAAAAAACAAAGTTATACAATGGTACAGCGAAAAATAAGTGACTATTTTCTACAATAAAGGTGAAATTGCAACATTTTGCACCTATTTTGGTTTTTCTTGAAGCACATTTCCCACTTATGATGATTTTCAATTTTAATATAGTGTCTCTCCGGTTTTATATACTGCATGGATCACATTCGGTTTTTGATTATCCGATCTGTGTCCAGTCCCAAATTATTCGAATAAACGATGTTCTGTAATTACTAAAGTGAACAAAACTCTTTTGTAGCATTTTGTCATAAGTGGGGGGAAAATGAATAGATTTCATATCTTCATCTATTTCGACAGTTAAAAAACAGTGTTATATTGGACTTATTCTTCCTATAATCCTTTCGAATTGAAAGCAAGTATATTCACCACTATATTAATCACAACATTACCTTAAGTTTTTCCATTTATTAAAATTTAAAAGCTTGTTATATATCATCCACACCAGAATACCAAAGGTATGCTTTATATAAAGATCTTATATGCTTTATATAATATCAATTCCTTTTAAAATCTGGCCCTGAATTTTAATTCATTTTAAAATCAGACCCTGAATTTTGCTAAGATCCATCTGCAAAATGAAATTTCTAAAAATACTAATATTTTTTAAGAGGAATATCAATTTTGAGACAATTGAGGATTTATCATCTGTGCAAGTTATCTTAAGTAATTTTATA
Source organism: Trichonephila clavipes (assembly GCA_019973935.1). Taxonomy (NCBI): domain Eukaryota; kingdom Metazoa; phylum Arthropoda; class Arachnida; order Araneae; family Nephilidae; genus Trichonephila; species Trichonephila clavipes. The sequence goes on along the minus strand of BMAU01000722.1, from coordinate 797,478 downwards.
TTTCTCTTATATGCAATATTTTGCTTAATGCTTATATTTTCCAATTTCACATTCTTAGATTTCTTGAAAGGTGCCCTTTTATCAATTTTACTGGTTTATGATATTATTTATGCAAATTATAATGTATAAAGTGAGTGTTAAATTCCAGGACTGTGTGTAGAAGGAATATGTAGGAATAGAGGACAATTTGCACTGGTGGACGAATGCAATGTTAAGCTAAGTCTTTGCTGCTTGTCCAATATAAAACATAACTAATCCATAGGCATAGAGATTATGCTCTAATCTGTCATAGTACAAAAGACCAAAACCAAAAATAGGTAAAACAGTGCTCGCAAAATTTGAACTCTCTTCACGTCCGACTGTTTGTGAAAATTTTAAAAGGTCACCCCGACCCTCTCTTCACTCGATCATTCAATCAAATGTAGCTCTGTAACTTTTAAATTATAACTTAATTGTGGATAAATTTTGATTATTTAAAGGATTGATATGGAGAAAGAAACTTAAGAGGATTATTATAACTTAAATCTTTTAATTTTGTAAGCTTTGTATCAATAAATTTTGTGCTCAATTAGTGCATCTATTGACAGAAGAACATAAAGGGAAACATTTTTTCAACATTACTGAAAGGGAGGAAATGAGTTTGAAAGCAAAATTATGTTCGGAAATGAGACTTGGATTTCTGCCTTGAAATAAAATGCAGCTCCTTTGAGCGAAAACATACCACAGGCCTAAATCGAAGTGTTCTTCTGTCCCACCTGCAGGAAAGATGATGCTGACACTGTTTTTTTTTTTGTCACCAAACCTATCCATTTGCTTTGTACTCTGCATGAGTTAATACCAAATAGTGCTAGGATTATTGCATCTTAGTGAGAATTAGCAAAACAATGCAAAGTCCCATGCAGTAAAACAAATATGTTAACATCTGAAAGATGAAATGTGAAATCACCCTCTTTATAGCTCAGAACTGTCGCCTTATAACTTACATGTTTTGATCCCAAAAGGAACTTGCAAAAGGATGATACCATCCAGATAATGAGTTAAAAGAGCTCCAGTCTAAGAATAGCTTGCAGAAAGCATCGAATAACTATTGCTACTCCTTAATAACAGAGGTAATTATGTTGGAAAGTAAATTTTGTATGGAATTTCAGGATACAAGTAAAAATTTTGTAAAACATTGATCATCTTTTATTTTCCCAAGCAGTACAGTTATCCTTTTTTGGCCCTCTTATACAGACAACAAAATGTACTTACGTTAAATTTATATAAATTTTAAATAAGATTAATATTATTTTAACTAATTAATTGCAAGCAAAACTAAATTGTTGAGACAAATCTGGTCTTTAAAATTTTAATTTATTCAAAAGCTGAATTTATCTGGCAGCATCATGTAACCATTTCCAAGTTTTTTACTTTTCTTAATTTCTCTTCATAATTAACATGTTCTTTCATGAATGCATAAATTTTATGATATGGGTTTGTCGTTAATTCATTGCTTTTTAACTTGTGTATTATTTGCAAAAAATAGGATTATGAAATGCATGTGCTTATTTCAATTTATTAACAATTTAGTTATTCTCTTTTATTTATTTAGGATGATGGAGGATGGACTCCTTTGGTATGGGCTTGTGAACATAATTATGTTGGTTTAATTCAGTGGCTTCTAAACCTTGATGCTGATCCCAATGTGCGAGATAATGTATGAAAAATTTCACTCCATTTTTTCAAAGTAATACATACTTTAAAAAAAAGCATCTATGTTTTTGGAAAATTTTTAATTATGTGTAATTCTTCATTGAGTGTTTTTTGCTTGTGATAGATTTATAGTTGTGCTAATTCACATAGTTTAACTCATAAATCAAGAACACTTCTCTCCCTCCCCCCACCCCTACTGTCAGTGCAATTTACTTATTGTTTCAGGAAGAAAATACAGCTTTGCATTGGGCTGCATGCTCTGGAAATAATGATATACTTGAAATGCTATTGGATAATGGAGGCAATCTTGGTTTTGTAAATCAAAGAGGTGATTCTGCCCTGTAAGTTTTGATTTATTATTAACTTATTTATTTATCTTTTCACCTAAGTATTTTTTAAACAAACTAATTACTAAAATATTGATTTTATATTTAAAAAATTATTTAATAAAAAATTTCATTCAAATCTGTGTGCTTATTTTAAAAGAATTCCAGATAATTTTTTATTCTCTTGATTTTCTGTGTGCACTACATTAAAAGTTATTCATAAATATACTGGAATTAAAAGGGCAGATATGTGTTCTTGAGTGTTTTATAGTGTTAATTAGTTAAATTGTTCCTCATAAATGGGCCCTAACTTTTAAAAATATGTTTTTACAAATTTAAGTTGTAATTATTTTTGTGACAAAAAAAATACGTATTTTATCATTATTAATAATTTTATGAAATTTTTCTTTTTCAGACATATTGCTGCCCGCAAAGATAACTATATTTGTGTGAAGTGAGAATCTAATCACTTTTTTTTACTCTTTGCATGTTTGTTTTGTCTTTCTGTTTTCAAACTTGTTTCAGGGTTGTGTGCATGTGTGATTATTATTTAAATTACAAACAGAAAGTATTGCCTTTTTTTATAGTACTTTAATGTATCACTTTTATGAAATGTTTAACAGCATTTATGTTTTTTTAATCTATAATTATTAAATATCAAAGGTACTTGTTAGGGAGAGAGTAGTGGCCGCTGTAGCCGAGTGGTATAGGCATCGGATCGTGGCTGGCTTTGTCACGAGTTCGAGCCCAGTACCACTAAAGACCCGTCGTGTAGGGCAGCGATGCACGCTAAATCTGTCGAGAGCTGAAACGTCCTCCCGTTGGTGTGGTGTGGTAGTTAGGAGAGGGGGTGCCAGCTCAGGTGTCGTCCACGTCACTTGACCATGGTTCAAAATTACGTGGTCTGTCGCCAAAAGCCCTCGTGTAGCTGAACAGTGCGACGTTAATCTTCACTCACTCACTCACTAGGGAGAGAGTATCTAGTTACATTCATTTTTAATTTATCTATCTTTGTGTTAAATTTGTTTTAATTCTTAGATTTTTTTTAACTTCAAACAAAAAAATTACTTGCACATTTTTTTTATTTACTAAATACTTAATTATAAATTAAATAAAGTATATTATACATAGTTTTCACGTTTGGCATATTTTTCTGGCTTCTCTCACATTACTAAATTTATTTAAAAAAATTCCCTATGTACTTTCTAGATACAATAGTCGATTTTTTTAGTTATGTAGATGATTCTCTGAAGTTTTATTTTTGAAGTGTTAATTTTCATATTACCTTTTTAGATTGCTTTTGGAAAGAGGGGCTTTATTAGACTGTGGGAATAAAGACAATGAAACACCTCTAATGGTATATATATATGTATCTATAAGTGATTATATATTTGAGTTTACATTCTTAATCAATTTGTTTTGTATTCCAAAAAATTAATATCTTATTCAACAAAACTTAAATTGATAAAAAAAAAACTTATTTCAATTATTTTTCTAATTTTAATTAATTTATGAGGGGTACTTGAAAACATTTCTTATGAAGTTTATAAAATTCCTACCTTTTACATGTTATTTGAAATGATATTTTTAAATCTTATTTTGAAAATGTGTAAAATAAAATTAATTTTTTCAACATAAATATTATTTGCAAGAAGTGAATGTCAAACATCATCAGAAAATTATTTTTTTTTTAGTTTATATCTCCTAAAAAATTTTTTTCCTTTAGTGTTGCGACAAGGATTCCAGATCTCGTAGAATTTTAAATAAACATCTACTGACTTCATCAAAACCAGAGTATAATTCTTTGCAACAACATGTTGTGATTAGGTATGTTTCTTAACTTAAATCTTTTTTAAATATTTTACAAATAAAAAGTTATGATTTATTTAAATAAAAAAGGTTATGAAAATTTTATGCATTAACTATCGGAAGTAATCAATCATTAAGGATAGAAATAATGATCCAACATTTTGTTTAGTTTGGAAAAAATGTGTAAATTTATTTTATGTCTTTATGAAGAAATAAGTGTTTTTTTTTACTTCTAATTAAGAAAGGAATTTTAATTAAAATACTTAAGTATAAAAAATCAACTGATTTATAAAATTAATCTTGTTTTATGATTTTGATAAGAAATGTTTGTTTCCAACAGGAATTGCATCTTTTAAAAATTTTTAGTTCATTATTCATGTAAAGATTTTTAGCCTTATTTAGGAGTTTTCTCATTGAGGTCCAATTGTTCTCAAATATTAATACATATACTTCTCATGTTGTTGTGGAAAGTTTAGATTCTCTTATCCAGTCAGAGGGGTATTGGGCTTGAAAGACAGTTTGTAGGGAAGGAGATAATGCCGATTTAATAAGTTGACTAGTGACAAATAGATGCCTGAGATTCTACCTTATCTAGAAGCATCTTGGTTGACTATTTAATAAGATAATTCTAGAGATTCCTAGTATATATTTCCAAATTTATTTGAAAAGATGCATTCAAGCAAAATTGAGTGTCAGAATTTTAACAGCAACCTGCATTGCAGTTGCTGTGTTCTATTTTTGTATGATCTTAGAGCATTCATACATGCATACTAATTGATTTCTGTAAGAGAAAATCAGTTGAATAAGTTTCGATTGATTACGAAAGAGCCTGCTTTTTGATCGCACCGACCTTTCCTGCATTTGAAAGCTGATCAACCATGTAGCATTATAAAAATATGCTGAAAAGCTTTTTCACATCTTTACTCGTCTTGGCATTGACATTCATTCCTACATGATTCTACTTTTCACTGTGTTTAAATATTGCAGAATCATGTGATTTTGTTTATATAATCTACTTTAAAGGTAAGTAAAAACCAATTACTCAGTGATAAATTATGGTTTCAACTTAAAACTACAAAAAGCTTCTTTTTTTTTTAGAGTGAGGGATCTGTAATATTAATTTTGATTAAGGTTGTATTCCTTCTTTAATTAGTTTGTTTTGATTAATTAACACTTATAAGAATGCACAAAAATATTTTTTAATTAAATTTTGTGTCTTCCCCTTCCCCCTCCCATATTTGTGCAGGAATCTTTTAATAAATTAAAACGCTCAGAAATTAAAGCTTGCACATCACAATTTCATTTCCGTGATCCAATGTTATCATCTGTGTAGTATATAATGATTACATTTGCTAATTAAAAACTTCTGCATATAAAGATGATGTATAAAAATATTTTTTAATTTATCAGTTTCTGTACTAAATTTAAAATAATTCCTTGTTTATTTGTATAAACAAATTCATAACTATCTACATGAGGGAATTTGCCGAGTAATTTATATAAGATTAGCTATATGTTGTATTATTTTCGCACATGTCACATTTTGGTAAGGGATATTTCTCTCTTTAGGGATATTTCACGAGGTACTGAAAAATATCCAATCCAAGCTGTGAATGAAGTAGACCAAGAAGAATTTATAATGGATTTTCGATACATTACTGCTAATTGTTTTGCTTCTAATATTAATGTTACAACAACAGTTGATAGCATGCAAGTGAGTGAAGTCTGTTTTTTTATATTAATACTATTGTTGGCGCATGCACGCCAATGTCATGCGCACAAATGCAAATATTCTTCCTTGGCGTGCTGTGCCGGCAGATGAGAGCTTTCTGTGGAACAAGATAGACGAAAAAATTTCTCTTTAATACTCAGACGTGAGCATTAATATAGGACTATAAGACTTGAAGCTCACAATAAAAAAATAATTAAAATTTGCTGCACTTGTAAATAGCATATATATGTTGTGTGATATATGTTGTGTGGTTGAATAAAGTAAAAAAGAAATAAGCCTGGCTGGTCCGTCGATGAAAAAAAAAAAAACTAAAAATAAACAGCTGATTTTACTCAACACACACACACAGTAAACACACGCAGTGGACTGTAATATTTTTAATCTCTCTCTCTACTCCGTACACAACCTCTCGGAGTGATTGTTACACATACACTGACGTTTTTCTTTACAAGCCGCTAGAGGACGCTGTTCATTAACAGAACTAACATACCGCCCCACATTGCACTGGTTTAACCATGCAATCATTGTTACTAAATTAACATTCATATTGGTTACATTTAGAACACTTTACACACATTCAACACTTGACAATTCTCAAGAAATACAATTACATAAATCATTATATAAATTCAAGATTTCACAAATAACAATATTTTTTTTATATATACAAATACAAAATCACTACTAACAATGAGTAAATTTACACACCACCAATGGTACGCTAAATGAAAAATTCAAATTATATTTAAGGATCTTCCATTGGTAAAACACAAATTTTTGATATGGCTCTTTTACATGTACTATACTGAGTTTTAATTTTCACTACACGCACTTTTTTATCTTCGCCATAATACGATTCTACCTAATGCCCATTTATATGTTGGTAAATTTTCTTCAATTATTAAAACCAAGTCTCCAATTTTAACGTTATTCTTCTCAAACATCCATTTTCCTCTCTGTTGTAATTGATTCAAGTAATTACGACTCCAAAATTTCCACATTAATTGAACTATCTTAGTTATTTTTTGCCACTTTTTGAGATTACTCTCTTTACATTTTGTCAAATTAGGCTCTTCTAGCGAATTTAAAGACCTATTAATTAAAAAATGAGCTGGTGTTAGCACTTGGAAATCATCATCATTGTTTGATAGGGGGCAAAGCGGTCGAGAATTTAAAATTCCCTCAATTTGTACAGTGACCGTAAGTAGTTCCTCGTACGTTAAATTAATTCCATTCACAACTCTTTTAAGTGATATTTACATGACTTTATGGCCGCTTCCCAAAGACCTCCAAAATTGGGCGTCCTCGCAGGAATAAATTTCCACTCTATTCCTTCTGCTGCTAAGTAATTAGCTAATTTTTCGTCTGGTTTTCTGACTATTTCAAGGAGTTTTTTAATTTCATTGCTAGCTCCGACGAAATTTTTACCATTGTCCGAAAACAGTTTTGCACATTTGCCTCTTCGAGCCATAAACCTTTTCAATGGCAATGAATGCTTGCGATGTTAAATCTGATACTAACTCAATATGTACCGCTTTAAACACAAAACACACAAAAATACAAATATACACTTTAAACAAATTTCCTTTACGTTGTCCTTTATTTTTAATGAAAAAAGGACCAGAGAAATCTACTCCTGAACAATTAAATGGATAATCAGTAATAAGTCTCTCTTTTGGCAAATTACCCATAATTTGAGTTGACACAATTGGTTTCGCTTTAAAACATACAATACATTTATATACAATTTTTCTGCACATTGACCTACCATTCAACGGCCAAAATTTTTCCCGAATATGATTCAGTAAAGATATAGTTGCCACATGTAAATATTTCTTATGAAAATATTCTATTATTATTAAAGTTAATCTATTATTTTTTGGTAAAATTATCTGGTGCTTTTTATCGAAACTTAACTCTAAGTTACACAATCATCCTCCTACTCTTAAGACACTGTTGTCATCTTAAAAGGGATTCAATGTCTTTAACTTTCTGTTTGGTAGCACACTTCCCTTACTTTTAAGATGGTTAATATCACTGGAAAATTCTTGCTCTTGCACCTTTTTTACCAGATATGTTTCAGCTTTCTCAAATTCTTTTGTTGTGAGTGGACCAGCCGCTTTATTTATTCCCTTTAAATTTTCCACGAACCTGAAAATAAAACTTAATACACGTAAAATAGCTATATAATTATTGCTTAGATTAAGAAGGCTGTTTAAAAAATCATTAACATGAATATTAAGCACCGATTGAAAGTTTTCAATTTGTTCATTAACACAGTTTTTCAGTTCTGAATTATATTCATCTAGCTTCTCTCTACAGTTTATAGTTTGATTTGGATAGTCATCACCTGAAAGAAATGTTGGTCCATTAAACCATAAGTTTTGTTGCAAAAGTTTCTCAGGATCGACTCCTCGGGAGACTAAGTCTGCGGGATTTTGATCAGATGGTACGTGTCTCCATAACTGATTAGGATAGAGTTCTTGTATCTTGGCAACCCTATTTTGAACAAAGGTCTTTAAGTCCATCGGTTCCTTTTGAAGCCACGCCAAGACGATCATCGAATCCGACCAAAGATATACTTCAGCAGTTTCTAGTTGTAAAGCAGCTACAACTCTTTTCACCAATTTTGCCAATAGCACTGCAGCACACAATTCAAGTCTGGGAATTGTCAGGCTTTTAATAGGTGCTACTCTCGATTTGCTTGTGATTAACCGAACTAAAGTTTCACTCTTCAAATTTTTAGATTTGCAGTAAACTGCTGCACCGTAGCACCGCTCTGAGGCATCAGCAAAGCCATGGATCTCAATAACTTCTGGAAAAGCGACAAGAATACGCCTTGGTATCTCTATATTGTTGATATTCTCTAAGGATACTAGGAATTGTTGCCATTCTCGATATTCTTCAGCTGGCAGAAGGTCATTCCATTCCAATTTGCTTCTCCACAAACGCTGGAGGAAAATCTTTGCTTTGGAAATTACTGGTGCCATCAGTCCAACAGGATCAAAGATCTTGGCAATAGTAGACAAGGCGTCTCTTTTAGTATAAGAACTGTCCAAACAGACTTTCACTTTAATCAAAAGGCAATCTAGGTTCGGTTTCCACGACACTCTAATGTTTTCGTCTCTGTTAAAGTTGCAAAATTGTAATTCTGTTCGGGATCCGTGACAATTTCTCGTGATTGGTGCAAAGTTTATGCAACTCCATTCCAGCACTTTTCAAAATTCCTTTTAATTGTTGTCTGAGAACAATTGCCTCCTCTCTAACGTTGCAGCACCACAAAGGACATCGTCCATATACAAGTTGTTCCGTAAAACGGAAGCTGCTATAGGGAAGTTAGCCTCTTCATCCATCGACAATTGGGTTAAAGTTCTCTGTGCTAAGTAGGGAGCACTTACAGTGCCATAGGTAACAGTCGAAAGTTCGTAAATTTTGGGTGATTCATGTTCACTTTCACACCAAACGATTCTCTGCAGATTACGCTGTTTAGGGTTAATTAATATAGTTCGATACATCATTTTAATGTCTGCTGTAAATGCATACGTGTAAGTTCTGAACCTGAGCATTTGCGCATATAAGTCCTCTTGTATCACTCCTCCATTATATTGAATGTCATTTAAAGATATTCCATTATCACAGTTAACGAAGAACAGTTAAAGACAACTCTAAGTTTTGTGGTGGACTTTTCTGGATGATAAATTCCATGATGGGTAGCGTAGTATGCGATTTTTGGTTCAGTTTCATTAGTCACTTCCTTCATGTGACCCAGTCTTTCATAATCTCTTAAAAATTCACGATATAAATTTAAATAATTATCATATCTCTAGCTAAGCGATTCCACAGCGATCCAAGTCATTTGAGGGCTATGTCTTTCGAATTACCCAAACACGAGGGTTCCTTTTTTAAGGGCATAGATACTACATATTTACCTTCTTTAGTTCTAAAATGAGTATTCGCGTAATGTTCCTCACAAATTAGCCTTTCTTTATTTATAACTATTGGTTCCTCTATCTCCTCTAATTTCCAAAATTTTTCTAAATTTTTATTCAAATCCTCATCACGAATCAAACCGCAGTGAACCTTAGTTTCATTTATTGAATCTAAATTACCCGTTACTATATAACCAAATACGCTGTTGACTAACAGTAATTGCGAATCTTTTATTTTAATTCGTTCTGGTTTCAATAACTCATAAAATATATTTGCACCTAATAATAAATCAATTTTGCCGGAACATTAAATTTAGAATCCGCTAATTCCACAAAATTATAAAAATCAGAATTTATTTCTAACGCTTTCTGCGGAATAAAATCAGTGATTTTTTTAACTACGAGCATATCCAATTCCCTTTCGAAAGATTTATTTTGATTAGAAATCGCCACTTTAACACACCCATTTACAACCATAGAAGCATCATTTAAACACGAGATTAATGTATTTATTCTTTCGGTCTTAAGTCGTAATTTATTCGCGCACTCATTTGAAATTAGACAAGTTTCACTTCCCGAGTATAACAAGGCTCTAAATGTCTGCCATTCTGAATATTTATCTTTCACTAGAATTAAAGCAGTACTCAAAAGGCATTTGTTTTTAAAACACGCCGTTGCCACGACCTGTGTTTCGTCTTCTTTCGGAACGAAAGATTCAGCATTTACACTCAAGGCAAATCGGGGTTCCTGGTTAACCTCTGTCATCATCTCAAGGGGGAAGAAGGAATTCCCTTTCCTTTCTCTGGGGTAATGTAATAGTTTGTTATGCGGTTTCGAGCAGAAACAATTTTTTGATCTACATCTACTAACGCTGCATTGAGGTGAAAAACATTTAAAACAAAGTCTATTATTTTTAACAAATTCTACTCTTTCGTTTACAGAAAACATTTTAAATTGTGGGCAAAATTGTAAGGCATGGACATTTTTACACAATACACATTTATCATTTTTTAACTCGGAAAAAAATACATTCGATGCATCTCGCAGTATTTTAGCATTAAATTTGTTTTGTTTATTATAATTAAAACGCTTGGAATTTTCACAAAAGGGCTTAGAAAATATCTCATTCTTAATTTTGCCTTTCGATGACAAATATATATCGCACTCACGCCCTAACTCTTGTGGTTTAAAATATTTCTCTCCCTGTTTTATACTCATGTGAGACAATAATTCTCTGTCGAGTGTGTTCATTATTTTATCCGATACAATTAACTCACACAATGATTTAAAATCATTCACATTGCGCAGCTGACAATAATACTCAAATGTTGCGCATAATCGTGATGCAAATTGCACATAACTCTCTGAACTTAATTTTTTGCGCTTTCTGAAATCTATTATAGCATTCTTGTGGTGTGGGAGAAAATTCTTTTAATACTAAATCTTTAAGCTTACTATAATTATTTAACTCTTCTTCGAAACATGAACAAGTAAATTATTAACTCTTTCACCTAGAATATTTAAAAGAATTTTGCCTTTAAATTGTTCGGGAACCTCTTTTATTTTGAATGCTTTTTCGAGCGACTGGAAAATAAATTATATGATTCCACTCTTGAAGGTACGGGTATTGTTAAAGTTTTCACGGACTTTAACAAAGTCTCAACATTACAATTGGCGGCAGTTTCAAAAACGCCGGATTTCGAATATCGGGATTTTGAGGTAAATTCTTCTAGATATTTGCAAGCTCTAATTGTTTTTGCAATTGCGCTAATTTAATTCGTTCAAATTCTAATTTAGTTTCACTATCCAATCTCTTATTTTTAATTTCCGCCAAAGCATAATCGATTGCAGATTGAACTAACTCTTTATCATTTTTGTAAACGTCACTATTTACAATTAAGTTTTTTAAGCCAGCGATTTTTGCTCCTTCTGGTACAGTTAAATTTAACTCTTCCGCAACGATTTTTAACTTGTCTTTTCCTAATTTATTTAAAGACATATTTATGAAGTAAGGACACTAATAGAAGGATCAATTAATTGCACCTACCTCCTCAGATCGCTGTTTCACGCTGCTCGCTAAAGTTTCTCAATCGTTCTCTATTCACACTTTGGCAATCACTTATATATTTTTTTTTCACTGTGAATTTTGATAATCCACGGTTTCACAAATTCACATATCCATAAGGTCGTTTTCCTCCAGTGAGGCTGACCATGTTTTTACTCAACACACACACACAGTAAACACACGCAGTGGACTGTAATATTTTTAATCTCTCTCTCTACTCCGTACACAACCTCTCGGAGTGATTGTTACACATACACTGACGTTTTTCTTTACAAGCCGCTAGATGGCGCTGTTCATTAACAGAACTAACAACAGCTATTAATAAATATTTTTATATGTATTTCAATAATTATTTTCATTCATTTAATACAAAAGGGCATTTAAACTGTCTTAAATTATTTAAAACAAAATTATTCTTTATTTTTACATTTTATTGTTAGAAATAAATTACCATGTTTGAGTCATTTTCTTTTTGATGCATCAAATATTAGAGGAGAAAAAACATTTTTACACAAATTATTTTATACTAAATTTTTAATTTTATTTATTAAGAAAAGTGTGTTTGTTGTTGTAGCAAGCAATAGTTACTTATAAATTATATTTTAAAATTTTTGTATTCTATATTTCTGATTATATTCTGTAATAGATTTCATTTTCCATAAAAAGTTCATAAAAAATAACTAATTAATTCATGTACATTTTTCAAAAAAATGGTTCTGATTATACATATTGAGAAAATAATTTGTTAATACGAAATATGTATGAAAGATTGTTATTGATGGATTATTACTGTATTTACTGGAATCCAAGCCGTACTTTTTTTCCCAATATTAATGCTACTGAAAATTGGGTGCAGCTTAGAATCGAAGGGGAAAAAATTCTTTGGATGGGTCAATTACAGCAATTACAGTTCATGTATGTATTTAAAGGCTTATAATGGTAAAATAATTAATTATTCACTTCTTAGTTCTCATTTCAAATTTATTTTAATTTCATGAAATTGGATATCAATAAACCATTCAACACAATTTTTCATTTTTCACAAAATCTTGTTGAGAATTTGAGGTGCAGCTTACAATCGATGGTGTCTTAGATTTGAATAAATACAGTATTTCTTTACATGTTAATTATTATGAGTATTACAAAATAATTTATCTAAGAAGCAATATACAGAAACATATTGCAAACTAGTCCAAAAGAATTTAATTATTTGAATATTTAATTCATTTATCCTTTCCTATGGATATTTTGTTACTTCTATGGAATAATAATTAAATTACTCTATATATCAGTATCTTTGTAAACTTTTACAAAGAACTCAATAAATTGATTTCAAAAATTATAGGAAAAAATATATCAATATGTGTTGTACTTTCTTTCAGTTAATTTTAAATTACAGCATTGCAACATAAAGGAGAAATTAACTAATATTGTTAAAATTGTGACAACATTGCTAAATATGTAGTTAAAACTCATTTTCAAATATAAGTTATTAAATTTATATACTTACATAAGCAGTCATTAATGACCTATAAAAAAGAGAGAATTAATTTTTGGACTAGGATTTGATATTGTTGGTAATTTGCAGGAAGCAGACAGCACAAAATAGTATAATTATTTTATAACGTGTTATAATGTCAAAACTGTAGATTTAACCCATTCAAGACCATGATCATGCATTTTTCCCTTCAGGGCCCATGATATCATATGTGAGATTGCGCTGTCCCCTTTCTGATGCCTGTGGTCACACTGGTGTGATATGGACTTGGAACATTTTTATTTTAATTTTTAATCAGAACTGGATCGCAATTGAAATCTTGTTTCTTTTCAAATAATGTTTTACAGAACTATGACCATCAATATGTGTCTTTGATTTCATTTTTAATTTGATCTGAAATATTCATTAATATAAACAACTGCATGTGTTAAGTTCTTCAAGAGAATTGAGCATTTGAAGGTTCATGATTTAATGTACGCTTGGTTTCTCTATTTATATTTTGAGAGGGGGGATTTATTACTTGTTTATGTGAGAGTAGATTCATCATTCAGGCTTTGGTAGATTGCATTTTGTATGTTTTGGATCTGTTTTTTTATTTCAATCACCATGTCAGCAAGAATGAAAATTGAGATTTCTTTCTGAATTGATGACCTGATCAAATAGTGAAATAGATGAAAATAATTTTTTGAATGTAAGCTGTGGAAAATCTTGGCTATTTAAATGATTGATTACGTTGATAATAAGGCAGACAATTTAGGAGTGAGAGTTCCGAACAATGTTTTAAAATATAACATAAGCTTCAAAATTTTTAAATATTATTTAGTAAGTTTCTTTCATTTATCTTATACTTTCTTTTACTTTATGCAAGTGTATGAAATTTGTGTCATTTTCTAAAATTATATTACAGTTGAACCTGTTTTTGTGTGGTTAAAAACCGCACAAAAAAATATTCGAAAGTTTCATTCATTCCTACATATAACAAGCAAATTCCTTGAAATACTGCAGAAATTAACAAATAAGCAAAGAGTTATCAAAGTAGGAAATCAATGCATTGTTAGACATGTACAAAAGCAACTCTTCTGATTTTGTTTGATTTCAGATTGATTAATAATTCCACAAAAAATCAATTTGGAGACGAAATTCCTATTACAAATGTTTTAGTTAGTACTTAATAGAGAAAAGAAAACCATAGTAGCACAAAATGAATAGAAGACTTGCAGTATAGATTTAAGCAGAAAAAAGTTCTATTGATAAAATGGTGTTGGTGAAACACTATCTAGCCAAGAGGGGAGAACAAACTATAATCTCTTTGTTAGTATATGACCTCCTTGACTGCAATGATTGCATGACACCATCTGTTCATACTGTTGCAATGCCATTAATTTATTCATGTACTTTCCCTGATCACGCTCGTGGCATCATAACTATGACGTAAGGATTGAAGTGATGTCATGCGCGCCGGTCAGGGATTGGTTCTTGATTACATCACAACATGTCAGATGTAAAATCAAGTGTATATATATGTAGCTCTTTCCTTGGAAACTAGGTTTTTTGTGTGTCTCTGTGCTGTGCTGTAAATAAAGATTTTTGTTCCAGTAACCGTCGCAAAGTATTATTTGCAGAACCTTGAGTAGTAACATTTGGCGTCCACGACAGGATGTGTTATTGGAAAGTAGATAAATAGAATTAGATATGGATCTTAAAGCACAAAAGGCACAGAGACGAGTACTTAGGACTGCATTTACCTTAAGCGCAAATAAGATAGAAAGTGAGCTAAAGAATGATGTAGTAGATTTACAGAAGATTTCGTTGCTGCAAGTGCAATTGAAAGACAAATATTTGAGATTAGAAGCGGCCCAAGAAGCAGTATCTGGAACTTTGCTACAATTAGAAGATAATGGAGAAGAATTCGAGACTGATTTCATTGATGCGGAAAGCTACCGTGAAAAATATTTAGAATATTACACTCGCATTGATAAGAAGTTGGGAGAGACTGTTATTTCTGAAGTTCCAGACACACCAAGAAAGTTTAAGCTACCGAAACTCGAACTGAGAAAATTCGGCGGAGACCCGAAGGAGTTCCTTTCGTTTTGGAGCCAGTTCCAAAAAATCCATGACGACGGGAGCATCCCAGATGAAGACAAGATGCAGTATCTTGTGGCTTCAGTTTAACCCAAATCGAAAGCAGAAAGACTCATTCTTAGTTTTCCGGCTACTGCAGCCAATTACCCGAAGGCAGTGGACCAATTGAAAGAGCGATTTGGAAGAGAAGATCTACTTGTCCAAATTTTGTTTGGGATCTTCTGACAATGGTTATGAAGAATGCTGTGTCCGGTAGAGCAAAAACGGACCTTTCAAGACTCTATGACGAGTTGGAGGGAAAGCTGAGAGCCCTGGAGAGCCTAGGACGAACGCAGGAAAGGTTTGGAGATTTCCTAGCCCCTCTGGTTGAGAGCTGCCTGCCCGAAGAAGTACTAATGACGTGGGAACGGAACAGAAATCACCACGAACTATCCAACAACACTGCCGGAAAGAACATTCGCTCCTTAGAGAATCTAATGACTTTTCTCCGTCAAGAAGTGCAGGGTGAAGAGATGGTTGTGTTATCAAGAACTGGATTTGCATCGAATAACGTTACCCGTAAATGTACCCTTCTAAACGAGATTAGTGGAGATCCGGCAACTGTGGCAGCCCTGGTAAAACAGATACATGGAAAACACATTATACCAAAAAAAAAAAAAAAAAAATTAAATATAGTAAATCCACTGACAATAAAGTTGCTTGTATTTTTTTTTGATAAACCCCATCCCAGCCATAAATGTTTTTTAGCAAAGAAAATGTCTTTAGATGAGAAGTTAAAAATATTGTCTAAAAAGGGAGCTTGTTATTCATGTTTAACTAAATCAAATTATATCAGTAGGCAGTGTGACTTAAAATCTAAACTGAAGTGCAATTTCTGCTCTTTATCTCATTATAATATTATGTGTAGTAAAAACTTGATAAACATTTAAGTGTTAAAAATTCTCCTTCCACTATTACTCTTTCTAATCAATGTAGCAGAGATCGAACGGTTTATTTGCAGACTCTCTGTGTAATTGCGCGAGGTCGAGAAAGGCGCATAAGGATTCTTTTAGATTCAGCTAGTCAGTATTCTCACGTGAGTGAAAGATTAATTGCGCACTTGGGATTAATACCGCATAGATATGAAAACATAATTCACTCCCTGTTTGAAGGAATGCAAACGAAGCCTAAGAAACATGGAGTTTATTCTATCGAGCTGACGGCTTTGAATGGAGATTACTCTTGTTGTTTAGAAGTTCTCTCAGAGGAAAAGATATGCGACAGTGTCCCGAAAATAACAGATGAGCAAATTCTAAATAATTTAAGAGAACTGAACATAGAGTTTTCAGATTCATTTAGCGAAGATTTAGAAATTGATTTGTTAGTGGGTTCGAATGTGTTAGGTCGCATTTTAATGAAGAAATGTTGTGAGTTAGATTCCGGTTTAAGTTTGGTCGAGACTAAACTCGGAAATACAGTTATAGGAATGCAGGATGATGTATGCCATATTGATAGAAATGTTATGACAACACTTTCAATGTATGTAAGAAATTTTAAATTAACTGATCTCTGGAGTCTCGAAAGTTTAGGCATTTCTAATCCAACACTAGAGGAAAACAAACAAAATTCTTATGAAGACACTTTAAATGATTTTCAGCAGAAGCTAGCGATTCTTCCTAATGGAAGGTATGAGTTACAGCTTCCGTGGAAACATGATCCAGTTAATTTACCTGATAATAAAGGTTTAACTTGGGCTAGACATGAGAAAGTTATCAAAAGGGCTGAAAGTAATGGCTTTCTCAGAGAGTATCAAAAAGTTTTTGAGGATTGGGAAAATTTGGAGATTATTGAAATTGTACCGGAAGAGTAGTGAAGCGGTGAAATGTCATTATTTGGCGCATAGGCCTGTAATAAAACTACAAAGTGAAACCACAAAGTACCGTCCCTGTTTTGACGGGTCGGCTTGTGAAAATGGTAAACCTTCATTAAACCAATGCTTATATAAAGGCACAAATCTTTTAGAAGTAATACCCGATATTTTAGATAGGTTTAGACTCTACCCTATAGGATTAAGTGCAGATATAGAGAAAGCGTTTTTAATGTTATCAGTTCATCCAAAAGATAGAGACTATCTTCGATTCTTTTATCCTAGTAAAGAAGAATTAGTGTATAGGCATTGTCGAATTGTTTTTGGTTTAAATTCTTCCCCTTTCCTATTAAACGCATCCATAAAACATCTATTAGATAACGCACCTCTTGAATACTGTAATGTTGTAGAGAAATTAAAATGTTCATTTTATGTTGACAATTGTTTATCTGGTGTAAATAATGTAAAGGAACAAGAAAATTTTATTGATATAGCTTCAAAATTATTGTCAAAAGGCTGTTTTAACTTGCGAGGTTGGCAAAGCAATGTAGCATGTAAATATGTTTCTCAGCATACAGGAGAGGCGTCAGTTTTAGGCATGTTATGGAATTTAGACAAAGATACCCTGAGATGTAATATAAATTTTGAAATCTTAACGTGTGAAACAAAAATTACGAAAAAGTTCATTTTATCAACAGTGCAAAAGGTTTTTGACGCAAACGGGTTGTTATCTCCAGCTACATTGCCTCCCAAATTATTATTGCAAGAAACTTGGAAGTTAGAACTGCCTTGGGATTCAGAATTATCTAAAAATATTGTTAATAAATTTATGAAATGGGCAAATGAAATGTATTTGTTAAAAGAAGTTACTGTGCCTCGATATATTGCCATAAATGAAACCTCTGAACACCATATTTTTGTTGATGCATCTAAAAGCTCATATGGTGCATGTGTGTTTGTTCGAATTGTTGTAGAAAATTATGTAAAAGTTACACTTTTACGTTCTAAGGCTAGAGTAGCCCCCTTGAAATCTCTTACCATTCCTAGATTAGAATTAATGTCATGTTGCCTCGGAGCTAGGCTTGTAAATTCAATTATACGTGCTTTAAATCTACCAGGAATAAAGGTAATTTACTGGTCTGATTCAAAAGTGGCTCTTTGGTGGATAAGAGAACAAGGAAATTGGTCCGTGTTTGTGGCCAATCGGGTAAAAGAAATAAGAGAACTTACCCAATTTCAGTCGTGGAGGCATGTTCCAAGTAATATGAATATAGCAGATTTGTTATCTCGAGGATGTATCCCCCAAAGGATGTTAGATTCTAAATGGTGGGATGGACCTCGATGGTTAAGAAACAATAGGGAACAGTGGCCTGCCAATGAAATTAATTGTGAACCTAAGGATGTTATTTTGGAAAAAAGGAAGTCTGAATTAGTTAATGTAAATATTTCTGAGGAATTGGTCCCGTGGTATGCTGTACGATTTTCTAAATACAATTCAATAGTTCGTTTAATGGGCTGGATTTTAAGATTTATTAATAATTCTAGGGTTCATGTTGAGGAAAAAAAACTTTCCGAACTATTGTCGGATGATATAGAAAATGCTGAAAGGGTGTTAATTTGGTTAGTACAAGATAAGATGTTTCCTAATTTGAAATCAATACCCATTGTAAATGTCTTTAAAGATAATGAGGAAATCATTAGAGTTAAAACTAAAATAACTGAGAGAAAAGATGATCCAAATTTTATTGCTCCTATTTTGATGCCTAGTAAATGCCTTTTAACCACAAGATTAATTGAGTATTACCATCTAAAACATTGCCACGCTGGGTTTCAAATTCTTATGTCTATACTGCGTGAGAAATTCTGGATAATGAAAACACGAAAAACGGTCAGGGAAGTAGTTATGAAGTGTGTGCCCTGTCGTCGATATAGTTCTAACTCTCCTATGAGTGAACCTGTGAGTCTGCCTGCGGATCGTGTTAAAGATGCTAACGCGTTCGACATTACAGGTATTGATTTGGCTGGACCTCTTTTTACTAGAGATGGAGGTAAGGTGTGGATAGTGCTTTGCACTTGTGCCATTTATCGAGTGATACATCTAGAGCTAGTGAGTTCATTGTCTACTGAGTGTTTCATGCTTTCTTTAAGATGGTTTATTGCACGTCGTACTAGACCAGAAACTATATATATAGATAACGGAACTAATTTTTTCGGCACCAATAGTGAATTGAAAAATCTAGATTGGGATAAAATAATGAAAGAGACCGATATTAAACCTATTAAATGGAAGTTCAATCCCCCAACTGCCGCTTGGTGGGGAGGTTGGTGGGAGAGATTAGTACGAGTAATTAAAGAATTATTGAAGCGTACTTTATGTAAGGCAATTTTAACATATGAAGAACTTTTAACTGTTCTATGTGATTGTGAAGCGGTGGTTAATTCTCGTCCATTAACCTATGTCTCGGAAGATCCGAATCATTTAATACCATTGACACCTAGTTTGTTTTTAAACGGGAAGTCTTCATATGACACCGTAGATTTAGATTTAAGTGAATTCTCCAAGTTTCAGAAAAGAATAAAATATCGAAGAAAACTGAACCATGATTTTAGATCACGTTTTAGGAAAGAATATCTTGGTCAACTACGACAAAAACAACCAGGAAAGCCAGGTCATGATTTCAAAGTTGGTGATGTTGTGATGATTGAAGAGCCATCCAAGAAGCGCGTGTATTGGCCTTTAGGAAAAGTAATAAGTCTGCTTCCAGGTAGAGATGGTAAATTTCGTACCTTGAAATTAAAATATAAGAACTCTGAACTGATTCGTCCAATTCAAAGAGTTTATCCACTCGAAGTGCCATTTTTTAAATAATGAAATTGTAAAAATTGATGGCGTTCCGATATCTAGTGTTAATGAAGATAAATTAACCAGTAATGCTGTCATAAAAAATAAAGTCACTAGATCAGGTAGATTAGTTAAGATACCTGAAAGACTTGGATTATTTAATGAAGTTTTATATGCTTTTGAGTGATATCAATACACTCAAAAGGGTGGGAGGATGTTGCGACGCCATTAATTTATTCATGTACTTTCCCTGATCACGCTCGTGGCATCATAACTATGACGTAAGGATTGAAGTGATGTCATGCGCGCCGGTCAGGGATTGGTTCTTGATTACATCACAAGTTGTCAGATGTAGAATCAAGTGTATATATATGTGTGTGTGTAGATCTTTCCTTGGAAACTGTAGGTTTTTTGTGTGTCTCTGTGCTGTGCTGTAAATAAAGATTTTTGTTCCAGTAACCGTCGCAAAGTATTATTTGCAGAACCTTGAGTAGTAACACATACTCAACATCAGATGATCCACTTCTTGTGGTAAGAGTTCCCATTCCTCAAACACATCTATGTCGATTAGCCAGAGTGTGTGATCATGCCACCTAGCACTTTTCCAAATCACCTTCCACAAAAATTCACTGGAATTTAAATTAGGAGAGCATACTGGCCAAACCATTCTAGGTCCATTCTAGAAACTCCTGAACAACTTTGGACCTATGTGGCTAAAATTAATGCTAGATAAGTATAAAATTAAGCCAAATGTAATTAATAGAATTAGTGCTAAAATGTGTATTAAATAAAACTTATTCAGTTTTATACTTACAAAAATCTTTTCCATGTAATTCTATTTATTTTCATCTCTGTAACATTTTTAATTAAAAATAATTTTTTTAAATGTGTTTTGCGATCTAAATGAAAATTTTATTTCTAGCTATGTTACTGCAAAGATAATTGTAGTTCCCGTGACTGTACTTGCACTAGCATTTCTAGGTGCTGGTATGATATGGTAAGTAAACTTTTAAAAAAGAAAATTGAAAATTGATTTATATAGTTGTATGAGCCATTCAGTCCACAAGTCAATTTTCTCCACTTTTTGAAAAATCTTAAATTTAAATGTCAAAGCACTTGGTATAGCCATAATTTTTTATATTTATAATAACTTTCCTGAAGGAGATGAAGATTAACACCATTAAATGGCACAATTTTTTGGCCATTGAATAATAAGTAATTTAT
This sequence comes from Trichonephila clavipes, assembly GCA_019973935.1. Classification (NCBI taxonomy): domain Eukaryota; kingdom Metazoa; phylum Arthropoda; class Arachnida; order Araneae; family Nephilidae; genus Trichonephila; species Trichonephila clavipes. The sequence continues at coordinate 776,433 of BMAU01000722.1, read as the reverse complement.
TTCAGAGGCCATTTTGATTAACTCCATACTCTAATGTAAATTGTTTCAATAACACAGTTTGAATACACTAGCAAGTGTCAATGATTGTATCCTCATAAATTAACTAAAGGACCACTCAGTCTAGGTCCTAAGTACGATCATACGACACTAGCTCAAAAATGCAAGAACCATTTGAGGGAAAGCTTTTAAGCTGGTTCTTTAGTCTTTAATCACATTGGTACCCTTAAATGACAGGATACAGACCATCGCTAAGGACTCATACTGACAAGTTCCTCACTAGATGACTTAGAAATAGAATATTTGAGGAAAATGGCAGGACATTTTCCTAGCCAATTGAAGATTGGACACGGCTATTTGCTTCATGACTTAGATTTTGCCTTTGAGTCGCATGCAATAAAAGTTCTAGACATTTTTTCACCAAATGATTGGTACAATATAACCAAAACTTTAAAAAGAAACTGTAATTTCTTTTTCCAAGTTTTAATGTTATCCAAGTGACCCATCAAGATTTTTTTTCTACAAAACCTTTAGAAAATGATTGTAATCATTAACAGAAAAGGGTTTCCAATAAATTGGCCCAAAATACGCTGAAAAAAGACAAATCTAAACCCTACCTCATTCAATTCAAATGTGGTTATGATGAAGATGCAGAATTTAATGTCATTAATATTAGGAAATCTGTGACAGGGAAGTCAAAAAGTTTCAAAAATGTAGATCAGCTTTTATTATATCCTAAAGGAATCCTGTGACAAGGAATAAAGGGAAAGAGAGATATTATTGGCATTCTAAAATTCATTCCTCCTGTTAACCATTATTATTATAAAAACTTGACAATAAATTGAAATGACAAATTCTCGCATACAACTGACTAAGAAGACTATATTGTTGATGAATCACAAATAATATATAATAGAACTGTCAACATTCATTTTTATGGAAAATCTGTAATAAAAGTATATGATACCTAACTTTTTCTGTAACAAAAAAACTTACAAATTTAAACACTGAATTCAACTTTATTATTTTTTTCAGTTTCCAAATTGATTAACTCCCCAACCATGTAAATTGTTACAATTACTGACATTTATTTTTTACTCTTCTTTCTTATTAATTTTATATTTCTTTAGATGAAAGCTACATCTGTATTTATGCATTCTACAATATATATTTGTTTTTATATTATAAAGAGAACTAAAAACACACACACAATGTGCATTATTTCATAACATTTCTCAAATTCTTATTGTATAGAGTTAATCGATTTGTGGACTGAACTACTCGTGTGTTGGTCTAATGTAACTTTTTAAAATAATATTTTACGATTATTTTGCAGGATGGTCGTTTACTCTCCGATTTTAATATGGGCAATCCTCCATCAATTTATGAATGCAACAAAACCTGTCACTGTCCAAAATCTTGTATTAATAGAGTTGTTCAACAAGGTTTAAAGTTAGTACATATTAAATATTGACTTATATTATTGTCATTCTTTGAATATATTGTGTGTTTTAATTATTATTAAATTGAAATAGGTTTTGTGTATTTTTAAGAATGAATTTTATTGTTGTAAGACAGTTATAAATATTAAAAGTAGCTTCATATATATAGTCTGTGTATGTTAATTCAGTTACAAAAAAAAATAAAGTCAATAATACTACATGTCAATCTGATCCATGTTGATCTTGTATCTTAAATTAAATTGTAAACCTGGAGATTTGTAAAGAATATATTTGCATTAAGCATGTGAAACATGTATTTAATTATATTTAGCCTTTACAAAATAAAACATCTAAGCATGCAACTTCCTACAGACTTCGTTATCCCATTTTGTTTAAACATGATGTTGCTTGGTTGATTATGTTTTTTGTCATAATACATATGTGTGAAAAATGAATTTATTGAAAGAAAAACTTTTTCATTGCTTTTATGTTTTTTTAATGTTGCTGTTATTTAAAATATATGTTATAATAAAAAATATTGTAGTTATTCATTCTATACACTTGAGTTTTTTTCTGTTATCGTGGAAGCAAAGAACTCAATGTGGATAACCTGTGTTAAGAGATAAAAAAATTTACTTTCTAATGAAGACTTTTTAGAAATGGATTTTAGAAATTTGACTGGTTTTACATCTCATTATTATCAGCATAATTCTCTATTGATAAATGCATGTTGCTAGTATGAAAAAAATTTTCTTCTGTTAAAAGTTTGTACAATAAACTTTTCAGTGTTTTTTTTTAAAAAATTGAGTTAGCATTAAATAATACCTAGAAAAAGTATATTTCTCAATTGTTTTCCATTTTTATTTTAAATTGTCTTTTCTATTTTACTTTTTTCATACAAATTTCTGTGTTCCTTTTATCTATTAATTGTTTGTTAGAATAATATTCATATCAATCTTTAAAAATATTCAGCAGTAAATAGCATCTTGATTTGAAGTGTTTAGAGTTTGGTTTGATGCTAATAAAAGTTTTCTTGTGAAATAATGGGATTGCTGGAAATTAAGTTCCTAGCATGGTTTAGTAAAGAAATCGATGGAACTCATTGTTAACTTGAATATCAACATTTTTATCTGTATGTGAATCTACTGAAAATTTCAGTTTTTTTTTCTTTCTTACTAACTAGTTATGTAGCATTAGTTTTATTAAGCTAGGTTTTTAAAATTTAAATGCTTAATTTTTTTATTTATAGTAATATTAATTTTCATATATAGGCATCCTCTACAACTTTTTCGGACATTAGATCGAGGATGGGGAGTGAGAACTCTGAGAGACCTCTCAAAAGGGACTTTTGTTTGCGAGTAAGTATGATTCATAATTTTTTGTTCTTTCTCCTGGTTTTGGATTTAACAAAAAATACATTGTACATATGAATATTTTCTTTTTTAAGGATCATTCATAAGGCTGATAATGGAATGTTTCCTTATACTGCTCTGTTCTTAGTTAAGAAAATATTTTTCTTTTAGAATAAATTTGATCCTTGAGGAAACTTGTGGTCTTATTTTTTATATAGAACTAGCGGTCCCGACAGATGTTGTCCTGCACACACGTCTTAAATCCGAAAATTACAAACTTTTTTGAATAAGTTGTTACAATCTGGACCGTTTTGATGAAATTTTTTACAATACCTGGCATCATCACATGTACAGTTACCTTTAATTCGACCTATTGATTGCGTGTGAGCATGTATTTACTATGAACTAAGTTTAATATAGAAGCTATTCTGAATAGAAACTTAAACTTGTTCTGATTAAAGGGTAAAAAGGATAAAAGCTATTTTCATAACAGGTATAAAAACTTCTCATAATGCCATTGAATATACAATGTTTTTGGTTAATCCTTGAGGGGATAAACAAACAAATGCGATGGTTTGCGAACCTCGGATATGCAACATATAATTGGCTGTGCAAAAAGCAAGGGTTTTCTAAATCTAAGTCACAAATTGTCATTGTTTGACCTTGTTGTCATAGCAAATGCCAAGTGAATTGGAAATTGCAAACATTTGAATGGGTAGGTGAGTCTGAAAGAATCATTGGGATCTGTGGTAGAAATACAACTTCACCTTAACCCTCCAAGCGTTACATGTATAATCCCGTCATTGTAAAGATGCTTCGAAAATGCACCGCACATATAAATTTGCCTTCAAGTAACATTCTGAAAAGCGGTTGAGCGATACTTTTCTGAAATCCTTTACCCCTTTTAAAGGTTTAACATAGTGATTTCCAAAGTGGTCTACATGGACCCCAGGGGTCGATGACGACTCACAAGGGGTCTATGCCAGGGAAAAATAAATTGAGGGTTCCATGAAGGGTAAATAGGGGTCTGCGACAGCATCTTCAGAATTTCCTACTTTTTTTTCTTTTTTTTTTTGTATTTACATGAACATTGAATTATTTCTGGTTTATGTGTTTACACTTTTTTTGCAACTTTCTCCCATTCCTAGAATGTGGTCGCAATGGACATCCCTAATGCTCACAGGATGTCTGCTGTCATATAACTAACTAAAAAGGGACGGGGGAGCTTTTGGAAGTAGGGACCCACACAGTAGATGTTTTCTTTTATTTTTGAGGGTTACTTTAAGACAAATGGTTGTGATTTCTAGAATCAAAACACTTATTTTCGAAGAAATTGACCAAATGAAATATATATATATCTATAAGCATACAATTCCATCTTTTACAGTTTACTCACTTGAAATAACCACAGGTAATTATGCTTTTAATTTTTAATTATTTTGTATTTTTTAATATTAGTATTTTTTAAGATTTCAAAGATAAAAGTTTGGGTTTCTCTTTAAATAAATCAAATAAATGCAGGCTAAAGCTGACACAATACATAGGCTTCCAAAAAAAATCTGTACAACTAATTATTTTCAATAAATTTCTGTAAATACAAAATTCAATTGATTATTTCAAACATGCGATAATTAAACTTTTTCAATTAAGAATTTTCATTTTACCTAGCTACAAATTTCACAAAAATACGTGTGACTAAGGTACTTACTCAGTATATATAACTTATTTAAGGCTAAATGGGTGTCAGAAATTCTGGCTTCAAAAAGAGACATATACCTCTTTCTTATCCCATATTATATAATATTGCTGGAAAGTTTTCAATTGCTTTTCCATCCTCATACCTAGTAGAAAGAGGTTTCAGCAAAGTTGCCAATCTCTAAACAAAAAAAGAAAGAAATAGACTGACATTACTAACCGAGGAGATTTAAGATTAAAACTGACTAAATTGATGCCAAATGTTCAAAAATTATTGCAGCATCAGGTTCATCCATCCCATTAAAAGCATTTATTTTTTGCTGAGTTATTTTTTGTAACAAATTGATTTTAAATTTTAGTTTATTTTATTTAAATTAATGAATTTTAATTTTAACTTAATTGTGATTTTTATTCAATTAATTAATTGCAATTTTAATTTAATTAATAAACATTTAAAATTAACATAAGTTTTCTATGATGAATTTGCAAAAATTCAATATTAAGTAAGCAGGGGTCTACCCCAAACCTGAAAACATGACAGGGGGTCTATGAGACAAAAAAGTTTGGGAAAATATGGTTTAACATCTTGAAAGATAATATGGGACTGTGTGTGTGTGTGTGCGTGCGTGCATGTGTGTGAGCCACACAGTAGGACACTGATAGGAAGTGTTATGGCTTGCAGGGGAACTCAGTGTTTTGACCCTGGAGCAATCAGAAAAAATCAGGGGAGAATTTCTTTAGACCCCAGGAAGTGTTTGTTAGCTTGTATTTTGAAAAGTCCCAACGCATAAGTAAAATATGTTACAATTCCCTTTTGGTTTCATATTAATTTGAAACTGTAACAAGTTGGGGCGTGTCAGGGCAATCTGCTATTTTATATAGTTAGACGAATTATCTTTTTAAGTATATTCTTTCGCTTCATTTTTCTTATCTTAATCAATGCTTTCAGTTTTTGAAACATGATTATTTCATTATAAGATGCCAAAAAAAATTAATAAGACACCAAACACTTTAAAATTTGAAACCTTTTCAACTTTCCAACCCCTAAAAATGAATAAATTTAAACATCATCAAGTAATTTGAAACATTTTCTTACACTTGGATAAAAATAATAACGAAAAAAAAGACTAATTAAGATCTATTAGTTTTTTTTTAGATTTTAAAGCCAGGTGTTCAGGGAAGTTTACGTACAGTACCTAGTTATATATTGTTAAAATACACCGAATTATATTTGAATTTTAAGTGCTTGAACTTCAGTTTACATCAAAGAGAACATGAATGAAGATTTTTCCCACATTTTTTTTATAACTTGAGTGTTTGAATAAATGGTAATCAAAAATATACAGGAACATTTACAGTAGACATTTATGCATATAAATAAACATAAAGATCAATTTTAAATTCGAGCTATTCAAAAATAATTATTTATGCAAAATACCTCAACATTTATCTTTTTTTAAAGGCTATTTGAATTAGTAATTAAAATTTGGATATTTTTTGAAATCTCAACCGTATAAAGCTAGAAATTTTATGTTAGAAACTTCATTTGAAATTTTGAAAAAAAAGTATTGCACAGTTAAAAATTATTTACCGTAAGTTCTAGCAATTCTTTGAGTATAATATAAATTTCAAATTTTTTATTATGTAGCTTCTTTAGTATTTTTTAATATATTTCGAAAATTTCATACAATTCGATTGAAAACTGCATGTTAAGAGCAAAGAATATACTAAAAAAATTGATGAATATACAATAAATTTTTACCTAGAAGCAAAACTGAGAAGCTAAACTGTAGGAATGAAAAATTATGAGTATATCTGAAGTAGTTTTTGAAATATTTATTTTAAAGTTCAGAAAATTTGTGTGCGTTATGTTATACTTAATATTAATTAAATGGTTAAAATAATATGTTAATAACAGTCATGTAATCATTTGATGACGCATTCATATACTAATAAAAAATTATAATGGTCATTGATGCGAATGTCAAAAATTTTATGTAATTTTAAATTCAGACATTAAGATATCAATGTAGAAAATATAAAATGACCATCTAAAATACATGAAAAATGCATTCTGCTATAAAATGATCTTGACAAACAAAATACAGCATTTTCCCTTACTATGGCAGAACTGGCTTAGGCCGGGGCGATCTGGGAAAACAGAGCGGGCCCTGCGGTTTTGATGAATGCCGCTCTAGCTTTTAAAGTTCTCAGAAAAAAATATAAAAATTACAAATGCAAAAATAAGTCTTGTAATTTTCTATACCTTTTTATAACAACGAATTGTGGGATCGGCTTCCAATACATTATTGTGTCTGACAATATTTAAGGTAACCAACCCTACTTTAGATAGATTTGTAACCGTATTCCTTTTAAAATTAATTCGTGCAGCCAAAATACACCTTTTGCGCTCTTAAAAATTTATGTAAACTATAAGGTTAATTTTAAATTATGCAACTTGGGAAATGTTCATCTTTAACCATTTCCGTCTAAGCAGTTTACATGAAAAAAAAAAGTTTACTCCCTCATTCATTAGGGAATTATATAAGATTCCAACATTAAGTTTTATTTTTCATCGAATAGGGTTGAGTGTTAGAGTATTGTGCTTCTACACCACACATCTGGGTTCTATTAACGGGCTGGGCAAGGTTGACTCTGCCTTTCATCCTCGCTGCATTGGGTCGATAAATGAGTACCAAGCTTGCTTGGGGTCTTAAACACTGAAGGTTTCTCTTCAGACAGACCACCAAATCGGGACATCTGTTCATGCACCTCAGCGTCCAATGGTCACGTGTATTATGATGGGCACAGTAGTTCCTGGCCCTCATGGATTGTTGTGCTTCTGAGTTTGAGTCTTAAGTTTGAGGATTACCTCACTTTGGGGATACCCCTTAGATAAACATGTATTTCCACTCATTTGCAATTAAACATTTTTCTTTCAATTACGTTTATTTCAGAAGGAAGTTTGATTTTCCAAATGTATTTGCTTAATAACAGGTATATTTGTGTATTATATTAAACATTTTATCAATCCAAAATTACATGTTTTTAGCTCCTCTAAAAGCTTTTAGGATTTTTCGACTGATCGTACAATCCATATACGTTTTATAGTAGTATATTTAAAAATGATAAGGACATTTTTACGACTGTGTGAGCTGTTATGCCTCGTTTATAAATATAAAAAATTGCATTCAGCTACAGTTTTTAAAATGTACAGAAATAAGTGGAGCAACAGGATACTTACATATTATGAATATTTTTGACTGCAGTAAGATATATTTATATTTCAGTTTCTTTACAATTCGAATAGTAGTTGTAAGCCATTTTGCGAATAGTTTGATATTGAGTATAAATCCATAGGCTGTTTAATATTGTAAAGTGTTTTACTTTGATACCAGCACACATTAAAATAAGGCTCATTTGCAGTTATATGATCAGCTTCAGTGATATTTAAATTTTCAAAAATAGTCTACACGTACGAAAACATTCTGTCAATACCATACACCACATCTCATACTATGTCTTCCCTACAGCAGGCAATATTTGTGTATTCTCAAAACATTTAATACAGGATACATTTCCAAATGTTAAAATTGTTTTTAAAATTTGGTACATTGTGGAACTGTTGGTTAACTTCACTGAACAAAATTGTTTTTTAAGTGTACTGTTTTGAAAGACAAATTAATTGGGGAGAACTTTTTCTCAGAATAAAATTTGTAATGACTGAATGGTGTGAAAATGTAGTTATCAATGTGTGACAATTTTCCTTGTAATAAAAGAAACAGAAAGATAAAAAATTAAACTTGAGTCGAAAATGGTTCGAAATTCTGTCACACGCATTTGAAGAAGTATATCCCCCATTAAAATTAAAAATTATTGACTGAATGTGTGTTATGTCCATCACAAATGCTGATGTAGAAAAGATATTTTTATTTAATACAAGAAGTTCGAAAAGGAGAGCACTAGGGATGAAAATTTAGATTTTTTTCGAAAAATATTCAGTTAACATAAAAATATATGATTTAAGTTTAAATAAATTAAAAGTATTGAAATCCTTTTTTATGTTACTTTAAATTAAAAATATAATTGAATAGAGAAAGATCAGTTTTATTTCATAAATATAATCTTTGTATGTATATCACTGTATGCACCATTTATTGTCTTATTGTTTAAAAAAAAGAGGTAGGGCCTTTACTCTTTTTACCTGATTACTTTTTTAAAAACAGGAATGTGAGCGCGTTTTCTTACTCTCATATTCAAAAACGAATGCAGGATGCTTTTTTCTGGTTCAAATCACAATACTAATTTTTTTTTAATTAAAAAATGACAGAAAAATAAATTTTGTTTTGAAGAAAATATAACTATTTTTCAACTTCTAACACGCCATTTATTTATTATTTTTTAACCCTTCATTTTATTTTAATTTTACTGTCACTGAACCTATCAGGAAGACAACTGTGTGGAACTACAACTTCCATACAAGATTGCCCAAGGCAACTTAACAGCTAGCTGTAAACGATGGGTATCCTTGTTCTCACTGACAAAAAGGCTGAACTAAGTCATAAAATTGTCCCTGTTCGACCTCCCAAGTTTTAAAAGGGGGAAAGGAATGAAGTCTGTTGCATTTTTGAAGGGAACAGCAAAATAAGAGAAACGCTTTCGGGATGACTTTCATGAGGAACCAAACCACCCGGAGGGTTAAAGTTTGCCGCTCTAAATAGTGGCCTCAAGAATATCGCTCATGATATTTTATGAACAACCACGCACCCTTACATAATTTTGGCACATTTTTTTAACTAATTGTGAATCTAAATCATCCTTAAATCCATTTGAACCCACACAAAAAATATCATCCAAATCGGTCCAACCGTTTAGGAGGGGTTCAGTCACATACACATGCACAGAAGAATTATATATATAAACATATATGTCGTATCGGAGCGAAATGTATAATATTTCCTATTCTGCAATTATTTTTTTGACAGAAAAATTAAATTGCAATTTTAAAAACAGCAAAAATATCAAAAAATTCTCCCCTCTTCTTTCTTTTTCTTTCTTGCCGCACATTAGCAGAATAAACAGCACACAGTGGTAAAACAATTATGTGTTTTAAGGTTTTTAATTAATATCTTTTTAACTAATGGTGATATTGGACCGAATTGTGAATCTAAATCATTTTCGAATCCACTTGAACCCACACAAAAGATGTTATCAAAATCGGTCCAGCCATTAGGAGGAGTCAGTCACATACACACGCACAGAAGAATTGCATATATAAAGATTACTTGAAAATATATTAATTAAAAACGCTAAAAAGCATGATTCCTCTGCATTTTTGTAACAATAAAGACCTGGTTTGGCTGAAAATTGATTTTCGATACCAATTTACCTCATTTTTATAACAATAACTTTGTTACAACAATGCAGGTGAATATTGAGTTGAATGTTTTTAATTCATATTTTTTAACTAATTGCAATATTGGACCGAATTGTGAATGTAAACCATTCTCGAATCGACTTGAACCCACACAAAAAATTTCATCAAATTCGGTCCTGCCATTTAGGAGGAGTTTAGTCGCATACACACGCACAGAAGATTTTTATATATAAAGATATATTTCCTTATTTATTTAGTCACAGGATTATTCATCATATCGTTAAATTTATTGTAAAGGAATTCTTTTTATAAATTTCAGTTAAAAAAATATTTATATATATATATGTGTGTGTGTGTGTAAAACTCAAATGAAAAAAAAAGGTTATATATATAAGGAAATCTTCCTTGAATATCCCTGCTGTGGGGGAAGTTTATGTAGTATGCATTTTTCTATTACGGGTATGTTATGCATGTCCTTGAAAGTTTAGTAATGTCTGTGGTCAGTGGCATAACCGAGAATATTAGAGGCTCCCCCTAGGATTTTATCCCCATCACCAGAATGTGGGGGTGTACATTGCGCCACTTCCCGGGGTGTTGTTTAAAAAGGATTGGTTTGCCCACAGGATATACCAGGGTACAACTGTTTTCTACTTTCAAATTTTAAGGTGACAGATAAGAACAACATCTCTGAAATTTTGCTTCTTGCTCAGGAAAAACACCACATAAACTTTGATGTTTTGAAAACAGCTTGCATATATTCTTTGAGAAAAACTAAAGTAATACAAAGGTTTTATTTTTAAAAAAATTATTAATCAACCAGAAGATTTGGAAATGAGAAGGATCAGATTTGCATCTTGGAATCAGGCTGTTACTATAAAGAATGCTGCATGGAAGCATGCTATACTTTGAGAGAAAAATATTCCATTATTTTATACAATGTGTATATAAAAGTAAATTCATACCAACCTAGACTTTTTTCCCCCAAGATCTGGTGACAAATGTTGATGATATGGTTATGGATCCGAAACTAAACAGTCTATCCAGTGGGAGACATAGTAGCCATTTCCTAAAGGAAAGATTTGTTTGGTAAATTCAAATAATAAGATAATGCTTTTAAAAAAATGAGATGGATACTACATCCAAAGTTTGTTTTTCTAAGTCGGATCATGAATCAGGAGTTCTGTTTAGAAGTTCTAAGAAGATAACATAAATGTGTGGACCAAAAAATAGACCTAATTTGTAACAGAAGGAAGACTGTCTTGAGATGGTACACACAACCACTCAGTATACCAGATTTTAACCAAACACAGCTCGAACCACTTGTTTACCCTATCTAACTCTATGCAGTTTCTTGTTTTTGTATATGGAAAGACACCAATTTGATGTTAGAGGTGAACAAATAATTTCAGATTAATGCTGTCAGCCTACACTGCAGATGAATATCGAAAATGTTTTCAATAAGGAAATTGCTGATAGAACAAGTCTATTTAATGTAATGGAGAGTACTTTAGAGGTGATAATATTGCATAAAAAGGGGATGAGATATCAGATTGTTTCTTTTTAAGAAAAATGTTTGTAATCACTTTATGTAGTATTGGTTTCAACTATTAATGTTCTTTTATTTAATGAAAAATCTTCCAGATATGTAGGAGAAGTAATTCCTGAAGACGAAGTTTCACGTCGTACAGATGATACTTATTTGTTTGATTTAGAAAGCAAAATAGGCAAAGTGAGTATCTTATTTTTAATTTCCGCATTTGTCATTTAAAAGAAAGTATAAGAAACATGTGAGAATTCAACATTTAGAATATATCAGATAACTCTTTTTAAATTTGTATGTGTAAGGTTCATAATTTATGTTTGATTTTGCTATGATAGTTCTGTTGTAAAAGGATTCTTTATTGCACATTAAATCCTGTAGCTGTAATTATCAATTGTCTCATTCAGTTCTTAAATAGTGAGTTTCACCAAAAACTACCAAAGGAAAATAGAATGTTTAATATTTATATTTAAATATTTAGAGTATAATTTATTAAATGATTTGTATAGTTATTTGATAAATCTGCTATTTGAAATCTGTTTTCCATTTTAAATTTAAATCTATGTAGAAAATTTTGACTTTTTACAAATGTTAATAAAAAACATTGGATTTTAAAGAAAAAGAATTCTTTAAAAGATTTCTATTTATATAGTAAAATACATTTGTTTCAAAATAGCATTTAAAAGCAAAACATCATATAGGAAAGGTGTCTTTCTTTACGGTTCAAATGTTGCTACAATATTGATATCATTATCTAAAAATCTTGAAGCTCAAAAATATTAACTTGTATAAAAAAAAAATGAAAATGTGTTAAAGTTATGCCTATGAAATAAAAGAAAGATGCATTATTAAATCCAAATAGGTTATGTATTCATAACCATATAAATAGCTATTGATTTTAATTATATGATGTCCTTTAATTTCTGCACTCCTACCTCTTTTGATTAAATCAAATAAAAATCATTAAGAGTTAGCTCATTTAAAAACAAATGTCTTAAGTTTATTAAATTTTGTTTGATACTTTTTCTGCTTTTCTAGACAGGTGAGTATTCCATAGATGCAAGATTTTATGGGAATATTGCTCGATTTATCAATCATAGCTGTGATCCAAATTTGGTTGGCATCCAAGTTTTTGTTGAACATCAAGATTTGAATTTTCCTCGAATAGCATTTTTCACAAGAAAGGATGTTAAAGCATTTGAAGAATTGTGGTCAGTAAATATTTGTTTCCTAAATAAATTAGTCTTTCAATAGTTGCTTAGTCTTGAATATTGGTTATTATCTAAAACTTTATTACAATTTTTTATAAGCAATTTATTCTCTGATATCCATGCAGGAAAAATCATTCCTAAAAAGTTGTTTTTCTTTCAATTCCTACTATTAGCTCACTCTCTCTAAATATATTTATGTATATATTTATCTCTTTTTCAAATTTTTAATCATTAATAAAATACTTTCTATTCATCCAATCAAGTTCAAATAAATTTTTTTAAGCTTGTACTGGATGACACTTGATGTTAATACAGTTTTTCAAATAATTAATTCATTAATTAAATTGAAATAATTTAATTACAGGTTTTCGACACCACTTAGATTTGTCTCCATTGTTGTAACAATATAACTGTTAAAACAAGACAAAAGTTGGCCTCGAAAACCAATTTTTCAGCCAAACTGGGTGTGCATTGTTACAACGATGGAGACAAATAATACTATTTTTTTCAGTTCCTACTATTTGTTCATGCTCTCCCTTTATATATATATATACTAGCTGGTATACCCGTTCTTTGCACGGATGAACTGAAAAATTAAGCAACACAGATTGAAGGATAAAGAAGTTTTTAAAGAGTTAATTTTACGTGAATTGCAAATTAAACAAAAAAAGCTTTTTGCATATCTCAGCTAAACAAAAGAAAGAAAGAAAAAAAACTCTGTTAAATTTTAAGTATGTAGATCTAATAGCTGATAAAGAGGATTTATATATATATATATATACATATATATATGTATATAATTTCCCGTAACACTCTTGAAGGTCGATTTTTGAAAATACCTCCCTAAGCTGATCTCTGCTCAGCAAAAGTAACACATTGCTAAAAGTTTTGCATAATGAACGCTTAAAATAGTGTAAATAATTTATATCTGAAAGTGTAATACATTAATATTACTTTGTGTTGTATTTATTTTATGTTAAAATTGTAATATTCGCAAGCAATGCAGTTTCTTAAATTATAATGGTGATTCAATGAAAAACACAATGAAATGATAACAATAGAGTCAAGTTCGCAAATGTCTAGCTATTTTCATAGCTCGAGCTTTAGTAGAGCTTTGTAAGAACCGCCGTGTAGGGGAGCGATGCACGTTAATGCTTTATCTACCACATTATGATTTACTGCAGTTTTTTTCATGCAATATTTTTTTTTTGGATCACTACATTGGAAATTAAGGGATATACATAAACAAAATACTCCACTTTTGGAAATTTAATCTGTTAGAGCTAATAAATTAATTAAAGATATTCCACTGTAAAATTAATTATATACACCATTCACTTATAATAAATAGTCAAATTGCTTTCTAAGGTCTTCATTAACATACAAAAACATAAGACACTTAAATTTTGATATAAACTATTTTTTTGGGACAAAAATAATAATCTTTGCAATCCGCTGAAAACTCATATCTGCTGCAAAACTGTTCGCCTTCCCCGCTAAAATACTCATCATAGAACCCGTGTTGCCATGTAACTTGGAAGAGTGGATTTCAAATAATATTCCTGCTAAGTATTGGTAGAATATTCCTTCTAAGTTGATGTGGTGTGGTAGTTAGGAGAAGGGGGTGCCAGCTCAGGTTTCGTCCACGTCACTTGACCATGGTTCAAAATTACGTGATCCGTTGCCAAAAGCCCTCATGTAGCTGAACAGTGCGACGTTAATATTCACTCACTCCAAAAAATACAGTACAGTAGTTATTGCGTTTTTAAGTATAGAAATAATTATATCTGCGTATTCAATTAAAATTATAGTGTTATAATTAATTAACTTCTAATCACAAACAAATTTTGAAAATTTGTCCAAATGATGCAGTGTGAAAGAGAAAGTTTTTCTACTGTAAGTACCAGAAGCAATAAAAGTATTTATTTTGAAAAAGATCAATTTCTTACTACCAAATGCGCATAATAAAATCATTAAAAAAAACATTCAAATAAAGAGAGATTTATAACAACCTCTCCCTTCAAAACTTAGTTTTATTCTGAAATAAAAAAAATTAGGGATTATGCTGATCACAGGAATTAATTAGAAGTGAGTGCCTTGCGTAGCCAAAACAAAAAGGGTTCTTTCACAAACAAAAGATAGATATATGCTGACGTGGGCTTTTTGCAGTGCACGCCAGAATTGCTTGCAGGTGGCAGAATTTTTTCCTACTTGACAAATATCGTTGTATTTTGGACACTTCTCACAATATCTTTATAAATTATAGCCTATGTGTTATTCTGATGTATAAGCTATATTACTGTAAAGATTCATTAAAATCCATTCAGTTTTTGCGTGAAAGACGCCCAAACATCCTCACAAACTTTCGCATTTATAATATATATCTAGATTTGTTTGTTTTGTTTTATTTTAGTTTTTTGTGTGTATGATAAGAAAATTAAGTAATATTTAAAAGAAGCTATACCAAACACACACACATTTTATAATTTTTTTAAAGAAATTATGAAAAATTTATAAACTTAAAATTCATTAATAAATATATAATAATTTTTATATCTAAATTTTACGATAGATTCTTTTACTCTGAAGCAGAGATGTCTGCCAAAGATGTGCAAAGTATTGATTTCAACTCTAAATTCTAAAAACTTATCTTGGGGGAGGGGGATTAATACTTCACATAATTTACTGCTTGTTGTGGGATACACTTTATTCTACTAGTTATTGTGCAATCTGCTCATGTATGTGTTCTACTGTTGTCGTGTCCTTCCCAAATGGAAGGAATTATAGTTACCAGAGCCTTTGGCAGGTTGGACTTCTACACGATAAATGGTAACACCACCTATCTCCACCTTCACAATTTAGGTATGGAACTGGAGGGGAGGGAAATATTCTCCAGCCCCCTGCATGTGTGGTTTCTGCTGTGACCGCCCATAATACTTTTGGAGCCACTGATTTAACAAGCATGTACTCGGAGGGTGTTTGGTGGCATCAGACATGTGTTGCTACTCTGAGTTTTAAATTAAATCAAATCAAGTTCATGTTTTTTTTTCTCTCACTGTAAAAGATTATTAGTCTAAATTGAAGTATCTTGCATGTGTCAGAACAAGTTTTACTTCACTTTTGTTTGAGTTATTGCTACTGTTACATAAATGATAAATTAGCACGAACAATAATTGTCTCAATTTTGGTTTCCAGTTGGTGAAAATTTAGGATCATAACTTTTTAACCAGTTTAGATGTGCAATTTGATGTTTTGATTCTGAGTTCATGTCTAGGAATGTGGTATGAAAATGTAACTTCTCTAGCTACGCATTCCAGTTCATTGTTATTGTTATTCAAAAATCTCATTAGCTACACAAAAATCTTACGCTTGCTGATGAAAAAGCATTAACAGAACTCCTATTGAAAGTTTTCTCACAGTCTTCAATATCAACTTTCACAGAAAATTCTCTAGTATATAGTATATAATAACCACTTTCACATATGCCTCAATCAAAATAGATGTCAGTACTTGCTCTAAGGTAGGCTGAGATATGCAGAGATGTAAGAGAACATTTTTTAAGCATGTAGGTCTAAAAGTTTTTTAAAATATACTTATCAGCCATAAAATTAAAACCTTGGACATTTTTGCAACATTAGAGCATTATCCTAGACAACACTTAGAAACCAGGACTGTCTGAGCTAATGTAATAACATATATATATACATATACATATAAATATATGTATGTATACCATAAAATCCGGTGTATAACTCACACTTTTAACATCAAAAATATGATAGTAACTTGTGGGTGTGCATTATACTCCAGGTATAAAAATGAGAGCTTTAAAAATAAAAAAAGAGATGAGCATAAAAGAAATAACATACCTTATTAACTTGAAAGAGTTTCAGTTCTAGAAATATGCTATTTTTTCAAAAACCTTGAATAGTATCTTGAATAAATGGCTTCAAAACATAAGATAATTGCATAATTAAAAAAAGGAATTGTGTTGTACAATGAATATATACCTAAAAATTAAAAAATGCAGCTTGAAAGTAAAGGGGGTGCATTATACACTGGATTTTATGGTAG
Organism: Trichonephila clavipes; assembly: GCA_019973935.1. Lineage (NCBI taxonomy): Eukaryota > Metazoa > Arthropoda > Arachnida > Araneae > Nephilidae > Trichonephila > Trichonephila clavipes. The sequence goes on along the minus strand of BMAU01000722.1, from coordinate 759,745 downwards.
CTTTATATATATATATATAGCTTATAAATAAATTTCACAAATTCAATACTTTGAATTAGTAAGGAATATTATGAGTTTTAATGGTTATTTCTATATATTTATATATATATATACAAAGTAAACATACCTTTTTATGAGAGTTGGATTATTAATAGCTTTTATATTTTAAGATATTGATGGTTTTAGTTTTTGATTTAAAAAAGGGGGAATGTGTGTATTCATAATGATTTTTATCCTAATTATTTTAAACTTATTAAAGCAAATGATAGCATTCTTAGTACTAATTACCTAGATACAGTTTTGCATATTATTAATAATTTAATTATGTTGTAGTTTTTTGTAAAAGAAAACAAATTTAATATTATTGAAGTCTATTTTTGGATTTAAAATATTAATTCTGTTCATAGAGAAGTATTCTTTATTATTTGCAACATAATAATTCTTTACTTAATAAAAATAGTGACAAAATTAATTATGTTAAAAAATTTATTAATTTTTGTTTATAGCATAATCTATTCATTTTCTTTAAAACATATATTTATAATAAATTCAATATTATTGATTTGTTTTAAATTTTAAATTTGTTTTTTAGTTCTCATTTTTCCATCTTATTTTGTTTTGGTTCTTTTACTTTAGCCTAGGTGATGTTTATTTTTTTTATATGGTTTTCATGCTTTCTTAGTAAAGTTTATTATGGGTTTTTAAAGTATTTTTGAACATGTTTTCCTGTATAAGCCACATTTGACTGGACTCTCTTGATATGTTTGCTTAATATTTTGCTGTTTAGATTTTTGCATCTGTAATGTTTCTATTTATCTAGTCGATAAATTTTAGTAATGCATTATTTTTTCTTGATCAGTCCAGTAACATAGGCAAATTTTAAGAGATTGTTGGTGTCTTAAAATAATGTCTCACCTTATTCTACATATTGCTTAGATTTATAACATTTGAGTGTGTGTGTTTGTGTATATATTTATACTGTAAATATATCTCTTACATATATATACAGTCGGACCTGTATACAAGGAGGTCGCTAAATCCTGAGAAAAAGTTTGTTCTATAGAGGCTCATCTTTTAATTTTCCTTATAAACCACATAAAACAAATTTTAAATTCATAAACACTGTATATTAAAAAAGTAATTATTCACACCTTTTTGTAAATTAAAAATATTTTATATATCTTACCTATCACAAAGAAAGAAAAACTGCTACGAAAGTTTCTTGATGCGTTTTTCCACATTTCCTGAAGAATTTTTTTTTCTTTGATGCTCAAGCACTTACGGTGAGAGACATTTTCAAACTACAAGAAATGGAAGTTACCAGTACGACTGATCAACACTACTATTGTATGGAGACTAGTTTAAGGGCACAAGATAATTCCACTGAGGGTGAAAGGGAAAATCAAAGATGTTTTCTAGTGAACTGGACAATGGGGATTAAATGTTGCACTTTGATGATACACTCAGATTTCTATTGCTCTCGACGAACTAGGTACCTAATAAAACCAGTTCAAGATTTATGACCACTATAAAATGAGTTAAGAGAAAGAATAACTTGAAATGTCCAGAAATACGACTGAAAAAAAAGGGAGGAAAAAAATTAAATCACAAGAGATCAATGATTTATTATAAATTTAATGATTTATTATTTCTATAAAATGATTAATTACAAATCATTATATAGAAAATGCACTTCGCTATTGGGAGGTTATTTTACAAAGAAAATCATTAAATGTTCTTGGTTCCAGGAAAAAGTTTGCTATGTAGAAAAATTCGCAATAGAGGGTTCGACTGTATATGTACTATAAAAATTTCTCTACATTAGAATATTATAAAACATTTTGTGTCTAAATTTTTACTATTTTTAAAAAATACCGTGTTTTTGCATGTTTATTTTAATGTGTTTGATTGTGTGTGTGTGGCCTATAAGAGTATAATTTTTTTTTTCCAGCTTTGATTATGGAATGGACTTTTGGATACCCAAATCTCGGACTACACTATGTACCTGCAATTCTAGCTTATGTAAATACTCAAAAGATTCTATTGATATGACTTTGCAAGCTATCATACTCCAGTCTACTACTGCTATGTAACCTTTGGTATATTTTATGATGAAATGTATTTTTTTCCAAAGAATTTATTTTAAAAAAAGTTTTACATTTGATCACTGACTGACAGGTTATTTTTGTGCAGTTCTTTTTTTAAAGTTATGATAAAAAAGAAAAGAAACGGGAATTATCAAGCAGTAATTTCTATATTTACTTAATTCTTGTCTTTGTCATTTTGAATAGCTCAGAAGCTGTTAGTCAGTCATATTTCTTAATTATGCAAAGAAAGTTATTCAATTCTGATTTATTACGTACAGTTTTCACTTTACATGTGTAAACAAAAGTTCAATTGAGAGCTATGCGTTATAAAAAATTATATGTAATACTTTTTTTTAACTCATAAAAAGTTTCTAGACTTTTACATGGTTATTTGCTAGTCATAATCCTTTCAAACTTAAAAAATTATTATTTCAATTTCTCCATACTTAAATTATATTATATTTTTAACTATAATGAATTTTTTTTCTTTTTTTTTGTCAGTAGTTATTTTTAATCTTGGCTATATAGATCCTTCAAAGTTTATGAACAAATAAATATCTGTTGCCATAATAATATAAAACAATGGTATGAATTTTAGCATTTATATAATTTTTCCTTCCTTCATACAATATTCCTATGATAATTTTTACAATTGCTGCCTTATTTCTATTTGTTTATGCTATGTTTAAATAAAATATTTTATGTCTGCTTTAAAAGCAAAATGCTCTTCGTAATTGCTATAAGCTTTCAAACATGTACTGCTCAAATGCAGTTTTTAAATATTCATAAATCCAAAACTCATCTGTATTATATTTAACCATAAATCACTGTTTCAATGTTGATCTTTTTTATGTTCATTGTTGAATGTGTAGTCATCCTTACTATTTTTCATTGGTTTAACAATAAAAATTCAGTTTGTGTATATAATTTTTTCTCATTGTTTTAAGATATTTTCTCTGTAAGAGGATTGAAAAGAACATATGCAAAAATTTAAATTGCAGTATTTAAGAACTTTAACTTTACAATAATTGTCTAATCTGTAGATCCAAACCTGTATGTATTAATTCCTGAAATAACAACTAAACTTATAAAGAAAACTAAATTTAGATTATACAATTACTTTTTATTCTCATTTCTTTTAAATAGTATTAGAGTGTTTCTTAATAAAGCATGTATTTTATTTTTAAGTTAATCTGTGCTATGGAATGATCAAATGGACAAAATGTTCAAAAAGGCACGAAATTTAAAAAGTACAATTTAAGATATATGTTGGGGTGTGAAAATATAAAAATATGAAGTAGACAATTGTAGGGTTTATAAAAGTTTATTTGTTTTATAGTTTTCTGAAATGTAAATTTAATGAAAATTGATCATTATATTATTTGATTTTTAGAAATATAAATTTGCAACCTCTCTCGAATTTTTTACTCACTTAGATGAGATGCATATTTGTGCTCTTCATAATTACTATCATCATTTAAACCCTGATGTCAAGTAATGCATAAACAAGTATATTCTATTTTAATAAAAATTATTTTGAATTATCAATAAATGAGTGTTTCATAATCAATTCCCACTAGATGTGAAAAAAATTAAAAATGCTATTAGGCTTAATATCAGAATTTAACAAGAAAGTACCAGTCTTAAAACACAAGCTAAACATGAATGCTAAAAGAACTCTACTTGATAAAAGTTCTTGACAATTCCAATGATCTTGCAACATTAAAAACCCAAATCTGACTTTCACAAGTCAAATACTTTGTTACTGATTTAAGTCTATAAAAAAAGGTAATTTATTATTGATTATATTGAAAGTCAGTTTTGTTATAAACATGATTAATTAAAAAGATGATTACAAAATGTTTAGATCTTGCTCTTTGTAAAATTGTATAATGTTTCTTTATATTTCAAATATTTCTTTAAAATATGACTCAAAAATATTGCTATTGTGCATGTAAGACTTTTTACATCCTTGTACATACTCACACAATGTTTTATCTGCCATCAAAATTAGTCTTCATTTTTGTATTGTTGTATAATACAAATAACAAGAATTTGTATTTTGAAATGAAAATATTATTATCTGTCTGGTACAGAATTGTATTTATCATCACCAACAGTCTGTAACATATTGTATATTTTTTAAATAATAAATGTGCTGTTATCCTTGCTGAACTTTTTATACAAGCAATATGTGATAAATTACATTTTTTCAACACATAGCTCAACTATTAATTATTCTGAATTTATATTTTCGTGAAATATAAATTCATGACAGACAATAAAATGATAAAAATAAATCTTTTTAAATGTGAAATATTTTCAATTAAATTTAAATACAGTGTTAGCAAGCTAATGGTTGACATTATTACAGTAGAGTTGTGGGTTCAAGTGGGCTAATGCCACTAAAGATAAGGGTGCTTTAAATTTGTCAAGATTGAAAGTCATCAAGTTAATTTATTGTGTAGAAGTTTGAATAGTGAGGTACTAGCGTAGGTGTTTTCCTTATCTCTGTTTGCAATTCAAAATTTACTAGATCTGTAACTAATAGCACTCATGTTTTTAAGTGCATTGTTAATTGATTTTATTGCATTGAGTTTCTATTAATTTTAATGATATAAAAATTTATCTTGGTTTATATGTTGTTTTACACAAAAGATTGAAATTTGAACTAGAGGAATCAAAAGAGAAAAAAAGTTTTATAGTTTAATTTGTACAGATTGACAATGATGAGATCTAATTCCGCCTTGTTTATTTGAGAAAGAAATGGAAGAATCATTCTATTATTGTTGCTAGGTATGGAATATATAAACCTGGCATCAGGGCTATTTTGATTAAAATAAAAAGTGGTGGCAGATTTTATTTTAGTGAGAGGAGCAATTTATTCTATGCTAATTAGAAATGAGTTCATAAAAAAGTTGAATGACAACCTTTTCCAATTATAATTGACATATACTAAATGCAAAGACACTAATTTTTTAAGAAAGTTTTCCTTACCAAAATAACTTTAGACTAGAATAGTTACTAATTCATTGTATAAGCAAGTGTGTGTGTGTTTTATCAATATCAGTCATGAAGGGTTACACATATTTACAATAAATTTACAGAATTTTTCAAAAGCACTTGGTGAAAATTTGGAGGCCAATTCATACTGAGTTCCTTGAGAGCCAGTCTTAGGATCTTTCTTCCTCAGACCAACTTGGAGCACATGTTCTACATTTTTCTCACCACCAATATTACAATCGCAGAATGATGACAGGACCAAATTAAATTTGTTCAAATAGCTTTTGAAGTTACCATGACCAGTGAGAAATTAGATTATTTATTAGTGTAAAAATGATGACATGAGTCTTTTATTAATTGTTGGAGAAAAATTTTTTAAGTTTCCTTTATTTGAGATATTCTTGGTTCAAAGACTTACCATTTTCTTTTTCATAATCTTGTAAAAAGATTTAGGAATATTAACGGCAATGTCAATTTTGCCCTTGGTGGCAGCATTTGATAGCAAAAAATTAATTTAAATAATAGAATTTAGATCTTTTATAATTAAAAATGAATAATTTAGACTTTTTCATTCAAATCAATGTTTCATACACAATTTTATGTTCTGAATAAGGTCATGATATGCAGCTGTTAGATAAGAGTTTCATTCCACTTTTGTAATTGGAACTATGCTCCTGAAAAGACATCAATCAAGTTTTATCAGTAATATATTTTAAAGTGTTTATTCACATTGCTATGCAAAGCATACTGAATTTTGACATTTTTTGTCACTGTGATCAATTATAATACTTACAAAGTCATTTTCCATATCATTAAATTAACTCCCAGAGTTGAAAGAACAAATAAAAATGACATATTGACCTTTTAAAGGGCTCAGATGTAACTAAATCAATATTTCCTGTTATACTTCAGGTTGTGTCTTATTCTTAAAAATTGACGAAAGCAAAATGAAGTAACTGTAGAAGGAATTCCTATTCGAGCAAATTATAGAGCCCACCAGTGATTCAGAGGAATGTAACTATTATCAATAAAGCCCTTAAAAACTGGATCCAAATCAAAATTAATGATGCAAAATACGTTCCAATTACAAAGTGAAAACCTTTAAAATTGATTAGATAAGATAAATGACATTAATTAAAACATGAGGTGTAAAATTTAAATATTTTTAAGAACACACTTGGACAGGTCTATCCTCGTTTGCACCCAAACATAGAATATCATTGGGTGGATGGTTTGAGTACCCAGCTCTTTCGAGCTACAACCTCGTATCATTGGGTATTTGATTGACTATTGCCCTTTGTTAAAGCCCAAACAGAATGAATTCTTCCTGCCTTGCCTAGGGGGAGGTAATACAACCTTCTCCTTTAGCAGGTGGCGTTTCCAGACGAATATGGCTTTTGAACTCTTACAGTAGGTTGAAAGATTAGTGCCGGCTTAGGCTGATTTCGGGCGCGGAAGGCCTCCTTGGCAATGGAGGATTGAAATTTAATAACCAGAAATTCTGGTTAAGTCTGAATTCTCCATCTGCCCAGTTAATAAAAGGGCACTAGCCTGTATTTAATATTATTTTAGCGTCATGTTAGAATATCTCTCCCAAAGAAACTTTAAGGGCTACGGTAGCTCAGTGGTCAAGGTATTGGATCATGGCAGGCATGTCATGAGTTCGAGCCCAGTACCACTAAAGCAAATAGCAAAACGTGCTCCGATTGAGTTTAAAGAATACTACTTGTGGATGAATGGTCCATTGTTAACTCACCTAGTGAAGGAAGCTTAAAAAACTTGAAGATGTAAAAAAATTCAGACCACTTTTAATAGATGATTATGGAAGTTGGTTGCATTCATTTGAAAAATTAATGGAACTGAATAATGTGGATTTTCAGCTAAATATTCACATTATTTCAAATTACTAATCTGTAACTGTTTAGAATATAATAACATAAAAGTTCTATTTGTATTTTTAAGACAATTCAAAAAAGAAAATATCTTTTGGAATAAATTAAATCTCATGACAAAAAGCGTTTTAAAATTTTCACTTTCAATAAAAAGTTTTGTTGATTGAAACTGTTATAGAGTTGTACAGTTTAAAATTTTCATTAAATTGCAATTTTTAAAAAAAAAGACTGATTATACTCACAATTGAAGTATTTCAATTAAATATATTAGTAGTTAAAAAAGCATCATGATTTAAATATAAAATATATCTTAAACTTATACAATAAAAACAGATTAAAAATTTACTACAAAATACTTGAATAAAATTCTTTATCACCAATTAACATATGGCAATAAACTTGAACATTCAACTTAATTTCCTGTATTGGTACACAGAAAAATACCAAAACATCATTTTTAAAATACAAAGTTAAAAAAGCATTTCAAATAAAGAGTACAATGTATATTTCTTAAATTTATAGCATGTGCTTATGCTATCTAAAGAAATGTTCTTGATAGTAAATAAAGCAACTACACCCAATTTTTTTTCTTACACACAAATTTCAAGTTAACGATTCCTTAAAAGTTTAACTTTTTTGAAAAAATTTATTTGATTTAACACGGATTTCGATTCTCGTTTCATAATTCTGCACAGTGTAGTACAAAGTGCAATCCTTGGTATCAAAGTATTAAAAAAAATCTACGATTTTACCACACTTCAAAAACAAGACAATACTGCTATAACGTAACAGTTACTACAGAAACAATTTATTCGGTAACTTTTACCTTCACATTTGATACGGCATGTAACATTACACCGTTAAAAATTTTCATTTAATAGCTCATAATACACATTCAATCAATAGGTTGTTTTATCATTTCTATTTTTAAGTTTGAGTTGTCTATTCTTAATTCTAATTTAACAAACTTTTTGTTTGTGTTGGTTAATTTTACCTAAGAATCATGCATGCATTTTAAGTTTTAATGCTGAATAAAATTGCATATTTATATATAATTCGTTTGCACATCAGAACTATTATAGTTTTTAGCATTTTTTTAGATGGGTTTTAAATTATAGTTCATTTTATCTTATATGGGTTTCGGATATCATGGAACATATCCCCAATTTGACTATAAGAAACTTAACTTTTTACATGAATTTCAAAGGAATTAATCTATTATAAAGGAGGGGGGGGGATATTTTAGTATAAACCAGTGATTCCCAGAGTGGTCTATATAGACCCTCAGGGGGTCTATGACGACCTGAAAGGGGTCCATGTCTATGAAAAAATATTTTGGGGGTCTACAGTAGTGGCTCTCATTAAACCAGATCATTACTTTAATTTTAAAAGGAAATTTAATCAAGTGGAAACCACTCATACCTATTTAACAGATTTATTTACTAAATTTAATGAGGCTAATTTGCAGTTACAAGGTGACAGCATAAATTTTATTAAAACGAGGACCACATTTCAGCCTTTCTAACCAGAATTAAGTTAAAGGAGTATAATTTTGGACGTCGCAAATTTTCCCAGTTTCTCAATTGTCTCGGACAATCTGCCAGGAAAAAAACGTTTTAACCTACGTTCAACATTTAAGTGCCATTTTTTTAGATTTTGAAACTAGGTTTGAGAATGTTTTGACTATCATAATACCACAGTAGGGAATGAATTCATATGGCCACTTTGCAAAAAAAAAAAGATGTCAGATTACAAGAATTAGGCACTAACGAAGATCTAAAGTAAAGTTTAGTTAAAAAGTTAATTAATTAACATGTGTGTTTTCTTAAGTTTTATAAACACTATACTTTACCAAAGTTAAAAATCAAAATCTTTTTAAGTAAGTAGCTCTGTACCTGCTGTTAAAAATACATTTAAGTCGATGAATTTGCAAAAATTTAATATAAGGTAAGTAGGGGTCTACCCCAAACCCAAAAACCTGTCAAGAGGTCTATGAGACAAAAAAAGTTTGGGAATCTCTGGTATAAACGGTACTTTTTCATTTCACCGGAGCAGGCGATAAAGTTGCCAAAAACATGACGCCGAACGAAATATTCGCACTGGTAACCTTTAACCACCACATTTTCAAAATAAGTCTTGGCCTTTTCTTATAAGTAACGCCTTTATCCTAATACGTCAAAAATGAATGAAAAACCAGTGAAAATTTGGGACTTGCCCAGAATTTGTCAAACTATGTTTCAAACGAAAGGCATTTTGCCAAAAATTGCCATTTGTGATAATAATCATGAAATGAAATAATATTTCGGAGATATATTTGTGATTAGAGCGAAGAATTAACTTCAGTTAAATGGTGTGAAAAGCAGTTGGAAATCAGTCACGGAACAGTTGTAGACTGGGATAACTACATGCGGGAGGTTTGTATTGATTCAACATCAACAATGAAAAATAGGTGTGATCATCGAAGTGGATGAAAGTATGATTACAAAGCGCAAAAACAATGCGGGATAGATTCTATCACAATGGCGAATCTTTTTTTTTTTTTTTTTTTTTTTTTGGAATTTGACCTGAAACAAGAAGATGCAAAACCGATCCAGAAGCAATTTAAGAAAATACCGAAAAAGGAAGTATAATGTATTCAGATTCGTGGGAATCATACTGCACCAAAAAACGGGTAGAAGAAAGTTTCGAACATTTCAAAGTGAACCAACCATAAATACAACTTTTCCGATTCTAAAATTGGAATGAAGGCGCAAAAAAAAAAAAAAAAAAAAAAATAGCATGTGAGATAGCGCTAAATGGTGAAATAAGAAATACAGAAAAACGGCACATCATCTAAAAAGTTATCTCGCAGAATTTACGCGGAAAAGGGAACAGGAAAAAAGCCACTTGAAAAATTTGCAAATGACACTAAAATGTTTATGCCACCAAAGTAAAAAATTCTTAGAACTAAAATTTTGTATGTGTATACTATGTGTTAATAAGTCTATTTGGCGAGATCTACGCCAGCGAAATGGAAAACACTGCATAAGCATATACACTAATACACACTAATAGAGCGTTCCATAAAAACAGAGTATCATTAAAAAAATAAATCAAGAAATATATTTACAGCAAAAAATAAATCATTCCTTTTCTAAATTCATTCCCTCAGATGATATGCAACGATTTCATCGTTAACCCATTTCTCAAACAAGTAGAGCTTATCCTGGAAACTGCTTCAAAGAGTTTGAAATAATGTCTGAATCTGTTAAATTTTCTGCCACGGAGCTTTTCTTTCAACGTCGGAAACAGAAAAAAATCGCAAGGTGAGAGATCTGGACTGTAAGGAGGCGTAGAATATTAATATTACATTTTTTAAGATATTGCTGAAAAGAAGTAGCGACATGCGGTCGAGCATTATCGTGATGTAATGTCTGATTCCCTAACAGTTCGTGCTTCTTCGATATGTGTATTACAGGATTTTCAAAACTGAAACATAATATTGCCCATTCGCTGTAATTCTTTATGGTACAGCACGCTGATAGATTATACCTTTATAATAAAAATAAATAATCATGACTTTTCCAGCAGATTTGGTTTGTTGGATTTTTTTTTAGAGGCAGATAATTAGGATGCTTCCATACACTTATTGTGGACTTGGTAAGGGGATTGAAATGATGTCCCAAGTTTCTTGACCTGTTATTGCAGTCTTTAGGAAATTCGGATCATACTGAAGCATATGTTTCCCTTCACAAAATTGCTGAGTTATTGTTTTCATTTATTTAATAAAAATGTGATGAGGAACCAATCTGAAACAAACATGCCGGAGCTGTATATTATTGCGTTGATGACGAAATATCAACGTTTTTGAAATATTAGTTGATGCTGCTATCTCGTTCCATGATATTCACTGATTTTCTTGAGAGACACTGCTCACACAGTGTTAACATTTCGATCAAATACTATTTCTGGTCGGCCAGGCTTAGGAGTCAGTTCTGTAGACAAACGTTCTTTAAAATCACCGAGCCCTTGAAAAATCGTACTCACCAAAACATTTATCTTCTTTCTGGAGCTGTTTCGCCCAAATCATAGGAAAATTTTAAGGCTGAATACATTTCATTTTTAACTCTGAATCACTCACCTCCATTTTTTCTGTAAAAATACAAGGAAATAAAATTGTCTGCTTCGTTCAGAATATTTATAAACTTTTAGTTAACATTTTAAAAAATCCACCACATTTTTATTTTTTTAGTTTTCTGGTGTTGCCATTACATAAAAAACTAAGTGTTTTACGCCTTAAAGAAGTTTTGGTTCAAGTGCAGTATAGAGGGGCCACACACTTTGAATTTAGCGACTTTTCTTCGGATTTGGCGATTTTTTTCTAAATATCATGGTGAGATATCGAATTCATTCTAAAATAAATAAAAAATAATTCCGAAAAAAGTACCTTGGCGACCACTTTTAGTCGCCTAAAAAAGGACTGTGCCACAAGTGCCCCCCTCTATACTACACTTGAACCGAAGCGTTTTTATTAAAGAAAACTTCGTTTTTGAAATTATTTTAAGTACTATTGAAAAAACATTTAAATTATATAAAAATTATTAATACTTTAATTTTTTTATAATTATTAAATTATTTCTATAGGAAAAGGGATTGTACTAGAAACTTCTTTGAAATCTAGAACTCAGCATTGATTATGTATAAGGGAATTCTTTTTAGAAAATAAGTTTTTAATTTAAATATAGATACCAGAATGGCTCAGAAATATTTGAAAAGATCCTGATCTATGTAGCTCTGATTAAAAAAGGAAAACAAACAATAATGTAGAAAATAAAAGAGAGAAAACTGCAAATTTTTTAGAAAAAATTTTATTTTGGTATTAATTGATTATTAATTCATCATTTTTGAGTGCCAAAATAAATTTGTTAAATCCACTATTTATTTCAAAATCCCAAGTACAATTATAGTAAAAAAAAATATTGAGCCTTAAAATATATTTTCTAAAGAAAAAAAATATACTTACTAAACTGATTAAAAAAGGTATATAATATAACTGATAAGTGAACTCTGTATTTAAAACATTTTTTAAATGCCACATAATGATTTACATGCAACTAAAAAGTTTGAAAACATTAAATCCTTTTTCTCCAAGATGGTATACATATCAAAAGTGTGAGCATCATAATGTAATGTATAAAAACTAATAAATAAAAAAGTTTTCATTAAAGAGGGATATTACATATCAAAATATAGAAATATAATTGAAAAAAATCTTAGATGAATTTCCGACAGCCTCTTAATGCTTCATTATAAATTAACAGTGTTTTAATTGTAAAAGATACAACAATAAAAAGAAATTTGAGGATGTTGCCAGTTTTTAAAACAAAACTAGCAACATTTTTATGTATCACATTTTATCAAAATAAATAAATTTTCAATATAATTTATAGTAAGAATTAATAAATCATATTGTAATTATTAAAAAAGCAGAAAATTTTTTTAATGAATTATGTTAACTTTTTTAAATGAATTATACTGACATATTTCTGTACTTTGTTTCTATATATTGTTCTTTTCAAAGTAGAAAAATGCTAGATAATCAAGTTTAAGCTTATAAACAATTTATTTTACTCATTGATTTTCTAAAGCTTTCATTGATATATAAAAAAATTCTACATTATTAATTTCAAGCGTTTTTCAGGAATATCATTATCTAATTCATTATCTTCTCCATAAGTTTCATCCAATTCCTTCCAAATATCTTCTAATTGTAGTTGTGATCTCGCTTCTTGCATAACAGTGTCTGCTGATTTGAAATTATCTTTACTCAGGCCAGCTTTATTTAATATATCTAACTTCCTTTGCACCAAAGGCCACATTTCATCATCAGCAGTACCTTTTGCCACTAGATATTGCACAACAACATTGTCCTGTTGACCAATACGATGAGCCCGGTCTTCGGCTTGAGTCAAAATACCAGGATTCCAAAACAATTCTGCAAACACTACCAGATTTGCAGCTGTTAAAGTTATTCCACAATTAGCTGAAGTTATGCTCAAAATAGCGACTCTACATGCATCATTCAGCTGAAATTTATCGCACAGTTTTTTACGTTGTTCAGAAGATACTGAACCATCAATTCGAATATAGTCTACATTTTTCCCTTCAATCGCATTACATATACCATTTATAACATTTTTATGATGAGCAAAGCATAGAAATTTTCTATCGCTCTCAAGAAGATCAAGGATATATTCACACACTGCTTTCAATTTTACTTCCCCAGTTTCATGAAAATATTCCAAAAGCACTCCTCTTTTTTCCATCCCTCTTAAAGCCTCTTGTTTGAATTTCTGAGACATAGCTATTAAAACTTTGCTCTTAGTAGAAACTTTTGAGGGATCAAGAACAATCATTTGACGAAATTTGTCTGGAAGCTGTTGCATTACTTCTGATTTAAGCCTGCGAATCATGACAGTTTCTTCCAATACAATTTGCAATTCTTCCATGCAAGAGGAACCTGAAAAATCCCACCCCCATGGTAGTTGCTTTCCATTACAATAACGCATTCCATATTCCATGTAAGAGAAAAAATCACGCGATCGTAAAGCAGAGATTTGAGTAAACAACTCAATAGGTCGAGATAAAGCTGGTGTGCCACTCAACATTACAATTCTTTTGACATTTTTTATGATATCCTGTGCAGCCTTAGTCCGAGCAGATTTTGGATTCTTTAAGAAATGACTTTCATCTAGAATTATGGATTTAAATTTTCGATTTATGATGGTGTCCTTCATTTTAGTAAGTAAATCATAACTCATCAATATTACTTTATTATTTGGAATATGATCTTTACTGGAATTGATTACACTTATTTCATGCTCATCTAATGATGGTAACCATGTGTGAAAGGATTGTTGCCAAGAATATCGCACTGAAGAAGGTGTCACTATTAATAAAGGCCAATCTTCAGAATAGTAATTAGCAATAGCTATAGCTTGGATTGTTTTACCTAAGCCCATGTCATCAGCAATTAAGACTCTTCCTTCATGCTGAATAGCAAAGTTAACTCCGTCTCTTTGAAAAGGCAACAAAGACCTTAACATTACTGGATCCAATTTAGATAAATCATGTTCTTTGATAGTTTTAGTTTCTGATACCTTGCTAAATATTTTTGTAATAAACCGAGGTAAAGGAACAATTAAAACATTTGGTTGTAAAGGCTTCAAAAGGGACATGAGTTTTTCGTGATCTTCTATTAGAAAATTCCATCTTTTGGTTTGGGCATCATACAATCTGCTTGCAACTGTTTTAAATATATCTATTACTTCTTTATTATAACCTATATTTACATAAAATCTTTGGCGATTTAGCAATACACAGGTGCCCCGCAAATAATTTTGTGAATTGAAAATTTTGGCAACAGATTTTTCATTTTTAGTACCATTCACAATATTAGAAGATTTACTTTGCTCAGAAGTCTCAGCATTATTGTTTGAATTAGAAAGTTTATCAGATTTCGAAATGAAACTAGAATTATTGTATACAACAGCTGGAGGATTAAATGTTTGTTTAAATTCTAAAGTATTTTTTGTAGAAACAAATGGATTAGTACTATTTTTCTGACTAATAGTACCAGATAGTGCTGCTCTTCGTTCTAGAGCTTTACGTCGATTTTCTTCAATTCTTTTTCTCTGCTCTTCAGTGAGCTGGCTCATCTTGCAACTGAATATTAATTGCTGCTCCCCTCAATTTCATCTGCAATTGAAATAAAAACATTTAGTTTAAAAAGTTTACATTAAAATAGATTATAGTTCTTATTTTTTTAACATAAATTTAAATTACACCACAGATTTTTTTTTATAGCAAAAATGATATTCAACTGCAAAAGAAATTAAATGTCAGTATACAAGAATAGTACAAATTATTTAATTTCAGTAGGAAGTGAAGAAATCATGTAACACACTTTCCACTTTTTTTTTAATCCAAATTTGTATGTATACACATGCGGTTTCTGAAGTGCATTATATACCGTGCGCCCCAAAAGTGTTCGTACACTTGCAATTTGTTATAAAATGTAATGTTTTCGACTAATAAAAATTAATATATTTGTAATTTAATTTTTTAATGATATCTGTAACTTATTCTTAATGGAATGACATAATTAATTTTTTAAAAATAGTGTAACTATTTTTTTTAAAAAATTAATAATCAAAAAGCTATTAAAAAATTACGCCACAAAAGTCTTCGTACACTTAACAAAAATCTCAACTTAACTTTAAATATTGTATTTCTTTTTTAATTTAGCACATAGTAGGATAGGTTTTAGTGTCTATAGCCACTTTTAAGCATCTTGGTATAGATTTAATCAGTTTTTTTGTAATTTCTGCATCGATTTTCCTCCATTCTTCTGTGATATTGTTTTTACTTTCACTTGTTTGTCATGTTTTCTTTTTTTTACATCAAAATCTCACCAAATATTTTCTACTGGGCTAAATAAAGTGATTAAGGAGGTGTTTTCATAATTCGTGGACAGTTATAGAGACATCAGTGGCATACATTGAGAGCAGTGCACTTGGCGTCATTACCCTGTTAAAAAATGAAGTTGTTTCCAATATCCAAATTTCACGCGGATAATTTAAAATTTTTCTTTAAAATATTTTAATAGAACTCATGATTCACAATATCAACAAAAAATACCAAATTACCTGATTCTGTGGCCAATTAACACCCCCATGCAAGGACACTTCCACCTCCATGTTTTATTCATCCCCAACTAGATTCTTGGGATTAAGTTTCAGAAAATTCAAAATTGACAGCAAATTGATTGGGATGGCAGATAATTCAGCATTTTTGGTCCTGATGGGCCTATAATAGCTTGTAAATGAAAAAGTAAGGAGTTTAATCCCATGAATTTATGTGGAACAAGAACTCCTCCACCTCCATGCTTCAGCATTGAAGTGAATGTGTTCTGGCGTGGGGGTGTAAATTGGCCTCAGAATTAGGTAATTTGGTATTTTTTAATGGTATTGTGAATCATGAGCTCTATTTAAGTATTTTAAAGAGAAATTTTAAATTATCCACGCGAAATTTGATATTGGAGACGACTTCATTTTCTAACAGGGTAATGACCCCAAGTGCACTGCTCTCGATGTACGCCACTGGTGTCTCTATAACTGTCCGCAAATTATGAAAACATCTCAATCACTTTATTTAGCACAGTAGAACATATTTGGTGAGATTTTGATGTAAAAAAAAGAAAACATGACAAATAAACACAAAATGTGAAGTAAAAACAATAACCACAGAAGAATGGAGGAAAATCGATTCAGAAATTACAAAAAACTGATTAAATCTATACCAAGATGCTTAAAAGTGGTTGTAGACACTAAAACCTATCCCACTAAGTACAAAATTAAGAAAGAAATACAATATTTAAAGCTAAGTTGAGATTTTTTGTTAAGTGTACGAAGACTTTAGTGGCGTAATTTTTTAGTAGCTTTTTGATTATTAATTTTTTTAAAAAATATAGTTACACTATTTTTAAAAAATTACTTATGTCATTCCATTAAGAATAAGTTACAGATATCATAAAAAATTACAATTACAATATATTAATTTTTATTAGTCGAAAACATTAAATTTTATAAGAAATTGCAAGTGTACGAACACTTTTGAGGCCCATTGTATATGCAAGTGGGATACATAAACAGCACAAAATATTGCCACCATTTATTTTCTAAAAAAAAACCATAAGAGATGAAGAATTTATATTTTAAACAATAATAGGCAAGATTTAATATTTTGAATAGATTGAAATATTGGATAGTCATTAATTTAAACAGCAATTCTATTGTTCAAATCACATAATGAATAATTTACAATGATTGCAAAGCCAAAAACAAAAATAACGCATAGAAAACATTCTGAATTAATATTAAGTTTCAATAAAGAAAAAGATAACAGCCACACTATGATTTGGAATATATTTAATAAGAAAATCAAACCTTACCCAAAATTTTTTCCCCTCAGAATTATAATTCCTAAATCAGGAAACAAATACTTAGAATATTTGTAATGTTGTACTCATTTGCTAAAATTTTACATGATTATATTATTAAGAATGAAATATTCTACACTAATGGATTTTATAATTACAGCTGGAATTCTGTTATCCCTACAGTCTGGTAAAAAGCAATCATTATCCCTATATATGAAAGGAATAAACTCTTTGATGATTTAAACAGTTGTACTATCTTACAGACCAGCAATTTATCTTAGACTAGGGAAATTATCCTGTCTCATCTAAACTGGTATCTTGAATCCATCCGGTATCTTCCCTCCAGCACTAAAATGTCAGTCACTAAACCAACAAGCTATTTTTTAAGCAGTCTATAAAGGATGCTTTGTTCTAGCTCTGTTTGTGGGTTTTAAAGCTTCTTTTGATAGTTTGGTGACTCAGGTGTATCAAAAACTTACAGAGCCTGGGTGGGTGTAACAATATAATTTCATGGATTAAGAACTTCCTTTCACAGCATTTCTATGCCACTTTTTTTTTCTTGAGATTCTACGTTTAGCTTATAACAAAGTGAAATACTGGCTTACCCCAGGGTACTTTGATTAGTTCTAACTGTTAAATGTCTATGTTAACAACCTAATCGACATTTTAACTGCTGATGGAATGACTAATACAACTCCTTTTGAGGATGACCTTGCTATTAGGGGTGTTGTGCATCAGAAAAAGTCCAATCCAAGCTAAATATCACTCTAAATTCAATTCTTGAAGGACTGAAAACTAATGTGATGAAAATATGACAATATAGACCTAATGTAAACTACTAATCAACTCTTTACCTTAAATTGGCAACCTTCCTTTATTTGCCTTATCTCTGAGGGTACTGTTTTGCAGCATAATGTTTTACCTTATCTTCAATGCATCTTTGATGACAAAGTAAAATGAACTAAGCATGCTAAGCATATATCAAAAGCAAAGAAGAGACTCCCCATTCTTGAAAAATTGTCATGAGTTAAATGGAGGGAAAATAGACACTTTGAGTACTGTCTGCAAGGTCTATATTCAACGAATTCTAAACTAACAATGAAAAGCTGATCTCAGCCTCAAAACTTCTTGATACCTCCCAAAACCATGTGGTTCACTTAACTTCTGGGAGGATTAAGGCCTTCGCCCTATTTTTGCTATGCAATTACTCTGTGACCAACTAGCACTGATTAATTTAATTCAGAAGAATGCAGTTGCTCACCATAATAGATTAATTAGATTCCCATACAACTCTTTCTGATGAAATGAGGACAGAGGCAGGGCACATTATCTTAAGTCTTGCAAGGGCTTCATCCAATGTGTTGATGAGAATGCTCAATATAATGTTTTTAGTGATGTGCCATATAAAATACAGAATTCATTGGAGTATATGATGTTTGATGTCAATTAAGACTTGGTATTAAATGTGAAAATTCCATTCACCTATTCTATTCAAGGTCACTGCCTTAGAAATTACTAACACTCCTTTTCCTCCTACCAATGGTCTCGTATCTAGTTCAACATTAAAAAAATATATCGGTATATTTTCAGTTCACAGTTCCATATGAATCCCTTTTAAGATAGCCACATAAATCATAGCTAGATTCAACTCTGTTCATATTTAAAATAGTTTCAGAAAGTAAAAATTATATTCATAAATGACTAATACTCTATTTATAAGCTTATCAGAGAATGTGATTGTTCTTACTCAGAGAAAGGGAATGAAAAAACACTTAGTTTACAAAAAGTTATAAATCAAAGTTATAAAAAAGTTATGGTAAGGAAATATCCAAGATAATCCAACCAAAGAAACATCTAACATAATTTCTGTTTGCCTCTTACGAAAAAAAAAAAAGATTTCCTTCACCAAAAAGGGATTACTTTTTGAAAGACAGCATTTGTGTAGTATGTCATGTTTTGAGAAATAGTTCACCGTTTCATTTAAGATAAGTTTCAAGATTCATACTTATATATATCAAGCAGTATTACTTAAATATTTACTTTAATGTAAGAATACATAACAAATAAGACATTAGTTCAACAGCTATTTAGTAGAACTATGCACAAAATACTGAAATGTTAAAATAAAACAGAATATATTGGAACCAATATTATAAATTAAAATCTTTGGCAATCAATTGCCGCAAAGCACTAAAACTTTTATTTCTGAAATCAGCAATTTATATTGCATAGATGAAACTTTTGTCTTCCCACCCACCCAAACTTAGTTTATCATTTGCAAAAAAACTGCTTTTTTAAAAAAATAATTTTTTTGCCTTCAATTTTTACAGTTTTTCTTCGAACTTAGAATGCACCTTGATGATAATGAACACATTGAGATCTAAGATTAATATTGGTGTAAAATATTAGATCAATGTTTATTCTGTTTTTACATACATTGTCACTAATATCTTCGAAAATTATTTATGTGAACAAATATATCATTTAGCAGATAATTACAATTCTGTTTTAAAAAATTATATCAAATAAGTGCCCCTAACAAAATTACATTTTATTGATAATGCCCATTGATATAATAAGATGTTAGGTATTAAATTATTTTCTACACTCAAATTGAATTACATATGAATCGAAAATATTCCATACTTTAAGATCAGTATTACCATTTTATATCTTAAAAAAAGTATTAAAACATTAGATATCAACATATTTTGTAAAATATGTATTTTCTTTGATTTCACAAGTATGTAATTTTACTATTTTCATAAAAAAAAAATAACTCTGCAGCCTCCATGTCAACCAATAAATATCTTTCATTTTTGGTTTTATTTTCAAGTAATCAAATTGTCTTTTAAAGGAATAATTAAATCCCCTATGCCCCCCAAAATCCTATATTAACATAATATGAACTAAAGATGTAATCTAAAAAATATGAATTGTATGTGCATATTTTGAGTTGGAATTATTCAGGGATTGAAAAAATTCTCACGTGATTTTATATTCATTGAGAAGGATTTATTACACTGAACACAAGTTGTAAATTTAGTTGTGGTTGAATTTACTATTCCATCCAATGGGAAAAGTTATTTTTGTTCATTGATCAATCATAATATTACTTTCAATATGTAAATACAAATTTTTCACAAATTTCAACCCAAAATTCATAGTTTTTCTTTTAAGAAACAACAGTTCAAATTTACATGCATATTGCTCGATAAAGTAAAAAATTACTTAAAAAATAAGAATAATGTTTTATGTTCAATCAATGTTTTATTATGTTTCTATTTCAAATATATCTGAAGGATTGCCAAGACGTACATGACCAGGAACAAAAAAAAAAGCACTTTAAAATTTAACATGATACTTTTTCAACGCATAAATTTTAAAACTTACTGTACTGATTATTGAATTTAAAAAATTTAAGTCCCAGATTTAATTACTGCCAGAGTTCTTACTTTCATAATTTATAAATGAAAATAAACGATTGCAAATAACGTTTTTTACTTACACATTTGAAAAATTCTAAAAACAAATTGTTTTCTGAAAACATGGACGTTTTTAAAAATAAAAGTAAATTCTTGATTTATATTTAAAATGTTAAAAAGAACAGAGGCGCGCACACATATCAGAGCTTATAGAAATCCTATATAAAATGTAAACATTGCTACGACATCTATTCGAACTACGAGCTAAATGGTAAAAAAGTTGTAGTTCTTTAATATGTCAACCTATATACTCTTTCTCCTCTCTCTTTTTAAAATGTTTTTTTTTCCCCTGATAAATCTGAATCCTTATAATTCATTACAGTGAATCTCTTCTATAATAATTGAATAAATGAATATGTGTGTGTGTGTGTGACGTAATCTAAAAACATTTTTGCGCTCCTGTTTTCCAAAATAGTTTGTACAAATACATTTAACATATTTTTTTTTTCTTTTTCATTCAACTCACACAAACACACATTTGAATATAAATTTTTTTTATCAAACACATATCACAGTCCAATCTGGTACTCATAGAACATTTGATTGAGATGCTGATGTATCTTAAATATACTACATCTCTATATATATGGACTATCGGTTAAATTCCCAGATTCTTCATTTGCTATCTTTGGACAAAAATATTGAGCCACATGACGATGATCATATTGAACATATCGAAGAAGTTTAAGCAAATTCAAAATTTTCTGAGCAATGCTTTCCTTCCCTCCCTTCATTAGAATGGTGAATATCATTCAAAACTAAACAATAAGAAGTTCCCTTGCAAGAATGTTATGTAACACTACAGCTTTTAAAAATTTGCCAAAAAATATAATAATTCATCTTATTTTTATGTAAATATATTCATATCCACTAACGAAGTAAGTGAAAACAAGCAATAATATTCATCTTCCTTAAACCTTGTCAAAATTACGAAAGCCTACGAAAAATTTGATTCATAAGTGTCCAAAATCATGCGAATTTTAAAACGTAATAATGCTAAGAATATCTTTTTCGATTTTCAATTTGGCTTCCTTCACAAACATAACTCCGTCCAATTTCTTATTTTTAAAAGCACCATCAACGTAGGATTTAACGCTTATTAAATCAAAAAAGGACATATTCTTTCTATATATTCAAAAAATCTTAAACCATCTCTGGCACGATAGATTTATATATAAACTCCTCTTTCATTACCGTTAACAGGGCCGGCTCTAGCAGTTTTACCACCCCAAACAAAAATGTAAAATGCTATCTTTCTGTTCAAAGAAAAAAATATTTATTAAAAAAAAATTGCTCACACACAGAGGTACCAACATAGAACTTGAATAGTTCTCGCGAACAAAAAGATGGTTAGTATTATGTATCAGTATCATGTTTCAGAAATTAGTCTTCACTTCTATTGTCACGGCTGACTTCAGAATTGGTGGCGGCTTTGCCATTTCCCCTCACGGTGTCATCTTCTTTGCCACCCAAAGCATTTGTACGCAACATTTTTTTAAAGGAATGTATTATAGAAGAATGTAAAAGAATTATTAAAAACTGTTAAACATTTACAAGCAAAAATTATATCATTTCGTTTACGGCATCGGCATATATTTGTTTCATCCGTGTCAAATTTTCAGTGACCGCTACTCTGTTTCTGTTTTTTTCTGCATATAAAATTGACTCCCTTTTCATACTTGAGTCACAGTGAACTCATTTTGATGCTATTACTAATATATTTGATGTTTAAACGATTAAAAGAAGACGCAAGCAAAAAAATTTTCCTTAATACGATCAGATAACGATGATTAGTATAGACTTAATAATGGAGATAGACTGCGGAATGAGATAAGCCATCAATGCAAGTGGACGGTTACATTTTTCCCTTTGAAAAGGGTTGAAACTCAATTCCCTCCCTCCAACAATATTTTACCTTCGATTCTAAGTCGCGCCCAATTTTCAGGAACACTGAAAAAAATAGTGCGGCTTAGATTTGGGTAAAAATGCGAAATATATATATACATATATTAATTAAAAACTAAAACACTAAAATAAAACAAATTCCAAATAATAAAAATTACAAGCTTTTTTTTTTTACTTTTGATTCTAGAAATTGTCTGATTAATTTTTTAAAATCTATTTGTTCAACTAATCCATGCTCGATAACCAATGTAGATAAGCCATTTAATGTATCTGAAAGAATTATGGATCGTATAAGAAATTTTTTTATCGATTTTAATTTTGAAAACTCCCTTGCCACATGCTACTCTTATTAGCAAAGCAAGCAAACTTCTCAATGCAATAACAAGATTTGGTACAAATTCTAAACTCAAAATAAGTTTCAAAATTTCCTTTGTGCCTTCTTTTTTGCCTAATAAAGCCAGATTGACACTATATCTTCGGCTAGATCAAGAGCATGTTTGTATTCACTGATTCTCCATCGGTCAATATTATTTTTTAATTTTCACGGTTTTTATTTAATAAATTTCTAGGAGTATTTTTTAAGTCATATATATTGTATGCAAATTCAAAACAATAACTGTGTGAGGCAGTTGTGTAACGTATACCCCCGCAACCCCCCTTTTGGCAGAGGGGGTGGACAAGGTCCTTGCGGACCCAGCGCTATGTTATCTTATGCTTTTCCATTTCTTCGTAAGATCCGGCTTGGGGCCCCTAATATTCTGTGTTACGCCACTGCTCAAAACCATCAGTTAACGACCGAGGAACGTGACAGTATTATCGAGCTCCATGAATTGGGTTTGTCGCTGGGCACAATAGCAACTCGTGTTGGGCACATCCTGAGTACTATCCAACGTTGTGTCACGTGAGGGATTCAAGAAGGTCTACGAGCAGGCCGAAAAGGAAGTGATGCATACAGGTGCACGTTAGACAGCACCAACAGGATGGTGTATTAGTCATCCTAACCGTTCAGCATTATTAGCAGTAGTATTCTCGCTTTGGTAGTTAGTGCATCGCGCTTACTAAACAGAGATCCGAGGTTCAAATCCCGGGCTGGGCAAGATCGACTCATCCTTTCAGTGGGTCGATAAATGAGTACTAAGCATGCTTGGGAATTTAACACTGGGGTTTTTGCGTCAGACTGACCACCTGACTGGAACATCTTCTCATGCACCTCAGGGCCAAGGTCACGTACACTGAGTTGGGTACAGTAGGCCTTGGCCCACATAGGCTGCTGCGCCACTGAGTTATGTTATTCTCCCTTTGTCTGCAAAGCATCTTTCCTGCCACAATACGCCTTCGGCTAAGAAAAGAATAATACCCAAACGTTTCATAACAGAAGATATCATTTACTGAGAAGTATTACGTATAAGACTCACGTGAATTGTGTTTTCGACCAAAGTTTCTGGAATTATTAATTGGAATCAAATAAAATTTGGAGCACATAGATTATTCGAATCATTTAGTACTTAATTCTGCAAGGAAATCCTGTTTCTAAATAAGAAAAATATTTTTCGAAGTAAATTTATTATATTAATTAATTCAGTTTGTAAGAGGCTCGCGGTTCTCTCTCGAGCACCTAGATGTATGGGGGAAAGGGAAGAAACACTCGATGTAATCCAATTTATCTATTTATTTCCGCACAAAGAACAGACACAATTTCAACTAATAATAGTAAAAGAATGTCTCGATGTTAACCGTGAAAGTAGAACAATGACAGTAAAACGCTAACGATTAGGAGACTATCAAACTCGACCCTTATCTTAATAAAGGATCAAACCTAACATCCGTTTTAATGTAATCGTCGCTTTAAAGTTTCCTTCTAATAAGAATCAAATCACTGTAATTCTAATATTATACCTTCAGTAGAAATCTCACCTGGCTCGAGTATATCTTCTCTCTCTCAAGCTGGAAAACCTCGCCTATTTATCGTAAGTTAATTTACATAGAACGATTATCTTCTTCCGAAGGGCTGGTTGTGAATAACACGAATTAGCGAAAAAGCGAACACGAAAAAGCGTATAGATCCGTCACAAGTTGAGTAATTCATTATTTTCATAGTATAGTTACTTTTGAACTAATATAGTGATATCAATTGCATCTAGTTGTGATAAAAATCGGAAAATTATACATATAGAGCGATTTTCTTATTTATTGACGACTACGCACAATATATAGTTTCATTAGGACTTACTTCAAGAAATTTATGTATAACTTTTCATCTACCCCAGTTACCAATAACGCATTATTTTATTAACTTTATTTTTATCTTATTACTCTTACTAATCCATCATTATTAAATACTCAATTTTTTAAAGTTTTGTCTAATTATTTATATTTATCCATTGATATAATATCAGGTAAACTGAGCCTGAGAGAGTTTTAAGTGAAATTAAAATACCTGTTTTAAAATATAAAATAATTATATCAGTTAAAATAAATATTTGCTACAAAACAGTTCAAACAGTGAAATTAAAATATCCAGTGCAAATATTTTTAGTAATAACCAAATAAATAATGACAGTTAAAGCAAATCACACAACAGTTAAGGGTTTATTACTTTATTTGTTACTCAATAATTAATGGAAAATTGTCAATTGTAAATGCGAAATAATGCAAGTATCATATATTAACAGTGAAATACGTTTAACACGAAAACGCTTACGATGAAATATCGGTTAACACGAAATAGTATATACGGTTCTCACAAACTACTATGCATTTTTATGCATTATTTTTATCTTAACATGAAACGAAAATCGCTTAAGACGAAAAGATTTCCCTTCTGGGAATGAACAAAATACGGCATAAGACATATTTTGTACTTATTTTCTGAAAGGAAAAGTTATTTTCAGAAAGAACAAGTAATATTAAAAAAAAAGTCATTCCCTTCTTTGAATGGATGAATAGAAAGTATTTTATTAACAATTGAAAATGTGAATAAGATACATATATATATATAGGGAGAGAGTGAACTAATAGTAGGAATTGAAAAAAGAGCATGATTTGTCTGCATTGTTGCAACAATGCACACCCGATTTGGCTAATTTGGCTGAAAAACAGGTTTTCGACGCCAACTTTTTTTGTTTTGTTTTAACAGTTACATTGTTACAACAATAGAAAAGAATCTAAGTTGGCGTCAGAAACCGGTAATTAATTTAATAAAATTTAATTAATTAATTAATATTTGAAAAACTGTACTGACATCAATTGTCATCGCTACAAGTTTTAAAAAATTTATTTGAACTTGATTGAATGAATAGAAAGCATTTTATTAAAGATTGAAATTTGAACAAGATAAATAAATATAGAGAGAGAGTTAGCTAATAGTAGGAATTGAAAAATGAAGTTTTAGTAATGAGATGCGTTTTATATCGAGTACTGAATGGGTGGAGGATCTGTGTCATATACAATCGTAGGCTACACACACCTATAAAACTTTCTTTTATTGATTAAGAAAAATATCTCCACTACCCCGTTTTGCATTAATTGTATTTTGCTTAGCCGATGGAAAAATGAAGCTTTCGGTTTCACCCGTAAATTCTAAATGAGTGTTTAATATCTAATAGAATACTTATCTTTTCAAATCGGAAAGATGTTAATCTGATCAAAACAGTCCTAGAAGAACTATTAAATAAAATGCAGAAAATTTGAGAAAAATAACTCAAACTCAGAGGTGCAACAGCCCATGAGGGTCAAGGCCTACTGTGCTCATCCCAGTATATGTGACCATTGGCATGAGCAGATGCGCCCGATTAGGTGGTCAGCCTGAAGCGAAAACTCCCAGTGTTTTAGTCTCCAAGCAAGTTTGATGCTCATTTATCGACCCACTGAAGGGATGAAAGGCTGAGTCGACCTTGCCCAGCCCGTGGATAGAACCCGGACCTCTGGTATGGAAGCGCGATACGCTACCAATCGGCCACTGGGCTTTACATGAGAAAAATAAGCAAAGGTAAAATTTTAACACTCAAAATGGCACACTTACATTGGAAGAATGATTATTATTAATTAAATAACTTTTATTGATTTGGAAATAAACATAGCGCTCGTATTTTAAAGATGTCTATGAACTAAAAGAAAATATTTATTTTTGTTCCTTTTTGTGCTGCATTTGCATGTATTATGTAACTCTATGTTATAAAATCATCTGGATATACTAGTGTCTTGCGACGAGCACAATATTTCGTTAGCATGCTTCTTTTTCAAGTCCTACTATTATATATAGTTCACTCTCTCGCTATATATATATATATATATATATATATATATATATATATATATATATATATATATATATATATATATATATATATATATATATATATATATATATATATATATATATATATATATAATACTATATATATAATACTTTCTAATTATCAATTCAAGTTCAAATCATTTTTTTAAACTTGCAGTGGATCACACTTTATGTTATTACAGTTTTTTCAAATTCTAATTCATTGATTAAATTAAAAAATAAATAAATAGTAACAAAAATAATAGTCCAACACCATATATAAAAAGGAAAATAGCTCGTTGTGTCCATGGTGCGCAATGGATTGCGCGTTGGACGTATAATCCGAAGGCCGGTCTAATTTCTGAGAATATGATTTATTTTTTACTATACTACTTTATTGGAATAATTAAATTTAATTAATGAATAAATAGTAACAAACAAACAAAAACAGTCCAACAGATCAAAAATAGCGCAGCGAAAATCGTTTTCTATTTTGTCACTTTATATTGTGACTCTGTCATATGTATATATATATATTTATATTCATTGTAACTATTTAATAAAAAGTAACTAAGGTAAAATTTTTCTTTGTTGACTTAAGTAAGAATTGACTTAAAATGTTTTTTTTTTATGTGTATTACTTGTTTTCTTTACCTTCATGTAAATGCACGAGATGAAGAAAAAGAAATCACGAGGCGCTTCTTATTTCTACATCATGTTTAGCTTTCCGTCAATGCTTCGAGCTCGAAAGGCGAAAACCCGCGTTGCCGAAGAGATGTGAATCACGTGACACACCCTCTTATCGAACGGTTACTTTTACCGCTCCTGACGCATCGGCAAATTTGCAACAAACATTTGCAGGAATCCAGAGCAAGAGCACATTTTGATCGGCTTCTTCTCTTTTCATAATCTCTCCCTCCTCCTGCCTTTTTACCCTAATCTGAAAGCCACGACTAAAGGGAGAAAAATCATCGGATTTTTGATCATAAATTTGGTATTGAAACAGTTACTAGATAGATAAACGGAGCACGAGAACAAATTGGAAGAGATTCGTCATGATTCCGCGTGGTGCGTTCGATGGTGAGGAAGAGGTGTTCGTCTGTTCGCCAGGTAATCGTTCTAAATAAATTTGGAAAAAATGCATCTTTTTCAGTAGATTTAAAACACAGAAATTATTTATTATTGTTGATAGTCGAATATGATAAGTTCGGGGAAATTTATTCTCTGGTTAAAAATTACGAAGTTATAAGGGGTAAAACTTGTACTACCATATGCCAGCATGTTCGAACGTTGACTGTGTGACTTATTGAAAAATGAATCGATAATTTAGAATACAAAACATTTTCGTAAAAATAAAAAAGACGCTGATAGAATTTTGGGACAATTAATTAAAATTTTTATTTGCAATATAATTTTTTTAAAAACAAATATTGTTTGTGGCTGCTTTCTCTCCAGCTGTTAGTAAGTGACTGAGAACTATCTTCTGAGACATATCTATCTAGACAAAAGCGATCTATAACTAAGAAAAAGAAATTATTCTGATAAATCAGGATCTATTCCAGTTTGAAAAGTTTATTAGACAATAAAACTTACAGAATTATTTTGCGAAATATTTGATGACAAATTAAAAATTATTTTTCACTTAAAGAGCTTTCAAAGAAACAGGCCTGAACTTAAATCAGATTTTTTTTAAAAAAAAGTTTAAGAATTACAGCTTTAAAAAAAACGAAAAATATTGAATAATGAAATACCGAGCTTGTGAGTAGAAATATGTGTCAGAAAAAAACTTAAAATTAACCCAATTTTTGATTAAACTTCTTAATTAAAAAAGGAAGTATCATTGCCATTTTATCCAACAAATATGCAGCCGATCGAATGTGAGACAGCATCTGATGAAGGTGCAAAATCTGGTTCCAGTGTCGATCTCAGTAGCACTCTGAAGAGAGGTTTTTTTGGTTCTGGAATAATGCAGACTAAAAAAGAACGCTATAAAGAGTTGTTCTGGGAACATAAACATACTACAATCACTTTGTGCTTTGTGTTCTGGTCGTTTGGAACCTGTGTGGCTTTTCTTGGACCAACCTTGCTGGACTTGGGTTGTAAGACAGAAACTATCTTTCCAACTCTCTCATGGGTCTTCTTCAGTCAATCTTTCTTCATACTTCTGGGGTCTGCATGTGCCGGATTCATGCTGAAAAGGTGAGCAAATAAATATTTATTTCCTTCTTTGTAGAACAATTTTGTAATTTAATTAAATATATAGAAAAAAATATTAATTAATATGATAAAAAAATTCATACACTGGTATATTATTATTATTTAAAGAAATTAGCAATTACATAATAATTATACATTTTTCAATTAACCAAGATTGAATTTTAGGGATATTTTTTTATTTATTAAGGAATTTTTATTATTAGAGGGAATTTTTATGAATAGTCAACAAAAAAGAGTAAGGTAGACAGAAGAAATCCAAATTTTGTGTGTGTGTGTGTGTGAATCTAGGTAATTACACATATATTAGAGACATATATATATATATATATATATATATATATATATATATATATCATGTATTGGAGAAATTCTTGGATTGAGACAGGAGAAATGCAACAGGCAGATGTTTATCCTATTATGTTTTATTTCAATATTCAGTAAAGCAGCCTGCACTCCAAGCCATGACAAAAGAGAGAGCTCTTTTAGCGTTGATCAGCAGCCAGTCAGTCCTTAGTACACATGTCTTCTTTTAGTCCGGCGAAAGTAGAAGTCAAAGTTCTTATGCGGGAGGTGGGTTGAGTTGTCCTGATAGGAAGTTTACTCCAACTGACACTTGAGGGGCTGGGGATTGATCATATATATATATATATATATATATATATATATATATTCTGATATAGTTCATGTATTAAGGTATACGACTACGTTCGGAACCGTGATTTTAAAAAAGCGCATACACGGATAATTTTCATGATATTTAGCGTCACTTAGATTAGAATACATGTATAAACTGGTTTTAAGGACATAATGAAAAAAAAATTTATTTAAATGCAATATTTTGGCAAAAAGTTAACTTAGAATAATCTTTTTTCAAAACGTTCTCCTTTTATAAAGAAACGCATCTATAATAATAAACTTTTGCTTATATAAAGTAAAGACTTCTCTAGAGAGCCTGAACTAGGATTTTTGAAAAATTCACATTATTTTCAGTTACCACCCATTGAAATAATTATTGATGTTTTTTTCTTAAAATTTCTCCCCTCTATTGTCGTAAAATATGGATAAATTCACTTCTAAGTTGTATGTTTCAAAAATTCTAGTTGAGCCTCTGTACAGAGGTCTGAGCTATATACAGGCAAAATATTATTATAATAGAAGCATTTTTCATAAAAGGAGAATGTTTTGAAAATTGGTCATTCTGTGTTAATTTTTTTTGTCAAAATATTGTACTTAAATAATTTTTTATTGTAATACTTTTATTGTACTATCCTTAAAACAATTTTATATACGTTTTCTAATCTAAATGACACTAAATAACTTAAATATTGTCAATTTATAAGCTTTTGCAAAATCCCCGTTCCGAAAGTAGTCGATTACCTTAAGCAGTTAGTTTCAGAGTAAAATTTTGTAGAAATATTGTCAGCATGCTTACCGTACAATTATATCGTGCAGAATAAATGTTAATAATATTAAAATATTTGTCTCACAAATACTTCTTCAAAAAAATTTCACTATTTTCACTTTACAATGCAATTTAACTTGATTTCATTCAGATTTATTGTCTCAGAGAACTATGCTTCAAAACGAAATTTGGGTGATTCGATTTGATTTTAATTTACATCCCAATGTAAAGTCACAAGAAGGATATTGGTAGCAGCGCTCATCATTCTGAACCATTGTCAAGTTAGGAAGACGACACTTGAGTTGTAACTCACCTCTCCAGACTTCCTCAACACGTCAACGGAAGGACTTTAAGCCTTGACGGATTTAACATCAGCCCCTTTACCCGGGGAGCCTTCAGTGGCGACAGAGTCCACCACTCGAAAATACCAAAAAACCAATTTTAAAGGAAATTTATTTCAATATTTTTTGTTTAAAGAGACTCGGAATATATATTAAAAATTTCTTACTTTTATTCGAACTTTAGGACATTTAATAAACTTATTTTTTAATATTTATGAAAATCATGCACACAAATTTTTATTAAAAAAATATTCAAATCTTCTTGAAAGATTATAATTTACGGCCATGTTTTTATGTATAATTAAATCATTCCTTATGCCACAAAATTTCAGTAAAAAATGCTTGAATAAAAACATTTCACATATTTAAACAAAGGAAAAGGAATTCAATACGTGGTGTTTTCATTTTCTTCATTAAAATAAATATGAAAAATCATTTTACATTTTATTCTTCCCAATGAATACTTTCTTTTTTGACACAACGCTTTTTCAAATGCGATAGTTTTTAATGCACTGCCAAAATAATGATTAAAAAATGTTTAATTCCTTTTATTATACTACAAATCAATTTTGATTAATTGTTGCTTTTTGATTAATTGTTGATTAATTGATTCCCTAGGAGAGTTTTTGTGTTTGAAAATTTTTCTTTTCAAAAAATTAATTGTAATTAAAATGCAGGACCATTAAAATATTAACCCTTCAGCACAAAAAAGACACTAAATGTTTAAAATATAATCACAAGATCTTTTGATTTCAAAAAAAACTTCAGTTGTTAATTACTGAAAACCATGACCACACACAATAGTTTTCCCCATTTAATTCTTTTTACATGTTTGATCTTTTCTGTACAATGCCTCTTTAAACATTCAATTTTTGTTTCAATTTCCTATTATTAATTATGTTCTTGAAAAAAATATTTCAGTAAGTAATATTTCATAAAAGAGAGAGTTCTCGTATAATCCAAATAAGCATCATTCAATCCGACCGTATAACGCGTACTTTTAACACAAAAAATAAGATCAAAATTTACGGGAGTGCATTATACGTCGGGTATAAAAATGATAACTTCAAAAAAAAAGGCTTCAATATATAGGTCGGAATATTATTTATTTGAAAGAAAGGACATATACCGTAAAATTCGGTGTATAACGCGCATCAAAGCTTTCAAGGTGCATTTTTTTTTATTTTAAGGTATATTCGCCGTAGAACGCGCAACACCTTTTTTACGAAGGAACCAGCAATGTATGTTAGCAAAGCTATTACGTTTTAAAGCACTTTATTCGAGGTATTACCCCAGGTTTTGGGAAAAATAGTATATTTCTAGAAAAACAACCCTTTATAAGTTCATAAGGTATGACATTTCTTTTAAATAGACGGTATCTCGATCTTTGTAGAAGTCTAAGTTTTTTTTTTTTATGCACATCTCTCTTTTTTTTTATTTTTTGAAGCTCTCATCTTTCTACCCGGCGTATAACACGCACCCGTAAATTTCGATCTTATTTTATTGTGTTCAAAGTGCGCGTTATACACCGTATTTTATAGTACTTAATGAACTTAAAGGGTTGTAGTTCTAGAAGAATCTATTTTTTTCTCAAAATCCTGGGATAATACCGCGAATAAATGATTTAAAAACATGAGAGGACTGCACACGTATACTTTATAAAAAAAAAATAGCGGGTGGGAGTGAGAGTTATACGGTAAATATACCTAAAAATTAAAAAATGCATTCTGGAAGAATGGGTGCGCTTTATACGTCGAATTTTACGGTAAATGTTTCTTCTTCTCAAAGTTAGAAAACTATACATACAATTTGAATGCAAAGTTAAAATGTAAGCGAGCACGGGAAGAACTCAAATAATTTAAAATTCAGTTCGAAGTTCTAAATATCATTTTAAGCGGAAATAGTTATGAAAAATAGGCTATACTTAGAGAGAATTTCAATTCGAGTTCCATTTTAACAACCACCTAGGCGAATTCCATAAAAAAAAAAAAAAAAATGAAGCATCGGATCTGAATAACTAGCTGAATGGTACTTCACAAGAAATGGGGAGGAAAACATTTTTATAAATTTATTTTAGATGCTTCTGATGAAATTAACAACATGTTTCATTAAAATATTATACTATTTGTTGCAGTGCATTAGCATTGGGGTTTGTTTAAACAGTTTTTCTCTCATCTAAAGTAACAAATTACAGATATCGGGATTTATTAAACCCGTTAATAAACTAAAGTGTGGCATATATATATATATATTTTGTGTTTGTGTGTGTGTACAATGTTTGTCATTTGTTTTTAAAGCAAATTTTTTCTTTACTTGAGACGTCTTTATCATTTTTATCAATATCGATCATTATCGTAAAATATATAAAACGACTGGTTTGATAACGATAAACTGCAGTTCTGAACTTATTATCATGTATAATAAAATAAAAGTAATTTTTAATTGTTATTAACAAATTATACAATTATATATATATATTGAAAATTTCTCCTAACAGTACAAAATATATAATTGACTCTAGAATAGAGTATGATAAATAAAATGCTACAAGAAATATTTATATTCACTTCTTAACCCCTTAAAAAGTCAGTTTTCTTTGCCCAATTGTTCCAAAAAAGGTATATTTTTTATTGCATATAATTAAGCATAATACAAGAAATATTTAATGGGAAGAAAACTCTTCTGTTTAAGTTCATTAACTACTATGTCTGTTTCTCGAAGTAATATGAAAGAAACAAATATTATAATCATAAATATACATAGACATATAATATACATATACACAGTACTATAAACATATTGAAAGCCACTCGTTAAGGGTTCAAAAATACTATACACATACAATATTTTTCAATCTGGATGTAGATTAATAATTTCGAGTCAATTTTCTGTCAGAACTACAGTATCTAAAAATATAGCTTGGATGGAATAAATTATCGTCTGATGTTACTTCAAAGTAAAAGTAATTCATCGAAAAATAAGGCTAAGTAAATACGCCTTTTATTGATTTTTCGTTTACATTGAATATCACGATTATGTTGAATAAATATATATTATTGATTATGTTTTTCTAGAGGACGCATTATTCATAGTTTTCTGTATTAGAAACAAATATTAGATTTATTTCGTTTATTTTCTGGACATTGGGGAGGGTATTTTCTGGACACTTACATTCGAGATAAGCAATGCTAAAACTTGAGCTTGCACTTGCGGTAAAAAAGTTTTTAAACGAGAAAGTTGAAAAATGGGGACGTTGCATCATCTAGTTTGCATTTTATTAAACAGAAACGTTTATCTTTTCCTTAAATATAAAAAACCGCGAGTAAAAATCTTTGTTTATTTTTAATTAATTTTTGAAAGTGTAGTCATACTTTTTGGACAATCCTATACAACTGTGAATTTATTCCAAGACCCAAGCAGAGTACTTGTATGGAATTATCCATATTAATGACATTGGATAGTTTATATTAATACATTCGTGAACAAAGAAGCATATGCCATTCCATTTGCTACTCTATGGTAATTTTAAGTTGCAAGGTATCCATGAACGTGTTAAATTCCACATCGAACGGCAAATAATGTAAACGTTTTTATTGGATCTCTGATACAATGTTTATGGAATGGAGTATAGAAATTCATTAATGAATACATAGTTTGTTACACCATATGTTGTACAGTTAATTTAAGTAAAGAGACAATTAACATTATTGAGAATTTTTTAGCGATATATCAGATCGAATACAGTGCATTCAGAATATGCGCTTCATTTAAATGAGGGCATCAAAAATCCATAAGATTCTCTGTAATCTGCTTTTCCAATTTGGATTTCTTGTCCTGTATCTTTTTCCATAGTTCAAACTAACAGTTTTTAAAAATATTAAAAGAGAATCATTATCTGGATAGATTAATGCAATTCTAACAATTCTCTCCATGAGATAATTTTACATCAAAATCTCTTGAATGTTAGCCCAGGCTAAGTAATAAGTATATTTTTATGTATTAGCATATGTTAAGAGAAATAAAGTGCAAAAAAGGCTTGCTCTAACTTAGCTTGAGTCTGTCTGTCCATTATGATCGAAAATGACATCTTGGGCATCAAATTTGTGTTTGATGTTACGTTGCTCGCCACAAAGTATTTCTATATGTTTGTTACATTTTCAGCTGAAAGAAAAACATTGACCATTCTGACATAGATAAATCGATTTAGTTCCAGAGAGATTAACTTAGCAAATTCTTTAAGTTTTTTCTCAAATGTAATTTTAATAATATTTTCTACTGTACGACAATGTGCGTACTGCATCAAACAAAACAAAAGAAAAATTTAAAAAAAAACCCTGTTTGTATCATTTGGTTTATTAGAAAATAACTTTTTTTAAATATTTTTTTGCATTCCTTCTAGTAAGGCGTTGCTTAGCATTACCCTAAAATAATGCTAAAAATGGATTTCTTAATCATCAGAAAGGGATTTTGGCCTCGAAATTAGCTTTTCAAAGCAGATTGCAGGTCGGTAGATACACACAACTAATCTTTTTCCAATGGAAAATATTTTTAAACAAATATAAGATGGTTTGTTGGATATCTTTCCCCATTAAAAAAAACTATTCTTACCATCTTTTTGCATTTATATAATTTGTTGTAATGCTAGGAATGGGGATTAAATCTGATTTTTAGTGCAACATGTTTTGTTCTAAATCCTTTTTTGCGAATTGAAACACAGACTCTATTTTGGGACTCATTTTTTGTAATTTTCTCTACAGAAAGACGACTCAACTGAATATCTCAATGTCTTATTGCATTTCGGAATCTCATTTTAAGACCTAATTTCCTACCATTAACAATAGACGGAAAGAGATGCTTAAAATCAGCCTTGAAGAACAATTAATTGATTTAATATTAGAAATAATTTTTTTTATATATTACTCTTTATTATTATATTAAGAATCTAAAGATAAATGCAGCAAGATCAGTTTGAGACACAAGATTATTTTGAAAATGCAATAAAAAATAATTAGAATGCTCTCGATGTTACCTTAAAATGCTTTAAAATATGTTTTGGTGATGGACCACATAATTTTGAACCTTGGTCAAGTGACGAGGACGACACTTGAACTGACATTCTCCACTCCTAACTTCCACACCACACCAATAAAAGGATGTTTGAGTCTCGACTTATTTAATGTTCATCGGCCCCCTCTGCACGGCAGATCTTCCGCAGTACTAGGCTCGAAATGACTTACCAGCCACAAATCCGTTACCTTGACCCCTAGGCTACAACAGCCTCACCAATCAGATTGATTGATTGATTGAATATTAACGTCTCACTGTTCAGCTACACGAGGGCTTTTGGAGACGGACCACGTAATTTTGAACCATGGTCAAGTGACGTGGACGACACCTGAGCTGGCACCCCCCTCTCCTAACTACCACACCACACCAACGGGAGGACGTTTCAGCTCTCGACAGATTTAACGTGCATCGCTGCCCTACACGGCGGGTCTTTAGTGGTACTGGGCTCGAACCCGTGACAAAGCAAGCCACGGTCCGATACCTATACCACTCGGCTACCGCGGCCACACCTCACCAATCAGACAGAAATAGTTCTTTATATTTGGATCAACGTATATATATGTGAGCAAAATTTTTCTTGCATTAAGGTATCCTATTACGTTCGGAACCGTGATTTTGCAAAAACGCATAAATGGATAATTTTCATGATATTTAGTGTCACTTGATTAGAATACATGCATAAAATTGTTTTAAGGACATTTTGACAAAATTTTTTTTTATTTAAATACAATATTTTGGCAAAAAATTAACTTAGAATAACCTTTTTTTCAAAATGTTCTCCTTTGGTGAAAAATGCTTCTATTATAATACTATTTTGTCTGTATATAGCTCAGAGCTCTGTACAGAGGTTCAACTAGAATTTTTGAAATATATATCTTAGAAGTGGGTTTATCCATGTTTTACGACAATAGAGGGGACAAATTTTAAGAACAACACGCCGATAATAGTTTCAATTGGTTGTAACTCTGAAAATAATGTGAATTTTTCAAAAATCATTGTTGAGCCTGTGTACAGAGGTCTGAGCTATATACAGGCAAAATATTATTATAATTGAAGCATTTTTCACAAAAGAACATGTTGAAAAAAGGTTATTCTAAGTTAATTTTTTTCCAAAATATTGTATTTAAATAATATTTTTTTGTCAAAATGTCCTAAAAACAATTTTATACATGTTTTCTAATCTAAGTGACACTAAATATCATGAAAATTATCCATTTTTGTGCTTTTTTAAAATCGCGGTTCCGAACGTAGTCGGATACCTTAAAGATCACCAAGAGCAAGTTGGCTGACACTAACTTGCAGACTTGGAGAATTTCAACCAACAATCTCACTTCTGATTTAAAAGTGTGATAGAGTACATTTGTCTCATGAAACTGATATAAAATTAAATATGCTTGACACTATAAATATGAAATTATTACAATAAATAAATTGAATGAACTACCACAATTTTATTTAACTTATATTTATTTATTTTTTATGGTATAATTTATAATTTTTCTGAGATTGCGATCATTTTAAAAAGAAGCAGCCCTCCGGTATTTCTGCTTCTACAATCCGACTTTCCAGCCGAAACAATTGTTCCCCCCTGCCTTCAATATCCTATTTAGTTAAGATATTAGTGTGGAAATTATTTCGGCAAATATAGATTGTAAAGAAAAAAGAAGAAGAAAAACATCTGCGTGGTTTTTTTTCAATTCCTACTATTAGCTTATTCTATATATATTTATTTATTTATCTTGGTGGAATTTTCAGTCGTTAACAAAATACATTTTAAAGCGCTCAATTGAGCTGAAATTTTATATACATGATTATTTTGGATGACAATACACTAATTTAATTATAATTAGTAAAAGTTAATTGATTAAAGTTAATCATTCAAAGAATTACAAATACAGCCACGTTGGCATCATTTTTGGCGACTTAGCAACCCTTTTGGAGACTTGTATCAAAACTTGAAAAGGTTTTTTTTCTCACATTTTAAAGCGCTGATTTGAGCTGAAATTTTCTATACACTGTTTTTTGGGTAAAAATGCGATACTTTA
This sequence comes from Trichonephila clavipes, assembly GCA_019973935.1. Lineage (NCBI taxonomy): Eukaryota > Metazoa > Arthropoda > Arachnida > Araneae > Nephilidae > Trichonephila > Trichonephila clavipes. The sequence goes on along the minus strand of BMAU01000722.1, from coordinate 722,046 downwards.
ATTATAATTAATTTAATTAATTGAGTGAAACTAGTTATTTAAAAAATTACAGATACAGCCACGTTGATTTCATTTTTAGCGACTTTGGACAAAACTTTAAAAGATTTTTTTTCCCCTCACGTTTTAAAGCATTTAGTTGAACTGAAATTTTATAGACACGATTGTTTTGGATGACATTACGATACTTTAATGATAATTAATAAAAATTAATTACCACTTAATGTAGGGATTCTGTCCTATGTATATACATATGCCGCGTTGCGTGGTTAGGCATTCTTCACTACAACACGGTTGAATTAAATAACAATAAACATTTATTAACTTTAAAGATTAAATGAGCAATTAAGAGGTAAACTTCTAAAAACTACAACACATGGTGAATCAGGCACGCTACAAGAATAACAGATCAATTCAGTTCAGTTTTGGAGTCATTATGTTGAGCTGTAAGGTCGCTGCACATATTTATATTAATTGTAACATTTAATAAAAAGTAGCTAAAATAAAATGTTTCTTTATTGATCTAAGTAGGAATTGACTTAAATTTTTTTTATATTACTTGTTTTCAATTCATACTCTATTAGTTCCCTCTCTCCCTATATACATTTATTTATTTATTTATATATCTTGTTCAAATTTTAAACCGTTAATAAAATACTTTCTATTCATCCATTCAAGTTCAAATACGTTTTTTAAAATTTTTAGCAGATGCCACTGGATGTTAATACAGTTTATCAAATATTAGTTCATTAATTAATTTAAAAAATGAACAAAAATAATAGTCCAACAGCATATATTGAAAGGAAAGTTGTCCCTGGTGTCCCTGTAGCAAAGTGGGTAGCGCGTTAGACTTCTTATCCAAATGTCGTGGGTTCGAATCCCACCTGGGACGGCCCAATTTCTGAGAATGTGATTTCTATTTTATTGGAATAATTAAACTAAATTAATGAATAAATTATTACACAAACACACACACACAAATTGTCCACCACCACATTTAGAAAGGAAAATTGTAAGTAAAACTGCTTTCTATTTTGTCGCTTAATATTGTGATTCTGTCATATGTATATACATATTTATATTAATAGTAAATATTTAACAAAAAGTAACTAAAATAAAAATTTCCTAAGAAAGAATTGACTTAATTTTTTTTATATTACTTGTTATTTATCAAGTTATCTCAGAAATAAAATATCCTTAGAAAGCCCCTACCTTTCTAGCCTCTTCAGAGTATTCTGTTAAAAAAAGTATGATTCAATTTCAGTAATAATAATAATAATTAAGTGAACATTTTACAACCACGAAAATAAGCTTCGTACAAATATTTTATGCTTCATCAATATCATATGTTGGTGTAATTATATTTAAAGATACTAATCACACCCACATGCACGTTACTCAGCAATCCTGAAATCCTCTTGGAAACAATTTTTTCACGGTTGAAGGTCCGAAGTAAGGGGCGCACGCGCGATGTGACTTACACATTAATATTCTTATACTGGTCGGAAGTTCCGCTCCGGAAATGATCATCCGCTTCCGCTCTGGCGAACCTCTTTGATATATCCACAGGCTCAAATTTTCTGGTTCCATTATGCAGATGGCTGGGAAAAGGATTAAAGAAATAAGAGAAGGATTACGAATGTGCATTTATGTTCACTTATTCTCTTTCTGAGGGATCTTTCGGTTATCAAATTTGGAAGGCATATTATTTATTTATTTTGTAATACTTACTTTTAAAAATACACAATAAATGTTTTAAAAATTAGATTACTTACTTTGCAATTAATTAGTTTCCTTCCTTTCCATATCATCAGGTATTTTAAAATTGAATAAATATTTTCTCGATAGCTTCATTAATTATTAATTTATAATTTTCTTATTTATAATACGTGTTAATTAATATCTATTTTTTAAAGACTATTTTAATTATTTGTTTTGTTTACATTCAGATTTTCAATTTTTTGGGGGGAGGGGGGAAACATCGTTTTATTAGTACATAATTTGTTATATTAAATGCGCTCTAGTGTATTGAAATAGACGGGAAAAAATTGGGAGGAATGTCATTGGATTAACATTTAGAATGAACAGCATAACTAATTCAAAAGGTTCCTCACATGAAACCTGGAAGAAGCTTAATTTCTAGAGAATAATGAAAAAATTTATCTTAAAGTCGACAGCTAGATTTAAAAAAAAAATTTCTCGCTAAATATTATAAATCGACTAATAACTTACAATTACATTGAAAAAATTTCTCAAATATATAAAAAAAATTGTTGATTCAATTATCTTATCAATCTTTATAAGTTAAGTTAATATTCGAAAATAATAAACTATTAGTTTTTTTTATTTATTAATTAAATATTAATCATCATGATGTACTATCCTTTATAGAAACAAATAAGAATTCATTCCTAAAATATATTTTTTGAAAATAATAGAAAAGAAGAGAAGCTGATATCGCCGCAAACCCTTATGCAGTGAATCTAATCTAGATTCCCGTATATAGTGAACCACCATTGTATTAACGCTCCTTAATAAAATGGTGCTGCGTTGAATCATAATTTTTTAGTCAAGAATATGTGTACAATATAAGCATTTTTGTAGATTATAACATGATTCATAATCGATTATTTTTAGGTCAATATTCAGTTGATAGGTTGTTTACTTAAAAGCACAAGGAATCTTATTTATAAGAATTTTGAATTTTTTTATGCAGAGTAAAGCAAAAAAAGAAGAAAAAATTGAAATTACAATGTATAACACACACACGTACACACGAACACTTGATATATTTTAGAGTTTAAAGTGACACACAGCCGTCGAGCCACAAGTCCTTTAGTGGGGTTGGTGAATGGGAAGAGAGGTGGAAGGCTCCTAAAAACTCTTAGGGAAATCCTCTTTCAAATTAGGGTGGAACCGAACCAAAACGTACTGTTACCTGCATGGTGCTCAAAGCTACGGCTAACGACAAACGTACATCTCGCCCTTTGTCGCGATAAATTTGTAGGTCTCGATCTGAGATCGTCAGACAGGTGACATTAGTAACAACAACAGCGTTTAAAGACAAATAGGGTGATTTTGTTATTGTACTTTTTGAGTATTAATTGATTCAGAAAAGGGAGCAAGTTCAAACAATTCCCAAAGAAAAGGGCACGAAATCGAAGGTATTAATGAAAAGGTAGAAGAAAACACACGCATTTGATTTAGACAAAATATTGAGAGAACTTGTATCATGGAGGGATTTCTCACTTCTCTTTTTAACCCCCCTCCCTTCTCAATTTAGTCGTAGCCTTTCAAATGATCATGGTCACGAAGTCATAGTTGGCGAGTCATGAGTTTGAGTAGATGTAGAAAAAGTAGATGAAAACACACGCATTTGATTTAGACAAAATATTGAGAGAACTTGTATCATGGAGGGATTTCTCACTTCTCTTTTTAACCCCCCCCCCTTCTCAATTTAGTCGTAGCCTGTGAAATTGTCATGGTCACGAAATCATACTTGGCGAGTCATGAGTTTGAATCCTGATACCACCATGTACAGAGACTGATATACATTAAATCTGTCAAATCTCAAAATTTTCACGATGACGTGGTGTGAGTGAGTGTGGTGCCAGCTCAGATGTCATCCTGGTCACTTTGTGGAAGTTCAGTATTACGAAGTCCATTGCCAGTAGTCCTCGCTTTGCTTTAGAGTCCGACGCTAATAAAAATTCAAAAAAAGTAGTTTCCCTCCAGTTTAAAATGATAGGTAAAGTCTCACCATCTATTTCTCGTGTTCCTAATATTTATGGGCTTAGAATCTTCAAAAGTAATACATCACAAATCCATGTCTGATACAGGGAAAATTTTTTATTTTCTATGTTACATATATGACAGTGTTTCTCAAATTGTGTGTCGCGCCCCTTTTGGGGGCGTGATAACTGTACAAGGGGGCGCAAGCATATTAAAAATTCGAAAACAAAAGATTTTTTAAAAAAAATTATAAATTTTCTGAATAAAGACGGATATATACATTAGGGGCAATTAACGCTTAGGCTGAGCAAGATGATCATATACGCCTGTGATAATTAAAATGTTAAAGTCGTATGGGGGAGGTGCGATGAAAGTTATGATTAAATATTGAAGCACTGATATATGATGATTTGTCAGATTATTCAATTCCTACTACTATTATATAGCTCACTCTCTCTATATATTTATTTATTTATTTTGGTGGAATTTTCAATCGTTAATAAAATACATTTTAAAACGCTCAAATGAGCTGAAATTTTATATACATGATTAATTTGGATTACAATACAATAATTTAATTATAATTAATAAATTTAATTGATTGAAACTAATTATTTAAAGAATTACAAATACAGCCACTTTGGCATAATTTTTGGCGACTTGCGTCAAAACTTGAAAAAAAATTTTTTCTCACGTTTTAAAGCATTCAGTTGAACTGAAATTTTATATACACGATTGTTTTGGATGACAGTACTATACTTTAATGGTAATTAATAGAAATTAACTACCCCTTTATGTTGTGATTCTGTCATATGTATATACATATATATGTATATTAATTGTAACTATTTAATAAAAAGAGTTGCTAAAATAAAATTTTTCTTTGTTGATCTAAGTAGGAATTGACTTGAAAAGATTTTTTTTATATTACTTGTTTTTAATGTAATTAGAGATAAATAGTTTATTTTCTGCTAATATTTTTTTAAAAACTGCACTTGTTACTATACGATTTTCTTGTATAAAAATAGGCACTTTATTTTGCTGCCTTTTTTGATAATTATGTGATTGTTAAGGGATTAAGAAATTGCAATTGAATAAAATTTTGATCTACAAAACTGCTTTGAAATGAACAAAAAATAAATTTTGCTGTATATAGATTTTTATAAGTATAAACGAAATCTCACACACACACACAAACTATATTTCTGTAATTTCTATATCAAACAGTAATTAAAAGTAAATATAAGTTTCTGAAAGCAAAATAAAAGTGTTCCGAGGTTTCAATAAAATTAATTTCGTTCGTAGAGCATTTTTCCAGTTAATTATATACTAATTGTATGACTTTTAAAACTTATCATTTTGTAAATTCTACAATTTATGTATAGGTATTTTTTTTATGGGAAAAGAGTCTGTTGATGAGAAAGATAATTCTGAGTACGGAATTAATAAAATTAAGGCCTTCTAACTACCGAAGCCGTGCAGGGTTTTCAAATGTTAAGTAATTATGTTGATGAATTGAACTTTCAATACTTGTTAGAAATCTTTGAATTTCTTTTAGTGTTTTGATTTTACATAATTGGGGGATCATTTCTGGAAGCATTAGAACTATTATAAGCCCATAACTAACTTAACTCAGTAGTGAAACACCCATGAGGGTCAAGGCCTACTGTGCCTAACTCAGTATATGCGACCTTGGGCCCTGAGGTGTATGAGCAGATGTTCCGATCAGGTAGTCACTCTGACGTGAAACCCATAGCATTAAGTGCTCAAGCAAGCTTGGTACTTATTTATTGACTTTCTGAAGGGATGAAAGGCTGAGTCAACCTTGCCCAGCCCGGGGTTTGAATCTCGAACCTGTATTGTGGAAGCGCGATGCACTAACCACTCAGTCACTGGGTTTCATATTGTTCTCCTATATTGGGACGGGCAGAGAAGGCATTAGCCCTCATGGGTTGTTGCGCCACTGAGTTAAGTTAAATGAATTTGTTAGGTTAGTATGTACTCTGAACTAGAGAGATTATTAATGTATTTATTTCCTTTAAGTGTGGCCGTGGTCTAGTGGCCATGGTCACCGATTGGTGGCCGGTGCACCATGAGTTTGAGTCCTAGTGGAAAAAGAATTGAACTCAACTTGACTTCAACTCCGTGTAGAGAGGCTGATGCACCTTAAACCTGTTGAGGCTCAAAGTCTTCCCGTTTGCGTAGTCTGGAAGTTCGGAGAAGGGGGTGCCAGTTCCGATTTCGTGCTCATTACTTGACCATGGTTCAAAAATACGGGCCCCGGGGTCTTCGAGTTGCTTTATAGTGTGACGAAAATAAATACCCTTTAATTTTCTTTTGTTCCGAAATTATATATTTGTTGAGCTGTATACATATTATCATATATGCCCTGTAAAAAGAGGAAATGATTAAATTAAAATGAAGAGGAAAATTATTTTCTTTAGTTTTAAATTACAAATGCAGTCTATTCTATATGTGTATGGACCTTTGAAATCATTTTTAATTTCTCTGTATGTATGTGTTAAGTAGAGTACTCCTGTTTACTCACTATTTGCTCCGGTATTGAGTACACCTAAGTTTAGCTTAATTAGAAGAAGAAATTCAACCTATTTTTAATTTAATAACTCTCATTTATAAAGATACTCAGATTTCAGCTAATTTGTTCGGTATTCAAAGGATAATAGATACAGATATAAGCCCTCAACTTATCAAAAACTAGAAGTTGGGGATATCGTACTTTGAAAACACATATTCTTTTTTATATTGATATACGAAATATTGATGAAGACAGACAGTGAATATTGACGTAGCACTGTTCAGCTACTCGAGAGCTTTTGACGACGGACATAGTAATTTTAAACCATGGTCAAGTGACGAGGACGAGTAAGCTGGCACCCCCTCTCCTAACTACCACACCAACGGAAGGATGTTTAAGCTCTCGACGGATTTAAAGTGCATCGCTCCCCTACACGACGGGTCTTCAGCGGCACTAGGCTCGAGCTCTTGACAAGCCGGCCACAAGTCCGTTACCTTGACAACTAGACTACCGCGCCCACGAAATATTGATGAAAAAAATGATTGACATATCTCGATTATCGATTACAATTAATAGTTTTTCTCTTCTGAATATTCCTTAGGTTCTCAAGAGAGATAATGCTTATTGTGGGTACAACTATGATGACTGTATCCATGGCTTCAATTCCCCTGTGCAATGCACTTTGGGCTTTGGCCATTGTTCTTGCTGTTATGGGTTTCTTCATGGGCACGATCGACACGGTAGCTAATGTATCTATGATATGCATCTATGGGAAAGATGTATCACCTTTTCTGCAGGTAAGTTACAACAAATATATATATAACATGTATTTTCATTCCAAAATATTTAATAGGGTGAAAGGGCTTAAAGTATGAAGTTTGCTTTGAGTTATGTAATATATTGGTGTGCTAAGATAATTATTTAAGTTTTAAAATAACTTAAAAATAATGTCGTGCATCTTGTTGTGATTTTTTTGAAAAATATTTTATATATAAATAGAGATTTCTGCCACATATTTTTTTTTAACTTGAAAGAATAATCAAGGTGATATAATTATATTATGAAAACACAAAATATAGTTTGCTGGAATCGATTAAAAGCTATAAAAAAATTACATGAATTTTATTGTTTAAGAATTGTTTGTCTAAAAAAGAAATTACATAATTTGAAATTTTGTAATTAAAACTTACACGAAAAAGATATTACAATATTATGTTTTTGAAATTGAACGAGAAAATTTAATAAAATTAGTTTTCTGGAAATTTGAGATTTAATACTGTATATTGTGTATTTTTTAAACATATGTGTAACAAACTTAACGCAAAATAAGATTATTTAACTTTAAAAAAGATATTTTAATATATTTTGAATGCCAATACTAATTTTTTTTCATATTGTACTAAAAAATGACGTCTGATAACATTTATTATTTTTATTTTAAAGATTTTTAATTAATTTAAATTTTATTTGATTAAAAATTAAAGTTATTTGTATATAGTCTAATTAATAATTATAAATAATAAACTCAATTGAAAAATAAAGTATCACCCTAAATTTTTTTCCTTTAATGTATCTATGATATGTATCTATGGGAAATAGCTTTAAAAATTTTGGAAAATCTATGGAAATAGCTTAAAAAATGTTTACATAATCATCATAAATTGTAAAAATTTTTAAAGCTGTTTTCTTTTTTATCTTTTATTTTTATTGAATTTTCAATACATTAACGTAACTAACAGAAATCGCTCTTTTATTAAATATTTCAAAAATATCCATATGTAAATTTGTCTCTGTTTGAGAGAGCACCTAAAGAAACAATAATTATATTCAAGATGAGTTTAAGCTTATTGCTTATTTTTATTTTCTGACATGATTTCAATTCAATTCAACAACAAAATAAAGTATATAATTTCATAAAGTACAGAAAAAAATATTAAAATTTTTCTTTGAAGATATCTGTACACTTATTTATTCTTGAAGCCACTACACCACGTGCTGCATCATTTGATATAATGCTGAATAATGAGAAAAAAATATTTATGACTAGATTTTAACGTGGACTTTTTTGAGGACCGAAGCAAAATTTTCCACATATCTGGTTCCATTAATGCATAAATTAGATACATATTGATAAAAAAATAACAGTGTTTATGTCTAGTTTTAAATAGACGTAAACATTAGTTAGATAAGAATATTTTTCAAAACAAGGAAAAAAATTAATGAAGAATATATTAGAAAAAAATAAGTAAATTGTTTCATACGTTTTACCCTTTTTCAACATTTTTAGTGAAACAAATACATCAAAAAGCATCAGAACCTAATACTTTGAAAATTAAACGTATAAAATATCTCTTACAATTTATGCCATAAATGTGTTATTTATTCAATTATTTTAAGACACGATTTTTTTCTAATGTAGTTATAAAGAAAATTATGTTTACAGAAAACAAAAATGTATGCAAATGGTAATAAATTGAATTTATGAAAGAAAAATGGTAGAAGTTTCGAAGAGCAAAATGCAAGGATTCTCATATGTGTTAGAATAAAAATAATTATTATGGTTCGATTCTAAGCCGCATCTGATTTTCAGTAGCATTAACATTGGAAAAATAGTGCGGCTTAGATTCGAGTAAATATGGTATTTTTAATATGCAAAGCAAATCCTTCAAAGACATTTAAGGTATCCGACTACGTTAGGAACCGTGATTTTAAAAAAAACCGCATAAATAGATAATTTCCATGATATTTAGTGTCTCTTAGATTAGAATACATGTATAAAATTGTTTTAAGGACATTTTGACAAAAAAAATTATTTAAATACAATATTTCGGCAAAAAATTAACTTAGAATAACCTTTTTTCAAAATGTTCTCCTTTTGTGAAAAATGCTTCTATTATAATAATATTTTGCCTGTATATAGCTCAGACCTCTGTACAGAGGCTCAACTAGAATTTTTGAAATATATAACTTAGAAGTGGGTTTATCCATGTTTTACGACAACACAGGGGAGAAATTTTAAGAAACAAAAGGCCGATAATTGTTTCAATGGGTTGTAACTCTGAAAATAATGAGAATTTTTCAAAAGTCATAGTTAAGCCTTTGTTCAGATGTTTGATCTATATACAGGCAAAATATTATTATAATAGAAGCATTTTTCACAAAAGGAGAATATTTTGAAAATGGCGCATTCTATGTTCATTTTTTATCAAAATATTGTACTTATATAATTTTTTATTGTAATACTATTCTTAAAACAATTTTATATACATTTTCTAATCTAAGTGACACTAAACATCATAAATATTATCCATTTATACGCTTTTGCAAAATCATGGTTCCGAACGTAATCGGATACCTTAATTAAAATAGCGATTGATTGAAAAAAAGTGCATCAAGTGATTAATTTATTTTCTTAGGCTATCCATTTTTTCTATGGAGTCGGCGCTTTTCTAAGCCCCATGATTGCGCAGCCCTTCTTGCTGAATGAAGACTGCTCTCCATTCATATCAAATGAGACGATAACCTTGATAATGTACGAGAATGAAACTTTACCTGCAGCCACTCTAGCTGAAGCCAAAGCAATGACGCACATTGACTACGCATTCTTGATCATGGCTCTCACTATGGTCAGTTACTACATATTTTTTTTTTATAAATTGGTTAAAAGGTTTGAAAAAATATGGAAACAACACCACATAATTATGAAGATAATCATGAATAACTTTCAAAAAATCTCGAAAACCCTTTCTTAACCGCCCCCTCTTTTTTTAAGAGGACTTGGTGCCCTTTGAACAATTTTTATTTTTTATTTATGTATTTCAAAATTATAACTCAACATTTCATATGAAGTTTCTATTAAAAAATGATACAATATGAAATTTTTCATATATTATTTACACAATTTTAAAAACTCAAACTATTTAAAGAAAACTTGGAAAATTTTAAAATGCTACTGCTTTAGTAATCATTAATTTTTTTGACCTGAAATTTTTGTGTAATATTCTTAAGAATCTTTCCAACAACTTCAGGGATCGATTTTACAATAACTTAATTAATTTGGGAGGGAAAAAATAAAATGTTGATATGCATACCAGAAATCAACGAAAAAGCCAATATCTCTTGCATTTTAATTTTTTTTAAAAAAAGTATTCAGTTAATAGCAAAATGAATTCCTAATTTTGTTATATGCTTTACATGTAACACGCAGGAAAAAAATGGAAGTGATTGGTAAATAATTGTAGAAGGAGTTGCATTTTGAATGCACTAATGTTTCAAAAAACAAACTGAGAAAAACCGCTTTAAAGTTTATAATTCTGAAAAAGTAATTATAATAAGCTCAAATAAACTTAAAATACCACTTTAAGATATTAGTTATATATTTTTCTTTAAAATAATTGCCTTTTTGTATTTTTTCAACCCATACACTTTTATAAATGATCAATCATTAGAGAGTATTAATTGCACAAGAAAATCCAAGAAAAATGCTAAAAAAAATTGTTTTTTTCTCATGACAGAAATTTTAGTTTTTTTCTTTACATAACATTGAAGTATTACATTTGTATGAAAAACATATCAGGAATAAGAACTGAAGTTATGAAATTATTAATATAAAATGTCTTAATTCAAAAATTTTACATGCACACATTTCACAAAGAAAACAAAAGTTACATTGTTGTATTGCCTCGGTAATATTCTGCTTTATATATTACACATACTTTTTTTATAGTTATTATTTCTCTTTATGAATTTTTTTTAATCAAAATGCTAGCTTTTTTTCTAAAAAGGGTGCGTGGCCGAATTGCCTAATTTGTTTTCAAATGAAGTTTTATTCAACTTCTTACTTTCCGATATGCAGAAGTGATATATCAATCGAAAGATAATAATGCAAAGAATAAGATTAAATAAAAATGAAAAGAAAAACGATTGGTCGGTCATTTTTTAGGGTACCAAGTCATCTTAAAAAAGCAGTGTAATTTTAGTAATTTTAAAAAATTATTATAAGATTGTTGCAAATGGTATGTGATATGTGTGAGATTCTTAATTTGAAAAAGATAATTTTCAAACGATTCGATTGATAAAATATACTGATGTATATAAAAAGTTTCGATTAAAAAATGAAGTAGTATGTTTATATTTCTGTTTTGCATGTTACATTTAGGTTGAACTTTTCAATTTTGAAAATTATCAATATAACATGCCTAGTAAATTTAGTAAAATGTAAGATTTATATTTTATTTCAAAAAGAGAACAAAATGTTCGGTATCCCCCCCCCTTTTTCGGAGAATCAGTACTTTTCATGTGTTTAAGATAAAATCATCAAGAACCCACACAGCTACGAAAAGTGAGATGTTGAAAATTAATTAATATGTTAAGTATTTACAAATATAAAATTAAAGGACATAGAAATGTGAGGGTACTCAAAACTGTAAACTTAGATAAATGAACATTATATGAAAGTAAACTAATAAACGTAAATATTGTGATAAAGTGATAAAAATTTTCTTTTTTTATAGTTAATAAAACATATCATAATATAACATACGTTACATATTATTACAATATGAATATATTTTTAAGCAAGAATTATAATAGTTCAGATAACATATATAATACTTTGCAGTATTCATGTTAAACCCTGATTTTTTGTCACTATTATTTTTCTCGTTATTTTTTGCCCTTTGAAGTTGAAAGTATTTCTGTCCATTTTGCTTATTAAAATTTTTTTTACTGTAATTTTAATTGAACTTTCCCGCATTTCGCACCACTTAACACAAACTGAAAATTTACAAGTAGATGTTTTTCAGATCTAATGGACTAACATCCATTACAATGATTGAGCTTTGATCAAGCAAATAAGAATCATTTAATGAACCCTTGTCTATAGGTTCCATTAAACCCTAGAGTTCCGCATAACCCAAGTTGAAGATTTCTGACTTACAAGATATTTACTTACAGAAAGAGTCGATTGCATATGAAACGATACTTTACAAGTTTTAAAAATAATTACTTGTGTGATCAAGGGGATATATTCTACATAAATTCATTCAAACTCAAGAATACTAAAATTTATTTTTAAAATAAACAGTAAATTTTTTTAAACAAAAATATCAACAACACATAGCAAACCAATGAACAGTAGAATTTACTATTAAATGGATTTTCTATAATCAACTTTTTCTTGCTTCAAATTCCAGTTTTTCATACTAAAATAACACATGGCAAAAACAAATCTTTTCAGGTACCCGTGGTAATTCTTACTTTCACTCTTCTGGGCAGAAAACACTGTCTAAGATTGTTGGGTGGAGCTCCTCCAAATCGAGAAGAGAAGCAGAATAAAGAATACGAAAGCATGGAGGGTGAGTCACGTGTATACATACACACATACATTTCGATCTGATAATCATTCCTAAGACATTAAAATGTCTGGCAATCTTCCGAAGACATTAGACTGTCTGGGCCAAGTTAAAATATCAGAGTATTTCTACAACGTACCATTTATTTTTAAAAACTTATTTCATTAACATTCATAATTAATTCTAGTTGTACATGAGTAATGTTTTACTAAATTACAGACCCATAAACTTCGAAGTTAACGTAAACGTAAATGTTATGAATAAAAAAAATTGTATACAATGTCGAATTTTTGTAGTCCTGCGGATAATTTAGATTTCAACAGTGCAATGGTGGTTTTCCCGATAAATATTGGCTTGATTCCTTGGAATATTGATTACTGTGTTTATCACGGGCGTAGTTAGTCTTGAATGTGAACCCTGTATCATAATTCCTTGTAACACAGGAATTTTTCAAGGGGGGAGGGGTTCCGGGGTCGAAAGTTCACCATTCTTGTATCATGCTCCTTTTGATTTTGTCGATTTTTCGGAACAAAACACAGTAAAAAACTAATTATTGAAAGAATAATTAGCATTAATTAATAAAATTAATCATTAATAACAAATACTTAGTTAAATTTTACGTACTATATACATAGAATTATAATCAATCGGAAAAAATCAAGGGCTTTGGGGGTCGGACCCCCCCTGTGTGCGCCACTGGTCCCGTATCATTGATACGGCGATAGCTACTCCCCTCTGTTGCATATTATCTTCATTCTTACATGTCTTGCATTCATTTCTAATTTTTTTTCGTTCATTTCTTATGAATCCTAACATTAAAATATATTTATATTTACAAATTTTACCTTAGGTTTATTGTGAAATATGACTGCACTTTTTTGTAATTATGTTGGAAATATTTATATGTTATGTATTGATGAGATGGTATTCACTTAGAGAATTGTAGTCTAGCTATTAAAAATAATTTTTTGCACTAATCACATCATAATCTATTTAATTTTAACATCAGGAGAATTATTTTTAGCGTCCTGTTTGCTCAAGTGTAAAAATACAAGAGGGAATTATTCTATTTCCACAATTAAATATGCAAGGAAAAACATGGGGGGAAACGTAATATGAACACGTGTTCAAGTGAAGAGAAATGTAACTCAGATTTAGGAAAATCATCAGTGTTTTGAGGAAAAGTTTTAACAGCTTTGTGTAAGGCACTTGTAAACCGTTCTTTTACCAGGAATCGCCAATAAATCAGTTAAGAAATCAAGATCAGATCCTTTTAACGAAAAGTTATTAATAAATCTGTCGATTAATCTTTAATACTAGATGAAATGAGATGCGTTTCGAAATAGAAGGATCGGAATTAAGATTAGATTCAAATTTTAAGCAGATATTAATTTCAGCTGTTACACACACTCACACTGAATTAAGTTTCGTACTTCCCTAGATTGTATCACATTTCATTTAATCCGACAGATACTTAATTGAACGCATAAAATTACTTTACCATTAGTTTTACATCTATAACTTGTAGAAGTTAGTTCATTCAGCATCAAAATAATGCACAATGTCTTACTTTTTAACTGATCTTTAAAATCGAATAGGAGGATCGGGTTCCAATTCGTCTCAAGATTTTCGCGGAGAATTATGGAGGCTGTTCCAAATGAATTTAAATTAGGCCTGATAGCTATGCACGTGTATGCAAGGGATGTAAGAAAAATGAAGTACGGACTCAGGTTCATCCTCGTCACTGATTATAGTTCAAAAATAAAGAAAACTGTCACAAGTTTCTATTATATATATTTCTACAAAAGTCATTAATTTAAAACCAATGAACTAACTCAGGATTCATTATAATAATTTTACGAGATCCTTTTCCATGTTTTACAATTTATAGAGTTTATATAGATGAAAAGCTTTACATCCAAGTACTTATAACGAGTTGAGCATTCTTTCTTTTTTTTGTATATATATATAAACACCCTTTTTAGCAATTAAGAATGTACTTTTAAGAATGGAATTTAAACTGTAGGACTATTTCATTATACAGACTTCAGTATTTCGATTAATTTAGTTAAAATCGGTCTTACTTTCATGTATTGGCTGCAACATTTTTGATTAGTTTCATTCCAATTGCTTATAATTTTATACATGTAGATTAGTTTTGTATTTTGACCAGTTTAGTTTAATTACTAGGATGATTATCCAACAGAAGTTCTAAAAATATAGCCGTTATTTCCTTTTAAATTAATACAGATTACAATTTCTATTAAAATAAGAATTATGGTATGCAATAAAGGTTAAAATCGATTTTGTGTTTAGAATCTGACGGCCGCAGTGACACGGATCGTATTCCCAAGAATATGGCCCAGATTGTCGTAGTGACTGTTCTTTCTGCTATTCTTATGTTCCTTTACGATGGACTGCAGGTAAGAAATTGAGAGCACACAAACGATTTTTTTTTCATCACGGCGTACTTAAAAAACCTTTTTGACTTATAAAACAAGATTCTTTTACAGGTATATAGATGTAAAGTACCCTTTTAAAGTTCGAAAAGTATGGCTACACCTTCAAATATTAATTACAAATAAACAAGCAAAGATATTCACTTAACAGTTTTTTATGTTTCATATAGAAAATGCCAAAGTTTTTTTTACAATGTTTTATTTCACGATTTCAATGTGCGTATTACTATTTGCATCCAGTCTATACGAGATGCATCGTATAGATTCGATGCATGTCGTAGACATCGACTCTATGACAACACATCATATACTTGATGCATCGTATAGATATCGTATATTCCTGCAATGTATACCAGATTTCTAGACTCATTCTATGAAGCATTACTTGGCGAATATTCCAAATGGCAGCTGTGCTTTGATTTTTCAGTTCATCAATGCCAATAATTGGAGATTGGTGAACAATGCTTTTAACGTATACTCGCAAGAAGTTTAAAAATGATAGGTCTAGAGATCTAGGTGGCCACGGTATTGGACATATACTCTTCCCATCACTTATTAAACGTTTCATCTAGAACTTTTTTTCATGTGCCAATTCCAGGGTGGTGGTGCCTCATTTACTCTGAACATGTGATGCAGATTTAAACTCAATAAACCCTTCTACAACTTGCGCTTGTTCTACTTAAGTCATTTTGAAACGAGAATGTTGTAAAATGGGGGCATTTTGCGCTCTAGTTTGCCTTTCATTAAACAGAAACTTTAAACTGTTCTTTATGAAACATAAGAAGCCTCAAATGAAATTTTTTGTTTATTTTTAACTCATTTTTGGAAGTGTAGTCATACTTTCCGGACACCCTGAATATATTTTTAAAAACATTTCCTTTTAATACTAATGATGATTTATTATTGAATCTTAAACTTTCTACGTAATCTGAAAATAATTACACAAAAGAATAATGATTTTCCTCGACAAAATTTTACCTGGTTATCTATTGATACTGTATGTGTTCTTTGAACGTACATATTACATAAATTATTTTTGTTTGTTTGTAAGTAAATTTAAACTATAACAACTCTTCAATTTTTTATTTACATTTAATAAATTCTGAGAGTAATTAAACAAGCTCTTTCTAAAGAAAATATTACACTATTTTAAATATGATGTAACTTTTGTTCCTATCTAATATTTTACATGGGTATAATTTTCTTGAGTGTCATTAGAGCAATTAGAACACCAATTAATTAATTTATTTTTATCTGAGACCAAAGTTTTTGCAAGTATTATAAATTTTTCGTTTTATTTCTTCCTTAATTACTTTTATTTCTATAATTAATTTACTCATTCAACTCATCAACTGACTCTAATTTACTCATTCAATATAATTTATGGAAGGGCACAAGCAAAATAAATAGTTTCGTTTTATAAATATTATGTGTAAGAGTTAAATATATATATATTTTTGTCTACTTTTAAGAGAGGAAAAATGTAAAAGCAATAGAAGAAAATAAAGAAGGAATATCTAAAGAAAAAAAAGCAAGTTTATAAAAAATTAGAACAAAAAAAATAATAACAGTTAGATAAAATGTCGTTCAAAAAATTAAAAACGTTAATTGAAAGAACGATTAAAGTTGATCCGAAAGATATCTAAAAAGATCTAAAAGCAAAACAATAGAATCTAATAAATATTCTCATCAGTTTTTAAGTGCTTATTTTAGAATTTAATATAAAACATAAATATTTAAAAATATCAAATAGTTTAAACTTTCAATCATTTCTGATTCAGTATCATATGTGCTCCTACTTAGATTATGCGTTTTGGAGAAGTTTATATCTCCAGATTACTCAATGTTTCCAAACTTATACAAATTAGAAATTTAATTTCTTAATTGGTGGCGAAAATGCATGAAACGGAAACCAAATATTCATCAAAATTTATTGCCGTTTTAATTCAAACATTTTTTTAGATTCCATTCCTTTGTGTTTTTAGCCATTTTTCTTTTAATAGTTTTTTAACTAATTCTTTTTTAAAAAAGATATTATGAAGGGAGAAGTTTATGCTTACAATTTCTCATACAGACCAAATATATTTTGTTGAAGTATGACTTTGATGATCAATACATTTTAACAACACAGTTTTGTTATTCAAATGTGCGACTGCGTCAATATGCGCAAGAAAATTACTAAAAGTTTTGTGCTTTTATTATGCAATGTGTTTTTATGATAACGGGTATGAAAAAGATATCGTAATTTTAAAAAAGTAATAAATAATGATTAATTGATTTTTCAAAACCAATGAGCCTTATTAAATCGAAATTTTGTTTTTTAAATCATTGAGCCTCACAACACTAGAAATAAAAAATGGACAAATTAAAAATATAATTGTTTTGAAAAATGCATTTCATCCAATATTAAATGCGTTTTCATAGTGTTGATGTAAGACTAAACGAATTACTTTCAAGCAAAAAAGGTTAAAACAGCCTTATTTATTAAGTTGCTTAGAGGAGAAAAAAACCTGCTCATTAAAAATATGATTGCTTACTTTGCAGGCAGCTTATGGTGGTTACATTTATTCGTATGCCGTAAAAGGTCCCGTGAATTTTCGCAAATCTGATGCAGCTTATCTAAACGCTTTATTCTGGGTAAATAATTTATATATAAGATTAATATTTTTACTCATATCTTTTTGTTTTATATTTGTTAGTTTATATTTTTTTAAAAAAAATTCTTATTATCGTGATTTTTATAACTGATATTTTTCCTTCAATATATATATATAGCATTTATGATGTGAACTGATTAAAAGAACGATAAAATATCTTTTTATATTGCATTATACTTAAAAATAACGTATTTTATTAAAAAATATCCGCAATCCACACACACACAACTTTCAAAAATTGAAAGGGACTACACATATGTTCTCGTTTAACTCTTATAAGTCAATGTAGCAAAAACTTAATTATTAATAATATATTTAGATAATAAAACCAGAAATTTAATGAGTTTACTATGTTATATACTATTAATGTTGTTTTCTTTTGCATATGAATTCTAAATATTTTCCCAAAATTTATCATTAATCCATTAAACACTTGAAATTTTTTTTAAAAAAATGAGGTCGTAGTGGATAGTTTCGTTAATTTATGAGAACATATAACAAATCATTTTGAGAGTATTCCTGGCAATCTAAATTTTAATAAGACTTATGCAACATATTGAATAAGTATTTCTTGATAGAGTTTTGAATTCCTACCTTTTATAATTCTAAAGCTATTATATATTTAATTTAAGTATAGTTGCTTTACATTTAATACCCACATGTTGGTTAAAAAAAGAAATACCGCGCGTAAAATCCGGTGTATAACACGCACTTTTAACTCAAAAAGCAAGATCAAAATTGACGGGTGTGCGTTATACGCCAGGAAATTAAATGGAACTTTAAAAATAAAAAAATCGAAATATTATTTATTTAAAAGAAATGACATGCCTTATGAACTTAAAGAGTTTCAGTTCTTGAAGTATACTATTTTTTTCTGAAGCTTGGAATAATACTTCGAATAAATGACTTCGAAACATAAAAGCAATGCTCCCACGCATTTCAGGTTTCTTCATAAAAAAGTGGGTTCGCGTCATACCTAAAAATTAAAAAATACAGATTGAAAATATAGGTGCGCGTTATACTCCGAATGTTACGGTAATTAAAATGATAAAAATTAGTTTATTTAATAGCTATATAAATTTGTTTTTTATTTTCACACTGATTGTAAATCAATCTTTCAACAAATGAAAAAAAATGTTTTTAGCACAATAACTTGTGTTTCTTAGAAGCAAATGTTTTTACGTCGAAGGCAAAAAAAGTATCATATATATATATATATATATATATATATATATATATATATATATATATATATATATATATATATATATATATATATAGTCTTAAATAAAACTTGTAGTGATTTAAAATTTTAAGAATATTTTTTTATATAGAAAAACATTTTCATAATTTATGTTTAAGGATTATTTTTTAAAAAATGAAAGGTAAAATTAATAATACTTCCTATCAGGTTTTAAAAGCACTTTTTGCAACATAGTGACAAATTTTTGGAGTATTAAATACAATTAAAAATACCATATGGTGTTCTTTGAATATGATATTGTTTCTTCAAAGCAATCAATGTTCGAAAAATAAATAAATCTTGATTTTTTTTATAGGGCATGTTTGCTGCTGGAAGATTGTTATCTATTGCTTTGGCTACAAAACTGTCACCTTCATTCATGTTATTTTGTAACATAGTAAGTAATGAAGGCATCAGTTTTGATTTGAATAAATAGTTTAATTAACCTACACACATTAATAATATAAAAATGCTGAATTCTATTCATACTTCTTCTCTTCGTTTAAACAGATAGGATGCACTGTGGGGCTACTTCTTATGTTAGCGTTAAGATACAACCACGTGATGCTAATCATAGGGACTTGTTTGTTAGGAATCTTCATGAGTAGTGTATTTCCTACAACATTATCACTGACAGAGCAGTACATACATGTCACACGTAAGAATTATATTTTAATAATCATAAAATAAATACCAAATTTAATGTTCAGCACACTAATAAATTCTATTTAGTTATGAATATGCTATGCTGTGGACTTTAAATTTTTGTTTATTTTTTATTACAACAGTTAATTGTATGAATTGTAATTCATTTCAATTCCCACTATTATATATAGTTCACTCTCTCCCTATATATATATATATATATATATATATATATATTCCTTTATATACCTTGTTCAAATTTTCAATCGTTAATAAAATACTTTTTATTCATCCATTCAAGTTCAAATATATTTTTTAAACTTGCTATGGAACACTTGATGTAAATATAGTTTTTTCAAATATTAATTCATTAATTAAATTTAATTTTTTAATTTAAAATTTATTCTTCGATACTTCTGGCGAAGTTCGAAGTAGATGCAACAGTAGACGCCAGGTTGGTCTGCGTCTACTGTTTGGTAGGTTTTTCTGGTTGGTTTTGATTTTTTTGGTTTTTCTAACAAAAAAATTTTTTCTTGGCTTCAAATACTCATTTTTTTTATCCACTAAGTTCACATACATTTTTTTTAAACTTGTAGGGGATGCCACTTGATGTAAAAACAGTTTTTTCAAATATTAATTCATTAGTTAAATTTAATTAACTAAAATAAAACTTTTCTTTATTGATCTAAGTAGGAATTGACTTAATTTTTTTGTATATTGCTTGCGCTTACTAATTCAAATTAAAAAAATATAATTAATAATTATAATTTTTATACAAAAAAACTCGATATTTTTATTTTCATTAAATTATTTTATCTTCTTCCAGCATCCACAACAAGTTTCCTTGTGTTTGGGGCGGCTGTTGGAGAGATGTCAATGCCAGTCATAGTTGGACATGTAAATATCGTTGCTATTTCTAAATTAAAGAAACGTACAATAAAATACACACTTTACTTGAGATAAATAAATATTTTAATCTAAGATGCGCATATTTTTTAAGGAAATTGAAGCACAAGATATTCATATGTTATACATTTTTATTTTGAAATTTCAGTGAAAATCCCTGTATATATATATATAATTGTCAAAATATAATTATATATAATTGTCAAAAAGATATATAATTTTTTTCTTATTGAATTATTTTAAATTTCATTTTCTATAAATTTTGTAGAAGAGAGTATAATATATTATGGGATTATTAATTTATTTCGAAAGTTATTTTTAAGTAGTTCATTATTGAAATGATATTATTCGACTTACAAAATCCAATCAATGATATTCGATTAAAACTTACGATTCATATTTTAAATTTAATAATAATCTTTAACAAAGAAATGAAGTTTAACACTAGAATGACTAAAACTTATATTATATATATATATATATACCTATATTATATATATATATATATATATATATATATATATATATATATAGTATATACCTATATTGCCCAAAAGCAGTCAATGACTGCATTGTGAAAGATTGATTAATGTGTAAAAAAATTTGTTTAAAACTAATTTTTCATATTATTTACAGTTACATAACAAGTTATTAGTAAATATTAACAGTATGAAATTTTTTCTTCATTTGGAAAAAAAAATATATTCTAAAAAATTCTAAGAAATTGTTCATTATACATGTAATTTTTTCCAATCGAAATTAAAAAGCAATCAAAATGACTTCCTTTGGGCAATCTAGTGTAAATGTTCTAAGTCACTGTTTATTTCTTATTCTACGTTTGGAACCGTGATTTTAAAAATAGCGCATAAATGGATAATTTTCACGATATTTAGTGTCACTCAGATTAGAATACATCCATAAAATTGTTTTAAGGACATTTTGACAAAAATGTTTTTATTTAAATATAATGTTTTGGCAAAAAATTAACTTAGAATAATATTTTTACCAAATGTTCTCCTTTTGTGAAAAATGGTTCTATTATAATAATATTTTGCCTGTATATAGCTGAGACCTCTCCACAGAGGCTCAACTAGAATTTTTGAAAAATTCACATTATTTTCAGAGTTACCATCAATTGAAATAATTATCGGTGTTTTTTTTCTTAAAATTGTTCCCTTCTGTTGTCGTAAAATATGAATGAACCCACTTCTAAGTTATATATTTCAAAAATTCTAGTTGAGCCTCTGTAGAGAGGTTTGAGCTATATACAGGCAAAATATTATTATAATAGAAGCATTTTTCATAAAAGGAGAACATTTGGAAAACAGATTATTCTAAGTTAATTTTTTGCCAAAATATTGTATTTAAATAAATATTTTTTGTCAAAACGTCCTTAAAACAATTTTATGCATATATTCTAATCTAAGTGACACTAAATATGAAAATTATCCATTTATGCGCTTTTGAAAATCACGGTTCCGAACGTAGTCGGATACCTTAAAGGAATTACTTGTCATATAGATAATCATTTACCTAAAATATGCCCACATTTTCTTCTCTTTTAACTTAGAATGTTTCAGATAAAATATCTTCAAACAAATTGTTGCAATCATACTACTATAGTGCTTCTCAAACTTTCAATAATACCCCCCCTTTTAGATCACAATTTTTATCGCGCCCCCCTTATACATTAATAATGTACTGAATGCAATAATAACGCACTTTGACGCTAAAGCTACAATAGGCGATCTTAATAATAAACCATACAAAATAGTAACATAAGTATTAAATTTTGTATACTACTTTTAAGCAAAAATAAATAAATAAATAAAATAATAGGATAATTATTATGTTAATTTTCCTTTCTCTAATTTTTAAATTGAACATATTGCAAAATCCGGTGGCTGCTTAGAAGACAAAATATAGATATCTGCTAAATATAGAAAAAGAATTCAGAGGGTCAATTTCTAATCATAAGCATTCCTTATAAAAACTTTGCTTTGCAAAACAAGCCCATGGAAGTCATTAATACTTATTAAACTTGCTTCTTAATTTAGTATTAATTAATTAGTTATAAAATACTCTGTGCAGCACTGATACATTAAAAGTATACCGGCTGAAGTGCCCGCTCTTTGCCCGAGTTCATTTATAAGAAAATAAAACATTATTGATATAATAGCTGTATTGTAAGGAGAACAAAGCCAAGGGCTCGACAATGTTTACAAAAATGTAAAATGATCTTTTTAAAATGGTTGCTCAAATTATAATCAGTTTTAAGCGAATTGTAATTTTAAGCCTCACAGAATTAGCATTTATAATTGATGTTAAATAATGAACAATAATATAAATTTCCGATGAAGAATAATTGTATTATTTTTAATATTTAAAGCGAAAAGACTTCAATATGTTTTAACCCGGGAGCAGGCGCGCACTCGATACGGTCGAGCGGGATTATTGAGTCACCCCAATCATTTTTTTTTTATAATTATTTTATTGTACACGATACAAATCTTGATTCCAGTGAATAATTTATCTAAGAGAAAGTTCACTTACCTACTTTCAAGAACTTTTCAATTTTTCTTTGGTAACAAATAAACAGTTTTGCCAGAATTAACGATTTCGTAATCTGCGTGTCCCGTGCGACCACTTCCGGATAAAAATTATATTCATTATGATAATATGTATGTTACTGCTAAAAAATTGTGTTAAGCATTTTTTTGCATTGAAAAAAGCGCAACAGAGAAATACATTACTTACAACTTTCCTAAATGAGAAACAAACACGTAAGGGGGGGCATATTTAACTGTACCAATAACTTAGAAGGTCATACAGATTACAGCTATAATGTGCAGTATTTCAAAAATAATGACAGTGATGAATTTTTTATGTTCCTAAATTTCTTCGATTCTGGGTCTGGGATCTGTTTTTTCTCTGAAAGAGTTGTATGTTAGGCTTAAAAAGAAAGCGTAGTAAAAGAATCTCTCATCATGGGATTACAGCAAATCAAATAAAAGTTTTTTTATTTGGTTATAGGATCAAAGATAGCTAATTAGGTATTGCAAAAGTTTTTATTTTTGATGACTTAATATCGCGTGCCTATAAATTATATCAGAGTAAAAGTGCATTTTTTATTATGTCTGAAAGTATTTTGTTTTAATTCATTCCAGTAAATTAATTATTTTTAAATCTTCTATTTTCGATATGCTCACGCCCCCCTCAGGGGGGCGCGCCCCACAGTTTGAGAAACACTGTACTACTAAAATTTTCAAAATAAGAAGATTGTTTTTTAACAAAAAAATTAATGTCTCATCTTCTTAATAATATTTTATTTTTTTTAAGGAATTTCATCGAGTTGGACCCACAAGCTTACTTGTGATTGGAATGGTTTTATGCTTCGTGTCCATTATTGCCTACATGACTCTGTGGCTCGTTGGACTCACTCTTTTGAAACCTGATAGTAAGTGTTATCAAATCTTGGAAAAACACAGATTCTTAATATGCAGTTTGGTGAACTCCTAAATGAATATTCAGGGACGTCTTACGACAGGGGTCAACTGCGCCCAGGGTCTTGGCTTCAATGTAGGCCTCGTCTCGTCTTCAACTCAGCCTTAATAAGATCATGAATTCGTTGTTGTTTCTAATGCCACCTGTCTGACGTAGTCAGATCGAGGCCCACGAAAATCACCGTGGCAAGGGGCTAGAAGTACGCCTGTCGTTGGCTTTGAGCACCATTCAGGTGACAGTACGATTTAGCTCGGCGAAATTCCCCGAAGGGACGATAGATGGCGACACCACCTATCTCCACGTCCACAATTTCTGCATTGAACTGAAGGGGAGGGAAATATTCTCCAGTCCCTGCACTAGTGACTCAGCCCACAAGACTTCGGACCTACTGATGTAAGGAGCACGTACTCCGTGTGTACTCGAAGGGTATTTGGTGGCATCGGGCATCGAGTCCAGGCCTTCCGGTCTGGAGTCCGATGCTCTAACCACTAGAACAGTCAAATGTTATTTCCAGTTGTATTCTTCAAAAAATTGGGAATTTTCGATGACATGTCATCTGGCTACATGAGATGACTGTCATCAAAGCTCACCATTCACCCTCATTACTGATTTAGTTAAAAGGTGGCAGTCGGTCTGTTTGTGCGATTGTAAGTCATGCACATTTATTTGTTCCGGGTTATTGTTTATACGAGTTTTTGACCACGCATGTTATGTTCTGTCTACGTTGGTGGCTCATAGGTAGGGCCTAATTTTGTTTAAGGGCCCAGGGCCTCAAGAAGTCTTAAGACGTCCCTGTGAATATTAAATGAAAAATATCAGAATATTAAAATGTGAAAAGCTAGTTTCATTGTAATATTTTAAAATTCTTATTCTATATCACCTTTAAACATTTTGACCGCAGGAAATTTTTGCTCTTTTTTTTAAACGATCACTATTGTATCGTTTCAGCAAATAGCAAAATGGCCGAAAAAAAAGTTACATTGACTAGTTCATAAAATGAGCAGATAAAAACTTAAATAGGACTAACTCGCACGTATTTACTACATCTTTATAATTTTTAAGTCAAAATTCTGAAAAAATTTCAAATTCTTCAAATTTGTGAACAGATGTCAGGTAACCAGAATGACACCATCGTTGTTTTAGAGCAGTGGTCTTCAAACTTTTTCGACTCACAGAACTAGAACTAGACCCTTAGAACTAGATGGTGTTTTTGGTTAACCCCATTCCACACTTAGAATGTTTTAAAATAATGTTTACCAAAGCAGATCAACTTGTTATAGGTACTTAACGTAAGGATAATTAATAAAAAGTATTGTAGTTATATTACGAAAACTTTTTAATATAATTTATTCAAATTTTAATGATATCAATTTGTGATTCATGTGTTACCTACCCATGCATTATACGTAGTAAATGGGATACGTGCTTGCATTTTCTACACAAACTGTCAAGTATATAGAAATTACCCGCAGTGACACATTCTGCGTTTGAATTGTTTTTATGTTTTGGTTTTTGTAGCCACTCATGTTGAGAAATATTTTTCACTTAGATGTACTGTTCTGAATAGCATTAAAGTGTTTAGAGCTGAGTACAAAAATCTATGTAATCTGCCTGAATTTGCAAAATGAAACTTAAAAGCTATTCTTGCTTACATTTAGATTTTAATGTCAAATCTGTTGATAAATTGTTTCCATTCTTTCATTATAGGTGTTTTTTCTACAAATGAAAAAGGTGCATTTTTCATTAGATAACTGTTGAGTTTTGCAAAACATTGCACTAACGAGCATTAAATTATGGTTATGCAAATTTTATAGAGAACATGAGAATCCATTTTGCATACACGTTTATAATTTTCTTATTGATTTTTTATTGCGGCTTGAGGAACCCCAGGGCTCCGTGGAATACAGTTTGAAGACCACTGTCTTGGAGCTTTCTTCGAATTAAAAAATGTTATGATACAGAATAGGACCCGAATTTGGAATACTTTTCAGAGATGAAAGTATTCCAACATCAGTACTATGTTCTGGAATCGCTGTCCTATGAAGAGAGTTTATCACACCCTCATTTTTATCTGAGTTCAGTAGCGCACATAAAGGGGGCGTCCTAAGGGTCCGGACTCCTCCCAAAGCCCTTGATTCCCCCCCCCCCGATTGATTATAATACTAAGTAAATAGTACGTAAAATTTAATTAAATATTTGTTATTAATGATTAATTTTATTAATGTTAATTATTTATGTAATAATTAGTTCTTTACTGTTTTCTGTTCCCGAAAATCGACAAAATCAAAAGGAGCATGATGCAAGAGTGGAGGACTTTCGACCCTGGATTCCCCCTTGAAAAATTCCTGTGTGCGCTACTGTCTGAGTTGATAGATAATTTTTTTTTTCTAGTGTAAAATGTGTTTCGCATTTTTTTTCTCATATACTGAATGCTAATAAGCTATAATTTTACATTTTAAAATGAAAAATTAATCCTTTTTAGAATATTTCGAAATTTTATAAAAGTACTATTGTATAAACAGATGCATAAATTACAAATTTTGCAAATTTTCATGAAAGTTAAAATAATTTTTTCTGTCTGAAAATGTGTTTCACATTCAGTTCAGGCTCTCGAGCTTAGAATATATATATATATATATCTTTATATCCAAAACCACACTATTTGATAGCTCTTAGTCCTTATGCCATTAAGCAATTCCTTGTCCTACAATGAATTTCCATTTAGAAAAATTCATTTAGGGGTAAGGCGCACAAAAGAAATTTTAAAAAAATGAAATGCAGCTTTCGCATTTTTTTCTGACCAGCTTCCTGCTCACAACTTTTCGTCGAAAGTTGAAAAAATGTTTTAAGAGAGGTCAGCGACTCCTCTCCCCCAAAGTAAAAACCTGATTCCAGCAACTACTTGTGCTTTTTTTTTTTTTTGCAAATGCTATTTTGAAAGGGGTGCCTGAAACCCCGTTTTCTAAAATACCTTGTATTCTGCCATTACACTTCACCTTCGATATTACTTTTAACAGTTAAAAGCATCATGCTCAAACACGTGTATTTTATCTAAATGAATTGCAAAACTATGAGCATGAAGAAGTTATATTTACAGTGTTTATTTTAAGAAAACATTTAATACTTAATCAATGCTTGGGTAGACGGGGTTGAAATTGTTGCTTAATTACAACTGCGGTGAATTATGGATCAAAATTGGACTAAATTTTCTGCTATTCTTTGTTAATTTAAAATCCTAAAGCCTAATTTTTTAAAAAAAGTTCCTATTTAATTTAAAATCATAAATCTTGTTCTTGGAAAATGAGATTAACATTTGCTTAACAATGTTTTCAACTTTTTTTTTAATGAACACACGAATAAATTTTTTTCAAACGAAAACATTTTTAAACCAACATGAAGAACTCCAGAAACTATTAAAGTATGCAGTACTTTCACTTTTAATATTATAAATCCAGTTCAAATAATGCGTAACAACCTTTTAAAGATCCGAAAACAAAATTGGATTTCGCGTCAAAATAGCAATTTTATTAAATTAAAATCCACGATTAGAGTAAAAAATTCCTTAAAAAGATGAGGACAATATGAATTTGAGGCTTAAATTTATTTCATTACATACATAGATGCAGGGTGTTAAATTTTATTTTAATTGAGTTTTGAAGGAATAAAACGCTAAAAGTTAAGGAATTTAGTAAAGGCATAATTCACATTCCAATAGCATGAAGATTATTCCTCAGCTTTAGAATTTACAATTACTTACTGAAATTAAATTGATGCGTTCCCACAGTAAACATAAAAAGCATTAAGAAATTTTTAAAAAAATGGATAGTTAGATCGATAATATTGATGCATGATAAAATTACTGTACTATTTTGACAAATGCAAAATTGGTCCTAATAACAAAACAAATGCTCGCGACATTATTCTTTAATTTCTTCTTTAATAGAGATATTTATAAAAGTTTCTACTATCTAAGATATATAAGTAATAAAACCTTAAGCTTTCTCGTTTTCTCTGTAATCTTTGCTGCATCAGGTATGGAATGTTTATTGTTAACTATGCAGTCTGATTCGAATCCATTTAGGATGAAGAATCGAACCTACAGTTGTACTTATTACTAAGTTACCTATTTGATGCTTCTCTCCAAGAGTTACAATGCACTCTTATACGCACAAATATTTTTTTATAACTCAGAAGCAAACAATGCAACTACCGTATTTATTCGAATCTAAGCCACCATCAATTCTAAGCCGAATTCCAAATTCTCAACAAAATTTTGTGAAAAATGAAAAATAGTGTAAAAGGATTTACCGAATCCAATTTTACAAAATTAAAATAAATTTAAAATGAAAACTACTAAGAAGCGAATAATTAGGTATTTTATCAGTATTATAAACTTTTAAATACATACATATGGACCTGTAATTGCTCTAAATACCCAATTCAACAATTTTTTTCTCCTTCGATTCTAAAATACACCCGATTTTCAGAAGCATTGACATTGTAAAAAAAGTGCGGCTTAGATTTGAGTAAATATATACAGTAGTTTCATACTTTACGCAATTCAAATTCTCTGCGCTTGTTGTAAGGGAAAAAAACCATTATGAAAAATTCAGAACTACCTTCAAAATTGTAAATCGCAGTCATGTAAACATATTAAAGTGATGTAAATGTAATAATAAATTAAAAATAAAAGTAATCCTTTAGTAATATGTAAATTATAAAG
This sequence comes from Trichonephila clavipes, assembly GCA_019973935.1. Taxonomy (NCBI): domain Eukaryota; kingdom Metazoa; phylum Arthropoda; class Arachnida; order Araneae; family Nephilidae; genus Trichonephila; species Trichonephila clavipes. The sequence goes on along the minus strand of BMAU01000722.1, from coordinate 693,291 downwards.
TAACACATAATAATAAAAAAATACTTTCTGTCTTATTAATTTTAAAATATCTTTTACGAAGAGGTATAAATAAAAAAAATTTCAAATCAAAGAGAATTATATTACGTCGCAACACGAATTCTATTGGCAATGAACCTCGTAATTTTGTAACATGATCAAGTGACTAGGACTATAACTGAGCTGGCAGCCCCTCTTCTAACTACCATACCACAGGAGGACACTGAGCCTCAACCCTCTCTACACGGGGGATTTTCAGGGGCACTGGGACTTGAACCCGCGGATCTTCGATTACGAGTGCATGATCATAACCACACTAGGCTCCCACGACCCGAGATAGAGTAGTTTTTTTAAGCCACTCAGAAATACAATACATGAACGATATTTTATTTAACATTGTGAAATTCTTTTCAAAAAACTTCGATACTGTAAAAAAAGTCGAAAGTTTACATTTAAAAAAAAAAACAAGGATTTCCTAAGAATTTTGCGGAACAAATTTACACCAAAGAGCTATTACATTATGACTAATTTTCACCTAGAGCCATTCAGTTCCCTCGGAGACCAAACTACAGCACACGCGTGGTTGATACAATACCCCATGTATCGTCTTTCCACAAGAAGAATATTTAGCGACTTAATAGAAAAAGCAGTTGATTTATCAAATTTCGATAAATGTTAAATTATTATGGCTCCTTTGTTTAGGACATAGATTTCAGAAACGGTGATTTTGGAGACCTGGCTGCTCACTTGCAGTCGTTGCAAGTACTTTTCGAAAGTAATGTAGGTATTGTTAAACCACAAGTCATCGGTCAGCTGTTTAATGGCTCCGGCGTGTGAATTCGAAAAGTGAAATGGAGACAGTTGCGCATTGTTCGCCACGACCGAAGGGCTACAACAATTGATATCACCAGCAGTTACAACAGTGGCGACCCTGATGGTGTGTCTCAACTCACAGTGCAGCGTATATTAGGTGGGAAAAACGCTAGTTTCCCTGATTTCAGTTTCACATTAGGTGGGAGTGCTGGCAAACTGTCAAGAGATAGCAGAATCTGTATTTTTCTAGACTTGTTTCATCAACAGAAATCAATTATTTAGAAATTATAATTTGCGTTATCCGTTGAGACATCAATGGACTGATAAAATCTTTGGATTGATGTGTTTGAAGCATCTTGTTTTGGGAGGGGCCTTCTTAATTGCAAGTGATTGCTAACTCTTCTTCCATATATCAAATGTACAAATTAGCACATTGAGGCGTACCTTGGAAGTTTTACCAACGGAGCACTTTCCTCCTTTGAAGCACAGAATTTTTTATTAAGTAAAAAAAACATGAGATAAAACAATTCCCGATTTTATGTGCATTGTAGATGTTTTTGATCTCATATCCTTCACGAATTTTACTTAGCTTTCTTATCCAGTCTGCTATGTGATGCATATCAATTGATTTTTCATCGTCACAAGACTTAAAACTAACGTTATATATTTGCTTATATTTTTCTAACAAGTCATTTGGTGCTTTGAAGCTCTATAGTTCCGCTTTCCGAATCTTTTGCTTTTTATTGCATAATACTCTCAAACAGGGATATTTCTTGCTTTACGGAACAAGACCGATTGAACACTACTGTATCGACTTCCTATATGCTTCAGTTTTTTTTTAATATTTTATTTATAGGAATGTTTATTTGAATTACCAATCAGTGTACTTTTTCTTGCCTATAACTTACTCGTTTTTTATTTGTTCCAAATTTCAGTCTTTTAGCTCTAATGCTAAGTTTTCAATTTCTGTTACATAAATTTAATTCATTTTTTGATTTAAAATAAAATGATGTGAAGAACTTATTTATATAAATTGCCATTTAGAACATTTACATTAGAATTAGGTAAATTTCATCCTTTCCAAAGTTAGTCAATGAAAATCGAATTCAGTTATACCTCATGTAATTTAAATAACTTTTATATACTAACATTTTCCCACAATTTATAATATGTTATCTTTTGTTTTTATAGCTTAATAATAATAGTTTTTTTACTGCACTTGATATTCCCCTAATTCCAAAGAGGGGCGTTTTCATGGAATAGTGGTTATTTATGTATAGGGTGTTTTTTTAGAGGTACAGAACTTTAAATTGCAATAAAAAAACGTTGTATTATTCGATTGACATGAATTTTTTTTATTCGAAAGATAATTTTGTGGCATTACATTTTAAATATGATCAAGCAAGGCGTAGATTCGCCGAATGGGCCCAAAACGAGATTGCCGTTGTTCCCGATTTTCATAAGCGAATTTTGTTTAGCGATGAAGCGCACTTCTGGTTGAATGGCTACGTCAACAAACAAAACTGCCGCATTTGGAGTGAAGCTAATCCACAAGTGTATGTCGAAACACCGTTACATCCAGAAAAACTGACTGTTTGGTGCGCTTTATGGGCTGGTGGAATCCTTCTTCAAAAACGATGAGGGCCACAACGTTACAGTCAATGGTGATCGGTATAGAGCCATGATTACTAACTTTTTCATTCCTGAATTGAACAATCATGATGTCCAGGAGCTGTGGTTCCAACAAGACGGCGCAACATGTCACACAGCTCGTGCCACAATCGATTTATTGAAAGACACGTTTGGTGACCGCCTAATTTAACGTTTTGGACCTGTGAATTGGCCCCCAAGATCTTGTGATTTAACACCGCTAGACTATTTTCTGTGGGGCTATGTAAAGTCATTGGTCTATGCGGATAAGCCACAAACGCTTGACCATTTGGAAGACAACATTCGCCGTGTTATTGCCGATATACGGCCACAAATGTTGGAAAAAGTCATCGAAAATTGAACGTCCAGATTGGACTACATCCGAGCCAGCCGTGGCAGTCCTATGCCAGAAATCATATTTAAAATGTAATGCCACAAGAGTATCTTTCGAATTAAAAAAAAATCATGTCAATCGAATAATACACCGTTGTTTTATTCCAATTTAAAGTTCTATACCTCTAAAAAAACACCCTTTACCTTGAGCTGAAAAAGAGGGTTAAAAGTTTAAATATACTTTTAAACAAAAGATGTTAAGTCCCGAAAACATCATGCAAGGAAATTAAATTCATTTAAAAAAATTCGTTTTTCTTTTTGATTAAAAGGGAAAATGCGGTTTCAAAATCTCAATAAACACAGAAATAACATCTATAATATCCATTTATTTGTACTTCATCATAGGTAACTGTTTCTGCCAAAGACAGAGCAATCAACAACAGAGTGAAGTGGAGAATGGAAAATTTATTCTCTCATAAATTTTCTGTTCAAAGTTATCATAACCAAAGTAAGCATATTAAAAAAATTTGACATTTATTTCGAGATTGGCACTTTTCAGTGACGCTTTAACACGCTGAATGGTTACGATATTTTTTTTCAGAAATTATCGGTATTTATATTTTGTCTTAAGCTAATTTATGTAACTGATAAGGCGATTTGCTTGTAATAAAACGACGAAGAATGGTTTTCATACACGTTGCGACTCAAAAGTGTTGATATAACTGTTATATAAAACATATAAAAAATTACCTAAAATAAATAAAACTTAGTTAATTTTTTTTTCAAAATAGTTCTTTTTTTGATTAAATACATATTTACACTATCTTTCAAGCAGTTCTGGAATGTTAAGTTTCCTTATATCAAAACTGAAGCGCACAAAATTTAAATGATTACCTTTGAGAAGTCCATGAAAGAATTTCAAATGTTTTCGACACTGTCGAGTGTAAATCATATTCTTACATCCTTTATCTCTTCGCCTAGGAATGCAAGTTTATGCCCACATTATATTAATGTAACTACTGGGGGCAATTCATCTTCGTTAATCAATTTTATCATGTTATCCAAACGTTCTTAAATCAGTTTTTCTATTATTTTCACACGCTTTAGCATAGAACTCGATTTCCAATCTCGGTTCAAATTTACAAAACAGCTTAAGGTATCCGACTACCCTAAAATTATGACTTTTTTTAAAAAAAAATTGACACATTTTATGATTTATTTTATAGGCCATCTTATTAGTTTTATAAAAATATCAAGTTTTTTATTTTTCATTCACTAGAACAAAAACTACAAGTGTTTTAGTAAAAGCAGATGCCAAAACTTTACACAAGATGTTAAACTTTAAAATACGTTTTACTCCAAATGAGTTCTTTTCGAAAAGCTCAAACGGGGACAGCGATTGCTCAAAGTTTTCAAAATAATTCGCTGAAATTATTTGTGTATGTTCTGTATAACAGTAGAAGTGTTTTAATCCTTCCGATTTATCAATAACAGTTTTATAACAAAATTTACAGTTCTTTATGTGAATATAATCACTGTTTTTTTAAGCTATTTCATATAATAGCTTTCATGAAGTACTCTAGTTTTTGTAAAAATTAAAATATCTCATCCTGAAGGTCATTTCAAAAAGGAATTGCAAAGTAATACATCAAAATTGAGAATTTATTTACTATTTGTACAGAGCGGGCCCCGTTTATGTAATTTTTACCCATTTTAGTAGTAATAATTTATTTTTCTGTTCTTGAATTTAATCTTTTTTTTCTTAAAATGTACTAAATAAATCTAAAAACGACAAAAAAAAAAAAAAAAAAAAAATCTCCATACCTCCATTTTTTTTAAAATTGTCGCAAGTAGTCGGATACGTTCGGAACGGTGATTTTTCAAAAGCGTATAAATGGATAATATTTAGTGTCACTTAGATTAGAAAATGTGCATAAAATTGTTTTAAGAATAGTATTACAATAAAAAATTATTTAAGTACAATATTTTGACAAAAAATGAATATAGAATGACCAATCTTCAAAATATTCTCCTTATGTGAAAAATGCTTCTATTATAATAATATTTTGCCTGTATATAGCTCAGACCTCTGTACAGAGGCTCAACTAGAATTTTTGAAATATATGTGGCAGCCAAAGCCAAGCAGTCTTCGCGCGCAGGCGCAGCTAAGTGAAACAAAAACTGAAACGATGAGAACTGAAACTGTGGAAACTTTTGAACTAGTGAAAGTAGAACCAAAACTTTTAAGAGAAGAGAAAGGAGAACGAGAGAGGTGCGCGAGCAGGCGTTACCTTCTGCATATCATCGTCAAACTTATCTGTTAAAATAGCTACCTTTTTAATTAATTTTTGTTTAAGTTTTAAAATAAAATAGAAGAAAGACAAACGTCTTGGACTCCTTGTTGTCTCCCACAAATTATGGGGGCTCGGCCGCGATCGAAAAAATTTCGATTTTGACCAAAGTCTGGACAATGAACAAAAGCGTCCGTGAAGGAGACGCTCCGCCATTTTTTGGAAACTTCGTTCAACCTGTGTAGAGGTTTGAACTCAGCATGAATACTCCGCCTGTGTAGAGGTGTATTTTTCAACGAACCATCGACAAATATTCCGCCTGTGTAGAGGTTGGAACCCATCGACGAAAATTCCGCCTGTGTAGAGGTTGGAACCACTCACATATAACCTGCGAAGAGGTGTCAATTCGAACAATTTCAACTATATTACCTGCGAAGAGGTGAAATCACAGTGGAATCAACGTTTTCATCAAATATTGGATACATCGTACGTGCGAGCAACAAGGGAGCCAGAGAAAAAAAAAGGTAGGATCTTTCCATATTTTTCTAAAATGTATAAAAACGCTCTTAAAGAGGATCTTATAAGAGTTGTTGAGGATCTAGACGGTACTGTGGAGAGTACGGACACCATAGATAAACTAAAGACTAAAATTGAGAACAGTAGTACATTTGAAAGTGATCCAGATTTCGTTAAAACTTTAATTCAAAACTGTACAGATGAGAGAGTATCGCGAAACGAAAGAGAAGTAACTTTAGAAAAACAGAAAATTGAGCTCGCGAAACTACAGTTAGCAAAATTAGAAAAAGAAGTCGAACTTCAAACGGCTAAAAATAAAGCATTAAGTTTAAATCCTGCAGCTAAAGTCGAAGAGAAACAGTTCGAAACTTTAAATAAGGAAACCGCAACTCATATTGGCATTCGAGAAGCAGAAGATTGGTTTAGGCCTATTGATTTAGCTAAAGAGTGTGATATTTATATTTCATCTAAAAACGGATCACGTAAGGAAATTCCTATTACTTATGGATATACCCAAGACCCCTTTAAAAATAGATCACAAAACTTTAAACCAAAGATTAAAGAGAACTATCCCCAATATCTTGAAAGAGAAAATAAAAATTGCTTTATATGCGGTGATTCATCTCCTTGCGCAAGAGACTGTGAGAAGCGTTTTAAACCTAAAGAATCTAACGACCACATCCATAATAGAATAAACGTGAATACTTTGAAAGTCGAGAGCGAAAAACAAAATAGCGATGAATTCGCAAATCTTCAATACGTAAACATTTTTGTGGAAAATCAGCCCGTAACAGCCTTGATCGATTCAGGTTGCCAGATCCCAGTTTTAAATTCCTCACTAATTAGAGTGAACCAGCCTTCCGAAGAAATAATAACATTAAGTTCATGTTTTGGCGAACAGCGAATGGTAGAAGTTAAACCCATAAATATTTCTCTTAATCAACACTCTCCCAGCCTAAGTGTTCGAACGGCAATATCACCGACCTTGACCGAAGAAATTATTATACATCCCAGTGTATATTCTGAAATAAAGAAACTAGGCCACGCAAAGAGCGATGTTTTATTGAATGAAAGTGAATCCTCTTTAGGTGCAGTTTCTGTTTCAAATGTTTCTTTTTCAAATGTGATAGAAAACTCTAGTTATGATTTGTCACATGTTAAAAACTTTAATACTAGAAATGATTTGAGTTCTCTAATTAAGGATTATAAATGTAATAAAATTAAGAGTACTAAGTTAAAATTGAGTATTATAAGAGAAAAATGTTCTGATATAGTATTGTGTAAGAAAGTAAATGGTGCCATGAAAACGAGTTCCGTGAACTTCAACACCCCTTCACCTATGGAGAGTAATCATCGACGGTTTGCGTTGCTCCGGAAAATCTTCCAGCCCTGGCAGTGGAAACGGAGGAAAAAGAGAAATCGTTTTGAACAGACGTCCAGAACTCTACAGAGGAAAATATCGATGCATTCAACCAAAGATCAACTTGTTAAAAAAGACGTTCTCATGACTGTGAAACACAATGTTTTCCTATTGAACCTTCCGGATGTCGAAGAGGTGCCTTCACATGATGGAGAAACTGTCTAGTTCAGAAAAATTATGATATGTTAAATCTCTATGTATTTGTCGTATAGTCCTTGTCTGTTCCGTCTTTTTTGTATGTTTCAGATTCTCCTCTGGTCTCGATGAAAAAGGAAAAAAGGAAGACATACCGCTGCGGACAGCGTACAGTCAGGCTGGCCGATTGTGGCAGCCAAAGCCAAGCAGTCTTCGCGCGCAGGCGCAGCTAAGTGAAACAAAAACTGAAACGATGAGAACTGAAACTGTGGAAACTTTTGAACTAGTGAAAGTAGAACCAAAACTTTTAAGAGAAGAGAAAGGAGAACGAGAGAGGTGCGCGAACAGGCGTTACCTTCTGCATATCATCGTCAAACTTATCTGTTAAAATAGCTACCTTTTTAATTAATTTTTGTTTAAGTTTTAAAATAAAATAGAAGAAAGACAAACGTCTTGGACCCCTTGTTGTCTCCCACATATATAACTTAGAAGTGGGTTTATCCATGTTTTACGACAACAGAGGGAAGAAATTTTAAGAAAAAAACGCCAATAATTATTTCAAATGGTTGTAACTCTGAAAATAATGTGAATTTTTCAAAACTCATAGTTGAGCCTCTGTAGAAAGGTCTGAGCTATATACAGGCAAAATATTATTATAATAGAAGCAATTTTCACAAAAGGAGAACATTTTGAAAAAAGGTTATTCTAAGTTAATTTTTTGACGAAATACTGCATTTAAATAATTTTTTTTTGTCAAAATGTCATTAAAACAATTTTATACACGTATTCTAATCTAAGTGACACAAAATATCATGAAAATTATCCATTTATGTGCCTTTTTAAAATCACGGTTCCGAACGTAGTCGGATACTTTAACATTTCATAGCTGCTTTTCCAACCAACAAATTTCTAGGCAAATAAACATATGGATAAACATTTAAGAATGAAAATAAGTAATTTGTGTTTTTATATCACTTACTTTTATAATCTTTGTCTCAATGCTTTTAAGTTCCACTACATACGCAAATCATATTTATTTTGAGTACGCACGAGAGGAATGTGTAATTTCTACGGCCAAAATCTATTGATTTCATAAAAGTCTGATGTACCTGTCACCTTCGTGGACTCGGGAACGTAATATAAATTTGAGGCTCCTACAGGACCTCCCATGCGTAGACTAGCATCTTAATAAATAAATTCAAAGCATCAAAACGAGCAAGGAAAAAAAGTTTTTATTTGCTTGTTTCCTTTTATTTTGATTATATAGTCAGAAGAAAAGGAAGATGTGACACACGCTTTGTAATTTTCACAATTCTTATCGCAACCGAATATAATTTCGATATACTAATCTATATTCTATTAATTTGATTCAATTAAAATTCGACTATTTAATCTGAAAGGAAACTACTTTATACTGTTAATAAATGAATTTTTTATACTGTTAATTAATAGATTGTTTCCAACTCAAACGGTTTGTATTGAGAGGCTTAAAGAAATCACTAAATAAGGTTTTATAAAAGAATAAAACTGCGATTTTCAGTAATTCCTGACCTCTTAGGTGGAATTGCGTGAAATTTCAAAATAAGCAATTTAGGTATAAGTGTTCCAAATATACAAAAAAGTTATCTTGTATTCCAGAGAGAGAGAGAGCGCACATACACACATTTTACTTTATATCATAACTCCATTCAAATGATTCATATTTTCCATTGTAGTATTTTTTTTAAAGTTCTTAGAAAATTGGAGTAAAAAATAATCTCTCTCGTTTGGTGTAAAGAGCGTTGCCAAGGAAGTTTTTCATCGCCAGATATTTGATGTACTCATTTTTGACCCATGCACATAAAATTACGAATAGAATATTACAAATTGTGTGTTATTTAGGAAGAAATCAAATTCCCCCATGGAAAACTGCTATTTTAGAGGATAATTAACTGTGTTAGTTGATTATTTCATTAACATCATAATTTAATTTAATTTGGGTCATTGACATTGATATCAATTTTGTCTAGCAAGGGAATTGAGAAAATTGTTAAATGAGTCTTTTTTTTCCTTCTTTTTTTTTTGACGGCTATTAGAACTTGAATTCGAAAAAGACATTTACTTTGTGTGCGTGGTTAAAAATTAACTTTTATTGGATTTTTATTTTAAAACTATTAATATAGTATTAAGGAAACCGAAAAGAAGGACTTTTACTTCACCTCACTTAACTTGAGAATTTAATCCTGTTATAATTCAGAGTATAATTGGTATTATTTTGCATAATATCCTAAAATACTCTTTAAAAAAAAAAAAAATTGGGGGAGATCAAAGAATTATACAGAAGGAGAAGTTTTCATTAAAATTAAACTTCTGTAAAGCTTAACGTTGAAAACTTTCGCTTTCGAGTTTCACAATCTAATAATTTTAAACATAAAGATGTAGATATAAAATTATCCATCTAATACCGGCAAAAAAAGAATAGTTACCGAATTAGTTAAAATGTAGGTATAAATTGTAAAAGCTACTTTTTTCAAACTGTTAGGCCATTCTCATGGCTTGAAGATAATTATAACCGTATTTAAAACTCTCTCTCTCTCTCTCTCTCTCTCTCACACACACACACACACACACACACACACACACACACACACACACACACACACACACACACACACACACACACACACACACACACACACACACACACACACACACACACACACACACACACACACACACACACACACACACACACACACACACACACACACACAAATCAGTTTCCAAATTTTATAAATGGGGTTATGTCAGAGCGTTTCTCAAACTGTGGGGAGCCCGTGATAAAACTACGTGAGGAGAGCGAACATATGGAAAAGTCGAAAATAAAAGAGATTTAAAATAAATATCAATTTACTAAGAGGAAACAAAACAAATGCATTCTGACATAATAAAAAATAAAACACATATTTATACTGATATAAGATACTTATAAATGTATCAGTGCGACAGAAAGTATTTGGTAATTAATTTATCTATATTAAATTAAAAACAAATTTAGTAATTACTAGTAACTCCAATGAGAGTTTGTTATATACAAAGTTTAATACTTATATTGGTAATTTGTGTAGTTTATAATTAAAGTCGCATTGTAGCTTTAGCGTCGAAGTACATTATTATTGCAATCAATACATAGTTGTATGAGGGGGGAACCACGATGAAAATTATAACTGAAAATCGGGTCGCCAATATTTAAAGTTTAAGAAGCTCCGGGTTATGTTGAATATTTAGTGACTTCAATTAATTTAATTGTGATTAATCCTAATTAAAATAAAACATACCTAGAGTTCAAATTTCTATATGAAGGATTAAAGAACACAACAATTTATTTGTAAACATTTGTGTATGCCTTCGATTCACATAAAAATACTATCCTTTCGTATGTATCACAAGTATTAATTTTATTATTACCTCTTACAATGCAATAATTGAGATTTTTCTCCCCATAGCAACACCAGGTATAATGGTTTTCTTTACAAAGTGTATGCCGAAGACAGTACAAAAAATGGAAGGAGAAAATGCAAGTCTGGTCAATCAAAATGTACAGTATTATTCTCGGATGCATACAAGTCCTGTTCAAAGTCCTGATGATCAGGGTGGAACTGTGAACTTTATAAAAAAAGAAGCCGAATCCTCTCACTGAGGAAAAGAAAGCCCAGAGAATAATACTTACCAATCAAGCGAGAATATTTTAAACTCCTGAATTGTTCTTTCATACCTCTCAAAATATATATACATGGCATTATGTTAATTTATGTGATGAAATATTTAAGCATAGATTATGTACAAATTTAAAAAAAAATAAGAATTAAAGGAATTATATGCTGCGCTAATTTCCGTTTTTTTTACGTACGAGAAGTGACACACACACAAAAACTAGACAGGTTCAATAAATCTTTGTACGAACAGAATCAGTTCTCCATGAAATTACCTTCGAAGTAGTTCCCTTCAATATTCACACATTTCTGCATTCGGTGCTGCCATTGCAGGTAATAAAGAGTGTTTTTTTTCCAGGTAAAGAAGTTTAAGTTGGCATTACTTTCCAAGATGGCGACCGATTTAACAGCTGTCAAGTGATTTATTCTCAGTTTGGTTTGGCAATTCATCAAAACGATCATCAAGCAAGGCGTAGATTCGTAGAATGGGCCCAAAACGAGATTGCCGTTGTTCCCGATTTTTATAAGTGAATTTTGTTTAGCGATGAAACGCACTTCTGGTTGAATGGCTACGTCAACAAACAAAACTGCCGCATTTGGAGTGAAGCTAATCCACAAGTGTATGTCGAAACACCGTTACATCCAGAAAAACTGACTGTTTGGTGCGCTTTATGGGCTGGTGGAATCCTTCTTCAAAAACGATGAAGGCCACGACGTTACAGTCAATGGTGATCGGTATAGAGCCATGATTAATAACTTTTTCATTCCTGAATTGAACAATCATGATGTCCAGGAGCTGTGGTTCCAACAAGACGGCGCAACATGTCACACAGCTCGTGCCACAATCGATTTATTGAAAGACACGTTTGGTGACCACCTAATTTTACGTTTTGGACCTGTGAATTGGCCTCCAAAATCTTGTGATTTAACACCGCTAGACTATTTTCTGTGGGGCTATGTAAAGTCGTTGGTCTAGCTGGGATATTTTACTAGAGCACTTAGCCCTTTTGGGGCTTTGATCTCTTGTCTGATGAAAAATATTTGTGACTTGATACTTTGAAACATTGCCCTTTTTATTTTAGAGATTTAAATAAGTATTTAAGAGTATGATAAAAAAGAAGTTAAAAAAAAATTTAAAATTTAAAGACTATATATAAAATCAAGAAAATTTAATTTTAAGAATCTGAATACAATTTAAGAAGTTACATTTGCTGAATTTTGAAAGATGCATTAAAGATAAATTCCTTCGGCCAATGGGGGCCTCGGGATGGCTGATTGCCTGTCCAATGGGGAGGCAGCTTTTCATGTTTGTGTTGGGTGTGAGACTTGAGTATGATTACTCTCTCCCGCGTTGCGAAAAGGAGCTTTCTTATTGGTTGTTCTGTTAATGTGATGACTTCGGTCCCGGTGTGGGTGCCGTCGTCGTGTACGGGATCGGAGGCTTCCAGTGTCCGTACTGGGCAATGGGGCTCTCCGATTGGTAGATGGGTATTTGTGAATTTTTGTGTTCATGAAATGAGTGATGTTGAATGAATTTACATAAAAGTGGTGTTTTTTAAGAATAAAAATATAAATGAGAAATAAAAATTTTGGTTTTAATTAATATGTTTCTGGGTCTGTGTGTGCGTCTCGTTGGTGTGTATTTCTCGATCTTTTGGATCGAGATGTTGTCTGAATTATCTATTTTTGTGTAGAACGTTTTTGCTATCTTTTTCATGAAATTTCTAATTGTTTTAAAATTAATGGCTTTCCTGAGACTAGAGTTTCGCATGTACCAATCGGCACGGAGAATCTGTCTCAGGGTTTTGTTTTGTAAGACTTCTAGTTTTTGGATGTGTGTTTTAGCTGCAAAACTCCACACTGGAGAGGCGTAGGTAATGACTGGTCTTAGAAGTGAAGAATAAATAAGCAATTTATTTGATCTACTTAATTTAGATCTTCTGCTAATTAGGTGGGATAGCGTGTGAGCTTTCTTGATAAAGCTCTCACGTATGCGTGTAATGTGTTGTTTGAAAGTGAGTTTCTTATCTAACGTAACACCAAGATATTTGGTGCTCTGAGACCAAGGGATTCTTTCGTTGTGTAAGTAAATGTCTGGATAAATTAATCGTGTTTTTCTAGTAAAGAAGACTGCTTCTGTTTTTGCCACATTAAGGGCAATTTTCCATTTGGAGAACCAGTCCTCTAAAACTAGATGTCTGTTGATTGCTCTGGCCACGAGTTTGGGTTCAGTGTGAGATGCCAAAATTGCTGTGTCGTCTGCGAACATGCATAAAGTTGTGTTGTGATGAATCTGAATGTTGTTCACGTAGATGTTAAATAAGAGGGGGGAAATCAATGTTCCCTGACACCACTAGACTATTTTCTGTGGGGCTGTGTAAAGTCGTTGGTCTATGCGGATAAGTCACAAACGCTTGACGATTTGGAAGACAACATTCGCCGTGTTATTGCCGATATACGGCCACAAATGTTGGAAAAAGTCATCGAAAATTGGACGTCCGGATTGGACTACATCCGAGCCAGCCGTGGCAGTCCTATGCCAAAAATCATATTTAAAATGTAATGCCACAAGATTATCTTTCGAATAAAAAAAATTCATGCAAATCGAATAATACATCATTGTTTTATTGCAATTTAAAGTTCTATATCGCTAAAAAAAACACCCTTTAGTCCTGTAACGAGGTTTTTGGAAGTCTCCTTAAAGGATTTTCCGTTTTTGCCTGACCTTCTTCAATTAAGGTAAAATGGTTTAACTTTCAGTAGGATTTAACAGTAGGAAATAAAAAATAAGTCTCATGGGGCAAAATAAAGTGAATAAGGAGGATGCTCCATCATAGTAATTTTTTTGTTCGTCAGAAGCTGCTTGACAGATAGGGACATGTGAGCGGATGCATTATCTTGGTGCTCCAGTGATCTATCACTCCCCAATTCTGCCCCCCCGAAGTCTTCAATGTAGTAGTGTTGATTAACAGTCTGTCCACTGATGTGAGTAGGAACCCACTCACATCACGAATTTTGGTCTGTAATCACTGACCTTGGACACCCAGCACGTTCATCTTCCGCCCTAACCCTTCCCCCTAAAAACCTCCTATACCATTCAAGCACATGTGCACTAGACAAAGTTTCATCTCCATAAGCCTCGATTAATATTTTAAATGTTTTTCGTGCTGATTTCTTAAGTTTCACAAGAAACTTGATGTTGATTCGACATTTTTCCGACAGAATGAAGTTGCACATGTTCACTCAATGACGCAGTACTCACAATTGGCGTGATCGCTTAAGGCGGAACTGGCTACATGGATAAAGGAGGTGTGCGGTATGACGTCACCAAAACAGTTGTTGCCAACTCCATTCTTTTTTCAAGCTACAGACTTAGTCTAGTTTTTTCTTTTTGTGTCACACCTTGTATACATTCTAAGATTAAATAAAATATTTATTTAAAATAATACAATTTGCTTAAAAAAGTCATTTTCTTCATTTTAATATTTAGACAATGCATAGTAAATAAAACCTATGGTAATCTTTCCATTCAACAAAATGTATTAGTAAAAAAAGATTCAGTTTGAATGAGACAGTTACGCCGAAATGTAAATGAAAGCACTTTCTTCGTTTTGTTTATTTCACACTTATCGTTTCTTTCACCATATGCAATTTGTTACACAAGATATATTTTTACCTCGAGTATTAATTACAAAAATACACGCCACAAAAAAAAATTCGAACTTAAGAAAAAACAAAATTATCTCAAAAATTTACACAGGGAAGTAAAACACTTTTATATTTAAAGATATTGTGTGTATATTCAGAGCAAAATCATATCCACACACAATAAATGAACAAATTTAAAGGTCGAGAAAAAAAAAGAATTTCAGATAATAGAAATACACATATGTGCAGATAGTGTAAAAAATAATCAACTAAACATGAATAATAAATAAAAACAATTAAATGCGAAAGCTATTTTAAACAAAGATAATAAACTTGTGTGTGTGAGTGAATCAATTATTAAAAAAAGCATAGCGAATACTCAGAGAGGTCTTTTGGATATTAATTAATTTTAAAAAATTTAAAGATAATATCATTAAAACTTTCCTCGATTTTTTAAAGTAAGTTTTCTTATCCTTATATAAGTTATTAAGCTTATTTTCTGCATTTGAGCAGGATAACTTAAAAAAAATGCTGATGGTTTCCATAAAACACAAATACGACGTATCAACATAAATTATTCATTTAAATAATAAATTCAAAGAAAAAGCGTTGAAAATTATTATCTTATTTCAAGAATCGTAATGATTTAAATCTTATTAAAAAAAAGTGCAATTTTTTTTTTGAAAAAGAAACAATTTTTTTTAAAAAAAAAATATTGAGTATATTCTATTTTACATTTACTTGAGATCCTATTCTTCAATTTTTATTCTGTACAAACAATTCAGATGAAAAGTTGGTATTTTGACACTTAAATTCCTTTCTTATACATAGTATTATACTTAACAAGAAAAAAAAAAGAAACCCTATTTCATTTACAACTGAATTATAAACTGGAAGAACACGCAAAGCTAATAAGCACATTTCCTTTTTTTTTGTTGAGGGTGTATTGGATGGCAAAAGATTTTTCTGTTAAATAAATTAGTTGTTCACATCAGCGTTTCTCAAACTGTGGGGCGCCCCCTTGAGGGGCATGATAATTCTACGAGGGGGGCGAGCATAATGAAAAGTCGAGAACACACACACACACACAAAAGCTTATTTTTTTAAAAAAAATATTAATTTACTGAAAGTAAACAAACAAAATACATTCCGACATAATAAAAAACACATTTGCACTATATAATAAACTTATAAATGTATTTTATAATAATGTATTTTATAAGTTTATTATATTATTATATAATAAACTTATTAATGTACTGCACAATGTATTTTAGAATTAATTTAACAGTATTAAGTTAAGAGCAATTTTAATAATGACCAGTGACCCTATGGGCTCGTCATATATAAAAATTAACACTTATCTTGATAATTTGTACGGTTTATAATTAGTCCCTTAACTGCCGATTAAAAGTTACGCGATTAACTCCCCAGTGCCACCGTTTTTCACGTAAGCGCGCGTATGTGATGTATTGGGAGGGATGAAAAGGAATAAATAAATAAAACGTTTCCTGAAGTACGTAAATCGTTCGCAAATACTGTCCAAGTCATTTTATTGTATTCCGAAGTCTTCGGAATAATTTTACTGATAGCAGTGCTAAGAGAAGATAGTACTTCGGAAAGACGTATATATACGTCCGGGGCAATTAACGCTTTGGCTGAGTAAGACGTTTGTTAAAGTAGTTGGTACTTAAGAGGATAAAGTCGTATTGTAGCTTTAGTGTCAAAGTATAGTACTATTGAATTCAATACAGTGTTATCGTATGGAAGGGGGGTGCGATGAAAATTATGATGGAATATTAGGTCGCAAATATTGAAACTTTGAGAAGCACTGGTTCACATACATAGTGGTGAAATTAAATCACTATAAATAAAACAAAAACAAAAGAATGCAGAAGTTCTAGAACATTTAGGTGAAATCTCTGGCGTTGCTAGTCCTGACGGGACCTTGTATCAAAGCCCCCGAACATTCTACGGTATTTTCTTACACATGTTTGGGTCCCTGAAGCTTAGGGGCCCCGTAACATCGATACTGCGGTAGCTACACCACTGGGTGAAATTCACAAGATGATCAGATTTTGAACGGGCAGGAAAACTGTTCAAAGCTTGTGTTCAACTTGCATGTGTGGTATTTATACTTGCACACATAATTTCGAAAAGTAAGATTTGCTTTAATTTAAACATTATTAGATATTTATTTTAGAAAAGAAATAGAATTTTTCAAGCAGATAGATCAAGAATAAATGATTATATAGATGGAACATTAATAGATATCTTAATAAGCTATTTCTGTCGAAAAAACATTAAAATAAACATAAAATAATAAAAAAATAATTAGTTATTTAAGAAAATTTGCTTTGAATACAAAAATATCGATGTTCAAAATCAAGAGAATACCTACTTTGATTGTCACCAAAAGTACTTGAACAGATTTTCACCAAGAAAGGTGTGAACAGGGTTTTTCCCCTACTATGGTAGATCAAGCTCACCCAGCAAGGGTTTAAAATACACGTATAATAGGATGTTGTAAGCAGAAAAAAAAAATTTTTTTTCTTCGATCGCTGTACCTTCTAACCTGCATTTCGCCTAGCTAAGTAAAACAGCCAAAATTAATAAATAAAACTAATCAGAAAATATCTTCCGCTTTAACCGAAAGTTTTGAAAAATGCAGAAATGTCACTATTTTTGAGCAATCTTTTTTATCGTTATTTAGTTTACTAATGTCGTAAAACTATTGTTCTAAACGTCAAGTTTGAAATATGAGAAGGAAAAAGAATTAAAGCATGTTAAGTCGAAATATTTATTGTTCGCACAAAAAAGTAGAAAAATGAATACAACTTTACCTATAGTTAGCAAAATTTAATAAATAAGAAGTATACTTTTTATTTTTATGCTCTTTGAAATTAAATTTCCTAGAAAATCCAGACATTGGAATATCACGCGCATGTTTGTGATACCCTACTTTTCTTTCACGTGATAAACTATTCATATATGACATAATTAGGTTGCAATGGAAACAAAGGACATCTCTCCCTGTTCACCAAGTTATTTTTGTCTTTTAGTCAATCGTCAGCAGATAGTCATGTGGCAATTTTTCGGTAAGCATTTTTACTTTTGTTTGCACATGCTTTTTGAATGTTGAGCGTTAACAACAAAAAGAGTATGATAAAAAGGAATAAGTGTATTAAAATCATAACTAGAACTGATTTTGAGAGCCTAATGTTTGATAATCCAATTACTATTTGCCAAATAAGCTTCATTCTCACAAAGAAATTGTAATGTATTGTTTTCAAGAACTTTATGATGAAGCCACTTGCTCCAACAAATGTGTTTTTTTGTAAAGTATCTGAAACGATGACTAAAAAGATTAAATATTTTATACGAAAAAGCTTCTATTTCTGTGGTTTCCGACTGCAGCTTATTGATAAGAACCATGGTATCTATTTTAAATTAAGAAAGTCATACCATCGTAATGAAAACAAAACCTCATTCATAAAAAATAACATTTTCAAACTAAATTTGTTCTGCTTTTTGATGAAGTAGCAGATAAATTTTCTATTCTCATGGGCAACAAAATCCAAATTTGTGGAAGAACACGGTTTTCATTAATTGTTATTGTCATAAAATAACCAAATCCCTTTAATTGAGTTACGTTTTAAGTTCATACAAAATAAGTAAGGGTTGGGAGATTTCGGATCGTTTGACTTAAAAAAATAAATGCATAAATTAGTACAGAAAATTGAAAAATAAAGAGCAAAGAAATCTCTACCCATCAAAGTAAAAGTGGAATGAAACTGAAAATGAGAAAGTACACAGAAGAAAAATAAACTCGGGGAGGTTTTAATATATCAGATAATAATAATGACGATCAAATCAAGCCTCTCTTGTGTCACCAATAATAAAAACAAGGCAAGTGGGAATTTAATTTAAAATCATCATTATTGACCAGTGATTATGAAATCTCTGATCAAGCTGCAGCTTCGATCGCGTCATCCTTCAAAATTATGGAGTGATGTTAACTCAATAAATCAGATGCAGATTTCCAAAGCTTCTCCCTCCCACACTCAAGCGGCGGAACGCTGTTTTCAAATTTATAAGCCGAAGAATCTCGAAAAATATGTGGCGCTGAAGAAAGAGACATTATATATATATATATATATCTCATCGGGACAATTCTTTTATTAAAATCAATAACACCAGAATTTTTTTTTTTTAAAAAAAGGATAATTTTATATGTAAACTATACATAATATTAGATTCCCGAAAAGAATTAAAAATATTTTAAATGAAAAACATGTTTCCTGGTTTGTTTGTTTAAGGTAAAAAAGTTAAGTCGAATGAAATATTGCTAATTTTATTGAATATATAAGTATATTAATACAGGACCACTTTTCCGTTTAGGCATGCTAGACACGTGCATAGGGCGCAAAAAAATTGGAGGGGGAAAAAAGTTAAATAACCGCCTAGCGAATCGTGAGAGAAGCATTTCTGCCTTTGAGTGAGTAAAGACTAAAATGAGATCCACTATGGAAAATGAAAAGTTTAACAGTTAATGTTGCTATGCACTCAAAATGATATTGCAATGGAAACTGATTATAATGATGTTATTAATGATTTTCACGAAAAAATCATTCGTTTTTCGAAGAAAACCTTCGTTGTACAAATACAATGACTCAACAAAGAATAATATGTCAAAATGTAGAAGACAGTAAAGCGATGAAAAGAGGACAATTAACAAGTTGAAAACAGTTCATACAATAATGTATACTCTATACTGTAATCACAAACAATTTCATCAATTTGCTGTACTAATTTACAAAAGGGTGGGTGGTCTGTGATGCCGTAAAGTAAGAAATGTACGAAGTGTTTCCCCCCTCCCTGGACAGCATTTTGCCAATGCAAATCCTGACTAGATCATTTCATCACTTCACTGAAACTGTTCAGGGTTTGAAAAAAATCACTTACTTTTATCATGGAAATGATATTGAAGAGACGTTATTTTAAAATATTGGCAAAATGCTGTCCAAGGGGGGGGGGCCACCTGGGAGGTCGAGTCCTTGTACTTCCGAACCATTCAGGTAAAAAATCCTCAGTGCTATGGGGAATTTCAAAAATTTTAAAATTGTTTAAAAATTGAAATGGTGCAAGGAAGGGATAAAATTGGATATATTGGCATAAAATTACATATTTGAAGAGCTCATAGGGAGAACAATCGAATCCAGCCGGTGCAGTCGACTAAGGTAGCATATGATTCGAGATATTAATGGGGAAGCCCTATAGGGAGGGGGAATTCCACGTAAAGCTCGCACATACACGAAAATATGGCGGACCTCCAAAAATCAAGTCCCAAGTTCAATTCCTTAAGGGGTGAAATTCTTTCAGACTCCATAGGATTAACATGGGAGCATGATATTTTAGTGCTTAAGCCATCCCCATGCCTACACAATGGGAGTCAAGTATATGACTGGATGGGTCTCGACGAGTGGAACAGTTGGTTTAAATCTCAAGTCCGAGACTCAAACAGGAGCCAAGATATTGTGGATTTAAATAAATTTTAAAACAATTAAAAACTATGTAAGGAATAGCCCTATGAGCATGAAATTATATTAACTGGAAGAGCAGTTAGAGAGGGATCGAAAGAGCCAGGTCCGAATGGACTGTGAGGCTCATGTGTCGAGTTATTGGCCAAAAAGTTGTAGAGGGGGTGGGAATGCATCCCAGCAGATCCTAACCATAACAATAGTTATTACGATCTCCCAAATTCATTTCATCATTTCACTAAAACAGTTCGGGGATTTAACTAATTCACTTACTTACAACTGGGAAAACACAAAAAAGAATTTATTTTAACATCTTGCGTGAATTGATCACCTCCTTTAGGGATATGACGAAAGCCCTAATTTCATCGTTTCGCTGCGATATATATAAACGCTGTTTCTTTTCTAATATACAATTTCCCATAATGATAAAGCTCCGGTCCATGTAGTAAAACATTTTGAAGGACATGTAAACTGAATCACACACCTACATTGACCCTTTGATTCACTGTTGAGTTACTCTGGCTACAGGAGAAAGGATTCTTCACAGCCTACTATCTGCTTTTAACTTCTCTGATGGGACTGAAAAACGGTTTAATGTTCCACTAAAAACTAAACAATTTTTTAAATAAAAATCCACTCATCTATGCATTTAAACGTTTTACATGCTAAGAGTACCATCATGTTTTAATAATAAAGTTGTATTCTTTCTTGGTATTTTCATTATTCTATTTATCATTTGACACAAAAAAATATCTTTGCTCACAGAAATGTGTAAGGAATGCCTAGTTTTAACATTTTGCAGCTGTTATCTCTATTGTGAGTCTCTCTATGGGACTGACATTTCCCCACATGGAATGACTTAATATTTCATTAAAAACTATACTGGATTATTAAATAAAAATAACTCTCAAGTTCATTTTCACGTTATTTTATAATGATTGAAAGCAATATTTTTAAGGCTCTGTTTTAAGTGATTTTACTTTGAAATAATTAGTATATTGAAAAATTAAAGAAAAGTATATTTTATTTTATTTCAAAATGGAAAAATCACAAAATTTGAAACACAATTTTTATAGTAATATCTGAGAATATATTAGTAATAAGCCAGATACACACTGCCATTCATTTCATCATAAATAAGATTGAAATCTCATACAATCAAGATCAAATTTCTCACATAAATAAGATATGTTCAGCTTAATTATATATTCTACAACTAAACATGACTGCAACAACTGAATTGAACAAACCACTAAACAAACATCTGAAATCAATAACAACTTTATGATAAAAACATAAATAATAATAAATGTAAATAAAAATATTTCATTAAAAAAATATCTGGAAAAACGAGTGCTTCTGGAGACATTCAATTCTTGTAATAAAATCCTTGTACATAACAATAGTAATATTTGATTTCACAATCATAAAGACATAGAAAAAATATTACACAATAAATAAATATGAAATACACATATTATGTGAAGTCCTTAAAAACCTTACTGATATTAAAATAATCCTACATAAAATAGAAACCAGTTTTTCTCTTTTAGATGCATAAGCATTAAAAAAAACCACACAAGCAAATTAACTTATTTTAATCAATGACAAAATGCAGAATGATCAATATACAAGAAAATTTATTTTGGTTTCTGTATTGAAATAAAAAGTTTTGCAGAGGAAATTTTTTACTTATTGGAATTCTTTTGCTCCCTCTACCCCATGTAAAATAATTTTAAACATTTTAACTAATCAGTGATAATGATAGAAATAACCACACTAAAAATTCTTAAATTGATCTGCCTAGTTTAGTTCTTAAAAAAAAAAGAAAAAAAAGACATGCTGCAAAGTTGAAAAAAAGGACATCTATAAAATGATGTAATCTTGCTCAACTGGAAATATAATAAAAATAAAAATGGTAAAACCATTCTCAATGGAAAGATTTACAAATACATAATTTAGAAAGAATAGATATTTGTCATTCAAAAAACCAGACAATAGTTGCCATTTTGCAATGCATATTAGAAAACAACTTCTCTGAAACTTTGTTTTTGCAGCATTCATGGCCTCTAGCTAAAGATTATTACTGCAAAAAATTCAAGGATATCATTCTAAAACAATTCAATTATTTCCTTATTTGATAAAATAGGTCTTATTAAAATAAATGTCTACTGCATCATTTTATTACTTTATTAATATTAGCATCATTTATATACTTTCATCATATCTTTTTAAATGTTTTCAACTGCCCACATTTACAAAAAATGAAATGAAAAACATTAATATAACTATAATAAAGTGTAAAATACATTACAAAAAATGATTTTTTAAAAATTCTTAAAATAAATTTTTGGATCGAAGTTCAAATTTAATTATGGAATTTTTTTAATTATTTAATTTTACAACTAAATTGAGATAAGAAGGTAAATTAGTTTTGAAATTAATAGAACAATTTATAACATATAGGTACAGTATCCATTATTTACATCATGAAATACATTTGGGTTTTTCTGAAATATGGGCATTCAGAGAATGTGCAGACTTAATTACAAACACACATACTTAAGTTAATACAAAAAATATTGATATGATCTAGCATTCGAAATACAAAATTATGAAGCTATAGTTTTTTTAATCCATAGAATCCATTCTTTGCCATTTTGAAGATTTTAAGTTGTTCAAATAATTTCTGTATCAATAAGTGTTTGAAAACACACATACTCTTCTCCCCTTTAAAAAAAAATCAACTCTTTCTTAAAATAATAATGATGAAACCAAATGATACAATTACTTGTTACTTATATCATCTAAACAAATTGCTTTTTATCCTTGTCATAAAACACTTGTAGATTTAGTTTCAGAAAATTCTGTCTTTTAAGTATAAGTATGTCAATACATATACATAGGTGCATATCACATATAAACATACTTTATGCATTACATCCAACATGCATCATTTAACTTTACACTAGACATGCAAAGCAATACTTTTTATAAATATAAAACAATACAAATGCATAAATACATTTCAATAAAATATATTCTTTTACTTTAAAATCAGAGTACAATTTTTCATGCTCTAAAATCTTGAAAAAATATTAATAAAATATGTACAGAAGAGGAAAGAAAATCCGATTCAATTACAACTGGATGCATCTCAATACTCATAAGCTCAAAATAATTATTGGAAAATATTTTCCTTTAAACTTAAAATATTCTTAATAAGTAATGTTACATTATATTCAATTTAAAAAATTTTCATGAAAAGTAGGAAATTTACATATATATAGGTGCATACCACATATAAACATACTTTATGCATTAAATCTAACATTCATCATTGCAACCTTACACTAGACATGCAAAGAAATACTTTTTATAAATATAAAACAATACAAATGCATAAATACATTTCAATAAAATATATTCTTTTACTTTAAAATCAGAGTACAATTTTTCATGCTCTAAAATCTTGAAAAAATATTAATAAAATATGTACAGAAGAGGAAAAATAATCCCATTCAATTACAATGGATGCATCTCAATACTCATAAGCTCAAAATAATTATTGGAAAATATTTTCCTTTAAACTTAAAATATTCTTAATAATTATTACATTATTATTATTAAGAATTTATGTAATAATGGAATATAATTAATAATAATGTAATGTAATAAGTAATGTTACATTACATTCAATTTAAAATTTTTTCATGAAAAGTAGGAAATTTTATTTTATTACAGAAACAAAAGAACTACTTTGGATATCTCTATTTTTTAAATTTCCATTAAAAAATACAAATACCTTTGTTTTCATTAATAGTTTAAAATGATACTGTACATATTCAGAACAAGTTCAATTCTTAAAAATTTAGACCCCCTTTTCTTCGTATCAAAGAACCTATCTGATTAAATTAGGGTAAAGAGGCTTAAGACTATAAAAATAAACCTTGAAAAGGAAACTTGATGAACATTTTAAAACAAAGACATTTCAATATATTTTAATACAATAACAAGCAAATACTTCTCTTTCTGAAAGGATCAATTATTCAGAAAATTACTAATATGAGAGGCAGGGTAAAGTGGATGTAAAGAAATTACAGATTTCAAAATTGGTAAATTCTTTCCTGGAGCATAGTAGAAGAAAGTGATTCTATTTGTCCAAGTTTCCCTTCTGTTGCTATAGAAATAGTTCATATAAGCTATAGCCAAAATTTGATTGACAGGCTTGCAGAATTAGCAATAATTAATTAATAAAACTTCTGCATTTTCATTTTAAGAAATTAATTGTTTTCATTTAGTTATTAATGCAATCAAATAAATAATCTATCTCATGATGAGCTCTTCATATGTGTGTGAGTCCAGTCATATCTCTTGAGTTTGAATTAAAGGAACACAACTTAAATCATGACTTTACATGAAATAATTTTAAACTTCTTTTCACAGTTTGTTTCCATATTTTTTACAAGTCAATCACATATCCTCAAAATTTCAAGCACAATTTATATAAAAGATAATCTACTTTAGATAAACAACTTTCATAACATATCTTTTTATCTATGATTCAAGAATTAATTGCAATATTAATTTTTTTTCATTTATTCAAACCTTAAACTCTTTTGAATAAAATTATTCTTTCTTTTACGAGACAAAATATTCTTTTTCTATTAATTTATTTGCATTTAGTCATCTTAAAATATACAACAGGACCTAATTATCGGTAAAATTATAAATGAAAATTTTTTAATACTTCTAAGTTTCTAGATAAACACTTTCATGCATAAACTTCCTGAATTAAATTTTTTTTAAAAGAACAGAAGTATTGGAATAATTTAAAAAAAAAAAAACTATTTTCAAAAATAATAATTTAACTAAAAATTCAAATAACTCAGTAAAACATACTAGCAAATTTAAAATAAAACAAAAAAACCCTCAGCAATCCATAAACTACGGATCATTTTTTGAAAAAACAACAACAATAGGTAATTCATCAATAATAGTAAAAAAATTAAAAATAATAAACTAACATAGTTTAAATTCATATCATGCACAATGTAAACATTGTACTTCAGTACAGCATTTTCCTCCATATTTAAAATTTGAAATAATAATAATAACAGACCTCTAGATGTCAGTAATTTTAGAATTCGATCTCAGTTGAACCCGATTCTTAGAATCTGCACCCCAAGACTTTGATTTGGCCCTGAAATGACGCAAATCAAATTCATGATCTTTATGTGTCATAGGTTTATATTTTTGTGGCTCACACAGTTCCTTGTATTCCTGGAAGAAAGCTTTGTATCCACCTTCCAAAATATACATTTCAGGATGTTGCAGTCGAGGGTAGTTACCTTGATTGAATTCACGATCCATCTTTCTTAAAAATCGACACAACTTAGGAGCTCGTTCAGATGAGAACTCACAATGAAAGATTACAATGGTATTCTCTGCAGATCCACACTGAATAGTAAAAAAATTATCCAAGATATCTTCTTTAGTATAAATATTTTTTGCTCCTTGTATGTGACCTCCTTCAAATTCATATGGATATCTTTTGAAAAGTAAAATCAAAAGAAATTATGTACTTAAAGCACCTTATAAATATTTTTTAATTAATGATTAACAATATGATACAACTTATCTGGCAAATAATAAAAACACACAATAAAATAAAATAAATATAATTAAGGAATAAAAATAACATTCTAATACCTTTGCATTAAATGTGGAGTCAAGTTACAGAGAATAAATTAATGATGGTATTGAATGCTATATATATATATATATATATATAGTCCATATGGTATAAATACACAATTTTAAAATGTAGTTAACATGGTGAGATCAACTTTCCCTTAGAATATACAAGAAATGAAGCATGCCAGCATTATGAATATTCAGTAAACTTAAGGAAAATGTCAACATGTAGCTTAAAAAGGAAGTCTACATAAAGAAATAGATCAAAAGGCAACCTTCAAAAAGATTAGAAAACTTGCTAAAATTCCACGTTCTAGGACAAAAGGGACTCGTTTCTTAATGGCTCAAAAGGAAATAAGTTAAAATATTAATCTTCTGATACAAATAGATAAAATTAAAAAAAATCTGCATTTAACAACTTAATGCCTTTTTATAACGATATAGTAAAAAATGCTTTTAAGTTACCTACATTTCAAATTGCATTTGAATCAGACTACTTGTTTCTGAGACCAAAGCATAAAAGTATTGGTAAGCTATATAAGATAATTTCAGTGGAATAATTTATCAAGAAAACCCTTGCCTTGCTGTATATAAATACAATTAGAAATATGCATATAGTATAACCCCTTTCAAAATAAGATAGTACAAGATGAGATAAATATTTAAAGTAAAACTATTATTAATTCAATAAAATATATATTCCAGGAAATTCCATTACTAAAAATATTTTTTGAATTTGTTCTTATACTTGTCACATCATTTCTTAATTATACAACGAATGTAAAATTACAAGTGTTTAAAAATTAACAAATCATATTACCTGCAATCAACAATAGTATAAGTTTGAACTTTCTCCTTGTATTCACCTTGCATAAGATGAGCCAAAGTATCAGGTGAAATGCTCTTTAAATCATCGTGTTTACCTTTTACAAGTGGCAGGGCATATGATCTACTATTATCTCCAATTAATTCAGGTTGTAAATCGGATTTGAGGATTGCATGCATCACTGTTGCAGCTGTTTCTGAGTAAGATCTCTTAAATTTTCTTTCACTGGAAGGGAAATTTGGAGGTAATTCAACACAAGGAGAGCTCTTTCTTCTCTTATGTTCCTTTGAATCTAAATCATTTGGAGGATCAAGTCTTTTAAATGCACATTTACCGTTTAAGGCAAGGTCTTTATTAGGAGAATCCATTGATGTTGTAACAGAACAAAAACCATTTTTTGACTGATTTTCACATTCATGCACTGTTTGATCAATATCTGAATCTATTTCCATAGACATGCTCCGCCTTATAAATTTGGCACTCTTAGAAGACTTTGCTGAAGCTATGCCAGAACAAAAAGATTTTTCCAATATATTTCCACAATCACGCACAGAGAGATCAGTTACTGAGTCCATTTCAATAGATAGACAACGTCGTATTGATTTCGCATTCTTGATTCCAGGTGTAGATCTCACAGGTTTATTAACATTTAAAGGTTTACTTAATAAATTTGTCATATTACTAGGTAAAGATGAAGGTTCTGGAGAATATTCAGTATTATTAAAATTAAATATACTATCATTACTCTCTTCATTGAAGTCAAAGCTGCAAAACTTAAAATTTTCTCTCCAAGAACATGAGGCAGAAGAGCTTGAATATCCACTATCTTGAGAACTCTTTATTATAAGTGACTCAGAAACCCTTTTAAGTTGTGGATCTCTATTTTCTTTATCGATATGAGATATTGCTTCTACATTGTGAGAAAATGTATTTTGTACAGAAACTGCATTTTTACCTTTTGATGCTTTTTTGTGTGATAAAATATCAATAAATGTAGGAGACTCAGTCATTGATGGTGTAAGATCATCAAGATCAATACTGATTTTTTCTCCTCCAGGAAAAGGATTGGACCATGAAATCCGTCGATTTGGTGTACCAGCTACGGAAGTTGAAAGACTACTTAAATTGAGTGCTAAATTAGAAACGGGAGATATAGTTACATTTGATGAAGCAGAAATTTCTCCTGCTTTAGGAGTGCGGTTCTGATCTGATGTTGATTCCATTTTCCAAGACTGAAGTAATATCAATACAAGGAGTTCAACATAGCTTATACTAAAACATATTTATAAATCAAATAAAGTTATATATTTCGTAAGTTAAATGATGTTTATCTTAAAAGATACACACATGAGAATTTGAACCTCAGAATAATGCAATGATTTTTTGGCTTCATAATTGTTACTTATTACAATATATTATTTTAGATTTAAATTTACCGCCCCCACCCAAACCAGAGAGAACAAATTTGAAACGCTAGCTCCACAAATCACAAAGGATAAACAAGCTTTCGATAATGTTGCCAGATCCTAAGAAACTTGAAAGCTGGATTTAAATAATATTTAATAAATAAAAAAAAATAATTCATATTTTCAAGTACTAATGTAAGTGTAAAATATACAATGGATAAAATATTCAATAAATATAAAATATTAAAGATGTACTAAAAGTAAGATATATTAAAACAAATTCTTGCAAAAAAAAAAATATCGAAGCAGAGACATCTTGTGATAGGTTCAAAGCAGTTTTGGTTTAAAACGTCTTGATACATAGTGGTAAATATTTATGTTTCAATTTTATTTGAAATCTCTTGTAGTTTTTTTTCAATGGGATAGATAACAGAAATTATTTCGAAGTTTATTAGGAAATAACAGTTTGATGAAATCCTTTCATCGGGATTGGTGGAAAAGTAAAATTAGAGAGTGTTAGTGCATGTTGAATACAGCAAAGTAAGTATTTTAAATCAGCTAAATTAAAAAAAAATGTGTTTTCCTCTTGTCTTGATTTTACGAATAGATAAGATTTAAATTATTTTGCATATTATTTTCTTGTTCCTGAACAAGTCACATTTTCAGTGTGGCTATAAATTGTTGAAATATTGAAGGCTTTCACTCGAATAATTTTTGCTTATTTTTATCGCAAACTAACACTTTATTAAATTATTTATGAAAAGTAATTTTTTTATTTGTGCCAATATTAAATTTAAGGTGTATAGTTTTCGAGTTTGATTAAAATGTCTTAAAATTTTTAATCATGGAAGAAGAAAAAATAAAAAATTGTGTTTCTATTAATGAATAGATTAGAATAATTCATTAAAATGAAGGTTAGAGTGGGGAACAGGGTGCCCCTTGGCAATGTCAATTTTTTTGGCGACCGGAATCGATAGCCAAGCAACATAAGTTAGCAATAGGTGTTCCAAGAATTTACAAATTGTAATTTTGCAATAAAAATAAAGAAACATTAATGTGAAATTAAAAAAAAAAATACAGTACTTATGTATCATTGCAACCTTATTGGCGACATTATATGAAATGAAGCACGATTGCCAATTCAGCGTATACAACACATGTGAAATCGAAGTTGCCAACTTGGCGAGTTATCTTGAATGCTAGCGATTGTTGCGATAATACGTTAAGTACCAAAAATATTTATAAAGCTACAACTAATGCATAAAAATAAAAATATTTATTTAAGTAAAAGGAAATTAAAAAAATATTTTACGGAAAAGCCTTACCTGTGCACAGGAAAGTTCTTCAAAAGGAAGTTAAATTTGTTTCACACACATTTCCATATATACCTCCTCCACAAAAACTCATCCAGTCCTTGACTGTTTTCTTCAAAACATTGAGTTAGTAAGAAATGAAGTTAGGGTTCGACTTTCGCACCTCATATTTTTTAATATCAGAATCTCAAGCATACTCAGCTTGCTTTCTTTGAACTAGCTATTCTTCCTTGCAGGTATTTTTATATGGTGTGTATTTGCTCCTTTCTTTCAGCATTCCCAAATATATCCAACACTTGAGCCCTTTTTCATCAAGCGCATCGCTTTCTTGCAATCCAAACATTCAGCATTTGCAGCAATCAATCCGTTTTCCATGCACCACTATATTACAGACAAATTCCCCTTTTGTTCCAAATCTTGAAAAAAAAATTAAATTATACCTTTCAGACATACTTGTCAGGATAAATTGAAGGAACAAACAAAAAAACTCAAAAATCAAATAGCTACAAATTGCACAGAAAAATTCAAAAAATTCTTCATGGACAAAATCTAAATGCAAAATGAAAAGTGAAAAATAAATGATGTTAATTTGAAAATTGTCTGCCTTTTTTTAAAAACATTTGCAAATTTTTTAAATAACCAATAACAATTAATTAGAATGAATATGTGACCTTATCTGCATAAGACCACATATCAAAAACCAAAGGGTTACCAAATTATATAGTCTGTCAGAATGAATTGGTTACCAAATCACCACAAAATCCAAAAAACACCAAATCCAAAAGGCCCCTGTTCTACACTTTAGCCAAGATAAATTATTTGATCACTGACTGTGCATTCATATAACTTATAAAAATATTCTGAATGTGGTTAATTGTTATTTATTAACCCAATACAGACTAATTAAAATTTTTAAAATCTTTTATCTTATTTGAATTTTTTTATTTGATAGATAAAATTTCACAGGCATCATGAATGAAAAAGATTTGTGTGGAGCATTAGACAATACTTCAAGAAAGAAAGATGAAGAAAATCTAGGTAATTCAAATTCAACTTTTGGAGTTCCTGAGCAATTTTCTGAAGCATATTCTGTACAAAATAGTGATGAATTAAATATTCACTCAAAGCCTACTGAGAGATCTACTCAAATAAATGTTGATCAAGAAGGCTACAGAGAGAATGTAATGACTGGATCATATGAAGCAATATCATTAGATCATGATTTTCTTAAAAGTGATTCTACAAGTAGCAAGGAATCTGAAATGAGGAGGCATTCTGACGAGAGTGAAAATAAAGATATTAACCCAGTTAAACAAATTGGAGAAAATCTTGGATACTTAAACATATCAAGTAGAAATCAAGAAACACTTAGTGCTTTAGAACATGGTGATTCACAGAGGGTTGCAGAAAGCAATTTAGAAGATTCAGAGCAGGATGACTGCGATGAAGATGTGATGACTGGCTCATATGGAGAAATTTCTCTTGATCGTGATTTAATAAATTGTGATAAAAATAGTGATTCTTTAAGCAGTAGAGATGATGAACGATGTTTTTTAGATGAAAGTAAATATGATTCTTCTCATAATGATGCTAAAGAAAAGAAAAGACCTGATAGTCTAGTTCTTGCTCAAAATGCAGTTTCATCGAAGTTAGATGAATTTAGTAGTTTCAATCAAGAACAGGTTCAACAAGTTCATCAAAGTCAGCAAACATCTGAAGGTCGTACAACCAGTGCAGAAGTTTCGCCTAGCTTTAGCTCAGAGGAATTTGCTGTATTTTCTTCTGGACGAGTCAGAACTGGAAGCGATACAAGTGGTCTGTCTGAACTTCAGGGTACTTTAACAGTGGATGGTGATCTTGTTACATTTGTAGCTGAAGATTTGCAAGAAAAAATTAAGATGAGTAGTCCTGTGTCACGATGGACTGGTAAGGAATGAATTTTAAATAATCTTTGGATTCTGTATATAATTAATTTAAATATTTAATTTTTAAAAATTTATTCAAATATGTTTTGTTTTATTGTGTCAAGCATTGTTAATTATAAATATCTTATAATTCTAAATCATTGCTCACATGATAAACAATTGGTTTTTTAAAAACAATGTTCTATTATTAAAAATTCTGAAGTTATAACTCATTTAAACTAGAAAGATGGGTTCGAACAAACTATTACAACCATATTGGCAACTTTGAATGAAAGCAGAATAATACTGACAGGAATATAGAGCCCGTAGTTGTAAAATACTACTTGAAACATAATGAGTAATTATAAATAAATAATAAATAAAAGAAAAAAATATCAAATATATATATATTTTTTATTTTGTTATTAATTTAATATATAATAATAATATTTAATATAATTGCATAGTTCATTTTATTATTTAAGAATTTTATAAATCCCAGGTTCGCATTTTAGTATTCGAGCCTACCGTATCAATGAACAATTAGGTTTAGAATGGCAGCAAGTTGAGAAATATGAAACTAAGCACATGGTTGCTAATTCAGCGCCTACAACAGATGTGAAATTGGTGCTGTCAATTTGGTGAGTTACCTTGAAAGTTGGCATGGTTGTGATAGTACGTAAGTACCAAAAGATGTTCTTCATTCTCTCAATGGTGATGAGTTCACAATTCTTTTAAAAATTGCATGATTTTCTGATTAATTTCTTAGAGAGCTGAGGTATATGAATTAGTAATATATTTGTACACTTGTAGTTTCTTAGTTATTAAGCACTAACTTATTATGTTCACTAATTAAAAAAAGTTGTTCATTTTTTTTTAAAAAAAAGTAACTAAGTTAATATTTAAAAAATTTTTTAGTTTAATTGTTCTATTTCCTTTATAATACATCTTTTGTAAGATAACAGAAATTCATTTTTCCTATGTGCATATTATTTACTTAATAAAAAATAAGAGTATTTGCGTATTATCGCAACTTATGGACGACCTTATGTGAAACGAAGCACATATTATTGCTAATTCAGCATGTGCAACACATAGGAAATCGCAGTTGCAAGCATGATGAGTTATTGAGTTGGCAATTGTTGCAATAATATGTAAATACCAATATAAGTTATGGAAAAAAAAATTTCTTAAGTTATAAGCAAAACTTTTTAATTTGATCCTTTTTTAAAATTGAGATTAAGTTATTGAAATTAAAACACATAACATTCCATTATTAAAATAACATTTTAAGATTTTAAATTAAAGGAAAATTTGTTAA
This sequence comes from Trichonephila clavipes, assembly GCA_019973935.1. Classification (NCBI taxonomy): domain Eukaryota; kingdom Metazoa; phylum Arthropoda; class Arachnida; order Araneae; family Nephilidae; genus Trichonephila; species Trichonephila clavipes. Next base: position 660,789 of record BMAU01000722.1, on the reverse strand, counting down.
ATTTTAAAATTATTACGTAAATTAACCATTAAAAGCAGCTTTTTTTAATTAACAATTAACTTTGAAAAAGCAGAAATACTGAAAATCTATTTTAAATTTCATTTATATGCAAACTATTAGGACTTCCTTACACCAATGATTAATTGCCTAAGATTTTATGATTTGTGACAACCTGTTTTATCTAGAGCAGTGGTCTTCAAACTTTGTCAAGTCACTGAACCCTTACAAAGTGTTTTCAAGGAAGCCCATCTCATCTTTAGAAGATATGCCTTAAAGTAATATATTTAAAGTAGGTCACATAATAAGTTACTGCCATTTTATGTGAAGACAAATAAAGAAAAGTATTGTATATTTTATTAAAATTTTTAAAATAAAGTTAATGTAATTTATTTATTATTGATTCACACTTAGTAGAGAGGTGTCCCCTATCCTTGCATTATACTTAGTGACTTTGACTTGATTGAATTTTTTTTTGCACAATGTGCCTAGCTCTATTGAAGTTATTTGCTGTCACATTTCATATTCTCCATTTAATTTGTTTGTATATTGTTTTTGTTGTCACATACATCACCTAAGACTTTTCATTTAGGTATGTTGTTCTGAATGTATTAAAATGTTCATAGCTGTGTGAGTAACTTTTGTGCATCTGCTTAAATTTAATTTACTACCAAAAACTTAGGAACTGTTTTTGCTTAGTTAGATTTTAACTGCAAAGCCAGAAGGAGGAGGAAGTGAGCAGCTTTTGATGGTCAATAAGACTGGAGCCCTTTGGTCATATTCCAAGGGCAGACATCTGTATTTGCTCCAGACCTTACCTGAGCATAATGGAACAACCTTCACACCTTGGGTGACCCTTCCATGAGATTACTCTCCTGATGTACTTCACATGTTCTGTCCAGGCACACCCCCTTGCCAGCATTAGGCACACTTTGATGCAACCTGCAGGACTTGAGGGGTTAATAGAGGGTCTGAGATGCTCAGACTTTCTTAGGGGGATTTAACATCTGATCCCCTTATTATTATAGATTTATTGGTGGTCAACAACCTTCTGGAGCTATTCTTACACATGTCAGATCGTCATCATATGCTCAGATCTGAATAAGAAACAGTAACAAATTTTAATGCCAAATCTGCTTATATGTCAATAAGTTGTTCCTACTCCTTCATTGACTAGCCTTTAAATTTGTCGTTCTACTAAAAGATATTTTTTATCCATTCATGCATAGTTTTCTCTCCTGTTAAGTATTCTATTATACTTTTTATTTTCAATTGAAAAATGTGCTTTATTATATAATTTGTAACACTTTCCTAAATTCAATTTATTTTCAATTAGACATTTGCAAAACTAAACAGTTTCAAATTCAGTTATTCTCTTTGACATATGATGCCACAAATTAAGCTTTTAAAATCAATGCATTCATTTTTCCTTTAATTTTTATAATGTTTTCATTCAGTCTTTAAAAGGATATATCTACTTCATTTAGAATGGCAAACATGCCTATTAAATAGGGCAAACATTTCAACCATATTCCAACTATTTTGAAGCATTGTCATGACTTTCTTACATCTTATACTTTCTTAGTACATATTAAAAACAAACATATCTGGCAAATTTCATGTCTAATTCATGTTTCATGTAATTTAATAGTTCAGGGAATCTTGTTGAGTGAGTAGCTTTTCTTCTATATGTCATTTGTGCCTCTGTAAGCCCCTTGGGAGTTGATTTCCACAAAACTTTGTTTTCAGCAGATCTGTTCTCAACATAACAAGCATGCTTGCCAGATTTAGTCTTTTTTTATTAATAGCTTAAATGTGGAGATTTTTTTTTATCTATTATGAATCAGCCCCATTTGAGAGGTGATTTTTGGAAAAATCAATTTCCTAGTGGATCTTTATTCAACTAATGAAACATGCATAATAAATCTCAAGTCTGTCGGTCTAATAGTTCTGTAAATCTCATTGTTAGTGAGTTGCTTTTCTGTAACACACACATATATATAGAGAGAGATTAACTGTTATGTGCCCTGTGAGTTTTCTGAAAAACCCAAAGAAATACAGCTGCCCCATTTGAAGTCTCTGTCTAATATTTCTAGAGATCTCATGATTAGAGAGTAAGTCACTTTTCTCCTATATTTATATAGATTTCTTTTCTTTTTAGATTCTTCATCATTTCCTGGGTCAAGATCTTCTACACCTAGTCTCTACAGACAAGCTTTACAGCCCAGTTTTCATATTATTGATCCAAATGTTTTGACTGATTTAGAGACTCATGCTAAGAAAGTGGCTTCATGTGTGGATACCATGCTAGAAAATTTAAGTGGAACCTTACAAAGTGTATGCAATTTTTTTTAACATTGTAAACACTGATAGGGGGGGAAATTGAAAAAAAGTATATTTAAAAGAAAAAGAATATTCTTATAAAATTGCATTACTATTTTTTTTAGTTCTATTCTATATAACAGGATATTAATTATAGGACATGATTAGAAATTAAAGTACATTTAATTTAAAGTTTATTTTAAAACTGGATTGAGATTGTACCCTATCTCTGTATCTGTTTAATTTCTTAGAATGTACAGCTCAGTATGCTGTATCATTATTTAGCAGGTGTAAACTATTATTTTCTATTTGTCTGCTCAGTAAATTTACATATTTACATATGCCATTCTTCATATAAAGTTTTAATATTTTAAGTGTAAAAAATGACAAATTTCTAAAAAAACATTTTCATTAAACTTTTAAGAAATAAAAATATTTTCTGTTAACTCTTTATTAGGAGTAAGTTTATTGATATTAAGTGATAGATTATAAATTTCTGTTCCTAATTATATAATTTTTGAGAAAGTGATTTTTTTAATTATTAAGAATTTGAAGTAAAGAACTGAATTTTTTTTTTAAATTCAAGATGTTTATTTTTTTAAGCATATTTATGATTCCATAACGTAAATGAATTTGTTTTGTTTCTATGGGATAAGTGCAATGCATTGATAAAATTAATATTGTGTGGGCACACACAATAATAACAGAAGAGCAGAACCAGAAATATTTTTTAAGCATTAAAATATTCTGTTGAATATAAAAAAAGTTCTGGAAGAAAGTTTTCTGTTTTAAATATTTTGAAATATTTCACTTAGTTATATTAATAATGACTGATTGTTATGAGCTATTGAGCATTTTATAATGCTGGAATTTTTATATTATACAATAGTTTGTTGCATATACTTTTTACTGAGTTTAAATTATGAATTAATAAAACTAAATATTATTAGAAAACACTGCTTTTGCATGCACATTGCAAACAATTAATTATTGTACATTTATTAAGTTTTATTTTGTTTAATTTTTTTGAAATTTTATTAAATGGTTTTAAGTTTTATGATAAATTTTATGAACTAAATATCACATAATTTGGAAAAGATTTTATTTCAGGAGTGGAATCTCCCAAAAATATATAAATATTTCAGTTTTAAGCTGTGTTTCTTTGTTTCTTAAAGCTGTTTCAGATTTTGCAAAAATAAAAGTTTTCTTAAAGACAATTTTTTGAATAGATAATACTCTATTATCAAATTATTTAAAAGAAATGCTATTAGACTCAAGGAATGTCTCATAGTACATAGTATTGTCAAATTCATATTGGGTAGCTCTTAAAAATTGATTACAAATTGTTATCTTAGATATTAAGTTTAAAATCAAAGGAAGTATTCGATTATGAAGCATATTATGTATATATAAAGAATAAAAAATAAAAATGTATAGGTTTATTTAAACATAAAATCTAAAGTAATCTACAATATGGAAAAATATCCAATTAATAAAAATAAGTACTAGAAATCAAAGCAATAAAAATTTGTTAAAAATATTAAAGATATTCATTAAGCATTTATTAAAAAAATAACTTAAAATAAATGAGAAAAAAAAAAAAAGAAAAAGAGATAAATATGTTTGTCAACAAAAACATTTATTTCCATAAGTTTGGACTTCCTTTATTCAGTCTTTGATCACACCTTAATTGTAATTCTATAGGAAATTTAGAGAGAGAAAATCTAATGTGTGTGTGTGCTCAAGCATAAATTTTCAAAAATTTATAGTTGAGATACAATCATCATAATAGCTAATAATCTGTGTTATAACTTTTATAATATATATGGGAGATAATTTTTGGTATTCTCTTAAATTTTAAAATCGAAGAAGTTTATTCCATTTCATTATTCCATTAAATTAAATTCTTGAAAAAAATTCCTAAAAATAATACACATAATTTGTTAATAAGAAACTAATGCGTGGTTAAATGAAGTAAAATATCAAAAAAAAAAAAAAAAAATTATTTAAATTTCCACATTTTAAAAAAATTCTAATCATCATTCCCAAACACCATTTATAAATTGCATTTATGATACTAGGCATATAAAATAGTAAAATACAAATTGTAGAAAAACTTAATTTTATGGAAACAGTACTATTTTCAAATTGGGAAAAGATAATTTAAAACTTTCTTTCTTAGTTTTATACTATCAATAAACTAAAATATATACTTTTTTAAAACAGCCTGTCCCATCTGTTTGATTAGCTTCCTTTCCATAAGGTCTAACTTTAATTATAAATTAGTGTTGCATTAGTTTCACACAAAAACAAACACAGTATTTTTACATTGTCATATTTAAATGAATTAAATTTACATGGGAAATATTAACTGAAAAGAAAATTTGATGTATAAAATTGTAGATGATGAGGCTTACATTCCTTTAATGTTGTGATATTTTTCAAAATCAGCTTATTGTGATTATTTGTAACTGAAATAGTCCTCTATGTTAAGTTGGTGAATGAATTTTTACAAATTAAAGAAATATTTTGTTTTTCAATGTATTTATACTACATGATATATTTACTTTGTGGACTTTATCCTGATTGAATTGAGGTTTATGGTTAGCATATAATGGGGGGAGGGACTTGATAAAAGTATTTAAGTGAAGTATTGTGCGAATAGACCATTATACTGAGAAAGTCATACTTTTCCATTTATTGACACACACACATATATATATATATATATATATAAAGTGTGATCATTTGTTTAATTTTTTATCAGAATTTTTTTTCTCTGCCAAATAAAATATTGATATTTGATTTTATTCAGTACAATGTTATGCAACAACATTTAACTACTGTATTTTCCTGTATATAATCCGCAGCGGCGTATTATTCGCAAAGCCCTTTTTTCCAAATAAAAAAACAAACATTGTATAATCCGCAGCAGGCGCACACAAGGGGGGGGGGCTGGACCCCCAAAGCCCTTGATTTTTTTCCGATTGATTATAATTCTAAAGTATATAGTGCGTAAAATTTAATTAAGTTTATTAATTAATGCTAATTATTTATTAAATAATTAGTTTTTTTACTGTGTTTTGTTCCCGAAAATCAACAAAATCAAAAGGAGCATGATACAAGAATGGTGAACTTTTGACCCCGGACCCCCCCCCCTGAAAAATTCCTGTGTGCGCTACTGATCAGCAGCAGTTTTTACAGTGAATAATCCAAAATATAAACTGCCGATAATGAGTGTGATATAAGATAAAAAATGCACAATATAATTGAAAATAGAAGTAAGAAATTGTACAGAAAAAAAATTTATTATGAAAGGTCTTTTTAAATATGTATGATAATACTTTTTACGATAATAAAACAAAAAAATTATTTGCTACTGCCATCTATGTTTTGAGTTGTTAAACAAAACATTCAATGCGGAAAAAAGCTTTTTTTTTTAAAATTTAGCAAGTTAAAAGCAAAAGAATTAAGATCAAGGCTGCTTTCCCACTGTCTCTTTCTTTTAAAATCCTTTTATTTATTTCTTCCTCTAATTCTGGTCAGTGAGGTTTTCCATGACGATCGACACTTTTATGCCAATCACAATTTTCGAAGTTGGTCTTGTTTTTCCTCCTCAAATGAATATTCAATTCGTCAACGTTGAAAAACCTTGCAGCCTCCCGATTTCCGACTTCTGTAGCCTTCTCTATAACTTTTAACTTGAAGTTTGCAGTGTAACTTAATGCTTTCGCTTCAACATGATGAAAACTTTCAAAGGATGTAATAGCTCTAGTCAAGAGAAAATTGGAAATGGCGGCAGTGACTATTAACTATTTTATCCTTCTGAGGAATCGAATTCGTTTTTGAATGTAATTGGACAAAAACTAGTTATGGCTGAAATACGTCATCCGAGTCATGAAAGTGCCATCTATTATTTATTTTATAAAACATAAACAGCATTTCTTTCAAAACTTTATTGTTAGCTTTTCTGATGGAGAATGTTTTTTCTCAGATAATCCATGGCAGCATATAATATACATGAAATTTGAAACTTTTTTAACACATAATCCGCTGATTATATACAGGAAAATACAGTAATTTTTTCCACTAACTTCTTTTTTTTTTTAAAAAAAAATTCAAATATCTTTATTGAATAAAAATAAACTTTTGGTTTTTCAGCATTTGTTGTGCTGCAATAGCTTAGTGGTCATGAACACATGGTGTGAATCCTGGTGCCACTAAAGATTTGCCATATAGAGAAGCTAATCCACATTAAATTTGTCATAGCCCAATGTCCTAACATTAATGTAGTGTGGAAAATAGGGGGTCAAAATTATGTGGTCTATCACCAGTAGCCCTCATGTTGCTTTATAATGCCACCTCAAGAAAAAATCAAATTAAGCTTATATTAAAGAATTTAAATGTATTAAAATTGTTTTTTATCTACCATTCCAGATATCATCTTTAACTGTAGATTGTATGGAAACATATGAAAGTTCTGTTTGTAAGACGTGTGATGCTGTTGATGTTAACATAAAAGTAAGCAATGTAAAATATATTCTAAAAATATCATTTTCTTTCATTCTCTCAAATATTTATTCTTTTATTCTGGGCATGCATATTTTTATAGGCAGTGTATCAATTAATGGCTAAGTGTGAAGAATTAAGTAATGCAATGAATCCTCTGTATAAAATGTCAGGTGATGTGTATCCTTTTTATTGGTTTATTTTATTTATGTACATTCATGATAGTTATTTGATGTATAATATAATCATGGATTCATTTTTTAAATTTTCGACAGTCTACCTTAAATAGTTTGTATTAATGAAAAGTTTTTGTCTAATCAGAAGTTCCCAAACTTTTTTGTCTCGTAGACCCCTTGCTATGTTTTGGGTTTGCGTTAGATCCCTGCTTATGTAACATGGAATTTTTGCAAATTTATTAACTTAAATGTGTAAATGACAGTTGATACAGAGCTACTTACATTAAATGATATAAATTTCTAACTGTAGTGAAGTATAGAATTTAAAACTTAAGAAACCTATGCTGATCTCTAATTAATTTAAGTGATACATAAAATAACTGATCAAAAAACAAATGTTTATAATGATATGGATGAATCTAGTGTTTCAATAACAAATTTTCAACAATTTGTTATCAATTTTGTCAGGTTTAACCCTAAATTTCCTCGGTTAGTTGGTGCCCAGCTGACAACAGCGCTGAATCTCCTCACTAAGAAAAGCAATTAAGATCTTTCTCCAATACTTCATAATTCGAGGTAAATAACAGGTATGTCTCTTTAAAGCTAAAATTGTTGACATCAGTTTCTAAATTTTACTCCGTTGCTTCCTATTCCGATAACATTTTTTTTTAATGTGACCATAGGATTTCATTGCCTTCTGTGGTAATTACCAAGTAAATGCATTCGCAAACCTAGTTTCAAAATCTTAATAAAGGGACTAGGAAAATTCGTTACATCCAATATTATACTCCTTTAGCTTAATTCTGGCAATAAATGCTGAAAGGATGGTCCTTGTTTTAATAAAATTTATGTTGTCACATAACTACAAATTAGCTTCATTAAATACAGTAAATAAATGCGTTAAAAGGTTGAAATCTGGTTTCCATTTGATTAAATTTTCTTTTAAAATTAAAATCAGGATCTGGTTTAGTGAGAACTGTCGTAGACCCCCCCCATTTACACCTCATGGACCCCCAAATTATTTTCTTGCTGTCGTGTACCCCTTACAAATTGTCATAGACTCCTAGGGGTCTATATAGACCACTTTGGGAATCACTGGTCTAAATTATTAGCTTAATATTACAGTTATTTTTTATCAAATCATCCAAGGGAATAAAACTAATTGGTCAATTTGCAAAGATGATTAGCTTATGAAAAATACATTATATGTATTTACACATTCAAGCACTCTTATTTTTTGTAGTTTTAAATTATATACAATGCAACAAAATAACATTTGCAGCATCTTCCTATTATGTATATTAGGAGATGATTACAGAGATATAAATCATTCTACCTAAAAGGGCAAACAGACTTGCTTTAGTATTTTTTTTTAAAAAAAATTATTTTAAAAGAGTTTAGCAAGAAAGAGTTTTTTCATTAAGTCTATTTCTTCAGCATACATTAGCAACGTTTTACAGCAAGTGATTGAAACTATTATCTTGATGTATAGTACTGTAATTAAATTTCAATTTTTTAATACAATTCATAATAGATGTAATGTACAAAGCTTTAATGCTTGTAGTGTTTTGGCACAAAGTATATATATATATATATATATATATATATATATTTTTTAGTAATTGAAAATATAAATTAGTATTTATAATTTTAGAGATAGAAGTTTGAAAACAGAATTTTTAGTGCTGTTGTAATAGTTTTTATTGTAAAATTGTATATTTTGAATTTTTTTCTTTATTTGAATATCTCTATCTAAATTTTCTAATCAGTTTTAGAAGTATTTATCCAGTGACTGATTTCAAAGAGGCAATGCTTGTTGAAAAATGAGAAATAGTCTTCAGAATATTATTCTGAAATAAATTATGCATCTGCAATTAAGATAGATAACAAAATGAGCCAAAATACGAAGGTATATTGAGTTGCAATATTTATATTTAAAAAGAAGTAATATTATTGGTACTGAAATGTTAATTTTTAGGAAATAATTTGCATTAGATTTTACATTTTAAAAACTTTCATTGGGAGAAATTATATTAAATTTTGTATTTGTTTGTAATTGTATTTTATGTTTGTATTTGTATGTAATTTGTTTGGGAGTGTTATTTTTTCTATGACTTGTGTTCAAAAGTAATATCAGTTTCAAATCCTTAATAATTTTAGAAAACACATTAAAAAGATGCTAGAACAACTGGAGCACATTGTGGAACACAAATCTTGATATTTGTATATTTATAAAGTTATGAAAGTTACTTTTATGTCTGATGACATTGTGCTGAAAACAATTTTGTTATGGTGTTATCTCTCTCTTACACAAATTTTCTTTTTGTATTATTCATTAATAATTTAGAATCTGTTAATAAATTAAAATATTGATAAATAATATGTTAGATTTTTGCTTATATACATATATATGCTATTTTAAAAAAGAGCTTAGAATTGTCATTACTATATTTCATTATCAAATTTATCTGTTTATTATTCATTTTTACACAAGATGTTGAAAATCTCATGAGGAATAAAATAATTAATAGAATTCAGTTTTTTTTTTTTAGGGGGGATAAAGTGGAGATAGAATTTTTTTTTACTTTGATTTTAATTTCTCAATTATTTTGACTAGAAAAAACTTTTGATGCTTAAAATCTAACTTGGTGACAAATCCAAAGTAATTTTTTCAACACAGTTGTACAATTCTGTAGCATGCCATAGCTCATTACTCTAAAAGTACTGATATAAGTTAATAGAAAGTATATGATATAATTCAATAAAGATAACTGTAAAAGTTGAATATAATTTTTATGATCAAACAAAATAGATATATAAATTAAAAGTATATTTGAATTTATAATTGAGACTACTCTTAAAAATGTAGTTACAATGGAAATTTAATGTTAGAGAGATAAAATCTTGAGTGAGTTAAGCATATATATATCTTTTAAGTGGAATGAATAAGCAAAGTTACTTAAACTTTATTCATTTGACACATACACGCAATGAAATAATTTACCAGTAAAGAGTGGAGTAAATTTTTAAATGAACCTTCATAAGGAAAAAGGCCTACACAAGATAAAAGAAATGTTATAATCTTCCATCTGTAATCTTGGAAAAATTTTGTCTTCTTAATCTTAGAGAGGATATAATCATACATTTTATGTGATATATATATATATCAATATTTGTTTTATTTTTGTAACTTTGTTTTGGTAAAATGATTCATGCATGTAAGCTTTTGTATTGTCTTATTTGATGGTATTTATTGATTCAAATCATTTGTTGGAATATGCTAGTCAAGTAAATAAAAATATAGTTGAATTTGGGAAAAGTTTACTATGATTTTGTCTTAAATGAGTACTCATAAGTATATCATTTGATTCAATTATATTTATAATTACAATTAAATTGACATATATATGAATGCAAAAAAATTGATTTTGGTTGCAGTATATCTCAGATCTATCAATAAGGGAGGCTTTGAGTATAAATCCCTCACATTTAGAAGAAAATACTATTTATTGCTTTATTATTATTTTTTTTCTACTTTCAAAGACCTCTGTTCAGTGTCAGGGCATGTATATAGTCAATGCCAGTGAATTTATCATAGCTGGTATATGACAAAGGCTTCTTATTAAAAATATCTAAAATATAAATTTTAAAAAAAAGTTCTAAGAAAAGCAATTCCTTTTTGGATTGTGATAAACAAATTTTACTGTCATTCCTTTTATTTTATTTCATTTTTTAATTCACTGTGTGTTCTAAACTTTAATGTATTTCCAATTCTTGATTATTTTTATTAATTTGTAACCTTTTTGTTTAGTAAAGTGATCTTTTTTGAAAGCCTTAATTTTGTTCCTTTTTTTGTGATTATTTTTTCTTATGTATTGAAATTTCTAAAATTATTTAGTTAATTTGACAGATTTTTTTTATTTGCATAATTTTTAATGTTAATATTTTTCTCTGAATTTCAACATGCACAAATTAGTATTATAAGCTTTATATTAAAATAACTTTGAGAAGCAGTATGAAAGTTATAAACTCAAAATTGCACTAATGGAATTAATTTATTTTTAGAAGTTATCTGTCTTTAGTTTTAGTGTGTATTAATATGAGATTTAATATATATTGAAGTGATCTGTCAAGTAAGAATAAAATTCTTCCTTGTGTTATAAATATTTCTGTATGGTTAAAAGTTTTTATTTCAATATTTTTCCCAAGAAAATTTGTGGCAGACAATTAAAAAATTTTTTAATGTAGTATCAAACTGCGATTTCATTCTTAAGATACAATAAAAATTTTATCTGAATTTTATATTAAAAATGTATGATAGAAATACAACTTGAATGTATTGCACTTTTTATTTTTTTGAATATAGTGTGTACGTTAATGAAAAAATGTCTCAGACATTGCAAAATCTTTGTATGTTTTTTTTATATGAAAAATTATTTCATTTTAATTCAGTATTAAAAATAACTATACATGTGAATTCAATAACCTAAAAAACATAACTGATTTTTTTAGTTAGATGCATATATATATATATACATATAAAGTACAATTCAAAAAGTTTCTTAATGATGTAAATAAGATTTCCTAAAATTTAGTTTTAGTCATAAAAGTTCTTTTTTGTAAATGTTTTAAATTTGTGACAGTGTTTCCTAATCCTGCAAATCACTGATAACAAAACACTGGAGTAAAGCCTCTTAATAACTATACTAAGAGGGAATTTTTCTTTTGCCCAATTGTCTAGTGTGTCACACAATGCATGTCTATTGAACAACAGATTAATGATCAAAATCATACACTCAGCAACAGTTCCTAAGTCATGACCCAGGACAAACAGGGCACAGTAGTATAGGTTTTACCTTCGATAAGACAAATGTAACATTCTAAAACAGTATTTGGAACTTTCATCTGAACAATTCATATCTTTGCAGTTGGAACACTCACATTTACTAAGAACTTTCAACGCTCTATATACCTTTATGACCAATATTGGTTTTTAATGGAAGTAATTTAAGTATTTTAACTAATATATATTTATATAAAAGAATATATATATTTTTGTACCTCATTTATATAATTTATTATCTTATTTTATAATTGAAACACTTATGGTTTGAACAATAGTATTAAACAGCTATATTAAAGCTGGACATTTTCTTACACACTCATATTAGACTTCTTTAAATCATTATGAAACTGTATTAATCTCTCTTTCATACATAAATCATCCTTGAAAATCTTTATTTGTAATTTTAAGCAACCTAAAAATTAGTGCTTTTATTTTTTCAAGTATATTCTTTAAATATCTCAATGTAAAAATAATTTTAAACTGACTGAAAGTTAAATACAGAAAAAAAAAGTTTTGTTAAGATTTTTATTTCAAATCTTTATATTAAGAAAAGAATAATCCTTAGTGCTAATTTGTACAGACCACAATATATTTAAAATCACAATATATTGATTTCACACTTTAATATCTTGATATTCTTTTTATTTTTAACAAAAAATTTAAAAATAAATTTGTTTTTGGTGTCTTTACTAAAATAATACAAAAGTAATTTTTTAAGGTTGAGTTTCGCACATGAATGCATTATTGAATTATTTATTAATACTTGGTACCCTTGTAATGCTAAAAAATGTTAGTGATGATTGTCCTTTTCCTAAAGTATATAGTAGAAAAATCAATCTGGCAGTTACAAAAAATATGCTTAATAATTCTGGTCTTTGAATATACCTCTCATTTTACTTACATTCATTGTTTGAAAATTACATTTGTCTTGGAAAATTGCACAAGAAAAACAATTTAATTTTAAATCATAGTAATTCCATAATTCATTTAATTGGAGGTAGGAACTTTTTTCATTTAATGCAACCTGTCTTCATAATATATTAGCAAATTGTGTCAAGTGAAATGTTGAAAAAATGTGACATTGTAAACGTGAAAGTTACAGTAGTGTATATAGGTTAAATATCTTATTTTTTTCTTCAAATTGTCAAAAGAAAGTATATTGGATTCCCTGTAATAAAAAATATTTAACAGTAATAGAAGAGATGGCACAGACTATAAAATGAATACAACATACTTAATGTGCAAGAGCTTCATAATAAAAACTTGTATTAATAAAAAAAATACCAGAACTGTAATCCATAAATTTCAAAAATATTATTTCTGCACTTGGGTAATATTTTGAAAAAAAAATCATATTTTTCTTACATATATCCAATTTTAATTTTACAAGTATTATCTAGACAGTTTATTGAAAATATTTATAAATTTTAGAGCAATTCAAATGTTTTAAGTTAATTTGAAATTGATTTTTTCTAAGCATTCTATGTGAAGAAAATTGTATAAGAGTATTTAATACCTTCAAAATATAAAATATTTCTAAAATTATATCAAAATCATTTTTAACAAGATGGTACATTACCCCTCCACCTAAAAAAAATTATGAATTTAAATGTTGCGATTCCTTGAGTTATGTGTGGAAATGAAGTATTTTGAACATTAACATAAGAGACTACAGGTGACAATCCTGATAGGAAAATCATAATTTAGTAAACAGAAAATATATGAATAATTTCCTCTAAGTGTGTGATCTCTATCCATAACACAAATTAACATTAAATCTTATGTTTACATAGTATGCGTATAAAGTAAACAAATACACTAACTGAAAAAAAAGAATTCCTTTTAAATTTGAATTTTTTATAGTTAGTGTAAACACATGCAATTATTTAATTAACTTCACAAAGTGGCAAGAATACTTTAAATTATAGATATCAATACCCAAGTGAAATGGATACATTACATAAAGACATGTTTCCTCTGCAAACATACAACCATAGAATAGTTGTATTATTAAATAAATTAATCCTAAACCACTATTTTAAGCTATACATTTTGAGAAAATTTATTTTAACTTCCATGTTATTAGTATAATTTTGTCCAATGATTAAAAATTTGTATATTTTACATAGGAATGAGTGAGATTTTAAGGAAAATTTTTCAAGTTGATAAGTTGTTTATAAGGCAGGAAAAATATATAATTTTTTAAATCAACCCTACAAATTTAATTCAGAATAAATGAAAGTAAAAGCATGCAAAAAAAAATTAATTTCGGATTAACACAAGAATGTTGCATAATCTATTTTCTGTATATTATGAAAAAAAAATTAATATAAGTTTAATGTGCATTGCCTTTTATATTCCTTCTAAAACATTTTTCAAAGTTATATATGTAAAATTTCAAATAGTCAGAAACTTTAAAGCAGATAAATATCAGTGCTCCAATTGCAGGTAATCAATTAATGCTACATTAGAAAATAGATTAGATTTTAAACATATATAATTTAACTTTTTTTACAAGATATATTTAAGTAATCTGGATATACTTGACCTTGTTAAAAAATTTTTAAGAGGACAGGAGTAAATGATGAAAAATTTGGAAGGCTGGTCTGCTTACTTATCTAGTAGGAACATGAGCAAAGCTTATAGCAATGGAAAATTATGAAATTACAATACATAAAGGGTTAAATTGGTGGGCTTATTATCAAGTCATCTTGAGCAGGATATGGGAAGAGGGGGGATTGAGTTGATCAGAGTGGAAATTATATAAAATTAAAAAGATCTATAGAAAATATAACTATAAGAACCTTTAACTTTGCTATGCAGACCTAAATCTAGAATAGTTTCTGAATAGAATATATCAATTATACATATTTATATGTATACTATCTGTTACCCACACCTGCTTTGCTGGGTATTTCATGATGTTATATGAATATATAATGTTTATATATATATAAATTATTTGTACCTTACCATGAATTCAATTGTATTGAAAAATATTCTTGATTTAAAAAGAACAACTTCCAAATAATAAATTCCTTAAATTGAAATAGAATTACCTTTTACTCTCTCATAACCCAGTCCCAAGTGGATTTCCACAAAAGCCATTTTTAGTATATCTCTACTCAATAATATAAACATGCTTGCTAAATTTTTAATCTAACTCTAATAGAGATCAAAAACTGAATTTTTTTTATCAATAAGCTCCAGTAACTACCTTTGCCCCCTGTACTTATTTTAACTAAATTTATATTTAAAGAAAGCTATTAATATAATAAAAATAAACAAGAGCTAAAAATAACTTTAAATGAGAAACACAGGTTTGTACAACAATTTTGGATTGTGAAAAAATTGATAAAAATTTAATGTCCATTCTAGGTTTGTAACATGTATATTGTAATGTGGACACAAATCTGGTTATTGATAACATTTTACAAACATGAAATGACACAGCTCATGTTAAAATTAAGGTCTGAGCTATATACAGGCAAAATATTATAATAGAAGCATTTTTCACAAACATTTAAAAAATACACCTCACAAGAAAGGATTTTTTAAAAGTGCATTTAATAAGTTTTTATTACTAGCATATTAACCCCATGCCAATGCATTACAACAAGATTTTTTAAGAGTTACGATAGCCTATCCTAGGGATAATTACTAATGTTTGTTGAAATTCACCAATGGCAGTGCATTTATGTGAAAGTGCGATTTTTTAAAAAAACATTAATGGGTTAAATCTAGGGTTTCTAAGTATTTTTATTTTTGCCATTCTCATCACTAGCCAATATAATAAGGACAATGAGCTCCTACGTAACATATTAAAATATCTTATAATATTGTAATTATAAATTTTTTTATAATAATTAGTTGCATTAGAAAAGATTCAAATATTTATTACTCAATCAGAAGGATAAAAAAAAAGTCCAGTAAATATTTATAGAAATTTATTTTTTTAATATTTAAATATGTTCCATTAAATTATTATAATTAAATGCAATTGTGAAAACCGAACTTTAGATTACTTGATAAATATAAAAGATCAATTTCAACAATCGAAGAGATTACAATAAATTATACATATTACAGGCATGAAAATACGTAAAGGAAGAAAGTATATCTTTTAAAAAACAATGACAAGTTGGAATATTTAAAAATATGGTACTCGCACACATAATATCATAACAATTGCCAACGTTCAAGATAACTCGCCAAGTTGGCAACCCCAATTTTGTATGCACTGAATTGGCAATTGAGAGAGATGAAGTATTCTGTCAATGACAGCTTTGTTTATTTCTCAGAGAGCTGAGCTCACCCAGCAAAGGTTAAAAATTTTATGAAAATATCATACATATTACCTCATCCAATAGGTAAGATTTTATTAAACAAAAAATTAAATATGTGCTTCATTTCATATAATGTTGCCAATAGCTTACAATGATATGAAAAAGTACCAAAAATTTTAATTTTTAAAGGTATCTTTCAGTTATAACTACTTCATTCACACCCATTGAATGAAATCAAAAGCATATGTATATTATTTTTTTAAGAACAATACATGAAAATTGAGTTCCAACTAAATCATTAAAATTATACAAGAAATGCAGTATTACTTAATACTGATGATACATACTGTATATTCCCACATGCCACTTTTTTAAGTATATTCGCAACATGAGTGCATATTTTTTTGCAAAGAAACTCTGAAGAATACCTACATGTGTAATGTTCCTATCATTTGAAGTCTAGATGTAGTACATGAGTCGATAATAATATAGAAAGAAAAAAATCTGACAATTAAATACTCATTTACAAAAATGTAGTATTTCTAGCAGTCTAGATGAAATGGAAGACAATTACTTATTTATTGATCCAAATAACAATGATTGTGAAAAAGTCAAACAGAAATCGGTAATGTGTCTGAAGATAGAACGGAAGACGAATAAGAATGCTCATGTTAATAACAAAATGAAATATGATGCTAATAATGAAAGTTCAAAAAGGTACGATTTCTTTTAAATAAACAACATTTGGATATATGAAGAAATCTACTTTTTTTGATTTTTATCTATAAAGCTATCATTTTTATATCCAGCGTACCCATGCATTTAAATCTTTTTCTTTGTTAAAAGTGTACATTATACACCAGAATATACCATATTAAGCATTTTACGAAAATTGTTTGTGGATGAAAAAAACAAAAATGGTTAAATATATCAACAAATATTTTCATAAGGTATTTAAATTGATACTACAAACATTTTAAGAACCAAGTGCTATAATGTTTGATTCAAAAATTATTTCCTATAAAAAATTGTAACTAGTTTAGCTAAATCATGACACATTCAACCAATTGAATTCCAGAACTCCAGTTTTGCAGTATGTATTTAACGTCATTAAGTTTCTCGATCCTTTTCGAAAACTTATTGTATAACACATTTTTAGGTAAAAATAACATGCATATTTATAATTAAATAATTCAGTATTTCAGGACTAAAAAAATCCATATAGCTTTGGTTAAAAATTTAATTTAACATTCAATAATTTTAGACTTAATAAATGAAAAATGTTTTAGGCTGAATACCTAATGAAAGCCAACTATTTACAAATATTAGCACAACTTTAAAACTTTTATTTTATGAGACATTAAATCTTAAATGCACACTAGAGAAATATTTAAAATGTCATGACAAAACATTTATCAGGATATTGTTTTTAAAAGTAGAAAAATACAATAAAAATTGACTCATTTAAATATGATTTTATTTTTCTAAGAGCCAATATAAATAACAATTTATTTGCAATTTAAAACCTTTTAGATAGGTGTTTTTACTCTAAAAATACCTTACTTTTGAACATACTTTGTTCCAGATATTTTAATTATATGCAGTGCACAATTCACAAATACTTACATTTACCACTCAACTACTTTGAAACAATACCTTCAAATTAGATTATAAACATGTTTTCAGAATGACTTATCCATTAAATAATATTAAACTAAGAACATTTAAAATTTTATTTCCTTGAAAATAACTCATATGTAATGAAAACAGATTGTGAATAGAAAAATTTTAAGACAATTGTGGGTGTTTCATTTTATTAGCTCTGTAAACTCAAGAAATATATAATTGCTCTGATAGCTATCAATTAACAACTACATCACCTAAATATCTTATAGATCAATCACAAACTCTCTACAATTTATTGACACTGAAAATCTTTAACATAAAGTTTTAATGTAGACCTTAATTAAAATTTTTTCTCATTGAAATTAATACTCACATAAGTACTGTATAAAACTAATGTTACATAACTAAAATTCTACACAGTTAAAATTTTCATTCAAATAAAAAAAAATTATAATACAAGAGCTATTCGATTTAATGATAATCCACATCAGATATATGACTAAATAATTTTACAGAGCGCTTATTTAAGAAAAATGTTGATGTCGATGCAGTTTTATGAAAAAGGATGAATTATTGCTCAATAGATTAGTCTTTAAAATGTATGCACAGAAACAATTTATATTTCTCAAGCATCAATAAAATCGCTTTCCTCTTCCTCTAGAATAAAAATTTGATCCTCTTGATTGAGAAAAATTTACATTTGTACTGTATTTCCCACCAGGCGGTTGATACAATTCTCTAACAGACTTTGAATCTCTTTTTGCAGATTTCTTTTCCTCGGAAACGATTCCATCTGATTCTCGTTTGATTCCAGCTGTCACTGGAACTTTAGTGGATGCAGCTGTCGCTGGTTTCCATGAAAGTGTAACTGCTGTCTTGAAGGTTGGTGGGATACGAAAAAGATCTTTAATTAAGGAATTGATGTTATTCATTGTGCGCAATGCAATGGCTTTCAATTTCGTTTCTTCAGCCTTAGTTTCTTTTGTTTTGTTGCTTACCAAAGATTCTCGGAAAGTCTTTATTCCATTCTGAACTCCTCGAGCTAAAAACTGCAAACGGGCTTTAAGATCTTTGAAACGTTGTGAATTGTCTGCCGCTGTAAGAAATTCAGGGCAATGCTTTAGAAAATGAGTGAAAACAAACAACAAACACTCAATATGTGTAAACTTTAAATCAGGTTCATCAGATTGAGTTCCATTTTCTGCATCAGTAGGTGGTGGTGGTAAAGGAATATATTCAAGCAGAACTTTATGAATAACTTCAGTACACTCTTTATTTAGCTCATCTGCAGTCAAATATGGTGAAATTTCAGCTAACAATTTTATAACATCGAGACTCAACTCTGATCCACCTTCCAACTGTTCAATTTCTTTCAATTTTATCACCACAAACAGACAAATATAAGTCACAAAATCAGTTGAATGAATAAATGCTGAAAAGTATGGAAGTGCTAGACGAACACACTGTAAGAAACCAGCTACATTATCTGGAGATGGTTGGAATTCAGCATCCAATTCAGCCTGCTCAGCAATTAAATTTACTAGTGTTTGCTGCACTGGTATAGTTTTCGCAATTTTCAGATTTGAAAGCAATGGCATAAGGTTTAAAAAGTCATCCCCTCCTATTTCAGGGAAAACTGCTTTGCATTTTTCCAGTACAAATTCTTCTACTTCTTTTGTTGTTAATTCAGGAGGAAGAAACTTGAATTTTGTACAAAGAAACTGGATAGCACGTTTTCGAATTGTGTCTTCTTCAGTCGTAGCAATTTGAACAAACATACCTTCAAGAGTTAATTTGATATCAATCTTCAATATTGTCATCAATGCAGTGTGCACAGTAGCAAGCTCCCCTGTGTCTTCAGATTGTAACAACTGGGTCAAAATATCAGAAATCTTAGTAATGAAAGCAATGGATTCCTTACAGAAGCTAGGGAGATATTTCACTGCATGTTTACGAATAGCAATATCTGCATCTTCAACTAAATCCAATTGGGCATCGAGAGCTGTTTCTTGTAACTCTGGAAAATCTTTCAGAAAGCGAGGAATAAATTGGCAGGCCAACATTTTTTCACTCGTACTTCCTTTCACAGCCTGAATAATTTCCAAATATAAGACTTCATGTTCTGAAGGTTTATTTTTTGTATCTGCTAAGATGTCATAGTTTTGGTACAATTTATCAACTTTATCCATTTTTATTTCAACGCTATATGCGGATAATCAAACAGTATGTTCGAGCTTAAGACAACGGTATTAATGGTCAAAAGAGAGGATGAAAAATACGTCGGAAGATGAAACAAATTAGCCTTTTGTTAATAATAAATACGTAAAGGTCACAACATTATCATTTTCAACAGAAAAATAAAACCGATACTAATTATTACACAGAAAATAGTTTCCACGCTCTCAAATTCGGGAGTATTCAATCAAATCAGTTCGGTAATTCAGTTCTTCTTTACGGTTGCAGCTACTTTAGAATAAACACATCCTTAATCGTTATCGTTTAAAATAATTTTAACAGTTATTTGGATTCAAATAATTTTTATTACAATGGTACTTTTTTTAGATTTTGCGAAGTATTTTTACAACAGGGAAACATTTTTTTTAAAAAAGGACACAATAACGGGTAATCTTCAGTCACAAGGACTTAAGATTTTTCAAATGGCATAAAAATTGAGCTATTAAAGATTTATTAGTTTCTGGTTAGTCTCAAATACAATAAAGTAAATCAGGATTGGTAATTACATAAAAAGGTCCAAAACACAATATCATATCTTTTAAAGTATTTGCATTTTTAATACACATTTTCAACATGATCTTCGTGCTCAATTTGCACCAGTCTTAGAAAAATATTTTTAGTGCTATGAAAGAGATTAAACTACTACAGACTTTAAAAATCTTAGCTTTATTATGCACTCAAAAATAGCCATTTTTTCAATTCCGACTATTAGCTCACTCTCTCTATATATTTATTTAGTATATATTTATATATTTATATCTTGTTCAAATTTTCAATCATTAATAAAATACTTTCTATTCATCCAATCAAGTTGAAATAATTTTTTTTAAACTTGTAGTGGATGACACTTGATATTAATACAGTTTTTTCAAAGATTAATTATTAATTTATTTAATTACTGGTATCTGAAGCCAACTTAGATTCGTCTCTATAGTTGTTTCGATGTAACTGTTAAAACAAAGACAAAAGTTAGCGTAGAAAACCGGTTTTTTCAGCCAAACCATGTTTGCATTGTTGCAATAATGCAGACAAATCATGCTTTTTTTTCAATTCCTACCATTTGTTCACTTTTTCCCTTTATGCATACATACAGTGGCGTAGCTAGTTCTGAATGGGCTCTGTATCAAAACTCCTTTGGGGCCATTTTTTCCGGTATGAGAACCCTGTTAGTTGGACTGTAGTTACACGTAGGAGCGCCCTGTGGCTTAGGGGCCCCGTATTATTGATACGGCTGATACTGCGGTAGCTACGCCCCTGCATATATATATATATATATATATATATATATATATATATATCTTGTTCAAAATTTCCATCGTTAATAAAATACTTTCTATTCATCCATTCAAAGTAGGAATTGACTTAAAATTTTATTTTTTAATATTACTTGTTTAAAATAAGATTTTCAATTTTTTTGAAACGATATTTTTATTGGTACACAATCGCCAACGTTCAAGATATCTCACCAAGTTGCCAACCTCAATTTCACATGTGTCGTATGCGCGTAATTGGCAGTTATGCGCTTCGTTTCATATAATGTCGCCAATAGGTTTGCGATAATACGTAAATACCTTTTTTTAAAAAAAATCATATATAAGTTTAGGATATCTTATTTTTTTTTTAAAAAAAATTATATAAGTTTAAGATATTTTGTTAATTAAGTATAAAATGTAAAACACTCTAGAAATTATCTAATTTTTAAAAATAGTATTGAAAACTAGGCCAATTTTTCCAAGTTTATTTCTCTTTATTTATTATTACACACTGATTAATGCTTTTTGAAAGTAGATAATA
Source organism: Trichonephila clavipes (assembly GCA_019973935.1). Classification (NCBI taxonomy): domain Eukaryota; kingdom Metazoa; phylum Arthropoda; class Arachnida; order Araneae; family Nephilidae; genus Trichonephila; species Trichonephila clavipes. Next base: position 638,998 of record BMAU01000722.1, on the reverse strand, counting down.
ATTACTGAAAATAAAAATTACTATTTCATTTATTAAAATATGCAAATAAAATTAAAAAACGATTAAATGTACTTACGTATTAGCGTCACCAAAGCCAAATTGGTGCCCCCCGAATTGTGCCATTTTCCACCAAAATCTAATTGTTCGTGTTTGTTTTCATATAAATTATGTTAAAATCATTGTTGTTTTGATATTTTGGCGTGAATCGCTTTGCGCCAATTTTGCTGCTGGGAAGCTAATACGTAAGTACCCGATTAAAGAGGAATTTTAACCAAAAATTTCATTTCAATCAAAAAATTATAAAATATTTTTCATCTTTGATATTTAGATTTCTTAGAAGAAAGATTGATACATCTTGTTTATATACCTTCCTATTTTTTTATTCCTTGAAAATTCGAACTATACCTATATTGTAAGTTTTTGCAAGCTGTGGATTTTTCAATGCCATTTTTGCTATGAGAAAGTATTTGATCATTTTTGCTCTGTATTCTTCAGAAATGCATTGTTTTACTTAAATATATGACAAATTTGTTGAGTATATATTTAATCATAAGATTTAATATTAGCTGGAATAATTTTAATTGAATTTTTTTGCATTTGTTTCGGTCGCTCATCCAGTATAAAGGCTAGTGACGCTGATTGCTGTGCCGTAGGGCCTGGGTTCGAATCCCAGAGGAGACCTTTGCGGTATGGTGGTACTCTAAATAGCAGTCGAGCTGCTAGTCCTCTCGTGAGGTTAGTGGAAGGGGAAAAGAGGAGGGAGGTTTCTGACCCCCCAGGATGTTCCCTCTCTAAATTGGGTTGAAACCGAGCTAAAATTCCAACAGCCACCTGTATGGTGCTCAAAGTTACGGATAATGACATGCGTACTACTGGCCTCTTGCCACGATGAATTTCGTGGGCTTTCATCTGATGTTACTGCCAATCAGGTGGCATAAGTAACAACAACAGACTTGTTTCTATAATATTTCAGTCCCTATCTAATGATTTAAAACGTTACTTCTGTGTACTATTTTATGTGTAAGACGAATACGAAAAAAAATTATACCTAATTGTGTTAACTTTTTCACAACACGTTCATAATAGAAAGATATCAGTCAATTTCAGTTGATTAAAAAGTTATAAATTCCTTTGTCTTTTGTTTCCTTCCATTTATTTATACAAATGTGAAAGGAGTTTTTAACTTATTCGGAAAAATATGGTTATCTTTCAATCAAAAATTCTGGGATTATTTATAAAAGTATTAAAAGCCTTCTCATCCTTAAAAAATACCACATAGAATACAGGTTCTGAATTATAAGTTTTTCTCTACTTTTATTAATGTAATCTATGCACTGCTTGTTTTTTAATATTAAAATACATTTGAAATTGTTACACCTTGTAAGGGCGCCCCTCCTCGGGTGCCCTTTTCCTTGATTATCAGCGTGAGCTAGAGGTGTAGGAATAACGGAAGAACTAGAAGCAGACATGATCTTAATTTGACTTTATTAAGATCTTAAAACGTAAGCATCTAACAGATTAGATAATAATAATATATGTGAGAGAATCTACGGTGGGCTAAACATACAATATACATAATACCGAAATATAACGTAACCCGGACCATTATCTCTCCTAAGCTCTATTCCTAGACTATCACATATCCGAATATTAAATAGTCACTCCTACCTTTAATATAGTCTGAAGTAGCGATCACAATAATCCTAGATGAAGTTACGTATTACTGGAGTGCAATGGTATGCACCTTGACTTAAGGGCTCTCTATCACGTATAATTTCTGTTTGCTGACACTTAACGTTTTCAAAACCTCTTCACGCTTGAACCACGGATTATCTTAACATTCCTCAAATTGCCATACCGCTTACTCTAACTTCTGGTATTTAAAAGCTTCCTAATTTTCATTTTTCTTTCACGCTTCACTTCTTGGGTTTGGTTGGAAAAGAGTTGCCGTTAATTCTGGCCCCAAAGAACCCAAAGGACATGTTAATGAAAAAGACGCGTGGGCCCGTCGCAACCTTAAGCTTTTAATTAGTAAATCACATAAACGTTTGGATTAAATAATTACTTTTTAAGGTATTGCTTGTTGTGAAACCTGTTTAAAACATCTTGTTTCCAATAATTTCAAGCTGCTAAAATTTTCAAACTTAATATATCATTGAACTTTCTATACATGGCAAAACTATGCTTCAACAATTGGGAAAAATCACAATCAGAGCTTACTAAGAAGGTGACAAAATCTTTTCTGCCAAGTTGGAACACTAAGTCAGCAACATGAAAACTGAAGACAGATATTGTTGTGGATTCTAATGCTTCAATCCTTTCCAATACAATAAATAGAAAATAAGTTAAGCAAAATGAATTTCTTACCTTCAAGATTTCATATAAAATTTATATTTCTATCCAAATGAAAAATAATGATTTTAACACGCTGGGATGAATGGCTAAATCATTTGATGAAATTTATTCACCACAGGACTAAATACAGTTTAGTTACTGCACACAGGTACATTTATGCAGCTCTAAGATAAACATATAAAATGCAGGAACATGATAAATATATAAAATGCAGGAACATGTGGGGAACGATTTCCCGCGCGATGCGTACACTAGCAGTTTCACCGTCTTAATTCATCTTTTTCCCGGTTTCCCGCCAGGGGTAAACTCAACTAGTACTCTCTCTGGTGGCGCCATCTGGTGGTCATTACAATAGATAAATAATAAAAATTACCATTTGTTACATCCTCCCCCTCTGGTTCCGACGGCATCCCGACGAGGAACCAGGAGTCTGTGGGACCTTTGGTGGTCGGCCACGTTTAAGAAGAGGAATAAGGGGTTTTACTCTGTCATTATTATAAGGAGTTAAATCAGAGGTGTGGTGCTCTAAGATAGTTGTTGCTTCTCCCCCTGGTTCGAAGATATTTTGGAAGGATTCCAACGGGAGGTTAAGTTTCTCCTTCTGGACACACAGAGGTTAAACTTTCACCTTCCTCCTCTCTTAATTGGCAGGTGTTACTGGACATCTCAGCTATGGACGGGGTGTCCAATTCTTCACCAAATGGGTACTTGTGGGTAGGATTGTCTCAGAAGTACCAACAAGTATTCTTCACATCTAGAACCAAACCAGCAGAGCTAAGGAAATCTGTTCCTAGAAGTGTTCTATTTCCCTTTGCCTTTGGGAGAATTATAAATTTGGTCAAGACTGATCTCCCCTCAATTTCTACCATTACTTGGGTTGTGAAGGCCTCACCTGTGGTCTGTTGACCATCTGCTAAGCTCATTGCTTAAGTGGTTTCCTGGAAAAGGAGTCCCTTATCCTTAAATATCTGGTACATCCTTTCCCCAGCAATTGAATGTGAAGATCTCGTGTCTGCACATACACGTCCTTTTATTTCACAGAAAGTTATGTCGATTTGGGTCAATCGAGGGCTTCTGGTATGAGCTGTGTAAGCATTGATGTGATTGGTTGCTACGTCTGTTCTTTGTGAGAAGTTGGGGTTACAGGTAGGGCACCTAGATTTTATCACTCCTTGTTTCCCACAGCCATAGAATCTGAGAGGGGATCTCTCATTTGGTACCTGATGGGAATATTCTCTTTTGGGAAGGCGTTCAGGTTTCCTGAATGATACCGATCTTTAATCATTTACGGTTTCACTTGCCTTCACGTGTCTCCTAGGTTCACTGGGTAGGGAACGCCGGATGTTGTCGAAAGCTTCCAGCTTATCTGCTAACATTTCTGGGGGGATAAGTTCTTCCCAGATATCCAGGTAATGTTCCTTACACTCTGGAGTGCATCTCTTTTTCATTTGATCGGCAATCATCAAATTCTTCAATCCGTCAAATGAATAAACTTTAAGCTCATTCAGCCAACCTTCAAAATATGCTCGGATTTCAAAATAATAATCCTTCCACGTCCCATTTGGGCTTTTTCTGTGACGTGAAAACAGCTCTCGGAATTTTTCTGCGGTTAACTTGTGATGCGACGCTATTTTAAACATTTAATTTCTAAAACTTTGAACCCAGTTTCTTAATTTCACATCGCATCATGTCTATAAGTTGAGTTCACTAATTCTAAAATTAAAACACTCATCTCACACTAAATCAAACACTGATCGTATAGTTTTATATATATAAAACATTATTAAATTTATTTTAAGCACAAGTATATGGAAATTTACTTTACTACAAGAAGATCAAAAATTAACTTAGCTTGAGATAGGGAGGGAGCTGGGGAATGGACATGGTTGATGCCCGGAATCTCCGGGTTTTTTTGATTATCTGCAGTTCTGGGATCGGCTTTCTGTCTCTAAAATCGGGGTGCGTCCCGTTTTTATTCGGTGACTTTTCACACTGAAATCCTAGGGCGGACTCTTTGTCTTGTCCAGCATAATCTCTCTGAATGGCCCTGAGGCCAGCGCAGTGTTACACCACCTCACAATTTATGGGTTTAGTGAACTTTTTCACGCGGGAACTTTCTTGACGCACCCCCCCAAATATAATTTTACCACATTCGGTCCTGGGGACTCGCATACAAATTCCAAGCCGTCTCAGGGGCGAATTGTAAAATAGGAAATTCTGGCCTCCTATCACTCCTCCCCTCTCTCAAATATACAGCACACACACAAAAAAACATAACCAGTAAAAAAAACTAATGTTCCATAATGAGAAGAAAGTTTGGTGATCCTGTGGGTTCCGATGAGCAAAAATAGTTGATGTATCAATACTGCGAAGAAAGTTCGGCGATCTGGTGGGGCAACACATCAACAGGTCTGACATTTCTCCACGACGAGAAGAAAAATTCGGTGATCCCTTGGGGCTCCGGTAAGTGCTGAATGCTGATGTATCGATACTGAGAAAAGAATTCGGTGATCTGGTGAGGCAACACATCTAAAAGTCTGTAATTTGTCCACGATGAGTAGAAAATTCGGTGATCTTGCGGGTTCCGGTAAGTGCTGAATGTTGAGGTTCCATCGACCCTACAAGAGAAAAAAATGTCTCCCAGGGTAACCATATTAGTAATAGAGCCAAAACCAGTGTGGAGAAAAGAGAAACTCAACCCCAGTTGACATCCACCGCAAACCCCAAGCATCAACCGAGTCCCCCCATAATTTGCAATTGAAAATGCAACAGAAAAAAAATTATTAAGTAAAGTTTTCAGAGTTAAGTCCCAATTCCTCAAATGCTGTGAGGGAGAAAAAAAGGAAAAAAAAAATTCAACAATAAACAACTGAAATTACATTCGTCTTCCGAACAAAAAAAAATTGAGATGAGACCTGGGTCACCGAACAATTCACAAGGACTGTATATATAAAATAACAAATAGAATAAATTGAATAGTCTCAATTAATTTTGAGACACTAAATGAAAAAAATATCAAGTCAAGTAACGCATAGTAAATAAAAAAAAATGCATATATCATAGCTTTGATACTCACAATAACCACACATACAAACATTAAAAAAATTTGTGGTAAAAAAATAATGACAATGACAAGTGAAACACGCATAATCAATAAGAACGTAGCACTAAGAAAACAAATACAGCATAACCATATAACATCGAAATCATGACATGAATAATATGATGTGTATGTATCAGACTACCAAAAATTTTATTGTAACCTTTAACAATGCTCAAAGCATAAGAAATTGCAATGATTTACTAAGAGCATTCATCACAATCTTTTGTTAAAAAAATTATTGTAAATGAAAAGTTAGAAATTCAAGCGATGAGTGTGCATGGGTAAAAAAAAATTATAACCTCTGAGAATGCTTAATAGCCTAAGAAATTAAAAAAAAATTCACTACAAGCATTGGTTATAATTTAAAATAAAAAAATATTGCAATCAAATTTAGAATTGCAAACGATGAGTGTACATGTGATCAGGATGCACTCTAATGTTTACAAAGGTGGAAAAAAACAGACCATCCTATTTCCTGCGATAGGACGATCGCCGGCAACCGCCAACACAAGAAACAGAATGCACAATCAAGACAAAAAAAAAACAATGCAAATTCGATTATAAAAAAAATTAACTATATTGATTAATACTTTAAAACAAAAATTGAGAGAAAAAAAAGAGAAGAAAAAAAAATTTCTACATTCAATACATGTGAATTTCCATATTGAGAAATGAATTCCAGAAATCCCAAATATATGAGAAAAAAAAATTGTAAACATAAAATTGATAATACAACCCATAACATCCGTGGCAACACATTCGGAGTAAAGTAAATTTAACCAAAACAAACAAAAAAATTTATTACAAGTGCTTCACATAATTAAACAACATAATCCCCCCCCCAAAATTTCACTTCACTAATCAACATCACTTATTAACATTCCAAGTAATTCAATGTATTAATTTAAAATAATTAACAAACTCATCACAATGGTTCACTATACTCGTAAAAAATAAAAAAAACATCCTCAATTTTCAACAATACCGTTAACTCAAATTCATCTATAACCATCGAATTAATTACTCAAATCTCGCTCTATAACATTAACTCAAAATTCTCAGTAACCTTTTAAATGATTCTTCAACTATTCCAAAATACCATTACCTCAAAATCACCTATATCCTGTACCTCAATAACACTAACTAAACTTATCTGTAACTTACAAATAATTAATCAACTTCTCCACAATACCATTAACTAAAAATTATCTATGTCCATCAACTTATTTACTCAAAATCTCACACAATCCTTAACTCGAGATTCTCCATCTCCATATCAAACAACTTTCTCAAATATACCACATAATTATTAACTCAAAATGTTGCATCTCCATATCAAACAACTTTCTCAAATATACCACATAATTATCAACTCAAAATTTTCCATCTCCATATCAAACAACTCTCTCAAATTTTTCACATACTTATAAACTCAAAATTATCCACCTCCTTCAATAACTTTCTCAACTATTCCACAAAATCATTAACTCAAATTTATCTATCTCCTGTAAATAATTAATAAACAACAACAAAAAAAAATTCGTACCTAACCATTTAACCTTTACAACGCCAAAAAAAAAAATTATCATCAAACTCAATATCTACAAACTGAAACAATACTAATTAGCCTCTAAATCAAAATTTCCCTCTTTGCCAATACCAAACTCAAAGCTAACCTAACTGCGCGTACACGAAGTCTAAAATTTAACAATTTCATTATCTGACCATAACTTATTTCCAAATAACAATGCAAAACTACAATTAAAATCCAAAACCATAAAAAGAACTCAATTAATATCAGTACTCAATTCAATAATCCAACGCTACCATGAATAAAAAAAAATAACCCAAACCAACAGACCTAATACAACGACATAAACAAAACATTCAATTCATATTACAAATTAGCACACAAGCGACACAAAATTATTTTTTTTGACTGTACATTCTTTTAACTAAACAACAATTTAACTAGAGAGCCTTAAGGAAAAAAATTCCAAATCTATAGCAAAAACACACACACACACACAAACCAAAATAGCATTCAAACACCTAACCGAAAGACTATAAAAGTTTTAGACAGAAATTAGCAATCATTTGACAAAACAAAAGCAACATGAGCAAAACAAAGTTAAGTTTCGACATAATTTCCCAAGAAAAAAAAAATTCAAACAGCCACCTCTATCAATATCCTAACAAGCATAAGGTCCAAAGATATCATTATTCAGTAAATAAACAACACAAAAAAAGTTTATAATGTCAAGAAACAAGTAGCATAGGAAATCTAGAGCCAAAATTTCATTAAATAACTAAGTACAACAATGTCTCACTAAACATCAGAAAACGACATGACACAAATTGCATAGTCACAAAAAAAAATTCCAGCGGAAAGTATGTGAATTAAATGTAGCGAAGGAAAGTTTAGCTAAGTTTCATACGATTTTGAAAAATGCAATATAAATAATCAAGTTGTCTTTAATCATGATGCAAGATAGAAGATTTCCACAAAATTCGACAAAACAAAACAAAATATTACGAAAGAAAGGCTATTGCGTCGAGAAAAAAAATTATCATAAAGTAGCTCCGAGAGAAAAATAACAAACAACAAAGGGGGGGGGAGGGAACGGCGACCCTAGAGAGAAAAAGAGAGGCTGAATTTCTGATCTCGCTTGCGACAGTTTTATTGCTCGCTTGCGACAGGGGTGGGAGTGCCGATGAACATGCTCCGAGAGGAGTTCGCCAGAATGAAATGGACAGCGGCTAGCATGAGATGGGTTGTTTTCCTTTATCGTTGAAGCACACCAAGAATTAAATCATAAACAAAACGTCCAAGCAACAGAATAACCACACAAAAAAATTAAGTTTGCATGACGAATCCAAATCAAAATTTTAACAGAAACCAGGAGAGAGAGGAAAAAAAAATTACAACAACAAATCAAGCGCATTTACGAAGTCCAATGCTCTATCATACATACCCACAGAAAAAAAATTCGATGTACCCGATACTTATCCCCAAACACAACATCGCTCCAACCATTAAAATCTCATCTCAACCAGAGCAACAGATTCACAAAAAAATTGACAACCTTAACATCTAAAAAAAAAAAAAATTCCAAGCGCAAACATAAATAACACGCAATAACTATTTCTGTCAAAATTTAACCTCTTTCTTACACTTTAATATCTCTAAATTCAAATACTGCGCAAATGAACATCGAACCAATTTTTATCAAAAACTACCAACTTTATCACTTCAATGTCTCAGATTCCAAGTAATAAACACCTAATCAACACTGCTATCAAAATCTAACACAATTAATTTCTCTAATTTAAGCAGCGCAACATCTAACCAACTTTTATCGGAACTAACATCTTCACAACACTTAAATCGCTCAAAATCTAATATCTACACTAATGACAATCCGGCCAATTCCTTTCCCTTTCTCTAAATTTAACAACACCCTATCGACTACAATTTGAAACAGCAACAACACAAGAAATTTTAGTACGAGAACAGTAAGCATAATCAATTAACTGAACCACTTCAAACACTCGGACTAAAAAATATTGTTAACCAGCAACGAAACACGTACTCCATATGACAATATACACTCGAATTAATTAAAAGGAAAAAAAAAATTTTGAGCACACTAAAATCCACAATACAAACATATCAACACATAAGAAATTGAGAACATAGCCAGATAAGTTAAGATAATGAATACACACATATATATACTAACAAAGAGCATAAGAAAAAAATACATTAACAACATCTCAAATTTCTTGACAGGTGTCTAAAAGACCCAAAATTTTATTTCTGTTGCCAACAGCATGTATTACATATAAACAATATAAAAAATAAAAATTATTGACGTGCATACATGAATCACATAGCAAAATTAAATCTCCATCTTATCGCAAACAACAAAATTCAAATATTGTCATGAAACACATAGCATAAAAAAATCTAGAGCTAAAATTAATTAAATAACCAGGTACAACAATGTTTCACTTAAGCATCAAAACCTGACATGAAACAAATGGCAAAAAAATTTATGAGCACAATTTCATTACATAACAAGGTACAACAATGAATACAGGTACCGTTTCTAGGTGTGGACTCTCTCTAAGTGGCGAAGCGTCAACAATGTAAACAAACAAACAAAAAATCTCGGTGTCCTTAAAAAAATTTAGCGCACTAAAAAATACATAAATTAATTAACCGAATTGCCTGCACGAGTCCTTAAATTATACCGCGGACTTGAAACAATACTTTTAACCTCCGTATCATCTGGTAGTAAGTCGTCTAAATTGTTTAAGTACAAATATGAGAATCTCTTAACAAATGGAATCATCCGATTGACATGTGTGTTAAACCTCTTCCTCAATTGTTCAACATGTTGAACCCTATAATTTACGTTAGAAAAACGCTCTACTACTCTGTAGGGACCTTCAAACTTAGGTCTAAGCTTTGGAGATAAATTAGATTTAATATTGGGCGTCTTAATGAAACACAAAGACCAGATTTTGTAATCATAATGATGTTGCTTTGTCACTCTCGTACTCAGATTAATGTGCGTTGCCTCCTGCTCTTTTAGACTTTTCAACACCTTATGAACAATCTGTTCCAGAGACGGTAAAAGCTTCTCAACATATTCGTACTTATTTTGTGGTGTGTCAGAGGTTTTCTCATAAGTGTAAGACAATCGAATATCTCTGCCATGTTCTAAGAAAAAGGGCGACGTGTATGTAGCCTCATGAATCGCGGAGTTTAATGCTAACATTGTGTGCGGAAGTTGCTCGTCCCAGTCGTTTGTATTTTGCGTAATTGATGCAAGGATATTGGCTAGCGATTGATTGGGCTTCTCTACTCTCCCGTTGACGTGAGCTGAATAGTTTGATATGTGTCTTTTATGAATACCCATAACTCTGCAAAATTCAAGAAATTCTGACCCCTTAAAATATGTAGCGTTATCTACGACTAATTTGTATGGGCAACCCCTATGTATAATATAATGATCAAAGAAAGCCTTAAAAATCGTGCTAGACTTAATATCAGGAAGTGGAACGATATGAATGTACTTTGTGAATGCATCTATCATGGAGAAAACATAACTATTACCCTTAGGCGTGGTCTTTAAAGGACCGAAAATATCAATATGACACGTTTCTCCCGGTTCTTGACTTTGTTCTACTGGTTGATAAGGGGCTGGTGGAATTTTGAAAGCATTTTTCCGAGATAAACATACGGTGCAAGAACGAACAAAATTTTAGTATCTTTGTACATATTTTGCCAAAAGATGTTTTCACTGAATCGATGATAAGTTTAAAAAAAATTTAAGATGCCCTCCATATTCGGAATGGATTGATTCGAGAATTTTAGCTTTAAGACAATGTGGAATGCAAACTTGCTTTCTAGTGGTATTAGATCTGGGTGACCTGGACGAGCGCTTAGACAAATGACATAACTATCCTTCCCCATTAATAAAGTAGTTGCTAACTTGTGGGCTAACGTCATTTTGATCAATTTTCTGTATAATATGACTTAGAACAGGATCCTCACGCTGTATTTCAATGAGATCTTTTGACTCGGGTAAAACTATTGTGATGTTATTAATATAACGAGAGAGATGGTCTGTGACTGAATTTAAAGAACCCTTGATATAGTGTATCTCATAATTAAATTCTTCTAGAGCCAATTTCCAGCGTAAAATTTTGGAAGAAGGATTTTGTTCGAAAGAAATCCTGAAAGAGGTTTATGATCCGTAAAAACTTTGAATTTTCTTCCCAATAAGAAAGGTCTAAAAAAATTTAATGCTGTATATATTGCAAAGAACTCCAAAACAGTTGCGTTATATTTAGATTGCAAAAGATTTAATTTCTTTGAAAAGAATATAAAGGTTTGACTTCTGAGTTAGGATACTTTTGTTCTAAAACTGCCCCGATACCGCGAGACGAAGCGTCCGTCATGATTTGCAATTCTGCGTTTGGATCAGGTAGTGCTAAGACTGGTGGGTTTAATATGGCTTCCTTAATATCATCGAATGCCTCCTGCGTCTCAGATGTCCATTCAAATGGAGTGTCCTTTCGTAAAAGATTCGTCAATGGAAGTGCTCGTTTCGCGAAATTTTTAATGTATCTTCTATAAAAATTACAACACCCTAAGAAAGATTTAATTTGCTTTTGATCCGTTGGAACTGGAAAGTCGTTAATTGAAACATACTTATCTTTATCAATAAGGATACCTTCCGGCGTGTTACGAAAACCCCCCAAAATTTACAACTCTTGGTTAAAAATTGACATTTACCCGGATTAAATTTTAACTGAATTCTTTCAAAGCGTTCTAAAACCTTACCCAATAATTCAAAATGTTCATCTATAGTTTAGTAAATAAAATAATGTCGTCTATGTATACCAAGGCTCCGTTATGTAATAAATCTCCCAAAACTTCTTGTGCAATGGATTGAAATGCTTTAGGCGAGTTTCTTAGACCGAAACAAAGTCGATTAAATTCGTATTTATCACCGTCAGGTGTAGAAAATGCCGTCTTATGCCTATCTCTGACATGAAGAGGAATTTGATTAAATGCTGACTTCATGTCTAATGCAGAAAAATAGTTAGAACCCGAAATTTCATGTAAGATGTCGTCTAATGTTGGAATCGCGAAGTCTTGAGTCAAGGTGATTTCATTGAGTTTCCTAAAATACAAAACAAGGCGCCATTTTTCTTTTTGTTTAACAAACAGGGCTGGAGTGTTGTACTGGGATTTAGATTTAGAAATAATCCCTGCCTTCTCTAGATCAGCAATCTGACGTCTAAATTCGTTTCTTAAATTAAATGGAATTTTGTAAATCGGACATTTAATGGGATAGTCATGTTGCAGATGAATTCTATGATGCTCAGTAGCGACAGCAGATAATTCAACAGTAGAGCGAGCGAAAGCGCTTTTATGCGAAATTAGAAGTTGAAATAATCCTTTTTCATTTTGCTGTCCAAACCTGAAAGGTTGAAATCTTTCTCCGAGAGTGGGGGTAGAATATCTTGAGAGACGGGAAAATCGCATAAAAAGTCTTCGTAATTATTGACAGTAATTATTTTCATGTTCTTGTTAAGGATGACAACGTTATCAGAATCGTTTCTAATATTTACAATAGTGTCATTGATTTGCGGATCGATATTAATTTGAGAGGAAGTTAAATGAATATTTTTTTCTTTTTAACTTTACCGAACCCTGTATTGTAGCCGAAGAAGTAGAATAAGGTAATGTTGGGACGTAAACACGAACACTGGCGACTGAATGAGGACCTACACTCGTTTTGTGTTTTAAAAATCCATGAATATAATTTGTTTGAACGCGGCACGCGAAGGAAGCGTATAATTGATAAGTGGAACTGAAAAGTTGTTAATTAATAAACGGTTATTTCTCATATCTAAAACTGCATTCCATAATTTCAAAAAATCGTATCCCAAAATAGCGCAATAATTATCGTTAATATCTTGCTTAGTTATAAAAAATATGTGCTGAAAGTGAAGTTCCCCCAATGACAACTGTATTTCATAACAACCGAGGATTTCCACCGTGTCTCCGCTGACCGCCTTAATTTGGATAGAAACGTTAAATTCGTTGAAAAATTAATTTTTTATTTTGGTAAAGAGTGAATTGGACATTAAAGAAACGGACGCGCCAGTATCAATTAAGGTATCCGACTACGTTCGAGACTTTTTTTAAGTTTTCAAAAAAAATCCCTAATATTTTTACATTTTTAGTTTCACTTTTATACGCAATAATAAAAGTACAGTTAGAAATAATATATGTACATAAAAATTTGCAAAAATTTAAATTTTTAAAGAAATTTTAATCAAATTTTGGAATTTTTTCAAACACTCTATTTTTTTAAAATATTTTATATTTTCCATAAAGTATTGCTGCAATACTTTTTTAAAACACATTTCTAGAGAATGACCTACAAGTGTTAAATTACTTCTTTTGAATCAAAAGTTATGGCCAGTCGAGCTTGCGAACTAGGAAATTCAATCAAATTATCGTAACTTTCAGAAAGAAATACAACTATAAAATAACTAAAAATCGTTCAATTTCTTAGCTTGTAGGTCATTCTCTAGATAATACCAATAATAACATTTGTGTAAAATTTCATACAAGTATCTCTAATAGTTTTCTAGATATCATGTTTGAAATATCATGAAATTTACAAAAATGGTTTTGAGAAAATGCATTTAAACTTTATAAAATCAATTTCAAAACAAAATATGACAAATATATTACTAAAACTCTCCTGATTTATAATTAACACTCCCACTCTTTGGAAGTTTGTTAAATGTTTTCTTTCTTTGGGCCTCCTTTTTTTTCTGGATGATTTTATAAAAGGCAAAGAATGTTGTTTCGAGTCACCGACTCGAAAGATGTTAACCAATCTCTCATCATGCAGTATGTAATTCCCTGAATTTATGCCAAATGCTTTCAAAATACCTAACACATCAGTGAAAGCTTTTTAAAAAATAATGACGGTAATATATGGGTACCCAAAGAAAATGCTTTTAGCTCGATAAAAGTTTCTTTCAAAATGATTTGCCACAAACAGGCGTTAAATGATACATTTTTATTTGTGTGGTACCGTGGAGGCAATTTTATAATAACTGCTTATCACTCTGCTTTGTGTACACAGGTTTAACAATATTTTAAAGTTTCACAGAAATACATACATTTTTTTCTGTTTATTGTTTTCTGGTGTCGTTTCCTCGTTGATAGTCACACCAGTTCTCAGCTCAAATTGGGCACGGCTCGCATATAGGTTTCTCCCTGCTGGAGCAACAGTGAAAAATACTGTTATTGTAGCACTTAGCATAGCTTTGGCGTGATTGGTGTTAGTGCTAAAACAGTGTAGAATTTTATTAAACATAACATTGATAAGTTTTTCCTTCTCACCGAGGTTTTCTCACCTTTTTTTTAAAAATTTTCTTTTCCGACTACTCAATCTTTCTTAGAAATATCTTATGCACTCATATGATGACATTGTTGACACCATACACATCTTTAACAGAAAGGTATCCTTGAAATCACCAACACAAAAGAAATACATATTTTTAAGATTTCGTAGCGCAAAAACATACAAAGATTTTGTACGCACTATGTTTGAAGTAAATCCCAGATGATTGTAGGAACACGCATGTATGACTGGACTTATAGAATTCTAAAAAACTTTGATAATATTTCCAAATCTAGAATTTCCCAGTGTCAATGTATAAAGTTTCTATAGAAACCACATTTAGCGATTAATGTCCATGTGTCTCTGTCGTCAACGGATATTCCACATTCTTCAACTGACATTTTGAAACATTTTATAATGCTTTTCGCTTAAAAAGCAGTGTCGTTCATGGCATCTTTAGCCGTTGGTGTAGCAGCACAGACAAGACTTTGTTTCACAAAGTCTAAATGCTCCTTTTGTCATACAAGGCCAATTCAGCTTAGCACATAGCTTTTCACAGATAAATGTCATCTTTCAATCACTCACCTTCCACAAATAAGTTGCAAATTAATAACACTTTGCTTTTTTAGCTTTTCAGTAGCTGAAAAAAGGACGATAAAACTTTAATCGGAGCATTTTTGAAGTCACATTAGAAGTCAGTCCAAACATGTAATCTTCATGCAGGCACAGATTGTTCTCAAAACAATTGGAGAAACACAAACTTGAAAACACACTTCCCAATTTAAATAAAATATTCTATTACCTCTTAATGTTCCACTAAAACATTCTTTGTCCTGTGAAAATACCTTTACTTATCCCAGTTTTCGTTCATTACAAGTTTGAGCACTTCAAGTCAAGAACATTACAAGTCAACACTTCCACTGTTTTTGTAAATGTCTCACCAGCATAGTTGCGTTTTCAAGAGGTTAATTTGATTCATTTTTTAACCCTTATAAGCAGATAATATCAAAAGCAGAATGTTCAGAAACAATTAAAAATTGTACAATTAAAGCAAAAAAAAAATCAGGTTTTTGAAGAAATTTGCGAGCAACATTCGAAAGATTCAAAACAAAAACATGTGAGGTCAGAAGAAACAGATGTTGCCAATCGCAAAAGTCCAATTAAAAGATTGAAATTGATTCCTATGAATAAAATAGTTAAAAAAAATGTCAGAAATTGTTTTTAAAATTGGGTTGAAATTGCAAAAATTATGGGTAAAAAGCATGTAAAGCAGTCAACTTCCGGTTTCGATTTCACCTCTTCCGGTTTCAGTTTCACTGCTGTAATAATATTTTAAACACCTGTAACTTTTTTTTTAATTATCGCACAGACAAAACAAAGGTAGATTTAGAAAGATAATTGTTTGAATTTTAAAAATATCAAATAAAAGAAAATGTGATTTTTGACCGAAAATGACGTTTTCAACGTAGTCGGATACCTTAAAATTCTAAATCTGTAGATCTGCGAGCTAGCGTCGACAATTGGTAAATCAAATGTTTCATCTTTGCTTTGCAGGGGAGAAAGTGAACCCAATCGTCTCAAGTTTAATATTGACTTTCTCCGCGGAAGTTTAAATTTTAATTCTTTCTATTCTGCCGGAATACGCCTGCATTTCCCCTGTCACGGAAATTTCTTTGTGAAACGGGTGGAAAACGCCGAAGGGTTGAGTCTTCAAAACGAACACGTCGTTGATTGACAGGTTGAAGGCGCGAGGAACGGGAAACAGGAGTTTCATCCCTAACACTTCTTCGAAAACGGGGGGAATTCCAAGGACGTTGATCTGCTACTCTCTTTCTGCATTCTGCTTGCCGATGTCCCTCCAGACCACAATAAAAACACTTAAAAACATTTACTTTTCTGTGAAATTCACACTTAGACGTTTCTCGAGCAATTACTGTACTAGCCTCCTGTAAACTCTCGACCCTCAATCTTAGTTCCTGCAACTTATCTGTGAATGCTGAAATGACCGGTGGTTCTGTGGTTAGAGACGACAAACCGGAGCGCTCGTTACTGGCTATTTCATTTAGTTTTAAATTCTGCTCTTCGATGAGCGCAGCGTTAATAGATTCTTCGAGAGTATTGGGATCTCGCGCCAACACAAATCTGCGAATGTCGTTTCTTAACCCGCTGATAAAACGAGACTGCAAAAGTTGATCGTTCGCGTTGCGCGCTGCTGTGGTTAGAACCGAATTACTGGATTGAAAAATTTGTGTTCCCAGTTTATTATTGCGTGCTGCGAATTCTTGCACACTTTCGGAAGAACCCTGAATGCATGAGGAGAATAATTGGAGCCGCGTAGATAACGGAACGGTCCTCTCAAATCTCGTAATGAGAACTCTAATGATGTCGTTGTACTCGCTTAAATGACTTTGAGTTGGGTCAGATAAAAAAAACTCCTCAGCTATTCCCGCTAATTTTAACTTAAGAATGGTAACTTTTTCAGCGTTAGACCAACCACCCAACTCTGCCACATCATTAATTTTGCCAAGAAATCTACGGATTCCCAGCGATTCACTTCTGTCATACATTGGAATCAATTCGATTAAACTAAATTTTTCAGACGCTGGATGACCCAATTGGGGCTCCCTTGTCGCGTACGCGGCATGTTTAAACTATAAATGAAGTAAAATGTTAATGAGAAATAAAGTGCCAAATTATTATTAACATTATTTTTTTTTTTCGAAATTGAATTGCAACGGATAACAAATCTAAAATTATAGCACTCGTGCAGGGAGAGAAAAAAAACCCGGAAAATTTAAAACTTTTAACTAACGGACTTTCGCGTAACTCCACATAAAAAAAACATGCAACATCAATATACTGATGGTGAAAAAAAAATCGGTACCTGTTACACTGCAGACGCTTCTTCCAGGAGAGCTTTCAATCACAACTGAATATCTGAATAATAAAAAAAAATACTGCTAGAAAAAATTCTACAACTGATAATTGATCATAATAAAAAAAATTAAAACAATGGTACACAATAAGAAATTATTACATGTTTCACAGATGAACTAAGATTATCATTGGGTGACCCAACATCTCATTTAAATTTAAACTCACGAGGGAAAAAAATAGAAGAAAAAAAATCACAACACAACATAATGCCAAGGAGAGAAAAAAAATCAACGATAGGTCACGACACCAAATGATGCGACGCTATTTTAAACTTATTTAATTTCTAAAACTTTGAATCCAGTTTCTTAATTTCACATCGCATCATGTCTATAAGTTACGTTTACTAATTCTAAAATTAAAACACTCATCTCACACTAAATCAAACACTGATCTTATAGTTTTAAAACAATATTAAATTTATTTTAAGCACAAGTATATGGAAATTTACTTTACTACAAGAAGATCAAAAATTAACTTAGCTTGAGATAGGGAGGGAGCTGGGGAATGGACATGGTTGATGCCCGGAATCTCCGAGGTTTTTTGATTATATGCAGCTCTGGGATCAGCTCTCTGTCTCTAAAATCGGGGTGCGTCCCGTTTTTATTCGGCGACTTTTAACACCACAATCCTAGGGCGGACTCTTTGTCTTGTCCAGCATAATCTCTCTGAATGGCCCTGAGGCCAGCGCAGTGTTACACCACCTCACAATTTATGGGTTTAGTGAACTTTTTTAACGCGGGAACTTTCTTGACGCACCCCACCAAATATAATTTCACCACATCCGGTCCTGGGGACTCACATACAAATTCCAAGCCGTCTCAGGGGCGAATTGTAAAATAGGAAATTCTGGCGTCCCATCACTTGAATCGTTGCAGAAGCATTCCTCGAATGTGGGAGTAATCCCTGCATTTCTCCTCAGGCTCACGGGCAATGAGGGAGGTTACATCACTAGGTAGGGCACCAATGAGATAGAGTACCCACAGATCTTTACCAGGATTCAAAAGCTTCATTTGCCGTTCGAATAAGGTAAGGAACAGGTCCATGTTATAAACTTCAGGATTGAATGTTGGTAGCAACTAATTTGATTCAAATTTTGTTTGGGGTAGGGTTTGTGGACCTACGACTCTTTGAGTCTCATTGTGCAGTCGTATTTTCTGCAGCTCAAATTCACGCAGTGTTTGCTCTTTTTGTTTGTTTTCCTCGTCTATCCTATTTCATACGATTCCCTCAAAAATACATTTCACAAATTCAAGGTCTTATTTATAAGCATCATTGGTTAAAATTTTTGCCCTTAATTCAATTATTTTTAGCTCTTCCCCATCCGACTCACATTCACCTAACTCAATAGCAAGCTGACTGAGATCATCTTTCTTCCTTTTTCCCAGAAATGACATGACTGAGAAATTTAAGAGTTGCAAATAAATAAAATAAATAACTAAGGTCCAGGCCTGATTGTCCACCAAAGCTCTTACTGATATGGGAATACACTTTAAAATATGGCTAGCTTTAAAACCTTATGAATTATTATGCACTTCAAAAAACAATTAAAATGGGTAAATAAATTAATAACATTATCAAAATACCAACAAGGAACATTGATTCAAATAATAAAATAATGTAAAGAAAATTTAGGAATCATCAGTTGTAATGATACAAAAATTCAAAAAATACTAAACGAATACTAAACGAAATAAAATACTAACGAAAATACTAAACGAAACTAAAATAATCAGGCATGTAATGCTACCTAAATTCAATAGGAAATCAGTAAAATATCAAGTAAAATAGTAATTATTAATGTGCAATTCCCAAAATATTAAACAGGAAACGTTATCTCACAAGAAATAAATTAATATAAAGCAAAATTAAGAATTATTGCATAAGAATACAAAAAAAAAAATCAATGAAATAAAATAATAAAATAAGATCATGCACACAAAATTGTGTACTGTTATAAAAATTCAATATGAAATTTTTTCTATAATATATCAAGCAAAATGATTATTCTAATCAATATACATGTGTAATGATAAATTTAGTATATATCAGGTGTTCTGACACAGTCAATAACACTGTAGTAGAGTTGCGATCACTTTTTTTTGTCTTGGAAAAAAAAAACACTCACCACGCTGTAGCAGGGTTGCTATCACTTCTCTCTTTTTTTCTTGAAAAAAAAACACTCACCACATTGTAGCATGATTGCTACAGCGAATTTTGAAGAATGATCACTAGCACTAACGCACTCTAACAGGGTTGCTACTGCGAATTTGAAGAAATTATCACTAGCACTAACACACGGTAGCAGGATTGCTACCGCGAATTTTGAAAACTTTCAACAGGAAATAGATTTTCTTCTTTTTCCTCTACAGATAATTGAAGTCAGGATGATTCCCTTTGTCTCTTTCAATTTCCAGAGACTTTTGGCAGGAAAATGAAAACGTATTCGGGGTTTATCTCTTGCTTTAGAAGGATTGTGGCGCAATACCAGTAATTTCTTCTGGGACGTTATGGATTACAGAGCCGGTTAAATTTTCATTTTCCTGCGGTGTTTCGTCACAGCTGCGGTTTCTGCTTCTACGGGGTCGTAAGGCTTAGGCCACGGGTCTGGGCACCAGTTTTAACACGCTGGGATGAATGGCTAAATCATTTGATGAAATTTATTCACCTCAGGGCTAAATACAATTTATTTACTGCACACAGGTACATTTATGCAGCTCTAAGATAAATATATAAAATGCAGGAACATGTGGGGAATGATTTCCACTAGCAATTTCATCGTCTTAATCCATCTTTTCCCCGGTTTCCCACCAGGGGGAAACTCAACCAGTACTCTCTCTGGTGGCGCCTTCTGGTGGTCATTACAATAAATAAATAATAAATATTACCATTTGTTACATGATCAAATTAAATTAAACTGAAATTTATTTTTCAGCAGTTTGTTTTTCTATAGAAATTAAGCACAAATCAATCTCTCCTTCCTCCCCCTTTTTCTTATTCTCCCTCTGCCCCGTTTTTAAAAAATCTCTCTCTCTCTCACTCTCTCTATATATCAGCGTTTCTCAAACTGTGGGACGTGCCCTCCATAGGGGGCGCAATAATTCTACAAGGGGGAGCGAGCATATTGAAAAGTCAAAAACAAATGGTTATTTTTAAAAATTATTAATTTACTGAAAGTAAAAAACAAACAAACAAAATACATTCTGACATAATAAAAAATAAAATACACATTCACACTGATATAATACACTTATAAATGTATCAATGCCGCATAATGTATTTGATAATTAATATAACAATACTAAGTTAAAAGAACAAGTTTTATAATTACTAGTGACCTCAAGTGCTTGTGCCATGTGCTTATATATAAAAACAAAAAAAAAAGTAATATATATAAAAAAATTAAGTCAATTCCTACTTAGTTTAACAAAGAAAAATTTTATTTTAGCTACTTTTTATTAAATAGTTACAATTAATATAAATATGTACATACATATGACAGAATCACAACATTAAGTGGTAATTAATTTCTATTAATGATCATTAAAGTATAGTACTGTCATCCAAAACAATCGTGTACATAAAATTTCAGTTCAACTGAATGCCTTAAAACGGGAGAAAAAAAAATCTTTTCTAGTTTTCACACAAGTCGCCAAACTGATGCCAGCGTGGCTCTATTTGTAATTCTTTAAGTAATTAGTTTTAATCAATTGATTTTTATGAATTATAATTAAATGATTGTATTGTCATCCCAAATAAAATCATGTATATAAAATTTCAGCTCAATTGAGTGCTTTAAAATGTATTTTATTAACTTTTGAAAAATCCAACAAGATAAATAAATAAATAAATATATAGTGAGTGTGACCTAACTGCTGGTCACACTGCTGGTTAATACTTACCTTGATAATTTGTTCAATTTATAATTAATGCCTTAGCTTCCGATTTGAAATTACGCTATTCGCTTCTCAATGACAATGTTTTCCAAGTAAGCACGCGTATGTGAGGTATTGGGGGAGGAAGGAAGAAAAGCAATAAATGAATAAAACCTTTGCAACCACTGTCAAGGTCCTTTTATTGCATTCGGAATAATGTCATGGATAAAAGTGCACAGAAAAGGTCATACTTCGGAAAGACTTATGTATACACGTAAGGCAGTGCTTCTCAAACTTTCACTATTTGCGACCCAATATTCAATCACAACTTTCATCGCCCATACAATAACAATGTATTGAATTCAATAACACTATGCTTTGACCTTGAAGCTAAAACACGAATTCCACCTCTTAAGTGCCACCGACGTATATAAACGTCTCGCTCAACCAAAACGATAGCTGCCCCGAACGTATATATACGTCTTTCCGAAGTACGATATTTTCTGTGCACTGCTATCCATAAAATTATTCCGAAGGCTTTGAAATGCAATAAATGGACTTTGACGGTGTTTACGAAGGATTTACTTATTTATTCCTTTTATTCCCCCCTCCCCAATACATCACATACGCGCGCCTACGTAAAACGGTGGCATTGGGGAAGGAGTTGCGTAACTTTTAACCGGCAGTTAAGGGATTAATTGTAAACCGTACAAACTATTAAGATATATATTAATTTTTGAATACAATTTTTTGTATGACAAACCCATGGGGTCACTGGTAATTTTTAATCTAGTTCTTAACTTAGTATTGTTAAATTAATTTTAAAATATTGGTGGCGTACTGATACATTTATCAGTGTAAATGTGTATTTTGCTTTTTATTACGTCAGAATGTATTTTGTTTATTTACTTTCCACAAATTAATAATTTTCTGAAATGATCTTTTCTTTTCGACTTTTCAATGTGCTCGCGTCCCCCTTGTTGAATTATCACGCCCCCTAGGGGTGTGCCCCACAGTTTGAGAAACGCTGATGTAAGGGGCTATTAGCGCTTTGGCTCAGGGAGACGTTAAAATACTCGGGTGGCACTTAAGAGATTAAAGTCGTATATATATATATATATATATATATATATATATATATATATATATATATTGTAGCTTTAGCAACAAATTATAGTATTACTGAATTCAATGCATTGATATTATATGGAAGGGGGAGGCGCAACGAAAATAATGATAAAATATTGGGTAACAAATATTGAAAGTTTGTGAGAGAAGCTCTGCTCTCTCTCTCTATATATAGATAGATATAGGAGCAAAACGATTCACTCACATACTCAAGGGAGGTTATTGGGGCGTTATACATAAAATTTCCCATTTTTGAACTATTAGAGCATGAAATTTGGTAAACATGTTTCAAATGTTCTGGTGCAGATCCACAAGAACAGGTTTTACGGAAATCAACTCCAGGGCAGGGGGTTAATTTAAATTATTTTTTAAATTTGGAATTAATAATAAATTTTAGGTAGCAAAACTTTTTTAGGGGTTGAGATTTTTGTGTAAGTGTATTTGATGAGTAAATTTAAATGCCGAACTTAGTAATTCTTGAGAATTTTTTCTGAAATTATAAACAATTAGATTCAAGTCAATAACATAAAGAGTTTTGGTGATTTCTTAAACTAAAAAATAATTTGAATTTAATTTTTAATGGATCATCACACACTCACGTTTTCCTTATGGATAGAAGGCGTTGCGGGTTCTACCAAAGCCATCTTGAAGGTGGCTTTGGTTCTATTCGTTTTCAGTTAACCTGATCATATACAACCTGGGGCCAGAAAGTTCGGTGAATGAGTCTATAGAGGTCGCTGTTGTACTTGTAGAATATCAACATGCCACGCGTGGTGAAGGTCAATATCTGTTAGAACATGTTTGTTATTGCGAAAGGTTTACTGTGGATTGTCGCGGTGTACAAAATGGATCAGATAATAAACATGTTGTTTTGTTTCAAACTTGTGAAATTGACAAAAGAAACTTACGAAATGCTCAATGAAGTTAATAAAGATGAAGCCATCACGTCAAAGAGTGTTTATGGATGTTTTAGGCGTTCCCGTCATCACCAAAAAAACAAAAAAATTACCAAAGTACGGTTGGAAAAATTAGGCATGAAGACAAGGCTCATCGCATTCTTTGACTCTAAGGGTCTCATTCCCAAAGAATTCCTCCCTGAGAGTACCACATTGAATGCTGTTGTCTATGCCGAAGCGTTTAATGCAACGGATCCGTCGCATTTACCCCGAGAACGACAAGAAAGGCTCTTGGACTCTTCTCCACGATAATGCCCGGCCACACACCGCCTTGGTTGTACGACAGTTCCTGCCCACGAATGGAGTTGTGACACTTGATCACCCCCTTATTCACTTGATTTGGCACTTGCAGACTTCTTCCTCTTCCTCAGATTGAAGTCGACACAGATGGGAAAGAGATTTGCAGACATCACCGACATTCAAAGCAACATAACGGCCGAGCTGAAAGCTATATCGAAAGAACTGTTTTACAGGAGTTTCCAGAACTTATATACTCGTTAACAACATTGCATTACCATCCATGGAGATTATTTTGAAGGGCAGTAAATTGTATTTCATGCTGTACAATACTGTATTTGAAATAAAAATTCATTCACCGAACTTTCTGGCCACAGGTTATAAATACTCTTTCAATTAATCTTTAAGAAGTGTTTTCAATATATCTTTTTTACTACATTATTTTTTTCAGTTATTTATTTTAAAAATGAGAATTTTAAAGTCGTTAACTTAAATCATTGTTTTTTCAGCAAATTATTATTTAAAAAATTCATTTAATTCTTTTAAAATTTCAATTAAATAATAGCTTCATTTTGTTACAGATAATAATCCATCATAGTACTATTAACATTAGATTTATATCATTCGCATGTAGCATTTGCTTACAATAAAAATTTCTACTTTATATAATGTACAGACAAAATAACAAATGTTATGAGTGTCTATTATTTATATTGATTTTTCACAAAATACGTTAAATTTCGATCTTATTTCAAAATCAAGAACATTGGAAAAATTTCTGAACTTCTTTTTATGTAAACAGTGTAACGATAACCCCAATTTTTTAAAAATATTAAGTGATTAATATTTTTTATCTACTCTAGTTTTTAAAATATTCTAGAGAAAACTACTTTATCTTACAGTCTTTTTTATTAATTTATTATAAGTTTAAAGTGATTTTAAAAAATTCAAAAGAGTACACAATACAGGAATTTTAGTTAAGTAAATTTATATAATCTGGATTGGTATACATAATCCTTCGAATAAATTCTGAGCATTCAGTTTTCATGTTGAAATTACCAAATAATCAAATATAAAGAAATAAATCACGCTTTAGTGAATAAAGTGTTACCTGTAGTAAAATATCTTGTTACTTGTGAAAGTATATCGTTCATTCAATCATCGTATAGATTCAATTTTCGAACAATTTTTGTTTTAAATACCAATCATGTAAAACTTTCCTTATTTATCATATGAATATATCATTAGAGTTCCACACAAAGGACAGCAAATTATTTTATAAATAATTACAAAACTTAATGCAATATTTAAATTTTTGTAGCTAAGAAAACAATACAGGTAAACGGGAGTTTACTGGTTATCGTTATTCGATTCCCGATTTCAATCAAACATAGCCACTTGAAATACATGGAGGGTAAAGGTTCGGATAACATCCTTGTCAGCTGATTCAAAATTATGAAGTCTGTCACCAATAGCTTGTTATGCTGCTTATGGCAATGTTAATGTAAGTAAATAAAATGAAAACTTTAAACCTGTTTGATCTCCTATTTTCTGATAATTCTGTACAATAATGTAGAAAAAAATCGCATATATGTAATTGGCCAACTAATTTTAAAAACTTTATAAAGAGTGTTTTTTTCCAGGTATAGAAGTTTAAGTTGGCATTACTTTCCAAGATGGCGACCGATTTAACAGCTGTCAAGTGATTTATTCTCAGTTTGGTTTGGCAATGTATCAAAACGATCATCAAGCAAGGCGTAGATTCGTCGAATGGGCCCAAAACGAGATTGCCGTTGTTCCCGATTTTCATAAGCGAATTTTGTTTAGCGATGAAGCGCACTTCTGGGTGAATGGCTACGTCAACAAACAAAACTGCCGCATTTGGAGTGAAGCTAATCCACAAGTGTATGTCGAAACACCGTTACATCCAGAAAAACTGACTGTTTGGTGCGCTTTATGGGCTGGTGGAATCCTTCTTCAAAAACGATGAAGGCCACAACGTTACAGTCAATGGTGATCGGTATAGAGCCATAATTACTAACTTTTTCATTCCTGAATTGAACAATCATGATGTCCAGGAGCTGTGGTTCCAACAAGACGGCGCAACATGTCACACAGCTCGTGCCACAATCGATTTATTGAAAGACACGTTTGGTGACCGCCTAATTTCACGTTTTGGACCTGTGAGTTGCCCTCCATGATCTTGTGATTTAACACCGCTAGACTATTTTTTGTGGGGTTATGTAAAGTCATTGGTCTATGCGGATAAGCCACAAACGCTTGACCATTTGGAAGACAACATTCGCCGTGTTAATGCCGATATACGGCCACAAATGTTGGAAAAAGTCATCGAGAATTGGACGTCCAGATTGGACTACATCCGAGCCAGCCATGGCAGTCCTATGCCAGAAATCATATTTAAAATGTAATGCCACAAGATTATCTTTCGAATAAAAAAAATTCATGTCAATCGAATAATACATCGTTGTTTTATTGCAATTTAAAGTTCAATACCTCTAAAAAAACACCCTTTACAAAAGCAATATTCGTAGATTGCTTTCTATGATATATAAATCTAAATATAAGCTTAAAAACTAAGATAAGAAGCTACAGAACTTTTAAAAAATGTTTTTAAAGAGGTATTGTCCGCCTGCAATGGAAAATCTAACAATGCCGTTAAATATAATTAAACCAAATTCCAACTGCCATGTCAAAGGGCCTGGGTTTGAATCCCACAGAAGGCATGGATGTTTGTAAATGCATAGTGTCTTTGCAGCATGGGGGTACTCTAAATAGCCGTCTAGCCTCAAGTCCTCTCGTGAGGTTGGCGGAAGGGGAAGAGAGGTGAGAGGCCCTGGACCCCTCCCAGGATATCTCCCTCTAAATTAGAGAGGAACTGAGCTAAAAAAATCGTACTATCACTTGCATGGTGCTCAAGGCTGCGGACAACGACAGGCGTACATCTAGAAGTCCAACATGTCTCAGGTTCTGGCAACTTTCTTTCCTTCCCTTC
This sequence comes from Trichonephila clavipes, assembly GCA_019973935.1. Classification (NCBI taxonomy): domain Eukaryota; kingdom Metazoa; phylum Arthropoda; class Arachnida; order Araneae; family Nephilidae; genus Trichonephila; species Trichonephila clavipes. The sequence goes on along the minus strand of BMAU01000722.1, from coordinate 612,449 downwards.
GGGAAGGACAAGACAACAACAAACGGAGAAAATTCTTCTTCCAAATCTACAAGAATTAAAGCAAACATATTCTCGAAACAAAATTAGATTTATGAATTACTCTGCCAGGGCTTCGAATCGGAACTGAACCAAAAACCGCAAAACAGGAAATGAATCGAAACAAAATATCGGTTTATTTTAGATCGATATATCTTCAGTCATTTTGTTACTGTAACCAACTAATCGATATTTTCTAATTTAACATCAACCAAATAATTCTCATCAATACATGTACATTGCTTCTCGATTTTCTGTTTTGATGTTCGCTAGTACTTTTCTGTTTCAGTTTCACTCGAAATTACTTGTGGTAGTCACATTTAATTCAATTATGAATGAACTAAAAATATAAAGGATTTAAGATAAGAATATATATAAAATAAAATTATTTATTCGGTAATGAACAGAAAACTGTTATTTTTGTCGGAAGAAAAACCGGAACTGAACCGATATATTTTATTTTTAGTTAAACCGGAACGAAAAATATTACGGTTCGAAGCCCTGATTATTACCATAAGTACTAAAGTTATGAAGTAAAATTAGGAAATCTGTGTTTATCCATTGTAGAGGAAAGTTTTTAAAATAAAATTGAGGTATTATTTGCTTAAATAAAGATGAAGAATTTGGAAGACAAAAAACAATTCATTGAACATCTTCATAATAAAATGTTTTAAATAATCTTAAATATTCTGTATCAATTTTTTCAAAAGATGAATGATTTAATTAGAGGAAAATAAGTAATGTATATCTACGAACATGTTTGTATCCTCAGTCACAACATGAAAAGGGAACAACTTTTTAAAAATAAATTTAACACGAATTCTCTTCCCCTACCCCAAATTCGTTAAAGACGTTCTTTTTCACTCATGAAGACAAATGCTTAAAATGTATTATTCTGAAAGCGCTTCTATGTGCTTAAATACTTTTTGGAAATGATTAAAAACTTAGAATAGTGAAAAAAGAGAAGAGATGAGAATATATTTCAACCAGCAACTATATATATATATATATATATATATATATATATATATATATATATATATATATATATATATATATATATATATATATATATATATATATATATATATATATATATATATATATATATATATATATATATATATATATATATATATATATATATATATATATATATATATATATATATATATATATATATATATATATATATATATATATATATATATATATATATATATATATATATATATATATATATATATATATATATATATATATATATACTGGTGTGCAAAAATTAAGCACGAGACGGTTTTTTCAATATAACTTTGTACAAAAGCTTTCCAAATCAACACATTTAATACCTTAAGATCCCCAATACGTAAGGACATGTGTAATGTAAGAAACACTTACTAAATGAGAATTCAGAGGGATAAAAAGAAGCTTGATTGGAAAAGTAGCATGGAGCGCAATGCGACTGAAGGCCGAAGCATTCCTGTGATGGGTGTCCAGCAAGAAACATCCGGTCTTTAGTAGGGGATATGTTCTCCCCTGACTGCTAGGCAGATTTCACAGCGTCTGCTCATGCTGAGAATGAGAGTGTCAATGAGTTGTTGAGGCATTGCTGCCCATTCGTCTTGCAGAGCCAATCGAAGCTCCCGAATCGTTACTGGTGGTAAGGTACGAGCTGCCAAGCATCTGCCTAGAAAATCCCATACATGCTCGATGGGATTGAGATCCGGAGATCGTGCCGGCCAATCCATACATTCAATATCCTCACTCTCTAAGAGCTGTTCGGCAGCTACTGTGCGATGACATGGTGCATTGTCGTCCATGAAAATGAACTGCAGACCCATAGCGCCTGTAAAAAGACGCACACATGGAAGAAGAATCTCGTTACTATAACGGGTCCCGTTGACTGAACCTGCGTCGAAGATGTGAAGGTCTGTACGACTACCAAGCAGGATGCCTCCCCAAACGAAAACACCGCGACCTCCATACCTGTCAATTTCAATGATGTTCGAGGGATGATTGCGTCTTCCCCGCTCTCTCCAGATGAGTATGCGATGAGAATCGCTACTCTAACTGAATCTGCTCTCATCTGTAAAGAGTACTCGTCCCCATTCATTGTCTCTCCAATTCTGGTGTTCCCGGCACCACAGAGAACGCCTTTTCTCCGTTAGTTCTCTTCAGGCGTTAAAGGTACACACCGTACAGGGCGGTGTGACAAACAGACCACCACCGTGCAGTCTTCTGGCCACGGTAAAACGCGATATCGGTCGTCCAGTCGCCTGTGTCGTGTGTCTAGCGATTTTTCCCGCTGTCTGCCGCCTGTTTCTTCTGGCCTGTAAGACAATGTACCGGTCATCTGCGGGTGTGGTTCCTCGTGGACGACCACTACTGAACCCCCGGATAGCTGTTCCTGTAGTTTGAAATTGTCTCCAAAGACGTGAAACGATGCTGTGAGCAATTCGAACTCTGCAGCCACACTTGTCACACTGCAGCCTTCCTCCAACTTCCCAATGATTCGACCTCGGGTACAAGCATCCAGATGTCGTCTAACAGATTGATTATTCGCCATTTCTCGCTGAGGCAGCAACTCGGTGTGATTTTAACTGCTGTACGGCGTGCAATCTCTTTGCCAGAAATACTGATCTTACACCGACAACATGTTTTATACTACTCAGACATTCCCCCATTACGTCTACCTGCATATCTGCGCATGTGATACCGTACATCACTTTTACTTAATCTCCTGATTGGTCTTTCTGTTCGCTCTGCCTCTTCGTTCAGCTGATATGCTAATTTTTCGACTCTTCGTCCTTAATTTTTGCACACCAGTGTATATATATATATATATATATATATATATATATATATATATATATATATATATACCATGCCAAAACAAGTAACATGTAATACTTTATTTAACTTCACTATTTTTACCAAAACAAATCAAGTAATCTCTGGAATTGTAAAGAAAGTCTGGCTTATATATATATATATATATATATATATATATATATATATATATATATATATATATATATATATACATATATATATATATAGTATATATTAATATGGTCTCTTTCGTTAAAAAAACTTGTAACCAAATGTTGTGTCCAGGCAGTTAATGGCAAGAGCGCCCTATGGCAATCCCTTTTACTGCTCGTAAAGATTTTTAGTTAGAAGAAGAAAAAATCTTGTAGTGTGTAGTACAAATTTAACAACAGTATACAACTTTTCATTTTTATTGTGTTTTCAAATGATGTTTATCACGTATAAGCATAAGAAGTCTAACAGCAATAACATCAATATTTATGGAATGGGAAAGGTCTTCGAAATTAAATGTACGCATGCACAGAAAAAATGTTATTGTTCATCCCGACTTTAATATTTCCCGAGATGTTTTTAATTTTTGTCGTTTGCTTAAAAATATTGATACGAATTTTGTGTAAATAGTGTAAATAATTTGTATTTGAGTGTTTGATGCAGTTATATTATTCTATGTTATATTTATTTCATGTTAAAATTGTACTATTCACAAGCAATGCCACCCCTTACGTTATAATGGCGATTCAATGAGAACTTGGCGGTAGAGCCAAGTTGGCATCATTTTTGGTGACTTTGGCGACCATTTTGGCGTCAATGGCGACCATGTTGGCGAGTTCGGAACCCTCTGGAAAGTAGTAGATCTCTCCACTAGTGTCACGTTCAATGAAACGAGCGGTTATATTTCTAGAAGTTTCTGTTGCACCTATAAAAAGGATGCTCGCCGGTACCGCGATGAGTCTTGATTAAGCCAGCGAGTAGTGAGGATTGTTTTGACTGGCGACTAGCTCGGCTGTGCTTGTGAATAATCTTTACTTACGTGTATTTTTAAACACTGAAGATTGTGTTTGATTGCTGCTGAAGGTGTGAAGACCTTTGGAAATTTACTCTGTGAATATCGCTACTGAATCCTGTATTTAAAGGATTAGATTTTTCATAATAAATTCACATCGCTCTTTAAGAACTGCTTATTTCATTTGTCATTGTTTTGCATAAAATCCTCGAATCCGGGTCTACGTAACAATATTGATAGTAGTTCGTAGAATCGCCAGTAAATTCCTACGAAATATGCCAATGTGCATATTATTAGTAGTAATAATACTACTGCTTAATTTAAGAGAAATTCGGAGAAATTTGTGATTAAAAATGTGAAGAAACTTCATACACTCAGAAACATTGAAAATAGCTCAAGAAGAAAGCATCGGATTGAAATGAAATTTAATACACATAATGACACAGATGAGAGATTCACTTGATCTCAGAAACAAGACAATTAAACGAATACAGGGTGTGCAACGACTGAAATACTGGGCAACTTCAATAGCGCGTTGGACCACCTCCAGTTGCAATACATGCCGCCACACGATCCGGCATTGAGTTGATTAGACACCTTATGTTGTCCTGATGCAGATGGGCCCACCAATCTTGAACAGCCAACTCTAAATCATGTACAGAGTGACACGATGGCATCTGTCGTTTTAGCTGATCCCACAAAGGATCAGTGTTCTACAAAGGACAAATCGGGGGACCGGGCCGGCAATGGAAGAGTCTGGATATGACGTAGGAAGTCTTGAGCACCTATTGCTGTATGCAGACGAGCATTATCTTGCTGGAAAATTGCCCATGGGAGACCATTTAGGAAAGGTCCTACATGGGATCGAAGAATATCAACAATGTAACGTTGGGCCGTTAAGGTTCCACGCATCACAATTAAAGTGTACCGGATATCATTGGCTATGGCTCCCCAGACCATTACACCAGCTGTGCGGGCAGTGTGACATAGAAGAGTGTGGGGGAATTGTATCGCTCACCAGGGTGCCTCCACACCCATACACGGTTATCATCTGTCCCCAAAACAAACCGGGACTCATCACTAAACACAACCTTTTGCCAATCTGTGACATTCCATATTGATCTGGCTTGGTACCACTGTAGACGCAGTTGCCGATGTTCCGGTGTTAAAGGGAGTGCACTTAAAGGGCGCTTGGATTTAAGATTTGCTTCTGCAAGGTGTCTGGAAATTGTTTGTGGAACTATTGCTACGGCTACGTCTGCTCATATCGTTGAACGAGTCACTGTGGGGTCCACAAGTGCTTTCCGAAGGATCCTTCGATCCTCTCTCCTCGTGGTTTTCCTGGTCGCTCCAGACCCGGTTTCCCGCCAGTGGGTACATTTCGTGTCCACTGTTCCCAACAATTTCTAACGTCACACTCCGAACGATCCACCTGGCCAGCAACACGGCGCGTCGTCCAGCTTGCAGTTTTCATCCCGATGATCAGGCCTCTCTCAAACTACTCGCTTAACTGTGAGAAATGTCTTCTAGCACGTTTACTTGGCATGTTTCGCTTACCAAAGTCTTCCTACAATTGGCGGGTAATCGTCACGTTTTTGAATCTTCGAATTTGCGCTGACTTATATCTTCTTCTTGATTGCAGCGCCCCCTTGGCGTGTATGAGCATGCGTATTGGCACAAAACTTGTATCATTTGCATATCACATTACGCTGTACTTATTTGCAAAGTTTCGCGATTGTACTTAGATTCCTTCTTGGGTTGCTATTTTCAATGCTCCTGAGTGTATTTATAATGTAAATACCAAATAAGAGGAATGAAACAAAACAAAAAAATAAAATTAAGAAAAAACAGACTGGTTTAATAAATCACTGTAAGTACAGAATTTGTTCTCAATAACATTATTACTTTCAAAGTAGTTCCCTTCAGCGCTCCCCCAGCAGCACTTTTGCATTCGGTGTTACCATTGCTGGTAACAGTTCTGGAAAGTGGATTTTGGAAGGCCTTTCAGGAGATTCTCCGTTTTTGCCTGAACCTCTTCAACCGAGGTAAATTAAGTTCCCTTTAAGCGAGATTTAACTGTAGAAAATAAAAGAAACGTCACATGTGGGGCCAAAACAGGTGAAAAACGAGGATGTCCCATCAAAGTAATGTTTTTGCTAGTCAAAACAGCTTGACATATAGGGTCGTGTGAGTGGGTGTATTGTCTTGGTGTAACAGTCATCCAGCACTCCCTAATTCTGGCCTTTTTTCTCTTAATTTTCTTACGAATCTTTAATGTTGTAGTGTTAACTAAAAGTCTGATCACTGATGTGAATGGGAACCCACTCATATCATGAATTATGGCGATGTTTTGATCTGTAATCGCTTACCTTGGAAGCCCAGAAGGTTCATCATCTTCCACACTGTCCCTCCTTCATAGAAGCCTTTTATGCCATTCAAACACATGTGCATGAGGCAAAGTTTCATCTCCATAAGCCTCGGTTAATATTTTAAATATTTTCATGGCTAATTTCTTAAGTTTAAAAAAACAACAACTTCATATTGATTCGACATTTTTCCAGCAGAATGCCCGTGTTCACTCAATGACGCAGTACTCCCAACTGGCAGGATCGCTGAAGACGAAAATAACCTCATGGATAGAGAAGGTGTGTTGGACGACGGCACTAAAAGAATTATTGCCAACTTCACTCTTTCTCTCTTTTTTCAAGTTACGCAATTAGTCTCGTTTTTTTTGTGTCGCACCTTGTATATATATATATATAGTATAATAAAATGAAAGTGAAGAAGTTCTAGAACCTACAGTGCTAAAGAAGGAAGAAATTGGAATTTACAAAACACAACAAAAGTAGATAAAAAAGTCTTTGGATTAAATTGGAGACCTATTATGATTTCTAAAGCTGTCTCTGAATTAGGCCAGTGAATTAGGGTTAGAAATGCTTTATGGATCCAACCTTCCCCGTACAGCAGAAATTTTTGACAGAATAGGAAAAAAATAGAGCCGTGTTGAAAAGTTAAGCCTATTTTTACCACGTGGATGATGAACCTGACAATATAGTAAAATGAAATTAAGAAAAGAGAACAAAAATGAATCTCTCAAGGAAAGGAATAATAATAAAAAAATTTATATAAAAATTAGGATAAAAAAACTTGCATGTAAAATAAAATTTTTTGGAAATAAAAAATCAACCTTCAACGTTAAGATCCCACGCGAAATGACTTAAAGGATTGGAAAAACAACACAAGAAGGAAAAAACCGTGGCGCCACCTGGATAGTTATTTTGCAAGTAAACTAGCCACTAAGATATTTTAAATAAACAAAACATAAGAAATTTTAAATAAAATAATGAACAAAGTTAAGAATAGGTAATATCAAATAGAAACATATTTAAAAGTAAATTCACTTGGATAATTATATACTAGAAATTACTTACAATTAAAATAAGTGCTTAAAATATTTTAAATTTTTTAAAAAAAATAATAAACTGAATAGAAGAAATTTAAATAAAATATTGAACTAAGATAAAAATAGATTTAATTTGAAATAGAAATATATTTAAAATTAAATTTACTTGGATAATTGTGTTCTAAACAATTATTGCCAAATTTCACAAAATTACTATGTTTTAAAATGTTTTCAGAAACTAAATCATTGTTTCTTTTTATAAAATTTAAGATAAGATTTCTAAATATTGATAGGTGTAAGTTACTACCCCAGAAAGGCATTTTTATAATGTTAAAACCAAATGAGTCTCTTTTATCAAAAATATTACTTAATAGCAAATTATTCTTAACGTTTAATTGAAGGTCCAAAAAGTTAGCTGACTCATTATTATAATTAGTTTTTAATAATTTTAAATAATGGGGATAATAATTAAAGCTAGGAACAAATTCTACTATATTACTAAATATAATTATGTCATCTATGAATCTAAAAAGTAATAAGATTCATAACTAATACTTTCATTTTCATAAAAATGAAGTAAATAATTGCTAAGCAGTTGCTAGCTGTTCCACCTTGAGGTAAACCTTAAATTTGCTGATAATGAGCGTTATTATGGAAAATATAAGTTTCTTTTAATACTAATTCACTAATAGAAATATACTTATCATATTTTATTATCTTATTCAAAAAATATTTGCTATATGCTAAGAATCTTAAACATGTCTTCTATATACATCTATGCAGTTAAAAAAATCTTCAAAATTATATGTATAAATAGAAATAATTTTTTTTTACCTTGCATATACTTAATAATGTCCATACTATTCTTAACTATAATAGAATTATCAATTTTGTCTAATCTAGATCGAATAATATTTTGTAGCTTCTTGCCCGGATGTGTAATATAAGTTTTAAAACCATTCGTAATAGTTCTAAATTTAACAGGATTTTTATGAAATTTAGGAAAATATGAGGGAATTTAATATCCAAAATACGTATAAATCTATTTTTTTAATGAAAAGTAGAGATTTGATTAAAAATTTCTCTTTTGCTTGAATTAGATTTTTTAAAAGCAGAATTATTATGAAAATGTTTTTTTAGCACAATAGTATAAAGCCACTTGCAAATAATTGCATAATTACTCGGTACTTTATCAACATAAACGATGATAAAGTTCTTTTGTAGGTCTGCAATTTGGTTCTTAATATTATTGTAAGTTAAATCATTATCAGTTTTATAGTTAATGTTCAGTAATTCATTTAACACTTTTCATTTAAATTCATTAAAAGCTACAATAGGAAGACTGTATTTAATATGGAAGCTAATTTTGTAATGAAGTTACTAATACCTTTAGAAATTTGATTTTTGATAACATTGTTATTATTAGAGATTATTAATCTAAAACTAGTACCTTTGGACAATATTTCTCTAAGAGTATTATCTTTCACAATATTTAAATTACCAGTTACCCCATGCTTAGGATGATCATTTATAAAATCAGAATAATCTTAACAATTACAAACAATATTATTATTATTTTTCAAATCATTAATATCATTGTAATTAAAAATTGAGTTACCTATTTTTTTTATTATATTTAAAAGCCTTCTTAATGCAAACGTTATTTATAGGCAGGCAATGAACATACTTATTAAATATTTTTAAGATTTATTCATGAATAGTATGGTACAATACTCAGTAGAATTATTTACTAAATCTATATCTTCAATATTGAATTTATGAATGAGAAAACTAATAATATCCTTAATACTATGTAAGGCATGACAGTCTTTAAAATCATACTTTTTGAGGATATCTCTAGTATACCTAATTTCTTTTTATTTAGACCAAACAAGAAATGCTTAATTTGTTTAATGTTAAAAGACTTTTCAAAATTGCTGCAAAAATCTTTAATTTTAGAATCTATCTCCACTGGAAGTCTATGAGTTCTCTTCTTCCTATTTCCTCTTTTTATACGTTTAACTTTAAGTGCATTATCACTATTATAAAATAATTCTTGTCATCAGAATGTTGAATGCTAAGTAAGACATTTTATCCAAAGTGAATGGTATTCAAACCATATGGATATATAGTGTTATAATAATTAATAAAGTGGTTTTCCCACCACAATCTATTTTTAACATGTGGTACTATTCTGAGAATAGAAATATCAATATTATCAAAGCCATGTAAGTGAAAGTACCTAAGTTCAATTTTATTAATATTGTTATTATGCTTGTAATTTTCAGTATTTGATCTATGTAGATTAATACGAATATTGATATTATTACATGTTTGGCCAATATATTTAAAATTACATATTTTACAATTCATATATATATATATATATATATATATATATATATATATATATATATATATATATATATATATATATATAAGAAAGTACACAAATTGTTTACATACTCTCTTATTATATATCTCCAAAAATTCTATATTTTATTATTCATTGCATCTGAGTATCTTTTTTATTTTTGTAACTACATTCTGCATTGGATGTGAAAAAGCTATTTCTCAGCTATCTACAGACATACAAAAATGCTAAATTATTCATATTTTACAACGCAACGCTTCATATTTAGATTAATGGGACGCCCTCCTTTACTTAATTGAGATCCTTAAAGAATATTTTTATTAGTAGAAAAGTAGCTATATATAAAATGCGAAACAAAATAGAATTCTTTTACTTTTTAGAATATTTTTCATTTTATTCTGTGTAATTAAGTTAAGTCACATTAATTCCAGAAATTGATGTCAGGGTACTGCTTTGGTCATTTGCGCGTTCCCCTCAGCAGTTCTGAAAGATTACTCGCTCGGATTTATTACCGAAACATGTTCGCTTATAGGAATTACCAGACAACTTTATTATTATTAGAATAACCCCCAAAGGGGTGGTTATGAAATTCAACGCATTTTCTTGTGTGATTTAAAGAAAGTTTATGTGTATGAGAGGATTAAAACGCAATAGGCTTTTGAAAAATATATAAATATTACCATTCTGATAAAATACTATTCAACATTGATAGATAATACCATGAACGTATTTATTGTTATTGATATCTTTTGAAGCTCATAGTTTTATGGATAACGTTCACTTGCTAAATTCAAAATTTGTTTACATGGACTCAAAACATTCGATATAATTTTTTTATATCTATGATTTTATGATCAGGAATATAGTCCCTGCAATAAAAATTCATGAGCAATAAAATACAGGACATAAAAAGCAACAGTATGAAATTTGAATTATGACTTTGAGAGTTTTTATGATTGAATCCTCATTTAGAAGAAAAAAATCGTTTTGTTTTTATTCATTTAAATTTCAACACCATAATTTTAATCGATTTTCAAAAAGATATTGCGCAACGTACTTAAATTTAATAACATAAAATCTCTGAAGTTTTGCATTTAAGTTTTCATTACTTATGATGAATGATAATGAAGAATTTATTTTAAGAGCGTTAAAAAATATTTTGAAGGTGTTATAAATACAGAAAAAATAATATATATATATATATATATATATATATATATATATATATAACTTTTGTTTTCAAAATTATATAAAGAGTACGTTGAAAGTATTGCGTACTCAGCTGTATCATTTCCCCCAGCGAACCTTTATGAACCAACGTGCCATTTTTTCTAAAGAAATGTTTAATGCGGATTTGTGGCATGTCGTCAAATAATTCTTACACGTGATTATTGGGAAAATAATAAAACTGAATGCTAACAAAACGCAAAACTCTTTTTTTAATTACGAAAAATACCTTTTGCTCTGTATAGTTGTAAATGTTTTAGTTATATGTGTAATTCAAGTTAAAGTAAACATTAATGTGACTTCTGTTGTTGCAGATTTAATGCTGGAGTGTAGCTACCGCCGTATCAATGATACGGGGCCCCGACATGTAAAGTGTGTTTTTTTCCAGGTATAGAAGTTTAAGTTGGCATTACTTTCCAAGATGGCGACCGATTTAACAGCTGTCGAGTGATTTATTCTCAGTTTGGTTTGGCAATTCATCAAAACGATCATCAAGCAAGGCGTAGATTCGTCGAATGGGCCCAAAACGAGATTGCCGTTGTTCGCAATTTTCATAAGCGAATTTTGTTTAGCGATGAAGCGCACTTCTGGGTGAATGGCTACGTCAACAAACAAAACTGCCGCATTTGGAGTGAAGCTAATCCACAAGTGTATGTCGAAACACCATTACATCCAGAAAAACTGACTGTTTGGTGCGCTTTATGGGCTGGTTTAATCCTTCTTCAAAAACGATGAAGGCCACAACGTTACAGTCAATGGTGATCGGTATAGAGCCAAGATTACTAACTTTTTCATTCCTGAATTGAACAATTAGGATGTCCAGGAGCTGTGGTTCCAACAAGACGGCCCAACATGTCACACAGCTCGTGCCACAATCGATTTATTGAAAGACACGTTTGGTGACCACCTAATTTCACGCTTTGGACCTGTGAATTGGCCTCCAAGATCTTGTGATTTAACACCGCTAGACTATTTTCTGTGGGGCTATGTAAAGTCATTGGTCTATGCGGATAAGCCACAAACGCTTGACCATTTGGAAGACAACATTCGCCGTGTTATTGCCGATATACGGCCACAAATGTTGGAAAAAGTCATCGAAAATTGGACGTCCAGATTGGACTACATCCGAGCCAGCCGGAAGTCATATGCCAGAAATCATATTTAAAATGTAATGCCACAAGATTATCTTTCGAATAAAAAAAATTCATGTCAATCGAATAATACATCGTTGTTTTATTGCAATTTAAAGTTCTATACCTCTAAAAAAAACCCTTTATAAGTACAAAATTGTAAAATGTTATAAAGCTCCAATTTCTAAAAGGGGGCCCAAAGGAATTTCGATACAGGGCCCACTCAGGACTTGCTACGCCAGTAATTGGATGACAAATGACTTATATTAGAACTGTAAGACGTTACCTTTAATAGAATGTATGCTGAATTGGAGTCTTCTGTCAGACGATTTCCATGCAATTAATTATTTTTGTTGTGTTTCACTTTTTTGACAAGAGGATTTGTTTTAAAATACCGTTTTACAGACGCATACCACAATTCCAGAGCATAAAACACACACCACTTTTTGTCACCTTTACTAATGATGCCATATATTTCCTGATTCACTAAATTTGAAATCCTCTGTTACACTTACTATCTTGCACTTTTTGCTTTTTTGCTGAATTAGCCCTGCTAAATATTAGTTAAAAATCGTAAATATAACACAAATAATCTTTTTAATACAGTTGTGTGAATGAAATTGATTATGCTGCGTGTAGAAAAACTTTACATCCTAAGCAATTGTAGTCCACGACGAAACTATGGCAAGATAATAACAAACGAGTGTGCTTCCCGCCGCCCCGCGACCAATCACTCGCGTTTGCTCGTAATACTTCCTAGTGAACTTTGTTATTTAGAAATAAAATGCAAAGCATTCTGATCATTGGCGTGCCCAAAACAATGTGTCGTGTGCCATCAATGGCACGCGTGAAACTGGTTCGCCATCGCTTAGCTATATCATTTCCTATATAAAGGGTGTTTTTTGAGAGGTATAGAACTTTAAATTGCAATAAAACAACGATGTATTATTCGATTGACATGAATTTTTTTTATTGAAAGATAATCTTGTGGCATTACATTTTAAATAGGATTTCTGGCATAGGAATGCCACGGCTGGCTCGGATGTAGTCCAATCTGGACGTCCAATTTTCGATGACTTTTTTCCAACATTTGTGGCCGTATATCGGCAATAACACGGCGAATGTTGTCTTCCAAATGGTCAAGCGTTTGTGGCTTATCCGCATAGACCAATGACTTTACATAGCCTCACAGAAAATAGTCTAGCGGTGTTAAATCACAAGATCTTGGAGGCCAATTCACAGGTCCAAAACGTGAAATGAGGCGGTCACCAAACGTGTCTTTCAATAAATCGATTGTGGCACGAGCTGTGTGACATGTTGTGCCGTCTTGTTGGAACCACAGCTCCCGGACATCCTGATTGTTCAATTCAGGAATGAAAAAGTTAGTAATCGTGGCTCTATACCGATCACCATTGACTGTAACGTTGTGGCCTTCATCGTTTTTGAAGAAGGATTCCACCAGTCCATAAAGCGCACCAAACAGTCAGTTTTTCTGGATGTAACGGTGTTTCGACATACACTTGTGGATTAGCTTCACTCCAAATGCGGTAGTTTTGTTTGTTGACGTAGCCATTCAACCAGAAGTGCGCTTCATCGCTAAACAAAATTCGCTTATGAAAATCGACCATTATTTTCGAAATAAAATTGCACAATTTGAAAGCGTTGTTCAGGCGTGAGTCTATTCATGATGAATTGCCAAACCGAACTGAGAATAAATCACTTGACAGCTGTTAAATCGGTCGCCATCTTGGAAAGTAATGCCAACTTAAACTTCTATACCTGGAAAAAAACACTCTGTATATAAATTCCCCTGACAGTACGATTCTCGTCGAGTCATCATCTGAAGAGAAAGTGTGGAACTCATTTTCACCCCTCTTACGAAACAGAAACTGACATATTTGGTGATAAAGGACTCCTTGTCTGAGGGGGCATAATGTTGAGCAGTTGTACATCCCTGCACACTTTCGATACGAGTACTGTCAATACTATAGAGATGAGGTCCTTGAAGTCCATGTGAGGTTGTTCCGGGATGCTATGGACCCGGACTACCTTTTCACTACCGATAATGCTCGGTTACACAGAGCTCACATTGTAGATGACTTTCTTGAAGAAGAAAGATTATTCACACCATATAGATTGTCCCTAGAGGTCAACATGTCTCTATCTTATTGAACATGTTTGGGATGGTCTATGAAAACCATTTCTCAGCGTAACCTCCCTCCCAGGAGTTAAAAATCGTGCTTTTGGAAATATAGCCTTTATTGCCACAAACATTTATTGACATCTTCATAAACAGTATGGTAGCTCGTTGTAAGGCTTGTATAGCAATAAATAGTGGTCTCACTCTATATTAGACAGATTTTTCCTGAGGGTAAAGCTTTATCTCTGATTCCGGATTTCACTCTTTTCGCCATGCCCAGTATCTTAATTCACAATTAAAATATTTTCCGTATTGTTATGTTGCTATATTCTTTGTCATATTGTAATACGTCTCCGTGACAAATTTTGTGGCAACACAGTAAACGTTTCATTAGTTTTCACATATTTTATATTTGTGTCCTTATTTTTGGACGTGAGTATATTTCCAAAATTAAAGGTACGTTTTCTAATTTATAAACAGTAATTATTTATCCAATTACTACGAGGTGTGGTAAACGGGTTTGCAATTTCGAATCGTAATCTAGCATATAATTTTCCAATGGTCTTTCAAGAGTTTTTCTGGAGTTGATGACTGGATTGGAAGGAAATTGGGAGCATATGCCATATAGACCCCTTTCCACATAATTCCACCAAAAATTGGATTCCATAATAAAAAATGCTCTTTGTAATGCATTTCACTATATCGAAAAATCACATTTGTGTGTTGTCACTATAATTTTAAACAAATAAAAATATTTAGATTATGGCATCATGTTACTTTCGAACTTGATACTTAACTCTCGCTCGTTACAGAATCCGACTACTAGAAGATGGCGTGAAGTGCATTATATACCATAATGTTATTTTTCTTTCCTTGACACCGAACGAATTAAAGATAAATGAAGTGCATTTTATACCATAATGTAATTTTTCCGTTCCATGACACCATTACGATTATGATTCAATAAAATAATGTCTAGGCAATCGCCACAATTATTTCCTCTTCATTCTTATCAAAAATTTTCCCGGCCTATTCTGAATCGTTCCTAAAAAAGCATGTTTGGTATATGACGAGTGAGCTATTTTAGCTACCCCAGTATCTTAATGATCTAATCTGACAAATTGGAGAGAGTTTACCAAGAAATAGATGAGTATCAGCCACTTCTAAAAATCAATGTAGAACATCAGAAGTGGACTAATAGTTTTTTTTTTATTGATTTGAAATGCTTTATACCTGCTGATCAAAGCAATCAGTTGTTTTCAGATTTTAATCTTGCCTTTCCTATAGATTCTCTTTCTGATATGTCATACTTTTCTTTACAATCGAACACTCCCTTCTTAGTGGATTGTTTAGTTTTGCGTTTTGCAATTCATTATGTGTATGGATTAACAAAAAGAATCTTACTCAAAAAACTTTTATCTTAAGAATAAAAAGATGCTTCCAATGAAATAATAAAACGTTATCCTTCAAATATATCTGCGGACTCTAGTAAATTATTTTAAATATCTTATGCGCATCTTCCTCTTTTACCACACTACAATTATATTAATGATTTCAACAGTGTTTCAAAACCAAATATCTTCGATACTAATAGTGTTTTCGTAAATAAGACATAAAATATTTTATGGTCTATTAAATACCGTTCATAAACTATTTGAAGATGACATTTCATGAACAACAAAGTATAGACTTCCAAAAAATTTATTTACGAACATGATAGGATTACCTCGCCAGAGACTACTTTTCGAGAGTATACATGTTATCTCCCGAAGAAATACATTTTATAAACATTCTTTCCATGCTTTTCAGACGTATTTTTTACGTATATAAAAATAATGGTAATATACTGTGACATTTTATCGCTAGAGATTTCATTTTATATGAATTGTGAATAAAAGTTTTATTTGGGAACACATCTTCTCTTTGATATTTTCTAAACGGCTACTGACTTTAAATCTCTTCCTGCAATAAAAAGCTCAATAAACCAGACACAATGAATGGATAGTGATATTCATTATTATTAGAGTAAATCAAACTTTTTCGACTCATGGAACCCTTAGGCGTTTTTTGGAGAACTCCATTCCCTTCCCCCTTGGAATATTTCTTTAAATAAAATTTAAAATATCAATATATTTGGCATGCATTATGGAAAGACAGTTAAAAAATATTGTATTTTTTTATATAAATTTGAATCTAATATTAATGTAATTTACTCACCCATTAATAATATTAATTTGTGATCCAAGTGTCACCAACCCCATGCATTACATTTAGTATAACTGGGATATGCATTTTTTACACCAGTTGTCAAAGTCTAGGTCTATTGCAGTGCTTCTCAAACTTTCAATATCAGCGACCCATTATTCAATCATAATTTTCATCGCGCCCCCTCCATACAATAACAATGTATTAAATTCAATTATACTATATTTTGAAGGTAAACCTACAATACGACTTTAGCCTCTTGAGTGCCTCTGGCGTATATAAACATCTTGCTCAGTTAGTGCACTGATTGCTCCGGACGTATATATACGTCTTTTCGAAGTAGATATTTTCTGTGAACTGCTATCCATAAACTATTCCGAAAACTTTGGAATGCAATAAAATGAACTTGACAGTGTTTGCGTAGAATTTACTTATATATATATATATATATATATATATATATATATATATATATATATATATATATATATATATATATTATACATATATATATATACACTGGTGGACAATTGCTAAGGATGGATAACATTATCATCATCCATAGCAACCACAAAATGAAAGGAAGCAAAATGTGGAAAATTAGAATAAGTGCGGGATATTAGTAAGAAGAAGTATGAGTATGCAAATTGTTTTTCCATGTCTGTTCATCACGTGATAGCGTTCATAAGAGCTTTAAAGGTTTTGACGCGTGTGGACAGTTGTTGTTTCAAGTCAAAGTTTTACAGGAAAGATTTAATAGACGAACTTAAAATTTTTGGCTTGTCTTCCCGACATCACATAGACGATTTTATGCGTGGCCGAATTATTGGAAGGATCGAAGAAGGGCGAAAAATAACAGATGTTGCCAGGGCGTTCGGCATCGCTCACAGCGTTGTTTCACGGCTGTGGAAGTCATTTAAAACTACTGGAATGTGTAGTAGACGGCACGGGGAGGTCGTGTTAGAAGTACGACGCCTGCAGAAGACAGATATATCGTCCTATCAGCAAAAAAGGAACAGGCGCACCACAGCTCAGCAGGTGGGAAATCAGTTTCTTGCTGCCTCAGGAAAGCAGATCTCCCGAAAAACTGTTGGCAGACGTTTGACGGGAGGAGGACTATACGCACGCAGACCTGTTGTGTGTGTCCCATTGACCAGACAGTACCGTACTGCCCGTTTGCAATGGTGTCGCGAGCATCACAATTGGACTGAACTGGACTGGGCATGCGTACTATTCTCAGATGAGAGTAGGTTCAGTCTGTCATCGGATTGTAGACTCCAACTGATCTGGCGCGAGAGTGGTACTGCTTATCGTCCAGAAAATATCCAGGAAAAGGACCGATATCCGACATGCAGTATCATGGTGTGGGCCGGCATCATGATCAATAGCCGCACGCTCCTACATGTGGTTGCGAATGGGACTATGACGGGCCAATGATACATTGATGAAGTTCTACTTCCTCATGCTCGTCTTTTCCGTGGTGCTGTCGGTGATAAATTTGTTTTTATGGACGACAACGCAACATGTCATCGAACACTCGCTGTTCAGGATTGTCTAGACAGCGAGAGTATTCAACGTCTCGTATGGCCAGCGCGTTCTCCAGATCTAAACCCCATTGAAAATGTGTGGGATGTTTTGGGGAGGCAAGTTGCTGGTCGAAACTATCCTCCGACAAACAAGAACACCCTCATACGTGCACTCACAGAGGAATGGGATAAATTGCTTCAACAGCTGGTGGATAATGTTGTGCAAAGTATGGTACGACGTGTGGAATGTTGCATCACACTCCACGGTGGACATATCCCGTACTGATACCTTTCTTTAAGGTGCCTGCTGACTTTTATAGATGCATGGTTCCATTACTCCGTACGCAGATCAAATGAACCTTTTTTTTTTCTTTCAGATGCTTCACAGCTTTTGTACTTTCCAGAACAATAAATATTCTTTATTCTAATGTCTGAACAGTGTGGCAACTCTATTTTATCCTACGAGGCCTCATGTCTCGCTTAATGTTTTGCTACATAGCAATTTGTGATCCGTCCTTAGCAATTGTCCAGCAGTGTATATATATATATTATACATATACATACACACACATATATATATATATATGTATAATATACACTCGCCTACGTATTAAACGGTGGCATTGGGGAGCAAATCGCGTAACTTTCACTCGACAGTGAAGGGATTTATTATAAACCGTACACATTATCAAGAGAAGTTTTAACTTTTGCATTTAAATTTATATATGGCAAGCCTATGGGATCACTGGTAATTATTAAACTTGTTCTTAGTATTGTGAAATTAATCATAAACTACACAGTGCGCAGTACTGATATATTGATAAGTATTATATTAGTGTAAATGTGTAGTTTATTCTTTTACTATGTTTGAATGCATTTTATTTGTTTTCTTTCTGCAAATTAATATTTTTTTTTTGTTTTGGACTTTTCAAAAGGTTCGCGCTCCTCTCGCAGGATTATCATGCCCCCTAGGGGGCGCCCCCCACAGTTTGAGAAACACTGGTCTATTGAAATTATCTGTAGGCGCATTTCATATTTTGCGTTTAATTAGTGTTTATATTTTGTTTTTGTAGCCCTTCACGTTGAAAAGTGTTTTCCCCTTAAATTCATTGTTCTGAATGGTAGTGCATTTTGTGTGAATTATATTTGTGTGAAAGATCGTGTGTATTTTGTATGAATTTGCAACCTAAAACTTAGGAGCTGTTTTTTGTAACGTCGGGAGTAGCTATCCATCAATAATTAAGGATTACAGGCTAATATAATATAAAAAATATTGTTTATTTGATAAACAATTCTTAATGAAGTAATATTGCCAAGCCGGTGTACTCAGTTCCTATTCCCATACTCAACGCCACCGGCGTTCATCGTCTTTTTCACTCCAATTTCCGGACTCAGCCCTTTTTTCCATTCAAGGCGGGCATCACTCTCTCTCTCCCCGACTCTCTTTCCGTCTCCCCTCTCTCTTTTCCGTCTCTCCTTCCGTCCATTCTCTCTCCGGACTCTCTTGTCCTTTTTTTCTCTCCCTTCTCCTTTCCCCCGCTCCTCTTTTTAAACACCAGGGGTGTGTTCACAACACGCCCCTCGCTCCTTCTTATTCGCAGGTCACCAAAGTCTCTCTTGACCTCCTCCTTCTTCTTATTGGCGCATAACACGCCAAAACACACCCGAGCCGTCTGGCCCAAGGCGCCATAGTTCCTTGTCCACATCTGGACACATTTGTCCATCACGCCACCTGTTTCTAGTATCCCCTTCACAAAACCCTTCGCCTATTGTCAATGGTACGCCGGCTCTACTTTACTATTATGGCGACCCGACTGTCTCTTTTCACTCCCTGAGGTCAGACAATAAACAATGGCCCCATGGCCACGTGCACTGGTCATTCCACAGCTGGTGGATCATAAAAATGCAGGGACAATCGATGACGTCGTACATGTCCTTGACCAGCTGGTGAAACCATAACACTTATCGAAAGATGGGGATTCACGACAATAGACTATGTCACATTTTGCTTAAATTTAGATTTTAACATCAAATCTGTAGAAATGCCACGATAAGTTGTTTCCTCTCCTACGTTACAGGTGTTTTTTCTCACAAATGTAAACAGTATGCATTTTCTATTGGAAAACTATTTAAAACACCGCAATAACAATTTAATTACATTGGACTAACGAGTGTAAAATTATTCCACAAGGAACCCGCGGTATGGCAAATAGAATATTCCCAATCTAGTAGGTAGTTCCCAATCACTGGCGTAACTAGTTCTGAGTGGGCCCCGTATCAAAACTCTTTTGGGGCGCTTTTTTAGAAACGAAAGCCATCTCGTTATTCGCGTAAGTAACGCAGTACCTCGCGGTACTGTAGTTACACAAATAGGGGCCCCGTATCATTGATACGCAGGTGGCTACGCCCCTGTTCCCCATCTATATAGAGAGAAAAGCGCTTCAATTTTCTTTTACTATATTTCAATAAAACTTAAAAATGTATTACTAAATAAAGTTATGAATAAATAAAATTTTCAGATTTAATGACTGGGATCAGCTTTAGGTGCTTCTGATTATACCAATTTCATAGAGAACTAAGTCCATTTTTCATACACATTTACAATTTTCTTTTCAATTTTTTTTTTGCTGTGACTCATTGAACGCTAGGATTCCATGGAACATAGTTTGAAGGCCACTCGTGTAAATAAATACTACTACTTCTTTTTAGATATTAAATACACTTAAATACATTTTATTATTACGAAGACGTTTACTTTCACAATGAATAGGCCGCGGTAGCCGAGTGGTATAGGTATCGGACCGTGGCTTGCTTTGTCACGGGTTCGAGCCCAGTACCACTAAAGACCCGCCGTGTAGGGCAGCGATGCACGTTAAATCTGTCGAGAGCTGAAACGTCCTCCCGTTGGTGTGGAGTGGTAGTTAGGAGAGGGGGGTGCCAGCTCAGGTGTCGTCCACGTCACTTGACCATGGTTCAAAATTACGTGGTCCGTCGCCAAAAGCCCTCGTGTAGCTAAACAGTGCGACGTTAATATTCAATCAATCAATCAATTCACAATGAATAGAAATATTTGTAAAAGTGAATGATACATACTTTAAAATGAATACCTATTTATAAGTCCAAGTTCTTTTTTTTCATCCTTAATTTAATTTTTTCCACCTAAATTTGCATGTTTTATATCATTCAATTATGACAAAAACTCTTATCAAAAAATAAAAATTATTTCTTAAAATGTTCAAAGCAGTTATGAACAAAGGACCTAGTATTTAAATGGATAATAAATAGTAAAAAGTATTTTGTTCTTTTTCAAATAACTATAACAGTAACAGAAAAAAAACCTCATCTGTATACTTGAAGGAAAACATTTCAATTTTGATGATTTTGGATTCTAAATAGTGTCTTTTCCTAATTTTAAAAATTTATAAACATGTAAAATTTACTTAAATCAATATTGTTTATTGTATTTATTTGAATTTAAACCGCCATAGATTCTAAGCTGCAGCCTAAACTCTCAACAAGTATTTGTGAAAAGTGAAAAATAGTAATATATATATCCTATATCTATCCAATATATAAATGTGTATAAAGGAACTCTATATCCAATTCCATGAAATTAAAATAAATTTAGAATGAGAACTAATAAGAAGTAAATAATTAAGTATTTTTACCAGTATTATAAACTTTTAAATACATACATGAACCTATAGTTGCTCTAATTGTCCGATTGAAAGATTTTTTCCCCTTCGATTCTAAACCGCAACCGATTATCAGTTGCATTAACAAAAGAAAACAAGTAATAAGACATATTTACTTTTAAGTTAATTTCTATTTAGGTCAATAAATTATTTTTTTAGTTATTTTTTATTAAATAATTACAATTAATATAAATATGTACACTCATGGACAAAAAAATTGGCGCACCAAGCCGGAGTCGTCACAATGAAACGAAATTTTACATGCGTAATGACTACTTAGATATCAGTAAATGATTAGAAAATCAAAGAAAAAGGATTATTTATTTCAGTGAAAAAGGCAAAAGAACGGAATATTTAATACCCTATTGAATCCCCTCTAGCGCGAATGCACGATGCGATACGATCGGGCACTGAGGCATACAACTTTTGAACGATGTCTTGAGACATTTCGTTCCATATTTGCTGTAACCTTGCCTCTAGTTCGTTCAAACTCGTGGGATGCCCAACTCGCCATCCCAAATGATCTCAGATATGCTCGATTGGAGACAAATCTGGGAATCGGGCAGGCCAAGGAAGGGTAGTAACATTACGGAGACAGTCTTGTGACACCCTTGTCGTGTGAGGCCGAGCATTGTCTTGTTGAAAAATGGCTCCTGGGAGCCGTTGCATCAATGGCAACACATGTGGTTGCAGGATATCATGGACACACAGCTGGGCTGCCATGGTGCCACGGATCAATACTAGGGGAGATCAATACTACCGTGTATTATAGGCAATGCCCCCCCATACCATTACACCAGCTGTGGGAGCGGTGTGTGGCTGTAAATCAAAGGCAGAATTGAGGCGATCACTACGGAGTCTCCACACACTAACACGATTGTCATCACTGCTGAGATTGAATCTGGATTGAATCTAAAGACTACCTGGTTCCATTCCGCTGCAGTCTAGTTTCCTCGTGTTCGGCACGACTCCAAACGGAGGCGTCGATGGGTGGGCACCGCGATCCCAAATGTCCTTCAGCCAGGCACCATCATATGGTTCGAGAAGACAAAGGGGCACCTAGTGCCCAGATGATGTGCCCGGGTGATGGCGGCCAATGAAGCAGTTGGCTGTACTCGTACATTTCTTACGATGAGGTGGTCTTCTAGACGACTGGTCTGTCGAGGGCGTCCTGAGCCTGGTCTTCGTGTAAATGCTATCTCTCGGATCCACAGGTTGCAACACCTCCTTACAACACAATCAACTCGCCTAGCTGACCATCCAGCTTCCATCATGCCGATGGTTCTCCCCCTCTCAAACTGCGACAGTTGCTCATATTGTCTTCGAGAACGGCGTAATGGCTCAGTTCTTGCTTTGTAAGCGATTCAGCACACTCAAACAAGCTTTGGTTACCTGTTTTATACTCCTCAGAGGACGACGTTAAACGCCCTCTACCTGCGATACGTAATGCGCAATCACGGTGCATTTCTAATTATTTGTATATCTTCATGTACCTTCATGATAAGTTTCGTTACAATCCCGCAATTATTTCTTGGTGTGCTAATTTTTCTCTCTCTGAGTGTATATACATATGACAGAATCCCAATATTAAGTGACAAAATAGAAAGCGATTTTCCATTTTCCTTTCCATTAATGGTGTTGGACTATTTTCGTTTGTTTGTTAATATTTATTCATTAATTTAATTTAATTATTCTAATAAAATAGTATAGTAAAAAGAAATCACATGCTTGGAAATTAGGCCATCCCAGGGGGATTCGAACCCACGACCTTTGAATCAGAAGTCCAACGCGTTGTCCATTGCGCTATAATGACACAACGAGCGGATTTCATTTCTATATATGGTGTTGGGCTGTTATTTTTGTTTGTTAACATTTATTCATTAATTTAATTTATTTAATGAATTAATATTTGAATAAACTGCAGTAACATCAAGTGTCATCCACTACAAGTTTAAGAAATTGTATTTGAACTTGAGTGGATGAATAGAAAGTTTTTTATTAACGATTGAAAATCTGAGCAAGATATATATATATATATATATATATATATATATATATAGAGAGAGAGAGAGAGAGAGAGAGAGAGAGAGCATGAACTAATAGTAGGAACTGAAAAAAGTTCTACTTAGTATAGACTCGAGTAAATACGACTATTTAAAGACATTGTTTTCAGCAATATGGCAAGCTATTTACATACTGTAATATGTTACTGTTATCATTGTTCAAATATTTATCTTTAGTTAAACTTTATTTCTTCTTATGTATTAAACCAAATATTATGTTCTTGTGATATTCCTTTCCCAACGAATTCGTAAATCTCTTCTGCGGTTATATAATTGTCTGAAAAAATTTCACCATTACCTGTCCCACATAAACTTTTCGACAAATAGTTCCAGTATCTCAAAGTACCTAAGTAATTTTTATACAGAACGAAGTGTTTACGTAGGCCGAAAAAATAGAAGTGATTTCCTAATAACGAATAACTTTATTTATAATATTAAATCTTTTTTAGTCTAGTGATCTATGCCTTATTCTAAAGTATATTCAATCAGAAAACCAAAAGGATACAGGAAATACAGTCATATGAAACAAATTTTTAAAATCATTGTGAAGCAACTCATTTCTCTCTCTCTATTTCATGTAGTTATCCTTTATTGTTATATATAAGCATATCCTCTTGCCACAATCACGGAAAAATTTGAAAAATAATTTTGCATGGATTATTATTAATTTGTAATTTTTGCCATCTCTTAAAAATGTACCTTGTAGATAAATTCAACCGAAGGGGACTTAGTTTGATGGAGTGAGAATATATATCACGCAAAATATTCATAACATAAATGTGCAGAAGTGAGCAAAAAACTTACATTGCCATCGTTTTATTTCTGCACATAAAATCGCAAAAACGTTTTAAAATAATTTAAATATTGTGCGAACGTAAGAATAGTTGCAACAGCTAATAGAGCAAATGCACAGTTGAGTACCAAATATATTGCCAGTGATTGTATCAACCGTGCAATAACAGTACCTCGAAAACAAAGCATTGTCAAATGCAAACAAAGGGAAAAAAAGTATCAGCTTAAAAATTCTAAATAATCCTAAACAGTACGAATCCATCCATAAATCAGAATCTTTATTAACTGCAGCAGGTATTCCAATTAAACTAGCTTACACAAACCTTAAAAAATTTATTTGATTAATACTAACTTTTACTAATTTAGTACAACGTACTTAAAGGAAAACAAAAAGATTTCGAAAAACTGGTATAACAATAATAAATCTACAGTGATACTATAAAGGAAAAAAAATTTGTGTGCGACAAAAATGACTTAAATACCCAATGTATCTTATTATTAATATTTGTTATTATTGTAATAAAATATTACAAAAAGCACAAATTACTTTTCGAATTAAGTTATGCAGTTGTAAGACACAATGATATTTTTTTTGCTCCATGGAAAACTCATATTTCAGTAGCAATATCAGTACGATAGAATAAAAAAAAAATAGTATTAAAATAACATTTATTTTATTTAGTAACACTATTCTACAATGAGAATTAAAGATCTGACTGTGGTATTTGTGGAATTTTAATTTAAATTAACAGATTCTTTCACCAGAATTAAAATATACTTTAGCGGTAGGATTTTATTTTAACCCATCCCGAGTTTTTTGTATCACCCAACTTGGCGACAAGTTTGCCAAGCTCCATTTAAACTTTAAAAGAAGAGATTGCTACATAATTAGTTATCATTAACGCAAATGGCGTAGCTTGTCTCAAGTGAGTCCTGTATCAAAAATCCTAGAGAACTCTTTTTGGGGGCCCCTGTATACTTTACAGGTTTTACTTTCGCATTTTGGAGCCCCTGTAGTTTGGTGGCCCCGTATCATTGATACGGCTGTATATAGCTACGCCCCTGATTAATTAACTAAGATTAGTAATTACCATTCGTTGCGTTAACTTTGGCAACCCTTCTAAATGTATAAAAACGGTAATTGAGCCGTTTACATCTTTTCCAAGCTTGACTGCTAATCGGTTGAGAACCACTTGGTGTTTAGAATTAGTCGAGTGCAAATCTTAACAGGTTTTTTCCATTCTTTGGAAGCAAGGGAGCAAAAGGAAAGCATTGAATGGGGCATGCAAGAAGGTTTTATTGCTTCAAATGATGAATGTTCGAAATTTGAGAATAGTATGTATATACGAGGAAGGAATAATGCAATTGATGATTATAAATGAAGCTGCAACTCGAAAGTTGGTGGGAATCCGCATGATGTGTGTAAAAGCACATGGAAAGGTATGTGGCTTAGCATGAGTCATTTAAGTTTGTATGGCCACACGAAACATATTTACTTACATAAACACATACCACTATCACAAAAATACTGAAATATATAGAAACGTGATCATTATTTTTAAATGATTCAGTTTGCAAACAGACACAGTATTAAAGTACAGCATCCCTCCCAGGGTATAAATAATAGTAATGTTAGTAGATCTTTTATAAATATCAACTAATTTTTTAAACAACATAATTGTGATGAAAGTATGAACTATTCCGTAATTATAGAATCAACTGTTATTCCTACTGATATTAAGTTACAAAAAGTTAGAAATAAGGACAACGAATACTTGATAGAGGCTGGAAAGAAAATCAATTTTCTGCCTAAGCAATTGTGGTTAATGGTTTCTGCGTTAATAATATATCATGAGTCGTTGACATATAATGATTAATTAGAGTATTTATTTCTCTTTATAGTTCATGATTTTACTTCTCATATTCTGCAGATCACGCCTTTGAGTAATGCTAGTAGCATTATCATTAGTATGCAGTACTCTGTATTTTGGATATCTCGAGAGCCTATAAATCATAGAACGTGATCTGAAATTTTTACGAAGTAAATAACTCAGATATACATACATAAACTTGCTTATTGTATTATTAACAATACTGTACACAACTCAGAGAGAGAAACAAGAAATCAGGACTCTTGGCTTTCTATAATTGATGAAGAGAGAATTTAGAGTTACTCCAGACACCTGTTCTGATTATTGATTAGATTTTGATAACATTAATAAGCCGTGCGTACATTTTGATTATAACTCTCCTTTTATCGAAACTATACACTCAGAAAATCTGTTTTTCGTATAAGTTTCCGTCATTTATTTCCTTTTTTAAGTCGTTTTAAAGACATTTCGAATTGTGATGTACCTCCCCTTGGAAGTACATCCCTCGAAGCATCAGTGTGAGCTAGAGGTGTAGGGTTTGCGAAAGAACTCGGATCAAACATTATCTTAATATGACTTTATTAAGATATTCAACTTAAACTTTCAACAAATATAATATTAATAATTAATGAGAGAATCTACGATGACGCAATACGCAACACACAATATAATTCAGACCAATCTGAATAATTGAACCACCTAATCTTCAAATATATTAATAAGTAAACAATCCTATCTTATATTATTCTGTAATAAACTTGTCTTTATCTACAATGGTATGTAGCTCGCCGTTTAACTTCTAATCGATCACCAATATGTTTATCCACGACACGTAGAACTTAAATCTTGAATGACGAACTTCTATAATCATCAACTGCCACTACGCACGTCAATTGTCTAACATTCCTTTACATTGCTATCACGATTACTCTAAGATCCTATATTTATCCTATATTATTTGCATCTCTTCACTTCTCGTTTCTTGTATTTGGTTGGAAAAGAGTTGCCATTAATTCTGGCCCAAAGAACCCAAAGGACTTGTTAAAGAAAAGACGCGTAAGACGTCACAGAATCTCTTAAAACTTGCAGAAACTTATTTAAAAATTATTTTAAGGGAATTTGGGATTTTGAAAATGTGTTTCAAAAATCGCGAGTAACATCCTACTTAGCTAAAATTTAGTTTTCACATTGATGATTGTTTGTATTGAACAATAGTTGGGAGCAATTTGATTTGTTGAGGAATGTTGTTAATTTAAGGAGACGGTGAACTTTTGAAATTAATTTCTTAAATTGTCAGCTTAATTAGCTGGAACTGGAATCAATATAGTAATTGATTTATATATTTCACAATTTAAATATATATATTTTTTTAAAACATTATTTGATTTTTTTTTAAAAATTAATTTTTTAAACTTTTTTAAAAATGTTCCTTACGCATCAATTTTTAAGATAAGTACATAATTTTTGTTATATATATATATATATATATGTATGTATGTATATATATATATGAACTATAACTAAATATATCTGTGCATGGATTTTAAATTCAGAATAAAATTTGATGAAAAAAAGATAAATTTTCTTTACTATATGAAATATATATATTTCAACAATTATCACATATTCAAGGTATTCAAAACAAAGTAAAATATGATCCGTTAAATTTTTTGGAAAACTAATGCACAAATTTGTGTGAACTACATTATCTTTCATAACTTGTTAAAATTTCTAAGAGATACGACATGATATGAAACGCAAGGAGCATTTTACGTAATAAGGAAAAGAGAAAATTAATGAACTGAGAAAAATGCATTTTAAACATTTATTTGAGTAAAATAAAAAAATAAAGCAACATTTTACATAATTACTTACCTTTACATGAAAATCAAACATATAAGAGATTATTATAGTAAAAATATACAAAATATTTAAATAATTATTATATTTAGTTATATATTCAATAATTCAAGTAACACGCATCAGAAAAGCTGATATACAAAAAATATAGCGTGGCAAAACATTCACTTAAAATTGACCAGCACAATATGACAATCCTTCAGATTTTATATTTTTGTTTTCTATTTTATTTGAGATTTTACGCTTCATAGTTCTTTTATCTTTTGCTATTTGAGAAGTTTTACATCTGCTTTGCTTTAATCGACGCTCATCTCTTACTCCACTGATTTACATCGAGGGTAATGAAACATTCTGATGTACATGTTTCAAGGCCAACAGGGATCCAAAATTGAACTCACTAACTGTTTTTACAACAGATAAGTAGTGTTGCCACCACTAAGTTATAAATAATTTTTATATAATTCAGATATTATTATTATTTTTTATTATATTACGTCAGGTCATTTAAGGCATCCGACTACGTTCGGAACCGTGATTTTGCAAAAGCGTATAAATCGGTAATATTTATGATATTTAGTGTCACTTAGATTAGAAAATGTATATAAAATTGTTTTAAGAATAGCATTACAATAAAAAATTATTTAAGTACAATATTTTGACAAAAAATGAGCATAGAATGACCCATTTTCAAAATATTCTCCTTTTGTGAAAAAAGCTTCTATAATAATAATATTTTGCCTGTATATAGCTCAGACCTCTGTACAGAGGCTCAACTAGAATTTTTGAAATATATAACTTAGAAGTGGATTTATCCATGTTTTACGACAACAGAGGGGATAAATTTTAAGAAAAAAACGCCGATAATTATTTCAATTGGTTGTACTCTGAAAATAATATGACTTTTTCAAAAATCATAGCTGAGCCTCTGTACAGAGGTCTGAGCTATATACAGGCAAAATATTATTATAATAGAAGCATTTTTCACAAAAGGAGAACATTTTGAAAAAAGGTTATTCTAAGTTAATTTTTTGCCGAAAAATTATATTTAAATTATTCTTTTTGTCAAAATGTCCTCAAAATAATTTTATATATGTATTCTAATCTAAGTGACACTAAATATCATGAAAATTATCCATTTATGCGCCTTTTTAAAATTACCGTTCCGAACGTAGTCGGATACCTTAAAAGTACGTTAAGGAATTTTGCTGACCATTCTAATCATATCTTAACTTACCGGAGCCTGCTAAGTTAAGATCTGACTGATTGTTTGTTAAATAAGTATTAGTGAAGTGAGCATGTACCTTTTTGTCCAAATTTGTGTTAAAAGCTGTTCTATTTCATCTTTATGAAATGTGATAAATATGTTTTGTTTAAAGTTCAGACTATGTGAACTTATTTTTTTCTATTTTTTGCTGCAGTAATATACAGCATGGTTATTGTCTTCCATGCCAAACACTAATTACAAAATTATACGGTTTTTTTGCACACCTCTGCCTTATAATGATTCATAAAATACGTTGCACATGAACTAACTATTTCAAAATCCGAGAAATGGTATTTAAATGAAATTTTATATTGTTTTAACCATAATATGAATTTGAAGATATAAACGAGACTGCGATTTTTTGTAAATTGCTGAAAAGTAAGAAGAAATATATAGATTCACCTTAAAGTGTTTTATAACTTAAAGGACTTAGAGTTGATGTTGAGATTATGATTGAAAAAAAAATCACTCTCCTTTTCTAGCTATATACTTAAATAATACATTCGATCAAATTGCATGTAGAAATGCATTAAAAATAGATTTTAAGAACATAAACAAAATAATACGTGACTGATTACCTAAACTTTACTCAAATGAAGCATTAAATGAAAACCCAATTTTCCAGGATTTATTTCAACCTAATCTTCTTCGAAAATGCTTGAATGAAACCTCCCCCCCCCCAAGAATCCAAATGGAAATATTAAATATGTTATGATGTGATGCTGTCTTATTTGGAATATATGATACTGCATGTTTTAGTGCAGGGTTTAATATTAAGGCCTTTATTTAAAAAAACTTAACTCAGAAATGACACAAAATTTTATAGTTACTCTCAGACATCTTTATACGAAATGAGTTTGTGAAAAGCCAAACATTTTAATTATTTAAATGATAAAGAAAGTAGAGGAAAAAAATACAATGAACAAAATATTGAAAATACTGTACTTTCTTTTTATAAAACTGCTACTCACACATAAATATTTAAGAGAATAGTAAATACTTTTAAATATATTGTTTTACTTTAGTATATCGAATTCCTTGAAAAATTTTCTTTTTATACTATCATTCAATAAAAAAAAACAATATGTTAATTAAAAATTTTTTAATGTGAAATCTTTAAACTTTCTTTCTAACGCATTCAATCAACGATTGGATCAGAGTGAAAAAGAAAGAAGGCAAGTCAGTGGAGAAAAGTCATTTCGCAATGATGACAGTGATTCTATTGTTCAGAGACAGAGAAGACACATGGATTGCCTGGACTTCGATAAATCTCTGTCAATTGTAACAATAACATTTTTAGCTTATAAGATACAGAAACTGATCTAATGCTCCAGGTGTCATTTTTCTTTTTCTTACTGTAATGACATCGGAATTATATTTCCTCGTTCAATGCAACAACACCAGTTTGACATCTGTAATTTCGACGAAGGACACTGTGTTTGGCTAAATGCGGTGACAAATATCCCTGATGGAATTTTTTTTCTTTCTCTTATTATTGTATGCTGAAAGGGAAACCGATATACCTTACTTTTGGACGAGAATAACTTTGCGGATATTGGTATACATATCCCTAAAACGTATCAATGTATCATTATGTTTGTCTCATTGTATCATTCTTTTTTACTGAATCAATGCTTAAGCTCGGTATAGAAAACTAAAGCATAATTGTACTGGTGGGATAAAGAGTATTTTAAGTTTTAATTTCTAAATGTGCAATACAAATTATATTTTACAGAAAAGAACAAAAAAAAAGATTTTTATTTAATATTGGAAACTCATGACATCTGAATCCTAAATCATTTTTTTCCTGATTAAAGTTAATTCTTTTTTTTCTTTCAATAGAATTGATTGATGAACTAAACTTAAAGGCTTTCCTTTGCTTTGTATGCGATTAAGCTGAGAACTTCTAGAACATGGATGGCGAACCAATGGTACGCGTGCCGTTGATGGCACACGACACAATATTTTGGGCACATTAAACCAATTAAAGCGGTTTGCATTTTAGTTCAAATTAACAAACTTCATTATGAAGTATCAAATGTACATGAGAAACCAGCCGAGAAAAGTTATTAAAGAATTTATTTACGTAACTGATTCTTCAAGCAAGGATTTTCCAGTGAGATTTTCTCCGTTCAAAGAATTACAGGAAACTCTCAAGTTTGTTGTGTACCCTGATGTGACTTCATTTGATAAACTGAACTTGTTCCAGTTCGATTAATTGGAAATCGTAGAATTTGAAATGAACCTGATTGGTTTCCAGTCTTGTTCAATATGGATTCAAAAATTTATTGAAACAAAAAAAATTGGAATTGATAGAAACAGAAAGATTAACAAGCAATATTAATAAAAAAGGCCAATAACATAATTTTGAAAGTATGGATTTAAATTCGATTTCAGACACATTTAATAGTTTGAAGAATATGGCTCATGCTATTTTAACTTATCCCTGCGAGTCATTATTTTCAGAGATTAATAACATTTAAGATTTGCTAATAAACCGTTTGGCAAATGACTCCAATTTAGCAGGCATTCTGCTAAAAGTAACATCTTACAATCCTAATATAAGTTATTTGGCATCAAAAATGCAACAATAGTAGTCACACTAATGTTACTTTAATTTGAATTACACGTATAGCTAAAACAATTACTATTATTCAGAGCAAAATGCATGTTTTCGTAGTAAATAAAAAGTTTTGAGTTGTTGTTACTTAGTTTTATTATTTTTCAGATAGTCACAAGTCAAAAATATTTGACTGTACGTATGTACCTCATTAAATATTTCTTTAGAAAAAATGGCACGTTGATCCATAAAGGTTCTAGGTTCTGGCCACCCCTGTTCTAGAACTATTACGGAGAGAAAAATGGGAAGTTAGTGATGAACTTTACTGTGGGTCATACCCGTATCAAGTTGTAAGTTCAAGTCTTCCTTTTATCAATAGAAGATTGATAGATTGAATGTTTATTAACATAGCACTTCGAAGTTACCCGAAGACGGTTCTCGTAATATTGAACAGTCAAGTGACGAGAACGACGACGGTTGAGCTTGTATTCCTCTCTTCAAACTTCCATATCATGCCAAGAACCCAATACAACGGTTGGAAATAAGGATTTTGCAGATTCCTGTCGTTCGGTTTTCTGACTATGTTTGAAGGTTACGATTTGTGTTACAAATGATTTAAGACTTCTTTAATTTCAAAAGTCTTAGTTACTAATATTAGGTGTACCGGCAAGTTGTGTCCATTTTTAGAATAAAACAAAATACTAAGTTGTTCGTAACATGGCTAAACTTTATTGAATATTATATAATATCACCTATCTGCGTTTTGTGTGACACTGGACAAGACATGACTGCCGCTCATTTGGACGAGTGCTCTGCACTGAATGATCTTAACTGCATTGTAAAAAGGTATTGGAGAGCCCGTTGCCTAATGACCTGATGGTCAATGGCCTGGAATTTGTAAAATAAATAAATAAAATTGAATATTGTAATTACCATCATTATTAACGACTTCTTGTCAGCGTGATAGCAATTTGTAAATCCCATTTTCAAAAAATGCCTTATCCCTAGAAGTGAAAAATGGATCAGTGCTGTCTGATGTCTTGATTGCTTTTGAACTTTATGCCCGGCAAAAATTTTTTAAGGACAGAAACAAGGGATAATCAGAAAGTTTAAGGTATGGAGAAAACGGTGGACGTGATTGAACTTCCCAGACTCTGAGAATTTTTGACGAGTCTCCAAAGCAGCATGTGACCTGGCATTATCATAAAGCAGCATGTTGTCCTTCCTACTGAACATATCCTGACTCCTTCTTATGGAGTGGTGTCTTTAATATATCCCATTACTGACAGTACCTCTCCGAATTAAGCTTTTATTTTGATTTCAACAGTTCAAAAAGCATTGGTCTTCGAAAGTCTACTATATACACAATATTCTCTTATTTAGGCTCACACAATTTCGGCTTAAAAATAAAGGGGACAGGTTTTCTGAGTTCACAATATACCCTTTTCTTTACGATATTTTCATAGGTAATCCACTTTTCATCCCCAGTTATCATCTGATTCAAGAATAGTTTCATTTTTCCCGTGAAAGTAGATATGTGTATATGATGACACGATCACTCAAATTCTTCTCACTTACCTTACGTGACACCCATCTTGAATATTTACCACAGCAATCCTAATTTCTGATTATGGTCCGAAATTTTTTGTTTTAGCTGAATCAAGCCTTTCAACTACCTCCGATGTTGTCAAAAAAGAATTTTGCTCTATGATAAAACAGCTTATCAAAAAGGTAGAAATCGCCTACTTGAAATTTTGGGAATCATCTTCATGTTTTATCAGAAACTGCACCTTCATCGAACTCTTTCAATAAATTCCTACAGGGTGTTCTTTAGCATTCTTTCTTGTTAAAATTCGTACAAATTCAGTGGCATAAATAAGTTTTTGAAGCACTGCTTCAAACAGTTTTTTTGCAATAACACGCAAGGCCTCCTGTATTGCTATTTTTACCTCAGTTGATAACACAAAACGACTTCTCGGCAAATTTCTTTTAAATGATTAAAATAAAAAAGTAAAAAATCGCAGCGAGCTGAGTCTGAAGAATAGGTATGATGTGATGGAATAATATCACTTTTGGCGAGGAAGTCTGTGACCGTTTGCGACTTATATGCATGTGCATTGTCCACTTTTCCACATCTGTGGCTATTTATAGCGAATGAACTCCCTGAAACGATTGATAATGTTCAGTGTTCACTCTTCTTAGATCATAAATAAATGTTGAATAAACAATTCCTTCAGAACCAAAAAAAAAAATACTTCCTTCATGACTTTCGATTTGCTGTGATTTTCGTTCTTATTTAAAACGCTGGCACCATTTGTACATCTTCGTTCTGGACGTAGTGGAATCACCTTTCACCTTCCTTAGCATTTCCAAAGTCTATGAAGATGTTTTATTTAAAAATCGACAAAATTTAATATTACAGATTTGTTCTTTCAAAGCCATATTTCCTCTGTCCCAGAACAAATGTCTGTGAACGTGGTTCAATTATATGACATGGATAATACCATCCTGTAGATGGAGGAGAGGGATGAAGCATTTGAAATTAATGGTGTTACTTAAACTACATGCTTTAGTGTCATTGAAGACAGCAATGTATATTGCGAATTTTTCTACGTATGGAATTTTTTCCTGGAACCAAAAATATTTCACAATTTTCTTCGTAAAATAACCACCCAATAGAGAAGTCCATTTTCTATACACAAAGAACTTTTTCTCTAGTGATTCATTTTTTTCTCCCTATTTTTAAAGTATTTCTGGACATTTCAAGTTATTCTCTCTTTTATCTCATTTTATGATGGTCATAAATCTTGAACTGATTTTATTAGGTGCTTAACTCGCCGAGGGCAATAGAATTCTGGAAGTTTCATCCAAGAAGTGCAACCTTTAACCCCATTGTCCAGTTCACTAGAAACATCTTCGATATCCTCTTTCTCCCTTAGTGAAGTTGTCTCGTGTTCCCGTGTCCTTGAAGTAGTCTCCGTTCATTTGTAGTGTTGATCTGTCGCACTGGTAACTTCGTTTCTTGTGGCTCCAAGAAACGTAAGTACTTGAGCATCCAAAAAAATATTTTAATATTCTGGAAGTGGATAAAGGCTTCAAGAAACTTTCCTTGCAGTTTTTCTTCCTTCCTTTTTGATTTTTGATAGGAGAGATATATAAAATTAATGTACATTAATTTACAAAAAAAGGTGTGAATAAGTAATTTTTTAAAATGTATTGTGTTTATGAGGTTTAAAAAATTTGTTTTATGGGGTTTATAAAGAAAATTGAAAGATGAACCTCTTTTTAACGAATTTTCCATATAATGATTTTTTTCGGGATTTAGTGACGTCATTACATAGAGGTCCGACTGTATATCTTCAGTGGTGGTGCTACCACTTTATCGGGGTGCTGAGGCTTGCGTGTGTTGTCCGTCTCGAGAGGTATGCCAGCGGTAGCTTAGCTAATGACAGAGTCATCCAAGTCGGACAGATCAGAGGAGAGACGTCAAACGGAGCGAGCGGAACACCCTCGTCCTTCAAGCTCGAGGTTTGAGCTGACCACTCTACCCTGCCAAATTCCTGCTGTCTTGAAATCTGAGAAACAAGAAACCGGACTAATCTCTCGGAGACGACTTAGGAAACGTGTTAAGGACTTGAGATTTGGTCCTTAAGCGTCCTTTGATCTTTTTACAGAAGCAAGGTCCTCCAAGTGCTTGTTGAACATATATAAATCGATATTATTGTTATTCAAGAGATGCGTTGGACTGGTGAGGGAATTTTGGAGAATAAAAATTATTTTGTATTTTATAGATCCTAACAAGCATATCTTTGGCGCAGGATTTGCTGTTAACAGGCAAATTAAGCGTCATATTCTGGATTTTAAATCAAAATCACTCATATTATTCAATATCAGAATAAGGAACAAATTTCTTAACTATCGTGCGATTTGTGCCCACGCACCATTAGAGGATTAGAAGACCAAGAAAAGGATATTTTTTGTAGCTATTTAGATACCTTTTACAATCAATGTCCTCGGAAATATATTAAACTCTGCGTTCTATAATCAAAGAAGACAATGGCATAAGGCTTATAGATTTTACATCTGAACATTATATGATAGTGGGAAGCACTATGATACACATAAAGATATTCCCAAAGAAAATTGGAGATCTCCTGATAACACTATTTTTAACAAAATAGACCGTATTCTGATTGATAATAGACACTTCTCTAATCTTTTAGCTGCTAATGTTGTTTTTGACTTATACATGGTTATAGTCAGATTGCTTGTGAAAATATCTAACTTTAAAAACACTAAATAAATGTGGTTGCAAATTTAACTGTTTCAGGTTAAAAGATGTAAACATTTAAGAAAATTTAAGGAAAATCTGAGCAATAGAATTGGAGCTATTGAGATTTTGAAACTGCCACTAATATGGAAGAGAAATCCCTTTTTTTAAAGGAAAGCGTTTTACTCACTCCTGATAAAGTTTTGGGACCTGATAGGAAGACATGTAAGAAAGATTGGTTTGATGAGATATGCAAATCTGCAACTGAGTAAAAAAAAATGAAGTATATCTTGAAATGCATCGTAGGAGATTCATTCGGGGATCCATGATGAGCTACAAGACTGCAAGAAGAAATGAGAAAATAATCCATAAGAAGAAAAAACGTGAGAATTTGCTCAAGGATGCTGAACATCTAAGCGGAAGCAATGAAAGCCAAGCTATCTATAAAATGATTAATAATAGTTCAAAGGATTTTAAATTCAGGGTAACATTCTGTAGAGATAACCATGGTGAAATTCTCAGTGATTCCAGCAACATCTCTAAAAGATTGATTGATTATTTTAGTGACCTGCTTAATACTAACCATCCTACCTGTTCTATTCATGAAACCCAGCAAAGCCCGACTTGCACCCAGGAGTTACCACCCACCTGGGCAGGGGGGATCTCACCTCCCTTCCCTTTTCCACCAACCAGACGAGAGGACTTGCAGCTCTTAGAGTGCCACATACTGCACTAACCATTATATCGGAAGAAATATACTGCGGAAGTTTATGCTCTTTTGAACACTAATTTCTTTTTTAAGGAGCTAAGCTTTTAGGAAATTTTAAACTATTTATTTAGTTTATTAAAATTTTTCAGTCAGATTATAAATACTAGATATTTTTAAAATAGCAGGGAAATTTTAAGTCTATATATAAGTTGAATGAAGTTATAAATTGTTTCTAAATAAAAATGTTTTATTGCAAAAATATTGTAGCATAAGATTAGGTGTCTTATCGAAGAAGAAATGTCAAAATATGTTTTTGAACATAAATAACAGACGAAGAATGAAAAGAATTCTAGACTAATTCTGTTCTTGTAATGTCTTAACAATAACCTATCAGAGTGTTAATGGAATTCTGAGATGAGGCGGGGGGAAGCAAAAATACTTCCGATAAGTGGAGTTACATCAGACCGAAACATTTTATTAGTCGTGACTTTTATGTATTAACACTTTGTTATTTCTCTTACGAGTCCTTTTTCATATTGTATAGAGGTTCAATGTTTTAATGTTTAATATCGATGCATGACTAAAACTGAAATTTTATTTAAAAAAAATTCAATTTTTATTTATTTCTTGGGGTGTATTTTTTTGCCAATTTCAATTAGGTTTTCAGTGTACATTATTTGCTTTTAAAGAAAAATCCTAATTGGTATGCTAAATATTTATTTGTGTTTTTTTAATTTATGCTTTTATAGTAATTGATATAAGGTTGATTTAGAACCAACGTGAATGATTTTAGTATGCGAATAAAAGTACTAATTAAAACATAAACATTTATTCATAACGCGGCATCGTAATACAGTTCAATTACAATCATTTCTGTTCTTCATTGATGCCAACTTTTGTTTTCACAAATAAACATAAGCAAAACGATTACAATTATTCATCGATATAAAATGAACCTTACATTTGGCCCAGCTCAATATGAAATTTCTCACACAAAATTTTTTTTTTAATTGAAGCGTAAAAAAAAGAAACAAACTTTTGATCAAAAATCATAGTTCAAGTCTTTGGGGAACAGAGCGCACTTAATATGTTTGGTAACGGCTCAGTGGCTCTCGTTCTCTTCGTCTCTGCTGTTTTCCTTGATGGTTGTTGTATTTCGTTTAAAGTAAGGGCAAAAATTTTGTACGTGGACAACCTTGATAAATTTGTTCTGCTGTGTCGTGGACTTGATCTCGTAGCACATGGCCCCGACTGGGCGGACAATCACAAATGCTCCTTTGAAAATAGGAGAAAGTTTGTGATATCCTTGTTTCGGCCAGTCGTACAATACGAGATCCGCAGCCTTGAAGGAATGGGATCTGCGATGGAGATCAAATATTTGCTTGTTCTGTAAATGTGTTTCACACACATTATTTGCCGCTTCTTCCCTGGCCAAAGTTTAAAGGTCTAGTTGATCTTCACGTGGTGTGTCATCTATGAAGCTACCAATGTGAAGTTCACGGGGAAGGCGTGGCTTATATCCATGAAGAAAATAAAATGGTGACTTTCTAGCAGAATTTTGCTTTGTGGTATTAATTGCCAGTAAGGTGTTTGGGAGTAATTCGTCCCATTTATTCGGGTTCTTGTCAATCGCTTTTTTCAAAGTAACCACTATGATGCCATTGACTCTTTCAACGATTCTATTAGCTTGTGGTGAATAAGGCGGTGTCGTTGATTGTCTGATTCCATACTTTTGAAGAAACCGCTGAGTGTGACGTGCGGTAAATGCTGTTCCTCTATCTGATAAATACATATTTGGCGACCCATACCTGAGTATTATATTATTATACAGAGCATCAGTCACTGTATGAGCGGCGAGAGATGCAGAAGGTGTTGCAATTACATAGAGTGTGTCGTGGTCTATTTGGACAAGTATATTTGTGTTTCCGTTTCTTGTTTGTGGCAAACAGATTATGTGTTCAGCGGATACAATTTCTCAAGGTGTGGATGGAATTATCAACTACTGCAAAAGACCATAGGCATTAGCAGTACGTCGGTTAACAATATGGCATTTATGACAACTTCGAACATATGCTTTGCAGTCCTTGCACATGTTTGGCCACCAATAACGTAATTGTAAATTGTGAAGAGATTTTTTTGCGTCCATATGTCCAACAGCATCGTGACAAGCGATCGAAGTTCGTTCTGTTGATGCCAACTTTCGTTTTCACAAATAAACATAAGCAAAACGATTACAATTATTTCATCGAGAGATGTAAAGTGAACCTTACATTGAGAACAAAGTAAGAAGCTCAGATTTGAGAGACCTAAATAACTGCTTTAACTTTTGTGAATTAGAGTTAGATTTTGCATGAGACACTACTAACTTCTATATAATTTGAATACGATTATAAGCTCCTCTAATAATAGTTGAGAATTTTATTCGAGGATTTTTTTTAAATGCCTCACTCTAAAGCAACGTGAGGCTATTATGATGGATGAGGAAGCTGTCTATAAAAATTTAAAAGGATTATTGTATAAATACATAGAAGAGTCTATGAGAGAGAAGTTTAAATTAAAATTTATTTTTACAACATGATGTTTAAGACCAATTCGAATTTATGCAAACAACATCAAAGTAAGCTAAGATCTATAAAATATCTATTGTTTGTTAGACATTAAGAAATGGGCTAATTAAAATATATCTTGCTTAGGTAAATGATAATTAATCTGACGCAAGAGTAATTTTATATTCGACAAAAAACTTGGAAGTTATTTTGAAGGTCCTAATACATATATAAAGATAATTTTAAAAAAATTGTTTGTTTCATTTCTAATGGGTTTCGGATTGGTGTTTTACCAATGCAGATCTAGTACATTCTCCGAAAGCTTGTATTTCTTTTTAGAGCGGCACTATTTACGCGGATACCAATCACCGCAGGTAGTTTTGATGTCCAGTTTCCTCCCTAGAGGGAGGCACCTGAGTTCTGAAGTTGCAAACCTGTGCTAGGGTTTAATTTTACCGAGAGCACCCAATCCAAACAGAGACTAGGGATTGTTTACATGCCGTATAAATCATACGACATGGCCACTGCCGATTTTCTACATCAAGAAAATCTGTCGACTTGGGTCGAGGTCGAACCCGCAATCTACAGAAGGCCAGCAACAAACCAACCACGCCACCCAGACGGTCATGAAAATATTAATACGGGAGAAAATAAATGATTTATTTGTAAGTATTTGTTAGTAAAACAATCACAGAATGAAACATTTTAGATGTTTTGATCAACTAGTTTTTTTAAAATTTAATATTAAGTTATTCTCAGATCATTAAAAAAAATTTAAAAATTCAGCTTAATTTTGGGATAGCCTAGTGGCATATTCTCAGGATCTTCTCAAGTATCACTATAAAAAAGATGCTGCTGATACCAAACCTGAAACTTACATAATCCATCCTGAATTATGAGTCAGTTTCTCTTAAAAACTGTAAATTATTTAATTACTCCACATTTTATGGTAAAAATAATTTTTTTTAAAACAAAAAGAGCCCGTATTTAGGTATTCAAAACTTTAAAAATATTTTTGGTTACGATTTAAATCTTTGTTTCATTGCAATTTAACCAAATAACTGTCTTGACTGTCTATTTATTTTCTGAACTAAGATTTTACAAACTCTTACCCAACTTAAATTCCCTGTTTTGAAACTTTTTGCAATAAAAAAAAAGCGTTGGATGTACTTAGAAGGATTTGGGTAGAATTTTGCAGTTAAAAAAAATACCTTTAAGAAGCACTTTTACTTAATTTGATTGAATTCACATTTAAAATTCAAATAAGAATTTATTACTTAAAAATATTCCTGTGAGGTTGAAAATTTCACTTAGTACTTTTTTTTAAAGGAACACACGATGAAAGTAGTTTTTGTTAATATAAACAGCAACTATTTTTGAATACTTTCTCATTACCCTAGGCACAGTTCTCTTTACTCCACGATTGTAAGAGCATGAACTGAAAAAAAAGTGCGTGAGATTTTCTCCGTAGGGAAATTCTACAAAGATTAGACATATAAAACTATTTTCTAATTTTCTAAATTACATTCTAAAGAACGTGCTTGACGGATGTTTATAAGAGCCTTATATTGAAGTCACTTTAATTTTCAACTTTTCAGTCTAAAAACTACATTTAAAAACATTTCTTTAAAAAAAAAACAAAAAACAGATGATATTAGTTTTAGTAAAAGATTAATTAAATGTTTAATTACTTTAAACGAAAAATCCTTTTTTAAATAATATCAGCAAAAAAATGTATTTGTGTATGATTTTTTTTGTGTCATATACATTTGTTGATATACCCTTATTAAGAAAAAGCCCCTGGAGCTCTCTGTATCTTTGGAGCTACCTCTGGAACCTCTCTGGAGCTACTCCTCAAACTCGAATAAAATTCGGAGTATAAACTACGAAAATGGAACATATTTGGTCTTTTTCCACTTAATTATACATAACCGAATTATCTATGTACTGAAGAAATCCTTTTCAGATTTCGTTTGTCTAATTGTCCCAAAATGTGGGAATACTCATTTAAAATGCTTTTAAGCCCTTCAAACCCCCTTGAGGGTCGATTTTCACAAAACCTCTTTTGTGGTAGACCATGAAAGGAACGTGCATACCAAATTTCAAGTCTGCAAGTCTAATAGCTCAAAAACGAGAATATTTATCTGTAACGTCCCTTCTTCTCTCGAAACTTGCATTTAGGGGGCAAATTTCGTAAAATCCGTTCTTAGAAGATCTCTACTCTATGAATAGAAAATTCCTATCAAATTCGTCTACATCTAACAGTTTCAGAGATATCGTGATGCGCGAGTCGCTTTTCTTTTTTATATGTATACACTCATGGACAAAAAATTAGCGAATCAAGAAGGAGTCGTAAAAATGAAACAAAATTTTACATACGCAATGACTACTTTGATATAAGTAAATGATTAGAAAATAAAAGAAAAAAATCATTTATTTCAGAGAAAAAGGCAAAAGGACGGTGGATTTAATACCCTGTTGAATCCCCTCTAGCGCGAATGCACGATGCGATACGATAGGGAATTGAGGCGTACGTTCTGTATGATGTCTTGGAACATTTCGTTCCATATTTGCTCTAACCTTGCCTCTAGTTCGTTCAAACTCGTGACATGCCCAATTCATCATCTCAAATGGTCCCAGATATGCTCAATTGGAGACAAATCTGGGATCGGGAAGGGCAAAGAAGAGTAGTAACAGTGCGGAGACAGTCTTGTGATACCCTTGCCGTGAGAGGCCGAGCATTGTCTTGTTGAAAAATGGCTCCTGGGAGCCATTGCATCAATGGCAACACATGTGGTTGCAGAATATCATGGACATACCGTTGGCTGTCATGGTGTTATGGATCAATACTAGGGGTGACCATGTATTGTAGGCAATGTCACCTCATACTATTACACCAGCTGTGGGAGCGGTATGTCGCTGTAAAGAAAAAGGCAGGATTGAGGCGTTCACCACGGGGTCTCCACACACGAACAGGTTTGTCATCACTGCTGAGATTGAATCTGGATTCGTTGCTAGAGACGGACTGGTTCCATTCCGCTGCAGTCCAGTTTTCTCGTGCACGGCACCACTCCAAACGAAGGCATCGATGGATGGGCGTCAAGGGCAACACACGTAATGGGCGCCGCAATCCCAAATGTCCTTCAGCCAGGTGCCTTCGCATGGTTCGAGAAGACACAGGGACTTCTAGTGAAGGGGATACCTGTGAATGGATGGAGGCCAATGAAGCAGTTGGCTGTACGCGTGCATTTCTTACGATGTGGTGGTCTTCTCGACGACTGGTCTGTCAAGGGCGTCATGAGCCTGGTCTTCATATGTAAATGAAATCTCTCGGATCTACTTGTCCCAACACTTCCTCACAACACAATCAGAGCGGCCTAGTTGACGATCTACTCGCCTAGCTGACCACCCAGCTTCCACCTTGTCGATGATTCTTCCCCTCTCAAACTGCTACAACTGCTCATATTGTCTTCGAAAGCTGCGTAATGGCATGTCTACCTCAGCTATTCCTTTGTAAATGATTCAGCACACTCAAACAAGCTTTGGTTACCTGTTTTATACGCCACGGAGAACAAAGTTAAACTCTCTCTACCTGTTATACGTAATGCGCAATCACGCTGCATTTCTAATCATTTGCATATCTCTCCGACATGTACCTTCATGCCAAGTTTCGTTGCGATCCCGCAATTATTTCTTGGTGCGCTAATTTTTGTATCCATGAATGTATGTACACTGCTGTCACACAAAATGCAACACCCTGGAGGAAACATGCAAACAATGTGAAATGTGCATCATGTGTTAGCGGCGATGAAATATGCAAATCATTAGCATTATAGCGCAGACACACATCACGGGCGACCGTAACACCTCTCAAGCGCTACATAAAGGGATAACAGATTGGAAATTTGAAGTAAACAAATTTTTTTTCCTGCGTCTTTTTTTTTCAATTCCTACACTATTAGCTCACAATCTCTATTTATTTATTTATCTTGGTGGAATTTTCAATCGTTTATAAAATACATTTTAAAGCGCTCCATTGAGCCGAACTTTTATACACATGATTATTTTGGATGACAATACAGTAATATAACAATAATTAATAAAAATTAATTGATTAAAACTATTTATTTAAAGAATTACAAATACAACCACGTTGGCATCATTTTTGGAACTTGAAAAAGTTTTTTTCTCACGTGTTAAAGTATTCAGTTGAACTGAAATTTATATACACGATTGTTTTGGATGACAATACGATACTTTAATGATAATTAATAAAAATTAATTACCATTTAGTGTTGTGATTCTGTCATATGTATATACATATGTATATTAATTGTAACTATTTATTAAAAAGTAGCTAAAATAAAATTTTTCTTTGTTGATCTAAGTAGGAATTGCCTTAAAATTTTTTTAATATTATTATATTTGTTTTTGAGTAAACTGTTTACCTATGTCTCTCGTGGAAGACATCGAGCGTCTTTTGACCAAGTTTCTGAATTTGACCGAAGAAGAACAGTAGCCTATAGGCTTTGCGGATTATCCTCGAGAGAAATTGGCACTTCAAATTGTTGAGCCCCCGTATTTCCAGAGCACCCCCTTCCTTCAGTTCTTACCTTGCCAGTTTTGGTTCGGGAGGAATTTTCGCTTAACTCTCCTACTCTTTTCAATTTTTTGTTTTTGTTTTTTGGAGAACCGTGTCCACGCCGGACTGACCACTGGCATCCGTAAGGAAAGGATAATGACATGGTTTGGCCATTATCCTTTCCTTACTTTTATTTCTTACCTTGTGGCATCACGATCCACCCAACCAACCTTTTGAAAATAGAACTCTAAATTATTGAAGTCGTTTTTGCAATTACAGTCTAGAGAATACATATTGTGTGAACTGTTTTCGAATCTGTTAATTATCTTATTTTTCATTGCTTATCGCTTTACTATTTTTTACTTTTAGGCATCTTTATTTTTTGTTGAGTTACTGTCATTGTACAACAAACGTTTTCCACGAGCTTTGATCATTGCAAAATCATTAATGGCATTTTTGTAATCAATTTCCATAGTAATATCATTTTGAGTGCATAGCAACATCAAAATATATTAAGTTTTTCCTTTTCTATAG
This sequence comes from Trichonephila clavipes, assembly GCA_019973935.1. Classification (NCBI taxonomy): domain Eukaryota; kingdom Metazoa; phylum Arthropoda; class Arachnida; order Araneae; family Nephilidae; genus Trichonephila; species Trichonephila clavipes. Next base: position 567,827 of record BMAU01000722.1, on the reverse strand, counting down.
TAGATCTCGTTTCAGTATTTACTTTCTTTAAGGGAAGAAATGTTTCTTTCATGATTCGCTAGGTGGTGGTTCATGTGCTATAATTCTAAATTTGCCCCCCCCAATTTTTTGGTGCCCCAAAAATATTTTGCGCCCTTAGCACGTGCCTAGCATGCCTAAGCAAAAATGAGTGGCCCTGGAAATCGGTCAACGTGTTCGACGAAACCAAGTAACTGTGTGTGATGTCGATCTGTCATCGCTGGATGCAAGAGGAAACGAAGGACCAACGGGCCTAACACACCCACCTTGTTGCACCACTTCCCGTGATGACAGGTGGATTGTGCGCATGGCTTTGATACAACGCGCAGCCTCATCTCGAACCATAGCCCAACAGATTCAGTCTGTTACGCATCATTCGGTGTCCACTCGTACCATTCGACGCCGGTTGCATCAGAGTGGAATGTCTGCAAGGCATCTATTGCTTCGTTTACCCTTGACTGGAAACCACAGGCATTTGCCCCGTCAATGGTGGGATGAACGGCGGGCATGGACAACGGAATGGAACGACATCGTGTTTACAACAAATCCTGCTTCTATGTGCAACATCACAATGGTCGGATTAAAGTTTGAAGACACCCTGGTGAGAGGCTGCTGAGCTGTTGCGTTATGCATCGCCACACTGGTCCGGCACCAGATATCAAGGTTTGGGGTGATATTGGATTTCACTGCTCCATCCCTCTAGTACACTGGACATAGAGCGCTACGTCTCTGAGGTGGAGCCCGTGGCCCTCCCATACATTCAACGCTTGCCATCAGCCATATTACAACAGGATAATGCACGGCCACATATAGCACGCAATGTTCAAGAGTTCTTCTTTACCCATCAGATTGAATCGCTTCCTTGGCCTGCTTGTTCCTCCGATCTATCGCCAATCAAAAACGTGTGGTCCATGCTTGCACAACGACTGAACCGGGATACACCACCCGCTACTGCACCAGATCAACTTTGGCAGTATGTGGAAGCCGCAATGACTGTTGTACTCCAAGGATACATCCAAGCGCTATATGATTCCAAAGCTCTTTGATAACCGCTGCCACAGCCTCAGCAAAGGCTCTTTGCTCAGGCCGTGGCAGTGGTTATAGCCAACAATGGCGGCTACACTTACTAATTTTGTCATCATCAACAGGTCCCTAGAGGATGTAATTTAATCGTTTGATCTTTGTACAACATGTTATCTGCCAAATAAATGTCGCTGTGATATCTGTGGTCCTTCTTGGTATTGCATTTTGTGTGACCATCAGTATAAATAACACAGTCTCTTCAAATTATTTTTTTTGTGTGTAACGTTTTTTAAATTACTTTATTTTCGATTCACCATGAAATAGTTTTTGAATTAGAGTTGTTAATTCAAAAATAAAAACAGTTGTTCATAATTTAATTTTTCATTTTTGAACGACATAAAGTGGATCGAGAAATAAAAATTAGAAGCTAGTGTATGGTATTTAAATATTGTTCCAAGAATTTTAACAAGGGTTTTTTTAATCTGGAGCATACGTGAGGTCACAAAGAAGTAAATGCAGTTATTTTAAATTACCTTGTTTTAAATAAAAAGTAGATACTAATTCCATGCAAAATTTCAAATTCATTTTGCAAACTATATCAAAATACGATAAATATTTTATTTTAAAATTCTTATAAGATTATAATTAATTCATGTAATTGAAAGTTATTTAAAAACTGCAGTGCTTTTATTAATTTTTATTTTTAAAACAATTTTGTGTTCAGTTACCAGCTTATTCATTAATCTTTTAGCTATGCTAAAACTTTTCTGGAGCGTAATAATTATAAAAAAAACATGAACTGTATTGAAATATTTAAAAATTTATTTCTATACAAAAGCAATGGCATATATTTTAAACTTGGAATTTTTTGTGATAAACGTATTCTTTGAACTCAGTAAATGAAATCATGAGAGGAATTAATTTAAGGAAAAAAATTCTTTAATGTTCTAGCTAGTGATTGGGAAATCGCATGGGAATCTAATTTCAATGCAAATCCCATTATTTAAATGAACCAATTAAAGACTTGAAAAGGTCAGTACTTAGCTAAAATCATGCCTTGTAATACAAATAAGATTTTTTTAATAGTAACTTTTAAAGGTATAAGAATTAAATGGATTAATTTTACAAATAAAAGAAGAAAGAAAAAGTCGATAGAGCAATTTCATGAACGCAGAGAAACAACATTTAATGTCATTATTTAGAAGCAAGAACTTTAATTCCAGCACTTGTGAACTTTTCTTCTTTAAAATGAGCAGGTAGTAAAAAAAGTTAGCTTGGGTTGAAGAATGATTAATTTGAAAGCTTTAGAAGAATTGCAAGAGTACGAAAAGTTGAAGATTGATATTCAACTGTAAAGCATTGCGTTTGAAAGAAGTAGCTCGTTAGAAATGATTTATAGCATTAACTTATAATTCATTATTTTTCAGATATTCACAAAAATACATGAAGTTCATATAAAATCCCAATATGATTTTAGAAATATTTATGTAGGTTTTTTATTTACTCTAACTTAGCTTTAAAAATACAATACGTATACTTAAAACGTTAAAAAAGGGCCTTTTAATATATTTGATTATAAAATAGCATATGTTCGTGACATGATGTATCGTTATTATCAAGAAAATATACACATTGTACCAATAAAATTTTAATACAAAAAATACATCTGAATGTGGTAACTTCTTCACCTTTAAGGCCAAGAATTTACTTTGTAATATTCTCCATTCCCACTTGTAACTGGATAATAATTCTAAACAAAACATTTTTTCTCTCTGGTAAAAACAGTATAGACATAAAATCCAATTGACAGACCATGATTTTCTGTAAATTAAAACTAGTCGTTACTAACGAGTTTCGCTGATTATTTCATATAGTGTTACATGTCTATACAGAGTGTTTTTTTCCAGGTATAGAAATTTAAGTTGGCATTACTTTCCAAGATGGCGACCGATTTAAAAGCTGTCAAGTGATTTATTCTCAGTTTGGTTTGGCAATTCATCATGAATAGACTCACGCCTCAACAACGCTTTCAAATTGTGCAATTTTATTTCGAAAATAATGGTCGATTTTCATAAGAGAATTTTGTTTAGAGATGAAGCGCACTTCTGATTGAATGGCTACGTCAACAAACAAAACTGCCGCATTTGGAGTGAAGCTAATCCACAAGTGTATGTCGAAACACCGTTACATCCAGAAAAACTGACTGTTTGGTGCGATTTATGGGCTGGTGGAATCCTTCTTCAAAAACGATGAAGGCCACAACGTTACAGTCAATGGTGATCGGTATAGAGCCATGATTACTAACTTTTTCATTCCTAAATTGAACAATCATGATGTCCAGGAGCTGTGGTTCCAACAAGATGGCGCAACATGTCACACAGCTCGTGCCACAATCGATTTATTGAAAGACACGTTTGGTGACCGCCTAATTTCACGTTTTGGACCTGTGAATTGGCCTCCAAGATCTTGTGATTTAACACCGCTAGACTATTTTCTGTGGGGCTATGTAACGTCATTGGTCTATGCGGATAAGCCACAAACGCTTGACCGTTTGGAAAACAACATTCGCCGTGTTATTGCCGATATACGGCCACAAATGTTGGAAAAAGTCATCGAAAATTGGATGTCCAGATTGGACTACATCCGAGCCAGCCGTGGCAGTCCTATGCCAGAAATCATATTTGAAATGTAATGCCACAAGATTATCTTTCGAATAAAAAAAATTCATGTCAATCGAATAATACATCGTTGTTTTATTGCAATTTAAAGTTCTACACCTCTAAAAAACACCCTTTATTTTATTTTTAAGCATATCTGTCCAAGCACTAAGCTTTTGATACTATTTGGAACCATTCTTATAGCTCTCGGCTTTTGGTTTAAAAAGAATAAGACTTGATATTTTAAAATAAAAGTAAAATTATTTTTTGCAATCTCGCAACCTCCCAGGAGTCTATTTCCACAAAATCCACTTTTAGAGGATCTCTACTAAAAAAATGTCTCTGTTTAAGTCTCTGTAAGTGTAATAGTTCTCACAATCTTCCTTGGGAGGTGATTTCCGCAAAACCATTTCTTGGCAGATCTCCACTCGGCAAAAGAAAGCCAAGTATGCCGAGTTTCAAGCCTTCCGGGTCTCATAGTTCCGGAAATCGTATGATGAGTGAGTGAATTGCTTTTCTCTTGTAATGGTAGGCGCGAGTGGGGTGTTTTATTTATTTATTTATTATTTCCATTGGTAAGGTTGTGGTTGTAACAGTTGTTGTAGTGAAGAGGAATCGTTTAGTGTATAAGGAAATATCTTCTTAAGTCACATTCAACATTTATTGACGATCACACACACATGTAAAAGAAAATCGGGCAACATTTAGCGTAGCAACATCACAAAGCAAGAAGTGGCGGCGAATTTTCCATGAAAACGGGAGCTTCTATAACAAGCGGCAACCGGAAGCTCCAAAATTCACACGACTTTCATGATCGGATCTTGTGATTTCTCGAAAGATATCGTATGAGGGGTATCATGTAACATTACAGTGAATACGATGAGGTCTAAATATTTAAAAGATAAAATTACGATTATATCCCGTTTGTGGCGGATAAACTACAGTTAACAGAGAGAGATAGAGGGGGGGGGAAGAGGGAGGGAGAGAGAAAGAGAGAGGGGGAGAGAATAAAATTTAAAAATTTTCCATCATAATATACATATACTTACATTAACGAAAACCTTTAAGTATTTTATGAATTGAAATACTTATGCAGTTTTTTTCAATCAGGTATAAAAAGTTGGTAATAATAGGCTATCCGCGAGGTCTATCCTCTCTAAATTGGGTTTTTCCCCATCTAGCTAAATTAGCACTTTGAGCTAGAACACAATTCAACGCCGCAAATAAACGTCGCTACTAATTAGCACATAAATTTAGGAGAGGAGGAGCCAGCTCAGGTGTCATCATCGTCCATGTCACTTGACTATGGTTCAAAATTACGTGGTCCGTCGCCAAAAGCCCTCGTGTAGCTGAACAGTGCGACGTTAGTATTCACTCACTCACTTATAGCACTTAAATAGTCAGTGAGATAGAGAATAGATGTTAGGTGAGGACGATATCCTCCGTAAATACTGCCTTATTCTTGAATTCTCATCTGGAATTACAGTTGCTTAGTTATTCGAAAATGTAAAAGGATATCCCCTTGGCGAGTTCAAATGTTACATCTTACAAAATAAGTACTTTGTTATCGTTTTGTGTCCAGCTTGATGACGTCTCAATTACTATTGCGTGTGGATTATCCGGGAGCCTAATCAGTCAGCGAGATCTCCACTTCAACTAACATATGGAGGGGATACCGCAACAAGTTCAAAAAAAAGAAAGCAGGATAAAAATTCTAAATCAAGAACAGTTTTTAAAAAGTGCATCTTACAAACTTAAACTGAACAAAACTTATTATCAAAATATCTTTCAGCAGCCTTATGCCTTTTCAGATATTAGGAAAATATATTTATAAATTATATTACATTTAATCATTTTGTTGTTGTTCTGAAGATGAAGCCCTCCAAAAAATTGATAATTTCACTTAATGCACACATATAGATAAATTTATTATCGATAACAATAAAAAAATTCCCAAGTAAAACAATATTAAGTTACTGAATTAAAGTATGATGAAAATAAATTAAAAATTACCAATGCAATAATTTATATTCAAAAAGAATTTTATTTTAAAAAAAGTTTTACATATATAGATCTGATTTAAATTTTTATTTTAGGAGGAACTAATTCATCATTCCTTATTATTGTGTTTTACAAATTAACTTATTTTTCTCTCAAGATAGAATATTTAACATTGAATATCTTGGACAATATAGTTGTACGAGCATTTTTAACATCTTTGTCTCTATTGTTTTAAATTATGAACAATCAATAAATCAATAAAGTAGTTCGTAAACGAAACTTATAACAAAAATAGCTCGAAATAGTAAATCTCGCAAAATTTAATTCGTTTAAAATTTAAAGAAATTATTCAGAAGTCATTATTTTTAAGTGTAAGTAACAAACAAAGAATATCTATAAAAAAAGATAATAAACAACATAATTTATCTAACTATCACAGACGTCTTTGAAAGCCTTAATTTACTGTACTAGACATGCATATTCTTTATTAAAATCAATGAAAGTTTTCTAATGAAAAGCTTGATTAAATATAATGCCATTGAATAAAAGAAAATTGTTCCTTCGTATTCAGAAGAATTTTTAAGCCAAAATGATACTTTCGATGATGTTCTCTGTTACATAAAATTATAGAAGGGTATTTTGTTCGAAACTTCCTAAAATTAAAAAAAAAAGTGAATGATCATAGCTTTTAATGAAAACAATTTCAAACTCTTTGATAAAAACACTTTCTAGAAAGCAAAGATCAAAGATAAATACTTTCCACGCAATTTACAAAATCGTGAATCAGCAGTATAAACCTTAAAAGTTTAGAATAGAAGAAAGGTATTAATTACACGAGATAGAGAAAAATCTAAAACTTAGTTAAATGAATTTCAATGAATATCTTACCAAAACTACAGACAGAAAAAAGTAATGTTAACTCCATTAATTACATTTAGAATTTTAAAACGGAAATTACAGTAAAACCCATTTAGATTTTTCAAGATTGTGCTAGGAAAGTTTACGAACATTATGCGATTTCAAGAGAATTTAAAAAAGGAAAATACTTAATACGTTATATTTTGCTCATTAACAGGATCATTCCTTTTAAGATAATGCATGTAAGGGCTCCTTATTCATTGATGTAAAATAACTAAAGTTTTTATTATTAATGGATAATAAGACATCAAGGAGTTATGTAATTGTAAATTTTTATATATTAAAAAGCCAGTTATTGTGTAAATCGTTATCATTTGGGGAATTGCGTTTTGAGTATTAAGAGATTTTACTAAACATTCATAATATAAGCTATGCTTAATATCTTATATAACATAAGGATCGAAGAGAACATTTAAAAGTGTTCTAATTAAAGTTAACGATATAGTTTTAATAGTTGTCCTAATTATCTTAATATGTTAATTATTATGTCCTAATTTTAAAGAGCCTGTCATTATCTTTCTTTAACAAATAATATATTTTAATTTATCTGTTTTCAATTTCTTTTTTTATTCGGTACAATAATTATAGATGCAGAAGAATGTTTTTAAATTTATGAAATTTTTCTATTTATTAATGTTTAGTCTGAATCTCAAGCAAAAGTAAAAATACGAGACTATTTGCATAAAAATTTAACATTTTAACGTTGAAAACTTTGATAGCATTTAATGATAGCTTGTAAATGTTGTTTAATAACATCCACATAGCTTAACTATTGGGAATAAAAATCTTCTTAAGACGTTTATCTTTTAAATTATAAAATATAAAAAACCAAGCAAATTTTCAGGTATTAATATAAATTGATCACTACTTATTTTAAGAGTAGTACTCGTACATTAATTTCTCAGAATATAGAAGTTTTGAATTTCTGTACGTATGGAATTATTTCACAAAAATTTTTGGTATGACTATTGCATTTATCACAATATTAATATGAGTATATTCGAATGCCGAAATTGCTAATTATTTTTAATTCTTCATATAGAGAAAGAAAATGCTCCATAAATTGGATATCTTCTGTTAGTAAATACTAACTGATATAGCTTGACACAAGTTACAGTTAAGTCTTAAAAATCTTTGATAATACAATAAAGAAGTGGGTTTATCCATGTTTTACGACAACAGAGGGGAGAAATTTTAAGAAAAAACAGCCGATAATTATTTCAATTGGTTGTACTCTGGAAATAATGTGAACAGTACGACGTTAATATTCAACCAATCAATCAATCAATCTGAAAATAATGTGAATTTTTTTAAAAAAATAGTTCAGACTCTCTGGTGTAGTCTTTACTTTACATGAGAAAAATATTTTTTATTATTTTAGAAGCATTTTTTATAAAAGGAGAACATTTTGAAAAAAGGTTATTCCAAGTTATTTTTTTGCCAAAATATTGTATTTAAATAATTTTTTTTGTCAAAATGTCCTCAAAACAATTTTATACATGTATTCTAATCTAAGCGACACTAAATATCACAAAAATTATCCATTTATGCGCTTTTTTAAAATCGCGGTTCCGAACGTAGTCGGATACCTTAAACATACAACCACGAAGTTGTTCAAATGGGCTTTTTTGCGAACAATACAGTGAAAAAACAGCTCAGTAGCAAGGTGAGGTATGTGATAATTTCAGCTACTGGAGGGGACGTCACGGCACGCAAACGCATGGAATGCGGGCGTTCAGTGCCAAAGTAATTTGAAAAAAAGAAAGAAGGGCACAATTTCATACATTCAGTGAAAGTAAAATGATTCATTAAAAACGGCTACAAGGAACCACCATGATTCCTTTACATATGATAATGTCGCAGGAAAATGATAAAATTAGGACTTTCATCGAATCCCTAAGGGATATGATCAATTCACGCAAGATGTTAAAGTAACGTTTCTTTGAGTTCATTTTTCTTATGTAAGTAAGTGATTTGATCAAATCCTCGAACTGTTTTAGTGAAATGATGAAATGAACAATTCAGCCATTTTTTTTAAAGATATGAGGTTGATATTTAGGGGATCAAAATAGTACTAACTGTATGGTTAGGAAGTACAAGGACTCGACCCCTAGGTGTCCACCCCCCCTATCCCTTAGGGATTTCGCATCATCCCGAAGGAATAGGATCAATTGACACAAGATGTTAAAATAACGTCTCTTCAAGGTCATTTCCATGATGAAAGTAAATGATTTTATCAAACCCTGAACTATTTCAGTGAAATGATGAAATGAACTAGTCAGGATTTGGATTGGCAAAATTCTGTCCAGGGGAGAGGGGGTGGAGACACCTAGGGATTCGAGTCCTTGTACTTCTAACCATACAGTTAGAACCAATCGATCCCCTAAATATCAACCCTATATCTTTAAAAAAAATGGTTGACTTGTTCATTTCATCATTTCACTAAAACAGGTCGGGGTTTTGATAAAATCACTTACTTACATAAGGGAAATGACCTCAAAGAGACGTTATTTTAACATCTTGTGTGAATTGATCCTGTCCCTTAGGGAATCGATCAAAGTCTTAATTTGATCCTAATACGATGAGCAAACTTGAAGAAGGGCGTAGTTGGACGAGTGCTGCAGAAGAGTTTTGAACTGACAAAAGTATGTTTCAAGAGCTTGGAAAGCCTGTTAAATGACTGGTAAAAGTATAAGAAAGGTTAGCGGTGGTCGCGTATAGAGCAACAGGATGATCGATGTATCGTTCTTCAGGCGGAAAGAGACTGGAATCAAACATCGGGGAACATTGCTCAGTAACTGCGAAAGGCAACCGGACGCCACGTAGCACTATTTACTGTGTCCAAATGTCAGCATAAAAGTAGACTATTCGTTTGTCGTTCTGAACAATACATACCTTTAACAGCAACCAATTGGTGGCACCTTTTACAGTGGTAACAAAAAAACCCCAAAGATTGGGCATTTCATCACTGCAATCACGTTTTGCCTACTGACGAGAATCCGTTCATTCTGAGAAACGATTCTCAGTTCCAGATGATATGAAGGGAGGTTTTATCCGATTAACATAAGGCAAAGAGACCGTTGAGGTGGTCTTTATCAGGCACTATGTTATATACTATACGTGAAAAACTTCATATTTTCGACAGTGATTAACCTAAGATCGTTACTACGATGAAATTATCCTCTCACATGTGGATCTGTTCCGAGGTGCCATTGACCCAGATTTTATTTTTGTGGACGACAATGCACGTTTACACACCTCTGCTGTTTATAAACTTCTAAAAAGAAAGGATATCTGCAGAATGGATTTGCCAGCGTGATACCCTGAATGAGCTCCTTTGAGCATGTATGGAATGTTCCAAGGAGACATTTGGCAGCAAGATCGTATATTCCGGAGAACACCAAGCATCTGAAACAGGCCCCTGAAGAATGACAACACTTGCCTCATGAACTGCAGTACAGCTTGGTACTGAGTATGAACAGACGGTGTCACGCAACCATTGCGTTTAGGTGAAGCCACATCCCTTATTACGGTTTGTTATACTTCCTCACGCTTGACCTGAGAGTGTTTTTGCCTAACACCATTCTGTCATAATGCCTTTTTCTGCTTCATAAATTTTTAAATGCAATATTTTATTTTTGTAGTGTGAATTTCCTGTGCCTTTCAGTTAATTTGTTTCCGAAGTACACGGCATAATCTGCAAAGTTGCTAAGTTTTGCACTTTAGTTAAAATGTGCGTTCATATAAAAATAGAAATACATTTGATATAAAACCGATTTCCTTACAAATAATAATTGTACAAAATAGAGCGTTCTGGAATACTAATTTTAGGTGTCTTATTTCAGAGCAATATATTATATGAGTAGAAATACTGATTTATATTCTGTAAAATTTCATCATTGTTGTAAAGTTATTTAAAGTGTACATATAGAAAAAAAGATTGACATATAAAAGACATTTGCATACATAATTTAAAAACATAGCCAATATTAGTGAACATTCATAGGATGAAACTCGTCTATGATACCGCACCCTTTAAATATTCTGACTCATTGGATATATATATATATATATATATATATATATCTTTATATATAAAATCTTCTGTGCGTGTGTTTGTCACTAAGCTCCCCCTAAACGGACCGATTTCGATGAAATTTTTTGTGTGGGTTCAAGTAAATTCGAGAATGGTTTAGTTTCACAATTCGGTCCGATATCGAAATTAGTTAAAAATATATTAATTAAAAACATTCAAAAATACAACTCGACATTCGCCTACATTGTTGGAACAACGCTATTGTTATAAACAAGTAATATAAATTTTTTTTAAAATCAATTCCTACTTAGATCAACCAAGAAAAAATTTATTTTAGCTACTTTTTATTAAATAGTTGCAATTAATATAAATATGTATATACATATGACAGAATCACAACATTAAGTGGTAATTAATTTTATTAATTATCATTAAAGTATCGTATTGTCATCCAAAACGATCGTGTATATAAAATTTCCTTTCAACTGAATGCATTATTTAGCATGTGAGAAAAAAACCTTTTCAAATTTTGACATAAGTCGCCAAAAGGGTCGCTAAGTCGCCAACGTGGCCGTATTTGTAATTTTTTTTAAATAATTAGTTATAATTAATTAATTTTTATTAATTATAATTAATTTTTTTTATTGTCGTCCAAAATAGTCATGTACATTACATTTCAGCTCAATTGAGCGCTTTAAAATGTATTTTATTAACGATTGAAAATTTCACCAAGATAAATAAATAAACAAACAAACAAAATATGTATAGAGATCGTGAGATAATAGTAGGAAATGAAAAAGACGTAAGTTGGCGTTGAAAATTGATTTTCAGCCAAACTGGCCAAACCCGGTCTTCATTGTTACGAAAATGCAGACGCGCGATTCACGCTTTTTAGCGTTTTTAATTAATATCTTTTCAAATAATCTTTATATATGTAATTCTTCTGTGCGTGTGTATGTAACTGAACTCCTCCTAAGCGGCTGGACCGATTTTGATGAAAGTTTTTGTCTGTTCCAGTGGACTCGAGAATGGTTCAGATTTATAATTCGGTTTAGAAATGTTTATTTAATTAATTTTTTATTTATAAATTGTTGATCTTGGAATGTTTTACATTGGATCCGGTAGACTGCGCTAAGATCGCAGTATCGAATATTCAAAAATATTTTATTATAATTCAAGTTGGTCCCGACAGTTTGTGCTGTGATCATTTCAGGAAAATATTTTGTCACTTCGTGTTATTATTTTGTTAAAATAAATCGTGTGTTAATTAAATTATTACTTTCAGATGTAATTAGTGTTTGAAGAGTTTTGAAGTGTGCATAAAAAACTATACATTTTATGTACAATTAAATAAATATACCTGTTATAGAATAGTTTGAGTCTCAACTTTTTCACCTTTAATTAAAACAAGTTTAAGTTTTTATTCACACAGCCTTTTCATTTAACTTCGCTCATAGTATACACATACTCACACACTATCGATTGATTGAATTGTGATAACCATACATGTAATGACGTTAGACATTGTAATAACTTTTTAATACAAATTTTACTCAAAACGGTCCAGATTGTTAAAGCTTATTCATAAAAATTTGGAATTTTTGAATTTAAGACGTGTGTACAGGACAACGTCTGTCGGGTCATCTAGTCTTTAACATAGACCATACAAAAGTTATTTTACACTAAAATGCAGGAAACGAAATATAGAACAAATTTACATGGTAAAAGATAGATTAATTTAATCAAATATTAATAGTATACTAAAATTTATTGTTTTCTTTGTAGCAGTGAAATTAGAAAATGATCTAAAGATTTCGCAGAATTCTTTTTTTAACTGAAAAAGGTTTCAGATTACGAATTCTTATTCTGTATGAAAGTAGTAAAAAACAACTTTAATAAGCAGAAAATACCTTTGAAATCCTATTTATTACAATACCAAAACTGATGGCTTGTTTAATCTCCTAAGCTTGTTACTAAAGTAACTCTGATTTGAAAAAAAATTCTTCAAATCTTTTACAGACTGCGTAAAAAGAATGATATAATATTGATTGTAAAATTATTTAAATGTTCTTTAGTTTTATTTATTTTTTTTATGTTTTCTGTTTATTTATCAAGTTTATATTTTGTTTATATATTATAGTAGTGCATATAGTAGATTTTGTAGTAGATCTGTTTGTATAGTAGATTTTGAGTGTTTGTGACGTCATTCTCCGCTACTGCGAAGGTTGCTATTTTGGAAGGAGAAGGACATTTGCCTTGGAACGGGAAGGGGACAGAAAATAAAGCCCCTCGGTTTTCTTTTTTTTTGAGAGCTTATTTGTACAAAGGATAGAGTTCCATTGGTTTTAGCCCGACGTACTGGGGGTGGCTTTGCCGTGTTAAAAAAATATAGTGTGTGTTTCTTGGGCTTTTTTTTTGTTGAGAGCGTTAGATTGCATTTGTTTTGAGTGCATTGAGAAAAGAGATAATTCTGTTGATTTTAGTGCGACATACAGTATTGCGAAGTACCGAGGAAAGTAATAGAGAAAGGTACTGTAGCGGTATCTAAGTAAACCAGTACTTAGACATCACGCGAAGACGATCGTCTTGGCGTGATCGATAAAGTACTGGCGTTCGGAACGGAAGGTGCCCGGTTCGAATCTATTCCTACAGTAATAACTCACAAAAGTGAGATAATTTGAATTCCTTTTGTGTCAATTTAAATCTTTGCTCCAGTGACACAGTCCAGAATGCCAAGCATCTGATTCTTGCTTGTACTAAATTCTCTTCGAAAAGACGTACACTCATGAATTGCCTATAAAAGAACAATATAGCGTGGTCTCCTCCTTTCTCTGTCTTTGTTCGAGGCAAATCATGTTTTACATCATTTTGTGCATACATTAAAAGCATTTTTTACTGTATTATTTAGACTGTAAATTTTGTGTCTTAGTTAACATTTTCTGTACATGAATATACGTGTATATATGTATATATATATATATATATATATATATATATATATATATATATATATATATATATATATATATATATATGTGTGTGTATGTGTGCGTATATATATATATATATATATATATATATATGTTTCTGCATGTGTGCCTATGTGTGTATGTATGCTTTATTGATTTGTACTTTGAAAAATTTTTGTGATCATGTTTTCTTATCTTCCTCATTGTATAATTTTAATTTTTGAATATCTCCGTTTGCATGTGAGCAATCTTGTATTTATTTCTGTATTTGTTGTATTTGTATCCCCTTTTTTTCTCAATCTTTTCCTCCTTTTGGTTCCCATTTGTGCCTATATCCTTCTACATGTAACTTCTATCACTATTGTTTGATTATTGACTTACGTTTGTAAGCCTTGTGTTATACTTGTCGGCACACACAAGGAGTCTACTTAGAGTCTCAAAAAAAAAAATTAAATCTTTCCTTAACTTTCAAAGCAATTTTATTTTAATGAAAATATTTTACCTAAAATATTGGGATAGTAAATGGATACATATTTTATCGTTTGGGCTGAAATAAAAGAATAATCTGAGCCCAAATTTTCATCATAAATTCATTTTACTCAATAATTTAACAGTAACATCAACACACTTAGAAATGTAGTACAATTTTCCACCCCCTCACACTATAGTAATAATATATACTAAATAGCTATAATCTTAAATAAGCATAAATAGAAGTATAACCACACAGTATAGCTAGAAATAAGTAGCCGCAGCAGTAAATAACAAACACTTAGCCTTAGGAACTAAGAATGTAGGTTGAAACAATGTTTTGAGGTTTGCCAACCTTCACCAGTAATTTGCCTATATTACTGAGCTATAGGGAAAGGAAATAGTTTTATGGATGTATGTCATATTATATATTATTATACTCAGAACTTAAAAAAAAATCGTGAAATTAAAATCTGAAGAACTATTTAAATTAGAAAAAGGTATCAAAGCAGTAATCTTGATTAAAACCAAATAAATCTTAAGCTACCACTTTTGATTTTATTGCGTAGAAACATGTTGCATTTTCAAATGGTTTTGAAGAAAAAAAATTTAATGCAATAGATACTTAGAAATAAAATAACTATTGATCAAATTACAGAAATTATCAAATGCTGTAAATAAATTAGTTAACTGTTTCAGTTGTGTTACCTAATAATTTAATGTAATGATTTATAAAATACTTTTTTAATTGTTTATTTTGAGATTTAAAAGATAATTTTTTATATTTGATGCCATTTCTCTGAATACATCAGCGTAAATATTTTTGTAGTAATAAACAAAATGAGAGAGAGAAAAAAGTTATGATAAACGAAAAAATTTGAAACAAATGATCTGAGATTGGAGTACAATTACTTGAGTCAAAAAACATAACACTAAATACACTGCTCAAAATAATTAAAGGATATTGCGGTATTAGGTGGATCTTGTGGCTGGGAAACTTTTTAGCTGATTGATACATGGTCAACAGACGTAGTAGCTTATACGAGAATAAATTACACATGTTTGGCAGAAAAAAATGCATTTTATTGCGCATTTGTGTACAAAAGGAAAAAAAAAACACAATTTGTGCTTATGAGAAAAAAAAAGAATGAGAAAAGGTGTTTTCTTCAAAGAAAATCATTTTTAGTAGGGGATACGGTTTCCACGGACGGCCAGCAACGTTGAGCACCTTCGAGGCATGGAGTCAATGAGGCTATTAATCACGAGTTGGGGCATTCTGTCCCACTCGTCCAGAAGGGGCTCTTTCTAGTTCTTGGAGAGTTTGTAGGGGTGGTTGGCGGCCAGCAACTCGTCTTCCTAGAGCGTCCCAAACGTGCTCTATTGGATTCATGTCTGGAGAACACGCTGGCCATTCCATTCGTACGATTCCTTCCTCGAAAAGGAAATCCTTCACCAGGTTATCGCGATGTGGTCTGCAGTTATCGTCCATTAAAATGAAGTCATCTCCGATTGCTGCAGCGTAAGGGACTACAATCGGTCTGAGGATCTCATCCCTATATCGGCGAGATAGTCAGACGTCCATCTCGAATGATGTAGAGGTATGTGCACCCGTCAATGGAGATGCCACCATACACCAACGCTCCCCCACCGCCAAATCTGACGCTTTCGTGTACGAACGCAGGATTATTCCTACTGCCACCGTCCCTCCAGATGAAAATACGCCTATTATCCGGATGAACAGTAAAACGGGACTCGTCAGAAAAAAGAACATTGCTCCATTCATTTTTCCTCCAGTTCACATGCTCTGTTGCCCACTCCCTACGGTCGCGACGATACTTTGCTGTTAGTCTAACACATACCATCGGTTGGCGATCATACATACCTACACCATGGAGCCGGTTTCGGACAGTCTAAGTTGAAACCGTGGTGCCAGTAGCCGAGTGAAGGTGTTGTTGGAGAAGAGTAGCGTTCATATTTTGGTGTCTCCGAGCCATTAACACTAAATAACGATTTTCATTGGGCGTTGTTGCCCGTCTACGACCTTGTTCTGGTCTTCGGCCTGCACTTCCTGTCTCCAATTCAGCGCTATTTCGGCTTGAGTTTAGCCTCCTTCTAACCTACCAACAACTCTCCAAGCTTCTGAATCAGTTAAATGACTTTGCTGAGACATCGTACTGATAGAAACAAAGCAGTCACTGAATTCCGATCATCCTTGTCTTCATTTCAGTTGAAAGTCAAATTTCATTCGCTGCCGCTGAAGCGACGTTTTTGACGTCGAACTCAAAATTAGCATACTCCACAGTTTGAAAATCAGAAAAATATACAGTTGTGATTCTCTTCTTCCATTTTCGGCCAAAAAAATTTCGCTTATATCTTTATTTTATATAAAACTTACAATTTCCTTTAATTGTTTTGAGCAGTGTATAATTTTTAGAACATTCAATTTTTTCCCTCCTGATATACGAGTGAAGGACAAATGCACGTTAGCCATAAATTATCGAATGGGAAAAATACGATACAAAATCTGCAAGAAATAATATTTTAAAAGAAAAAAAATAGGTACTTACGTATTATCACAAACTATTGGCGACATTATATGAAACGAAGCCCATGGATGTCAATTCAGCGCGTCCAACACATAGGAAATTGGGGTTGCCAGCTTGGCGAGTAATTAATAGAGTTGGCAATTGTAAGTTTATTGTTGAATATTGTAAGAACCGAAAAATAATTTCTATTAGAAGTCTTAGTGATGTCTACAACTTTTTTTTTAATTTTCTACTTAGCAATGAACCACAAAGACAACAGTAGTATCCTTTATCAGTTATTTGCATTGTTTATTGAAAACTCTGTACCTCTAAAATTTACGATGTACAGTAACACAACTTAATTGTTATGCAGGAAAAACTTCGTTAACTTTTCATTTAAGCCATTTAAGTTAATTTTCATTTAACTTAATTTGGTAAACAATTCATTTATTGATTGAAAACATAATTGATTCTATTGCATTCCAACTTAAACGTTTCTTTTTTCATCATTTTGAGAGTTTCGCATTAATTTCCTTATGAACCTTACCGAAAACAATAGCTTCTTTTCTACAGCTGTATTTATTTCAATTAAAACATTAATTATTTCTTAGGCTTCTAAGAATTTTTTTTTATAATAAAGAAATTTCTTCTTTATTATTAAAAGCTTTTTTACGAGTAATTCTACCTAATTTTCTTTCTTTTAAATTTCACATTTTTAAATTTTCCCTTCGGATTTGACCTCTTTTTTTTACTCATTTTAATATAAAACAAGACAATACATAAACATTTTTTATTATTGTATAGTTAATTTTTTTAAATATTTGTAATTCATTTATATTTGCAATTTTTGAATCAACGTTTTAATTTCATACGTCTCAATATTTTTAATATAATGAATATTAGCAAAAACAAAAAAAAGAAAGAAAAAATATAAATAAAGAATTTTATTTAATAAAATCATTTTAAATTTCAATAATACATGAAAATAATTTTAAGTTATTTTAAAAATAGCATTACGTAATATCAACATAAAATTTAATGCAGATGGTGCTATATACATTCATAAAAATAAATTTTAATTACACAACACTAAAAAGTTAAACATATATGTAACTGCATAACTATGAAATTTATAACATAGTCAATCTCAAATGCGCATAACAGAGTTCAAAGTTCATTTGAGGGGGATAATTAGGAATTATAGTTTAACTAGCTGGTATACCCGTTCTTCGCACGGGTGAACAGAAAAATTAAACAACACAGATGGAAGGATAAAGAAGTTTTTAATGAGTTAATTTTACGTGAATTGCAAATTAAACACAAAAAAAGCTTTTTTGCATATCGCAGCTAAACCAAAAAAAAAACACCTTTGTTAAATTTTAAGTATGCAGATCTAATAGCTGATAAAAAGGATTTTTTTTTTACTTATAACTCCCCATAACACTCTTGAGGGTCGATTTTTGAAAATACTTCCCTAAGCTGATCTCTGCTCAGCAAAAGTAACACATTGTTAAAAGTTTTGTGTAATGAACACTTAAAATAGTGTAAATAATTTATATCTGAAAGTGTAATACATTAATATTACTTTCTGTTGTATTTATTTTATGTTAAAACTGTGTAATAATCGCAAGTAACGCCGTTTTTTAAATTATAATGGCGATTCAATGAAAAACATAGCGAAATGTTAACGATAGAGTCAAGTTGGCACAAATGTCTAGCTACTTTCATAACTCGAGCTTTATTAGAGCTTTGTAAGACCCGCCGTGTAGGGGGACGATGCACGTTAATACTTTATCCACCGTATTATGATTTTTACTGCAGTTTTTTTCATACAATAATTTTTTTGGATCACTACATTGAAAATTAAGGGATATACATAAACAAAATACTCCATCTTTGGAAATTTAATCCGTTAGAGCTAATAAATTAATTAAAGATATTCCACTGTAAAATTAATTATATACACCGTTCACTTAAAATAAATAGCCAAATCGTTTTCTAAGGTTTTCATTAACATACAAAAACATAAAACACTTAAATTGTGACATAAATTATTTTTTCGGGACAAAAATAATAATCTTTGTTATATTCCTCTGAAAACGCAATATCTGCTGCAAAACTATTCACCTTCCCCGCTAAAATACTCATCATAGAACCCGTGCTGACATATATCTTGGAAGAGTGGATTTCAAAGAATACTCCTGCTAAGTATTGGTAGAATATTCCTTCTAAGTTGGTGTGGTGTGGTAGTTAGGAGAAGGGGGTGCCAGCTCAGGTGTTGTCCACGTCACTTGACCATGGTTCAAAATTACGTGGTCCGCTGCCAAAAGCCCTCGTGTAGTTGAACAGTGCGTCGTTAATATTCACTCACTCTAAAAATACAGTACAATAGTTATAATTAGTTTATACTTTAAAGTGCAATACTACTACCACAAGCAAATTTTAAAAATTTGTAAAAATGATGTAGTGTGAAAGAGAAGGTTTATTTACTTTAAGTTCCAGAACCGATGAAAGGTTTTTTTTTTTTGAAAAAGATCAATTTCTTACTACCAAATGTGCATAATAAAATCATAAAAAAAAACCTCATTCAGATAAAGAGAGATTTATAACAACCTCGCCCTTCAAAACTTAGTTTTATTCTGAAATAAAAAAAATTAGGGATTATGCTGATCATAGGAATTAATTAAAAGCGAGCGCCTTGCGTAGCCAAAAAGGGTTTTTTTCCAAACAAAAGATAAATATATGCTGTCGTGGGCTTTATGCAGCGCACGCCAGAATTGCTTGCAGACGGCAGAATTTTTTTCTACTTACTTGACAAATATCGTTATATTTTGGACACTTCATACAATATCTTTATAAATTATAGCCTATACTATAAATTATAGCCTATGTGTTATCCTGACGTATAAGCTATATTACTGTAAAGTTTCATTAAAATCCATTCAGTTGATTTTGCGTGAAAGACGGCCAAACATCCTCACAAACTTTCGCAATTATAATATATATCTAAATATTTGTGTGATATAGTTACTATTTCAGAATACAATGTTCTTTTTTGTTGCGTTGCCCGAATTAGATTTGTTCTGATACTTTAAGAAATGCTGTCTGAATTAGCGAATTGTAAATTTAAATTCGAATAAAAAAATTTTAACAAATATTTGAGTACTTCAGAAGTATTGGATATTTAAAATTAAACTTGATTGAATTTTTCCACTTAAAGGGAAAGAGGAATTTGAACGACGTGAATCTAAATTTTTTCCTCAAATAGTATCTTTTGTTTAAGATCAAATTGTTAAGCATTCTATAATTCAAATGCTTAAAGCGCACGCACGCTAATTTAAAAACATTCTGAAAATGCACTTTTTTCAACATGGATAAATTTTTCTACAAGCTTCCGTTGGATTTTTTTTGCTTTTAATTAGTTTATTCTAATTGTTTACCACGATTGATCAGCTATTTATCATTGATATTGATATGCCTTCTGTATTCATTAGAACACATTTACACACTCGCATGTAAACTAATATAAACACAATCATAACCAAATGTGCTTTTTAAACTTTTTTTAGGAAAATCTTTTGGATTTTTCTTGCTTTTATGAAGTTTATTCGAATCTTTTCTGACCTGAACTAATTTGGTATTTATCACTGTTATAAATTAATATGCTTTATGTACTTGTTAGGTTAAAGTTCGTTAGGCTATAATCTGAATTTAATTGAATCACGAGTAACACATTTTACAGAAAGTATACTTAACAAGCTAGAAAATAGCATATAGTTTCAAATTTAATCAAAATTAGATAAAATTACATATGAAAAAAAAATACACAGTAATCTTCAACACAAAATTGAATTACTCTTTATGAATTCTATCATAGATTCAAGTGGGAGAGAAATAATTCTTAATTTTAAGAAGACTTTCTGAAGAACATCCGAATAAATAATTCTTGTTGAATCTTCATAAATTTTGCATGCAAGAAGTAAATATCTTGTGAATTTTACATCTGTAAATGCACATGCAGAAAAACAAAATTAGACTTCAAATGTCGTGCGCGAATTAAGTTTGCTGAAAGTGAGAGAAAAACTCAAAAATTATTTGTGAAATGCTTCAAACAAAACACAAAAAGGAATATTTTGAAAACAATGAGTTTTAACGCTCTATCACAAAGAGTAATTTATGACTCAGAAGGGAAAACTTAGAAAGTTTTGAATACCATTAAAGTTTAACGAGAAGAGAAGCGAAACTTGTTCTAGAAATGTTTTTCGCTTTTATTTCTTCTAAGGAGAGATAGCGTCTCTGGAGACTTATTAATTAGGCCCAATTACGCTATAAAAGCACGAGAAAATATATTTCTTTGTTTATTAAAAGGTTTAATTACTTCCTTTAACAGGAACTTAACTATTCTATTAAAAATACTGACCTTTTATTTAATAAAGATGTTTAATGAACTGTAGTAAAATATAATTATCTAAAAATTATTGCCTCTTTTACTAAATTGTTTTCATGTTTGATATGATATTGAGAAGAGGTAGAAAGAAAAGCAATATTTATTTAGAAGATTTTGCATACCAACGGGATAATTCTTATTGCATACGTCAATCAGTTCCACTGCTTATCTTTGTGCTTGTCGCACTTCCCTGTTAGCTACGAGTAGATTGTCAGATAGCGCCCCAACTATATTTGGGGTTTAATGAACGGGCGGGGTTTAATTAGCGCAAGTTTCATTACAAAATAGCATTTGCCTCGAAATATTCGAAATTTGAAATTGAATAAAATTAATCTTAATCTGATAAAATAAAATATGAAAATAATATTCTCAAAAACATATTTCTATTCCTGATCCTAATAATGATTCCTGAATGTAAAGATCATCGGAGAGGTCCAATGTATATCTTTGGAAGTATTTATCTTAATGGTAGATAATAACATAGCGTGCAGTGAAATTTACGGATCTTAGTTAATACATTTATTTCAACATTTAGTGAATCGCACCATGAATTACAATTGAACCTGTTTTTGTGTGGTAGATAGGGACCGCTTAAAAATAAACGCACAAAAAATATTCAAAAATTTCATAAATTATTACATACAACAAACTAATTCGTGGAAACACTACAGAAAACTTTTTTTATGCGTTGGATAGGAACCGCTTTAAAAAAGTCGCAGTTATAAAATATGCCGATTATTTACGAAATTTATGTAAGAATACTTCCATAACAAAATAAATAATTAAATAATAGTCATGGAAACATTTTAAAAAAATATAGATTCTCATTGTATACACGGATAAGTTTTCACAAAATGCACATACATAATTCATTGCTACTCGTCGTAATTCAAAGCCTTGTATTGAATAAATTTAAAATCGCTTTCCTCACTTGAAGGTGAAATTTCAATAGATTTATTTTTTGGCAACATAAAGTAAGAGATAAGTTTTTGGTCGAAAGGTTGGGGAGTAAGTTGCTTGTAAATGTCACGATAACCAGTTATACATGATTGAAGCCCCTTTTAGGAATTTTATTCTCCTTTCTTAAATGGTATCTATTTTAAGGAAATGCTTTTCCAATTTGTTGGAAAGCTTGATCCTTGCATATTTTTATCCGCTCTCAAAGAATCCGGTTCTTCTTGTCCGTCTTCATAATCTATCAAATATTGACACTGTCACTGTCATTGAAAGTTTCGTCTTCAATCAAGTTTGAGCTGCTGGAGCGTTGAGAGAAAGTATGTGAATGCGCATTGGCGGGAGACTGTTCATAACAAATTAACAGAGCGTCTTGAAGTGTCTACATTTCAGAGGCGTAACGTAACCCCCGCATCACGGGGGGGGGGGAGGCAGGACTCTCGGGGCCCAAGGCCTGACTAATGCTAAATATGTATTTACCCAATTTATAAATTATTAAACACGAAACCTGATTTTCAGAGGAGGAGGGGGTCATAACATTCTCCGTTACGTCACTGGTAAATATATAGAAAACATTACAGTGGCGACAAAGCCATTGAAATTCATACACCGCGTAAAAAAAGATCGCATATAAGTCGCACATAAGAAATCACACAAAACAAATCCCACATAAGAAATCACACAAAACAAATCGCACAAAAAAATCGCATAAAAAAACCCGCACAAAAACAGGTTCTACTGTATACTTAAAAGAGATATACAAGTACTTATTCCAGATACTTATTTACTCCAGATACACTTATGTAGGTACTCCAGATGATACGTTCTGCATTGCATTTTATGGAGTGGAAAAGTAGACATGTACAGTGCACATTATATTTCTTTAGGCTCAATTATTTAATTTAAATTAATCAATCCTAAATTTAATAACTTCCTGCAGAATAAGTAATGAGAATCCAACCGTTAATAAAGTTGTTGGTAACTTATACACTTCCTCTGTAGTCGCTTGTCGAGCCCCCTACAACTTCCCACTTCTACGATTTCATTCATACCGAGTGGACGTACTATAAGGTCGTCCTGTCGCCCGAAAGCGCTCTTGTAATAAAAAGTGCCTCATTGTCTTAAATTACTTAAGTACGAAATATATTGTTTATACTGAATACTTCACGTTGGTGATAAATCTATATTTGTTTTGGATTAAAGTTCATTTGTGTCTCTCATTTGAACTCGACGTTAATTTTAATTCCTGCATCCCGCGGAATTTAGGCCTACAACCGCCTATTTACAGTCACTTTTTAAGTTATAGGTTCGTGTTCTGACTCCCCCCGTCATATAGAGTAAGGGAGTACAGAGAAATACGTTTAATGCGAAAGCGCTAGTGACGAATCTGTACGGTACCTTTCCACTAATCTTCTGAGGCGTCTTTCTGGGGAATATAAATTCGCGTTTATACATTTCCAATCAACTCCAAAAAGAAGTTTGGGATATGTAAATGAGATAAGGTATTTAAGTCGAGGGTTGCGAGATAGCAAGAGAGATGATGGTAGGCTATTGAGCCAACAACGTTACAAGCTAAGCTAGAAGTTTCAAAGAGATGATTCGTGAAGACGTCGTGCTGCTAGACGTACCATAAAGCTGATATAAGCCAGCGGTAAATATAATTCACGTACGCTTAAAGTAAGCGTCAGTTTGAGCTACTTAGTTAAAGTTAATGACAATTAAGAATTCGAATACGTGTGTTTCTCGGATTAGTAACTAGATTAGTAATCAATCGTATTCATAGTAATTTAATTTAATATAAAGGCAAATCCCTTTAGATGACGTAACATATTTATATTATTTGTTATCAGAGATTTTTGAGGAAATTATAACAAAAATAAATAATTTTATTATTCAAAATGGCTTTTGGTGGTTCTTTGCCTCAAATTAATCTTGGTGTTCAAGGTGTGACCCGGGGGGGCATCACACGCTTAAGATGAAACATCAGTTAACACAAAATAACACAACGGTTTCGACAAACTACTATGTATTTTCATGCATTTTTTTCTTTAAACACGAAACGAAATTTGACAACACGAAAAGCTTTTCCTTCTAGAGAAGGAGAGTATTGAAACTGAGTCTATACATAATAAAATGTTTGAGAAATTTGCTGAAGTATTGAACTGCCCTATTGTATCATCAGAACAATTCGTTGCAATAGATAATAATGATGTGTGTACAGCCCCAATTATGATAGTGATTTTGGAATTTGTTCAAAGCTAAAAAAATACCATTGATGTAGATTCCGACGACGGAAATGAAATGAGAATAACGCAGCTTTTGTTCCCACGTCGTCCAAAATGAGAAACACCATGAAAAGTATACGCAATTATTTAGATGCACATTCCAATGATGAAATGAATAACAAAAGGCTTAACATAGAACAAATAGTTAACAATTTGATGCTAAAAAAGACAATGCAAAGAAAAATATCAGATTATTTTCCAAAAATTTATTAAATGTTTTGTTATTCAAAAAACTTGAAAATTCTGTATTTAATTTCATTTAGTTCATGTAACTGTTTTTGTTTCATTGATTTTTATTAAATACATGTATATATACATATCTATGTAAATAAAATGTACTCTAATTAATTTAATTTGTTGAGAATGTGGCGGTGGTATCTATATAAGTCAGTAACATCGTGCGTACTAAGATGATCATTCCAGTATAGTGGATATGTTATGTGCTTACGGTAGTGCTACTCAAACTTTTACTGTTGGCAACCCAATTTTCAATCATAATTTTTATCGCGCCTACCTTATACAATAATAATGCTCTTCGGGGCGTTAAAGCTACAATACGATCTTAATAATAAACCGTACAAATTAACAAGATAAGTATTAAACTTTGTATTTGTTACTTTTAAATAATATATATTTTAAGCAAATTACTTTTAAGTAATAGGATAATTATTGTTATTTTTCTTTTCTCTAAATTTTAAATTGGAACAGATTGCAGAATGATGTTTAATTAAAATTTATTTCCTCTATCATCCATTTCTAAAAGTATAAATGTCATTAGAAAAAAAGAGTCTACTCTATGTTGCACTCTATCATATTCATCACATTTGACATTAATATTTAAAGCGAGAAGATTTCAAAATGTTTTAAGCCGGGAGAACAGGCTCGAACTCGATACAAATGTTAATAGCAAGGTGACTGAGTCACCACAATGTTTTTTTTTACAACTACTTCTATTGTACACGATAAAAATCACAATTCCAGTGAATAATTCAACTAAGAGAAAATATACTTACCTACTTTCAAGGACTTTTCATTTTTTTCTCTGATAATTTGAGAAAAAAATCATTAAAACTGAACTAAAATGTTTCAAAGGTACATAACCTTAAAACTGGACTCAAATTACACACTTTTCGCTAACATTACAGGAATGATATTTGAAAGCAAAACTGTCATATTTTGTTCAAATTATCGTAGTTTTGCTATCCTTTGGCTTTGAGCCCGTGCGACCGCTGCCGGGTTAAGAGTGTATTCAATATAAAAATATGGATGTTAGTTTTAAAATAAGAATTGTGTAAAACACGTATTTCATCATACTTTATATCTTTCAGAATACCCATAAAAATAAATTTCAGCCAAATAATCCTTCAAGGCATAATTAATCATACCAATAAATTCTAAGGTCAAACGATGAAAACGATGATGACTGACGCAAATCTGCTTTCTAGGTGAAAAGTGAATAAGTCTTCCTTTCTTTCTACAGCTAATAAACAGCATTTCAATAATAATAAAAGTTATGAATTTTTTATCTTCCTAGAATTTTTCTCTGGGTCTGAGGGTTTTTTGTGAAAAAGTAGTATTTCAGGGTTAAAAAGAAAACGTAATAAAAAAAAGGAAACTAGCTTTACAGTAGTCTTATATAATATGTAACATTTGACATGTTATCTTAGTAAATACGCAATAGTAACTTATGTCCTGAAAAAATGAATTGGGTATGATTGGAAATAATTTTCTACCGAGTAATTATATCTTTAATGAAAATTTTATTTCATTAACACAAAGAGTAATGCAATTTTTTTATCAAAAATAATTATTCTTGATCAATTTGGGAAAGAGCGGAGACAATAGACTTATGATAACTAAAATGTGACACATATACTTGTGATTTCAAAACCGTTGAAAAACAGCGTCAATAACAATACTAATGTTAGTTGTCGAAACATTTTGATATGTGTTCATTTCGAGCTTTAATTCAAAAAAGCTATGAGTGGCTCAGATTTTGGCAAGTTGAAGTTAAAATCACCCCTTAAAATCGTGGGAAGCGAGTGATGGTTTTCTTTAAAAGAGCAGAACCACCTTCGGTATATGGTAAAAGTACAAAATGCAAGAAATCTAATTTTTTTTGTACCGTTTGATTTCAAGAAATGTATGCGACTACCGAAATCATTGTTTGTTTTCAAATAAGCATTCGGTCGAACATATGTCCCCCAATATCGTTACTAACAATACCCAGTCCACTTGTTTGACGATAAGTAATGTTCATATGAGGAGTCACAACATGTGAGTTTTTCTGTTTGCGATAGATCGCAACACCAGCTGCTCTGCAGCCCGGTCGTTTAAACTGTACGCAGCAATCGAAGTTAGGTATCGAAACACGTTCGTCATTATCTAACTACGTCTCTGACAACATGAGTAACGAATCAAATAACGTTGTCGAAATCTGTTTGGTGAGCGCTTTGATAATTGAGCGTAAGGATCGCAAGTTTATCCTGGGTGAAGTCTAAGACTTGCTGGTATGTGCGAAGTGGATTTAGAGTATCATTGGGTGGATGACCAGATTATTTAGTTCTTTCGAGCTATAACCTCCTATCTTTAGGATTTTGAGTGACTGTGACGAATTCACGCTTGCCCTTTGTTAATAAAAAAATACTTAAAAAGTAAAATATACTTATATGAGAGTAAAAAATTAAAATTTAAAACTATACTAAAATGCTTAAACAAAATGTTTTTTAAAAAAATTTAGTTATAGGATCAGATAATTAATGAACGTATCGAAGGGGAAACTTTTATTTTTGATAAAGTAATATCGCAGCTAATATATATAAATTATATTAGTGTAAATGCGTATTTTTTATATGTCAGAAAGTATTTTGGTTGCTTCATCCCAGTAAATTAATTTTTTAAACCTTTTATTTTCGATATGCTCGCGCCCCCCTTGTAGAATTATCATGCCCCCCTAGGGAGCGCGCCCCACAGTTTGAGAAACACTGGCTAACGGAACAAAAGATTCCAGGTTCTAACCTTCATTGGTGATCCAGGCTGAACTTCGGAACAATGCCAAACCATCGCGGTGCAGACGTGGCGCCATCTATCCACCGCAAGAACAACAAAAAAAAAACGTCAGATCGCATGAGGCAGCACAGCAAAGTCGTCAATACACATATGACGCAATAGCAATAACTCACACACTCGCCAAACAACGGTATCCTTCGTTCGCCTATCCTCCGTCTCACTGTCAGGGAAGTGTGTAGCGGTGGTATCTATATGAAGCAGTAACAACCTGCACGCTACGGTGATAATATTAGTCTAGTTGATATGTTATGTGCTTATGGATCGGAAGGTACCGAGTTCTAATCTATCATCCACAAGTATATATATGTAATAATTGCCAGTATTTTAATCTTTAATAGCGCTTGAGTTGTTTATGGTCCAGTCCTTCAGGACAGCCATGTAATTATTTTAATTAGCTACCCTCCTACTGGGGACTTTTGAAACTACATCCATCCACGTCCTAAATCCTGTGATGTCCCGCTGGGTATAAATACCGATGTCATTGGAAATCCCGCTCTTTTCTCTCTTATGTCTTTAATCATTTAGCCAGCTGCATTGCGTTGTGTGTTTGTTTTTTGTTCTGTATAGTGTCGTCCATGCCTTATGTTTGTAATAAAAGTCTATGTGTTTCAAGATCTGCAATAAACTGGATTAACTTTCAAGACTGCCTCGTCAATACTACAATATCATCTACTCGCCACGTACTACAGTAATCATATCCAATGGCCACGCCCTATCATTTCGTTGTTACAGTGTAATCCTCCACTCGCCACGACAAATCATACACCACTATAAGTTTTAATATATGTTGCAATATCTTTTAACTTAAAATTCTTTTAACAGAAAAAAAAATATTTCAGTTCTCTCAGTTACGTGTTAAATGATTTTCACTGTACTTTCGTGAGCATAAGCACGCACACACATTTGTATATATACAAACCTTCGCAAAAGTTTCATTATTTTAGCACAGACATTATTTATTATATATGTCTGTAGTTACAATTGTAAATTGTTGCTTGTATTAAAGAAGCATTTTTTATTTTATTTTCCAACACAGTTTACAAAGGAAAACACTAAGTGTTTTTTGACTCTGTACGTATTTATCTATTTAAAATACATTCTACGTATCAGTGACATCTTTCATCAGAAAGCAGATATTGAAATGTATCTTGAAGCTCATTGGTTCCACCAAATTCTAATAAAAAATCTAAATAAATAAATGAATTGCAAAGAAATTCCGTAAGAAGTTCAAAAACAGATATGTGGAGAGGAAAAAAAATTTTAAAGCGAAGAAGAGAGGGGAATTGGGCTGTATCTCTTTTTTGCAAAACTATTTCTGTTACTTCATAAAACTTTGTTATGATATTACAAAGAAGTGTAAAAAAATAATATGGTAAAGAAAAGTTAAAAAAAGATCATAAATAATGAAAGAGAAGTGCCTAAGAATAGCTTGAAAGTGAAAAATGTCAAGTGTTTTTCCTATACTTGAAGCTCCTTTTTTAGGTCAGAAGCGCTGTTGAATATTAAAAATTAATACTTCTCCTAGAATGCAGTGTTTGTTTTACATTTTTAAAATAGGAATGTTAGTTTTTAATTTATGCTGAATCGTTAAAGATTGTGTTTGCTTACAGTGTCGAGAGGATGCAAAATATTTTTTCCCTTCAATAAATAACGCATACTGAATGACGAATACTTTCTTTACGGCAAAATGTAATTAATTCATTGAGCTCTTCTACACATATTAAAATTTTTAAAAATATTTGGCAGCTTTTTCCAATTAATCAATAACAGAAAAACAATTAAGAGGAAGGTTTTTGGTGCGTTTGATGATAAATCCTCAGTGAATATAGAGAACGGGTTTCTGAATAAAATTTCAATATTTGATTGTTCGAAAATTTCAAGATTTAATTTAATACATCGTGGGAATTCTTTATATATTGGTAAAGATTAACATTGCATAAAGTGAATTATGATTATAAACTAAGGTTGATTGCCTTATCGAATTTCTGCTAGGATAATTGTGAACCAGAATTTTGTAGCCCTCGTGTTCCTTCTGTGGGCAATATTAATGAGCTAAAAATTAATGCCAGAATTAAAATTTTTTAGATAAGTACGAGGACTGTGCTCTTTTCCAGGAATTTAAGTTGAGAGCCTCGTAATGATTGACGATACAGTCGAGTTGCGAGTATAAATCTTGATTCTATCAAGCAGCCGTCTTGTAATCTAATACGGATTACCACACAATGAATAGAATTAAATAAACTTCATGCGGCGTGTAAGTTAGTAAACTGAATTGTCAGCTTGTCGTGGTCCGTCGATCGCGGCTGTGAGAGGGTTCCAGTTAGAAACACAAACATGATTTAAAATTAACTACTTTTTATTCATCCTTTAACACTTATGATAATTTATGTGAATGACTTTGATAACTAAATACGAGGAGCACAATAAAACTTATTAATCTTATTAGATATATAGAAGCACGTATCTTATTTATTCTCTTGAACGCTCTTGCTGCCTTGCTAAATCGTCAGCAGTAAGGTGGACGACTTTCCCTTTTTAAGAATCAGGGGCGTAGTATCAGCCGTATCAATGACACGGGACCCCCAAGCTACAGGGGCCCCAACATGTGTAACTACAGTACCAATAAAGGGGCATTGAAGAAGTTTTGATACGTGGCCCATACAGAACTGGTTACGGCAGTGCTAAGAATCCTTCCCTTTAGAATTAATATTACGAAGTGCGACCACCTGTCGCTCACACTATGCTTTCCGCCAAGGATCAATTTTCAACCATCATCTCGCCTACTCCACGACTGGTAATTAAATAGAAGTTTTCACTTGTATAAAACCCAGTCCTCTCGACAAAAAGCGGTTATCAACTTAAATCACTGTTGAAAAAAGTATTTTCCTCAAGAGGAATAGTAGAAGCCTACATAGAACCCGTCGCAAGCTGAGATGTCGGCTTCTTGATTTGAATTTGATTTATAATTATTGGTGAAAAGTAGAAGGATTCTCTCTCTCTCTCTCTCGTTACCGGTCTTTTAGACAATGTTTGCATTTATTTTAGTTAACAGGAAACTCTGCGTTCCATAGATTCTAAAAGATAGGAAACATTGAATTTGAAATATAAGACACTTGACGCAAACTGATTGATTAATAATGTCTAGTAAAAGAATATAAAAGGCCTAATTGACACTGGAATTTATTGTTATAAGGACCGAATAGGAAAAAGAAAGCATGAAAGAAAACGGCATCTTCAGAGCCTTCTCTTTAGCATATTTATTTCGAAAATGTAAGTTTTGAGGGAACAAAGATCTTTACTTTCCCCTCCTAGACAACCCATATGGTCACGGTAGCCTAGCGGTCAATGTAACGGACTCGTGGCCGGCGTGTCAAAAGCTCGAGCCTAGTACCTACAGCTTGAGACCCGCCATGTAGGGGTGCGATGCACGTTAAATCTGTAGAGAGTTCAAAGTCCTCCCGTTGGTGGGGTGTGGCAGTTAAGATAGGGGGTGTCAGCTCAAGTGTCATCCTCGACACTTGACCGTGACTCAAAATTACGAGGTCCGTCGCCAAAAGTCTTTGACAAGCTCTGAACAATGCGA
Organism: Trichonephila clavipes; assembly: GCA_019973935.1. Lineage (NCBI taxonomy): Eukaryota > Metazoa > Arthropoda > Arachnida > Araneae > Nephilidae > Trichonephila > Trichonephila clavipes. Next base: position 536,871 of record BMAU01000722.1, on the reverse strand, counting down.
CAATATTCTCTCACTCACTCACCCAGAAAACCCATAACTTTAACTATTAGCATAATGTAATATTTAAAGCATTTGTTGTAACTTTTTAAATCATGTAAATAAACCATCAATTTTATTTCATGAGTAGAGTGTTGTAAATTAAATGTAAAATAAATAGATGGCGCTGCAAGTCATCTGACAGTGTTATACTTTTTTTAGCTTGCAGAATCAGTTATGTTATTTTCTTTGTGCTGTGTACAGGTCTTCTGTGTCGTCTAAGGAAATAAACCAAAGTGTGTAAAAAGATGGATTTAATTATTGGAATAGCATAACCATATAATAGATATAATCGTCTAATTGGCAAATGGAATTAAGAATTCAGGAAACATAACGCAAAGTTTAGTTAATTCGGACTAATCAAAATTAATTAAGTAATAATTATTAAATATTAAGATGAACATAGGTTATATTAATTTCTTCAAAAGAAAGTTGCAACTTCACATCACTGTGTATATATAGCCAATATTCCTCATACAGCAAAAGTTTTCAACATTTTAGTGCTTGGACACACTGAAAACTAAATTCAAATTTCCTCAAAAGTCTAAAAATATGATGGTCTAATATAAAAATCTGCATACATGTACGTATTATTTAATTTACTTTAAAATGAATTAAGGTATCCGACCACGTTCGGAACCGTGAATTTGAAAAAGCGCATAAATAGATAATTTTTATGATATTTAGTGTCACTTAGGTTAGAATACATGTATAAATTGTTTTAAGGACATTATGATTAAAAAAAATTATTTAAATACTATACTTCGGCAAAAAATTAACTTAGAATAATCTTTTTTTCAAAATGTTCTCTTTTTATAAAAATGCTTCTATAATGATCATATTTTGCTAAGATAAAGTAAAGACTTCTCCAGAGAGTCTGAACTAGGAATTTTGAAAAATTCACATTATTTTAAGAGTTACTGCCAAGTGAAATAACTCTCTCTCTCTCTCTACCGGCGTTTTTTCCTTAAAATTTCTCCCCTCTGTTGTAGTTAAATATGGATAAATCCTCTTCTAAGTTATATATTTACAAAGTTCTAGTTGAGCCTCTGTATAGAGATATGAGCTATATACAGCCAACATATTATTATAATAGACGCATTTTTTGTAAAAGGAGAATGTTTTGAAAATTGGTCATTCTGTGTTCATTTTTTGTCAAAATAGTGTACTTAAATAATTTTTTTGTTTTAATAGTATTCTTAGAACAATTTTATATACATTTTCTAATCTAAGTGACACTAAATTTCATAAATATTATCCATTTATACGCCTTGCAAAATCCCGTTTCCGAACGTAGTCGGATACCTTAAATTTAAGATCTCATATATATTTTCATGGCTCATAATGCTCTCATAAACTTCGATGTGCATAGAATTCCCTAAAGTGATGTTAATTCTAAACAAAGAGAGCCTTCATGTAGAGTTTATGTCAATTATTATCGTTTTCCTTCAAAAATTTATTCTGAACAATGACAGATAATCTATTGTGCAATTTTAGTGCAACACAAATTTAATTAATTAAGTGATTATATAGCTGGCTGATTTTATTAAAGAAGGTACACACTGGTCAAGGGGGAATTACAGCTTCATTCTCAACTGTTATAAACATTTATGTCAGAACCCTATTCTTCAAACTTCCACGTGATTGAGGACTTAGAGATTTAATTGAATTTATTGATTAGCACCAATTATTTCTCTCGATATTCTTTGTTGGAAATAAAATCCAAACCCAGGACAGAACTTGAGTTTTTCTGACACAGTACTTGATATTTAAATCAACAAATACAAAAAATTTGAATATGAAAGTGATAAAAATATAAAATTAATTATATTTTTTTACAATATAATAAAATAAATTATTAATTTTATAAAATAATAAGATTAGTTACAACATTTTTTTATTAATCATAGTAGCCTAATACCAAACAATGTTATTTTTCTCAGTTATAATTTACATTTAAATTAACAAAATGTTCAGGATTTCTATGAATCTATCAAAGAATATTTGTTTTGAATCCCATTCCCTGTAACCGCATGATTCAATTGTGGCGTTATAACGAGCAAAAAGATATCCATTTGAACTAAATATATTTAATAAAATTTCACTATTAAACAACTAACACACAACACAAATCTAATATTTCCAATACATTCTCATATAATATCATTTCCAACACTTCATTTCTAAAGACTTTGTTAATGAGCTCGCTTCAAATCCAAAACCATATTTAAAAGATCTAAAAATTGAAGTGAACATTTTCTGCTTCTTTTACGCAATTTATTTCGAAAAGTATACTCATTCTTTAACGCAATGGTTTCACGTTCGTTTTTCCTTTGAAATGATTCAAAATATATTAAACACAGCTGATGACACAAATCTTTTGTGGTGTGACATAAATGATTTCAGAAATTGAGAATACACTACCTTTATTATTGTTTTCCTAGAAAATAAATAAATATTAATGAGTTCTATAACATTTTTAATAAAAATGACAAATGAATAAGTCATTTTGTAATTATGTAATAGAAAATTGAAGGAAAAATAGTTCTAAAGAAAAATACTTCAAGAATTTTAACAAAATAACGTGAAATTACTTTACTTCAAAAAATTGAGAATCTTTAATACGTAGGAAAGCGCCAATATTTCGTTACATATTCATTAGTCTCATTACGTGTTAAGTTCATTGTATAGCTTTAACTAATTTCTTAATTGTGTCTGACAATAATTTTTGCCATTCTTACGAAACACATTCAGAAGACTATTGTTTATTATTTTAAGTTTAGCAGACTTTTTTCGATCATGGACAACATATATTATTGAGAGAAATCATAAATGTGTCCAGAAGAGTATAAATGAGAAGGAAAAGGATAAAAAATAAAGATGTAAGAGAAAGAAACGAAATTTTTAGTGTACTTGCAAAAAGAAAAAAATTAAAGAAATAAAGTGCCCCAAAGTAAGTGCCATAAATTCTCTGCAGTCATTGGTAAGAGGTTGAAACTTCGAAATGTCATTAGAAAAGTTACATTTTATGGCACGGTAGATGTGAAGAAATTCTTCATCTTCTAGTAAAATAAAAAAGAATGCCCAGAATGTGTTAAAACACACTAATTAAGGACCCATAACTTTCCAAGAACGTTATCTTTAGTGATGAGAATAGTTTATTTAGTAAATATTGTCTTCTCTCTGTTTAAGGTATCCGACTACGTTCGGAACCGTGATTTTCAAAAGCGCATAAATGGATCATTTTCATGATATTTAGTGTCACTCAGATTAGAATACATGCATAAAATTGTTTTAAGGACATTTTGACAAAAAAATGTATTTAAATACAATATTTTGGCAAAAATTAACTTAGAATAAATTTTTTCCAAAAGTTCTCCTTTTGTGAAAAATGCTTATATTATAATAATATTTTGCTTGTATATAGCTCAAACCTCTGTTCAGAGGCCCAACTAGAATTATTGAAATATATAACGTAGAAGTGGGTTTATTCATATTTTTTGCGACAACAGAGGGGAGCAATTTTAAGAAAAAAACGCGAATAATTATTTCAATGGGTGGTAACTCTGAAAATAATGTGAATTTTCAAAAATTCCAGTTGAGCCTCTGTAGAGAGGTCTGAGCTATATACAGGTCTGTGAGCTATATATAATATTATTCTAATAGAACCATTTTTCACAAAAGGAGAACATTTGGAAAAAAAGATTAGTCTAAGTTAAATTTTTGCCAAAATATTATATTTAAATAAATTTTTTGTTTAAAACAATTTTATGCATGTATTCCAATCTGAGTGACACTAAATATGAAAATTATCCATTTATGCGCTTTTTTAAAATCACGGTTCCGAACGTAGGCGGATACCTTAAAGAGAATCAAATTCTTTTCTAACACCAACAAAATACTTGTCCTGGGGGGTAGTTTCGTTATAGTTTTGAGTTTTGTAGTCGCATGTGGAACTGAACAAGCATATTTATGAGCCACATAAATATATATATATATATATATATATATATATATATATATATATATATATATATATATATATATATATATATATATATATATATATATATATATATATATATATATATACTTGTTACGGGCTCTCTTTGGGTCTTCTACTACTCCTCTAAAGAAAATATTTTCAGACATTGTTTGATTACAGAACCACTTTCTGTAAAGGAACCGTGATTTATGCAAATTAATATTATTATTTAAAGTCAAGTGAATTGTGTTAATGACAGAACGAAAAAAAGTGAAAATATCTATTAAACGTGTTGAGTTAGAATATACAGAAGAGTTTATATTTGAATCATTGATGTTCCTAAGGAACGGGTTAGACGACTCGTGAGGATATTACGACTACGTTCGGAATCGTGATTTTAAAAAAGCGCATAAATGGATCATTTTCATGATATTTAGAGTCACTCGGATTAGAATACATACGTAAAAATGTTTTAAGGACATTTTGACAAAAAAAAATATTTAAATACAATATTTCGGCAAAATTAACTTAGAATAATCTTTTCCCCAAATGTTCTCCTTTTGGGAAAAAGAGTTCTATTATAATAATATTTTGCCTGTATATAGCTCAGACCTCTCTACAGAGTCTCAACTGGAATTTTTGAAAAATTCACATTATTTTCAGAGTTACCACCCATTGAAATAATTATTCGCGTTTTTTTCTTAAAATTGCTCCCCTCTGTTGTTGTAAAATACGAATAAACCCACTTCTAAGTTATATATTTCAAAGATTCTAGTTGAGCCTCTGAACAGAGGTCTGAGCTATATACAGGCAAAATATTCTAATAGAAGCATTTTTCACAAAAGGAGAACATTTGGAAAAAAAGATTATTCTAAGTTAACTTTTTGGCCAAAAATTGTATTTATATAAAATAAATTTGTCAAAATGTCTTTAAAACAATTTTATGCATGTATTCTAATCTAAGTGATACTAAATATCATGAAAAGTATCCATCTTATGCGCTTTTGAAAATCACGGTTCCGAACGTAGTCGGATACCTTAATGAATACAGTAGAGTATCTGCATTTACTGTGATACTAATTTTTCTATAAATATTTAAAGCATATTGAAACTGATTTGCTACAATTAGGAGTAAATGGTATGTTCACAAATTCAAAAGATTGGCAGATGGAGGCCTTAAGTAATATCATTTAAATTAAAAATAAGTGAGGAAAGATGTTTACATAAAAAATGCCTCAAATAGCATATCTAAAATTCTAAAAAGTTATCGAACAACATTTTATTTCTAAGACATCTGTTAAAAATTTTCAAACTCTCATTGACAATACGCTATACGATGATTAAATTTAAGAAGATGCAGTTACACAGTATTAAATATCTGATTGCATTTATTTGAAATAAATAAATACTCGAAACACAAAAGCTCTTAATTACAATTTCATTGAAGCTTTGAGCTCCCATGATAATAATAACTATAAGAAGAAAACCATTGAAAACAATGAAAACTAATACTATTAATAGAGTTTCATCCATTGAATTGTTTGTGTGTGGTAAGCAAACATGTTTGTTATGCGCATTTTATCAGTATATTTTCCGAATAAAAGGAAGCAAAATGATCAAAGTAATCTCAGATGTATTTAAACATGTTACAACTTCCATAATATGAAAAAAGAATCACACACAAAAAGCGTTTAAGGATCTAATTTTTTTCACGAAATGAAATGAGATTAGAAACAAAATATCCAAATACTGAGGAGGGTAATTGAAAAAACAAGTTTCGAAATGATAAAAGAAGATGAAAGAAATAAAAAAAAGAAAATTAAAGAATAGATACAACAAAAGATAGAAGAAACGAAATGGATACTGCAGATAAAATGTGTTTCCTTTTCCCCTAAAAATGTTTTGATAATGCAAAAATTGTAATTTGCAAGTTGAATATCTTGCCGCTAAGCTGTTGAGGATTCTTGAAAATAGAGTAGTTCTCATATTTAGAAACACACAGAAGCTCTTTATAAAATTATACCTACCTAATATTTAATTCTGTTCAAACATAGGACTTTTCAGTAATACGAGCTCTATTCAAATGAGCGAATTTAAATTTCTTTGAATAACGAATGTAATCACTGTTTGGTTTTCGTTCATAAATTGAAGTATTAAATTTAACAGCCAGGATATGCTGTGAAAAATTTAAGCAACGAGCCATATGGTCCCTAATTACTTATACTAATGAACTCCAGAACTTCTTAAAAAAACAGTATTCATTTATAAAATTTAATCTTATAAAATGTAACTTTTTCCTCTGGAGCTCTTGCTTAAAATTATATAATTTAAATAAAACTTGTTGAGCAGATTTTAAAAACAATATTTCTTTGTCTGTATCGAGTATTGAATTATAACAAGGAAAATTCCTTTCTTTGAAATTTTTATAAGAAATCGCTAAAGCATAAAATATACAGACTTTTAGTCATTATATAAATAGGGTCACTGGCATAGCTATCTCTGAGGGGGCACTTTTTAGATATGGGAGCCTTGTTAGTGGAACTAATTATACTTTTTGGAGCCCCTGTAGCTTGGGGGCGGTATTGATACGGCGGTAGCTACGCCCCTGATCAGGGGAACCAAACGTCTTGACCTGGATATATATATATATATATATATATATATATATATTGCGCTCAAACAATTGTAATTAGACACAGTATATAATTTAGTAAGTTAGTACTTCTAAAACTTTTAATATTTGCAATCCAATATTCAATCATAATTTTCATCACCCCTTCATAACAATGTATTAAATTCAATAATACTATACTTTGACGCTAAACGTACAACACGACTTTAAACTCTTAAGTGTCACCGGCTTATATAAATACCTCACTCAGCCAATGTGTTAGTTGTCCGAACGTATATATACGTCTTTCCGAAGTACAATCTTTTTTGTGAACTATTATCTATAAAAAATTATTCAGAAAGTTTTGGAATGCAATAAAAAGACGTTGACACTGTTTGCGAAGTTTTAATTCATTTCTGAGAATTTGCTCATTTATTCCTTTTCTATTCCCCCAAATACACCACAGGCACTCATCCACGTGTTAAACAATGACATTGGGGAGATAATCACGAAATTTTTATACGGCATTTTAGGGATTAATTATAAACCGTAAAAATTATCAAGATAAGTGTTAATTTTTGCATATAATTTTATACATGACAAGCCCATAAGAAGTCACTGGTAATTTTTTAAACTTGTTCTTAAGTTAGTATTGTTATAAAATACATTTCTCAGTACTGATTTATTTATAAGTGTAGTATATCAGTGCACAAATGTATTTTAATTTTATTATGTCGGACTGTATTTTGTTCGTTTACTTTCAGTAAATGAAGGGGGCTACGGTAACCCAGTGGTAAAGGTATCAGATCATAGCAGACGTGTCATGAGTTCGAGCCCAGTACCACTTAAGACCCGCCATGTAGGGGAGCGATGCACGTTAAATCTGTCGAGAGCTCAAACGTCCTCCCATTGGTGTGGTAGTTAAGAGAGGGGTGCCAGCTCAGGTGACGTTCTTGTCACTTGCCCATGGTTAAAAATTACGAGGTTCGTCGCCAAAAGCCCTCGTGTAGCTGAGCAGTGCGATGTTACACGAGTCACTCACTCACTGAGCAGTTTCACGCACTCACTCATTCAGTAAATAATTAGTGCTTTAAATAATCTTTTGTTTTCGGCTTTTCAATATGCTCGCGCAACCCTTGTAGGGTTATTATGCCCCCTTAGCGGAGTGCACCTCCGCTAAGGGGAAATACTGTTGTAAGTACAATAATAATTTTTTTCTAAATCAATTCACCTCATTAAATTTCAACGTGTGCCCCCTTGGTAGCTCGGAGAGAATGTCTGAATAATATTCCATCTTCAGCCAAGTCTTCTTTCGTACATCTTGCGCTCTTGCACTTTATAAGCATGCAACCTAAGCTTTTTACAAATAATTCTTAGCGAACTATTTGCAATATTTGTTCACTAAGTGCTTCATAAGTTGACATAGTAGGACTTCTTTGAAACGATTGTCGAACGTGTTCAATAGTTGCTTCACTCACACTAAGCCAGCCACTTCTAGGAAGATCCTTAACGCAGCCTAAACATTTCATATAATCGCTTTACTGATCTGCACCAAGGGGGTTTCTTCGATAGCAACGTCAAAATTTACTATGAACATTAATGGGTGATTTCGTTTCACGAAACCGAAGCCCACATTGGCCTTTCTTTTGAATCGATGACATTTCGGCAAAACATGATGTCTTCCTTACAAATGTTTCCCCGAGTAACTCCTGAAGAAGCATAAGCGCTATTTACAACAGAAAAAAAAACTACTAAAGCTGACCTATCCAAAGATACAAAAGTGCTGTTGTTCTTGTTGCTCATCTTCATGCCTAGCCAAGCTAGACCAATCCATGATTTCATTCACTCTCAAAAAATCCAACACCATTAGAGGGTCTTCATAAAGATCTTGTTTTGAAAGCCCCAGGTAGTCAAGAATGTGTTCTGGAGATGCCTGGCAGGCAGAACACCTAACGCAAGTTGGAAAAACTTTGTTTCCATCCTTAAAAGTCAAAGTTTGGAGGTGGCCACTTCGGAATAGTTTGTTCCTGCCTGCTGCATTAAAGGGAAAGATAACCAATAGGGCATTTAGCCTCATACCAGTGATGAGCAGGAGGAACAAGTTGATTGCTTGTTGTTGATGTAGGTGGAGTGCAGTTCTGAATAGGTAAGAGGGGCTGAGTTTATAGTGGGTTGAGCTGCGCCATGTTTTGCTAGGGCGTCAGAAATCTCATTGCCCGCGATGTTAACAGGCGAAGGAACCCATTGTAGATGGATGTCGCGAAAAGATGAAGCACGTTTTAATTTCTTCAAAATAGCCACTCCTGTGTTATCACCCACCTTATTCCAGTTAGAAAGATAGCGGATGGCACTACGACTGTCAGATAATATTCAGATGTTGTTCAAACCAGGAACTGAGAGTGCCTCTTTAAGGCCTGTATCAATAGCAATGAGTTCACTGCGAAAGACAGAGAAACCATCAGAGTTTCTCAGTTTAGTGTGACTGGAATAGTTTTGGGGCTAAATGAGATACAAATTTACATTATTATATTAAACGGTTATTTTGTAATTAATTTTTTTATAATCGGGACAAGACATTGGGTTCACTTTGTATATATATATATCATAGAGAAATTTTAATATTTATAAAGTAAGATACTTAAAGAAAAATAAAACTTTGATTATATATCACTATTAATGCGCTGTGTAAAAAAATCACATAATTATAAGTTCAATTCCGTTGTCTAAAGATTATTCAAAAAAGTAGCACAAATCTATATTCCAACTAAATGTAAACTAATCAGTATTGTTCACACAGTTAAAGGTTCCTTTTCATTAGTACTTAATATTAAGTATTCATTTGTTTTTATATCATTATGCCCCCTTTAGAAGTTTTTTAACGAAATAAATAAGATGTTTAACGGAAAAATACATTTTTATCACTTATTGCTGGCCACTATGAAAAACTTGCACGTGGGATTAAAAATAGATAACATTTCCTGGCATTCAATTATTGCCCATAATAGGCTAAATTTGTGACGGGCTCACGCGTCTTTTCTTTAACATGTCCTTTGGGTTCTTTGGGCCAGAATTAATGGCAACTCTTTTCCAACCAAATACAAGAAAAGAAGTGTGAATGAAAGATGCAAATGAACAAACATTTAAATATTGGAACTAAGAGTAAGCGAGATGGAAATGTAAGGTAATGTTTGACAATTGAAGTTAGTTTGGGGCAGTTGATGGTTATTACAGTTCGTGGTTCAAGTCTGAATGAGTTTTGCGTGACGTGAATACAAGTTATTAGTGATCGAATATATGAAACGGCCAAGTTGCACACCAGTGCATACAAAGACAAGATTAAGCGTAGAACAAGATTGATCGTTGCTCCAAGCTGTAATAAGGTAGGAATGATTATTTAAAATTAGAATCGGAGATTAGGCGGTTCACTTATTAATAATGGTTTGAATTAGATTAAGTCTTATTATATATATATATATATATATATATATATATATATATATATATATATATATATATATATATATATATATTGTGTGTTGCGTATTTTGCCATCGTAGATTCTCTCATATTAATTATTATAATTTAATTTGTTAAAGGTTTAAGTTGAATATCTTAATAAAGTCGTATTAAGATAATGTTTGATCCTAGTCCTTTCGTTAATCTTACGCCTTTAGCTCACGCTGATACTTCGAGAGATGTTCTTCCAAGGGGAGAAACATCACAAATTCATGTGACGTCATAGTCACATGATGATGATAACTACGTGATTTTAGCCAATCAGTTCAAAAACTTATGTGACGTCATAGTCACACAATAAAAGCTCTATTTTGTGTTTCTAGCTAATCAGTGCATAAGCTTCGTTGTTGCCAACTTTTGATCTTTACAGAAAACTTTCTCTTAAAAAGTACATTATATACAAAATGCATTTTATTTAAAAGTATATGCACAAAAAAAAAGGATTTTTTTTTAAATTTAAAAAAATTTCTTTGAACAACTTTTTTTTACTACATTTTTTTAAACATTTTTACTTAATTAAAAAAATTAAAATAGAACAACAAGTTCGTTTAGTTCGAAGTCCGTTTTGAATTCAATAGAGAATACGTGTTTGTCTTTATCATGGGGCCGTCATGAATTGAGTCCAATGAATTATTATATAAAAGTTGCATTTAATTATCACGAATTTGGGAAAATTCATATTCATGTTGAATAGAGTAATTGCGTAAAAATTCAATGACTTAAATAATGAAAAATGCGGATGGAGAGCATTTTCAAGTGTGAAATGGATATTCAAATTAAGCTAAATGCTGATTCTCGGAGAGTGACATCACTGAAATTTTCCAATGTTTTTAAATTTTAATATATGATATAATTGCACGGGTAAAAACGTTCATAGAACATGAGAAAAACCAGGTAATGAGTATTCCTTGATTTATGAAGGAATGGGAACAGTAATTTATCAGATAATTTATTCTTAAGTTTGAGTTTGACGGTTTTATTGAATAGACTGTACTTTTTTTCCACTTTAAGGATTTATTGATATTCTAACTGGGAATTTGATTAATATGATGTGCTATTCATAAATATATACTTGAACATAATATTTTATTTCTGACAAAATGACGCATTATCAATCATTAGATGTTGAGTATGGAGAAGTTTTACTTGTCCTTTCATTAATCAAAAATTACTCACTATATTTAAATAGTTATCGGAAGTATTTATATGTCTAAAAAGAAATTGAATAGAGAGAGAGAGAGGAGAAATAATTAATTTTCTTGCAACTACTAATTAAGGTTCTTGAATAAAAATGTATTAGATATATATTACACTTTTATGCATTGGAATTGTTGATTTTCAGTACAGCGAGAAATATGTTAAGTGTACTACCGGTAAGTGATAACATTTTCATATTCTGTTATTAGAGTATTGGACGCGTAGCAATTTTTTAAGCGATATTAAGTTTTTCGCACTCACCCGGTTGAACCGATAGCGATTCAGAGATGGTCCGCAATCATTCGCCCCTTCTCCATAGAGAAGGCCGAAGGTCTGTTGGTTAGTTGAATTTAATTTTTATGTCATTTTAATTCTTAAATTTTTAAATTTAATGGTTTAATAACTTGCCGGCTAGATGGCGCGGCTGGTTTGTCGTAGGCCTTCTGCACCTAAGGTTGCAGCTTAGACCCCAGCCCAAGTCGGTGGATTTTCATGATGCAGCAAATCGACAGCGGTCCTATGGTATGATTATATGGAATATAAAAGATTCCTAGAGTGTCTGTTTCGCTTGGGTGCTCTCGGCAAAATTAAATCCTTGAGCAGGTTTGCATCGTCAGAGCTCAGGTGCCTCTCTCTAGGGAGGAAACTGGAGGTCAAAATTACCTGCGGTGAATGGTATCCGCCTATATGGTACCGCACTGAAAAAACATACGAGCTTTCAAGGAATGTGTTAGATCTACAATGGTAAAGCACCAATCCGCAGTTAATTTGAAATAAAAAAAATGGTTTAATAACATGTCTTCTTATATCTAAAAAAAGAAAGCAGCCAGCGAAAAAAGGAGAATTCCAACCATAAAACTGCAAAGTTGTGATTTTATTTTTTCCAATCCAATTGAAGAGTAAAAAAATCAACCCCTCCCATAAGCGCATGCATAAGAAAAAGTGTGACAATAAGTTCGGGTCATTTCTTACTGGAAAATTATTGGAGAAGACATAAAATATCGATTTAATATGAACTTGAAACAAACAGAAGCGTTGAAGAGAGTGATTGGTGTATTTACATAACATGGGAAAAAACTTAAGACTCTTCTGCTGAAAGCGAAAACTTTTTTTAAAAAATTACTAAGTTGATGCACACCCCCCCCCTTTCATTACATAAGGATGTCGTTTCATGAGCTGGATTCTAACTCTTTAGAGATTTTTGATACACTCTGATCCATATACTTTGTACAATGCATTCTCCAAAATATATTAGGTTGGGGAAAAAGAAATCCATTATTTTTTCGGTAGATAGCTGCAGTGTCGATATCTCATGAAGTATCAATCAAACAATTTCAAATTTATGCTCGTTGTCAAGGTAACAGTTTAAACTAAAATAGATCTTTTATTGTTTTTTGTTTGGTCCATTCAGTTGTGAGTTACTGGGTATTGAAAATGGAAGTCAACAAAGAGAAAATTCGGTATATTTTACAGATTTCTTTTATAAAGGCGATAATGTGAGCCAGATGGCTGAAATTGTGACTGGTGTTTATGGTGTCGATACTGAAACAGCTAGTTACGTGCAATTTCGGTTTCGTCGATTCCGTTGAGGGGCATTTATGATGTTAAAGATGCACCACGCACAGGCAGGCCCGTCGTCGAAAATGCCGATAAAATCACAGAAATAATCGAAGTTGACCGGCATGTTATTTGTCTTAGCATCGCCCAGGAGCTAAAGATGGACCATAAAACAGTTTTAAGCCATTTGCGAAAATGTTGATTCAAAAAGAAGCTCCATGTTTAGATGCCACACCAATTAACACCAAAAAACATGATGGATCGAATTTCCATCTGCGAAACCTTAGCCAAACGGAATGGAATCAACCCATTTCTTAAACGAAGGGTGACTGAGGATATGAAATGGGTCACATATGACAATATTGTGCGAAAACGATTATAGTCAAAGTACGGTGAAGCGGCTCGAACGGTGGCCAAACCAGGACTAATATCTAGGAAGGTTCTAGTGTGTATTTGGTGAGACTGGAAATGAATCATTTATTATGAGTTGCTTCCGTATGATCAATCACTAAATTCAGATCTCTGCTGCCAACAAGTGGACAGTTGAAGCTAGTGATTTACCAGAAACGACTAGAATTGGTCAACAGAAGAGGTGTCATGTTCCATCAGGATAATGCCAGGCCACACACATCTGTAGTGACTCGCCAGAAACTCTGGGAGCTTGGTTACTTACTTACTTACTCCAGAGAATCGAGCTCACCCAAAGGGTTTAGAGCTGCATCCGACCCTCCGAGAAGTATTTTATTATCAAATTAAACGAAAAAACATGTACAAAAAAGTCCCTTCCCAAAATTCTTGAGAATTGGGGGAATACAGAAAAACGCTTAACAATTACAAATTACAATGCAAATACATAAAAAAAAACATTTAACAAACACAGACAAGAATGGCGCCAACACTTCCTGTTGTCGTTAGATTTTTTTTTTTTTGAAAAAGCACAGAAAAGATGATTTTTTTTTACATTTCCTCCTCCAATTATATTTTTAAGACACTAAAAAGAGAAAGAGGGGAGAAAGGGGGGGAACAGATAAGTTATTGAATTTTATTAAAGAAACCATTTTTGCTAAAAGAGAGAAAAAAAAAAAAAACAAACAAGAAATTAATCATAAAGTAAACCCAGAATGATGACTAAGGGTTAAAACAGGAAGCTGCAAAAAATTATGGGAGGGGAACAAAAAACATTTAAAGTTATAGCAAGAACCGAAGAGGGAAAAGGGAAAGTTAAGCCAAATTATCACATATGGATTTGGAAATAGCAAAGCAGGAAATTAATTTATTGTGAATTGCACGATTATTAATAATAGAGTTGACCCAAGGATAGAGAGCGTTCGGGCTGGGGTTAACAAGATGGTGATCAGAAGTTAAGGGGCAGTGGAATACGTAATGGTCGGCGTCTCCAGGCGACCCACACAGGCAATTTGGAGAGGGAAGGAGATTGAACCTGTGCAAGTAAGCGAGGAAAGGCCCATGATTAGTTAGAAAATGGACCAGATATTTAGAAATGGGAAGAACGTTTAATTTAGGATTATTGAAAAAGCGCTTGACCCTTAGTCCAGTATTGAAATCATTCCAAGAGGAGGTCCAAAAGACTCTAGGATAAATTTATTTAAGGAACTGGAGAGGAAGGAGCGAGGAGCGGGAACCGAAAACACTTCGCCATCACATACAGCCTGTTTTGCATAAAAATCGGCGTAATCATTATAAAGGTTATTGTTATGAGCTTTGACCCAGTAAAGATTGTAGTAGCTTCTGAATTGAAACAATTTGAATTTAATGGAATTGAGATAACTGGATTTATTTGTAAGATTATTAAGAAAGAGAATAGAGCTTGGTTGGAAAATAGTCCGGATATAGTCCATATAGTCCGGACCTGCAACCAAGTTATTGCCACCTTTTCTGGCATTGCAGAACTTCCTGAGCGATAAGAAATTGGGATCAAGAGAAGATTGTGAAAATCAAGTACAAGAGCTTTTCGCCAATAAGAACCGAGACTTCTATGAGAGAGGCATTCTGAAGCTACCTTTGAAATGGCAACAAATTATACAACAAAATGGTACATATTTGACCCAAATCGAACAATCCAAAACATGTTAAAATGAAGTTTTGAATTTCATGCAAAAATAATGGATTTTTTCCCCAACCTAATATATATATCATCTCATTTTGAGAAAAATATTTCTTTTCGTCTTCTATTATGTAGAAACACATAATTTATAAAAGACACTCATTCTCATTCACTACAAACGCATATTTCTGCTCATTTTTTGAACGCATATCTGTCAACGAAATATAAAATTCAGTTAAAAACCGTTACGAAAAAAAAATATTTTATCAAGGCATTCCTGTGAAAAAGTGGCAGTGAATGGGTTGTCAGCAATAACAATTTCTTAAATGTGACGGCTGGGTGGCGTAGTTGGTTTGTCACTGGCCTTCTGTACCCAAGGTCACGGGTTCGACCCCGTCTCAAGTCGGTTGATTTTCCTGATGCAGAAAATTGACACCGGCCATGTCGTATGATTAAGTGTTCGTTTGGCTTGAATGCTCTCAGCAAAATTAAATTCCCAAGTACAAATTTAGCATCGGAAGAGCTCAGGTGCCTACATCTGATGAAGAAACTAGGCGTCAAAATTACTTGCGGTAGTTGGTGCTGCTCTAAAAAGTGATACCAGCTCCTGGGGAATGTACTAGATCTGCAAAGGTAGAAATACCAATACGCAGCTCCATTACAGAAAAAAAAATTCTTAAGTGTTCATAAATGTGTTGACAGAGAATCGATAGAGCGAGTTACATTAGCTTCGCACCTTAATGCTGCACGCGAGCATTTTGTGACAGACCTCGGAATTTAGAACCATGGTCTAGTGACAAGGATGACACTTGAGCTGGTATCACCTCTCTTAACTTTTACACCACACCAATGGAATGTTTGAGCCGCGACAGTTTTAACGTGCATCCTCCCCTTCTACATGGTAGGTCTTCAGCGACACTAGACTCGAACTCATGACATACTAGCCAGAAAATCTCGAAGAGGTTGCAGTGATATAAAATTACTTCATCGTTTAAATAAAAAAAGATATTCTTTTATTTGGAATACACATGATTCCTTTTTATAAACATAAAATTAAGTAATCACAAATGATTCATATATAGTTGTTTAGCTCATTTCTTTCCCATCGACGAAAATTCAAACACTCGAAATAGCCATAAAAATTAACTAAAATGTTTAAAAATAAAACATATAAGATTCCCCCATGAGAGACGTTTGACATAAAGTGATTTTAAACGATAATTTATTATAAAAAATAAATATTTTCGTTTACGACTAAGAATTTTTCCCTCTATATATCAGTAATAAAAATACAGTTTTGGAAATAAATTTATTTCTGTATAAAACTTTTAATGAAAACTAGCATAACTTCTAAATTAAAAATATTTAAGTCGGGTTTTAAATACTAAAAATGGAATTCACCATTTTTGTTTTCGATGTTCGACTGGATTTCAGAGGCAAAAAAGTTTCCCAGGCCATAAGCGAGTATACTTTCAAAACCTATATGCTCCTCAGAAACTATCATCACCTAAAGTAAACATTGTAAAATTTACTGTTATACTTAAAATGCTCAATCACCCGATCGTGGTCTATGGAGAATTAGAGTGTACAGCAAAAAATAAATCCATTTCCTTACAAAAAAGTTCTAAATTTTTTTCAGCTGACATAGAACTCCAATCAGTTTCTATGTTATTGCAATAAAACAACAAACGAAATTATATTTTATAAATTTTACTGTAGTGACGACGCAGTGTAAATCTTTCTAATCGCAGTAAACAGATTGGTAGATCCTTAATTTAAGGTAATTGTTAATAAACTAGAAGATGACCGGGGATAGTATACCAAATGAAAAATCGAGTACATGTTATCTTTAAATTAAGATTTCAATCAAATAATCAAACTGCAAGAGATCATTGATATTATTGAGTATATTTCGAGATTTCTTATTCGAATCTTGTAGTTTGAATTTCATTCATGTATTCAATCACAATTTTAAACGGTGACCTACACTTATTGTCAAGATAGGATTTTAGAATTGATCCGGTAACAATAATTCAAATAAATTCCTAAAACTTTACCAGAGTATTATTCTCAATAATTACATCCAGTTTATTGATTCATGTGCATTTATTTGATTCCTTCTCATCTTCTCTTATAATTTTATATTTTTGATTCTTGTTTCTGAGACAAAACACACGACTCTCGAAAACAAAATATAAAGCTGTTTCAATATTATAATCACTGGTGTAGCTACCTCTGAGAGGGCCCTGTATCAAAATTCTTTCGGGGCCTTTTTTTAGCTATGAAAGCCTTGTTAGAGGATTGTAGTTACCATCTTGGGGCCCCTGTAGCTTGGGGGCCCGTGTCATTGTTACGGCTTATACGGTGGTAGCTACGCCCCTGATTTTAACCAATACGAATATCACAAAGATAATACAAACATACACTACACATACATGCTGTAAATATTTTCAAGATTTTCTAGAGTTGGAAAACTGGGCCTGGGCCTCGTTTCGTTCTCGACTCTATCTTAATAGGATCATGTGTGTGTGTGTGTGATCCAGATAATTTTAATAGTCAAATATTATTCTCGTACATATTCTCCGAAAAACAGGGAATTTCAAACTGCATGTCAACTGGCAAAAGTGGGAAGACTGTATTATTATGTGACGATCGTTGTCCATGTCTAGACCTAGGTATAATACCATAAACAAGCATTTAACTCATTTAGTCGAAATGTGTTCATCGGTCGAACCGGTTTGTGAGATTGTGGATCATGCACATTTATTAATTTCAAATTATCGTTTGAACGAGTATTTGATAATGCATGCTATATACTGTCTACTTTTAGGATCTCAGGTACGATCTACTTTTGTATAGGGGACTAGGGCTACAAATAATTTTAAGATGTCCCTGAACAAGGCATGCAGATTTTAAATTCTCACGCATTAGGTATAAAAACATTATCGAACTTAGAAGTCTATATCTTACCAAACTCAAATGAGAGGTGGAATGTATTTCCTGGGGAGCAACGATACACTCAGATATTATATTTTCAGGTATTAACGATACTCAGGTATTAGCGATATACAGTATTGTATAAATTAATTGGGATAAACTCAAAAATTTTCACAAATGTTGTTTAATTAGTATAGGTTAACTTGCATGGACAGTATAGCAATCTAATACAAAATATGTCCTCCTTTAGCTTGAATGAGATCTTTGCAGAGTTTGGCATGTATTACACTAAATTAGAAAATAAATTTTTGATCTCGTCATTTCGAAACCAAACTTTTATTGCGTTTGCAATCATTGTTTTTTGGGGGTTTTTTTGTTGAGCATTCCATTTTACTCACATATCTCTTTAAAACCCTTCACAAATTTTCGATGGGATTTACAACAAGAAATTTACCAGATCAATCCAAAACTGTTATTTATTTATTTTTTTTTTTTGAAAAAAATCGTTATTATAGCTTAGAAGTATGACATATAGATCTTGTTGAAATATGCCAACACCACCAGCAAACGTTTGCATCATAGGCACAAATTTTCTTTCTATTATAGAAATATATTGTTTAAAGTTCATCATCTCTTCAACTGGTACTAAGCTGTCAGGTCCTCGAAAAGTAAAATAAAGCCAAAACATCTGTTTCTGAGGGTTTTTAACTGTTTTAATAAGAGGTTGTTCCATGATAGGTTCTCAAACACTTCGACTGACAAATTTTAGTCGAAACCTTTGCACAAGAAATTGCGTTTCGTCACTGAATACACTCTTCTTCCAGTCTTGTTCAATCCAGGATTGATATTTCCTGGCGCAATCCAAACGTTTTTTCTTTATTGCAGGCATTATTAACTGTTTTTCGTTTGGTTTTCTTGCAAATCTACTAGCTTCAATAAGCCTTCGTCGAGCTGTCGAGGAATCCACGCTCACACCAGTAGCAAATAATTCTCGTTAAAGATCACTACTTGATTTGTAAGGATGCATTGCACTATTTCATACAAGAAATGTGTGTTCGAAGTGTGGTCTTGTATTTGCATCCAGATTTACTCCTTCGTTTTGGAGACACAGTCCCAAAGTTCTTTAGCTGGTTAATAATCCTAGAAACACTGAATTTTCCAAATCCAACTACTGCAGCAAAATTCCTCACAGTCATAGAAGTGTGCTGACTAAAGGTAACAATTCTAATCCTTTTCTTGGGAGTGATATCCATTTTTAAATGCATGTCAGAAGGAGATAATTCACACAAGCAACCACTTCTTACAGCAACTGAAGGGAAAAACTTTTGATTCCGTGGTCATACACCAGTTTGGACTAGTCAAGGGCAGTCGTGCGTTGTAACAAAATGGAGTTGCAGCCGGTTTAAGGCTTAAATTCCCCGAGAAAGGAACAATTTTCTTAAAAAATATGTTTGTCCCAATTAATTCATACAGTACTGTACTCGTCAGGTATGAAAACATTATCGAACTTAGAAGTCTATGTTTTACCCGAAACTCAAATGAGAGGTGAAATGTATTTCCTGGAGCAGCGATATACTCAAGAAGATAATCAATGCCTTTATTGTTATGATGCAAGAGAGCATTCAGCGTTATTAGCTTGGATGGTAACAAAATGTATGGGTTCTGCATGTTTGAACACTTGCCTGTTGGTGATTTTCACTGGCTTTCCTTTAGTTCCTGAACGCCTGATATAAATATCTGTATATCAGATTACCAAAAGCATGTTTTGAATGATTAAGAAAAATTATCGGATCTTTGTTTTTTCTCAGTCAGATTGGTTAAGAGGTAACTTAATTCCTATCAACGAAAAACTCAAAGAAAAAGCGAGTATGAAAAACCTATTTCCAAAAAAGCTAAACAGTGCATTTTTTTGGCAAGATATGCCAAAATGTTAGAAAAAGAATAAACTTGAAATCTTCCCTTACATCTGCTGAATGACGCAAACATTTAATTCACCCTTTACTTGAATACTTTGAAAACATAATCGAAAGCTTTTCTGTTTTTAAAATGAAAAAAAAAAGTTAATATAATTCTTGATAACCCTCCCCCGATTTATATAGGATTTTGTTAATTAGAATTTGCGACAATCTTCTCATGCCCATGATTACTTGATATTGTTCTCGGTTTAAAAAAGGTTTTAATGAAAATTGTACACTACAGATTGATACAGATTTTTTTGTACGCGCGGATGTTTATACAAAGATAAAAAAAAAGAATTTTCTGAAATCATTAAACTTAGTAATTATCCTTCTGCAAGTGATCTTTTCATTCTTAAAAACAGCAGAAAATTGAAGTATTCAAAATATGAAACGAAATCTAAGGCAATTAAATTTTTTTTATCGTTTTAAGATGTAAAATGTAAGATACAGATGCAAAAGTTTCGAAGCCAATTAAGCTAAGAGTACAGGAGAGTTGTTTAAGAGACATAACACACAAAAAAGAGACTATTAAAACACTTCACTTAATGAAATGTTTTTTTTCGCTACAACAATTTTCTAAACAGTTAAAAACACAGTTTGTCTACAACTATCAAGCACAATTTTGTTATCTCTGTTTTACTAGAAAAATCCATTTAAAAGATGATGGTGTAATGGGTAAATGCTTGGGTCATTATTCATTGTGACAGTAGTAATATCTTTTTTTTCAGGTTTTATATGTATACATTCCTCTAATAATAACCTTTAAAAAAGTTCTGAGAGATAAAAATATATTCCATTTACTAAGCAATAAATATTTACCTGCTGTTAGGGGTAAAACAGCCACTTATCTTTTCTATGCTACATGATTGTTATAAATGTGAGTGAAAATTTGTTTTAACAAACTGATTGTAGTTAGTTGCCCATTGTTTTTCTTTGTGTGTAATGCAAATGTGAACCAGTATCAAAAAGTCCTACATGAAGATATATAGTCGTATATACTTTATTCGTTATCTCATAGTTTGAATTAAATGTAATCTATTTCATGCCTTCGAGAGTTGTTTTATTATATTTTTAGTATACATTTTATTCTAACAGACAACTATATTTCTGATTATATAGTTTTTTTTTCTTTTATGAACTTCATTTATTATCTACCACTAATACTGCTCAGTCTCCATTATGTGCAGTCACCTATCATTATAAGGAACTACTAGAAAGGGACTTTTGTATAATTGAAAGTCTCATTTAAAATAAATCACTCTTTTTATGTTTATTACGTATAAAATAAAAAAGATATGCTCATTGCCCTTGTTTTTTGGTTCTTTAACTGATGGTATAAAGTCCATGGTAGATGATACATCAGAATGGAATAATTCATCTTTACTAACAATGGAAACATATCTAGTACGTTTAGGTCAAGAAAGTCGGTATAAGTTTCATTTCATAATACAGGTTCTTTAAATGTTCTTTTTTGTTGTTGTTATTTTGAAGCATCTGGTTCCTTCTTCTTATCTTTTTCTTTCAGTTTATCCTCAAATACTTTTTTTGTGGGCAAGACTGACATTACAGAAGATCCAGCTTTCTATAGTATGAAATATCTAGTAATCCACGATGCCCGACACGCTATCTTGGAAAATGAACCTTTGTGATGTTCCCCCTCTTGGGAGAACATCTCTCGGAGTAGCAGCGTGAGCTAGAGGCGCAGGATTAACGAAAGAACTAGAATCAAACATTATCTTAATATGACTTTATTAAGATATTCAACTTAAACCTTTAACAAATTAAACTATAATAATTAATATGAGAGAATCTACGATGGCAAAATACGCAGCACACAATATATATATATATATATATATTTACTTAATAAGACTTAATCTAATTCAGACCACTATCAATAATTGAACCGCCTAATCACTGATTCTAATATTAAATAGTCAATCCTACCTTATTACAGCTTGGACTGTAATAAGGTATACTCTGTATTGACTTATGCTCAATCTTGTCTTTACTTGTATGCACTGGTGTGCAACTTGAATTAAATATATTCGATCACTTATAACTTCTAATCACAGTCTCGTAAAACTCATTCAGACTTGAACCACGATTCCTCTATTGGACATCAACTACCTGCCAATTTCCCTCCACTATCACAAATTGCCATACATTGCCATCCCGTTTACTCTAAGTTCCGATATTTAAAAGCTTGTTCATTTGCATCTTTCATTCACACTTCACTTCTTGGATTTGGTTGGGAAAAGAGTTGCCATTAATTCTGACCCAAAGAACCCAAATGACATGTTAAAGAAAAGACGCGTGAGCCCGTCACACCTTTAAAATGAAATACAAAATATTTTCAGTTAAAAAGCATCCACAATATGATAAACTATAATTCGTTTAGTGCACGTTATGTTTAACATCAATGTTCAAATAATATGTGTACTAGTTGCACTGCCGTAGCTAGTTCTGAGTGGGCCCTGTATCAAAATTACTTCGGGGTCCTTATTTAGATATCAGATCTTTGTTAGTGGAGATGCAGTTACACATGTTGGGGCCCCTGTAGCTTGAAGGCCTCTTATCATTGATACGCCTGATACACTGTTAGCTGTGCCCCTGACTAGTTGGTTAAAATGAGTGAAAACTTTTTGAAATCACAAAACACACTTTGTTCTGTAGCGAGTAATTCGACAACAAACGGTCAATTCTCACCGCAATGCACCACGGAAGTCTTTTTTGAGCAGTTCATGATATTCTCTCTTGTAAGCAGCTACAAACAGAGCCAAAATTTCGGCACTGCATATTTCCGGACTACTACACACACAAACACACACACACACATATAATACCCTCTCCTCTCTCTCTATACATACATACATATATATATTCAAATTAGTATTGCAATACAAACACAATTTAAATTTAGAATAGCCAAAAATAAATTATTTTTCAATCAATTTATTTTTCCTTTAGTGGAATCGTTACAGATGTTGAAAATACAAATAAAAAGCCATATTTTACTGTGGAAAAATGAAAATTTTCAATTGAATATTGGTTTCCAATATCTTACAAATAACGAGCATATTCTGGCTCAATACTTTAGCCATCTATTTTATTGGTAAGAGAAGAATTTTTGTGTTCTATTTAATATAACTTACTGGAAATATACTCTTTGTGAGGATAGAATATAATTCAATCTTGAAAAATGTAAAAGAAGTATCTTTTATATATGAATACTTTAGAATGTAGCAGAATTCTGAACATACATATTGAAAAGAAATACTTATTGTATTTGATTTACATCAGGAAAAGGATTTTAAAAATTGCTATATATATATATTAAATCATTATTTCAATTACTGAGTTACCTTAAAAAGTATTGATTTGATAAGCTTAACTGTTTTTTTATTATATCTGAATATACTGATAAGGATATTTTAAACGCATAGCACAGTGCGTTTTTCTTTAAAACAAACTAATTCAAGGTGTTTCTTTTTTACCATTGGGCCCATAGTAATATGGTTTCTCATAGCAACCTGAGAACGCTTTGGCTGTGGCACTTTCTCAAAAGGAAAAAAATAGTGAAAAAGCTCTTAAATTATATGAACTATTTGTAAAAACAAAGATTGGTCTTGAAATCTATCTTAATTAGGAAATTATAAAAAAATGAAACATTAGCAAAAAAAAAAATGACTTTAGTAATGAAAATTAAAAAAAACCATTTCAAAATGAAAGAGTTGATTGTGCTCAAAAGTATTTGTAATTAATTAAATTTAAAAGTAAAAAACACTTACCTAAGCTCAGAAAAATTTAATTATTAGATCTAAAATTTGGGGGCAAGCTTCGCAACTATAAGGGATATCACACACACACACACTTGTTTCGATATTTTTGCCGTTTGTAGGGTATTGAGTAGTCTTAATAAGTTTTAAGTAATTATAATAAAAAAAGTAATGTTGGGTTTATAGACTTACTATTCTCACCAAAAATTTAATAACAATGGATATAATGATTATCAATAACATATTGTTTTTCATAAAAATATAAATTAAGTTATTACTAAGATTACCTAGTGGTAGACAATAAATTTTTTGATGTATATATATAATAATTAATTAAGAATTATTACACACACACACACACACACACACACACACACACACACACACACACACACACACACACACACACACACACACACACACACACATATATATATATATATGTGGTGTGTGTGTAATATTGCACACACACACACACACACACACACACACACACACATACACACACACACACACACACACACATATATATATATATATATGTGTGTGTGTGTAATAATTCCCTCTTGTATCCTTTTTATTAACTCTGTGTACTAATATTTAAAATAACTTTAAACTCTTTGGTTTAAAATTAACATTGTAATCTTGATCGTAATCAGCTAGTCCGAAATCCCTGTCCCGCCCATTCTATCCAATCAGAACTACTATTACGTGATCATCATGCACTTGCACTGCTGGTGCAAAAGCAAAAATCTTGTGTAATCGCTCTCTTTTGTCTACCTGCCTTCATCATGTAATCCGCCGGTGGCAACGCGTTCTATGTTTGTCTTTGTCTGTGTTTGTGCCAGTATGTTTGCTTCTTGTTATGTGTAATGCTGTCCCTACTGGATTTTTATGTGTTTCTGGATGTGAATAAAAAGAAATAACGATTTACATGAGTGCCTCTTCGATAATACCGTATTCGACCACGTAACACGGGACATCACATCTCTCACCGGCCATGCCCTACCTTTGGTATGCCATTGTTTAAATCAACCACTCTCCAGAAATATTATAGAAATATATTATATATATATATATATATATATATATATATATATATATATATATATATACATATATATATACATATATATATATATATATATATATATATATATATATATATATATATATATATATATATATATATATATATATATATATATATATATATATATATATATATATATATATATATATATATATATATATATATATATATGAACTACCCTAAGTATGATCAATTTGCTTAAAACCAATAATTAGAATTGCAATTTTATGATATATACCACGGCATGCATATATGCTATGCAAATAACTAACTTTTTAAAAAAATCTAGAAAACTTAGAATCGCACTTTACAGATGCCTGATATTTTTTTAAAGGAATTAAATGGTTTGCAACCTTAAGCGCGTGACCAAATATTTAAGAAACAATTCTATTACTTCTTTCCTAATTTTCCTCAATTTAGCAAAACTCATCCATAAGAGCATTTCATTTTGAGAAATAATTTTTCCAATTAATTTAAAAAACGAATTTTTTTATCCTTCATTTAAAATTATGTTAACACAACACAATGGAATATATATATATTCCATATTCCATACATTCCATATACAGTCGACTCTCGATAATTCGAACTTTCAATAATACGAACCTCTCGCTAATTCGAAGTATATGCTCAACCCCTAGAAAAACTCTTGATATTTCGAACTAAAACCATCCGTTTTGGTACTCTCAATATTTCGAAGTAAAATTTGTGGTTGGCCAGACTACAACACGCGATAATTCGAAGTTATCTTATAAAACTCTCGATAATTCGAACCTTCAATATTATGAAGTTAGATTCACTTCCTGTACCTAATCATCCCACGAGTGGTTTTTTTACTGAACTTATTTTCGGTCCAAATTATGCATGTTGATAGAATAACTACTTTGTTTATTATATTTACGGTATTTACTAAGCAGAATTTTGATTTATTCCTAAGCCATCTGTTTTTTCTTTTTCCGTTGATACCCAAGCTTTAGATGGATAAAAGAAAAACTGCCAACTTTTTTATTCACTGTGCAGTAATGAGTGATGCTTCATTTTATAAATATTACGCAATAATTTTAATTTGCGTTGAGTATTTATTACTAATAATGATTTACATTTAAAAAATGATGTTTTTTTAAAAAATAAAGTACTCAAACTACTTCCAAGATAATTCAGCAGAATCGTTTTATGGCAAAGAATTGAAAGCGAGAAATAAAACCTTTATATAAAAATGTAAGAGGCTAAGACAGGAGAGACAGGGATTTAACTTTATTCTGTTATTTTTTTTTTTAAAAAGAGCGGTAATGTGCTACTAAGAATTGCTCCACGTGCCATAGTTGTCGACCCCTGCTATTAAGTATACCTCGTAGCTGAGTGTGAACTGTGAATACGCCTTGTGTTCATTTTAGAGATTCTAAATTTTAAATTAAAAATATTATTTTACTAAAATTGTGGTGATTTACGTTTCCTACCTGTTAATTTCAATAAGCCTTGGGCCACTACTTTACACCTCACCTCAGTGCCAACATTTCATGCGAATGGAACGACATGTCTTCTTTTAAAAAGTACAAGTGCTTAACAATTTCTGAAAAGCAAAAGGTGATAGAATCAGTTGAAGAAGGCGAGAGGAAGGTCGATGTAGCCAAAACATTTGAAATCCCACTGAGCTTGCTCTCCACTATTCTGAAGAATAAAAAGAAAATCTTTAGTGCATCTTTGAGTAGAGTGAGAAAAAGCGTTCGTAAAGGTAATTTTTCACGTCTTGAACAGTGTTTAGTTTCATGGATGAGACAGTGTCGAGGTCAGAATATTCCGATGGGTGGCTCTTTACTGAAGGAAAAGGCTAAAGCATTCGTCAAAGAATTAGGAATCGAGTTTTCGGCTAGCGAGGGATGGCTTACAAATTTTAAGAAAAGGAATGGAATATTCTTCAAAAAAATGTGTAGGGAAAGCTCCAGTGTCGACATTAACGTTTGTTCTAAGTGGCAGAACTCGCTTTCGGATCTAATAAAGGAGTACGAACCACGTAACATTTTCAACACGAATGAAACCGGACTCTTTTTCAAGTGTTTGCCAGAAAACACATTTACATTCAAAAAAGAAAAATGCCATGGAAGAAAACATAGCAAGGGGAGGTTAACTATTTTACTGGCTGTAAACATGGACGGCTCAGAAAAGATTACTCCTCTCGAAATAGGAAAATCTGCAAAACCTCGGTGTTTCAAGGGCATAAACTCGTTCCCTACCAAATACCGCTCAAACAAGAAGGCATGGTTGACCACCGAACTCTTTAATGAATGGTTGATCTCACTGAACTCGGATATGAAAAGAGAGAGAAACGAAATATTCTCATATTTTTAAACAACTGTACTGTGCACAATAGCGCACCACCTTCATCAAATGTGAAACTTCAATTTTCCGCTCCAAACTCAACCTCAAAACTTCAGCCACTCGACCAGGGCATCATACATAATTTTAAAACTTTTTATCGGCGTGAAGTCGTTAAAAGCGTTTTGGATAACCTCGAAAATCAATAGAATGTAACTACTATTTCTATTTTAAAAGCTTTGATCATGATTGAAAAGGCTTGGAGAGCTGTTACTGCTTTGACAATTTACAGCTGTTTTAAAATGTCAGGCTTTCCCTCGCCGAATCTGGTTGACGTGGACGATACACTCACTGAATTTAGTGATGAACCATTAATTTGGGAAGCTCTTCCAGAACAAGATTTGACGTTTGACGACTACGTTTTGGTTGACACGGACGTTGCTGTATGGGGAGTTCTATCTGACGCTGAAATTGGGGCTTTGGACCTCAATAATACAGAAAGTGATGAAGACGAATCGGAGGAATTGACTCCGGTAACTCTGTCAGAAGCTTAAGTGTCACTAAACAAACTTCGCAACTTTTTCCTTCAAAATCATGTTCATGCAGACATTTTACAGGCTTCATTTGTTCTAGAAAAATCTATTGACAAAGTTAGATTGAATGCCTTAAAACAAAAAAAGATAACAGATTTTTTCGACAAAAAGGATTAATTATATATAAAGGGTGTTTTTTTAGAGGTATAGAACTTAAAATTGCAATAAAACAACGATTGACATGAATTTTTTTTATTCGAAAGATAATCTTGTGGCATTACATTTTAAATATGATTTCTGGCATAGGACTGCTACGGATGGCTCGGTTGTAGTCCAATCTGGACGTCCAATTTTCGACGACTTTTTCCAACATTTGTGGCCGTATATCGGCAATAACACGGCGAATGTTGTCTTCCAAATGGTCAAGCGTTTTTGGCTTATCCGCATAGACCAATGACTTTACATAGCCCCACAAAAAATAGTCTAGCGGTGTTAAATCACAAGATCTTGGAGGCCAATTCACAGGTCCAAAACGTGGAATTAGGCGGTCACCAAACGTGTCTTTCAATAAATCGATTGTGGCACGAGCTGTGTGACATGTTGCGCCGTCTTGTTGGAACCACAGCTCCTGGACATCATGATTGTTCAATTCAGGAATGAAAAAGTTAGTAATCATGGCTCTATACCGATCACCATTGACTGTAACGTTGTGGCCTTCATCGCTTTTGAAGAAGGATTCCACCAGCCCATAAAGCGCACCAAACAGTCAGTTTTTCTGGATGTAACGGTGTTTCGACATACACTTGTGGATTAGCTTCACTCCAAATGCGGCAGTTTTGTTTGTTGACGTAGCCATTCAACCAGAAGTGCGCTTCATCGCTAAACAAAATTCGCTTATGAAAATTGACCATTATTTTCGAAATAAAATTGCACAATTTGAAAGCGTTGTTCAGGCGCGAGTCTATTCATGATGAATTGCCAAACCAAACTGAGAATAAATCACTTGACAGCTGTTAAATCGGTCGCCATCTTGGAAAGTAATGCCAACTTAAATTTCTATACCTGGAAAAAGAAACACTCTGTAGTATGTATATTCTTTTAATAGTTGTTTTCAAGACATAAGTGTATTCTTTTAATATAGGACTTTTAACTTGTGTTTTATTTTTATACTGTATAAGATGTACTTTAAAAAATATGTACACTTGTTGCTTCATTACACAGTTCTAAATTTAAATGTGTTAGAAAAAAACTTCTCTTCGTGTATTTTGAGTTTTTTCCCTCTTGATAATTCGAACTCTTGATAATTCGAAGTTTTTTTATTGGTCCCTCCAACTTCGAATTATCGAGAGTCGACTGTATATATTCCATAATACGTATGAATTAAATATTTTTGATATATTCCATATATATATATTTACCAAAAATACTCAATTCATACGTATAATTATGTATTCAAAATTTAGGACTTTGTATTCATAATTTAGCAAGATATGTCTATAAACTAGAGAGAGTATAACGAAATGAATAATAAAAGTTAAAGGGGTTGGGAAATACTAAAATAACCCCTCCAGCTATTGTACAAAGCTATATAGTTCTGTGAAGATATTCACCAAAATTCTGCCGGTATATTTTTCGATATGTCCTGAAATGGCTGTCTTTTCAGCATAATCGGATTAAGACCCTTAGAGGTTCGAAGCCTGTCTTAGAGGACTTTTGTACGAAACTCAAAGTATTTACATTAGTAAAACATAAAATAAACTAAGTTACTGAATTTCTTTCTCAAATGAAACACAGAGTTTCTGCACGAAATATAACAAAATAATAAAAATGGCTCAGTAAATGAAACTTAGGAAGTTTTGAAAGATATAAATGTTTTTTTTCCCATCATAATAAATATTATAAAATACAATTTTCAGCCATAATTTAAAAATCTAATTAATTTAAAATTTTAGTTTTAGTCTTTTGTAAGTACAAATATTACGATAGATGATATTATGATGTATTTAATGAAATATCTATACTTTCTCCACGGGATTTTAAAAGCACATTTTAACATCTTTTTTTTAAAAAAATTCGTAAGCATAGATATTAATAAAAAAATTCTGCGATATTTTTGATATTTATATCGATCTCTCAATAACATAGTGCAAAAAAAGTTGCATTCATTAATTCATAGAATTAAAATATATTTTGTACTGCTCAAAAATTAATTTTAGAAGTGTTTTGTCGAGGTTTAAAATCGCAGTACTTTGGTTGTTAGTGATGTTCATTATAATTTATTATGAAATAATTGAGATATTCAAGTAATAATTACTTGATAAACTCGAGGAAACTCACGCTGCGAGAATTTTTTTCCACTCTTAAAAATTGCCTTGTTAATTCGTTAGCTGTACAGTAGTTAGACGAATATGCCTTGTCCAGCTGAGTTTTATTACTCCCTCTCAAGACTTGCTAGCTGCCTCAAAGTGATCAGAGGGTGTACCTGGACGGAATGGGCCATGTACATCGGGAGTATATACTCCTGTTAAGGTCATCCTAGATGTTAAGCCCTTTTCATTATGTTCAGCTAAAGTTAGCAGGTACTAGGGGCTAAGTAAGTCTTTTCCCTTTGGTGCCCCAGGTCTTTGGATTGATTGAAGCTGTTCATTTCCCATTACTATGAAACCAAATCCGAATTCGAGCTTTAATACTGCATAGCCTGTCGCGCAGGTAAATCCGGGGCGCGTGCGAGGTTTAGGAAGTACGACAAGTGAATTACAGTCTCCTCCTAACTGCAATGGTGAACTCTTAAAATTATGCAGTGCAATGTGAATGGTTTTTCTATCCCGGCCATGAGGGTTAAACTAGACCAGTCATTAGATCTGGCGGATAATCATGGTGTACAGATCATAGCCCTGCAGGAAATAAAGCTCAAGGAG
Organism: Trichonephila clavipes; assembly: GCA_019973935.1. Classification (NCBI taxonomy): domain Eukaryota; kingdom Metazoa; phylum Arthropoda; class Arachnida; order Araneae; family Nephilidae; genus Trichonephila; species Trichonephila clavipes. The sequence goes on along the minus strand of BMAU01000722.1, from coordinate 506,373 downwards.
CATTCTTTTCCTAAAGTACATAACTACTCTGTATACCTTATGGATAGATTCAGTGGAAGTGGAGGTAGCCTGGTCTTCCTTATCAGAAATTTAAACTTCAACAAGATCGTCTTTCTGGTGTAGGACAGTAACCTTAAGCTGCAAGGCATTTCCGTTGTATGGAAAAAAAACCAATTGACTTCAATATGCAACATCCACCTAATCAGGCACATCTTTCAGTGAATTTCTTAGAATTATCCAGCAAAAGCACCATTTTTCTTGAAGATCTCAATGCTAAACATCTGTCTTGGGGTTGCTCCTCGAGAAAACAGAAGGGAAGAGATCTACTTGAAGCAGCTGATAATAAAGCTTTAATTTTTCTTAACGATGGATCGTCTACACATACCTCTTTCAGTTATGGAATCTCTGAGGCTTTGGACATCACATTAGTCATCCCGGAGTTGTATCCATATTGTAAATGAACTGTTCCTAATGACATTGGCAGCGATCATCTTCCCATCATGATTAACACAAAAGGTCATAAATATTATTCGGAACCTAGGAGAAATTTCTGGAATTTTAAAATGCTAAGGGGGAAATCTATAACCAATTTTCTGAAACTACATTTTGTAATCAATCTTTGGGCGATAACCTGGAACAGGAATGGCAATTTTTTTTAAGAGAACTATTAAACACACACACACATGCTGCCTGGCATTCCATACATAGAGATAATATTAAAAGATTTAGACCTTTTGTGCGACTCCAAGATACTTTTCTGGCCATCCTTTTTGCAAAAAGAGACTTGTTACTTTAAACAACATCGCTGACAAAATCAAACTCAGAAAATTAAATTCAGAAATAAAACAGCAATATATTACACAGAAGAGAAAGTCTTGGAAAACTATGAGTAGCAGCATTGATGCCAGAGCGCCTAATTCAAAACTATGGCGACTCGTCAAATTCTTCAGTAATGACCAATCTCAAGTAAAAGACAGTAATATTGTCCTAGATCCTGTAGGTCAAGTTTCTGAAGATAACAAGGTGACTGCTAATATCTTGGGCCCATTTTATAAAAGCATTAACATCTTAACATTTGACGAGAATGACGAAAAGCTTAAGAAAATTGCCAAGTGAATGGTACATAATTGCCGCTCCTCTTCTTTGGGAGATCCCCTTTTTTTGATAAATTCACTATGCAAGAGATGGGTGTTGCTGTAGAAGCTATGGATTGTAGAAATCTCCTGAATATTCCTGAACTCATGGTTAAACATCTTGGTGATAGGGGTAAACAAAGATTACTAGAGATTTTTAACCTTTCATGGAAATTAGGACGTCTACCCTGGGAGTGGAAGAGAGCCATTATCATTCCTGTCGAAAAACCTGGTAAAGACAGTAGCTCTGTAGAGAGCTAACTGCCTATCTCTTTGACATCCTTCATTTGTAAACTCATGGAGAGACTTATTCTGGCCAGATTGAACTCTTATATTTGTCCACTAATGGCTTGCTCGCTAAGGAGAAATACGGATTTAGATGGGGCCACAGCACCATCGATCAGATTTTATTTTTCTGCCAGAATGTTAGGGATTATCAAAACTTAAGCCAACTAATCATACCACTGCTGTACTTTTGGACATGTCCAGGGCTTTCGACAGAGTCTGGAGACAAACATTGATTATTAAACGTTATGATGTTTTTGGTATTAGGGGTAAAATTCTGCCTTGGATCTCAGATTTTTTACAAAATAGATCAATAAGAGTGAAATATAAAAATACGTTGCCTGATCCTTTTGGATTGAGGCATGGTCGTCCACAGGGTTCAGTCCTAAGCCAGGGATGGCGAACCACTGGCACAATATTTTGGGCACACCAACGATCAAAAATGGTTTGCAGTTTATTTCAAAATAGCAAAGTTCACCATGAAATATTACGAACAAACGCGAGTGATTGGTCGCGGTGCGGTCGGAGCACACTCGTATGTTATTGTCTTGCCTTAGTTACGTCGTGGAATACAATTGCTTATGATGCAAAGCTTGTCTACGCATAGCATAGTCAATTTCCCTGTCTCAAATGTATTTTAAAGTTTATTTGTGCTATACTTACGATTTTTAAGTATTATTTAACATGGTTAGTTCAGAAAAGGAATAAAAAGGGCAAGATAGTAAGTTTAAAAGAGAATTTCAAATTAGGTGAATCTAGAAATATGGCATTATTAGTAAAGTCGACAAAGCGGTGTGTGTTTTATGTTCTGGAATAGTGGTATACATAATATTGTCTGCAAAACAGCATTTTGAAACAAATAGCTAATCCTCTTGTCAAAAAAGTAAACCATAGGGAAAATAATGAATTGCTTAAAATCTGATTGGCAGATGACTCCAATTAAGCATGCATTCTATTAAAAGTAACATCTTATAATCCAAAAATAAGTTATTTGTCATCCAATCTGCAGTAACAGAACTCACACTAATGTTACTTTTATTTGAATAACACGTATAATTAAAACATTTACAACTATACAGTGCAAAGGTTTATTTTTTCTTAGTAAATAATGAGTTTTGAGTTAAGTATTTGGGGTTTTTGTTTCCCAATAATCACAAGTCAAGATTATTTGACGGCACGCCTATATCTCAATAAATACTTTTTTTTAGAAAAAGTGGCACGTTGATTCATAAAGGTTCGCCACCCCTGCCCTATACTGTTCTCATTATATGTTTCTGGTCTTGAGGAGGTAATCAATAAGTATAGTACTGTTGGTCTCTTTGCCGATGATATCATCATTTGGTATTCGGATTCCGACATAAAAAAAAACTAACCAAAATTTTGCACTTTCTACGGTCTGTACCTTTGCTGAATAGCAAAAAATGATTTTTAATACCTCAAAGTCAATGGTTACCTTTTCCACCACCAATAGACATCTCTACAACTGTCAATCAACTGTTTTTATGAATGGCATCCAATTAAATTACACAAAAAATATCAGATATCTACACTACATTCTAGACCAGGAGATATTGAGTAACAGACATATAGGGGCTCAAGTAGCCTAATGCAGAAAAAGTCTTAACATTCCCAAATATATTTCCGGACGTAACTAGGTCGGAGACGATAATACCCTGAGAACAACCTACATCTCATTGGTCAGGCCAATTTTGGAATATGGGTTTGCAGTTTATTTTTGTGCTTCTGAAGCTAATTTAAATAAACTTCAACGAGTGCAACTAAGTGTCGCAAGAACAATTACTGGTCTTCGTAATAGCTGTCCTAATAATATTGTTTTTCATGGGAATGATTTACCACCCCTTTCTATGAGAAGTTATATACTGGAAAAATATTACAATAAGTTATCTAGCTACAATGATCACCACAGAAGAATTTTTGCTTATCTACATTCTTGGCTCAATAACAGGCGATTCAAGAAGCATAACCCTTTTTTTTTGGCAGTTGATATGTGCCTGTTTTCTGGTAATGTTGAACCCCACTCCTTAATGCCCTTTTCCCATTTTAAGTTCGACTCTGATCGAATACATTTCCAGACTGAGCTATTGACCAGGGTGTGTAAAGGGTCTGATATACCAGAATTTACTAGACAGATTGCTCTAGAGACAATTCATGGCATCCTTCATTCGGCATTGAAAATCTATACTGATGGCAGCATGGGCGGTATTTCTGGAAGCGGCGTGCACATTGAGACGCCTGATGGTATGTTTGACTTCAAGATTAGGAATATTAACTACTGTTCTGTTTTTAGGTCTGAACTCTTTGCAATTTATTGACATTGCTTCTGAACTTGTCTTCAGAGACGTTTGGATTTTAATTGACAGTCGTGCTTCTATACAGCACCTTTCTCGTTGTACAACTGTAGGGGATATGACAACTCGAAATATTCTGGATGTTGTGGTTCGACTTTCTTCTAGACACTCTATATACTTTCAATGGGTTCCCTCCCATATTGGATTGAATGGTAACGAGATAGCCGATAGTTTGGCTAAGTCTACCACTGCTGAAGTCTTGCGGGTGACGCTTGTCTAAATGTTGCTGAATTGTTCTCTATTAAAAGGATGGAATTGAATGCACTATGGAAAGTACCCCGGCTCACACCCTTGGTGTTTTGGAAAAAAAACCTCGTTGGTGTCACCAACTTAATATTCCTGTCGATCGGCAGAAGACTCTACGCGCTTTTTCAGTGGCCACACAAGTCTCTTACTTTTGAGCAGGGCCAATAAAGTCTTTCCTGAATGTCATTTGTGCGAGAGGCTGATTAGGCCTCTCCTAGTCATATTCTTAATTGTTTCAGTTTTACTTTTGACGAGGTTTTAAGAAATCCTATTTCATTTCTGGATTTCTTGCAGATTTTTGGTTTTATTGAGATGGGGTAGCTCAGCTACACCATCTGGGATAAGAAACAACAACAAAAAACATTACTTCCTGTTAATATTAGTTACATTGACAATAATGTTAGTTCGTTGCTACTGTGCGTTTTTCACATTGCTGTCATCTGTATAAAGTTTTTCTCATCGTGCACGCGCGCGTTCTAACGTTTTAATTCCGTTTTAGCGCCAGTTTAGTATAGTGTTTCACTTTTCAGTTTAGTATATAATATAGTGTTTGACTTTTATATTTAACACCTAAACATTCTGACTCATAACAAAATTATACATTATTGTTAATGGTTATAATTTTATGAACGTGAAGAAATGCGAACCCTGTAGCTCTTTGATTTTCAAATAAAATAAAAAATTTGCTGGTTTCTTACATACTTACGAAGAAAAATGTGCACGATTCCGCATTTCTACTCTCAATGATAAGAAAATCGACTAAACAACTGGTAATACCACTAAACCCGAGAATATAACTTTTTATTATCTTTTAAAATGCAATATTAATACTACTGATGAAATTATAGCCGACTATTTTGTATCTAGAATACGTTGTCCATGGCCTTTGATAGTTTTATTCTGATAAAATTGGAGAAATAAACAGTCAACTGAACACAGAAATTATTGAACAATGAATGCTATTTTTGGAGCAAATAGCTTTAGTTTTAATTATTATAAATGATGGCACTTCAAATAAACAATAATTTCCTGGTGTTTACAAACATTTATTATCGAACACACACAATAAAAAAATACCCATCATTTTAATTTGGTTGAATATTGTTAGATCAGACCACCATTCGATTACAGATTATATAACTGTATATACTTCATCGTACACCTGATGAACTGGCAGATTACCTGCCACTGAATTTAGACATAGAAAAATCGAAATTTTGCATTACAAAGCAGCGCTATCTAGCCAAGGCTTTTCAACCCTCCTGCCTATGAATTTCAATAAGTTCCCACAAAGCATAAATAACTGAATAAAAAATAAACGTTTTTAAACAGTAGCGAAACAAAATCAAATTATAATTAATAATGAAGATATTTAAGTAAAAAAAACAACAATCTACACTATAATTAATATGAATCACAAATTAATTATACTTAACTTTAAAGAATAAATTCAAATATTCTTTAAAAATCACATTTAACATTGAAGAAAATTTATAAATGAAAAGCGTGCTATTCAGAAAATCAATTCAAATTATTACAACAATTATTTTTGATTTATAATTATAAACTTCAAGAATATTTAGCAGTAGTCTTCAAACTATGTTCCACGGAATACTGCGGTTCTACAAGGTATATTTAGGGGTTCCACACGTTGCAATAAAAAATCGAAAAAAACATAAATGTGTGTGCAATATGGATTCATGCTCTCGTTGTATAACCACAATTAAAGCTCATCCCAGTCATTAAAAACGAAAATTTTATATTTACATGTAATAACTTTATTTTGTATAATATTTTAAAATTTTTTTACTATACTATGATAAAAGAATATTACAACGTTTTATTTTATACGTACTGCCGACTAGATTAGGAATATTTCATTGTTTACTCTCCCGCGTTCCACGAAATAATTCTATACTCTCATTAGTACGATGTTTTGAAAACTAAATACCTTTTTAATTGTCTCATTGCCAGAATTGTTGAATTACTGCAGAGTTTACAAATGGAGGGAGTTTAAACTTAAAAATCTTATACTCGTGGTCATTGTTTCCATGCAAAAGAAATATCAAGTAATCTCTATCATTACGTATGATTCTTGTCGTTAGAAATGCCTTGCAACATCCCTGTTAAAAAGAATTTCATATTTACGAAATTTTAAAATTGGAAGACGTTTAAACCTTAAATTATGCTCATGTTCATTGTCTAAATGCAGAAGAAATTCCAAGCATTCCCTATTCTTAACCTACGATTCCTATACTTAAAAATACCTTGGCAATATCCCTGTTAAAAGTAATTTCAAGTTTACGAAATTTTAAAATTGTCTCAAACACACACAAGCGGGGGCAAACTACTCCCAGTACCTAAAAAATCATCAAGGATTTTACACTGTAGGCCTGGAATATATCGCGCTGCGCGCAAACGATCTTACTACTCGCACGCACACACACACACACACACACACAGTTGCATTGGGTTTAATTATTTCTCATAATAATGAATCAATTATCTTTCATGTGAACATTCCTCTACTATAACGTCTTTAACTTGGTTATTATGCTACTAAAAATACCGCCAATTCTATTTAGTCTTTTAGAATTTCAAATCGCCTCAATGATATTGCGAAATTATTTTCCAACTGCCTTATTTCTGCTTTTCATAATAAATAAGCCAATGGAATACGTTAGTTTTCAATTGTATTCTGTTTTTAAAACAATTATATATATCCCTTTTCTTTTTAAAAATAGTCAAATCATCACTAATGCCCATCAAATCTAAACGCCACAAAGGTTTCAATGAATCAAGAACTAAAGTTTATTATTTCACTGTTTTGAATTACATTTCGCAGTCATTAAGCTATCTTACGGGTATTCATCCAAACAAAGTCTAATCCCCCCCTTTTACTTGCAATAATAATTCACACCAATTAATACTTCCTCGCCCTTTTTTTGCTAGCTCAGCAATTCGTAATCCCGATTAATCGTTTTCAGTGTTGACCTTGATGGAAGACAAAATATCCACACAGTGATTAAAGAAATGAAAATATATTCTAGTATGGGATATGTTTTGGGCTTCGCGTGTTCATTCCAAAAGAAAGGGAAGATTATCTTTTGCAACAATTTTTTATTTATTCATTTAACTGACAAGTAACTCACAAACTGGAATTAAATTAGATGAATTTTATCATCACACACACATGAAAAAATTACGCTGAGCATGTTTGTACTACTATTTACGTTATTTTTCTGACATGGAGAAATCTTGAAGAATTGAAACGTATGCTCATTACTGGAATTTAATGTTTCTTTTACGAAATTCTCTTGCATTTTTTTAGCAGTTTTATAATTTAAACAAAAGCCATTTGCGCTTTGTTTAGTTTTGAATAATTTGTACTGATTCATAATGAAAAAAAAAAAAAAGACCGCATTTTAAATGAATGCTTTAATTCTTACGGAATTTTTATTATATTCGAAAATAAGTACAACAACGGTTTTTAGTATGTAATTTACACAACTTAACGTAATTATCACAAGATAATGAGGTATGAAATTTATCACAAAAGATGTGCGATTAACAATAAACAACAATTAATGTTAATAGCATTAAAACCGGCAGCTGTAGGTATATTTTCTACACATTTTTTTTTACTCTTGAATTTTGCATGTTAGAAGCGTGGAGGCCAGGAATTAGGTTTTTTCCCAATGTCAACAAATCAGACACACACTCTTCTAGACATTCTCTCCATTTCATTTTTTATGAAGTCTAATAAATTTGTTACAAGTATTTCTTTATCCGATTCTTTTTCTTCGATTAAATTTTAGGACGAACACTTCTGGAATAGATTTTACCAAAGATAGTAATTAATAAATGACCAAACGAATCTTTAGTAACTTCTTGAGCATCAAATTTTCGCGAACTGAGCTTTCGATTTCATCAAATACATTTGGTAAGGCTTTAACATTGTGTTCACCGGTTCTAACTTTAACAATTTGTCCACGAATTGATTAATTATGTTATAGTTCTAATTTACAGATACATGCTAAGTATTCGAAGTAATTATATATAAACATTAAATGTACACACAAATTCATAAAAAAAAAATGTTGAAAATTAACAGCAATGCCCTATGGGGTTATAATCTCCGGGGATAAAAATGCATTAGAGTTTGAAATACAAAGGAAATTATTGAGGAAGATTATCAGGATAGTGGGTGGAGTTTTGACACGCTAATCTGACCGCACTTAAAGTTCGAGATTCAGATTTTTTAGATGAAAATGTTGTTACTAATGCCACCTGTGCGACGAAGTCGAATTGAGGCCCGCGAAATTTATTGCGGCTAAGGGCTAGATTTTCACGCCTGTCGTTAGCCTTAGCTTTGAGCACCATGCAGGTGACAGTACCGATTTTGCTCAGTTCCACCCCAATTTTGAGGGAGAACCCCTGGGGGTGGTCAGGGGCCTCTCACCCCTTCCACCAACCTCACGAGAGGACTTGCGGCTCGACGGCGATACGTTTTTGTGAATAAGATTTCTAAATCACTCCGCTTGCATTTTCTTTCGCGCTAATGAAAAAAAAATATTTTACACTAAAAAGTTCATGTTTTACTCTTTTAGAATCAGTCATTTAAAAAATTTAATGTCAAAAACTTTTTTTTACGATTTTTCAAAAAATAGACAAAATTTTATTTAAATACTTAATAACTTCTTTATTTATAAAAATAATCTCACGAAACTTTTTTCCCACGTGTAGAACAATATTATGCGTAATCTGTACAAAGATTGATAAAATATCTTAAAAATTACGGTTTTTTAAATAAAATGTATTTCGTTTTTTTCCCCTTTTGCGATAAATATGTAAACATTATTTTTTTTAAAGTTTTTTGTTTAAAAATTACCGTTGTTTTCAATCGATATATGAAGTTTGAAAACATTAACTTAAAAATGAAGCCCGATTTTTTTTTTTTTTTTTTTTTTGATTTGACAAATAACGAAAAGAAACTATTATTAAACAATGATGAACGTTTTTTGTTTTACTCTTAGCATGAGAATCGTTTTCTTTTTGTTTCACAAATAAATTTTTTAATTCGAAAGCAATATTTTTTTTTTATAAATCACACATCGAAATTTGAAGCTATATCTTATCTGTGAGAAGGAGGGGAAGATAGAACAATAATTTTACACTAAAAAAACCGTGTTCGGACTATAGAGAGGGAAAAAGACCTGTCTTAAATCAAAAATAAGTGGAATGGAACAAATTTCGAAAAAGGGAAATTTTTTGACAGAATTTTAGAAATCACTCACATTGTGTGTGTACAAACACACACACAGAAATGCTGGTGTCATGAGGAAAAGAGAACGCCCGAGCAACGCCGGGTTAAGCGGTGGAGGGGGGAGGTGGATGTCATTTTGAAAAAGAGTATTAGAAGTGCTGATTTTGTGAAGGAAGGGGAAAATTTATAAAAGCAGAGAAAGCCCGTGCAACGCCGGGACATGCAGCTAGTACATTTACTAATAACCATGTCATCTCCGGGATTCAAGCCCAGGCCCTACAGTCAATGTCGCTAACCATTATACCGGATGGGCGACAGATGAAAATTTAAAAGTAATTAGAGAATAGCTCATGACGGGTTGATACAAATGATCAGCGCAATACTGGTTTTCATTTTTGAAAAATAATCAAAAGAATTTAAAGAGAATCGAGCGATAACTTATGAGAATGATTGAATAGCAATGCATTAATGCAAAATTAAAAAAAGTGCTTGACTAGAAAAAAGCAGGGTAAATTGAAATATTTTTGGGGGTCTATGAGAATTTAAAGTTAAGAAGAATTTATGAATTTTATTAATAGACAGGTTTACTGAATTATCAATTTTATAAAAAAAATTAAATGCTTGCTTTCTGAAAAAGGTTTTCATAGAACTTACATTTCTGAGGTTCAAAATAAATGTCCACATTTTAAAATTCCTCATACTAAATGAAAGAGCAAATATAATTGTACTTTAAGTAATTTTATTGTAAATAGTTAACAAAAATACATGTACTAAAATTTGTTTACATAAAATATATCAGGAAAAACAGATGAGTACCCTTTGCTTACTCAATGAATAGTAATACAATAGTAAAATTATTTAATGTACATTACAATAATAAAAAATAAATTTGATATATTCTTTTTTAGAGAACAATGAAGTTTTTGATAAAATTATAAGTATCATAATATGTTCTCAGCCAATGTTTAAGAATAATCAAAATGAAAAATTTTCATGGAAATTGACTAATACTAATATTTCTTTCGAATATTTTACATATAGCTTTAATTTGGAATGTAAAAATAACACTGATTAAAAAAAAATCTAAACATTTTCTAAGGAACAATATCAAAGTTTACAAAACATTGCTTATATGGCAGAATAAAAAATAAGAATGTTCATTAAGATAGAAAAAAAAGTTAAGGTATGAATGAAACAGATGAAAGCATACCTAAAATAGAACTTATACATGTATAAAGAATTAATACATAGGAATACATGAGTGTAAAATATACAGAACGACATATATGTAAATTTCAATTTTTTGACATAGTAAAATTATTTCAGCTCAAAATTTTTTTTTTACATGCTTTACACTATTACATGCAAAAACAGTCAATTACATATTCATTTATCTCCTACAATCAAAATTAATATAAACTTTTTTTATCTAGTTACATGCAATAAATTTTTAATATTTTTTTCCCTCTACTGAGTGAAATGTTTAAAAAGGTGAAAAATAATTTAATATCTATAAGAAAAAAAGCATTTTTTAAAATAGATTAAATGTAAAATTATTCGCATAAAAAGTAATTTTAAAGTGTGGAAAATAAAAATAAATTTCTAGAATATATATTTTGATTTTAAATACATTCAGGTGGGATATTTATTTCAGTCACACTGCCCTCATAAATAAATTTGACTAGCACAGTTCCAGCTACCATAGGGGAATTGCACATATTTAGCTTTTTATCACCACCAGATATGGTAACATTTATAAGATCCTGGTCATCCTTTGATGCTGAACATTCTTCTCCATCTTTATTTAAGGTTACAGTTTTTTGTGCTTGCACATGCACATCTAACCCATCACCTTCCTTAATATGATTTCCATCACATCTAATAGGTGTTATTTCATACAACAAATTTTGGGAACTACAGTTTTTCAAAACAAAACTTTCTGGAGGTTTCCGAGTTGGTGTAACAGTTTTTGCATAGCTAGGACCTTCCGACTCTTTTCTAGCATGAATTATGATTTGAAGACAGGCTTCTGTACATTTAGCTGTATTAGAATTTCCACTAATAGACACAGTTGTTGTACTAAAGGCTTCTTGCTCTTCGAAAGTCTTTTCAGGTTTTGCCCCAGATAAATCTGAAATGATTTCAAGACTTTCCTGAGAATTAGTTTGTAAAATATTTACATCATTAAAGTGGGATAAAATGTTAAGTCTTTTCCCCAATGTCTGCATCATCATACCTACCATATGACTGCTCTATTTCTTTGCAGTTCTTGAAAATGTTCAAGCCAGATTCCATGACAACGTAAGAAAATGGACTGCTAAAATTTTTAAAAAAGATTTACTTAACAACAATAGTGATTTGTTGGTATTTACGAAAATATTTCATTCATTGACCAATAATCTTAAGACAGTATCAGGTACATCTACTGCAATTTTTCTATGTATTTCAGGACAAATCATTGAATTCTTCAACTTGAAAAAAAAATAATAAATAGATCATAGCAGACGTGAGATTCTTCCAATTTTTTGTTAAAGACATTTCACATCAATTTGTAAGGAAAAAAAAAAAAAATATATTTACATTTTAGAAATAATAGAAATATTTATTAATAGCAGAAACTATTATAGACAATGCTTTATATTTTATTACAAAAATGATGGAGCAAATTAATTACATAGAACAAAAAATTGATAAATTTCAAGACTTATTAAATTATAACATGTATAATGCTTTACTAAATATACATAAAATACAATGCTTGCAATTCGAAAGGAGCACACCAGGAATAATAACAGACCATGAAATAATAGAAATGTACTTAATTTTTTATATTACTTATCTAACATGTTTCTCACACTACTTTCCTTTTCAAATGCACCCACATGAGCAGACCTAATTAATTCTACTTTGGTGAAGCTCTGGGAACGTGTATGAACCAGACCCAATTTCACCCTTACCTTCATTTGTATTCTTTGCAATTTTAATACACCTTAATTTATTTCACCAGTACTAACTGAATAAATAAGATCTTTTTGATACACAAAACAATTAAATTTTCTCTATAATGAAATTCTTTAAAAATAATGCAATACTTGCAAGTATTCATTTTACAACTTCAATTTCTACTGCCTTTTATTAGTCTAACAAATACAGTGATTGTATCATTCAAAAACCACATGCTTTGACTAGTGTTTGAACCTTCATTATTGTAATGTTAGATGTCAGCTTTGCTCCTTCTTAATATGGAAAAGCTTCTTCCTGCAGAAAAATCATATCCCTCACCAAAAAAGAAAACTAATAAAAAAAATCACTTTTTTCCATTCAGCTCATTTCTGATCATGGTAATTCTAAGGTATATGTCAATCAACTAAATCTGTGCCATTCTAGACTGTTACTGAAGAGCTAATAACGAGCAAAATTTCAATCATCTTTTATTTTTTTGTCCAAATGAAAGAAATTGCTTGAAAACCAAAAAAAAAAAAAAAAAAAAAAAAAACTATATTTTTAAAATTAACTGGTCTCCCAACTTTTGCAACTTGTTTCCAGTGGAGCAGCATTCATAATATTTTGAAACTATATTGATTGGATTTTATTTATATTATTTCCTTCTGAAAGCCTCACGTGAGAACTCGAAAAGCAAAGACTTTATTTAATCTGTTTTTAGTTATAATAAATACAATAGTTACATGTAAGATATGAATAACAAGATAACTCTGCAAAATATTTTTTAGTTTTCACCACTTTTAAAATATATAGTTTGGTAAACATAGTACAAATTTTTTGATATTCAAGTACTTAAGATTTGATGAAATTAAATTTATTTTAAAATATAATTCCTCATTTTTCCTTTAAAGAATATTTAAATTAATTTTTGAAGCAATTTTTAAATTTATAGGTCAATAATAATTAAAGTAGAATTTAAATTAAAAAAAATAACTACAGATTATTTTTACTAGCTTGAATAGCATATTTTTCAAGTAAAGATGTATGTAAATTTAAAGAAGCAATCACAACTCATATCCAGAATTCTCTATATTTTAAGCTGAAATATGAAAATGAAAAGTATATTACTTTACAAAATTGCCTTTTTAAACTTTAGTATTAAAACAAAACAGATTAAATTTAACACTTTAATTAAAAATAATACATACAATTGATTATGTCTAACAATACTGGTTTCCATTTAAAGCATTTAAGGAATGTTTTTAAAGATAAGTTAGATATTAACTTTAAAATACATGATTGGTGATAAATTAATTACAAAATCAAAATATAACAGCAGAATGAAACTAATTTCTCTGTCAGGTATTTTTCAAAATTTTTTAGATTAGGTTTCGAGTAAATAATTACAATATAATACTGCAGGATATGTGTGAATTATTCTCAAAAACAAAAATGTTATATAAAATAATTTTTCTGCAAAAGCTTATGGTCTGCTTCACTAAAAACATTCACAAGATCATACACAGTTTAACAATTTTGTAAAAGTTTCAAAACACTTACATTTCTTCTACTAGTGAACTGCAGAAAAAACAGTACAAGGTTACTTGAATTATGTGTAGCTAGCTGGTGTAACAATGATTCCAGACAGACTGTAAGAAAAATGGATGTTCCTTTGTTGATTACTAATGAAAAGAAACTGACTCATATTTTCAAAGTTATCTGATGCAGATTTGAATTCATATATTAGTTTAATTCTTACACAACCAAAGTCAAATAATATAATGATGAGTAAATTAAAAAAAAATGTTTTTTGGAAAGTTTTTTTTTATTTAAAAGGACTGTCACACAAAACAATTTTCAGTGATTCTATGCTAGAGATGAGTTGAGAATAAAATGAAGAAATTGTTTAGAGATATAAAGCTATCAGTTTGGTACTTGAAATAATCAAGAAACTAACTAATTAGTGCTGAATTTCATTAGTAAAAAAGCTGTTTCTGTCATAGGAATTTCATAGAATAGTAATGTTTTTCTACTTATTTTAACACTTGTTCACAAAAGTTTACTTTAATGATGAGTCAAATCTATGTTTTATTATCTGCAAATATTACTACCTAAGGTGGTCTTTATTCTTACATTATTGCTAAATGTATTTCTGAAATACATTAAAATGCAATCAGCTGAATAATAAAAATGATGGATGCTTCATATGTTTAAGTTTGCATTCATCAGCATGGTGATTATGTTAATTATGCAATAAGAAATCAGCAAATATTATATAGCACTCACACAATTTCTTACAACATATATCTTAATATATCTACATAAATTTCACATTTATAAAAGTATTCCTTTAGCAACATGATGCTGCAATGCAAAAAAGAAATCAACAGTATGAAAGTGTAATGGTTAAAAAATTTTAATAAGCCAGAAAGTTCACAATAAATGAGAATGGAATGCAGTATGTAATGAGCATTATAATGCCTAGTTCCAAAAGAGCTTTTTTCTTTACGTTATACATATCATAGGATAATTGCTTTCATTACATTCAGAGAAATATCCCCATATTTGCTTTTATGTAAGTTTTGACATTTATTTAAAGCTAACCACTTAAAAATAATATGGATTTTTAACAAAAATTTCTTACATTTGATAATTTAGAATGCAAATTATGAATTAAAGATCAAGATGGATTTTATACTGCTAAAAAAAAACTAAGCATATTAAGCAAAGCAGATAAATATGTTTTTATTGCTTGGATATATATATATTATATTGCTTAGATATATTTTTATTCCTTAAATATATTTTTATTGCTTTATATTTTCATTGCTATTTTAATTTACAAATGAGTGAAACATAAGTTCTAGTCTATAATCTAATGAAATTTCCTTTATCTTTTGCTTGATATGTCACTTATTGTGATAAATTGAGCTCAAATCAAAACTATTCTAATTATAATTTTGAAGTTCTCAATATTTCAACACATATAGCAATTTAAATATTTTATTAAAAAATTATTCATAATATTTTCTTCAGATATATCGCCAAGGAAATTTCAAAAGAATCCTTAGTTAAATAAGTACTTATTAATGGTAAGTTTCAAGATTAATCTCATTTTAATACATATACCTAAGCATATCCATTTTAATCCCACTGTGAAATCCCCCACATTAAAAAAAGTATCACAATAGAAAACCATAAATATATACTTTAGGAAGGTTGTCAAAGAAGAAAAAGAAAAATACAAAAAGTTCACACACACACAAAAAGAAAGAAATAATTCTGAAAACTATCGATTTTTCACTATAGCCGGTTCACACAGCCGAGTCCAATTATATGGGATTTTAACTATTTTTGTAATTTCTTGGAATACTGATAAGTAAAATTACCTAAGATTTCATAATATAGTAATAATCTTTATAATTTAAATTATAATAGCGATGACCATAAAAACGACTGTATAAATTCCAACTGCATAAAAGATACACGTACCACACAGCAGATCAAAAGGAATTCGAAACCAAATTGTTCCCCAAATGCCGCCGTAATAAACGCGCATGTGCAAACAAGAGGATAATAAGTTGAGAAGTGTTTCATGAAAGAGAGACGGTATGCTAAGTAATTTATATATCAAAAATCATGATATAAAATTATAAGTAAAATGCGCTTATCTCTTAACATAATCTGTAAGTTTAAATTCTTCTCTAATTTAAATTACATTCTTTTCAAAATGATATCTTTCACATATCAAATTACAGCTGTGAAAAAAAAAGTAAAGGAAACAGTCAAGGAAAAAATTAATTCGTTCTTTACTTCTGATGAGAATTAATTATTCTTATTTGTCGTTCATAAACATACAAAAAAAAATCAAGGCTCCAGTAGAGTACAGGTGAAGTGGCCGCATCCTGAAGATAGAACCCACGACCTTCGGCTCTGTGTTGATAGATTGATTGAATATTAACGTCACACTGTTCAACTCTCGACAGATTTAACGTATAGGACAGCGATGCACGTTAATTCTGTCGAGAGCTGAAACGTCCTCCCTGTGGTGTGGTAGTTAGGAGTGGGGGTGCCAGCTCAGGTGTCGTCCACGTCACTTGACCATAGTTCAAAATTACGTGGTCCGTCGCCAAAAGCCTTTGTATAGCTGAACAGTGTGACGTTAATATTCACTCACTCGGCTCCGTAAGCACATAACATACTACTAGACCAGGGATCGCTAGCCACCTGCGGCTCTTTGGATGTGAAGCTACGGCTCTTCAGTTCCATACGCAAATATTATTTATTTTATCAACAACAACAAAAGGAAAACATTTAAAAATCGTTCTGAATTGATTAACGAGGATTAGGCACCGTTTCTATTTCTGAACCACATGTACTCGCTTTTCACCGCCCCCCTACAGCGTGACACGCTTCGTCACTGTCGTCAGCACGTCGGAAGCTCTCGAATGACGCCGTCGTCGGATGTTTCTGCGTAGGAGGTTTTAATTCGTTTTCGACGCAAGGCAGTTTGGCGTCTTTATTAGTGCTTTGGCTGTGACGTATAGTTTGTTGTTTCAAGAAAAAGAGTTAGAAGCGAATTATCTTCTCAAAGGTATGCATGCACAAAAATAATAATGAAAAGAAAACCGAAGTAAAGGAAGGTAACATAATAAGTATTATATTTTTAAAATACATATTTTTTTCCAAATAAGATACCTTACTACTTTTTTAAAGTCAATAAGAATTGTCGAAAAAGAAACAAAGTACTACTGTTGGATATTACCGCGAAAGTGTTTTTATTAAAATATATATTTAATAAATTACCCAATTTATTATTTATCTATTTTATAGCTTTTATTATTTAAAAATTAGCGTTAAAATAATAATTATAAGTGTAAGTACCTATAAATTGTTATTTAATAAACTTATTTTCGAACTCTGAGGTTCAAAGTAGGTAGGTATTTGCAGTTTTATATTGTTTACATATTCGGCAATTTTTATTGATTTTGGCATAGCTGGTCATAACACCTTTACTCGTAAATAAAGTATCTAATATTTGCCAAAATTAAAAAAAATGTGCAGACCACGCCTTGATAAACACGTTCTGACAAGTCCGTTCGTGCCAGTCGGCGATCACCGCATATGGGAGGCGACCATATATGTGACGAAACTATGTACTTATAGTCAATCAGTACGAGAGAGAGAGAGTGAGACAAACAGCGTTTCGTGTCTAAATTATTTATTTTAATAATTAAATTATTGGAGAATTATTTATTTTATTTAAGTAAGAATTTTTTTTAATTGGAAAATATAGTTGTAAAGTGTTTTTTGATAAATTATATTTCATTATGCCCAGCTTCACGTATGTATTAACATAGGTATACATTGATATTGTAAATAATTTCAAAACTTGTCATCTGCTGCTTTGGATATCTAAATAATAATTTTAAAAATTATTTATTACAGCTTCACCGTAAGCATGGTATCTAAAAACAGAAAAAAAAAGAGAACTGTGTGTGAGAGAGAGAAGAGAGGATCGAGAATTCAATCGGGATTGGACGGAGTCGTTAGCTTTCATATGCAACTGAGATGGCCTTCCGACTTGTCTCATTCGCAGGACCGATCCTAGCAGGTGTTTACCGCACACGGTCGGCCGCCTATAATTCTTTCGATCAAGCAAATTTTTTTGTGAATTTCTCAAAGTAAGATTTATAGTAAGTTTAACAAATATGCTGTGAATTTTAAATAGTTATTGAAAAATCAAAATAAGTCCCGATAGCATAACATAGTTCGAGAAAAATAAGAATGGATTTCAAATTCTGAGGAACACCAGTATCAATGATACAGGCCCCCCTAGCTACAGGGGTCCCGGAAGTGTGTAAGCAAAAAGTCGTAAAATGTTATTAATGGTCATATTAAGAGTCATTTTCTTTATTTATAAAATAGTATGTCACTGGCTTCAAACAATATAAATTTTCTATGTGAATTCTGAATCTTAGGAGCCACAATAAAAAAGCTTAAAAGCTGGTAAAAATTACACAAAATAATGAGAAAACAAAGAGTGGTATGTGGTCAGAAAGCAAGAAAAACTTCTCACTCAAAGCGGTTCGACAAAAAGATCGTTTGAAGTGAAATACAGATAACACTAGGAATGGGAAAAATCCACTCATAATGTTCTTTGCTTGTAAATGAAAATACCCCCTTCATCTGTTGATTGATTGACTGTAACAAACGTCGCACTAAGAAG
The DNA here is from genome assembly GCA_019973935.1 of Trichonephila clavipes. Taxonomy (NCBI): domain Eukaryota; kingdom Metazoa; phylum Arthropoda; class Arachnida; order Araneae; family Nephilidae; genus Trichonephila; species Trichonephila clavipes. The sequence goes on along the minus strand of BMAU01000722.1, from coordinate 487,902 downwards.
CTACACGAAGGCTTGACAGTTGGAATTTTTTTCAGAAGTAGTCCAGTGAAAGAGAATATTAGATTTTATGTATCCCGGTTCTCTTTTATTTCTGTAACAACCAAAAGACCGAAAGTGCATTCAGTCAGCAAGGGTTCTGCTTCCCGTTAAAGAAACATCTGGCCCATAAGCACCAAAAGTCTTCTGTCACCCTCCAAGTCTACAGTCGATTATTTTTTTAAGGACTATTCATGAGTTCTCAACGCTGGTTCCATGGGGGAAGGAGGAGGGGACGTTAAGAAAGAATTTCGACACATCGGACAAAAGTGACCGGGAAGTACGATCAAGATTTATGACATGCTTAAGAACGAATGAAAAGAATGGGGCAGAATGACCCTAAAAAAAAGACCCCGTTTCGAAGAGAACTGAGGAAATTTTACTTCAATTTGACTTCCGAACTAATTAAGACAAAAATCGGAACAACAAAAACTGTTAAACAAGAAAAAAGGTAACTATACTTTCACTTTAAAAATTCTCTTTTCGATTTTTAAGATTTAATGCCCAGGTATTTTAATCATTGCGTAAGATAAAGTGAAAAAATATTTTGTTGCATTTGTGCTATAAGTATTTTATTTATATAAATATAAATAACTGTCATCAGTTTCTTTGAATACTTTCATGTTTATTAACATATTTAAGTGTATGTTTTCGTAGCTTGAATGTACCGTAGTCTTTAAACATTTTCAGTTGGCATTGTTATTCGAATGAAAGAATACTATTTTTGCCTCTCGTATAAAAATAATTCTTTTAGTCACTTATGAAAAAGGGTAGTAGTTCATTTAAAATACAAAACACTAATGAGCCTTTGAGTACATTCAGTAGCTAGCGCACACAGGAATTTTCAGGGGGCGGGGTCGATAGTGCACCATTCTTGTATCATTCTCCTTTTGATTTTGTCGATTTTCGGGAATAAAACACAGTAAAAAACTAATTATTGAATAAATAATTAGCATTGATTAATAAAATTAATCATTAATAACAAATACTTAATTAAATTTTGCGCACTATATACTTAGAATTATAATCAATCGGAAAAAAATCAAGGGCTTTGGGAGGGTTCAACCCTCAGGCACCCCCCTTGTGTGTGAAACTGAGTACATTCATTAATTATTTACCATACTTAAAAGGATCCTAACAATAGCGCGAAATTGAAATAAAACATAATTATATTTATTTTGAAGATTTTGTTTGTAATCATAACGTGTGTATTACGATAATTTTGTTTAGTAATAAATGAAACAATTTATAAATTCTAAATATTTAATTTAAATTTCTTCAAACTGTGAAAAGAATTTTCAAAGAAATAGAGTATGTTAAGTTTACTTGAAGAAACACACACATTTTTGGTTCTTTTTATTGAGGTAACAAGTGAAATAAACACATAATTTTTCCAATATACTCTAAGACTGCTAAGAGAACCATTATTTTGTAAGATTTAATTTGAAAAGCGCACATTCCTTTTTCTTTTCGTATTTATTGTTTTTTTTAAGAGTGATTTGCACGATACCTTCTTGATTAAGATCTTTTGCCCAGAGAATTTGAAAGAATATTTAATGCAAACTAATATAATTAATTATGGGCATAATTAATTATAAAAATACATTCAAATCGTATAATTTCTGTAAAATATTGTATAGCATTCTGTATGCTTCTATTAAAATTAATCAAAATTCATCTGTAACAATCTATAGTAATATTTAAAATCTTTAAAAAATGCAACAATAAGAATGTCCGAACTAAGGCAGAAATTTCTTATAAAAAGCATTTAATAAAAGGTTTATTTTTACTGAACAATAATAAATGTTGAAAAATATAGGTAATATTTTTTTAGTTGCTCCTAGTAGTATAAAACTATTTAATTAAAGTGACAGCAAAATGAATTACAGAAACAAAAATATGATAAACACAATTTATAAAGTAGATAAGTGATTTCAAACAAAACAGAAATGGGAAAAATTATTCAATAAGTAGTAAGGTTGTATAATCTTGAGTATTTTTAATGTGATTAAGATACAAATTTAGTTAAAAAATTTAGATTTCTTTTGTGATAATGTGGCCTTTGTCAAAAAGTTTTGAGTTATCTTAGAAATTTCAAATTGTTCAAGAATTGTTATTGTTCTGTTTAGACCCAATTATTAAGATATTTGAAAAAACAAACTCAAGTATAGTAATAATACTAATGTTTTATTGACTTATGTTTAGAAACTTTAAAAGGAAACGACAAATTCAGAGTTGTTCCTAGTTTTTTTTAAAAAAAGAACCTTAGAATTTTTGAAAGCTTACTTTTGGTGAAGATATTTTAATAATTTTGATATAAGTAATCTGGAAGCCAAGCTACGTTTTGTTCTAGAAATGAAACTAATATGTTTAAACAAACAATTAATTAAACAAAATATGATTGTATTTAATCAGAAATTTCATAATTCAGTCAAAAAATTTGAATAAAAGATAAAATGTAATTTTTTGAGAGTTTGGAAAAAAAATTAAGAAGCTTAAAATTATTATTTTAATTTTCTAAATATTTCATGGAAAAAATTTACAGTTTTCAATAATAAATAGAAAACTTTAACAAGATTGAAAATTTAGATTTGATTAAAACTGAGTTTATAGTTATTTTTTAATCCAAAATTTATAACTTTATTTTCAAGTATTCACAGAAATTCCTTCCACACTGCTACAGAGAAATAAATTATATGACTCGGTATTGGAAATCGACCCGAGGCTCTGTGTTGCAAAAAGAAGTTGCAAAAGAAATATGTATATGTTCTCGACTTTTCCTAATTTTTTTTCCCTAAAATATTTTTAACTATACCGATATAGGATGCATCAGGTCAGAGATCTTTCTCAGTTTTAACCCGACACTTCCCGCGCAGGGTATGTCATACCTACAGTCTACCTTTTTTCAAAGCTTCTTCTAAACCTTTTTTGGAAAATTGATAGTTTCTCGTGTAGCTAACTTTAGGGTCATATCCTTTGAGGGGCCTTAGCTTGTAGGCGAATTCTCTATACATATTTTTGGATACCGCCTCTTCGGGTATGTCATACCTTGCGCGTGAATCGACATTACAGTTCTGAATGCATGAGCACATTTTAAATCTTCCTTATACTATGGCGAATTATTATAGTTACGATGAAGAAATGTGATATTTAAGTAATTTAATAGATACAATTTTTAACAGACATAGTGTAACAGTATTTTTGGATGAAGAAATTCTGTTCGTGATTATGATAAGGAAGATTCAAATGATGAAGAGTATAATAGCAAGTATGATTCCTCCACTGAAATCGAGGGAGACACAGTTAGAAATACATGTTTTATATGTATAGACACATAAACATTTGGGAAGAACGTGTCTTTAACGACGACAACTGGTACACATCCATTTTTAGATGAATTTTTGAAAAGAAAAAAAACACACCTGTTGCTGGAACAATAAGAGAAAATAAAAAAGAAATTCCAAAATAAGATATAGACGGTATACAGCTCTTCAATGAAATAACTTCATTCAAAGATATTTTTCCTGGTAAAAAACAGCCAACTCAGATATTAGAAATTATAGTGAAAAATGATTTTATTCCCTGTTTCGCTCTAGCATTGAGAATATTTTTAACCTAACTTGTTTCTGTAGCTTCCGATGAAAGAAGTTTCAGTAAATTAAAAATCATTAAAAATTACTTGAGAAATAATATGACACAAGGAAGGCTTTCAGATTTGACCATAGTCTCAATTGAAACCGAAATCTCAGAAAAAACTGATTTAATCGAAACTATTAACAAATTTGCTTCTCAGAAAGCCAGAACATTTATTTTATAGTTACAGTAAAATCTGGTGTATAACGTGTGTGTGTGTGCCTCTACACATATTCGCCGTATAACACGCACACCCTTTTTTACGAAGAAACCCGAAATGCATGTGCGCAATGATCTTGTGTTTTGAAGTATTTTATTCGAATATTATTCCAAGCTTTAGTAAAAAATAGTGTACTTTCAGAATTACAACTCTAAGTTTATAAGGAATGTGTTATTTCTTTCACAGGAACAGTATTTACATATATGTAAAAGTCTGATCTTTTTCTATGCTCATCTTTTTGTATTTTTAAAGCTCTCATTTTTATACCTGCCGTATAACGCGCAATCGTAAATTTCGATCTTATTTTTCGAGTTAAAAGTGCGCGTTATACACCGGATTTTACGGGATAGTTTATTACTTAGTCTTAGTCGGACTTATTTATATACTTTTCGTTTCACGAGATTTGTGCCTTAGTATTTATTTTTATTAGATTGTATTTTTTGAGTAAATTCTGTTGTTTTGCATTTATCATTATAAAATGTTTATTTTTATTTTAAAGGTTATATTTTTGTTAGTTTATTATTTTGTTAAACTATTTTGTCACTATTATAATTCATTACCTGGCCAAAAAATGAAGTTCTGCACTTCAAATTTTATTTGGGTTATTATTAATGTGTTTTACTTTTTATTTTTATTTAAGTAGATGAGTTTTTAACGTCAACGTTAAGTATTAGTCAAAATATGAAAAGTTCTCTAGGGGGCGGCTCATTAGGTGTTTGCACGAGGGTAGCCAATACGCTAGGATCGACCCTGCTCATTTGTCACGAAAAACTCGCGCACAATAAGAAATCAAATTTAGAGAGACACTTCACTGCAAAACATACTCAGTTTGCTAGTAAATATCCAGCCGACGAAGAACGAAAAAAAACTGTCGATGAGCTGCAAAAACAAAAACAGCAATTAAGTTCCACGTTAAGTAACTGGACGCAATCTACACGTAATGTTAATCTGGCAAGCTTCGGTATCACTAGAAATTGCAAAAAAAAAAAAAAAAACAAGGCGAATCATTCGCAAACGTTGAGTATATCAAAAATTGCTTCATGCGTGCATCTGAAGAAATGTTTCGTGATTTCAAAAACAAACAAGAAATCTTGAAAAAATCAAAGATTTGCCACTATCCGCTAAAACAATACAAGATAAAATAGCTAAAATTTCTTCAAATGTAATATACTTGCAGGTGAAAGATATTCAACTTTTTGTTCTGCCTTATTACTTGCTATAGATGAGTCTTGCGACATAAAAGACACGATACAAGTTGCCCTTTTTGACAGGTATATGTCTCCCAAGGTCCAAAAGAAGAACTTCTAGGATTGCTAGCGCTCTTGGGACAAACTAGAGGGGAAGATATAGCGAATGCCATGCAAAAATGTCTTGAAGACAATAAGATCGATTTAAATAAAATCATTTCAATAGCAACTGATAGAGCCAGAAGAATGACAGGAAAAAATAAAGGAGCAACAACGATTCTTCTGAGCAAAATAAACCACGAAATGCTTACATTTCACTGCATAATACACCAAGAAGCGCTTTGTGCCCAAACATTTCCGGCCGAAATAGTTGAGGTCATGAATTTGGTAATTAAAATTGTTAACAGAATCTTGTCTAAAACATTCTACCATCGTCAGTTTAAAGAGTTCTTAAACGAAATGGAGACTTAATATTCCGTTTTCTTTGTTCACAATAAAGTGCGATGGCTTTCCAAAGGTAAGGTGTTGAAACGTTTTGTCTTGTGCTTGAATGAAATAAATACGTTCCTCAATGAAAAAGGCATTAATCACCCTGAATTAGAGAACGACAAATGGTTGCAAAATTTTACTTTATGATGGATATCACAGCGAAATTGAATGAGCTGAATTTAAAACTGCAAGAGGAAAGGGAAACCCAGCCTATGATTTGGTAGAATTGGTTGGTTTCGAAGAAAAATTCTTTTTGCAGAAGATATTCTCTCTCTCTCTCTCATTTCGGTAAATTACTTCATTTTCAAAATTTCTAAAGTAATATCGCTATGAAACCAGTGCAATTGTTGACACGAATTACTTCAGAACAGTTATAAAAAAATTAAAGATGAATTTTTTGAGATTTGAGCAATTCAAAACCAACAAAACCACTCTATCATTCATAGTAAATCCTCTCAACACAAATTCTAACGAAATCCATATTGAGCCATTTGGAATTGATACTGGATCTCTAGAAATGCCATTGATCGGTTTAAAAAGTAAAGTTTTGGGGAGTGGAAAATTTACAGAGATGAAAAGCAAGTTGGAAGAGTTGGAGGTCCAGAAATGTATGTACGTAACGTAACAAAAGTTCACAACTTTAAAAGAAATGCCACGAGTTGAGGCACTTAAATTCGACGCATGGAATAGTTTTCCAGATTGCTACAGTGAGGTATTGAAGTTGGCATTTAGAGTGCTGACTATCTTCGGATCGACATATTCGTGCGAGCAAGCGTTCTCTTGCGTGAATATAATTAAAAGTGAAGAAAGAAGCCAACTAACAAATGAAAATTTAGAGTCGTGTTTAAAACTTAAAACAAAACAAGTTAAGAGCCTAATTTAACCAAACTTTCTAAAACCATGCAAAGAAAAGCTCCCAATGAATTTGTTTGCTCAAATGTATGTATGTTATTGTTTTTTTTATTTTTAAGTACAAGCTACATTGTTTAGCTAAGTTTAAATTTTCTTCTTGAATACTCATGCAAAGCCATCGCTCCTATTGAATTTGTTTGCTCAATTGTTTGTTATTGAAGTACAAGTTAGTGTTGTAAGTAAATGTTTTAAGTGTTTTAATTTTTTCCTTAAAAAATAAGTAATTATCTAATAATGCCATCTATATACACTCAGGGACAAAAAAATTAGCGTACCAAAAAGGAGACGTCAAAATGAAACGAAATTTTACATACACAATGACTACTTTGATATAAGTAAATGATTAGAAAATCGAAGAAGGATAATTTATTTCAGAGAAAAAAAAAACAAAAGAACGGGAAATTAAATACCCTGTTGAGCCCCCTCTAGCGTGAATGCACAATGCGATACGATCGCTCAATAAGGCATACAAGTTCTGTATGATGTCTTGAGACATTTCATTCCATATTTGCTGTAACTTTGCTTCTAGTTCGTTCAAACTCGTGCGATACCCAACTCGCCGTCCCAAATGATTCGAGATATAATCGATTGGAGGCAAATATAGGGATCGGGCAGGCCAAGGAAGGGTAGTAACAGTGCGGAGAAAGTCTTTTGATACCCTTGCTTGTGCGAGTCCAAGCATTGTCTTGCTTAAAAATGGCTCTTGGGAGCCGTTGCATGAGTGGCAACACATGTGGTTGCAGGATGTCATGGTGCTACGGGTCAATACTAGGGGTGACCGGGTATTGTAGGCAATGACATCCGATACCATCACACCAGTGGTGGGAGAGATATGCCGCTGTAAGACAAAGGCAGGATTGAGGCGTTCACCACGGGGTCTCCACACACGAACACGATTGTCATCATTGCTGAGATTGAGTCTGGATTCGTCACTAAAAGACGACCTGGTTCCATTCCGCTGCAGTCCTGTTTCCTCGTGCGTGGCACCACTCCAAACGGAGGCGTCGATGGGTGGGCGTCAAAGGCAGCAAACGCAATGGACGCCATGATCCCAAATGTTCTTCAGCCAGACACCTTCGTATGGTTGGAGAAGGGACCCTTAGTGAAGGTGCTACCTGTGCCTGGATGGCGGCCAATGATAGTTGGATATACGCGTGCACTTCTTACGATGTGGTGATCTTCTCGACGACTGGTCTGTCGATGGCGTCCTGAGCCTGGTCTTCATGTAAATGACATCTCTCGGATCCACTGATCCCAACACTTCCTCACAACACAATCAGAGCTGCCTAATTGATGAGCTACTCACCCAGCCGACGATCCAGCTTCCATAATGCCGATGATTCTCCTCCTCTCAAAGCTGCTCATATTGTCTTCGAAAACAGCGAAATGGCATGTCTACCTCAGCTCTTCCTTTGTAAATACACTCAAACAAGCTTTGGTTAAATGTTTTATACTCCACGGGGAAGGACTTTAAACGCTCTCTACCGGCTATATGTAAAGCGCAATCGCGCTGCACTTTTAATCTTTTGCATATCTCCTAGACATGTACCTTCATGCCCAGTTTCATTGCATTCCCGTAATTATATCTTGGTGCACTAATTTTTTTGTTAATGAGTCTATTATCTAATTTGTTGTGAAAAACACTACTTATCCTTTTAAGACCCGAATATTATTTTTATCTTTCAATATTAAATTCTTCAGGTTATTAATACTATATTGAACGCAATGACACCGGGAAAATTAATAAAAAAAATTCCCGCTCCCTCCCTGTAACGTAGACGGTGCCCACACGATCGTGCAGTTTAGGCGTTTTCTGCGAAATCGGCATCTGTGAAATTTTACATTTTTTGGCTCTAAGTTCATGGAAGAAATGCGCTTAATTCAGCTAAAATTGTTACAAAAATAAGGAAATTATTGATGTAAAAGTAATTATTTTATTGACTCATTTTTTTCTTGTGGGAAATCTTTAAAACATGTTTTTGTTTTTGATAAGCATAAATGTACATTACCTTTTTCACAACATGCTTTCGATCTGCTCTTGTAGTTTTCAAATCTGCACTTGCGAGGCCTTGAAATGTCATCAACACATCGAAAATGGCTATACATGTCAAGCCTTTTTATCCTAGAGTGGCCAGGATAATAGGTATGACATGCATAGCAGGTGGATCACAACACATCCATCTTTTCGCGAGTGGCATCACAACAATCTTATCTTCATCATCAGTTAAAATACTTTTCTTAGAAGGCGGAGAAGATCGTAACACACACTTCAACTATCTCTAACCTAAATTTTAAGCGATCCATTATGATTTTTGGAGGAATTTTATTTGATATTGCATCTTGTTTGCACAGAAACCAAGAATTTGAAGGTAGCTACAACAATGAAAATAATGGGTTCAAGAGACTTTGATGGTAACGAATGATCCAAAAATTTCTTTTTATTTCAAATATAGTCGAACCTCTATATAACAGACCTCTATATTGCGAATTTTTCAATATAGCGAACTTTTTCCTGGTACCTTCAAGATTTCACGATTTTCTTCGTAAAATAAACTCTCTATAGCGAAGTGTATTTTCTATATAACGAACTTTTTTTTTTTTTTTGTGTTTCAATTTTTGTTCTCCCTTTTTTTAAAGTATTTCTGAAAAAATTTCAAGTTACTCTCTCTTTAACACATTTTATGTTGGTTATAAATCTTGAACTGGTTTTATTAGATCCTAACTCGTCGACTGCAATAGAGTTCTGGACGTTTCCTCCAAGAAGTGCAACCTTACACCCCCATTGCCCAGTTCACTGAAAACATTTTCGATATCCTATTTCACCCTCAGTGTCAGTGGAGTTGTCCCGTGTTCAAATCATAAAATAATGTATGTTTAATATTACTTTTATGCTTTAAATTATAAAATGTCCTTAATATAGTATAAATTTATTTTCTTAATATAGAAAATACAGTGTTCGTCCTTCGACATTCCGTTTTCTTATTTTCCTTGGAGTTTTTCTATCTTTCTTTTTTTGATGAGTAAGATATATATATATATATATATATATATATGTAAAATAAAAAATATTGATTTAAGAAAAGGTGTGAATAGTTACCTTTCTTTATATATAGTGTTTATGAATTTAAAATTGGTTTTATGTGGTTTATAAAGTAAGAAGATGAACCTCTATATAACGAATTTTCCGTATAACGAACTTTTTCCCGGGATTTAGAGACTTCGTTATGTGTAGAGATTCGACTGTATATTTTTCAATTCCTACAATTAGCTCACTCTTTCGATTTATTTATTTATTTATCTCGGTGGAATTTTCAAACGTTAATAAAGTACATTTTAAAACGCTCGATGGAGCTGCAATTTTATATACATAATTATTTTGGATGAAAATACAATAATTTAATTATAATTAATTGATTAAAACTAATTATTCAAAGAGTTACAAATACAGCCACGTTGGCATCATTTTTGGAGATTTGTGTTAAAACTTGAAAATATTTTTTTCTCTCCCGTTTTAAAGTATTCAGTTGAACTGACATTTTTTAAATACGATTGTTTTGGATGACAATACGATACTTAAATGATAATTAATAAAAATTAATTACCCCTTAATGTAGTTCTTCTGTCATATGTATATACATATTTATACAGGGTGTTTTTTTGAGAGGTATAGAATTTTAAATTGCAATAAAACAACGATGAATTATTCGATTGACATGAATTTTTTTTATTCGAAAGATAATTTTGTGGCATTACATTTCAAATATGATTTCTGGCATAGGACTGCCACGGCTGACTCGGATGTAGTCCAATCTGGACGTCCAATTTTCGATGACTTTTTCCAACATTTGTGGCCGTATATCGGCAATAACACGGCGAATGTTGTCTTCCAAATGGTCAAGCATTTGTGGCTTATCCGTATAGACCAATGACTTTACATAGCCCCACAGAAAATAGTCTAGCGGTGTTAAATCACAAGATCATGGAGGGCAACTCACAGGTCCAAAACGTGAAATTAGGCGGTCACCAAACGTGTCTTTCAATAAATCGATTGTGGCACGAGCTGTGTGACATGTTGCGCCGTCTTGTTGGAACCACAGCTCCTGGACATCATGATTGTTCAATTCAGGAATGAAAAAGTTAGTAATTATGGCTCTATACCGATCACCATTGACTGTAACGTTGTCGCCTTCATCGTTTTTGAAGAAGGTTTCCACCAGCCCATAAAGCGCACCAAACAGTCAGTTTTTCTGGATGTAACGGTGTTTCGACATACACTTGTGGATAAGCTTCACTCCAAATGCGGCAGTTTTGTTTGTTGACGTAGCCATTCAACCAGAAGTGCGCTTCATCGCTAAACAAAATTCGCTTATGAAAATCGACCATTATTTTAGAAGTAAAATTGCACAATTTGAAAGCGTTGTTCAGGCGTGAGTCTATTCAAGATGAATTGCCAAACCAAACTGAGAATAAATCACTTGACAGCTGTTAAATCGGTCGCCATCTTGGAAAGTAATGCCAACTTAAACTTCTATACCTGAAAAAAAAACACTCTGTATTAATTGTAACTATTTAATAAAAAGTAGCTAAAATGAAATATTTCTTTGTTGATCTAAGTAGGAATTGACTTAATTTTTTTATATTACTTGTTTGAAATATACTCATAACACACACATACACACACACACACACACAGAGAGAGAGAGAGAGAGAGAGAGAGAGAGATTTTGCACGAAAATATAAATCGAAATATAGTAAGACAAATCTCAGGATCTGCCGCGATAGTCGATGGATCATGACAGTGCAGTCAACTACGTTTTATTGAGCAAAGACGTTTGAATTCTGATTTCACTAACGACTCGTTTTATAGAAAGACTGATACATAATAAACCTGTTATTTCTCAAAATTTTTAGGCTTTTTGCAGGGAGAGAGGGGCACGAGGTCAGGTATCAACTGCATCATTTGATAATATTTCTATTTGTAAGACGTGTAGTCTGTGGTTACTGGACCCTGTATCGGTCAAAAATAAGCATACGAATAAAAGCAGAATAAAGAAATGATAACAAGAACAAGTAATATAAATTTTTTTTAAGTTAATTCCTATGAAGATCAACAAAGAAAATTTTATTTTAACTACTTTTTATTAAACAGTTATGATTAGAATAAATATGTACATCAGTGCTTCTCAAACTTTCAATACTGGCGCCCCCTTTTCAATCATAATTTTTATCGCGCCCCCTTATACATAATAATTTACTGAATGCAATAATAATGCACTTTTACGATAAAGCAACAATATTTATTATAAACCGTACAAATTCATGACATAAGTATTAAAGTTACAATACGATCTTAATAATAAACCGTACAAATTAATACGATAAGTATATTAAATTTTGTGTATATGTAACTTTTAAGTAATATATATTTTAAGAAAATTACTTAAAATATATATCACTTACTTATTATTATGTTATTTTTCTTTCTCTAATTTTTATATTGGAACATATCACAAAATGATATATTTAATTAAAGATTTATTTCCTTCAGCATTCACTTCTCAAAGTACAAATGTCATTAGAAAAATAGTCTAGTCAATGTTGCTCTCTATCATATCCATCCCATCTGGCATTATAGGGTTCGTTTGCGTGAGTCTGGGCAACCTATCGGACGTCTGCGCAAAACATGTAAAAATGCTTTTCCTCGAACAATTAGAGTTAGTTTTGGTCGACTCGATACTCCTATAGCTACCGAATCTAGCTTGAATGTACATTTTTTTTAATTTCCACGTTAATTGTAATTCACGGTAATTAAGTATTTACGGCAGTAGATTAAAATAATATCATACATACATTTTTAAGTCGTAAGCAAACATTCGACCATAATAAAGAATCAACAAGTACACAGACGAACGAGCATGGTTCGAAAATTAAATCAAGGCGATCTTCTCAAAAATACTTAAATTTTGGATTTACCACTACTGAAGTAAATGATGGAAAAAGCCCCCAGCTCGATATGTGTTAAAACTTACAAATCTGCAGAACAACATATGAAAGTTGTTTTTAAAACATGTAAAATCATTTAGATATGTTGGCAAAGAATTTTAAAAATGTATTTTCTGGATGAGGACAGCTTGGTAGCAAGTTACGAGTGGATTAGGGATCTATTTCAAGATACTCCAGAAGGGCTCTCAACTTCCGAAGAAGAAATCTTCATAGATTTCACATCCAGTGAAAAATTAAAAGGCAATTTTGTAATAAATCGCTCTTTGAATTTGGGGTAGAGGTGGATGAAGAATTATCTGTACTGAAAACAAAAACACTTCGTATACTATTACCATTTTCAACATCCTACCTTTTCAAACCGGATTTTCTGCAGTGGATGCCTTGAAGACAAAATATAGATCTCAGCTAAATATAGAAAACTAACTCTTTAAGTGTCAATTTCTGAATTTAAACCTTCCTTTTGCAAAACTTTCCTCTACAAGACAAGCCCGTGGAAGTCCCCTAATAATTATTAAACTTGTTCTTAATTTAGTAATAAGATTGATTGATTGAATATTAACGTCGCACTGTTCAGCAGCACGAGGGCTTTTGACGACGGACCACGTAATTTTTGAACCATGGTCAAGTGACGTGGATGACACCTGAGCTGGCACCCCTCTCTCCTAACTACCACACCGCACCAACGGGAAAACGTTTCAACTCTCAACAGATTTAACGTGCATCGCTGCCCTACACGGCGTCTTTTAGTGGTACTGGGCTCAAACTCGTGACAAGGCAAGCCACGATCCGATACCTATACCACTCGGCTACCGCGGCCAAATTCAGTAATAAGAAATTATTTATAAAATACCTTCTTCAGTACTGATACATGAAACGTATACTGGCTGTAACACCGACTCTTCGCACGAGTTCATTTTTAAAAAATAAAACATTATTCTTGATATAATAGCTGAACTGTAAGGAGAGTAAATCAGTGTGCACGACATTGTATACAAAAATGTAAAATGATTTTTTTTTAGATAAATTCTATAATTGTAAATAACTGTTTAAAAGAACTGTAATTTTAAACCTCACACAATTAGCATTTAGAATTAATGTTAAATTATTAAAAAGAATATAAAATTCCGATGAAGAATAATTGTGTTACTTTTTAACATTTAAAGCGAGAAGACTTCAAAATGTTTTAACCCGGGAGCAGGCGCGTACTCGATACTAACATTAATGGTAGTGCGGGGGGACTCAGTCACCCCAATCATTTGTTTAGAATTATTTTTACTGTACACGATACAAATCGGAATTCTAGTGAATATTTTAATTTATAGAAAGTATACTTACCTTCTTTCAATGACTATTCAATTCTTTGATAATTTGAGAAAAAATCCAATAAAACTGAACTAAAATGATTCAAAAGTACAAGACCATAATAAAGGACGCAAATCAGACACTTTTCACTAATATTACAGAAATGTTAAATCAATCAATTATTTTCCAAATATCGTAAAACTCTATTATTTACAATTTCCCCAAGCGAAAATCAAACGCATAAAAGATGGGACGAAACTAATATTGATTAACCATACCACAAGATTGAAGGTCAATCAAATGATTAGCAAACGTACTATGCAGCCTGGCTGAAAAGTGAATCATGACTTCCTTTTTTTTTCTACAACTAATGTACATTATATCAATAATAATTACAGTGGTGAATTGTTTATCTTAGAATTTTTCTCAGGGTCTGGGTTTCGTTTTTTCTTTTAACGAGTAATATTTTATGTTAAATCTCTCATTGAGGAAATACAGCAAATAAAACAAAATGTTTTTTTTTCCTTTAATTTGGTTTTGGGATCAAAGATAGCTATTTGATGACGAAAAAAAGTCAGATAATAAACATAAATTATGTCAGTGTTGTTGTGTGTATTTTTTTTTTATGAAGAAAGCATTTTGTTTTACTTCTCTTTCCGGTTATTTTTTTAAAAAAATCTTTAAATTTTCGATACGCTCGCGCCCCCCTTGTAGGGTCATCGCGCCCCCCCAGGGGGGCGCGCCCCACACTTTGAGAAACACTGATGTACATACATATGACAGAATCACAATATTAAGAGGCAATTAGTTGTTATTAATTATAATTTAATAATTGTAACGTGGCTATACCTGTAATTGTTTGAATAATTAGTTTCATTCAATTAATTTTATTTAATTACAATTAAAATATCGTATTGTTACTCAAAACAATCGTCTGTAGAAAATTTCACTTCAACCGAATGCTTTAAAACGGGAGAAAAAAAAAACCTTTTCAAGTTTTGACACAATTCGCCAAAATGGTCGCTAACTCGCCAAAAATCATTCCAACGTGGCTGTATTTGCAGTTCTTCAAATAATTAGTTTAAATCAAAATTAATTTTTATAAAATTTCTGTATTGTCATCCAAAATAATCATGTATAAAATTTCAGCTGAATTGAGCGCTTTAATATGTATTTTATTAACGATTGAAAATTCCACGAAGATAAATAAATAAATAAATATATAAATAATAGAGAGTGTGAGCTAAAATAGTAGGAATTGAAAAAGATGAGTTTTATAAAATGAAATAAAATTATAAGCAAATATTGC
This sequence comes from Trichonephila clavipes, assembly GCA_019973935.1. Lineage (NCBI taxonomy): Eukaryota > Metazoa > Arthropoda > Arachnida > Araneae > Nephilidae > Trichonephila > Trichonephila clavipes. Next base: position 472,811 of record BMAU01000722.1, on the reverse strand, counting down.
TGAGGAAATGATTATTAAAATTGTATATTGTTACTAAAACCATAAGATACTCATTATATGCTATATGCTTTGTAATTACAATGGGGAACGATAATTTCTTTTTGTAATGCACATAATACCATCAGTACTTGTAATATTAAATACTACTTGTATGTACAGCTTCTGCAACTATGTCACTTCAAAACAATTAAGAAACTATTCAGATATTTGAATTCTAAAACTTAATAGTTTTCACAAACTGCGTTTCTTTTTTCATAACAATATATCACTTAAAAAATCATAACAAAAATCTTCATTTCATATACAGAAAGCAATGTGGATGCATTTTTCTTTCGTTCACATAAAGCACTTTGCAATCAGTTTTAAATACACAAGCTAAAAATTGCACATCATGTTTTCTTCAGAAATGCTATAATCCGACGATGGTGTAAAAATTTCTGAATGCACTGTAGAATAATTATTTTTTATTATAAAATTAGTATTGTATTGATACGAGGGTAATTTCGAAATTTTTGAGATACACATCTAGGTTTTAAAAGTTATTCTTATAAAATTTTAGGTGTTCATCCTAATCTCTTCCAGCATCAATGCACTTTTGTTGATGAATGTGTGTTCCACAGATTAATTTACTTAAGCCATCTATTTCTTGGAATTGATGAAAGTATACATTTATAACCATTTATCTTTTCTTCTGAAGGAAAATTATGTCCACGTAAGTTTATTTTAGATTAAAAAAAATTACCAAAAGTCACTCATACGGAAAAAAGGTGGATGTTCTATCACTTTAATATGTTTTTGTTTAAGAAACTCAACTGTGTTAATCCAGATGTATGGGAAGATGCATTGTCATGATGAAGCATTAGTCCCCTAACAATTACTTCTTGGAGACATTTGGAGGTATACTAGTTTTTGCTGTAACTGTCCTTCCAACTTAATGGCTTTGACCAATCCCCTACTTCTGAAGAAGAAAGCATACATTACTTTTTTCACTGTTCGTTTTCTTTTCACCTTTGTCCGCGTTGGATCTCATGCAAAGACCCATACTTTTCTTTCTTGACCTGTTGGAACGTCAAAAAACAGTATGTTCGTTTCATCACCCGTTACAAGTTTAGAAATGATATGGAAGCCACCATTATTCAGCAATTTAAGGGTTTCTTTACTTTACTCTTTTTCGTGCTCAGTTAAATTATGGGGAATCCAACGGGAAACTAACTTTTCATATGTAATTCTTCAAGAATAATTTTGCGTATGACTGCGGATCAAATGTTAAGTTCCTTTTGTATCATTTGGTATGTTCAGCGATTATCATCCGTAAACAATTTTTGTACGGCAGACACATTATCTTGGACTACTGCCGCTCGCAGCTTTTCTGTGTGTTCTTCACGCTGTAGAGCAGTGATCCGCAACCCCCGGTCCGTGGATCAAATGGTGCCGGGCCGCCTAAAGAACATTAAAAACTATTGCCGTTTTATTTAAAGTGGTGCATTTCTCTCAGATTTGCGCAACTTTCCACGGAAATCACTTGATATTCCACGTTAAATAATTTTTATTCATTTTTTGGTCTAACTATATTTTATTCTGAAGGCATATTTAATGTAGGTAAATTAACATTAAACCTCTTTCTATAAAATTAAGCTTCATTTAAAGCTTACTTCAAAATATTAAATTTAAAAGCATTAAATAAAATTTATAATGTACGGATATAAAGCATAATATCTATTCCACATTATGACATGATCATTTCATAATAGGGAAAATCTTTTTTTTGTTTTTGTTTTTCAAATCTTCTCCTAAAAATTACTAAAACAAAACACACAAATCTGTAATAATTAAGCATATTGGTAAAACTATGTTCATAATTGATTCATACGTTAAGATAATTAGATTGAATTTCTCGATTCGTAAATAATTATAAAATCTCTTGATAATGACATTTTTGCAAATTTGATTTAATCTTGGTATTATTAAAATGCTTATTTATGTTCCGATACAAAACATAATTTTTGGTTCCTCATTTTATTTAGCAATTATTATTAAATGTTAGCATATAAAAGCTCTAGTTTAGCATATTTCAAATTTATTTAAATAAGTAAGAACAAGCGCATATCTGGTAACGATAAAAAATGTGTACCATAAAGTGAATACCATTCTTGTATTTAACGTATTTCATATTCAAAGTAAATCAGCGTACATTCAGCAATTTTCAGCCTTCATAATGGGCAGAGTTATAAAAGAAATGTGATTAGAATTTCGCTCAAGCAACACTAAAATTTTTTTTTCGCATTACAATGTCCAAAAAAGACAAGTTTTGGTTAAGCAAAAAAGAGAGTAAATGTGGTGAAAATGAATTCTTTTTTGAAAGTTTTTTGAGAATTCAAATAAAGGTATTTGCGTTGCTAAAGGCGAAAAACCATTAGCGAACAATCAGAAAGCGAATGTCGTAGCGTTATAAAAAAAGGTGATGAGGAACAAAGCATTTCTCATCATTTTTTTAATAAATATAATACCCATAGAAGTATATCTGTTTTAAAACGCAGCTTTTTCATTATGAAAACCGTGCAAAAAGTTTTGTGTTTAGAGCGACACGCACAAAGTGTTATTAGGGGTTTAGTTATACTGATGTTATGTATATTTTTTTAAAATCTGAAGAATGTTTCTGGATAAATTTTCTTTCAAAGAATTTGCATGCTAAAATTACGGTGTGAACGAACTCTTTTATAGAGTCAGATTTCCCATTTAAAAGCATACATAAATTTCTAGAATTCACTTTAAGTGCAGAATTACAATGAGTTTCATTTGCTCACATGTTAATAAACAAATTGATAAAAGAAAACCTTAAATAATATCTTGATCTTTTGTCATAATTTAAAAATGGAATTACTTCATATTTTCAACAGATATTTTTTTAAATAAAATAATATAACATTACTGAATAAAACTGTGAAGTATAGAGATAAGGATGAACGCATAGTCCTTAAATTTTTAAGTTTAATAGTGGTAATAAATGGACAAAAATAAAAATTGATAAAATGATATCGATGATAAAAAGCAGTTGTTAGAAAATTATTTATATAAGTAATTAAAATAATATATATTTTGAGCTAAAATATTTGCAAAAAAGCCTTGTGATAGTGATTATAAGATCAATGTGAAGTATTGACTGTCTGGAATTTTACTGTGTTTAATGTAGATATTTGCGTATAATATATATATATAGAATATTGTGTATATATCGAAACTAGAACAGACTTGAGATAAAATTTCCTTTAGATATTAAATTTAAAATTACTATAAATTCAAGATTATATCTGAAAAGCTTGGATATTAAACATTTAAAAAAATAAATAAATAATTCAATATTTGGTTTAGCTTACGGTTTTGAAAAACATAGCTTTTTTTTGACTAAATTACAGAATCGGACACTAGTTGGAGCGATTTATTTTTTGCTTTTTTCCCTCCTTGATTGATAAGAATGCCAAATGTGGTAACCGAGCCGATTCCTGAGCTGTGAAGGAGAAATTGCATAGACGCATTTTCACGCATTGCTTTTTTTATTTGATTAGTTTTTGTCGAGTTCGGTTCTGTAGTTTATTTATTTGTTTATCATTTTGCAATTTTTTAAAAATTTGTGTATTATTAATTACTGTTATGGATTATTTCATTACTGTTATTCTGGTACATAAAATGAAGTTTTTTCTTGGTTAATATTTATGCAGACGACTTAAACTCGATTTCTTCTCAAGCGTAAACATTTCCATACTTGGGATCTCGTTTGCCGTTAGCTTGCATTTTTGCACCTACCTTTCCGTGAACCATTCCATAGATTGTGTTCTTGTTTGTCGTTAGCTCGCATTTTTGAGCTTGCTTCTTAGTGTATTATTTATTTCACAGCTCGTTTTTCGGCTTCGTTCTTTTACATTCATGTCCATAAATTAAGGATAATGAAGTACAGGTAAAGAAAGAGACAGAAGCAAAACAAATTTGACTTATTTGTAAAGTCTATTTATTAAACAAAAGGTAAAGAGAAAAAAAGATGCAATATGTTTGACATAATTAATAAAAATTGCGATTTTTACTCCCTGGAGCAAATTTCAAAAAAGAACCTATTTACAAAAAACAGTATAACATGGTTAGTATGGTGGTTAATACGGAGTATATCTCCCGGACAATGCAATACAGCCTTACAACGCCTAGGCATGCTGAGTATCAAATTATCAATCTGATCAAGGGGAATATTACACCATTCATCACAAGCAATACCCTCCGAAGTTCCGGTAGACAGGTGGGAGGGGGTTGACGGAGTGCAATTTGTCGGTCAAGCATATCCCACACATGCTCTATTGGATTCACGTCCGATGAGTATGCTGGCCAATCCATACGGGTGATTGAAGGCATTCGTCTGCAATGTTTGCACGGTGAGGATGGGCGTTGTCATCCATAAACAGAAATTCAGCACCCACGGCACACCGAAACAAACGTACATGTTTCAGAATGACATCCCGATAGATGTGGCCTCTCATCGTTAAACTCTGAACATGCAGGTCAGTTCTGGAATCAAGAATAATTCCTCCCCAAATGTGAGCCATCTTGCACCACCGTAACGGTGTCGTTCAATGGTGTTCTCTTGGTGGTAACGGGTACATTGCGCTCTCCATATTAAAGTCCGGCGAGAATCAGACTGCAAACTAAACGTGGACTCATCGGAGAGAAAACATCACACAAGACCACTGTTGTGGTGTCCACAATGCATGCTCTCTATTCCAGGTTAATCGCAGGTGACAGTGAGTTGCGGTAAGTGGAACACATCTGACCGGCCTACGAGCATTAAGACCAATGTGCCCTAAGCGTCTGTACACGGTCTGCCTTGAAACTGTCGAACCGGTAGCTGAAGAGAACTGACGAGACAGGTCTGATGCTGTGTTCGTCTGTTTCTTTTGGCAGTAACTGCTAAATATACCTATCCTCATTCGGCATTGTAACTCGGGGCGACCTGTGCTGTAACATATACTCACATTACCATCATCTTCGAATCGTTGCCAAAACCTGTAGATGACACTCTGGGCGATTCCAAGTTCCTCGGATACTTCCAGCTGGGTACGTCCACATTCCAGTCGTCCAATAATTCTACCACGTAAAAAAATCATCCAAATGCTTCCTTTGGGCCATAACTATGCGGTTATTGCACTGAAAGACTTTTAAAGTGCTTGTGAACAATTTTACTTCTTTGCCACCATTCCTTATGAACCCCTCTTTACATTCTCGTCATTGTGACGTACTATCCGCGCCATCTGGTGGTTTCCTGTAATTTGCATTTTCTTCTTCAAGATGTGTGTGATAATTCTACAGGTGAAATTTTTATTTTAGAGTTCAATTTTTGTGTGATTCTGAATCCTTAATTTATGGACATGAGTGTAGTATGGATACGCGTTTTTTCAAGGTAAATCTCTTTTTCTTCACACAAATTTTTACAGACACTCATGATAGCCACCAATAATATTAGTTTTATTGCAAATGCTAATGAATTTATGTTGAAATATGCTGAGGATTTTTGCTATTCTGCCTGCGTTACGAAAGAAAGTTGTGTTTTAATGGTGCATAAAATCGGTTTAATTGGTTCGTCGTTTGCATGTTCGAACAGTAGAAAAGCATGGAATTGAGAGAAAGTACAGGTTAAAAGGCATTAAATGATGATTTTGAAAAAAATTGTATATTTTAATTTTTGCTTTCTTAAATTGTAATTAACGAACTAAAATTAAATTTTTTAAACTAATTTTTCCCCAACGATTTTAAGTTTTAAGAAGTACTACTTTAATTTTGAAACGATTTTCTGCTTTTTATATTTTTAAAATGCTTTTTCGTGATTATTTCACTTTTCCACCATCTTGAATTTCGCGCTGATACATTACGAGTACGTCTTCTGAAGGGGGTTGCTACTCTGAAGGAGAACGCGCCAAGTTGGCAATTTTTTAAAATCGCTTCAACCAGTGGCTGATTCTGCAATACCAAATAAAATAATTTCGAATAAATTTGTAATTCTTACTGTTTAATTGTTTTGTTATATTGACTTTCGATTATTTAAAAATGATACCGAAAGTAAATCAGTATGTTTAGTATGCATTAATAACATAGTGAGTGCAATATTTTCGATATGCAAGTAATTTACGAATAGGTGCTTCTTTTTGTTCAGTCATTATGAATATGTATGTGGATAAATATAATATTCTAAATAACAAATAATTAAGACTTTGTAAATGAATTTAGAAAATAATTGCCCAAGATTCATAAATTTGGTATTTTTCGTCAAAATTTTTCTGATTGATACTTTGAGTGAATGAATGAATATTGCCCGGTCACACTGTTAAGCTACACGAGAGCTTTTGGCGACGGACCTTGTAATTTTGAATCATGGCCAAGTAACGAGGACGACACCTGAGTTGGCATCCCCTGTCTTAACTACCATACCATACCAACGGGAGGACGTTTGAGTTCTCAACGGATTTAACGTGTATCGCTCCCCTACACGGCGGGTTTTCAGTGTGGTACTAGGCTCGAACTCATGACATGGCAGCCACTATCCGATGCCTTGACCACTAGGCAACCTCGGCCACTTGATACGTGGAGAAAAACATTAATTGAAACAACAAAGAATGAATACTTTACATCAGGGGTACTCAACCTTTCTTCCCATCAGTCCACATAGATATGATAGATATTTCAAGTGGGACACACACGCATGATAGGTAATTCCCGCGGGCCGCAACATCAGGGTAATAAAAAAAAATTGGACAAAGCAAAATTGATTAAAATATTTGAACTCCTTTTTGGCTTTTATTTTAATACTATATTAAACCTTCCTATCGAAAAACACACAAAATATTTACTCTTATGCCTTTTTTACTCAGTTTTAGGATAGTTTTGATTTTCTTTCATCCATGACGAAGCCTTTTGCTTACATTCTACTATAAAAAAAGCAAACTGATAGCAAAATTGATTGACAGATTCAATTGCTAATTTGTAGAATTTCCCGCAAAATTTTTGGTACATTGTTATCCAATAGTTGAATTTCTTAGTGCAGGGGTACTCAACCCTTTTTTTCTGCCGGGCCGCATACATATGTCAGCTATTTCACGTGGATCGCAAACATATAATGGGTATTGCACGCGGGACGCAGCATGAAGATTAATGGAGAAGGGGGGGGGGAATACTTTAAGACCAAGATAGCATAGAGAATTTAAAACGTGGACAATTGATCAAAATATTAAAACTCCTATTTAGTTTCTTTTAATTATTAGTTTTTGTTTTTGTCACTGAATTTTTCTAAATTGGAAGCATTTAAGAACCACTCCTTCACAATTTCTGCATCCTTAAACGGCTTCATATGATTACCAATAATGTAACAAATTTCATAGGGTGCCTTTGACATTATCAATGACAAGACACTTCTTTTGTTGTAAAGATTATTCAAGAAAGCGAGGAATGGTGTAATTGAACGCGATTCTTGTTTATTGGTCTTTTTTAAATACAACACTTTCGTGACAAATCAAACAATAACTGATCCATGCTTGTTTTTTTACTACAAAACAGTCAACTTCCCAATTGTCTTGAAACAACCTATTTTCTTCGATTATTTGTCACTGGCAAGATATGAAAGATAGTTAAAAATTAGTTCCACTCATAGAATAATTTCTACTCCACTGTTGTCTATTATCACTAATCAGAAAAAAAAATATTAATTCGCACCCATACGACATCGACAACAAAATTGATATATTTGATTTCTCAACAAAGATTTCCCCGTTAAATTTTCATAAATAAATGAATTTCTCAGAGCAATGGGCCTTGACCAGGCCACTTATAAAGCCCCGGTGGGCCGCAGGTTTAGTATTGCTGTTTTACATCAAGTGCATCAAAAGTTTTTTTTGTCAGTTATTCATATTGTATGTCATGATCTTACGTATATTTTCAGCAGAACTAGTAAAGGGTGTTTTTTGAGAGGTATAGAACTTTAAATTGCAATAAAACAACGATGTATTATTCGATTGACATGAATTTTTTTTATTCGAAAGATAATCTTGTGGCATTACATTTTAAATATGATTTCTGGCATAGGACTGCCACGGCTGCCACGGCTGGCTCGGATGTAGTTCAATTTTAGATGACTTTTTCCAACATTTGTGGCCGTATATCGGCAATAACACGGCGAATGTTGTCTTCCAAATGGTCAAGCGTTTCTGGCTTATCCGCATAGACCAATGACTTTACATAGCCCCACAGAAAATAGTCTAGCGGTGTTAAATCACAAGATCTTGGAGGCCAATTCACAGGTCCAAAACGTGAAATTAGGCGGTCACCAAACGTGTCTTTCAATAAATCGATTGTGGCACGAGCTGTGTGACATGTTGCGCCGTCTTGTTGGAACCACAGCTCCCGGACATCATGATTGTTCAATTCAGGAATGAAAAAGTTAGTAATCATGGCTCTATACCGATCACCAATGACTGTAACGTTGTGGCCTTCATCGTTTTTGAAGAAGGATTCCACCAGCCCATAACGCGCACCAAGCAGTCAGTTTTTCTGGATGTAACGGTGTTTCGACATACACTTGTGGATTAGCTTCACTCCAAATGCGGCAGTTTTGTTTGTTGACGTAGCCCTTCAACCAGAAGTGCGCTTCATCGCTAAACAAAATTCGCTTATGGAAATGGACCATTATTTTCGAAATAAAATTGCGCAATTTGAAAGCGTTGTTCAGGCGTGAGTCTATTTATGATGAATTGCCAAACCAAACGGAGAATAAACCACTTGACAGCTGTTAAATCGGTCGCCCTCTTGGGAAGTAATGCCAACTTAAACTTCTATACCTGGAAATAAAACACTCTGTACAATGGACTATTTTTGAGGGTCTTGAGGTTTGAGATGATTTTAAATTACATATTTTCTCCCAAGTACTCAATCATATGTTGTTATCCGAATTTCTAGATATTTTGGTGCGTTTATTCACATTTCGCCTGATTTTCACTATCCCTAGATCTTATATAATCGTTCGTTACAATTCAATAATAATATCCAATTTGGGTTAAAGCTTCGAATTACAAAGCGAATTAAAAGATTTAATGTACTTATTTACCAAGATTTTCTCTAACATATAGTGGCTTCAGCGAGTTATCTTAAAAGTAAATTATTAAAACACTTTTAAATTTCAGATCCTGTGCAATGAACTAAATGTTTTATTGCACGATCAAAATTTTTGTACTGGATTTGATCCCTACCTATGAACCCCTTAAAAAAACAAATTCTACCTACCCACTAATCAGTGGCGTACCGTACACCCCCCGTACCGCGGGGGAGGGGAGGTGCAGGACTCTACGGATCCCGAAGCCTGAGTGATGCCAAATGCGTAAGATCCGTCTTGGGGTCCAAAACCTGATTTTGCTAGGGGGCTTATATATTTATATATAAATATATTCTCTGTTCCCACAGTGTCTCAAAGAATAAAGCGATTACAACAAAAGTTTCTTTTGCCCAGCCCAAAACTCTATCAATTCTAAAATTTGGTTAGAAAAAGGCACTTATCTTTTCTCTCATTGAAAGAACGTTCCTTGAAATTCCGGAAAGCCAGAGGTTTTGTGCACTTCGTCGGTCAGGAAAAAATTGTTTTCGGTAGAGAGGTTGGTATTTTTTCATTTTCATATTTTAATTACATGTCACACAATAGAAGCATAGAATCATAGAATTAACATACTAAATCTTATTACATTTAACGAAGTTTAAACACAGTATCTATACAAGTTAAAAAATTCTCACTTCACTAAATACAAATCATTCATGTTAAAAGAAATGGCTTGATGTGCATGCGTAAAACGGAAATTCCAGTTATCGTTGGGAAGAGAGCGTTGACAGATATTACAAATAGATACTATTATTTCTGAAATTCTTCGTTATATATCTGTTTTATGTGCAATAAATTAAAGTGATCTTTTTTCCCCACTGTATTTAAGACGGCTTTTTTCTATGAGTGTTGAACATTCATATTAGGTAAAGATCGGAAAACACATTTGGGGTTTTTAAGACCACAATGTTCTGTTTTGTATTTTTAAAAGGGAATCTAGCATGTAATAAGACTGCATTTACACTAACACAAGAAAATTCTATAAAAAAATGCATAAAATTTGGAATAATCTTACATATTTTTTTGAAGCTATTTAAAATTTTCTTTTCTTTTTTTGACTTCATTCTACAAAAGCACAATTTAGGAAGGGGAAAAAAAAGAAAGCGTGAAATCTAACAAAATTGGAAAAAAAACACGCACCAAAAATACTTTACAATTATATAATATCAGATTTGGTGTTTACGATTTTTAAAATCTATGCTACGTATGGCAAAACAAGTAATAATTTTTTTATTACCTCTTTGAATCAACGATGAACAGTTGTTAAGAGAAAAAGTATTTATATGTTTCAAAACGGGATATATTTTTTTAAAGTCGAGGCCACAGTAAGGCGAAGGGTACCTTAAATTTCATGAAAATAATCTATTAGAGAAGTACCAGAAGGTTCAGTCTTTTCACACACACTTAACTAATTAGTTTTAAGAAAATATATGTGGTTTGTGGTCAATTTAAAGGCTAATCTAATAAATAGAATCATTCATGCGTTTGTCCTCTATCCCGAAACTGTTTTTCTGAATGCTATTTATATAAGAAATGACTTATTTGTCGGTCCAAATTTAAATATTTCTTAGCTGTGAAGGTCATTTGAATAAAACTTTTTCATAAAATGATCTTTTTTCTTTATTCCTCTCCCTCCACAATCGATGAAATTGTTTACTCACTTTTTTGAAAACATTTTATGGATCCCGCTATAAAAACTATAAATCACTATAAATTTCAGAATACCCCTTTTTACTGTATTTTTGACGTTATGTGTCGGGTACTGAATTCCGTACACATAACTTTTTATGTATGGAAGTACATAAAAAAATACATATATGTATAAAAAAATTTCTAGAGAATTCTCCCTCTAAATTTTTCCATTTCTTTCTCTTGAAGAAAAATGAAACTAGTTCAAACTACCGTATACTAATTAATGCAGAAAGAAAGACACAAACCAATTTTAGTTTATAATTTTATATATGTTTTTAGTGAATTTAAAATTAAATAAGAAGTGCTGGAATCAATTTTTTTAAATAGAATAATAAATGAAGATATTTCGCTGGATTAAAATTTTTATTTTTGGTTAGTATTTAGCAATTGATGGAAGTGGTAACTAAAATAATGTTATCATTTTTTTCCAAACATTTTCTTCCATTTAATTTACAAGTTTTTAGTATTGAAAAATAATTGTTCTCGCATTTCATTACATGTCTTTAATAACTATGTTTCAAGTAAATATCAGTTAATCGTATTATAAAATACAAATAAATGCTAAAAATATTATGATTTTTTTTGTTGTTGTTGAGAAAATGAACTATAAACTTGTGAATCAAAATTCTTCTGAACTTTGAGTGAATGTTTATTAACTTCGCATTATAAGGCTATACGGGGGTTATTGACGACGGACCTCGTAATTTTGAACCATGGTGAATGACGAGGACAACATCTGAGCTTGTAACCCCCTATCCTAACTACCATACTCCGCCAATGGTTGGATTTGGAGCTCGACAATCAAAGGGGCATCAACCCATCTACATGTCGGATCTTCAGCGGCTCTAGGCCATGACTCTGGTCACAAGTTCGTGACCTTAAACACTAGGTCACCGCAGCTACCTCTAACTTCGAGACATATTTGAAAAACAATTTAAATTTATATAATTATGTAACTCTTTTTTTCAAATAGCAAAACATTTGTATAATTAATAAGTATATACTCGTAATTTATTTGTGTAGGTATTGATAAAATTATACTATCGCAATTTTGAATTTTATAAGTGGATAAATTTTAAAAGTTTAATGAATTCATTTAAGCTTACCCTTTGCTTTTCGGGACATTTAGCTACGATTTAGTAAATTTATTCACACAGGTGCCGTACAATGTTACTTACTAAAATATCAAAATTATAAACTTTTATTTCCTTTTTATCTTTCAGTTTTTAAATAACTGTCTTGGTTTATAATTTACGGGTACTTGGTACCCTTTGAGCTACTTTCTTTCTTTATGTATTTAAAAAATATATTTTAACATTTTATGTAGTGTTTCTATTCCAGAAAATGATACGAGATGAACTTTTTCACATATTATTCACACAGTTTTTAAAATTTAAGTTTTTTGAAGAAAATTTGGAAAATTTTAAAATCTTACTCCTTTTGTAATTATAAATTTTTTAACTTGAATTTTTTGTAATATTCTTATGGATGTTATAAACAACTTTAGGGATCGATTTTAAAAAACAACTTAATTCGTTTTTGAGAAAAAAAATAAAATGTTGATATACATGCTAAAAATCAACGAAAAAGCCAGTATATCTTACATTAAAGTTTTTTTAAAAAAAGTATTCAGCTTACAGCAAAATGGATCACTAATTTTGTTACATGCTTTATATGCAACACACAGGAAAAACATTGAAGTGATTGGTAAATGGTTGTGGAAGGAGTAGCATTTTGAATGCACTAATGTTTCGATTGATTGATTGATTGAATATTAACGTCGCAATGTTCAGCTACACGAGGGCTTTTGGCGACGGACCACGTAATTTTGAACCATGGTCAAGTGACGTGGACGACACCTGAGCTGGCACCCCCCTCTCCTAACTACCACACCACGCCAACGGGAGGACGTTTCAGCTCTCGACAGATTTAACGTGCATCGCTACACTAATGTTTCGAAAAACACAAGCTGAGAAAAACCATTTTAAAGTTTTTAATTTAAAAAAAAATTATAATAAGCTTAAATAAACTTAAAATATAATTTTAAGATATTAGTTAGATATTTTTCTTGAAAATAATTGCATTTTCGTATTTTTTCAACCCATACATTTTTATAAATGATCAATTTTAAGAAGGTATTAATTGCACAAAAAAATTCAAGAAAACTGTTAAAAAATTTTTTTTTCTGTCACGATAGAAAATTTAGTTTTTTTCTTCACATAAGATTGAAGTATTACATTTGTATGAAAAACATTTAAGGAATAAGAACAGAAATAATGAAATTATTAATATAAAATTCCTTAATTCAAAAATTTTACATGCACTCATTTCACGTAGAAGAAAAATTAGATTATTGTATTGCCTCGTAAATATTCTGCTTTTTTTATAGTTATTATTTCTCTTTATAAAATAGATTTTTTTTTTATCATAACGCTTTTTTAGTTTTTTTTTTCTCAAAAGGGGACGTAGCTAAATTGCCTAATTTGTTTTCAAATGAAGTTTTCTTCAACTTTAACTTTCCGACTTGCACAAATGATGTAACAATCGAAAAATAATAATGCAAATAATAAGATTGAATAGAAATAAAAAAAAAACGAAAGGTGGGTCCTTTTGGGGGTACCAAGTCGTCTTAACAGAAGACACTTAAGGCACAATTTTACCTTTAGGGTAAAAATAAATTTTTCAAAAACATTTTAGAAATTAATGTAGAGTATAAAAAACGTTTTAATGCAAATTACATCGAAGAACGACAGTAATTATACTCAGAGAAATACGCAAAGGGACAACTTATCCTTTGAAAACAATGTAAATAATAAGAGCTATAAAAAATAATAGATTCCGTTATTTTGAATCAAAGTCTAGAGTAGAGGATGGCGTCTAAGTTGGTACCCTCTCCACAAACTATTTGAATTTGGAGCATGCGAGAGTTGGGGCATAAGTCATGGCAACTTTTTTTTTCTTGTGTTTACGTGAGTAGATCCCAAACGTATATGTGTCGTGTGGAAGTTCTGCAGGCATAGTGTGTTTACAAAAGAACAGATGGCTCTGTGATAGCTGGTAGTAGGGCAGCGAGGGCTGTGAAATCAGTCAGTTGGTGAGTGTCGGGCAATGGAGGTAACCCGTGTTGAGCAGCGTTCTTACATCAAAATAGCCGTTCTCCGAGGGTGAAATGCGATGGAATATCACAGTGAATTAGTGGAAGTCCTTAGAAATAATGCCTTACCATACCGTACAGAGCACGGTGGGTGTACTGTGTTGTTATTATTTTGTACCGTGAAGATCATATTGCCTTGTATATTAATATAATAAATTAGTGTGTTACGATATTTCAGTGATATTCATTATCCACACATGTAGTTAACACCTTGTCCTTTTGTCTGCATATGTCACATTTTCCAACCAGACTGGTTTCTTCAAGGAAAAAAAAACAGTTGCCATGACTTTTGCCCCAAACCTCGTACTATTACACTTTTCTTCATCTATCAATTTCTTTTTATACCATTATCGCTCTGCAATCAATGAACCGATACATTACTTTTAACCAGATGCTGCTGCTTCATAAAATATTTATCTAAATGGAGGGGGAAAAAAACTTGAAGCGAATACAAATATACTTTCAATAAACTTATAAGTATTGTACTGAAAACTGTTTAATCTAGTTGCAGTTACCCTCACTATTTAAAAAAGTATTTGCGTGGAAAGACTCAGAAGAACTCAAATTAGTTTGTAACGGTCGAATTGACGAATTGCTCCGAGGCTTCCACACTCGAAGGATTGTGACTCGAACCCGACCTTACGATAGCAGTAATCGAAATTACATAAAAAATACTAGGAAATAATCCCTTTCACAGTTTATTAAATATTTTATTCCTTACTCAAAGTACAAGAGGAAGACCGAAACTGAATTAAGAAATCAAAATGCACTTATGTCGTATTGTTGATTAGTATGCACTCCGAAACTGAATCTCCCGGAAAACGGGGAAGTGAATGAGTTAATATTAACGTCGCACTAAGCTACACGAGGGCTTTTGGCGACGGACTTCCTGGTTATGAACCATGGTCACGTACCGAGGACGACATCTCAGCTGGCACCTCCGTCTCCTAACTTCTATACCACCCCCAAAGGGGGGACGTTTGAGCCTCGACAGTTTTAGGGTGTATCCTCTCACCTCTCTTCCCCTTCCACCAACCTCGCGAGAGGACTTGCGGTTCGGCGGCTATTTAGAGTATCCCCATGCCATGAAAGATATATATGTTTACAAACATCCATGCCTTCTCCAAGATTCGAACCCAAGTCCTACGCCACCGCCACTAGCCACTATACTGGATGAGTGACAGTTTTCTTGCATATGATTTCGTGTATGACAAGCCCATGGGGTTACTAGTAATTATTAAACTGGTTTTCAATTTAGTATTAAGAGATAAGTCAACAAAAACATTGTGCAGTACTGATACACACGTATAAGCATAATATATTATTGTAAATGAGTATTTTTTATTATCTCAGAATGTATTTTGTTTTGATTCCTTTCAGTAAATTTATAATTTTTTAAAGTCTTTTATTTTCGACTTTTCGATATTATTGTGCCCCCCGGTAGGATTATCATGTCCCCTAGGGAACCGCGCCCCACAGTTTGAGAAATGCTACTCTACCATGCAAAAACTGTGTGCTAAAGCTTAAATATAATTTTTTATTAATAAAATAAGTAGATCGATTTTCTGTATTGTTTTAGCGTTAAAATTTTAATAACTTTAACTTACACTTTTAGATCACTGAAATAAAATGGGAGTAAACTTAAAAGCCTAAACTTAAAATTAAAAAAAAAAATCTTTTCTCTACACTTATGATATTTTTGTGCCATTATTTCTACACTATTTTTTTGAAGTTCGCATTAAAAACATATTTTAATCCGGTCTAGATTAGCCATACCGCCGGACCTTTCTTAGTGCCCCGGTCACTGGCAAATTCAATTATTTAAGAACAATGTATTAAAAATTTAGCGAGAACTTCTTTCAATCAAGCAACCCCAAACACCGATTTTGCTATCGATGTGGTGCTGGTAGGAATTGCGATATAACTTTTTTCTTTTGAAATTATAACGGTTAGTGTTAACAAATAACAGAAGAATAGCAATTATTTTATTGGTGAAACTAATTTTTAATCAACCCTCATGCCTTCCAAGCGAAAAATATCATTTGTTATTTCACGACGATTGGGGTCTTGACAGTTTCGTAGAAAAAACAAACATGGATCAACAACTCGTCCCATTTGTCATGAAAATGCCATGTTTAAAATATATACTTTTGTTCATCACTATACCATTAAGCACAAAATTTTCAATGCTTCCTTTTTTTAGCAACAAAATATTTGGGGATTGATTGATTGAATATTAACGTCGCACTGTTCAGCTACACGAGGGCTTTTGGCGACGGACCACGTAATTTTGAACCATGGTCAAGTGACGTGGACGACACCTGAGCTGGCACCCCCCTCTCCTAACTACCACACCACACCAACGGGAGGACGTTTCAGCTCTCGACAGATTTAACGTGCATCGCTGCCCTACACGGTGGGTCTTTAGTGGTACAGGATTCGAACCCGTGACAAACCACGGTCCGATACCGATACCACTCGGCTACCGCGGCCAAAATATTTGGGGAATCAATGATGAAAGGAAATCGAAATTATACCCCGTAACAGGGTAAAAAATGCATTAAACTTTTTCCCCCCTGTGAGTTAAGTTCGATGGAGTTTTAATATAGTTTTAAAATAAAATTCCAAAAACTACTAATATTTTGATCAATTTCTGTATTTTAATGTCATTGATCTTATTGCGTTCCCCCTCGTACCCCGTTAATCCTCATGTTGAGGCCCGCGAGAAATATTTGTCTTATGTATGCGACCCGCATAAAATAGTTATTTGTGTGTGACCCGGCTGAAAAAAAAAGGTCGAGTGCCGCTGGTCTAGGTAGAAAAAGTATAAAATGTTTGCTAAGAGAGTTAAATATTTCGCTAAATAACGTTTTTGAAAAGTTTTGATAAAATCAGGAGGAACTTATTTTTATTGAAAACACATATTAATGAAAATATATAGATTGAAATTATACTCTCATTGCAATCAATCTCTTTTGATAACTTGTCTGTTGTTTTATTTCCGAAAATTCGGATTTTTTAAATTATTCTCATGAGAAAAATAAAGCGAATCTTTTATTTATCATTAAAACTCCAAAATTGCAACCATATTGCAGTGTTTTTCGTTGTTTACATAAAATAACTTTGCACATTGAAAGTAGGAAAATATTGCCTTTTGTAATCGATAAAAGTAATACTACACAGCTGTAGCATTATTTATAGGCATCATTTGGCTGAAATTCATGCGCTTAGGTAAATGACATACTTAATTCAATTTGCCACTAACATTATTTTCAAATTTCGAGAGGAGAAAAACTGGATATTTTATTTTATATTGCTTAGTATATTTTCTCATTTTAGGGAAAAATATTCTTCCATTAGATAAAATAGATTTCTCTGCAGTGAAAAATTTTTGTTTTTATTCCTTTATAATAACATTATTTCAAGTATAAAATTTGAACCATTACTTATTTTACTGGATCTTTTTTTATGTTATTACTCTGAAATAAGCATTTTTTTAAAAAATATTTCATTTTTTATTAGTTTGCATAAATAAAAAACTTTAAATGGGGTAACTATATACGCCTAAATAAATAAAAAGAGTAAATTGAAAAAGTTGGTATTTTAATTTATTATATTCTTTTCTGAAAAATTTAGCAAAAGATTTAAAATAGCTAAGAAAGCTGATTTTATACAGAGCTATTAAGCGTTTTTTTGATGTTGAGATTATATATGTATATTTCAGGACAAGTTCAGAACCTCACAAAACCTCTTGGAAGTAATTACATTGGTGAATACCTCAACAGTCGTTTTGGTAAATGGAAAATATTTCATTTGCGTATTTTTTTTTGCAAGTCCTTTTAACTGCTACTTATTTTTCAACTTAATCCATTATTCGTTAGGTGTTTTACAAATTATTATCTAAAAGTTCATTAACGTTTATAGATAAAATAATATCAGAACGAGCGTTTTGGTCTTTTGAGATATTCTTTTATGTATTTCTGTATCAGGTCTTGCTACTGTTCAATTTTTGAAGTCCTAATTGTTAACCTAATTATTAGAGTATTAATTTATCAAGTACTAACTCATAACAAATAAATGTGCATGATTCCCAATCTCACAAACCTGGGTGTAAATTGACATGGAAGACTGATGCAATTGCAGTCTTGTCACTTTTGCCATTTGGCAAACAACTCAAAATTTTCAGTTTGGGGAAGAATATGTTCGAGAGCAACATTTGAGAGTCAAAATTATTTGGATCCTGATTATATCGAGGCTGAGACGAGAACAAGAAGATCCGTTTAAGGCCACAGACCTGGGCTCAGTTGGCCAAGTCTTAAAATTTCTCTGGATTTCACACGATTCAGGAGCTTTTTAAATACTTGATCGGAAATCGAAATCCCCCCAAAATACAAATACAATGTTCCTAGAGCACTCATTGATGATTTAATTATGAGGCCGTACTGATGAAGTGATACAAGAAGAGCTTCGAGATTATTCAGATGACTTTCTTGATTCTTACTGGCGATCTACAAATCTCCGGAAAGTCGTCCAGTTAACTTAACGATGGACTATTGGAATGTGTTACTGGCACTGCACAGACCGAAATATATTTCAAAAAGTTCAAAAGTTGTAGAGAAAGATCGTCTAAGAATGTTTTTTTTTGAAAACCTGCTTTCAAAGGAGATTATAGCGGTGTTATAGATATAAAAAAAAGTGTGTGTGCTTATGACCACACGATATACGTGAAACTTCAAATTTTGCAATGTTATTTCAGGAATTAGTTAGGTGAATAAAAAACAAGAGGACATTAGTATTGTGTGTCCTATAAAACTATTTATTCATATGTCTGTACTCATAAAGTAATATTTTTGTGCGAAATATACAATCATATTTGGGAATTAACTGTATTCTAAGCAGGAAACAATAGATTTATGGTAGCTGAAATAAGTTATAATTCCTTTAGATTCAAAATTTTATTTAAATGTCAATAAAAAAACTCCGTCAAGCGTTGTTCCGTACTTCCTCGTTCTTCATTTTGATCATTTGACATAATTAAATTGAATTTTGATTTTAAAAAATCCACTAAAGGTTTTGATTTGTCTTTTGAAAAATCTACTTTAAAATTCCTACTTAAAATCACATTTTCTTCAGAAGACCCGATCTGGCTTTGTGGATTTTAGTTGTAATTTAATAATATTCAATTCCATTCCATTTCGGGAGCATTTTAGGTTATAAAGAGGTATTAGATCTACAGACTTGAAATTTAGCAAGCATCTTTTCTTTTCGATTAGAGATCTTCTAAAAATCAGAAATCGACTCCGAAGGGTGGATTACGGAAAACATACTTTCGTTTTTGAAACTCAAGTCCTGTCCTTTTCAAATCAAACGGCGAAATCTATAGAAATATTTTTCAATACGTTAAAAGCTTAATGATAGGACTACGTAGATAAAAATAACTTGAAAACTATATACATGAAATACTTTTAACGCGAAAACGTTTTCGACGAAATATCGGTTAACACGAAACAATACAACGGTCCTACAAACTACTACATATTTTCATGCTTTTTTTTTCTCTTAATAGGAAGCAAAAATCGCGAAAATATTTCCCTTCTGGGAATGAGCAAAATACGGAAAACATCAGCTACACAGGTGATATTTTGGAAGGGTATGAAATGAAAGAGGTCATTTCACATGTATCGTGGCTTTGAAGTATGCTCGGAATAGCCAGTGACACTAGCCGGTTTTGTTTATCTAAAAGTTACTTTCCCCTTCCATCCCTACAAACGTATCACAAAACTATCTCATCTCTCAACAGTTGGTTTTGAAATGCAACCACGAGTAGATTGCAGTGTAAAAACCAGTGAGTTGGTTTGTATTATTTTTTATATTTTGTAAGAATTTTTTTTTGCAAACACATTAGCAAAATGATCAGGGGGAAATCAAACTGCTATTTCGCTTAAAATGAAGATGTAACTTCTTAAAGCTGTTCATCAAAAACAGAAGACAAAAACGACAACATGTGAAGATTTTGGTATTGCTAACTTTATTTAAGCAACAATAATTTTATAAAAAGTACGTAAATGTTTGAACGGTTTTTATTAAATAGGAGGGTGAGTCGGAAAATAAGTTTCCCCTGTTGAATATAGTCAGAGTTGTGCATGAAATTAAAAACATAAAAGGAGACGTTAAAGATAAGACATAACTTTTTTTCCCATACAAGTATCAAGTACATTGAGACATTTGTCAAAAAGCTTGATAAGCTTCAAACAGTCCTCCACGGAAAACTCAAGGCTTTGCATAAGGAAAAAGCGTTTAACGGCTTGTTTGACTTCAGCGTTGATCGCAGAGACCCTTCCGGCGAGATTCTTCTTCAATGCTGGAAATAGATGAAAGTCACTTGGTGCTAGATCAGGAGTGTACGGTGGATAGTGTAGGGGTTCCCAATCAAGAGTTGCAATGTGGTTTTGCATTGCTGTCACCGTGTGTGGTCTCGCATTGTCATCCAACAACAGAGGGCCAGATTTGAGAAGCCCAGGTCCCTTTTTCCGAATCCATCTGCTTAACCGAGGTCGACCTCTACCCAATGGTGTATCGATGTCTTGAGTGTTCATCTGCTGTTTCGTCGTTCACCCATAGTTGTTAAATGCTTCTTCTGTATGCAAAGCGCTGAGGTTTTCTTGGAGGACCTTTTGGAGTTTATCAAGTGGAACGACAAATGTTTCAATGTACTTGGTACTTATGTGTAAAAATAAAGTTATGTCTTATCTTTAATGTTTCATTCTTAGTTTTGTTTTTCATACAGAACTCTGTCCAGAGTCGGCAGGGGAAACTTATTTTCCGATTCACCATCGTGCATGCAAATGCTCATATCTAAGTAAATAAAATGTACTCAAATAAACTTAATTTTGTCGAAAATATTAATCTGGGGAAAAAGAAATCCATTATTTTTTGGTAGATGGCTGTAACGTTGATATCTCGTGAAGTATCCATCAAACAATTTCAAATTTATGCTCGTTGTGAAGATGAAATTTCACACTAAAAAACTAGTTTGCTTTTTTTTGTTTGGTCCATTCTCAGTTGTGAATTACAGGGTGTTAAAAATGGAAGTCAATCAAGAGAAAATTCGGTTTTTTTACAGTTTTTCTTTGATAAAGGTGAAAATGCAAGCCCGGTGGTTTAAATTTGCGAATGGTGTTTATGGTCCCGATACTGTAACAGCTAATTACGTGCAATTTTGGTTTCGTCGATTCCGTTCAGGTATTTTGGATGTTAAAGATGCACCTCGCACAAGCAGGCCCGTAGTCGAAAATGTCGATAAAATCACAGAAATAATCGAAGTTGAACGGCATGTTAGTAGTCTTAGGATCACCCAGAAGCTAAAGATGGACCATAAAACAGTTTTAAGCCATTTGCGCAATATTGGATTCAAAAAGAAGCTCCACATTTGGGTGTCACACCAATTAACCCCAAAAAACACGATGGATCGAATTTCCATCAGCGAAACCTTGGCCAAAAGGAATGAAATCGACCCATTTCTTAAACGAAGGGTAATTGGGGATGAGAAAAGGTAACATACTACAATATTGTGCGAAAACGATCATGGTCAAAGTGCGGTGAAGCAGATGAAACGGTGGCCAAACCAGGACTAACGGTCATGAAGATTCTACTGTGTATTTGTTGGGACTGGAAAGGAATAATTTATTAGGAGTTACTTCCGCATGACCAAACACTAAATTTAGATCTCTACTGTCAACAACTGGACCGTTTGAAGCTAGCGATTGACCAGAAATTGCTAGCATTGAACAACATAAGAGCCGATGTGTTCCATCAGGACAATGCCAGGCCACACACTTCTGTAGTGACTCGCCAGAACATCTGGAAGCTTGGTTGGGAAGTTTTAATGCATCCACCATATAGTCCGGACCTTGCACTAGCGATTAGCTTCTTTTTCTCGCATTGCAAAACTTCCTGAGTGAAAAGAAATCGGGATCAAGGGAAGATTGTGAAAATCGACTGCTAGATGTTTTCTCCAAGAAGGGCCAAGACTTTTATGAGAGAAGCATTATGAAGCTACCTTTAAAATGACAATAAAGTATGCAACAAAACGGTGCATATTTGATCAAAATCGGACAATCGGAAGCATGTTAAATAAAATGTGATTTTCATGTAAAAATAATTGATTTCCTATTCCCCAACCTAATATGTTTTTTTTAGTTAAGCAATTTTTACTGTAATACAATATTCTGTCAAGCAGAGATATATTTATCAGAAAATTTACAATTAAATCAGTAATGCGCTAGTAAAAATGCGCGGAGAAATATTCCCTTTCTAATCGGCAGTACGTGGCCAATTGATTTCTACTGTAACTTAGAATGGAATTTGCTTGAAGGTGGCTCTACCGGTCTTTCCTCCTGTTGCTTACAAGAGACATGAACTAGACTGAAACCATTCTTAGTAATCAGTAGTAAATCACGAAATATTTCACGCCTAAAAGTAAATCCACATGAATCCCGGCAGAGAAGGTTATTTAAATTTTTAAAAAAATAAACCTTCATTTCAACTTTAAGCTTAGTTACTTGCAAATTCACTGAGAAAGCAAACAGGAATGTATTTTGAAAAGGAAAGGTTATATATATATTTTGTTAAAATAGTTATAAAGATTCATGAATTTTGATTTTTTCCTTTAGGTCATTAGTTTAATTACCACTATTACAAAGGTGAAAAGTAAAAGAAAGAAAATTAAAACGAAATTTGCAGCTGCCTTCACAAAGAGGTTAAGTTAGTGAGCCTCATTGTTTACGATTTTAAGATGTAACGTTGTTTCGAGTTCTAATTATCCTAACTATTAGTCATAGAGAGCATTAGGGGTTACCGCACACTAATCTTGAAACTAATTATAGACTTAACATAATATGTAAGTTAGGATAATGTCCTCCTCGCTGTATTTAACAATAGATTAAAATTATCGAGTCGTTTGCCAGTTGCAGTTGTGAAGGTCTCCTAGGACCTCACTTTGAGAACGAGAATAAATAGGAGTCATGTAAGAACCAGTAGCCATTTTTATAAACAACTTTCTTTATTTGGTTATCTTATCCAAATAGAATCAAAGACTTATTGACAAATTTATCTAACTAGTATTATGAGGTTTTAAAGGTAATATCCTTTAAATTAACTTAATTAATTAATGATCCAATTAATTAATTTTTTAAATAACGATCACGCAGAGATTACCACGATAAGAGATCCCAGAATTATATTTAATAATGTTCTCATTGAACATTTAACTTTAATCTCACTCCTAAAACTTTAATGAGACTTTAATTATAAATCTATAATTACCAACGGAATCTCAACTCTTCTTGAGATTAAATTGTCTCCAACAAGAAATCTTCAATTCAAATACACTATAACTTTATGCTTCAATATCTATCTCCTACTGCTCTAACTTTACTATTTCGTTTGACTTAAATACTTTATCTAATCTGCATAACAAGGAATCCTGTCCGCTTTTTGGAGTTGATTGGAAATAGGTAGGGAATTAAATTTCCCTAAAAAGGTCGACTCAGAAGGTTAGTGATAAAGTTCCGTATAGATTTGTCACACAGTCTCCCGGCGTTAATAAAATGAAGGAGCAGAAATTCTATTTAATAAAAGTTTTGTACTTGTATGAGAAGTTTGTATCCCCTACCAATATGTAATTCATGCAAATAAAAAAAATATTTTAAGGTATTCGACTACGTTCGGAACCGTTATTTTCAAAATAGCATAAATGGATAATTTTTATAATATTTAGTCTCACTTAGATTAGAATATATGCATAAAATTGTTTTAAGGATATTTTGACAAATTTTTTTTTATTTAAATACAATATTCTGGCAAAAAATTAACTTAGAAAAAATTGCTTCCATTAGAATAATATTTTGCCTGTATATAGCTCAGACCTGTCTACAGAGTCTCAACTAGAATTTTTGAAATATATAACTTAGAAGTTGGTTTATTCATATTTTACGACACAAGAGAGGAGCAATTTTAAGAAAAAAACGCGAATAATTATTTCAATTGGTGGTAACTCTGAAAATAATGTGAATTTTTCAAAAATTCTAGTTGAGCCTCTGTAGAGGGGTCTGAGCTATATACAGGCAAAATATTATTATAATAGAACCATTTGTCACAAAAGGAGAACATTTGGAAAAATTATTCTAAGTTAATTTTTTGCCAAATATTATATTTAAATATATTTTTTTTGTCAAAATGTCTTTAAAATAATTTTATGCATGTATTCTAATCTGATTGACACTAAATATCATGAAAATTATCCATTAATGCGCTTTTTTAAAATCATGGTTTCGAACGTAGCCCGATACCTTAAAGATTATAAATTTGATCCCCCTCCCCTCTCCTTCATCAAAAATGTAGAGAGTTGCAACTAAGCTTTCAAATGTATAATTTTCATTTCAATTATTTTCTAAATTTCTTGTTTAATGAAAAATAAAATCCCAGTTATAGAAATAGTAGAGCTAATAGTATTATTAATAAAAAAATCTGCTTTGTGTTATGCTACTCTAGAGATAAAATTACAATTCATGATATTTATCAAATGTATAAAATTCAAATATTTGTTAAGTATAATGATGGTTTGTTTGTGCATTGTTTTATCAACATCCCGCGCACATTTCCTTTTTCTTGCTTATTTTAACAATTATGAGTAAAGCTGTGATTCACTTGTTTTTGTCAGTATAAAATGTTCAGTATTAAATTCTGTTTTGTATGCATAGAACAAAGATTTGGGATCGTAAGGCAACTCCATCTGTAATGCACTTGAATATTCTAAAATAAAAGTTTCTTGCTTCATACCATTGCTATATTTGGCTCCATGGGATTTGATTTTCATAACATTAGGAAAAAAATAATTAGACTAAACAATGAAAGTAGACTTAATGTCGAAACATGAATCTTTCTTTAATATGATGTCTTTGTAACTCAAAATGTTTTAAAAAACTCCATGTGTGCTAAAAAAAGGGTAAAATCTTGCTCAAATGGCTGTTTATTTATGAACTGAAAACTGAACATAATTAGAATTTCTACAATTTTTTTTGGTTTAGTTGCTTTTGATTTATGTAATTTTTTTTAAATTTTTGAAGGAAAAAAATATTCTTCAAATTTCTGTTTCTTATGTTTCTTAAAAAATTGGGGAAAGTATAATATATATTCGAAATAATTCTAATAATATAATGTTACATGGAAAATTTTTTTTTAAAACATATTTAATCTGAAAAAGAGTTGTTTTATATTGATTTTTTTTTTATCAAAATCACATTCTAAATAGATAGTATTCGGCGACAACAATAAAAAGCAATCGGTGACATATCTGAAAAAGTTTCGATAATACATAATATAGAAATCGATTTTCTAATTACTACGCATTTTGTCTTCTCTCTAATAGTTTAATGATAGTTCCCTTTTGAAGTACATTTGCTCAAATATTAACTGAAGTTTTGATTCCTATCGCACTTTTGGTTAGGTTTCGATAATGTGAAGAAATTTGAAATGCAGTGAAAAAAAAAGGTATTTAAAATTCAATAAAAACTTAAGTTTTATAGATTTTTTTTAAAAAAAAGTTAAAAATGTGTGTGATTAAAAAAACCCCCTCGAAGTAACTTAACTATAACTTGTGCTTCCTGTGTGAAAATATTTTTATTATTTTTAATTCAAGAAATTTATAACTTTTACCTTTGCTTTTGTTTAGTACAAATTTAATCAACATAATCACTCAGAAAATCTTCCTTTCTCTCCTTCTGAAACTTTTCAAAGACTAATTAAATTAAACAAACTGTGTTTAGTACTTATCATGCATCGTTTCGTTGCTAATCAATGGTTAAACTTCAAATTAGAACGTAAATTATGCAATAAATTTTTAAGAGTATGGACTTAGAATCATAATAATGAAAAATACGGTAGTATTTTTTAATTTTTTGATAAAACAATTTTATTTAATTCTTTTCAAATATTTACGAAGTTTTATGAACTATTTTGATTTTTGTAAATGTTTCGTTGTCTCTTTGTATATCAATTGCTCTCTAAAACATTACTTAAAAATACCTTAAGACTTGAAAGTTTTACTTTGTTTTTGATTTCAGACACGTTTTGTGACGGGAATGTTCAGAAAAATAATTTGAAGATAATTTAGTCTGATTTATCTAAGTTTAAGTTATTAATATGCTTCACATAGTGGTTATAAATCTGTAACAAACTTAATTTCTAATACTAGCGCTTCTCAAACTGTAGGGCGCGCACCTCCTAGGGATGCGTGATAACTCTTGAGTGAGTGAGTGAGTGAGTGAGTGAAGATTAACGTCGCACTGATCGTGATAATTCTTGAAGGAGGGCGCGAGCGTATTGAAAAATCAAAACCAAAAGATTATTTGAAAAAATTATTAATTTTTTGAAAGTAAAACAAACAAAATGCACTCTGTCATAATAAAAAAATACATTTACAATGATATAATACACTTATAAATGTATCAATACTGCACAATGAACTTTATAATTATCTTAACAATACTAAAAGTTAAGAACAAGTTTAATAATTACCAGTGACAGCACCGGTTGGTTATATATAAAATTATATGCAAGAATTAACACTTACTGGATCTTTTGTTGCAGATACAAAGTTACGCGATTCACTCCCCATGCTAACATTTTGCATGTATGCACGCATATGTATTGTATTTGTGGGGGGAGGGAGAAAAGGAAAATAACAAAATCCTCTGTGAAATAAGTAAATCCTTCTCAGACATTGTTAAGGTCATTTTATTGCATTCTAAAGTCTTCGGAATAATTTTATGGAAGTAGTGAACATATTTCAAAAAGACGCGTATATACGTCTGGGGCAATTTACACACTGTCTGAGCGAGACGTTTATATACGCCGGTGGCAAAGAGGTTAAAGTCGTATTGTAGCTTTACCGTCAAAGTATCGTATTATCAAATTCAATACATCGTTATTGTATGGAGGGGGACGCGATGAAAATTGTGATTGAATATTGGGTCGCAAGTGTTGAAAGTTTGAGAAGCACTGGCTTATACATAATAATGAACTAGTGATCATTTAACTGGTTCACTTGATTAAACAATATTCATGAATTTATTAACTACAAAATAACTTAGCAAACTTTATCATTAGGATTATTAAAAGTAATATTTTCTCAGTTATTGAAAATGAGATGAAATTAATATAAAACCTTTTTATATAAACCTTTCACTACGCAACAGTTTTTTTAGTGGCGTTAAACTGTAAGCGTTCACGCGGCGCACAGAGTTACCACAGGCTCACGAAAGCGTTAATTCTGGAAAAACTATTTTTTTTGTTACCAATGACCTTGACAGAGGATCCTACTATAGGACAGTTGGGAGTGGCAAACGTATTTTTACAATCTTAAAGTACTTGTTTTGATTCAGTTTTCCAAGTGACCACTTTTGTTCCATGAACGCGCTACATTTTTACCCTGTGAACAACTTAGTGGTTTTAATTGATGCGCTGTATGACTTATGGTTTATAAATGTGAATGATCGGAGTATCAAAAAAAAGAAAGAAAGAAATTACATCCGTGATCTCTAATGATGAAAGTTGAAACTGATCAAGCAAAGGAAATAATGCATATTTATCATGATAGCGAAAGTAATTTTGAGAAAAGCGATGAACACATGAAACGTTTGAGCTGAAAGGAAAGTTTTCAAATGCTACCTAAAGAACTCCATCAAGAAAAATATAAAGTCATAAGATTGTAGCACAAGACACACTGCGCCCTGTCAAAAAGACACAAGCAAGAAAAAGTTCAACATGCTATTTGTCAATTATCAAAGAACAATAAAACTACTGGGTTGTTCGGAAAGTAATTTCGTTTTTTTTTGTGGAAATGAAAGACAGTTTTCGTATAATAAACAAATACTTTATTAAATTATATATTGGCCGTTCTGGTCCAACACCTTTTGCCATCTTTCTGGTAGTAGCATAATTCCACGCTCATAAAAATTTTGGTCTTTGCTGGCAAAAAACTGATCGAGGTGGTTTTTGACATCCTCATTTGAGGTGAAGGTTTTACCGTCTAAAAATTTTGGAGTGACCGGAACAAATAATAATCCAATGGTGCTAGGTCTGGAGAATATGGTGGGTGTGGCATTGTATCCCAATCAAGCTGTAAAAGCTTTTGGCGAGTGATCAAACTTGTGCGAGGTCTCGCGTTGTCTTGGTGAAAGACTACACCTTTCCTGTTGATTAGTTATGACCTTTTCTGTTGAAGTGCATCATTCAGTTTGTCCAGCTGATGACAGTAGACTTCCGAATTAATCATTGTGTTATCCAGTAAAAGCTAAAAAAAAAAAACGATTCCTTTAAAATCCCACCAAACAGACAGCATCACCTTTTTTTGGGGTGAATATCGGCTTTGGAAATGGTTTGAGCCGGTTCTGCTTTTTTGCTCCCTGACCTTTTTCGTCCCCAGTGATGATGCGCTTCAAAACAGATCATTTTCGCGACGTTTGAGAAGCGAATCGCAGACGTCAATGCGGCGACACAGATTTCTCTCTGTGAGAACATGGGGAACCCATACATTGAGCTTTGAGGATAATCCCAGGCCTTTCAAGTGGTTATAAACTGTTGAATTTGATAAATTTAACCTTAATCCGATCTCATGTGTTGTTATTCGCCGGTTTGCATCAACTAATGCCTTTATCGCGTCTTTATCAGCTTCAACCGGCCTTCCCGAACGTGGTGCATCTTCGACATCAAAATTGCCGGACCGAAATTTAGCGAACCAGTTCTGGCACAGGCGTACCATCAACACACCTTCTCCATACACATCGGTCAATTTCTTTCTGGCTTGAACAGCATTTTTACCCTTTCTGTAGTAAAACAGTAAGATATGTCGAAAATGCTACTTATCGCTCTCCATATTTAAAAGGGCACCAACCCAAAACTACTGCTTAGAATTAATTGGAATTTTTCACACACAAGCCTTGCTATATGAGATCTCAAAACATTTAAAAATTATACGGCTTAAATGTGAACTTGGGTACAAACAAATATACAATTAAATCCTCTGTCGGGAAAAAACGAAATTACTTTCCGAACAACCCAATATAATAACTTGATTAAAATTTAGCAGTTTTGTTTACAAATAACATTCCTGTAATGTTAGCGAAAAGTGTCAATGAGTTTTGTCCTTTATTAAAGTCACGCGCATTTGAAACTTCTCGGTTCAGTTTAACTGATATTTTTTTTATCAAAGTAGCAAAAAAAATTGAAAAGTCCGTAAGGTATCCGACTACACACATTCGGAACCGTGATTTTAAAAAAGCGCATAAATGGATAGTTTTCAAGATATTTAGTGTCCCTCAGATTAGAATACATGCATAAAAATGTTTTAAGGACATTTTGACAAAAAAAAATTATTTAAATATAATATTTTGGCAAAAAATTAACTTAGAGTAATCTTTTTTCCAAATGTTTTCCTTTTGTGCAAAATGGTTCTATTATAATAATATTTTGCCTGCATATAGCTCAGACCTCTCTACAGAGGCTCAAATAGAATTTTTGAAAAATTCAAACTTTTTTCAGGTTACCACCAATTGAAATAATTTTTGGCGTTTTTTTCTTGAAATTGCTCTCCTGTGTTGTCGTAAAATATGAATAAACCCTCTTCTAAATTATGTATTTCAAAAATTCTAGTTGAGTCTCTGAACAGAGTTCTGAGCTATATACAGGCAAAATATTATTCTAATAGAAGCATTTTTCCCAAAAGGAGAACATTTGGAAAAAAAGATTATTCTAAGTTAATTTGTTGCCAAAATATTATATTTAAATAATTGTTTTTTTTGTCAAAATGTCCTTAAAACAATTTTATACATATATTCTAATCTAAATGACACTAAATATCATGAAAATTATGCATTTAGATGCTATTGAAAATTTACGGTTCCGAACGTAGTCGGATACCTTAAAAGTAGATAAGTGTACTTTCTCTTAGTTAAATCATTCGTTGGAATTACGATTTTTATTGTGTGAAATAAAAATAATTATAAAAAAAGGATTGGGATGTCTGAGTCACCCCGAGCGGCCATTGACGTTAATATCAAGTGCGCACCTGCTCCCGGTTAAATCTGGGATAATCAACTTGACTGTAACAACGCTGGATACAAGCTCGCGACTGATCACTCGACAATCGCTTAGATAAAAGCGCAGTGCCCGTGGTAGCCTTGTGGTCAAGGTGATGGACTCATGGCCACCGTGTGATGGGTTCGAGCCTAGTGCTACTGTAGATCCACCCTATAGAGGGCTGATTCACGTTAAATCTGTCGAGGCTTAATATTCTTTCTTTGGTGTGGAATGGTAGTTAGGAGAGGGGGTGTCAGCTCAAGTATCGTTACTTGAGCGAGGTTCAAAATTACGATGACCGTCCCCAATAGCTCTCATGGACCTTTACAGTGCAAAATTAATATCTCTTACTCACGCTATATAAACAGAATCATATATCGAATCTGTCTCTAAACCACATGCAAATATCTTTTACATAACTTCTAAAAGAGTAGTAGAATATACTTAATATAATTTCTCAGCCATTTTCTTTTTACACGCTAATGATAATTTTCATTATGTTCTGGTTTCCTCTACTGTACGAAACATATGGTATTTATATAAAAAAACCATTCTTTTCACGCACGCACGCACACACCTGGATTTTATCTCCAGTTCTCTACAAACATACAACATATTACTGGAACTCAGAATTTGGTAGCAGATGTATTATCTCGGATCAAAATTGATTCCATTTCCAAAGCAAGTTGTCTCGACTACAAGGACACTGCCGCAGCCCAATTGGTAGATGAGGACTTTAAACCACTCCTGGAAAACAACTCAACATCTTTAAAATTTAAACAACAATATTTTCCTCTGGAAGATGTTACTCCTACTTGTGATGTTTCCACCAATGTTTCTCGACCTTTCATTCCCAAGGATTATCACAAAATAATTTTCCAACATTTGCATGGTCTTTTACATCCTGGAATTGCTGCCTCTACTAAATTAGCAACTCAACGTTTTGTGTGGCCAAGTATTAGGCGTGATATTTAAGCATGGGTTAACTCTTGTCATCCTTGCCAAAGATC
Organism: Trichonephila clavipes; assembly: GCA_019973935.1. Taxonomy (NCBI): domain Eukaryota; kingdom Metazoa; phylum Arthropoda; class Arachnida; order Araneae; family Nephilidae; genus Trichonephila; species Trichonephila clavipes. The sequence goes on along the minus strand of BMAU01000722.1, from coordinate 441,649 downwards.
CAAGATCCATAGACACACTAAAGCACCAATCGGTACCTTTGCTTTACCTGATGCCAGATTTTCCCAAATTCACATTGATTTCATTGGCCCCTTTCCACTTTCTAATGGTCAAAGTTACTGCCTGATAGTAGTTGACGCGCGGCTTTACGAGATGGATGGAAGTGATCCCAACTGCTAATATGACTGTAGAAACTGTATGTAGAGCTTTGCTATCTGTTTGGATATCACGTTTTGGTTGTCCTGCTATTATAACAACATACCAAGGTACAAACTTCGAATCAAGCCTTTTCAGAGAGCTGAGTAATCTTCTCGGCACAAACAGAATTCTATGCTGTGCCTATCATCCAAAAGCCAGCGATCTCGTTAAAAGACTGCATCGTCATCTCAAGAGTGCCATCAAAGGACACGAGAATTCGAAGTGGAGTGAAATCATTCCAATTATACTTCTCGGCATGCGTTCTACTGTTAAAAAGGATATCAATACCATATCAGAACTTGTCTATGGAACTACTGTCAGATTGCCATCTGATCTTTTCTCCACAGACAAGATTACCACCACCTGCAATCAAACCTATGTCTCATTTTCACGTGAGAAAATGAGAGCACTATATCCAATACCTACATTGGCTCATTCAAATAGCTCTATGTTTGTGGCAACTAATTTAAAGAGCTGTTCACATGTTTTCCTGAGAATTGATAGTGTCCAACCACCACTCTCGCAAAATTATACAGGACCTCATGAAGTAATCCGTTGAACAGACAAAGTGTTCACCATTCTCATAAATGGTAAAAGGAAGGCAGTTTCAATTGATCCTGTAAAACCAGCTTATGTCTGGGATGACACCGATGAGATTCCTCTTACTGGAATATCAAAACAACAAGCTGATGAAACTGATCCACATTCAGAAGACAAAACTATGTCTCACGTAAATAAAACTGAGTCTCAATCAAATGAGAAAACTGTTAAAAAAACTAGAAGGGGTGTGGAATGGTAGTTAGGAGAGGGGGTGCCAGCTAAAGTATCGTTACTTGAGGGAGGTTCAAAATTACGAAGTCCATCCCCAATAGCTCTCGTGGACCTTTACAGTGCAAAATTAATATCTCTTACTCACGCTATATAAACAGAATCATATATCGAATCTGTCTCTAAACCAAATGCAAATATCTTTTACATAACTTCCAAAAGAGTAGTAGAATATACTTAATAAAATTTCTCAGCCATTTTCTTTTTACACACGCTAATGATAATTTTCATTATGTTCTGGTTTCCTCTACTGTACGAAACATATGGTTTTTATATAAAAAACCATTCTTTTTACGCACGCACGCACGCACGCAAAGAATAAAAATCAATAAAAAGACCAGGATGAAAGTACTTTTAATTATATGAAATGCTTAACAAATGGCACTAAACTAATAGTTCGAGTGGATTTTCCTCATAAATAGATTGATTCCACGATGGCTCTTCTACGGTGATTTTTGGTGCCTTAACCCAGTGGTCTCCTACGCCCGGTCCGTGGATCAAATACTACGGGTCCTCACAAAGAAACATTAAATTATTTCTCTTTTATTTACTGTGGTATATTTTTCTTAGGTTTGGGCTACTTTTTTAAGAAAATCACTTTATATTCATTGTTAAATCACTTTATATTCATTTTTTAGTGTGGCTATATTTTATTCTGAAGTCACGATTAATGCAATTAAAATTATTAAATCAAAAATCTAAAATATAAACAAACAACTAAAAAGAGGTTGGGGAATACTGCCTTAACCGTAAAACGGAACTTTTTTTTAATGTAAAAAAAGAGAAAAAGGCTAAATTGCAGTTACATTTTAACAAATTACATGTATCTTCAAGCGAACAAAATTGCTTTGTTATTCAAAAGAGTAAAAACGAAGGAACAAATTGGAAAATAATATTCTTAGTAATTATGATAAAGCAAAGCTCTTAATTAACTTTTATTGCTTATAACACGGCCATCCTGACTATTTGATAAAAGGAAGTTTCAACAAGAAGTTTATCTTTAGCTTTGTAGTTTAATATTCCTTCCTAAATTACACTTTGCTGTCTCTTTGAATTAAATCGTAGTTTCATTTATGTTAGGTTAAATTCGTAAGGATTAAAATGTTACGAAATAAATTTTGTAAATGCATTTCTTTCGCATAAAGAGCATGATTTTTAAATTTGTCACTGTCCATTAATTTGAAATAATTTTTTATTACTTCAGAATATTTTTATAATTATTTTTATATCTGACGTTGGTGTTATGTATAAAAAGAGATTCAATTTATTTGCCATTATACCATATGCTTCTTAGAATTATTTTACTTATGATTTATATTAATGTTTTCACTATACACATATTTTTTTATTTTTCAAATAATATTTTACATCTAATAAAACATAGCGTTTCATTATGATAATTAAAATGAAAAAGAAGAAAGTATTACTTTGAAAAGTAATTAAAATTTGGCGAAGATAATTCATGTGAGAAATGTAAGTCATATCACAATGTTTACACACAAATTATATTACTAAACAATAAAAATAAAAAAGTATTTAAAATTTTTTTAAAGAAAGATGAATATTAAATTTAAAGACGTCAGAAATTCATAACAAGTTCAACGATAATTTAAAATAATCTCAAAATAAATTATTAATTCATTCAAATTTAAAAATATTTGTTAAATTAACTAATTATTAAATAAATGATTTTTTTAAGATTAAATTTATAAAAGCACATTATAGTGAATAATGTAAAAAATATAAATTAAATAATTCTATTCAAATACATCTCCTTAACTGCACATTTAATGGGACCCACGATTTATGTTTTAAAATATTTTACTATAAATAACGCTTAGCATGTTTTCTTAATTTTTTACACTTTTTATCTGTATCAAAATTAATAACAGCTAAATATACCGAGTACAAACAATCATCCTCTTTAACCATTCCTTCACAAAAAATATCCATATATTTTTTTTTTATGAACAAGATCTTCAACTAGAGAAACAAACTTGATCTTTGTTTGTTCTCATTTAAATTTAATAACAAACTGAGATCTATCTTTTGCATTGTATTACAGTGGGACCTCTATATAACGAAGTCGCTGAACACGAAAAAAGTTCATTATATGAAAGATTCGTTAAATAGAGATTAATCTTTTAATATATACTTAAGGTACCATATAAATTTTTTTTAAATTAATGAACACTATATGTTATTAAAAAGTAATTATTTTCCCTTTTTTGAAAATTAATATCTATTCAATTTATGTATTTTACCCATAAGAAAAACAAACGAACATTGTCCAAAAATACATTGCATCTTTAATTTTAAAAAATAACTTTATACATTAAAAATTCTTTTTTGACGACATTTTCTAATTTTAAGCCTACAAGTAATTTTACATAAATATTATTTTATAACCAGTAATTTTTAGCGTATACTACCCCATTAAACTTTAAATTTAATTATTGGTAAAATCTGTCAATTTTACATCAGCTTTTGTTTGAAAAATTACGGAATTTCACTGCTCTAGCTGAGTTAGGCAACTGGTAAAACCAGTTCAAGGCCATGAATCACGATGAAATGTGTTAACGGAGAGAATAATTTGCAAAATATTCTGAGAGAGAAATATTTTAAAAACAGGGAGAAAAAAATGAATCGCAAGACCAAAAGCTCGTAAAATAGAAAATGTACTTCGTGATTTGGAGGTTATATTACGAAGAAAATGATAATATGTTCTTGGTTTGCCAAATAGAAGTTCGTTACATGAAAGTTTGACTGTATTTCGTTTTTACAGCATTTCCAACTATGTGTGATTTCCTCTAGTATATATTTTCATACATATTTCCGATTCCCTCTAATATTGCGGCTATGATACTCTAAGTTTCATCATCATGAGCTCGAAAAAGGTAATGCTTCAGTCGAGCAGCATGTTCTAGTCATGATTTTACTGAAGAACTATCTTTTTTTCCTCTAATGGACTGCATATTATCAACTAAGCTTTTGCTGACAAGTTTCCAAATGTGACAGCCATTTCAGTGGTGGCGCCGTCTTGTGGCGTCTACCTTTACAAATTTTGGAAGCTTGAATTAATTTAATTCAAACTCTCGTCGGATGCTAAATATTGACGTGATTCAATTTTGCCGAGAGTACCAGAGCCGAATTGATGTTCATGAAATCTTTTACACGCCACATAATCATATGGCTTGCACGCCTACGAGTTTCTCATCGAATTCAGCTAGGGTTGAACTCGCAACCTTAGGGTTACGAAGCGGGAACGCTACCTCTAAGCCACCAGAGCTGTCTACTATCATTTAATGGGGGTATATACACGTCACATCTTTAGAAGCTGATGATGTCATGGTTTTTGTTTTAGGAACGTTACTGACAACTTTAATATTGTCTTCGTCATTAGATTATAGTTCAAAATTAAAAGGTCAACATCCAATAGAGCACATTTTGCTTCTAAGTGTGCGATGTTAATAATTAATCTCTATCAACTGATCTACAATTAAAAAAACTCTGTTTTTAGTTTTATGTATTTCATTTGCTTATTCATAGACTTTCTGGAGTCGATCATTACTACTACTGGTATTTTCCTTATAGGAATATTATATATATATATATCGAATTTTTTTATATTTCTTTTTAATCTTTTTTTTTTCTTTTTTTTTGTGAAATGATCCTTTTATGTAAATAATTAGAAAGAAAAACTCATAGTTAAATATTAGCACTAAGAAGTTAACTCTAGCTGAAATTTCTTATAAGATAAGTATTATATTACTGAAATATAAAAATATCATCAAAGTTAAAACTGACAAAAAAAATTTATACAAAATACCCCTGAAGAAATATACTTTAAAAATGCCTAAAGTTATCCTTTTTCTGTAAATTTTTATCTCAAAATTCTATTTTTCATTACATTTTTACAACATTAGTACTGTGCTTCTCAAACTTTCATTATTTACGACCCAATTTTCATCACCCCCTTCCGTACAATAACAATGTATGGAATGCAACAATAATATACTTGACGATAAAGCTTCAATACGATTTTAATTGTAAACTGTGCAAATAATCTAAATACGTATTAAATTTTGAATATAATTTTGTATGACAAGCCCACACATGGGAGTCACTAGTAATTATTAAACTTTTGTTCTTAAACTTATTATTGATAAATTAATTATCAAATACACATTGCGCAGTACGGATAATTCATAAATACGTTACATCAGTGTAAATGTGTCAGAATGTATTTTGTTTTTCTTTTTCAATTCCTACTATATATATATATATATATATATATATATATATATATATATATATATATATATATATATATATATATTAGCTTACTCTCTCTACATATTTATTTCTATATTTATCGTGCTCAAATTTTCAATCGTTAATAAAATACTTTCTATTCATCCAATCGAGTTCAAATATTTTTTTTAAACTTGTAGAGGATGACACTTGATGTTAATACAGTTTTTCAATTATTAATTAAACACATTAATTATCGGTTTTTGACGCCACCTTATATTTGTCTCTATTGTTGTAACAATGTAACTGTTAAAACAAAGACAAATGTTGGCGTCGAAAACCTGTTTTTCAGCCAAACCTGGTGTGTATTGTTACATCAATGCAGACAAATCATGCTCTCTTTTCAATTCCTACTATTAGTTCACTCTCTCCCTGTATATATGTATATGTTTATTTATATATATACATCTTAATTTAAAAATTTCAATCGTTAATGAAATGCTTTCTATTCATCCATTCAAAGTAGGAATTGACTTAAATTTTTTTTTTATATTACTTGTGTTTATAGTATAAATTAATAATTCTTAAAATTTTTTTTATTTTCGACTTTTCGATATGCTCACACCCCTCACGTAGGGTTATCACGCCTCCCTCAGGGGATCAGTTTGAGAATCGCTTCCTTTCTTAGCATTATAGCTGTCTTCGGTAAAAGTACGAGAGCTCTAACTAAACGCGACGCAAATTTTCAGACAGAAAAATGACCCAATTCCCATGGAAATTTGCAACATTATAAATCGTACCTCTGTTAACAATATAATGTTTTTAAAAATTTCAAAATATTTCGTGAATACTTTCTTTTTTGTTTTAATACGTGAAGGCAAATCCCATTTAACATTACGGTATAGGATAAAAAAATGCGAAACACATTTTATACCAGAAAAAATGAATCAACTCGGTTAAAAATGGGAAGTATGATAAAAATTGCTGCTCTCTAAAATATAGTGAAGCCAGAATATCATATTAATTTTTCATTTCTTTTATATTTGAAAAAATGTTCCAAAGTCGGGTCCTATTCTTTAACATTAACCGAAAACAGCTTTAACAAAGAATTTATTTTAAAGTTAATTGGAACATCACGCGTTTCAGAGCAGTAATGTGATTTGCTGTTCTTAATTTATTTTCCAAACTGGGGGAGCTATTTTCCCAAGACAACAATAAGTATTCATTGAAGGATATCGATTGCTCTCTTAATCGAATAATGGTAGGAAATAAATTGACCTTTCGTCACAAACTCTAATGTACAAATTAAAGATAAGGAAGACGTTTAAGGGCATGTTCCATCTTTCCATTAGAAGGAGGACGACATTTATAAAAGCTGTAAATAGAGGGCGACGAACACCAATCTGTTGCTACCTAAAATTTATCATAGGGTCAAATGTCCTTTGAAGAATTCTTTCATAAAATTCTCTTTCATATAAGTATTTATTCCGTTAAAATAGAAAGCATTGATGAGGTTATTAAGTTAACGTGTCTTTGGACTCAGCCGTTACAGAATATAGGGGTTATAAAACACCATCAATTTCTTCGCCGTTTCTTTTTCATTATCTTTGCCATTACGTGACGGCTAAATGAGATTTCTTTTTCTTTCCCCCCCTTCGCTTTACTTTATTTCTCTTTACTTTCTCTTGTAGCAAATTCAGAATACCTCACGCCAAACCACATTACGGTACACCTTAAGGAATAAAAAAATAATCATCTGTGGGTAAAAACTCGACTTATTGTATTCTTTTTTTTTATGTTTGTGAAAAATTAGAAATACGGAAGCAATCATGAAATTTCGGATGGAATTGCTAATGAAGATATTTGTCTCGAATGAATTTTTTTCCCACCATTTATTATGAGAGTAAGAATCAGGGATTGAAATAAAGTTATTAGTTTTTATCATTTTTTTTTCTAATTTAAAGGTCTTAAAATGAAGAAGGAATTGCACACCGCTTGCTGTTTTAAGTATAGTAATTGGAGGTGGAAATACAAAATTCGTGAGTCGAAACAATATGTCAAAATATATTTTTGTGATGCCTAAACGATTTGCTATGTGTGTGTGTGTGTGTGTGCGGAGTGAGAATCTTACAAAAATAAATTTCATCGATATTCTAAAAGTATTGAATAAATATTTTAATTTACTATGCAAAAAACTACGCTTTGAAATTCATTTAAAGCTACGGATTAATACACTATGGACATAATTTAAGATAATAGATGAATTTTCATATTATCATTAACTACAAAATATAGTTTTTTTGTTTTTAAAAAAACCGTTCTTAATTCCTTGGATATTTATTATACTTTTATCAAAGTTTTACACGCGCGATATCCAAAATGAATATTAATAAAATATTAAACAAAATAGTTAATTCCCCACCGATTACCGCCCGTTGCTGGGAATTAACTTTTAAAATTTATTTCTTTAAAATTGAGAAAACTGCTTATAATTTATACGAAAATTAATATTACACTATATAATGTTTTAATTCACAAAACTTTTTATATTGAAATAAAAAAAAATAAGAAAGTATGAGTTTTTTTAAGTTTGCAAATGTTCCGTGATAATTGTGTATAAAGGTACATTCAAATTATGCCCGAAATACGGAGAATATTACTTTAATAGAACATATAAAAAAAAACGTTTAAAAACCTCATTAAGTAGTAAAATTTATTTTCTAAATTAACTGCTGTTAATTATTGTTAACTAGCTGATTCATTTCTATGAAGCAATCTTCGGATCAGTTTTGTTTAGAGACACTTGATTTTCATTGCTATTTGTAGATTTTTTGTTGTGAGTGTTTATGAAGTTATCTAGAGTGTAAATTATATATTGTATTCCAAATTGATGTGGATATAATTCGATTCCTGGAAATTAAATTGGATGAATCGAATTACGCATTTGTGGTAGCTTGTTAACTTGCAAAGCAATAATTATTAGTATAAATGAATGCATTTATGTAAATGAGGCGTTTTGTTTTAGACAGTTTTGAAGTATCATATTATTTTAATTGTAAAAGTCACACGCACGCACGCGTGCGTGCGCGACAGATTAAATATGTGGCAGGTTTTCTGTTTAGAAATTATATTTAACTGAGCAAGTGCCTGTGCCTCAAAACTACTGTTACTTTAATCGGGATTTGAGGATTTAATACAAATTTGTCGCAAAGAATAAGACAGTTCTTTAAGAACGATGAAAATTTATTGTCAGAAATCCAATTCTTGAAATACTGGATTCAGCAGCAATATTTGCAGAATAAATCTCAGAAGGTCTTCCCACCTTCAACAACACTCAGACGCAATTATTGGTGTCTAAAATAAAGGCATGTAAAATATTATTCACAATCAATCCGTAATAACTAATCGCTTCAACAGTCATCGTAAGACTACTAATCGCTCGTCAAAACAATACAAACTAATCGCTGGTCAAAACAAGACTAACTCGTTTCGGCGAGTATCGCTCTATTTATAGACCCGGCGGATCCTTCGAGAAAAATCGTCATAGATCGTGAAATTAGTGTATTTCTCCACTATTTTCTAGAAGAATCCATAATATTTCGAACTCGCCAATATGGCATGGTCGCCAACTTGGTCACCTAAAAAGATGCCTAAATGAACTTGGTTCTATCGCCAAGATTTCGCCAAGTTCCCATTGAATCATCATTATAACGTAAGGGACAGCGTTGCTTGCGAATATTACAATAAATATAGCATAGAATAATATAAAATGCATTACACATTCTCAAATAGAAATTGTTCACACTATTTACACAAAATTCGTAACACTATCATTCTTCGCCATATAAGGACCTAAATCATCAGTTATGTTTAATTTGTAGTTTCATTTATGATTCCAAACATAATTTTTGTTGGCATCATTGTCATGGGAAAAACTTAATACAAAGACAAAACCGCTTGTATAGATTAAGAAATTAATTGAAGTTGAGTAAATAACAATTTTGTGTGCGTTTTTATTGTTTTCATTGTATTATTCACAAATGTCAGTAATTCACTTGGGATTTTAAAATAAATTGACTTATAAAACACTTACAAAGGACATTAAGGGCTTAAGGATAAAGGACAAAAGGCTTAAAAAAACATATAGTCAAAGGCTTTTAAAAGTAAATTTATTCTGATATAACATTAAATTTTTTTAAATAATTATATATGAAAGCAAAATAAAAATAATACTTTTCTGCTATATTTTTTCCCTGTAATATAGTTATTAGCTTGTTACGTAGTAAATGTATCAAAACTCTTCCGAGTCTGAATTTTTAAGAGAATGGTTTAAAAATTTAAAAGCATGTTAAATCATAAGAAACGACGGTAATATATTAATGTTTACAATTCATTTCATTGGCGCGCGCGCGATTCTCTTTTACTGTCATTCAAACAATGTTTCATTTAGTTTTTACTTATTTTCATTATTCTGTTCTTACCTTTTTTAATTGATTGATACGACCCTTTTTTTTTCAAATCATACTAATATTAGAATAATTAGTCACGAAAGTTGTCGCCAAATTGAAATGCACACACATTTAAGTATAACTCGCTAAAGGCGCCGATTGTTATTATAAAGAGAGAGTTCTTACTTTATTAAAAAATTCCCCTCCATGGGAATTAAGATACTAAATGTTGCAAAAATTAAAAGGATTCACCCAATTAATTCTTTATAACTATAAATTACAGGAATTAGAGAGAGAGGCAAACCTCCTGGAAAAGCCAATGATTCGGAAAAATCGTCAGTGCATAACTAGAACAGAGTCTCTCCTACTTTCTTAGTTGATAGAACAAAGGAGTCAGAGGATTAATTAACGGTAAATAGATCGTCAAGAACCACAAGAAAGTTATTCAAAGATACTTTCCTATAATATCCCTAAGCGACGGAAATCTTCAAACATAGTAGAGGGAATAACGCCACGCAAAATACGGCTTGCAATGGTAAGCAATAAGAATGGAAAATCAAAGTGCAATTTTTATATAGCTCGTATCCAACATTTTAACATAAAAATCTTAGTAGAATTCTTGAATATCCATCCATTTTAGAATTACAGCAATTTTGAAGTACTACAAATATATTAGGATATTATTATTAACTGTGATATTAATTAAAATAATGCTTTTGGAACTTAAAACTATATCACTGTTAACACATAGCGTGTTTTTCAATTCCTACTGTGTTAGCTCACAATCTCGATATATTTATTTATTTATTTCTTTGTTTATTTATTTATTAATCTTGGTGGAATTTTCAATCGTTAATAAAATACATTTTAAAGCACTCAATTGAGCTGAAATTTTATACACAGGATTATTTTGGATGACAATACAATAATATAATAATTATTAATAAAAATTAATTGATTAAAGCTAATTATTTAAAGAATTACAAATACAACCACGTTGGCATCATTTTTGGCGACTTAGTGACCCTTTTGGCAACTTGTGTCAAAAATTAAAAATGTTTGTTCTCACGATTTAAAGCATTCAGTCGAACTGAAATTTTATATACACGATTGTTTTTTAAGACAATAGGATACTTTAATGATAATTAATAGAAACTTATTACCACTTAATGTTGTAATTCTGTCATATGTATATACATATTTATATTTCTTGTAACTATTTAATAAAAAGTAGCCAAAATAAAATTTTTCTTTGTTGTTCTAAGTAGAAATTGATTAAATTTTTTTTTATATTACTTGTTAAATAATTTTTTTTAAACTTAGAGAAATAGGACATTTTTTTTAATGTAACAGTGCTCGAGTTTAAAGGAATTATAATTTCCTTCAACATAGTAAACTTTATCCGGTTCTTTATATACTATTATTAGACATATTTTATCCTTCTAAGTACGCTGTGACATTGCAATTATACCTGAAGAGTATAAGGATCCTTTTTCCTTTTATCTCTTTACATTTATAAATCGTAAGGGTCACTTGTATAATTTTATCGATCTCTATGTAGTATGTCACTAAGTAGATATTCCTTATACTTCAGTTAAAATTAAAAAGTATTGTTCAAACTTGTCTCATACACACTTCACGCATACTTATCTCAAATAGTTAGCAAAGAAAACTCTGTCTCAAGTGCATATGTCGCAAGAGAATTTTTGATTCTTATATGTCATTATTGTTGTGATACATCTCTCCTGAAGCTCCCTCTATTAGAAAAAGTATACCTATTATAATATTTTCACCTGTTACAGACATTAATAAAATTGTTATTTCGTTTTTTCTCAATATGTAAGAAAATACGGTCTTTTTTGCTACAAAATTAGTTATGATAATTCAATACAATAACAGTAAAAGTGAATATTCGGAACATAAATAACAGTAAAATTGAATATTCCGAACATAAGTAGATGTAATGGGCCATGCTTCTGATGAAAACATACTTTTTCTAAGGATATACCCGGATAAACCAGTTTATTTTACGCTTAATTATATTATTTTTGTTTATTTCGTATGTTATAAAAATGCCTTAAATAACTAGATTTATATACAATAATCTTCCATAATTTTACATAATAATAAATTGTATTTTATTTATCAGCATATAGTAAATATATAAATAATTGGTTAGAAATATTAAAATTTTATTAAAAATTTATCCTGTCTTTCAAAGTTTCGCGATTTTTATGAACACGAGTTTATGTATACGTATGTTTGAGTGTTTGTAAATTAAATTGAAATCTTTAATGCAAAAATATTTTCAATTTTGCCTAAGAATGCTTATGTAATATTTTAATATCTGTTAGATTAATGAAATAGTATCATCAAGGGGAATTTTAGGTAAAAGTCGAATAGCATCTTGCTCAAAAAGCGTATTTTTCTCTAAGTATTAAACATCTCCATATGAATCAAAACTGCTCAAACATTGAGAATTTTGTTTGAAATCTGCTAATATAAGTGGAAAAAAAAAGAAATATATTCTTCATTTAAAAACTATGTTATATACGTACGAAACAGATACAAAGTGTCTTTTGTTTCAAGAAACTTGTAAAGTAAAGTCTACTTATCCTTTTGTGGAAAAATTTCTTTTACGATATAAGACAGTATGACAAATGCATAATTAGAAAAAGTAAAAAGTTTAACATATATGCAAGACTGGATTTTCTGAAATTATATTGATCGTATTTTGTTGCTATATATGCTTGTGGTTCGTATTGATGATCCAATTCGATATTGAAATGTTGTGAAGAGTTTGTTTGAAACACTTTATAATTATTAAAATTAAAATAAAACAATAGCATTTTCATATTGAAAATAGCATTATTTCTGTAAGATGAGAACTTTCTATCTTGAATTGTTATTTTAATAACAAAAGGAATTAATTTTGTTACATGCTTCTAAGTATAACAATACATGTATGTGAAATATATCAGTTTTCATACGATTTATGAGTTAATACGAGTACATTATTGGATATATATAAAATAAACATCAACTGAAGTGTTTCGTTCAATACGGTATAAGTAATTCAATACTGAAAAATGCACAAATGCTGAAAGTGATATGCGAGAATTTCCTATGTTTATAAATTTTGCTCGTATATTTCTCTCTTATTCTTGCTTATATTTTCACATCTTTCGGGATAGGTATGGGAAAATAGCACTAAAAACTGTTCATAAAGTTAAGTACCTAAATGTATATTAATATAGAAAAGTGAATGTGGTTTTATAAAAATATTGGTTAATATTTATTTCCTTTTTAGGCGAAATATAATAATTTGATAGAGAAAAATAAGTATGGTTATTAACAAAAAAGAATATTGTCATGTTATTGGCTCAAACTATTGTATTGAATATCACACATTGCTCGGTCATCTAATCATATAATAATGCTTTTATAATAAGGAGTCACACGTATTTAAAAAACTCGAAAAATATTTGTTTGACATCATAAAAACTTGTTTATAGTAGCTTTAATACATATTTTAAGAGCGGTAGTGAAAAGCGAAAACTTATATATATATATATAATTACCTCCGATTCTAGTATTAATTCCACTCATAAAACTATTTTTTTACTCTATGATTTATTGATATAATTGATATAATAAGCATACGTAAGATAACAGTCATTCATTGTGATTTGATATATTTAAATGATCATTTATTAAATAACTTTATTTCCTTAAAAAACCGAAAAGGTACGACGCTAAATAAGGGAAACACACTTCACTGGAAGAAATTCAAACTATGCTTACGCTATAGTTTCGTTGTTCATCTACTTGAAAGCTATTTATTAATCAAAATAAATGAACTTAGCAGTTGTAGATGACTGTGGTATTCCGTTCGTTCAATGCTAATGAATCTATGGAATGTGAAAATTTTTTTTGCATTTTATTTTGGAACTTCTATTATAACTATAATCATCTTTTCCATTCTTAAAAAATGTGTCTTAACGACATCGTGTGTTAAAGACATTGTGAAATTAATCACAATACTTTTTTAAATTAAAAGTAATAACTGAAAATCATTAAAATCAAATACACTAAATACGTTACATTAATTGCTTTGCCATGTTACATTAATTACAAAACATTTTGTGTGACTTTCACACATATTATATGAATGGTCTCGAATTCATTTATGGAATTTAGACTGAAGAATTGATTTTTAAATTTTAAATTTAACTGTAAAAATCTGATCTATCGCAATGCCCTCCAAAAGATAACTATGCTCTTTCATTTAATTTTGTTAAAAGATGACTATATTTTATCTTTTTTTATAACCTTTGCTTCTTCTGTATTTACACGTGCATATAAAACTCAGCAATTATTTATGTACACAAATCTTCACTTACTTGTCTCTCTCTCTCGAAAACCTTCATTTGGTACATGTGATTATTAAGCTTAAATTTATTCCACAACTTATTATAAATATTAAATGCAGTACAAAATAACTATATTGAACTATTTAAATTCCTAGGTTGCTATTTTGTAATTTAATAACATATGATGTAATGCAAAAGTAATAAAGGCATTTGTTTTATTAGCTTATTTTTAGGATAAGGCTCATGAACTAAATTGCTGTACATATGAAAAAACAAAGAAAAATAGAAATATAACAAAATATTATAGGTCAAAAATAAGATAGCCTTAGTTGTACAATATAGCAAACTCTTAACCTTATAACTAACATTGTAGGGATAAACATAATTTTAAGGTCAGCTAACGTTCCCCTACATATATATACAGTTGGACCCCGATTTAACGAATTCATCGGGACCGAATATTTTTTCGTTAAATAGAGGTTATTCGTTATATCGGAGACCAAACAAAATACAATTTTTTTTGCACTTTTGGAAATTCCATTATAAGCAACTACACAGAAAATATCCATAGTTAGAAATTACACCCTTTTTATTCAATAGATAGAAGCATTGCGGGCTTAAGCTCATTTCGGCCATGGGTGCAAAAGATCTACCCCCCTTCACACTGGTGGATCGAAATTTATAACCAGAAAACTTGGTTAAACCTAACTTATCCGGGTCTTTCTGAATCCTTCCAGGCCCCGGACCCCTGGACGCCCGCCCCAAGCACAGAATGAATAAACCGGCACTATCTAGAAGTACAATTAGTGATTATTATGCATTAGCTAGTTGGAAATTTTAAAATACTGTCTAATATATGTTTAACAATCTTTTTGATTTCTCCCTCTCGAAAGAGTTCTTTTTTCTACTTTATACAGAGAAGAAAATTCTGCGTCATTTACATCCTGTTGTATGAGGTGTGTTTTCATAATTTCCATACATTGTAGAGCATTAAAAAATGTCACAGTTTTGCTAAGAGTTTCATTATCCATTTCTGTGTCAGAATCACTGTTCATTGGCTCTGAAAAATCAACAATTTCATAAGCTTCAGTTGAACAGACAGGCAGCCCTCGTAAAATATGTAACACAATCTTTAATATCTTAAAATATTCCTTACATTGTGGAGTGGGATGAAATAATAAATGAGTTTCCTTTCCTATTCAAAACTCACAGCGATAGGTTGCATTCATGACTCACCTTCTCTTTTAAAGTCTGATAATGGTTTGTAACCCTTTCCGAAGAAATTTACTATTTACAAGAAAAATCCTTTTTCTGTTCTGAACAAAAAGGATACCATTTGAAAAAACTTCAGTATTTTCTAATACAAACTAATGAAAAAGAAATTTCAACTGTTGAAATAATTCCTTAATTCAGGGTTTATTTTTCGTTAAATAAGGGTTTTTGCCTCTATTTTAATCGAGGAAAGAAACAAATTTGTTAAATCGTGGAATTCGTTAAATAGGATATTTCGACTGTATACATATATATGTGTACATACACTGTACACTATATGTATACGACTATATATATATATATATGTAATAATTCCTTCTAGTATCCTTTGTATTAACTCTTTGTACTAATATTTAAAATAACTTTAACTCTTTGGTTTAAAATTAACATTGTAATCTTAATCGTAGTCCAAAAATCCCTGTCCCGCCCATTCTATCCAATCAGAACTACTATTACGTAGTAATCACGCGCATGCACTGCTGGCATAAAAACAAAAATATTGTGTAATCGCGCTCTTTTGTCTGCTTGCCTTCATCATGTAATCAGCCGGCTGCAGCGCGTTCTGTGTTTGTGCCATGATGTTTGCTTCTTTTTATGTGTAATGCAGTCCCTATTGGATCTTTATGTGTTTCCAGATATGAATAAAATAGAATAACGATTTACACGAGTGCCTCTTCTTCGATAATACCGTACTCAACCACGCTCCACGTAACACAGAAAATCACACCACCGGCCACGCCCTACCTTTGGTTCGCTACAGTAATAACATCAACTCGTCTCGTCTTGCAATTATTTTTACCACTCTCCAGAAATATTATAGAAATATTTCATATATATATATACTTTACTTTATAATTTGATAACATATATACGAATGTTATACATGTACAACTTTCAGGGACGATAACACCAGTTCTTATTTTATATTCGAGCTTTGATTTTTCTCTCACAATCATACAGAGCGTTAATAATTTAATGGATTTCAAATGAAGTTCACTATTTGTGTCCTATTATATATTGCTCTAGCTCTGTGCAAATGCAAACAAACAAAATCAGGTGATACCAATCTAATTGCTATCAACTATGCTAATCTATCATATATTTTAAGCATTTATTACAATTTTTTTTTACATTTATGTGTTAATATAGAACTTAGACCTGTTCGACATTTTAAGATTTACATAATAGGGATCACATATCATAGTAAAGTACATAACTTCAGAGAACTTACATCTGGACTATCCATCCACTTCGAAGAATTTACATTTCGTTATAATTCTGATAAATGATCTTATGCATGTCGTTAAAGGAGTTTCAACTGAATTATCATAACCTTTCCATAAGGAAGACTATTTGAGCCCTGCCTGAGTTGGATCACATATGTCTATTAACATTGCTGAAAGTGATGCAGTTTCACAAACTAGAGAAAACAGCTGTTGTACCATAAAATTTAAAGTATATTAAATTTATAATGTGCCTGTCGAAAAGAATGTATAGTTATTATTTACACATGCATTTAAGGCAGTTTTTCATAGAATTACTTGCAAGTAGTGTTCATTATTTAACAATTATTTCTCATATCGTCATAATATAATAACCAGTGTTTCAAAACATTTTATCCAACCTTATTGCTGAATTAAACAAAAAAAAAAGTGATATATAAAAGAAAATTAAGTCAATTCCTACGTAGATCAACAAAGAAAATTTTTATTTTAGCTACTTTTTATTAACTAGTTACAGTTAATATAAATATGTATATACATAGGATAGAATCACAATATTAAGTAGTAATTAATTTTTATTAATTATCATTAAAGTATCGTATTGTCATCCAAAACAATCGTGTGTATAAAATTTCAGTTTAACTGAATGATTTAAAGCGTGACAAAAATATATTTTAAAATTTTGACCCAAGTCGCTAAAAATGAAACCAACGTGGCTGTATCTGTAATTCTTTAAATAAATAGTTTAAGTCAATTAATTTTAACTAATTATAGTTAAATTATCGTATTTTTACCAAAACAATAGTGTATATAAAATTTCAGTTCAATTGAGCGCTTTAAAATGCATTCTATTAACGATTGAAAATTCCACCAAGATAAATAAATAAATATATAGAGAGTGTGAGCTAATAGTAGGAATTGAAGAAAAAGTATTAGCTTTTTTAGTTGAGAGTTAGAAATACTTTAGTGTGATGTTTTAAAATAACAATTTTTTGAAGTACTATATAAGAACTGTCCGATTACCACAATCAGGGAATTTTAATGTTTATTTAGTAATATAAACTAAATTTTAATTACCTAGCTTTAACTTTAAGTAATATTTGTCATCAAATTTTTTCATAAACTCATCGTGAAGAGACTGCACGTCCAAAACAACTTAAGTCAAACATACAAGTAAAGCAAAAGTAAAACCAGGGAGCATTTCGTTTTTTTGTTTTGTTTTGTATAAGATATTATCAGAGTGAGATATTCAATAATTAATAATAATTTCTGAATCCAGCTTCAAAAATATTTAAATTAACAAGATGCATTTACCTTCATCGATTATTTCTTAAAGTGAATTAATGCACACAAATATAACAGATACAGTGACAATCAAGGATATTAAGAATAATCTGTATAAGTTAATCTAAAATCTTTGTGCATTGTAAAAATTTTATTCCAACAATAACAACAATTAATAATAAAATACATCGGTAATTTTAGTAATTTTTTTCGCATAAATTTATTTTTATTTATATTATCACCGAGAATTTATTATTGTTGTGTATTAGATTTTTTTTTTATTAATTGTTGGTTTTCCGTTAAACCTGATGCACTTTACCTTTAAGTTAATTCAAGTTAGCATTAATTAGATTTTTTAAAGTTACTGTACACTTGTTTAATTGGAATACTTTCTTCAGTTAATTACGTTATAAATTAATTTGTATAGCTTAGGATTATTTAGTACTTTTAAGCTCTTAGTTCCTTTTAATTGTAATAAAGGAGACATTTCATTTGTTGAAATTAAAACTGCACTATCAGAAGTTGATAACGATTTGTTTATTGTGAACAAAAGAGCGCTCGTCAAATACCAACACCCTCTTGTAATCGTAAATATGTTACTAAATCCACATGCCAAATCCACTCAGTGTAACTCGTCTTTTAGAAAAGGAATTTCTTTGCAAAATTTTTTTTGAAAGTTAAGTAAGCGCTTTTCAACAGCATATGGCTTGTGAAACTCTTTGGAGAGCTGCAGTGGTGAATATCTCAAACGGAATATCTTGTAGTTCTTGATTCTTGCTGAGTTAGTTTGGTATCTCCTTCGTGATAAAACAAACAAACAAACAAAAAAAAAAAAACCCAGAATGAATGAAGTAAATGTATCAAAACATTAATCCTGAACTTCGAAGAATCAGAAAATGAAGTAACCTCAAATGCTATACCAATATTCTACCATAATTTACATCGCATCCCCTTCCCTTCCATACAAATAACAATGTTTTGAATTCAATAATACTATACTTTGACACTAAAGCTACAAAACGTCTTTTTCTTAAGTGACACCAGGGTATATAAACGTCTCACTCAACTAAAACGTTAATGGCTCCAGACGTATATATACGCCTCACTCAACTAAAACGTTAAGGACCCCAGACGTATATATACGTCTCACTCAACTAAAACGTTAAGGACCTCAGACGTATATATACGTCTCACTCAACTAAAACGTTAAGGGCCTCAGACGTATATATACGTCCTTCCGAAGTACGCCCTTTTCTGTGCACTGCTATCCATAAAATTATTCCGGAGGCTTTGGAATGCAATAAAAGGACGTTGACAGTGTTTGTGAAGGATTTACTTATTTCAGAGGATTTCCTTATTTATATTCCTTCTCTCCAGCCCTCCAATGCATCACACACCCTTGCCTACGTGGGAAGCGGTGGCACAGGGGAGCGAATCCCGTAACTTTTAATCGGCAATTAAGAGATTAATTATAAACCGTACAAATAATCAAGACTAATGTTAATTTTTGCTTACAGATTTTTATATGATAAATCTTATGGGATCACTGGTAATTATTAAGGGGACTTGGCACCCTTTGAGCAAACTTCTTTATTTACGAATTTAAAAATTATATTTTAACATTTTATACAATGTTTCTATTCAAGAAAATCTTACCAGATGAAAATTTTCATATATTATTCACACAATTTTAAAAATTTAAATTTTTTGAAGAAATTGGGAAAATTTTAAAATTCTACTCCTTTTGTAAAAATTAATTTTTTGACCTGAAATTTTTTTATAATATTTTTATGGATGTTCTTAACAACTTTAGCGATCAATTTTAGAATAACTTCATTCGTTTTCGAGAAAAAAAATAAAATGTTGATATACAGGCTAAAAATCAACGAAAAAGCCAACATGTCTTACATTTTATTATTTTTTTTAAAAAAGTATTCAGTTTATAAAAAAAGGGATCCCTAATTTTATTACATGCTTTATTTTTAACACGCAGGAAAAAAATGGAAGTGATTGGTAAATAATTGTCGAAGGAGTATCATTTTGAATGCACTAAGGTTTCGAAAAACACAAACTGAGAAAAACCACTTTAAAGTTTATAATTCTGAAAAAATAATTATTATAAGCTTAATTAAACTTAAAATACCACTTTAAGATATAACTTATACGTTTTTCTTTAAAATAATTGCACTTTTATATGTTTTCAACCCACACATTTTTATAAATGATCAACTTTTAGAGAGTACTAATTGCACAAGAAAACTCAAGAAAAACTTAAAAAAAATTTTTTTCTGTCACGACAGAAATTTTAGCTGTTTTTCTTCTTATAATGTTAAAGTATTACATTTGTATGAAAAATATATCAGGAATAAGAACTGAAATTATAAAATTATTAATATAAAATGCTTTAATTTAAAAATTTTACATGCACACATTTCACAAGGAAGAAAAATTACATTATTGTATTGCCTCGGAAATATTCTGCTTTTAATACTACACATTCTTTTTTATAGTTATTATTTCTATTTATAAAATAGATTTTTTTATCATAACGCATTTTTTAGCTTTTTTTTCTAAAAAGGGTGTGTGGCTGAATTGCCTAATTTGTTTTCAAATGAAGTTTTATTCAACTTCTAACTTTCCGACATGCACAAGTGATATATCAATCGAAAGATAATAATGCAAAGAATAAGATTAAATGAAAATAAAAAAAAAAAACGATAGGTTTGTGATTTTTAGGGTACCCAGTCCCCTTAAAAACTTGTTCTTAACTTAGTATTGTTAAATTTATGCTAAAGTACATTGTGCATACTGATACATTTATTAATGTATTATAGTGCAAATGCTAATTTTATTTTTTATTATGTTATAATGTACTTTGTTTACTTTCAGTAAATATTAATAAATTTCTAAAATAATTTTGTTTTCGATTTTTTTAATATGCTTGCATCCTCCCTCGTACAGTTATGATCCTTTAAGGGAGCGAGTCCTTCAGTTTGAGAGACGATGCTGTACATCAAAAGAAAAAAAATAATGCTGAGCACAAAAAATACCAGGAGAGTATTGTTACAAGTTTCAAATTAAAAATTTCAAATTATATTCTAAAAATAGGAATTCATTTAAATTTCTTTGCAAGTAAGGGGCGTAATCCCACCGTAGGAGATAAGCGATAGAATATCATTGATTTACCACAAGGTGATAAAGTTAAAGTTCCACTTTCAAAGTGTTGTAAAAAAGTCAGTAGGACTTCAAATTTTAACTAAATATGCTTCAAAAAGAGGAAACGTTATTATATAAGAAAAAAAGTCCCAAAGTGTATTGATAGATGGCTCTGTGACGAAATTGGATCAGGCTACAAGTGGCTATCAGACGGCCTTAGTGGCCAAATTATGAAGGTTTTGCATGACTGCACATTAAACCAGCTGTATTGTTCTATGTGCATGATTCTTTAGGTTTTTTTACTGTAAAAATGACTTCCAAGTCATATTCAACAGTTATTAATGCACTATTAGTGAAATGCCAATCCAACACGGCAAGGGCGTACCACATTGATTTAGAAAATAGTTTTTAATTGTTCTTGGGTCAAAAACCACATAAAAACAACGATAAAAACGACATTTTTTTTTTTTATATATATATATATATATATATATATATATATATATATATATATATATATATATATATAATGCTCAAAATAATTAAAGGATATTCTGGTTTTAGGTGGATCTTGTGGCTGGGAAACTTTTTAGCTGATTGATACATGGTCGACAGACGTAGTAGATTTTATGAGAACAAATTACACATGTTTGGCAGATAAAAATGCATTTTATTGCGCACTTGTGTACAAAAGGAAAAAAAAACACAATTTGTGCATATAAGAAAAAAAGAATAAAAAAAGGTGTTTTCTTTAAAGAAAATCATTTTCAGTAGGGGGTATGGTTTCCACGGACGGCCAGCAACGTTGAGCATCTTTAAGGCATTGAGTCAATGAGGCTATTAATCACGATTTGGGGTATTCTGTCCCCCTCTTCCAGAAGAGCTATTTCCAGTTCTTGGATAGTTTGTGGGGTTGGTTGGCGGTCAGCAACTCGTCTTCCTAAAGCGTCCCAAACGTGCTCTATTGGATTCATGTCTGGAGAGCACGCTGGCCATTCCATTCGTACGATTCCTTCCTCGAAAATGAAATCCACCGCCAGGTTAGTACGATGTGGCCTGCAGTTATCGTCCATTAAAATGAAGTCATCTCCGATTGCTGCAGCGTTAGGGACTACAATAGGTCTGAGGATCTCATCCCTATATATCCGCGAGCAATCAGAGGTCTATCTCGAATGATGTAGAGGTATGTGCGCCCGTCAATGAAGATGCCACCATACACCAACAAACACCCACCGCCAAATCTGACACTTTCGTGCACGAACGCAGGATTATTTCTACTGCCACGGTTCCTCCAGATGGAAATACGCCTATTATCCGGTTGAACAGAAAAACGGGACTCTTCAGAAAAAAGAACATTGCTCCATTCATTTCTTTTCCAGTTCACATGCTCTGTTGCCCACTCCCTGCGGTCGCGACGATGCCTTGATGTTAGTCTAACACACACCATCGGTCGATGAGCATACAGACCTGCATCATGAGCCCGTTTCGGACAGTCTGAGTTGAAACCCTGGTGCCAGTAGCCGAGCGAAGGTGTTGTTGGAGAAGAGTAGCGTTCATATTTCGGTGTCTCCGAGCCGTTAACACTAAATAACGATCTTCATTGGGCGTTGTTGCCCGTCTACGACCTTGTCCTGGTCTTCGGCCTGCACTTTCAGTCTCCAAAAACGGTTCCAGATCCTGGAAATCACACTTTGTGACACTCCAATGGCTTGAGCTATTTCGGCTTGAGTTAAGCCCCCTTCTAACCTACCAACAACTCTCCAAGCTTCTGAATCGGTTAAATAACTTCGCTGAGACATCGTACTCATCGAAACAAAGCAGTCACTGAATTCCGATCATCCTTGTCTTCATTTTAGTTGAGAGTCACATTTCATTCGCTGCCACTGAAGTGATGTTTTTGACGTCCAACTGAAAATTAGCATACTTCACAGTTTGAAAATCAGAAAAATTTGCATTTGTGATTCTCTTCTTCCATTTTTGGCAAAAAATTTCCCTTATATCTTTATTTTGTATAAAACTTACAATATCCTTTAATTGTTTTGAGCAGTATATATATATATATATATATATATATATATATATATATATATATATATATATATATATATATATATATATATATATATATATAAGCATGTACATATAATTTACATGCTACTGTATATATAATATACAGTCGAACCTCAAAATAACGGACCTCTATACTGCAAATTTTTCTATATAGCGAACTTTTTCCTGAAACCTTGAACATTTCCCGATTTTCTTTGTAAAATAACCTCTCCATAGCGAGGGGCATTTTCTATGTAACGAACTTTTTCTTTTGTGACTCAACTTTGGTTCTCCTTTTTTAAAAGCATTTCTGAAAAAAATTCAATTCATCTCTCTTAAATACATTTAATGGTGGTCATAAATCTTGAACTGGTTTTATTAGATCCTAACTCGTCGAGAGTAATATAGTTCTGGAAGTTTCATGCAAGAAGTGCAACTTTTAACCCCCATTGCCCAGTTCACTAGAAACATCTTCGATATCCTCTTTCACCTCCAGTGGAGTTGTTCCGTGTCCCCATGTGTTTTAATAATAAAATTATGTATGTTTAATATTACATGTATGCTTTAAATTATAAAATGTCCTAGTTAAAATGCTATACTAAAATTCATTAATTTTAGTATAAAATTATTTTCTTAATATTGAAAGTACAGTGAATTCTTCGACATTCTCTTTCTTGTTTTCCTTTACAGTGAATTCTTCGACATTCTCTTTCTTGTTTTCCTTGCAGTTTTTCTTCATTTCTTCTTTTTTTGATGGGTAAGGTAAATAAAATAAACATATATTAATTTATAAAAAGGCGTGAATACTTACTTTTTTTACTACATAGTGTTTATAAATTTAAAATTTGTTTTATGTGGTTTATAAAGTATATTAAAAGATGAACCTCTATATAACGAACTTTTTTCCGTGATTTAGCAACTTCGTTATATAGAGGTCCGATTGTGCATGCAATGTAATTCTATGAACATTGTATATACAGTGGGTGATCGGTTAACGAACAGATATGTTAACGAACACTTTCACGAAAGATTTTTGTGTTCAGATAACGAACACATATTCGGACAACGAACACTTCCAAGAAATATTTTTTTTGTTTGGACAATGAACACATATTCGGAGGTGATCAGGGAGACATCCCTGAAATTATGGATGAAATTTTGACAACTGCTAGAGATCTGGAATTGGAGGTGAACGAGAATGACATAGAAGAGCTCATAATGGGATATGAAGATGAATTGACGACAGAAGAACCCCAAGAAATTTTGAATGAAGAACACGGAGAAACACAGCGAAATGTGTCTCCTTCTGAACAAGAGGAAGACGAAAGAGGACCAATGCCGACATCTGCCCTTAAAGATCTTTTGAAAAAAGTGGGCGGATGTCAGAGGAATTTTCTTAGAATGGCGCCTAAACCAATCTGTTGTGATTAGGGTTGGGGATCTTTACAACAATAATGCTATTAATTATTTCCGGAAAATCCTGAAAAAGAGAGAAAAGCAATCCACATTGGACCACTTCAACGGGCCATAAGCAAAAAATGAAAAGGACTGATTAATATGCAAGACTATATGTATGTATTATTTTTTAAAACCTTACTAAGAAATTATACATTTTTTAAAATTTGATTTTTAGGGTCTCCAGAACGAATTAATCGATTTCACGTAGAAGTCTATGGTGAATCGATGATCGGTTAACGAACAATTCGGATAGCGAACATAGTCTTGGAACGGATTATGTTCGTTAACCGATCACCCACTGTATATAAATCCTTCTTTTTTAAAGAATTTTTTCTAGAATTTAAAAAAAATGCACAATTGAGAGCAACACATATTTCATGTTAGAATAATTTCTTAATTTGAAATGAAAAAAATTAATTCTACCAAAAAAATTGTAGGTACAATCATAAGAAAAGAAGACACCTTTAATACATCTAAATAAAGTTGATATCTTGCTAATGAATTAAAGAGAACTTCTTCGGATACTTAGTAAAATAATTAATGAATTAAATCAATGGTAACTTATTGTAGAATTTTTTTCCTTTTCGGACACTTCCCCTCCCCCTTTGGTAATTGACTTAAAAAATTAATTAGCTTAAATTTCAAATTTGGTTATATTTTAATAAAAAGTTTATAAAGATTAAAAAAGAAGTATCCTAAATATTAAAATAGCAACAATAATTATAATAGAAAAATTTGATTGTAGAAAGCTTTCTGTCTAAAACATTTTGTCATTTTTACTCCAAACAATACAGAATTATTTTCCAATCTTAACAGTTACCGGAAAACATTAAAAATGCTTAGAATTATATAGAAATAAATACATAGAGTTAAGAAAAAAAAGTGAATTTCAAGTATAAAATTTTTAGATTTATTAATTTTTAATGTACCTTATATAATTTCCGTTTAATATAATCTTAAACAACTTCATATTTACATAACTCTAATTTAAAACTAAATTTTTCTGAAACTCCATGTACTGCCTTGCTGCTGACTTATTTTCCACGTATTATTCTTAAGTCTGAAAACATTACGCACCATTTATTTAATTTTTGAAATGATAGTATTAGTTAATAATATATTTTTTGGGGAACTACATTTATATAAAAGTTCAACACACGCCAAACAGCGCTTGTTGTCGAGTGATATGGAATCCAAGATATCCCCCTAGTGATAACAAATTGTCAGCAAAATAATTTTAAAGAACTGTTATGAAATATTTTTAAATATATTTCAAATAAAGAATGTAGAAAGTAACCAATATCAATAAATAATGAATATTAATATAATACAGTAAAAATTATATATACTAATAATTATATTATGTAATAAATAATAATAATCATAATTTATTAGTAATTTACATATAATGTAGTAAAAAAATAATTATTATACACAATAAAACTTATATAATATAATAATAATATAATTATAAATAAATAACATAATATATGCAATAACAATAATAAATAATATAATGAAAAAAACTATTATATAATAAAACTATAATAATGCAATATAATAATTAGTATTACATATCATAATAATTGTATTCTTTATATTATATTATAAGTAAAATAATTAAATATAATATTATTAAAATTAATAATGAATATCAAATAATAAGTGTTCATAACTTGAAATATTCCAAAAAGTACGTGTTCCTTTAATAAACTTCATCGAACTATGAACGTTTAAAAATTCATTGTTTAAAAGTAAAATTAAGTGGAAATGTGCAATAATTGAAAACACAGTCCCCATTTTTTTAAATATCCTGGTACTCACCAATGATTTTAGAAATATCAATATTCGAAAATAGCAA
This sequence comes from Trichonephila clavipes, assembly GCA_019973935.1. Taxonomy (NCBI): domain Eukaryota; kingdom Metazoa; phylum Arthropoda; class Arachnida; order Araneae; family Nephilidae; genus Trichonephila; species Trichonephila clavipes. Next base: position 415,247 of record BMAU01000722.1, on the reverse strand, counting down.
AAAACAACAACAAAAGACAGAAGCAGCTGGCTTTAAGAATGATTGCAATGAAAAATTTCAATTTTTGAAAGAATTCGAATTAAAATTGTCTGAAATCAATAGGTTACTGCGGGAAAACAATAAAAATTGACTATAATATACGTCATCAATATGGTAACCACATCTCTCCACACCATAAAAATATGAAGGCAACCATATTGAAATGTTGCCCATCTTAGCGAATATAAACAACAACTTGGCGTGTAGCACTCATATATGAAATTAGCACCTTATTTTGTATTAAATAAAAGTAATAAAGGTATTAAAGTACAAACCAAATAAAAAATATTAAAAGATTTTAAATGAAGAAAAGTTAAGCCTTCGCAATAGCCTACCCAAAAATAATCTTGTATATAATCTCTAGCAGTTTTTTTTCGTTTTTACCTTTGTATAACTAATGAACCGATTCAAATGAAATTTGTAACATTGCTAAATTATTCTCTACCTTTCTACAAGAAATCGCATTTCATAAGGAAACATTTCTTTTTAAGAATTAATTTTTATTAATTAATGCATCAGTATCATAATTTAGCTTCCCTTTTGAATCATCAGGTATGACAGCAATTAAGTTCAGCCGAATTGAGTATTCCGGAAATTATTATCGGTGTCCTTTTTTTTACGACCGTGCATTATAAAGTAATGGATTTTTAAATCGAAATATTATATATGTCGCAAGAAAAAATGTATTAAATTCGAAATGCAGAATTATTTGCACAAATATTTATGGTAATTCTGTCATGGGAAAAAAGTGTTTCCATCTTAATAAGTTTCTAAACTCAGAAAAGGTTTTTCTAAATTAAATTACTAAAATGTGCTGCTTGAATATATTAGCCATCCTTGAATATGCGTCAAAAGTTAATAACCTTACGAAAGTAAGAATCTTCCACTAATTTAACATTTCCTCGAATTCTTTAGGATTGATGATAAAACACAAGTAATATGAAAATTTTTTTAAGTCAATTCCTACTTAGATCAACAAAGACAATTTTTATTTTAGCTACTTTTTATTAAATAGTTACACTTAATATAAATACGCACATACATATCGCAGAATCACAACATTAAGTGTTAATTAGTTTTTTTATATTATCATTAAAATATCGTATTTTTTGTCATCCAAAACAATCACGTACATAAAATCTCAGTTCAAATGAATGCTTTAAAACATGAGAAAATCTTTTTAAAGTTTTGACCCAAGTCGCTAAAAATGAAATCAACGTGGTTGTATCCGTAATTATTTAAATAATTAGCTTCAGTCAATTAATTTTAATTAATTATTATTAAATCATCATATTGTCACCCAAAACAATAGTATATAAAAATTTCAGCCTAAATGGGTGCTTTAAAATGGGAGAAAAAAAACCCTTTTCATGTTTTGACACAAGTTGCCAAAAATGATGCCAACGTGTCTGTATTTTTAATTCTTTGAATAATTAGTTTTAATCAATTAATTTTTATTAATTATAATTAAAAATTACTGTAGTGTAATCCAAAATAATCATGTATATCATGAAATTTCAGCTTAATTGAGCGGTTGAAAATGTATTTTATTAACGATTGAAAATTTCCCGAAGATAAATAAATAAATAAATATATAGAGAGTATCAGCTAATAATGTAGAAATTGAAAAATAACTAAAGTCTTTATATTACTGTTCTAAAAATAATGAAAACAGCAAAAATGTTTCATTAAAAATAAATACGATACGTTTTTAGTGGTACATATTTGTAAACAATCTTAAAAGCATAAAATATAATGACTCTCAGAAAAAAGCATATCATTTTACTAAAAAACAACAACACGCATTGTAAGAAGCACAAAATTAGTAATTGAAAAAGATTCCTATTACACTACGGGAAGGATATATAAAATAATCAAGGAGTAAAACTTTTTTTTATAGCAATGAACCATTCTTTACCACACATACTTAAGAGGAGTTGGAAACCTCTCTCGGTCTCTGTGTACTAACAATGTTAAATTGGCTGTCTTCGATGTACCTTTTTTTCAAAATCTGTTATATGTACATGCTTCTAATTTTTCATACAATTAAAGTACACCTCTCTCATTATACTGAAATGAGCTTTTAGCCAATTTTGAATTTTTTAATAAATTATAAAATACTTTATCAAACATTGCGAAATTAGACCCATTTTTCACTTAAAAAATTTGTAAAAAATAAATTTTTGAGTTTTTTACAAAAAGCTCATTTTAGTATATATTAGACATCATTATAAATATTTCATAAAAAATTTACATACCCGTGAACAGTAGTTTCTCAGAAAAGGTACATCGCACATTAAAATTTACATTTTGAGATAAATTGATGCATACAGTGAAACTTCTAATAGGCTAGGAAATAAAAAATAAAAGGCTCAGCTTAAAATAAAAGATGCGTATTTTGGTTTATATCAGACGTTGCACTTTTAAGCAAAAACGAAGCATTTTGTTTACATTTTTCGCCATTCAACTGAGCGTGGCCCAGATTCAGTGATTATTTAAAAATAGGTTTTAAGGGCTTCTAAATACCCTAGAGGTTTAAGTAAGGTATTTTTAGAAAAGTTAAAATCCATACAATTTGAAAATGTACAAACCTCAAATTGTCAAAAAAGTAAGATTTTAGCTTTTGAACACCTCTTAAGTATTTCTGGGACTAAAACTACATTTATATCCAACAATTACTATCGTAAAAACGAATGTAAAGGGTGTAAGAAAATATTTTATAACGTTATTCTATAGATTCTCTCTCTCTCTCTATATATATATATACACATATATATATATTTATATACACATATATATATACATATATATATATATATATGACGTTAATTCCACAAACGTGAGATTGTTATTTTACACGATATTTCGATAGCAATACATTTCAGTATGTGCTCTTTTTTTAAATTTCTTCTTGATTCTTGAATTTTATAATGTTTTCAAAAAAATATTTAAGCAATATGGATGTAAGCGGTTCTTTTGTTTGTTTATTCGTATACTATTTGTGGTTTTTGAAAATATCTTTTTGAGATTTAAAATACTCATTGAAACGAAAAGTGGATCTTATTGCAGCATTTGATTTCCAATATATTTCAATTGTTACATATTTTAACCTATTGAGCAATATATCAAAGGGTTTCTTAAATCTAATTAATACTTTTTCTTTTACATTTAATTACACTGAGTTTCAGGCAAACAACAACCAATAAGATATATCAAATTTGAAAGCAGGATCGAAGATGACATTTTAAACATTTTTATTTACATTGCATATAATATATAAGAGAAAAGCGATCTTTATTTCAAATATCCTTTCCTAAATTGAATGCTTCTTTGTGTTTTAAATAACCAACATTTACAAAATTTAATAGGGAACAAAAGTGACGTTTTATAAAGGTTTCTTAGATTAATGTTTATGATAGCTGTTCACTCATTTCTTTTTCTTAAAAGGCCGTATAGAAAGAAAATTTTAATACTTGAAAGAGACACAAGATACGGTCCATTTAATTACCTTAAGCCACGAGGAATTTCTGAGATTTTCAAACCGCCATTTAAGTTTAATTTATGTGAGCAACGTAAAATCAGCCCCTTTAAGAAGAAGACAGTTTAAAGTATTTTTATTGCTAACAGAGAAGAATACCTTAATTCTCAAGCTGTGTGTAAAATCAACGATGTTTTGTTTTCTTTGGAAGATAAGCTTTAAGGCCCTTATAAAGAGAAATTAAGAGGAAAAACTTATCTTAAATGAAGCTAAACTTAGTTTTTGTTTTTTATGAGCTTTTAACTTATTTAGTAACTAGCTTTTTTAAATGTTAAAGAAAAGAAAAAATCATGTGAAACATTTTTAAAAAGGCAGAACATTTTATTTATATGTTGGGATATATATATATAGCGGAGTTTATAATATATAAAACATAAAGAATATGCGGTCCGTATATTTCAATTCATATTTTTAGAGACGCAACTGTTACCTATAGAGGTAATAATTAATTTCCAGTAAATGATTTAAATTTGATGAAAATGAAAAATGTTTCAAATATACACACTGGTTTCCAAAAGTTAAGGTACAACGCATTTTTTGAAACTCGCCATTAAAAAATAGCGCAAAATTTTTTTTATTGTTCATTATTGCAAATGAGTTATTTATTTTAAGAAATTTTAAGTTTTTTTTTAAGAAAACTTATAAGAAAAAATTGATAGTTATAAATTTATTTAAAAAAAACCCACAGATATGTGCGTAGAAGTTAGTGAAAATGCGCGAAAATCAAACTTACGTAGTTTGATGTTTTCGTTATGTGCATGATTGTTCATCATCAGCAGCTGTTGGTAATTTCGTTGATAATGTTTAGGAGAGTCTAAAAATATCTAGAGGAAATTATTTACTCGATTCATTTAGGTCTCAGGTATTGGGATGGATGGAAAAGGCTTGTTACAAGATACTCCTGCTAGAGCGTCTCAAATTGGTTCCCAGTGTGATCCAATGACTGTAAGATTAATTGGAATTTAAAGCAGTGTTTCTCAAACTTTCAATATTTGCGATCCAATTTTCATCACACCCCCCTTCTTACAATAACAATGCAGTGAATTCAATACAATACTGTACTTTGACGGTAAAGCTGCAATACAATACGACATTAATTATAATCCGTACAAATAATCAAGGCAAATATTAGGTTTTGTATATAATTTTGTACATGACAAGCCCAGGAGATGTCACTAGTAATAGCTAAACTTGCTTTTAATTGAATATTGATAAATTAATTATAAAATGCTTTGTGCTATACTGATGCAGTTATAAGTATAGTATATTATATCAGTGTGAATGTGTATTTTTCATTTTTTATTATATCAGAATGTATTTTGTTTCGCTTACTTTCAATTAAATTAATAATTATTTTGAATCTTTTATTTTCAATTTTTCAATAATCTCGCCCCCCTTAGTGTTATAGCACCCCCTGGGGGCACATACTACAGTTTGAAGAACTCTGATTTAAAGTCTATGTGTCTAGAAGTCATGTTACGAGTTACAACACCTGCCGGAAACTTTTATCTAGCTTTTTCAGGCTGAATCAGGAACAATAATCAGGAAGAATAATTTTTGCCACAATGGTGCAAAAACGTCTTCAGAATGCAAGCCTTTATGTAAAAGGACCAGTCATGTGTGTTTTTTCAAGCCATCAACAGAGATGTACCCCTTTACATTGGACAAAGGAACACGTTTCCTGGGTCAGATATATAGCCATGGACTTCTGTACTCTTCACAGAGAAGAGTCCAGGTTTACATTGAAGAGTGATTCTGGGTGTCTGTGATCTGAAAAGAACAGCTTACCAGTTAAAACCAATCAAACAATGTTGAAAGACGCAATTACAGAGTTGGTGGAATCATACTTTGGGCAAATATCTGTCTTGGTAGTTGCAATGACTAGAATTTGATCCTTGGAGGAATTCTGATCAGGGTGAGATCCTCGATCAATATATTCGCCCATACACAACTGCTATTGATAATGAATTAATTCTGATGGATGAGATAATGCACGAAATTTCCGAGTTGCGTTGTTGAGGATTATCTTCAGGATCATAGTTTGGAACGAAGGGAATATCCAGCTCAATCTCCAGACCTGAATTGGATAGAGCCCTACCTTAGCCGACTAGAATATTTAAGTCTAACTTCAAGGTCTTTACATGAGCTATAACAAGAGTTATTCCACATTTGATACTCGTTTCCCGTTTCATTATTCGTTAATTTAATTGGTAGTATGGAAATGTTATTGCGATCACTGCTTTGCAGTTAGGGGTGTGGACGTATCTCTTATTTTAACCAATTTTTGTAATATTTCTAAGGCATCTTTACTCATAAATCTGTGATATTTTGCTTCCTCCAATAAAGAATTTTTCTTCCAACAGTGCCTTTTGTTGAAAAGTATGCTTGTGATAAACTTAGGCAAATCTATGTGCCACATTCAATAAAAAACTGTTTAATGAACAGTCACTCGAGCTTCTTGTTTCTATGTTAATTCATTTTAAAATTAAACACATTAAGCAGATCGTTTATTAACATTTGGAGGGAAGTGTAGGCTACTAAAACTTCTATATTATGATTTATGACTGTAAGGAACGTATTGATTCGATTTAAAATTTGATAAATAAATTTACGTAAAAATGTTTTGTTGTCCAATATAATATGGTATACTAATGCAATTATACATATATTATGACTGATAATCCAGTAATTTAAATAAGTAGTTTGAAAGTGAAAATATAAAACACACACACATACCCTACTTAGATAGAGTTAAGAAACATTTTTTTTAAAGTTGGATAACATCAAACTAGATAAATTGAAAAATTAGCTTGTGAACAATAATTTTTAATTAAAAATAAAATGTAGGCTTTTTTATACAGTAGCAAAACTTCTCTTTTATGACAGCACAAAGTTTTGAAATGTTAATTTTGCAAACTTGAAAATGAAATTCGACTATTTTATAATTACATATCATGATTTGAAACAGCAACAACCATACCTGTAGACTTGTGTATCTTTTTCTTTGTTACTTATTTTAATTGAATGCCGGGAGAGAAAACAGTAAATATCGAGTTCAGCATAAGCATACGCATTAGATAGTAGACAGTTTCGTAAATAGAAAAGGACCATATTTATGCAGAAGGAATTTATCTTGGAAAATTGAACTCATTTGCACCATGTAAAAGAGTACTAGGAGAATTCGTCTATGATTATCTCAAAGTTAAAAAAAATGATTTTCTTTACAAGAAAAAGGTCAATATATGTACTTTTTTAAAACTCGTTTAGAATTAAAAATGATAATGTGTGAATTTATACATTTTTCATATTTCAAAGGATTTTATTCGTTAATTTCATGATGCTGCATTGAATGAAATTTATTCTAGTTCTAATTACTGAATTATTTCGTTGCAGAAACTAAACTAACTTCGTGCAAACTAAAATTGAATTTAGTTTAGTAAATATTACTGTAAGGAAAATAAACAACCTATGCAAATTAAACATTCAATGAATGAATTTCTCATTTACATGAAGGAAGCAAAGAAAGCTAGCATATTTTGAGTAGAAACAATATATGCACTAGACTAAAAGCGAGTGTAGTCATTCTAACAAGCTTATTTATTTTTCATGAAGTCTAAATTGCTATTTCAAAAAAGCACTTAAACAATTTCTTTAAAAAGGAAAATTGAAGAGAGCTAATTATGCTTGAATATAAGTTCATTAAACTGTCTTTTGTTTTGTATTTAAAATTTCACAAAAAACTGCTTAAAATTTTTTTCTGCAATAAATTATAGTTAATGTTTAGAATTCATGCCCTCATGTTTTATAAAAAATAAACTAAACGTTAAATAAAATGTACAAAGATTCACTTCGTAAAACAATATTACGTCAACAGGGGTTTCAGTTACAGTTTTCATATACTTTTTATTAATTCAAGGATACACACAGAATAAAGTATAAACATTCCAAAGCTATTTTATTTAAAGAAAAGAGAGATTTAATTAAAAGCAATCTTATTTCATTTGCGAGTAAAAGAGTTTTTCATAGAACTTGCAAAAAGAATTAATATTGTCCAAGCACAAATAGCGACATTATCTTAAAAACATTGAAACCCACCTCATTCGGGTTTTTCTAAACTTCTGTGCGCATATTTTAGATACCTGTTTTCAGTTTGAATACGGAAATATTTCAGGAAAGGTAAGCAGTGTCATTCTTATTGTAATTAAAACTGGTTTTAATTTTGAACTGAAATTTTAGAAAGTACATGAATGTGTGTGTTAAACATTAAAATCATAATTAGTTTTTCAGAATAGTTTTAAAATTTTAAGGCCTTAGCAAATGATAAAAATTAGATTTACCTATTTAAGATCAAATATTGAATGAAATTAGCCATGATATTATAGTTCTTCTACATCTGACTTTATATATTCTATTTCTTCCTAGGAGATATATTCGCTTGTTGGAGTATAAAGTTATAATATATATATATATATATATATATATATATATATATATATATATATATATATATATTTGGTTCTTTCGGATTGTTCTTAAGATGTTTTTAGGATTTATTAGTCTTCTTTTAAATTTATTTACTGATATATATATATATATATATATATAAAGGGTGTTTTTTTAGAGGTATAGAACTTTAAACTGCAATAAAACAACGATGTATAATTCGATTGACATGAAAGTTTTTTATTCGAAAGATAATCTTGTGGCATTACATTTTAAATATGATCAAGCAAGGCGTAGATTCGTCGAATGGGCCCAAAACGAGATTGCCGTTGTTGCCGATTTTCATAAGCGAATTTTGTTTAGGATGAAGCGCACTTCTTGTTGAATGGTTACGTTAACAAACAAAGCTGCCGCATTTGGAGTGAAGCTAATCCACAAGTGTATGTCGAAACACCATTACATCCAGAAAATCTGACTGTTTGGCGCGCTTTATGGGCTGGTGGAATCATTGGTCCGTACTTCTTCAAAAACGATGAAGGCCACAACGTTACAGTCAATGGTGATCGGTATAGAGCCATGATTACTAACTTTTTCATTCCTGAATTGAACAATGATGATGTCCGGGAACTGTGGTTCCAACAAGACGGTGCAACATGTCACACAGATCGTGCCACAATCGATTTATTGAAAGACACATTTGGTGACCGCCTAATTTCACGTTTTGGACCTGTGAATTGGCCTCGAAGATCTTGTGATTTAACACCGCTAGACTATTTTCTGTGGGGCTATGAAAGTCATTGATCTAAGCGGATAAGCCACAAACGCTTGACCATTAGGAAGACAACATTCGCCGTGTTATTGCCGATATACGGTCACAAATGTTGGAAAAAGTCATCGAAAATTGGACGTCCAGATTGGACTACATCCGAGCCAGCCGTGGCAGTCATATGCCAGAAATCATATTTAAAATTTAATGCCACAAGATTATCTTTCGAATAAAAACAATTCATGTCAATCGAATAATACATCGTTGTTTTATTGCAATTTAAAGTTCTATACCTCTAAAAAAACACCCTTTATATATATATATATATATATATATATATATATATATTTTTTGAAAGATACTTTTCTTATGTAATTGTTCTAGTATTTTTCTACTTTTCTTACATAATTATTTTGTGATTTTTCTACATTAAGAGTTTGGGAGAGTTTGTTACATAATAGTAGTGAGTGGTTTTATCATGCTCTCTGAGTTATCCATACTCTGATGTTTTATTTATTTTATTTTATTTGGTTTTCCTACCGAGTTGCAAAGGGGAAGGTTGGCGCCTTCAAACTAGTTTAACCCCACTTATTCGGTCCTAAGTCCGAAATTGCTTTCTGACTCGCTAGGTTCTTCTTTTTGTAGGGTTTTTTTTCTCTATAATTTTGTTCTTCATGTTCAGCTTTTATATTTTTATTACGCTATTTCTTGTTATGTTCTTTATCTATTATTTCTTGTTTGTGATATATAATACATATTTCTTATATAAATATATATATATATATATATATATATATATATATATATATATATATATATATATATAGTAGGATCTCTATTTAGCAAAGTAGCTAACTCCCGAAAAAAGTTCGTTAGATGGAAAATTCGTTAAATAGAGGTTCATTTTTCATTATAATTGGTAGGGCTAACTGAATTCCAATTACAGAAATGCAACTCCAGACCAGCATATAACCTCTTTATAGTAATAGAGACAAATTCACTCTCAAAAATTTTGGAGAGAGATAAACGAGTGGACTGTAGGTAGTGGGAGGAGTACACATGAGCAACACAGAGCTTCAAGACTCAGACTTCGCTTTCGCATGCGGAACTCTTTATGAAGAAATACCAACTACCACTACTGATGACTCACCATGCCCCTATACGGTACTACTTTACAGTCACAACCGTCCCCTTCCATCTAAACGGCTCGACTTAATTAACTTGACATCAAATAAGGCTGAGACCATTCCTGACGAGCTAAAATCTAGCGCTTTGGAAACCATCAAACAAGGATAGCCCACGAATGAGTGGCTCCATATCTATACTGATGGTTCATACACACCAGAAACAAACGGAGCAGGTGCGAGACCTCGCTACTGGCCCAGATCCGGTAAAAGTTGTCTTCCTCATAGACTAACAAGCTGCAATTTCAGCCTTATGCAAGAGGTGACCAACTGACTGCCTACTTACAATTCAGTACCTAACTAAAGTTGTGGAGTTCATTCCATATAACTGGACTGTGGCATTACAGTGGGTCTCAAGTCACGTAGGGATCCCGGATAATGAGAGAACTGACCAAAAAGCCAAGCAGGGAGTCGCGTCGTCTCAACCAGAAGTCCCCTTGACCATCAGGAGAGCAAGGAACATGATATTCTCATACATTAACAAATGTACTGCTGTGACCCAAAAACACATGGAGCCTTGGAAAGCCATGGGAAACCCTTGTCACTGTGCATCCTAACCCGAGGCACCTGGAGAGAGCCGGGGCCGTTGCCCGCTTTCGCCTAACCAACGGACACGACTTTTTGGGAGTATACCAATATTGGCTAGGCCTGGCTGCTGACGAGGCTTGGCCGCTCTACGGCCATACCAGAATGGGTGGAAACTACCTGCTCCAATGCATTGGACTCAATAAATATCCAACTGACGACGTCGTCAGTCGGTACTGAGTGGCTAGATCTCAAGAAGCCTAGTCCAGGCGTTGGATAAATAAGTAAATAAATAATCTTTTAATATGCTTTAAAAGTCGCATGAAACAAATGTTTAATTCATATATAATATTACTCATATATTACTTAAAAAAGTAATTATTAACGCTGTGCTTGAAAATCAATATCTATTCATTTTATATACCTTACCTATCAAAAAGAAATCTGCATGGCATGAATTTTTAATATTTTCTAATTGTAGATCTACGAGTAGTTTTAAACGTACATTATTTTATATCCCGTAATTTTAAGCGTACACGACCACATGCGTCTTTCAATTTATTTACTAACACAATCTGTTAGTTTTTATTGAGTTTTTTGTTTGAAAAATTATAGCCCTCTGTCTCTCTCTCTCTATTTTATTGCTCTTTGTGAATTCGGCACCTTCTTAAACTAGTTTAAGGTCATTCATCATCATGAAATGTAGTAAAAGAGAGGATAATTTGAAAAATGTCTTGACACATATTAAAAAAATAGGGAGGAAAAAACAATCGAATTATAAGAGAAAAATGCACTTCGCTATTTGGAGAATATTTTACAAAGAAAATAATAAATGTTCTTGGTATAAGGAAAAAGTAAATAGAGGTTCGTCATATAAAGTGGTTTAACTGTATATCCGTGTATAAACTAAGCGTCAAGTAAATACAATGTGATTACAATTAAATTTCTGCTACGTCCAGCAACCTGCAGCTAAAACGGAAGAGTGGATTGTCTCGAAATTTGGTATATAGGCAGCAAATGAAACTTTTCTACATCACCCCCTATTCTGTCGATCCCTTCCCAAGAATCTTTTCCCCAGAAATTAAGAGGTGTTGGAAAGCTAAGATCTTATTTTTTTGACAATTTGAGATTTTTACATCTTTAAATTGTATAGCTTTTAGTCTTTCTAAAAATACCGTACATTAACCTCTAGTGTGTAATTAGAAGCCCTTAAAACCATTTTTTAAATAATCGTTGTAACTGGACCACGTCCATTTGAATGACAAAAAATGTAAATAAAGTACTTCGTTTTTGCTTAAAAGTTGAATGTCTGATATAAACCAAAACATGTATCTTTTATAGTATATAAAAAAATTGAGACTTATTTTTTTTAATTTCTTAGCCGATTAGAAATATCACTGTACACATCAAAATAAATTTATCTCAAAATGTAAATTTTGATGTTCGATGTACCTTTTCTGAGAAACTACTATTCACAGGTATGTAAAGTTTTTATGATGTATTTATAATGACGGCTAATATATATTACGATGAGCTTTTTGTAAAAAACTCAAAAATTTATTTTTTACAAATTTTTTTTATGTGAAAAATGGGTCAAATTTCATTATGTTTGATAAAATGTTTTATAAATTATGAAAAAATTCAAATTCATATCTAAAATCTCATTTCACTACAATGAGAATCGTGTACTATAATTGTATGAAAAATTTCAAGCATGTACATATAACAGATTTTGAGGAAAGATACTTCGAAAACAGCCAATTTAACATTGTTGGTATAGAGGTTTCCTACTATCCTGAAAATAAATTGAAGTTAAATGAATACATATATTATTTATAATTAAGATACTTGGTCTAAATTATAATAGAAAGGAAAAAGTATTAAAAAATCAAAAAATATCTTGGTTTTTAGTATAAACTTTGGTATCGTTTTTTTAAGCAGAAACTCTTAGCATGTGTGATATTGGAAGTGTAAGAAGCAAAAACAAAGAATCGATTGTTAAAAAAAATAGCATTTTTAAGGCGTAATTTTCAGAAATCAGACAGTCAAAAGTATATGCATAAACTAATTTCTGTTTTTGAGTTTATTTGATTTAACTTTTTACGAATAAAATTTTTGAATATGTCAGAAATTCATTTTAAAATATACTATATTTCCTACATTTTTAACATAATTATATTTTGCTCTCTATTGGGAAACGTAAGATTAGTTCATCAATCAACATAAAGGAATCATAATCTGTCATCGAAAGGGTAAGGAATATAACCCATTTTCAAGAATAATTATATTTTACTTTTCCTTCTTTTCTGTTTAACAGCCGATTAGAGCCCAACATTAAGGAAATACAATGTATTTTATTTTCTAAAGATCATAAATAGAAAAATTGATTTAATAATATATTTCCCATTTTACTTTTCGTTCGTTCGTTTCGTGCAGTTACTTAATAATTCATTAATGTTGTGTCACTAACTCTCATGAATGATCACCAATTCTACGAAAGTTTCGAGAATTAGGAACATTTTTGCACGAAATTTTAAGGCAGCTTTACGTTAAAGAGAGCCACTTGGCGCCTCTGTATACTTACCTTACCGATCCTTTCCACTTTGAAAACACTTTTGGAAGACTTTTTCTAAAGGCCTTCATTTTCGTCATCGGTATTATCTCTTTTAAATCTCAAAAACGGAATGTAGCCGAGTGATCCTAGTGGTGAACATGTGGCCAATTTAGTCCATACACACAGTTTCGAGTCCTGTTGCTGTTAAAGACCTATAGCAGTGGTTCTCATACTTTCAATACTTGCGACCCAATATACAATCTTAATTTTTATCGCTGCCTCCTCCATACAATAATAACGTATCGCCGGCGTATATAAACGTCTCGCTCAGCCAGTGCGTAAATCGCCCAGGACGTATATATACGTTCTTCTAAAATACGTTCTTCTGTTCACTGTTGTCCATAAAATTATTCCAAAGGCTTTGGGATGCAATAAAATGATCTAGACAGTGTTTGCGAAGGATTTATTTATTTCAGAGGATTTTCTAATTTATTCCCTCCCCCCCTTAATGCAACGCAAACGGTGGCAATGAGGAGCGAACTTTTAATAGGCAGTCAAGGGATTAATTATATAAACCGTACAAATGATCAATATGGGTGTTAATTTTTGCACATAATTTTATATATGACTAGGCAGTGGGGGAGCTGGTAATTATTACACTTGTTCTTAATTTCGTCTTGATAGTACTGTTAGTATTGTGCAGTACTGATACATTTATAGGTATATTATATCAGAGAGTGTAAATGTTTTTTTTAAATATTTTTTATGGTGCGCGAATGCATTTTTTTGTTTGCTTTCAATAAATTAATTATTTTGTTAATAATCTGTTGCTTTCGACTTTTCAATATGCTCGCGCCCCCTCCTTGGGTTATCACGCATCCCTAGGGGGTGGGGCACGCCTCCCAGTTTGTGAAGCCCTGACCTATAGTGTAAGTAGGATTCCTTTAAATGTGCCTTAAGGCACTTTAAATCTATCGAGAGCCAAAATATTCTATTTGATGAGGTATGGAAGTTTGAACAAAGGAATGCCAGCTCTTGTATTGTCCGTGTTACTTGACCGAGGCACAAAAATTCAAAATCCGTCACCAAATGTCTTTGTGTAGCTTCAAATTGCTACGTTAATAAACACTACTTACCTCCTTCCCTCGAAATGGGATCCTTTGAATATTTACTTCAACTTTGGAAACAAACAGAATTCATAAATTGGTTGCAGGAAGGTTGAAGCACTATCAAGTTTCATTTTCTCCATGGAAACGAAGCTCGTTCTGTTCTACAAACGCATTTTTCAACCACATGTTCAGTCCTCATACAAAATTGCATGCGTATGATCTTCACTGATCCCGACCTCTTCGAAAATTTCTGATACGGTCAAGTGACGATCTCCTGTTAACAGATTTTGCACCCTCCACCAACTGATGCATTCTGCTTTTTAAGTAGTTTTGAGGCCTCCTTGAACGCTGGTCACTTTCCACTGATATGTTCCTATTTTTGAATTTGATGAACTACTCTATATTTGTGTGTATTATATAGCATTGTCTCCAAGCATTTGTTGAATCTTACAAATTATTATGCTTTTAGAAAGACCAATTTCCTATGAAATTTGATGAAATATCAATTCTTAATAGCACCTTTGAAAGCTGTCATGCAACAACTCACTTGGAGAATTGAAGCCATAAAAAAGTTATGACTGACAGAGTGAAACTTTAAGCGATGGAAGCAACATAGAAAAAAGAAAGAGTCTAAGTTAGCTTTTCGATAAAAAATAAAACAACAAAGAAAGAAAATAATAATAGTGTAAACCATCATTTCTATAAAACATGTGTTGTTATTGTTGTTTCTCATCCCCGAGATCAGTAGAGTTAGATCAGGTCCATGAGTCCATTCACCCTGAAGAATTTCAAAACCAATAGGGGATCTTGAACCAAGTCCTGCCTGGTAAGCCCCAAACAAGATAAAACGTGGCCAGGGGAGGCCTGAGCAGAAGAACACTTAGTGCAAATAAACATGTTCTCATTCCAATTGATTAAAGTATAATTCTTTTTCAGATGTATATTATTATATTTAATGTTGAAGTTGTTGGGATTTATCAAAAGCCTTTCAAATGAAAATGATGGCAGGAAATATTAAAGATGTAGCTCAATTTTGATATGAAATGAATAGGGTTTTTTTTCACATCACAATTTTAAACGTTTTTAAAAAAGAAATCGAAAAATTAATTAGCAAATATAAAAAAAGCTATGCAAATTCAAAAGAAAAAAAGCAAACAAAGAACAAGTTAAGAAGAAATATAAAAATATAATAAATATAAAGAAAGTTAACAAGAAATATATGAAAAAAAAAGTGGGATACACAAAGAAATGACGGAAGGATTTTTTTTTTAATTCATGGAAGGGAATTTTTTTTTATTTCTAATGGGTAGGATTGGGGTTTTTCCATTGCAGACCCCTAGTACATTTCCCGAAAGCTGGCATCTCTTTTTAGTGCAGCATCATATAGGTGGATACCAATCACCGTAGGTAATTTTGACGTCCAGTTTCCTCCCTAGAGGAAGGCACCTGAGCTCTGACGATGCGAACCTGTACTAGGACTCTAATTTTGCTGAGATCACTTAAGCCAAACGGACACTCTAGGGATCTTTTACATGCCTATAATCTTACGACAATGCCGCTATCGATTTCCTGCATCATGGAAATCCACCGACTTTGGCAGCGGTCGAACCCGTAACCTTGGGTAGGAAAAAAATAGAGATGCGTCAAATGCTGTTGATGATAGAGCTCTTAAATGTAAACCATCATCATATGACGAAGATAACATTTGAACTCTGCTTCCATTTTAAATCTCCCGCACAACGTTAGGTGTCAAGTTTCAATTTTAGATCTATAAAATGTGCCTGAAATTCATAATAATCGCGGGAAGTGATAAGTAAAATCAAAAAAGGAAGTTTATACACTGGTCATATAATATGTTTAAAATATCTAGTTTGCCCAGAAATTTTACAAAATATTTTTTGTTGACATGTTAAGGTATCCGACTACCTTCGGGAAACATCTTTCCCGCATAATTAAATTATGAAATTGTGAAAATAATTTTCGATCCACACCTTATTGGTAAGCACTCTTCAAGGTATCCGACTACGTTCGGAACCGTGATTTTGCAAAAGCGTATTAATGGATAGTAATTATGATATTTAGAGTCACTTAGATTAGAAAATGCATATAAAATTGTTTTAAGAATAATATTACAATAAAAAGTTATTTAAGTACTATATTTTTATGAAAAATGAACTTAGAAGGACCTATTTTTAAAATATTCTCCTTTTGTGAAAAATGCTTCTATTATAATAATATTTTGCCTGTATATAGCTCAGATATTTGTACAGAGGCTCATCTAGAATTTTTGAAATAAATAACTTAGAAGTGGGTTTATACATGTGTGTGTGTGTGTTTTACGACAACAGAGGGGAGAAATTTTAAGAAAAAAACGCCGATAATTATTTCAAATGGTTGTAACTCTGAAAATAATGTGAATGTTTCAAAAATCATAGTTGAGCCTCTGCACAGAGGTTTGAGTGATATACAGGCAAAATATTATTATAATGGAAGCATTTTCAACAAAAGGAGAACATTTTGAAAAAATGTTATTCCAAGTTCATTTTCTGCCGAAATATTGTATTTAAATAATTTTTTTTGTCAAAATGTCCTTAAAACAATTTTATACATGTATTCTAATCTAAGTGACATTAAATATCATGAAAAGTATTCATTTGTGGGCTTTTTTAATATCAAAGTTCCGAACGTAGTCGGATACCATAACAACAATTTTAAAAATATTTTTTATATCTTTGGAAATACAAGCCACAATGGAATGAGATGTGTTTATGAAGAATGCTCTAAAAACAATAAGTATGTAACAAATGAATGTACATAGTGTAGTGATTTTGGAACGAATATTTGAGACCCAATTTTCATTAATAATGTTCACATTATGCTCCCTTCCATCCAATAACCCCCTGACCGGGGGCTCTTGCACCTCAGCGTCCAAGGTCACGAATATTGAGATGGGCACAACAAGCTTTGGTCCTCATGTGCTGTTGCGCCTCTGAGTTAAGTTTACGATAAAATTAAATATAAAACTTTACAAAATGTATTACAGAAGTGATGCATTTAATTTTTTCACAAAGGAAGATTTTTTTACTTGAAAATTTTTATTTTGGAAAATGTTTAGTAAGGTAGTCTGAGGTAACGAAGTAAAGAATAATACAGTTATTAAAATAAGAAAATAAATTATGTTTTTTGAACGTTACATTTTATTTGAGTTTCTAGCTTGAAATACAGAAAAGAACTAGTAAATGCTAAGAGAAAGAGAGATAGCAAAAATTTGTTTTCAGAATTCATAGCTTTTTTTGAATAAGACGCGAAAAGTAATCAAACGATCCTTCTTATATAAAAGTAAAAAAAGAAAATTCGATCTTTCAATGTTGCATTTTGCATAACTTTTTAACTTAGAATGTAAACAAGAACCAGATACAATTGGAAAAAAAGAGATAAAAATTTTTCATTATATTCATTTTAGCAAATAAAACGCAAATAGTAACTCATGACTTTTGATGCATTTTAATGCACTTTTAATCCTCCTGAGTTTCTAGAAATGATTAAAATAAGTAACTAATGTTATAAGATTACCCAACTAAGCACAAAAATCCTGAATCTTTTAGCTCTTACTTAACTTATGCCTGGAAATTGATTTAACCATAGCAATTGAATTTAAAAAACTGCTTTAACGATAACTTCCAGATTGTTTTTATTTTGAAAGGCAGATTTAATTCCATAAGTTTGAATAGGAGTACCTAAAAACAACCTTACACTACAATCTGATTTAAAATTGAGAATAACGTGGAAATAATTTGCTAGCTATATGTAGTTTGAACATAGGTTATGTTAGATGTTTCTTTTATATATTATGTGTTTTATCGAAGAGGGATTTAAAGAGATTTTAATCTATTTGAATGGGCAGAAAGGGACTAGTTTTAATCAAAAAAGGGTAGCAAAACATATTTTTTTAACTGACATTACTTTAAAGATATCTTTTGTTGTTCTAATTTTCAAAAGATCTCTCTGTAAAGCATTGTGCTCTTCTTATGTGTTTTGTATTATATGTTGTGATTGTGAATGAATTTATATCTTTAAGGAAATCAAATTTAAACAAATAACATAAAAATATTTCTTAAGTCTCAATTCCTACTTAAGTTAACAAAGAAACATTTTATTTCAGTCACTTTTTATTAAATAGTTACAATTAATATAAATACTTACACATATGACATAATCACAGTATTAAGTGACAAAATAGAAAGCGATTTTCCCTGAAATTTTCCATTTTCCTTTCTATATAGGGTGTAGGACTGTTTTTTGTTTGTTTGTTACTATTTATTCATCAATAAAATTTAATTATTCTAATAAAATAGCATAGTAAAAAAGAAAACACATTCTCAGAAAACTAGCCGTCCCATGCGAGATTCGAACCCACGACCTTTGCATTAGAAATCCAACACGCTATCCATTGCGCTACATGGACACAGCGAGCGATTTTTCTATCTATATATGCTGTTAGACTATTATTTTTTGTTACTATTTATTCATATTTTAATTTAAGTAAAGAATTAATATTAGAAAAAAAACGGTATAAAGTGTCATCCACAGCAAGTTTAAAAAAATGTATTTGAAAAATGGATGAATAGAAAATTTGAACAATATATATATATATATATATATATATATATATATATATATATATCTATATAAATCTATATATATTGATGGGAAGCCGCCGGTCCCTAAGGATTGCAACTGTAATTTTTATATCTGCCCTGTTGTTGTTTACAAGAAAAGGAATTTCTGGGAGCGCCTCTCACCCCACCGAAAAGGGTGACGCGTTCCCACGCTTGGAAGAAGGCAATGTACCCATAAATACATCATGGTTTGGGATGTTTTTTGGGAATTTCCCGCGTTTGGGGTAAGTCATTGACCGCGAGAGGATATCCCTCCGCTGACTCCAGGCCAATCAGAAAAGCTGATTGAGTTTCGAAAACGAATCCGCTCCAGTATACACAAGAAAACCGCCGCGAAATATAAGCGCATGCACGACGAATTGAGGCACTCTCTGACACAATTTTTATCACCGATTTTGGTCTGACGACCCTATTTGACGAACACCGCGGTTAAAGACTCTCGAGATGTCCACACCATGATTCCTCTCTCTCAGATCCCTATTAGTTGACAGTTAAGTCATGTTCTGTTATGTATCTCTTTATAATTTAACGTAAATTCAATCTTATTGTTTTAAAATAAATTAATGATTAATTAGAAAATGGTTTTTATTTAGCGTACAGTTTATTTGTTTTTAAAAGATCTAATGTTTAAACTTAAACTGTAGTGTGACGCCAACAGAAGAATAGAACCGGGTTTTATTTGAAATGGATCGAACGAAATAAATTAATCAAATTAACTTAAGTTAAACTGGCGTTGCATTAATATATATATATATATATATATATATATATATATATATATATATATATATATATATATATATATTTATATATATATGTAAGGATAATTAAATTAGATTAAAAATTAAATTCCCTATCTAGCACTTAACTCAGCTTTTTCATTTCATCTTCAAGTATCAAACTAATAACCCATTTAATTCTTCCGAACTTATGGCCTAGCCAATAAACATATCTAATTACAGATAGTTATTCCTATGATATACCTATATGTCAGCATTAACTTTTAAGTACAATCATAAAAGCCGCGATACTTACCTCATCGGTGTTTTAAGTGCTAACCCACTTAGTTTTCACTGTGGCGTTCTTTTTTCTCTCTCCTCTCAGCGTCAGAACTTGTATAGATTTCATCGAATAAAGATCCTTTTTAAGTCTGATTCGGGCTCTAAAAAACATGTCATATATATATATATATATATATATATATATATATATATATATATATATATATATATATATATATATATATAAAGAGAGAGAGAGAACTAATAATAGGAACTGAAAAAAGATTAAGTAAAAGTCATAAAATGAACTTTTTTTTTCTGAGAGGGCAATTATTCCCATGTGTTAACCAAAGAGAGAAATCTATACTCATACATAGTACCAATAAACACACACATAAGGTCTCTGTTGTACTTTTGTCTTTCCTTTTATTAAAATACAGTAATCATGTGTAGGTGATATTTGTTAACTTATATATATATATATATATATATATATATATATATAATATATATATATATATATAACGCGTGTATTGCATAAAGTACTATATTGCAGTTTTTCTCTTTTTTCACCCCTCGCAAAATGCTCTATTCAAAAATAGACCTTTATTTTTCATTCACTTAAATATTTTTAATTTTCATATCTTACAAAAAAAGCCACAACCTCCAAAGAAAATTTTTATTTTAATAAAAAACTCTTCAGATACATGTCACGTTTGTCACTTTTTAATATTAAATTTTTCTGAAAGTGAAGAAAGTTCCATAATAGCGCTAATATGTTTTAAATTTTTTTTTAACACATGAAGTGCTTGAATATAATTATCCACAATTCTTCTACAGATGAATTGTTGGAAATGCGTGAAATTTGTAGAAATCACACTACGAAAATTCCGAAACCCTTTTCTGTTTATGAAACAAAACAGTATTGACTAGAAAAGTTTTGTGTTTTCTTTTTGGCTTTTATTTCAGTATTTAAAAAAATTTAATCCTTAGAATTTTTTTTATGGAATAATTAAAGTTTAACAAACAGATTTGGGTTTTGTAAAAGATGATAGGAATAACCCTTATTGTGAATAATGTGTTTATTTTAATAACATGAGTTAAAATTCATCCGTAAAAGCTAATATTTTGGAAATCAAATTACTATTTTTAAGGATAAAAATAATTAAAATTTGAGAAAGAGTTATGTTTATCTAACTGAAAGTAATTTCTTACTACTAAATAGTGCTTTTATCTTTTTTTATTTCTGAAACTCCTAATTTTATTACGTTTATCATTATTTTTTAAATAAACTTCTAAAATATTTCTTAAAAAAATAGTTTTTCTTACTAATGCAATAATGACAGTTTTTATTATATATAGAAGAAACCCTCTCTTTATATTTACGAAACGTATCAGGGGAAATTTAGCCACCATGTCCAGCTGTATTTACTTTTACTTTTTTGTTTTTATTCCACTTCTAGATCTGATTAAGAGCAAATTGAATCAACTGACTCCGATGATAGAACAAATAAAATGATCAGTATAGCTTTCAACGAGCATTATGGGCAGATAAATTTCATTCCTAACTGAGCACATTGAAAGTTAGCAAAATAAAATAGTTCGCGAAGTTTCATTTTGTTGATGATTAGCTAAAATACCACATTGAGCTGGGATAAAAAAATAACTAAATTTACCATTATATTCATTAGCCATAAATAAATTTTCCAACTTTATCGTAATGGGTTAGTGAGAAACATATTCAGTCCTTTCGTAGATTTAATTTAAAAACTCTATGATAATAATGATATAATACAATAATAATAATTTTAGAAAACGGATAAGCTGAAAAAGAAACTAAATTCAGAAAAATAGATTGATGAAATCGTGACAAAAACGAAAGCCTCACAATTGTTTCCAAACTCTGAATAATTTAATCCTGATTTCAGTCTTCCCTGAATCGTTTTTTTACTATAAATTATGGCAATACACGAGTCAATATATGCACTCATTTCTATAAAAATTTGAGTATTAAGACGTAAAGAAATGGATTCTTAAGAAACCCTGCATGATAGTATGTGTCAGACAGATATATAAATGATTAGAAATCCCGCGGGCAGTGCATCGCGCTTCCGCACCCCACATCCGAGGCTCAAACCCCGGGCTGGGCATAGTCGACTCAATCTTTCATCTCTTCAGTGGGTCGATGAATGAGTACCAAGCTTGCTTGGGAACTTAACGCTGGGGGTTTCACATCAGACTGACGACCTGACTGGAACATCTGCTAATGCACCTCAGAGTAGAAGGTCACCATACTGATATGGTCACAGTAGGCTTTGGCCCTCATGTGCTGTTGCACCACTGAGTTAAGTTAAGAAATCCCACCTGATTGCGCATTGCGTAATGTCACCAGAGGGCGTTGAACCTTGTTCTTCTTGGAGTATAAAACAGGTAAGCAGAGCTAGTTTGCGTCCATTTAATCTGCTGCAAAGGGACGCTTTTTAACTTGCTGCAATTATGCTGCCATCGGCAGCTGTCAAAGTTCAAGAGGTTAACAATGTTACGGATAATGAAAACCGGGTGGTCAGTTCGGCAAGTAGATCGCTGCCTTGGCCGTTTTCCTTTAATTGTGAGGAGGAGGTGTTGGGATAGTGTACAGAAGAGAAGTCTGTTACATCGCGACAAATCTCGGGATGTCCTCGGCAAGTCAATATGTCAGAGCATAAGACACGCACGCATACCGCCAATTGTTTCATTGTCCACCTCTGTACACAGTAAGCACCTTCGGTACTGTCCTCAGTATCGGTTTGTACCATCGGTTTGTCCATCACCATGGCTGAAGGGCAGTTGTTATAACGGCGCCCATTACGTGTAGCGCCATTCTCACCAACTCCTCATTGTCTCCATTTGAATGATGTAGCGCTCGAAGGGACGATACTGGAACGAATCAAATGAAATCCGGTAGTCTTCAGCAATGAATTCAGATTCAATTTAGGCAAGAATGACAAACGGGAATGTACATGGAGGTCCTATGATAAACGTCTCAATCCTCTGACTACGCAATACAGTGACACATCGTTCTCACCACTGGTGTAATTGTATGTGGTGTCATCGCATAAGACACTTCACGATTGATATTGATCAACGGCAGCAAGACATCCCAGAGGTACTTCCGTGACATTCTTTATTCGTGTGTGTTATTACTCATACCATTTTTCAATTGGACAATGCTCAACCACAACCATCAAGGGCTTCACAGGACTGCCTCCATCACGTTTCTACTCTTCCCTGTCCTGCTGGATCCCCAGATTTGTTACCTATAGGTGACAAATAGCTCTATAGAACATATCTGGGATCATTAAAAATGATAAATTGGAATGCCAAGAATTTGGTTGAATTGTTAGGTCGTTTGCAGCAATTAAGTCGCAGATGTCCGAGATGTCGCAGGACAACGTGCAGGACTATGTCTCAATGCCGTACTGTATTGCATCACGCATTCTTGCTAGAGATGGTCCCATATGGTGCTAAAACATCCATTCATTTGTAATTTTATCTACAGTAAATAATCCTTTTGCTTCGAATTTATAATGCTTACATCAACGTAGGATGTAAGATTTTGTTTTATTCTGACAACTCTTTCTTCTTGCGCAATGTATTATGGCAATGGGTATAATACCTGACTTTTTGAATGAATTTAACCTAATTTTGATCTTAGTGATAGCATCAAATAGTTTTAATACAGATTAGAAAAAATTAAACTCATTATTTATTAAAGTAGTAAAGCATATAATTCGAAAAGTTCTTTAAGAAATCATACACACACAGGTTGCAATACATAAATTTAATGCCAGAACAAGGAAATTATTCACCGTACAAAATATAAAAAAAAGTTATTGGAGTTTACTCCTTAAGAATCGATTTTCATGTAAAGCTCCCTGTATGGAAATTTTATGAGGAGTGAAATTTATACAAGCGTTAGCAGAAAATGTTACACGTCCACCGAAGAATCAGTCGGGGAAAGATTTTGGACATTTTCGTCGTTTTTAAAACTATAATCTTAGACAATCTCTCTCAAAATTAGACAAAAAATATTTCCTGAATCGGGAAGCTCGTTTATTTCGCTACACTACAATAATTTCTTTTTATCAAACAACAGAATTTTGCATTTTATACGATTTTTTTTCTAAAATATGTCAATATAGATGTGTTTTTATGAAAAGAATTTTTCAATCGTTCTGTATGGATTTCTTATCATTGCAATGTATCGACACTCTGAGCTACAAAAGTTTATGCTTTGCTTTTTTAGAATCAGTGATTTAAAAAATAAAATACCCAAAACTTTTTTTACGATTTTTCAAAACATACTAAAAATCCTAATTAAACAGCTTCGTCATCAGAAAAAAAATAATACCTCGAAACTTTTTTCCGTTTGTAAAACGTTATTATCTGTGTCCTGTCTAAAGAGTGAAAAAATTTCTTAAAAGCTACGAATTTTGAAAAAGTTTTTGTGTTTTTCGTCTAATACTCTTTTTACAGGAATTCATTTACGCAGTATTTTTCTTACCTTTTTTGTACAAAAATTACCGTTGTTTGTTATCGATGTGTGAAATTTGAAAAGTATAACTTCAAAATTAAACTCTCAAAAAAAAAAAATTAAAACCTTAAAAAATTCACAAACTACGATTACTGTCGTTTCACCAACTGGTGTCATTGACGTTGAAAACCAGTTTTTGAGCCAAATGGTGTTTTAGCGAGTAATGAATTATTCTCCGTTCCACCTTAACTTGGCAGTCCAAATCACATCTGCTTCTGGGTCACATTAGAAGAAGAGGTACACTATACATTTGACGAGTAAAAAAAATGGGCATGAAAAATTCATTTTTGTTTCATTGTATCTTTAATTCTATAAGTTAATTTACTACATCCGTTGATAAAACAAAAATTTCTACAACATTTGTAAGATTCCTAATCGCTTTTACTTTACGCTTTTTTAATTTTAAATAAGTTTATAATAATATAAATAATTACTTACAACTTGTATGTTATCTTAAGATATGATGAAGCAGAAAACAGAATTTTGAAACTCATTTAAAAATTTATCTCATTACTAAAATTTATTATCTTTCATAAAACTTTTAGTTTACTTTAAAAATATTTCGATGTACATTTGAAAAATAACGTTTCTAAAACCATAGTTATTGCCACAGTTTATATTTCTGTTAATCGGAATGTTACTGACGTAATAGATTAGATCCCCAAGAC
This sequence comes from Trichonephila clavipes, assembly GCA_019973935.1. Lineage (NCBI taxonomy): Eukaryota > Metazoa > Arthropoda > Arachnida > Araneae > Nephilidae > Trichonephila > Trichonephila clavipes. Next base: position 390,168 of record BMAU01000722.1, on the reverse strand, counting down.
GTATTATCAGCATATACAGAAGGTAGTTCTAAACTACTGAAGAAACTGTATCATGTATTTCCACTCATGCTTTGCGGCGATATCAATATTGATTTTGGTAAAGATGAAAGATTCAGATTATTAAAAGTTTTAAAATCATAGCTCAATTTGGATTTTGTTTCTGGTAGAGCACTGGGGATGACAAGGTAGGGTACAATCACTGATGCGATGTTTTCACGATTCGCAAATCATATATCTACCGACGTTCACGTATCATTTTTTAGTTGCCACAAACCTCTTCTCACAGTAATTAGTAATAGCGAGAGTATTAATGTAATTAATACCCAGAGTGTTACTAATAGTGAAGTATATCAATCTTCTTAACAATGTATTCATATACTATGAGTAACTTATATTTATGTAACATTGGGAGCGACTTACCAACGAGTGTGGGAGGAATAAAAGCAGAACCAAAAACTTTCATTGTAACACACTTAAATATTTTACTCAAACACACTAATCAACAACAGTTTAATCTATAAGTGAATGTCCTAGGAGTGATAGAGAGAAAGCAATAAACACTAAGCGAACAAGCGCAAGTTACCAATTTAACGTAACCTAATCTATCGTTGATTACAAGCTTCCTATCCACTAATTTAATACTGTGGCAAACACCGCTCTTAATCTTAAGCTGCGAAAATCAACTTTACTCTATCTCACCTGCGGGGCGAATGCAACAACTTCTCAGTTCCTTTCTTTACAATTACAAAACTCTGATTTTATATAGTCAAACTAATCTACATATAAAGGTTTCTTCTTGAGAGGGATGGCTGTTGTGAATTAAACGCGAATGCTAGCCCAAAGGTTCCCCAAATGGATTAGTGTGTAGATCGCGTAAAGATCCGTCACAACATAATTGATGTTTATTATTTTATAAATGTATTATTTTACCGAATCAATATGAAAAATGTGAACAGAATAAAGAAAATGCATGCATGATTTCAGTATTATATGTTATGCATTTATTTACCCTGTTTGCCTACTATATAATCAAAGACAACCGTACTTAAGGAGTAAATTCCTGTCCAGTTAAGGAGGACTCCAATAAAAGAGTCCTGGATGTACTTAAGGAATAAAGTCCAGTGTAAATTACACATAGAAATAAAAACTGTGTGCCGGAGCCGACACGCACGGTTTTTTTCTATGTGTAATTTAGTTTTTGAAGATATTTTTAACTCTCTTATTAAGAATGATATAATTAATGTACTATTAAATTTTCTTAATGAAAATAACATACAGAGTAATTAAACAGATGACACTTAGAGGCTAATAATTCAGATTCTACTGAACAGATGAGAAAAAAATTTCAACTGCTTTATATAAATCATGCAACTATGGTTGTAACCAGACGTTGCCATAATTTTAATATTACTTTATTAAGATCTTAGCTTAAACCAATAACATATTAGATAATAATATGATATGTGAGAGAATCTATTGTAGTGAAACACACAATATATAATACCGAAATAACGTAACCCGTACCCCTATCAATAACTAACTCGCCTAAGCTCAATTTGAATGTAAACACAGATCCGAATATTAAAATGGTAACTCGTACTTTAATGTCCAACGAAGCAGCAATCTACTGGATCCTAACTGAAGTTGCGGTTCACTGGCGTGGAATTGTTCCACCTTGACTAAAGGCTTTCTGTCACGGGTAACCTCTTGTGGCGGTGTGATATCAATATAAACTACTACCAAACATCACGTGAAGGCGATCGTTTTGGCGTGGTCGATAAAGTACTTGCGTACGGAACGGAAGGTACCCAGATCGAATCTTTCCTCTTTCCTTCCTTCATTGGTGACCCTGGCCGTGCAAAGAACCGCACCCTTCGCGCGCCGCAGTCGTGGCGCCATCTATTCCCTGCAAAAGCAACCAAGCCATCATACATTGAGGCAAATAAGCCGTTACTTCTCAAAGCTATCTCACCCGAATGACGCAACTTACCAAGTGACGCAACTGCTCACATACTCACCACGAATATGGTATCGCTCGTTCGCCTATTCGCCGAATCACTGGCATGGGGGTATGCGGCGGTGTGATTTCAATATAAACTAGCACCAAACATCACGCGAAGACGATCGTTTTGGCGTAGACGATAAAGTATTTGCGTACGGAACGGAAGGTACCCAGATCGAATCTTTCCTCCTTCCTTCCTTCACTCTCTTGACTGTCACTTAACTTCTCGAAACACTCTTCACACTTGCAACACGGACTATCGTAACACATTCCCCAAATGCCCCCTCGCTTACTCTAAACTGCTGTCATTTAAAAGCTTCTTAATTTGCATCTTTCATTCACGTTTTACTTCTCGGGTTGGTTGGAAAATAATTGCCATTTTTTCTGTCCCCAAAGATCCCAAAATGATATGTTAAGGAAAAAAAGCGTGAGCCCGTCACATGTTTTAATTCAGAAACTCATTGTTTGAAATTTTGCCAATGGATCATCAGAATAAACATGCAATACGGAACAACTGCTGATATAGCAAAACGTGTGAAGAATGTGATTCAAGATGAATTCCCTTATAAATATGCCATTTTCCGTACCTTAAGGTTATTTGGCCAGTAAGTTCACTAGATATGAACCTTTAGGACTTCTGGCTATGAGATTTTCTTAAGAATCGCGTTAACCAAGGATGTGTAACTAAGGAACCAGAGTTGAAATCTATTACCGTCCGCCGTGTCTCTATCATTACTACTCATATAATGCACGTGATCAGTGTTACGACCGTAAAAGAATAGACATATAGTACCTAAGCGCGTAAATAAATTCAATTTTTGTTCTTTTTTTTAACTTATTATATTCCTTTTTTTGCTTCGTTACAACGCGATCAGTTGGAAAAGTGCAAAACTATTTTTAACTGACGTAAACTTCGGTCTCATGATTTATACCTGTATAAGTTACATTTGAAATTTTATTTGAATGCATTCTATAAAAAACCTGCTTTTAAATGCAGTCAATTTAATTTTCCTCATGCTGTACCCCCAAAATACAAAACCTATGATAAATTTTATTTTGCACATCAGACTAGTTCTACAAGAGAATTTATATACTATAATGGTAATGTTATATCGTCAAACACGTTAAAGGTTTATTACATGATGGACCAGCGATTGTCGAGCTAACGTATGTTTACACTTTTATGCGGATAATTACATAGACAACTACTATATATCATATGGTTTATATTTATATATTGATGATCTTATTTTTTGGGGGGTGAAAATAAATACAGTGTTTATAAATGAATATCGGAGTTTTAACGCTTTATAGTCTTTTTTACATCTAACTTGTTAGCATAACACATACATCAAATGAAAGACCAACTGAAACAGTTTTGTTTGCTGGCATATATGCGCATGCGCGCGAAACGCATACTAATTTCCCCCCTTCTTCGCAGATCATCGTGCTAGTAGAAAAATGGCAACTAGTGCACAAAAAACATTTTGTGTTCCCCAGTTTGCAAAGACAGAATCTACTATTAATGTGCTACGAACATTCATGTGTACACCTCAGTGGACATTCAAATACTCATAATGCTCGCATCTGGAACTTAGAAAATCCTCACGCGGTGCTTGAATCGCAACGAGACTCACCTGAATGTTTTTTGTGCCATATCTCGACGGGAAGTGTATGGGCCTTTCATTTTCCGAAAACTAATTGTAACTGGTTCTGCCTATCTTGATGCTCTACAGCTATGACTATTTTGCTCAATTGAAAGAAAATGAATCAGATAACTTCATTTGGCAGCAAGATGGTGCACCGCTTCACTGGCATCTCTCAGTACGCGATTATTTGAACATTACTGTACTCGACCAAGGGATTTTCCGAAAGAGCTTCACGATAAAGCTTATTTCGCATGGCCTTCCCATTCACCTGATCTGACACCATGTGATTTGTATCTGTGGGAATTTATTAAGGATTGTGTGTACGTACCTTAGCTACAAGCTGACCTTCCAAACTTAAAACACAGGATTGAAGCAGCTGTTGCAAAAATTACTTCAGACACACTGAACAAAGTTTGGGTTGCGCCTATCGACTTGATGTGTACCGTGTGAGGAATGTGGCTCACATTGAACATTTGTAAGCTTGTAGAGATAAAACGGTTTCAGTTACTCTTTCATTCGTTGAATGAATTGTACTTGTAAGTTATATGTGATAAATACTATAAAGCGTTAAAACTCCGACACACACACACACACACACACACACACACACACACACACACACACACACACACACACACACACACACACACACACACACACACACACACACATACACACACACACACACACACACACACACACACACACACACACACACACACACACACACACACACACACACACACACACACACACACACACACACACACACACACACACACACACACACACGCACACGCACCCCCACACACGCACGCACACACACGCACGCACACACACACGCACGCACACAACACACACTCACACGCACATACACACGCACACACGCGCGCACGCACACACACACACACACGCACGCTCACGCACATACACACGCACGCACGCACGCACACACGCACGCACACACACGCACGCGCACACATGCATACACACGCACACGCACACGCACGCACGCACACACACGCACACACACGCGCACACACGCGCGCACACACGCATACACACGCACACACGCGCGCACACACGCGCACACACGCACGCGCACACACGCACGCACGCACACATACATACGCACGCACACATACACACACACATGCACACACACGAACACACACACATTAATTTAGAAACGCCCGGTACTTCAAACGTCGAATATTAGTTTTTATCTTACTTATTTTTCAACAAGTTATTGCCCGATCTCACGCGGCACGTGTTGCTATAAACTGTCTTCAATCTTAGCCTACCCTTTTTTGGCCAACTATGTGTCCGATTTCTACTAAATAGAACACATTTGGGCCGTTATGGGAAGCCGATTACAACCCCCCCCGAAATTCTGATAATTTAGCCCAACAGATGGAGACAATTTGGCACGCAATTCCTCAGTACACCATTCAGGAAATTAATCAGTCTACGCCATACCGGGGACAGCTTGCATCCAGATCATAAGAGGTCCAACCCCTTATTGAGACAGTCAAACTCTGAAACAAGTATGCAGTTGTTGGGTAATTTTAATTTTTGTTTTTCCTATTTGAGTTCAATACCAATTTTTATCGCAACCAGACAACTCCTGTTCGATGCGTCCTTTTATTTTTCGTTATAGAATGTATTTACAATACTAAACTAGCAATAACTAGTTTATTATGTTTGGATTTGTTCAGTGATATAAACATTTTCAAATACTTCTCCTGGATAATATACATCCTTTTTTTTAATCAATAATAGTTTCAGCACATCTATTCATTAGGTTCGTTAATATTTCACTCTGTACTATATACAGAAAGGAAAAAAATTAACTAGATAAGAAAATGAGAAATATTCTCACAAAACAGTCCTCAGTTTGCTTTGTTTATACACACCACAAAATCCATCTTCTATATATCCAGAACTTTGAATTATTCATTTTTAAAGTTTTATTATCTCTTCCCCAGTATATATATATATATATATATATATATATATATATATATATACAGTTTGTATTTCCTCACTTAATGCATTTCACAACTGGGGAATCAACTAGCTTCTCATAGTTAGAAATCCAAATATTTTTGTTATAGTAATCTATTCTGAAAAAGCTTTCTTTAAAAAAAAAAAAAAAAACAATTTTGTTCGAAACTGTGAAACTTTGTATCTTCTCTTTCACCCTTTAAGTAAAAATATTGTCCCTATGTGCCAATGCAAAGAATAATATTAAATATGAAAGCATCTTTTAAGAAAAATATATTGTTTTCCTCGAAAGAATTTCAAAAGCCCATCGAAGGATAAATCAAAATTCATAGAAATATTACTATTGAATGTTATACATAATTGCAAAAAATACATTCCTGATATCTTAATATAAACGAAGAATCATTTTTCAAGATTAGAGAAAAGAAAATGCATTTTTTTTAATATTTAAAGTACAAAAAAATATTTTTTTGAATTAAGTTGTTGATAAAATTTTAAAAATAAGAAATTTAGGGTGAGTTTTTGATCCCATTATGTTTTTCTTATATACATCTGTATAGTATAAGTAATATATATCCCACGCTCTTGTTTAATAGAAAATATCAAGTATTGATTCGAAATTTTTTATTTCTATAACTGCACAAGGAAAAATAATTATTTTCAGTAAAGAATAAAATTTTAAGATTTTTGTTATTTAACTTAGAAATGTTAAACTTGTCAATGCAGACAAAGCGAATAAGATTTTTAGGGAATCCCTTTGACCTTTTCCCTTCAAAAATATACTGGTAAATTACAAAGTAATAAAATTCACAGCGCAGAACAGTCTCAAAAATGAATTAAAAAAAGAAGATTTTTGTACTTGGATATTATATTTGAACTGTTTACAATTATACCCATGATACAAACATACAAGAAGTCTAACATAAACATTAATTGATTTTAAACTTCTTGAAAAAATAATCTAGCTTCTTTCTCTAAAATTCTTAGAATAATGTCTGATAATTTACGTTTTTTTACTTTAAAAATTATTCTTCATAGAATTCAGATGTTCTTCATTGTTTAAAATAGACAGAGATTTTAAGTAAATTCAGAAACTGCTTACTAGGAATTTTTTAAGAAAAATGAAGAAATATTCATTAGAGTAAACCATTTATCATTTTCTTTTTTTATGGTGGCAACTAGATGAATTCAGCACTTTTTGATCCAAAAAGGTTTGCTTGTATGTCCTAGGGGATAAATTCTAGTAATGGAGAATAAGATATAAAAGAACGTAAATTGCATGACTGTTTGCTTTTTTTATAATTTCTGGTATGAAAGAAAAATTAAAGTATTTTTCTCTTTATAATTACATTCCCCGGTTTCTGTGTAATCAATCTTTTAGACAAGCGAGATGTTTCATTGGTGGTATTAAAAGAAAATAATCACAGTTCTTCCATTTTTCGTGTGAATCTTTCATTCTCTTCAACAATGTATTATGTAAATTTTTGATTGTTTATAAAAAATCCTCCGAAAGATACATGTAAATAATTTAAATTTTAAAGAATTCGATTTCAGCTAATGCGGGCATTGAATATTCGGTAAGAAAATTACAAAAAATAGCTTATTGCATATAGATTTCTATTTATCATTTCTTATTACTAATATTACATAGTAAAGCTAAAAAGACCATTTTTTAAAATAAATTTAAAACAAATAAGTTTTTTGATGTTTTTAATTTCAACTGTTTTTTTATTAATCTTTGAAACATAATATAAAAATTTTATTTATTATAAAAATCGGGATGAGTACTTATTTAAATGAGATATTTATTTATTCACTGGTATCTTAGCATGTGAAAGTTACGAACAATAAAAAAGAAATATTCTGTTAGAAATATTAGTTAATGACAAACTATTACTTATTTTGCTTTATAATTTTGTATGATTTAAATTTTTGTACTGGAAATATAAAAAAAAAGTTTCTTAATTTGGTAATTAAAAAAAAAATTAAAATAAACCTTTTGCTCAAAAGCTATAAAAAATCAAATTAAAAAATAGTTAAAAGCCTCATTTGATGAAGATACGATTTCATATAAACGCTTGCATATATTATAAGAAATAAAAGAATATTCTCGAAAGCGCTTTTTCAGTTCGCTTTGAAAGCATAATAGTTCAGTTATCAAGCGGAGTATAAAAATGTCAGCTGCGATCTGTCTGTTTTCAATTTAATGATGTTTTCTGCGAACTAAAAGCTTTCAACGCTGTGAATCTTCTGAAATTTTGATATCTGAAACGATTTTGGAAGTATTTGAGATAAGATGAAAATATTTTTTCCTTTCCTTTTTCGTATTGATTTTTGATCACACGTCATTCAAAATATTTTAATATCTGAGTAAATTCCATAAAAAGTAAGCTATCGAAGCTTTTCAGAAATTTTCAAATGTCTATTAATATCTTTATGTCTCAGAATATAGTGAAGTTATCAAGGCACATGGAAAAGGATTAAACTGGTTTAGCAATGCTAAATATTTAAAAAAATAATTTTAAATAAGAATTTTGTACATATGATTATTTTTAATAAATTAATCGACAATAAAAAGTACTTGATTACAAATATATATTACGAAACATAAATTATATGAAAAGGTTTAATAATTTTGTGAATTATAATTTCCGTAAAATCCGCCGTGCAACGCCGCACAACCGAATGTTTATATATATAACGCGCACTTATACTTTCTAAATACAATTTTTAATTCTTAGGTATATTCACTGTATAGCACGCATTCCCTTTTGTATAAAGAAACCCGGGATATATACGTGCGCAATGCTCTTATGTTTTGAAGTTATTTATTCGAGATATTATTCCAAATTTTAGAAAAAAACAGCTTGCATCCAGAACTACAGCCCTTTAAGTTCATGAAGAATGTCATTTATTTTAAACAGACAGTATTTCATTGCATGTACAGGGTGTTTTTTTGAGAGGTATAGAATTTTAAATTGCAATAAAACAACGATGTATTATTCGATTGACATGAATTTTTTTTTATTCGAAAGATAATCTTGTGGCATTACATTTTAAACATGATTTCTGGCATAGGACTGCCACGGCTGGCTCGGATGTAGTCCAATCTGGACGTTCAATTTTCGATGACTTTTTCCAACATTTGTGGCCGTCTATCGGCAATAACACGGCGAATGTTGTCTTCCAAATGGTCAAGCGTTTGTGGCTTATCCGCATAGACCAATGACTTTACATAGCACCACAGAAAATAGTCTAGCGGTGTTGAATCACAAGGTCTTGGAGGCCAATTCACAGGTCCGAAACGTAAAATTAGGCGGTCACCAAACGTGTCTTTCAATAAATCGATTGTGGCACGAGCTGTGTGACATGTTGCGCCGTCTTGTTGGAACCACAGCTCCTGGACATCATGATTATTCAATTCAGGAATGAAAAAGTTAACAATCATGGCTCTATACCGATCACCATTGACTGTAACGTTGTGGCCTTCATCGTTTTTGAAGAAGGATTCCACCAGCCCATAAAGCGCACCAAACAGTCAGTTTTTCTGGATGTAACGCACTTGTGGATTAGCTTCACTCCAAATGCGACAGTTTTGTTTGTTGACGTAGCCATTCAACCAGAAGTGCGCTTCATCGCTAAACAAAATTCGCTTATGAAAATTGTGAGACCATTTTTTTCGAAATAAAATTGCACAATTTGAAAGCGTTGTTCAGGCGTGAGTCTATTCATGATGAATTGCCAAACGAAACTGAGAATAAATCACTTGACAGCTGTTAAATCGGTTGCCATCTTGGAAAGTAATGCCAACTTAAACTTCTATACCTGAAAAAAACACTCTGTAGAAGACTGGTTTTTTTCTATTTAATGCTCTCATTTTTATACCCGGCGTATAACGCGCACCCGTTAATTTTGATCTTATATTTTGTGTTAAAAGTGCCCGTTATGCGCCGGATTTTATTGTAGCTTTTCAAGAAAAACAAGTTTGCTTGACTGATGTCTTAAAGGCAATAAATTGCTTTTATGCAATTATAGAGTATCCACAATTCAATCACCAATGAAAATTGAGATGAAAATGAAATCGATACGTAATTTGGAGCAGCAATGGAAAATAATTTATATCGATATAGTCTTTAGTCTTTTTAAGGAGTTTCATCTGTTCTAATTTTTGCGAGTGCTACAGGGAACTTGTTTGTTTAAGTCAAAATGACTTCCTGCAGTGAAAAAGCAATGTTCTTTCTTCGGAAAATCATATTTAGTGACTAAAAAACATTTCATGTTTCATTAGAGGTTAATTGTCACATCCGTAGGATTTTAGAACCGTGGCTTAAAAACTTGCACTATGTGCAGTGCAAGTTTATCCATTGGGTGCCAAGGGTATAAAAGGGTCCAGATAATCTGAACTTAAGGTATGTGACTACCTTCGTAAACCTTTTTTTGAAATATATAAATTTTCAACTAAATAAACACTTTTTTAGTTGACATGGGGCATAAAACTAGGAATTCAAGTACAATTTCCACAAAATTAAAAATAATTTTGGATATATTGGGAATTTTGAGTGAAATTTTAGTGAAAAATTGCAGTTACGGTAAGGCTTGTATTGAAAATTCTAATTAATATTTTTGAATAATATTTTTAAAGTGCATAAATAATATCCTTATCTATACTTGGAATTATAAGATTTGTAATATTTTTGAAAGTTTTTGAAATATGTCATTTATATTACGCAAGAACTCAATTTTTTACAAGAAACTAATGTTATTTTCTCACAAAAAGTGCAAAATACATAAATATGTACACATAGATTAGATAATAGTACAGACTGCAGATAAAACTCAATAAAACATTTTCTGAAAATTTCAATTCAATATCTTAAAAAGAAAATCGTCAGTGACCTTTACCGTGAAGCAAGAAATTGAAGAACATAGTTTCTCAGAAAACGCATTTAAAGATTTTAATACAGTATAAAAAGTTTTCTACCAATTGTAAATTTTTTTTTAAATTCACCATATTTATAAGTCATGATCTCTTTAGCTTCATGTTTAACTAATTTGAACTTTTTTTTTTTACCTTTTGATGTTTTCTGGTGAGTTTTATAGACTATAACAATTGTCGTTTTTAGTGAAATTTTGATGAAAATTTGCAGTTACGCAAAATTCTAATAAATGTATTCAAATAACATTTATACATTACGTGTATAATATCTTTATATGTATCAGAAATTAAAAGTTTTGTAATGCCTTTGAAAGCTTTTAAATATGACAAATTTTATACAAAAACACGATTTTTTAAAAAATTAATGATTTTTTTTCCATGAAAAAGCAACAAAGTACAAAAATATATACACAGAGATTATATTTTTATTCATAACACAGTAAGAACTAAATAAAACATCTCTTGAACATTTCAACCTTTCAATTATTTTGTGTAGGGATCTACTTCCGGTTTGGTAAACTCCATTTCCGGTTTACTAATTTTGCTATAGCTTTGCTTCTATATATGGTAGGGACAAAAATAGAGTGTTTTTAAAATCTTAAATGTATGGGATATAAAACAAAATCATTAAAGATATTTCGAAAATTTTCATCCCGGCTAATTTTGGGTAGTCACATATCTTAACGAGGTTTTAATAGTATCCGCCAGTGTCATGAGAAACTGAGGATCTTCTGTGCTCAGGGCTCGAAGTGAGCTTAAATCGGTACTGACTATGTGAAAGAAATTGAGCGACGCAAACTAGGACAGGTCATCGCGACCCAGAGGTCACGGGTAGGGATTGCAATACCGGTATTTTGAGCCATTTGTACAATTTTGTAATACCGATATTCACAAGTTTAAATATCGGTTTTTCGGTATTTACTAGGAATTATTTAAACCTGTCACCATTATATGTTCAGGGATCGCCAACATGGCAAAATAGTATACGTTTTTGTTTGTGTGTCTCTCTAACCGGAGAAATTAATTAGACTGGGGATATAAAGTTGCACAGAACAATGAAGAAAAGTAATAAAATATGAGAATCATCCATGAAAGTGGGCTAAAACAGTTTTTGGCGCATGCGCGCCAACGTCATGCGCATAAATGCAGATATTCTTCCCTGCCGCGCTGTGCCGGCAGATGAGAACTTTCTGTGGAACGAGGTGGACGAGAAAATTTCTCTTTAATACTCAGACGTGAGCATTAATATAGAACTCTAATACTCGAAGCTCACAATAAAAATTAATTAAAAATTGTTGCGCTTGTAAATAGTATATATATGTTGTGTGGTTGAATAAAAAAGTAAAAAAAAGGAAGAAACAAGCGTGGCTGGTCCGTCGATGAAACAAAAACAAATTAAAAATAAACAACTGCCTTATTACAGGATTCGTAGTCTGATATTGGTATCGGTGAAAAGGTTATAGTTGTGAACAAAGTGTGTAATATTTCGATATATTTTAAATTGTTGTGTTTGTTATTCACGTTTGTATTTGCATATCATACTTTAGGGTTTAAAATATTTTTCAGATTCATTACATATACTCATAAATAATAACCCATAAAATAATGAATAAGAATAACTTTTAAGAACATAAAAAATCATTTGATAATACTTCAGTTTGGATTCATTAACAATATGATAAAAAGAATATGGTGGCACACAGTGTAAATAAGATATTCCTTTTTTTGTGATTCTTTATATACTGTTATAATTTATAAGTTACAGATTAATTTTGTGATATTTACACTCTAATAAAGCAACTGTCAAATAAAACAAGAAAAAAAAAAACACCTGTGTTTTCTTTCAAATTTCTACTACCGGTATTAAAACCGGTATCCCTGTATTAAATTCTAAAAAATACCGAGTACCGGTATTGAACTTATGGTCCGATATTGCAATCTCTAGGCACGGGGTAAAAGGGTTTGAGAAACAAGCAGCCATTCTCTATAAATAACAGATTTTGTTCAACTTTTAGCACTATATGAATGTACACTCATGTCCATAAATTAAGGTTATTGAATTTCAGGCAAAGAAAGAGACAGAAGCAAAACTAATTTGACTTATTTGTAAAGTCTATTTATTAAACAAAAGGTAAAGAGCAAAATATATGCCATATGTTCGATATAATTAATAAAAATTGCGATTTTTACTCCCTGGAGTAAATTTAAAAAAAGACCTATTTACAAAAAACAGTATAACATGGTTAGTATGATGGTTAATACGGAGATGTCTCCCGGACGATGCAATACAAGCCTTACAACGCCTAGCATACTGAGTATCAAATTATCAATCTGATCTTGGAGAATATTACACCACTCATCAAGCAATGCCTCCCGAAGCTCAGGTAGGCAGGTGGGAGGGGGTTGACGGGGTGCAATTCGTCGGCCAAGCATATCCCACACATGCTCTGTTGGATTCATGTCCGGTGAGTATGCTGGCCAATCCATACGGGTGATATTCTCCGATTGAAGGCATTCGTCTACAATGTTTGCACGGTGAGGACGGGCGTTGTCATCCATAAACAGAAATACAGCGCCCATGGCGCCCCGATACAAACGTACATGTTGTTCCAGAATGACATCTCGATCATGTAGCTTGTTATCGTTACACTCTGAACATGCAGGTCAGTTCTGGAACCAAGAATAATTCCTCCCCAAACGAGCCATCCTGCACCACCGTAACGGTGTCGTCCAATGGTGTTCTCTTGAAAACGGGTATCTGGTACGGGTACCTGGCGCTGTAACATCTACTCACATTACCATCAACTTGGAATCGTGGGCAAAGCCTGGAGATGACACTCTGGGCGATTCCAAGTTCCTCGGATTCTTCCAGCTGGGTACGTCCACATTCCAGTCGTACAATAATTCTACCACGTAAAAAATCATCCAAATACTTCCTTTGTGCCATAACTATGCGTTTATTGCACTGAAAGGCTTTTAAAGCTCTTGTGAACAATTTTACTTCTCTGCCATCATTCCTTATATACCCCTTTCTTACACTCTCGTCGTTGTGACGTACAATCCGCGCCATCTGGTGGTTTCCTGTAATTTGCATATCCATCTACAAGATGTGTGTGATAATTCTACAGGTGAAATTTTTATTTTAGAGTTCAATTTCTGTGTGATTCTGAATTATCCTTAATTTATGGACAAGAGTGTACTTTAATAGCAGTAAGAAATCTTAACCCGAATTTATATATCAAAATTAATGAAATTTTCTTGTATATCTTAATGCTTTGCATGATTCGGCTTTCAGGCTGTGTGTGTGCGTGATAGCTCGTCCAGCCTTAAAGTTGATGTCTTCCACTATTTTGTGGATCCTTTTTCTATATTTAATCTTAGGATGTGCGAGTCCCAGTCGCTAACTCTAAGATTTCTCTTACGAGCAATTCTTAACCATTACTTCGCCTATTCAACTACTGGTACTTAAACCAGTGCTTCTCAAACTTTCTACATTTGCGACACAATATTCAATCAGAATTTCCTTCGCTCCTCTCTTCCATACAATAAAAAAGTTTTGAATTCATTAGTACTACACTTTGACACTAAAGCTATAATACTATTTTAACCTCTTAAGTGTCATTCGCATATAAAGGGTGTTTTTTTAGAGGTATAGAACTTTAAATTGCAATAAAACAACGATGTATTATTCGATTGACATGATTTTTTTTTATTCGAAAGATAATCTTGTGGCATTACATTTTAAATATGATTTCTGGCATAGGACTGCCACGGCTGGCTCGGATGTAGTCCAATTGGACGTCCAATTTTCGATGACCTTTTCCAACATTTGTGGCCGTCTATCGGCAATAACACGGCGAATGTTGTCTTCCAAATGGTCAAGCGTTTGTGGCTTATCTGCATAGACCAAGGACTTTACATAACCCCATAATCTAGCGGTGTTAAATCACAAGATCTTGGAGGCCAATTCCCAGGTCCAAAACGTGATATTAGGCGGTCACCAAACGTGTCTTTCAATAAATCGATTGTGGCACGAGCTGTGTGACATGTTGCGCCGTCTTGTTGGAACCACAGCTCCTGGACATCATGATTGTTCAACTCAGGAATGAAAAAGTTAGTAATCATGGCTCTATACCGATCACCATGGACTGTAACGTTGTGGCCTTCATCCTTTTTGAAGAAGGATTTCACCAGCCCATAAAGCGCACCAAACAGTCAGTTTTCTGGATGTAATGGTGTTTCGACATACACTTGTGGATTAGCTTCACTCCAAATGCGGCAGTTTTGTTTGTTGACGTAGCCATTCAACCAGAAGTGCGCTTCATCGCTAAACAAAATTCGCTTATGAAAATCGGGAACAACGGCAATCTCGTTTTGGGCCATTCGACGAATCTACGCCTTGCTTGATGATCGCTTTGATGAATTGCCAAACCAAACTGAGAATAAATCACTTGACAGCTATTAAATCGGTCGCCATCTTGGAAAGTAATGCCAACTTAAACTTCTATACCTGGAAAAAAACCACTCTTTTTAATAAGAATATTTTGGCTAAATACAGCTAAGTCTTCTGTACATAATATACGTCTCGCACAGTTAAAATGTGTATTTTACTTTTTATTATGTCAGAAAGTTTCTTTGTTTATTTTCAGTAAATTAATAATTTTTTTTTGAATAATCTTTTGTTTTCTACTTCTCAATATGCTTGCGCCTCCGTGTTAGAGTTATCACCTCCCCCTAGGGAAGCGCGTCCCACAATTTGAGAAACGCTGACTAAAATAGAAAATGCATTCGCATAAAACTAAGTCATCTCTACGGAAAGGGAAAGTTGTTTTTAAACTAATATCACAGTTAAAAAGAGTATTTTTGCCAAGAGGAGGAGTAGAATTCCGAACAGAACCCGCTGCAAGGTGACTCTCATAACTGCCAGCAAATAAAATAAAGTTGTTGGACCTTCTAAAGGGGATCAGATGTTACCATGATCATGTATACTTTTAGATAAAAACATTTTTGGTGAACATTATTTTATTACCGAAAAAAGCACATTGTTTTACAAAAATGTAGTATTTATGACTGTGTAGTATGATAACCACTGAAACTATATATTAGCAAAAAGGTACGAAATTATTTAACTGTGATGAATAAATAGTTGAATGTTTAGGAATTTTGATGAAATTAAAAACAAAGCTAAATACGTATTTATTGATAAGAGTCTAAATAAATTATAAGTACCCCAAAATTACTTCATTATGAGTAACATATTACAGTACTTAATTATTGAAGATAAGTTAAGGTATCTGACTACGTTCGGAACCGTGATTTTGCAAAAGCGCTTAAATGGATAATTTTCATGATATTTAGTGTCACTTAGATTAGAATCCATGCATAAAATTGTTTTAAGGACATTTTGACAAAAATATATTTAAATACACTATTTTGGCAAAAAATTAACTTAGAATAATCTTTTTTTTTCAAAATGTTCTCCTTTATCCATATTTAACGACAACAGAGGGGAACAATTTTAAGAAAAAAAAACGCCAATAACTATTTAAACTGGTGGTAACTCTGAAAATAATGTGAATTTTTCAAACCTTCTAGCTCAGCCTCTGTAGAAAGGTCTGATCTATATACAAGTAACGTATTATTATAATAGAAGCATTTTTCACAAAAGGAGAACATTTTGAAAAAAAGATTATTCTAAGTTAATTTTTTACCAAAATATTGTATTTAAATAATTATTTTTGTCAAGATATGCATGTATTCAAATTCGAGTGACTCTAAATATGAAAATTATCCATTTATACGCTTTTTTAAAATCACGGTTCCAAACGTAGTTGGATACCTTAAAGCATATTCATCTTCATGATTATCATAGTCATCAAATGCTGCGTCATTACTGTATTTAGGGGTGTAGTTTTCAAGATCTAATGTTTCAAGCTACTCTCAACTTATTATAATTATTACATTTTCCTTCTATTTTACACGCTTTCACCCATCTTGATTTATATTGAAACTTGAAACGACTTAATTGCTTTTTTAAATCCTTCACATGGCACATTGCTCAATTTTTCAGCTCTTTTATCAAATACTCATATTGTTGCTCGAATCTATTCTCCCCCAAACTATGCATTATATTTAAAAGTTTTTGTATTGCAATAAACAATGTGTTAGAAGACATCCGAAAAATGAAATAAATAATTTAGAATACTGATGACAAAAAAAATTCGGATGAAATTATTTTCTTTAAGTCTAGTACTAGAAATTGACCTATATCGAAAAATAGCGAAAAGTAGCAGAAAATCAAAATTGTTTGTAAGAGTTTATACAATAGAGATTATTTTCAGATAACTATCTTAGCTTAATATTGCTTAGAACTTAAACAAAATATCTATTTTTGTCTTTTCTACCTGAAATTATTTATATAATGCAAATAAAATACCTAAAACATAGTTACACACCTGAAGATGAAGGATCTATAACTACACTCATGTCCATAAATTAAGGATAATTCAGAATCACACAGAAATTGAACTCTAAAATAGAAATTTCACTGTAGAATTATCACACACATCTTTAAGAAGAATACGCAAATTACAGGAAACCATCAGATGGCGCGGATAGTACGTCACAATGACAAGAGTGTAAGAGAGAGGTATATAAGGAATGGTGGCAATAAAGTACAATTTTTCACAAGAGCTTTAAAAGACTTTCAGTGCAATAACCGCATACTTATGGCACAAAGGAAGCATTTGCATAATTTTTTGGTGATAGAATTATTGGACGACTGGAATGTGGACTTACCCAGCTGGAAGTATCCGAGGAACTTGGAATCACCCAGAGTGTCATCTCCAGGCTTTGGCAACGATTCCAAGATGATGGTAATGTGAGTAGATGTTACAGCACAGGTCGCCCCCGAGTTACAACGCCGAATGAGGACCGGTATTTGGCAGTTACCTGTCTCGTCAGCTCTCTTCAGCTACCGGTACGACAGTTTCAAGGCAGATCGTGTACAGACGCTTAGGGCACATTGGTCTATTAGCTCGTAGGCCTGACAGATGTTTTCCACTTACCGCAACTCACTGTCGCCTGTGATTAACCTGGAGTAGAGAGCTTGCATTGTGGTCACCACAACAGTGGTCTTGTGTGATGTTTTCCGACGAGTCCAGGTTTAGTTTGCAGTCTGATTCTCGCCAGACTTTAATATGGAGAGCTTCAGGTACCTGTACCAGGTACCCGTTTTCAAGAGAACACCATTGAACGACACCGTTATGGTGGTGCAGGATGGCTCGTTTGAGGAGGAATTATTCTTGGTTCCAGAACTGACCTGCATGTTCAGAGTGTAACGATAACAGGTTACATGTATCGAGATGTCATTCTGGAACAACATGTACGTTTGTTTCAGGGTGCCATGGGTGCTGTATTCCTGTTTATGGATGACAACGCCCGTCATCACCGTGCAAACATTGTAGACGAATGCCTTCAATCGGAGAATATCACCCGTATGGATTGGCCAGCATACTCACCGGACATGAATCCAACAGAGCATGTGTGGGATATGCTTGGCCGAGGAATTGCACCCCGTCAACCACATCCCACCTGCCTACCTGAACTTCGGAGGGCATTTCTTGATGAAAGGTGTAATATTCCCCAAGATCAGATTGATAATTTGATACTCAGCATGCCTAGGTGTTGTACGGCCTGTATTGCATCGTCCAGGAGACATACTCCGTATTAACCATCATACTAATCATGTTATACTGTTTTTTGAAATTTGCTCCAGGGATTAAAAATCGCAAATTTTATTAATTATGTCAAACATATAGCATCTTTTTTGCTCTTTACCTTTTGTTTAATAAATAGACTTTACAAATAAGTCAAATTAGTTTTGCTCCTGTCTCTTTCTTTGCCTGAACTTCAATATCCTTAATTTATGGACATGATTGTACATTCATATAGTGCTAAAAGTTGAACAAAATAAGTTATTTATAGATAATGGCTGCTTCTTTCTCGAACCCTTTCACACTGTGACTTGGGATTGCAGTATCGGACCATAAGTTCAATACCTGTACTCGGTATTTTCGGTCTTACACAGCGTTTAGAGAGATCATATCCCCTACTACTACTCCCTTATCACATGAATGTTAGTGTTTTCTTTTGAATTGTGTGTTCCAAGCTAATTTTATAATAAAATTATATACACTGCTCAAAACAATTAAAGGATATTGTAAGTTTTATATAAAATAAAGATACAAGCGAAATTTTTTTTGCCGAAACTAGAAGAAGAATGGAAATTAGCATACTCCACAGTTTGAAAATCAGAAAAATTTGCATTTGTCTAACATAATAAATATATTATTAAATATTTTATTTATTATGTTAGACAAATGCAAATGTTTCTGATTTTCAAACTGTGGAGTATGCTAATTTTGAGTTCGACGTCAAAAACGTCGCTTCAGGGGCAGCGAATGAAATTTGACTTTCAACTGAAATGAAGACAAGGATTGATCGGCATTCAGTGACTGCTGTGTTTTGATGAGTATGATGTCTAAGCGAAGTCATTTAACCGATTCAGAAGCTTGGAGAGTTGTTGGTTGGTTAGAAGGGGGCCAAACTCAAGCCGAAGTAGCGAAAGCCATTGGAGTGTCACAAAGTGTGATTTCCAGGATCTGGAACCGTTTTTTGGAGACTGGAAGTGCAGGCCGAAAACCAGGACAAGGTCGTAGATGGGCAACAACGCCCGATGAAGATCGTTATTTAGTGTTAACGGCTCGGAGACACCGAAATATGAACGATACTCTTCTCCAACAACACCTTCGCTCGACTACTGGCACCAGGGTTTCAACTCACGCTGTCCGAAACCGGTTCCATGGTGTAGGTCTGTATGCTCGCCGACCTATGGTATGTATTAGACTAACATCAAGACATCGTCGCGACCGCAGGGAGTGGGCAACAGAGCATGTGAACTGGTTGAGGAATGAATGGAGCAATGTTCTTTTTTCTAAAGAGTCCCGTTTTTCTGTTCAACCGGATAATAGGCGTATTTTCATCTGGAGGGACCGTGGCAGTCGGAATAATCCTGCGTTCGTGCACGAAAGTGTTAGATTTGGTGGTGGGGGAGTGTTGGTGTATGGTGTCATCTCCATTAACGGGCTCACAGACCTCTACATCATTCGAGATGGACCTCTGACTGTTTGCCGATATAGGGATGAGATCCTCAGACCTATTGTAGTCCCTTACGCTGCAGCAATCGGAGATGACTTCATTTTAATGGACGATAACTGCAGGCCACATCGTGCTAACCTGGTGGAGGATTTCCTTTTCGAGGAAGGAATCGTACGAATGGAATGGCCAGCGTGTTCTCCAGACATGAATCCAATAGAGCACGTTTGGAACGCTTTAGGAAGACGAGTTTCTGGCCGCCAACGACCCCTACAAACTCTCCAAGAACTGGAAAGAGCCCTTCTGGAAGAGTGGGACAGAATGCCCCGACTCGTGATAAATAGCCTCATTGACTCCATGCCTCGAAGGTGCTAAACGTTGCTGGCCGTCCGTGGAAACCTTACCCCCTACTGAAAATGATTTCCTTTGAAGAAAACACCTTTTCTTATTCTTTTTTCTCATATGCACAAATTGTGTTTTTTTCCTTTTGTACACAAATGCGCACTAAAATGCATTTTTTTCTGCCAAACATGTGTACTTTATTCTCGTATAAGCTACTACGTCTTTCGACCATGTATCAATTAGCTAAAAAGTTTCCCAGCCACAAGATCCACCTAAAACCGCAATATCCTTTAATTATTTTGAGCAGTGTATATAAATTGTATTAGATTGCATCTATAATTTTTGCTAAAGAGTTTGTTATTCTCAATATTTTTTTTTTATTTTATGAACTGTAATATATTTATTATGTTAGATTTATATATATAAAATACATACATAAAATGTTTGGTTAAAAATTACTTAAACATTCTAATTTAAGTAAAAGTATATTTTTTCAGATGGCTTTATTACAATATACTGATCTATTAGAATTAACATAAATGAAAATCTTGATTCGCTGTTAATTTATGAAGACTTTAATATAATTGTTACTATTATTTACTTTATCCCATGAACTTTATATAGGTGTGTGTGTGTGAAACAACATTTTTTACATAAAAGCATCTGTGATCTGCCTTATAATTTTTTTACAGACCAGAGAAAAATGTTTATTGTCCGGAAATGCGTTCATCTAGATGTGACTTAGCTTTTTAGTGGTTGAATTCTGCTTTTCAGACATTTGTATCTGACATTTATGGATAAAAGCCGTCTAGACACTCTAAAACTTGTAACGTCGCAGCATTTACAATTGTCATCTCATAAGAATTTCGACAGAACAAAGATATCTGTATTCGTAGAGGACATTATGTTTGATATATTTTTCCTTCTATTATTAGATTAAATAGATAAATAATTAAATAGACTAATGGATTAGGTAGTTGCATACATCTTAACTATTTATACAACTTGAAGTACCTAAAACTGAGAAGCAAAATTAAGCATAGGAAGTAGAAAAAGAAGGTAAATATTATTTTTCTAAGCATATATGCTTTGTCATTATATAATTATTTTAAAAATGTATCTTATTTTTGATCATACAAAGTAAAATAGCAAGTGATATCAAGAGACATTTTATATACATAACATCATCATTCTTTCTTTTTACGCACACGCTCACACAACAAACACCTTCATACACATACACACACACACGTATATAAACTGGTAGCAATTAAAATATCTACTACCAAAAACGTCATATTTGCGCATGAAAGTCACGTGCTAAAAATTGCTAATCATTTTTAGTACATTCGAACCACGCAGGTGGATGTAACATGTGTTTAAATGATAAGATTGCATAGGGAGTCTCTCTCATTTGGAAGTCACTAAAGCTCCTATTGACATATCTGAATTCACCCACAAACGCTGTCGAATTGTAAACTACTTGAGCTACGTTTAATTGTTTAACAATATTGTTACTTATGTTGGTTGCGATTATCGATTATCGTGAGAAATCGATAGATTCCTCTGTTGGATCTCAATCTCCTGTAGCCAATGCGTGCTGTCAGTAACTATTGAAGGGATTTCCCTTATAAGAGCAAAAGAAATAAATGCGTCAATAGTGGTAGGTTAAATAACGATCATGAACACAAGAATAGTCGCATGTCTTCTTTTCAGATGAATACAGTTTGCAAGCAGATTTGTGAAATATGTATCTTTCTACGAATATATACCCAGTAAGATTGTCCCACCTCCTTCTTTTCCCTACCTATTTTAATATACTACTGAATAATTTTGTTTTGGGAAGATTTTTTTCGAGAAGGGGATGATATTCATGAATTCCTTGTGTATAGTATGTAAAAGGTTTTTTTTATTTGAATGTTAATTTATATTTTTGTTTATTATATAAGAAAATACCCTATTAAACACTTCAAATTCAAAGCATTTCGACACATGAGTACCCACTTTCTACGTGCCTAATACCTACTTCAAAGAGTCTTCAGAACTACCCTTATAACCTCTCCCTTGGGGAAGAATTATAAAGAAAGCGTGTCAAACTTATAGGATAACTTGGGCCAAACAAACAAGGTTTAACTTTAGATGGGCCGCAAAAGAAAATCTGCATTCATAGAAGCAGAAGTTTATTTGAATAATATATTATAATAAGCATAAATAAAAGAACAAGAAAATTTATTGTTTACGTCAGGACACTTGACATCATTTCTCTGCTACTATATTTCCTATTTCAGGATACATTCTGATATTTGATTATACACTCATGGGCAAAAAAATTAGCCCTCCAAGAAATAATTGCTGTATCGTAACGAAACTTGCATGAAGGTACATGTCGGGGAGATATGCAGATGATTAGAACTGCAACGTGATTGCTCATTACGTATAGCCAGTAGAGGGCGTTTAACGTCGTTCTCCATGGAGTAAAAAACAGGTAACCAAAGCTCGTTTGAGTGTGCTGAATAACTTACAAAGCAAGAGCTGAGGTAGACATGCCCTTACGCCGTTTTTGAAGACAATATGAGCAGATGTCGCAGTTTGAGAGGGGGAAAATCATCGTCATGATAGAATTTGTGTGGTCAACTAGGTGAGTAGTTCGTCAATTAGACCGCTCTGATTGTGTTTTGAGGGGGTGTTGGGATCAGTGGATCCGAGAGATGTCATTTACACGAAGACCAGTATCAGGACGCCCTCGACATACCAGTCGTCAAGAAGACCACCACATCGTACGAAATGCACGCATACAGCCAAATGCTTCATCGGCCGCCGTCGAGGCACAAGTAACACCTACATTAGGGGCCCCTGTGTCATCTCGAACCATACGAAAACACCTGGCTGAAGGACATTTGGGATCGCGGTGCTCTTTACGTGTGCAGCTCTTGACACCCACCCATTGATGCCCCCGTTTGCATTGGTGCCCCTCACGAGGAAACTAGACTACAGCGAAATGGAACGTGGTAGTCTTTAGCGACGAATCCAGTTTCAATCTCAGCAGTGACGATAAACGTGCTCGTGTGTGGAGATCCCATGTTGAACGCTTCAATCCTGCCTTTAATTTACTGCGACATACCACTCCCACAGCTGGTGTGATGGTATGAAGTGCCATTGCCTACAATACATGGTCACCCCTATTATGGATCCATGGCACCATGACAGCCCAGGGGAATGCCCATGACATCATGCAACCACATGTGTTGTCACTCATACAGTGGCTCCCAGGAGCCATTTTTCATCAAGACAATACTCGGCCTAACACGGCAAGAATGTCACAAGACTGTCTCCACACTGTTACTATCCTTCCTTGGCCTGCCCGATCTCCAGATTTGTCTCCAATAGTGCGTACCTTGTACATTTGAGGCATCCCACGAGTTTGAACGAACTAGAATCAAGGTTACAGAAAATGTGGAACGAAATGTCTCAAGACTTCATACAGAACTTGTATGCTCCAATGCCTGATCGAATAGCATCGTGCATTCGCACTAGATGATGTTCAACAGAGTATTGAATCCTCCGTTCATTTACCTTTTTCTCTGAAAGAGATGATCTTTTTGCTTTGATTTTCTAATCATTGACTTATATCAAAGTAGTCGTTACGTATGCAAAATTCCGTTTCCTTTTAACGACTCCTTCTTGATGCGCTTTATTTTTTTGTCCATAAGTATATATTACTTTGTGCCATTATACTGGTCATGCTGCAAAAATATTCAATGAGGGCGAAACGTTTGACACCCTTGTTATAAAGGCAAGGTTATTTGGCCTCAAAAAAGTACGCTTAGTGGAGAAGGTTTCATGCAGGAAGTGTTTCGTGCACTGTCGCTGAAGGTAAATTCTGACTAAAACTTCGTAAAGATTTTGGTTGTGGTTGGCTAGATGGCGGTGAGTTTTGTCCAAATCCAAATATTTTCCTTAACTGTGACCTTAACCACTAACCTATTGAGTTTTCACGTTTCGGATATTCACTGAAGGTCGTATATTTTTCGTTTCCTCCAAGGCTTCCTTTTTCAAGAAGAGCGTATTGAAGGAAGCGTTTTTCTTCCCGCCCGAAACGTGTGTTTAGTATAGTTGTTATTTAACCCTAATCGAATGTTTCTTACATTGTGGGGTGGGCACCTTTAGGAGCGCATGATCTATTAAAAATGAATTACATATTTACACTGATATGCTATAATTATAAATGTATCACTACTGCACAGTGTATTTGATAATTCATTTATCAATGCTAAGTTAAGAATAAGTTGATAATTACTAGTGACTTCCATGTGCTTATCATATACAAAAATGTATACAAAATTTAATACTTATCTTAATAATTTGAATGGTTCATTATTAAAGTCGTATTGTACCTTTAGCTTTAAAGTACATTATAATTATTTTCAATGCATAGTTATTTCATGGAGAGGGGTATTATTATCATGAATTGAGTCGCACATATTGAGAGTTTAAGAAGCATCTGGGTCAATCGTTGAACAACCATGGATCACTTGTTTTCTATCGGCGAAATATCCGGAGAGCGAGTTGGCCAGGGAAGTAATTCAATCTGGTGGTTTACGAAGAACCTTTGCACAATGCGTGCCACGTGTCGTCGCGCATTACCCTGTTGAAATGGAACTGTGGCCAAGCCCTGAAGGTAAGGAAGTACAACGGGCTCCAACACCTCGGAGAGGTAACGCTGGCTGTTTAAAGTACCGGCAATGCGTACTAGAGGAGTGCGAGAGTGATATCCAATACCACCCCATACAATAATACACGTTGCAAGACCAGTGTGGCGGTGCATAACGCAGCTGTTCAGCATCCTCTCTCCACGGTGTCTCCAGACTCGAATCCGACCATTGTGGTGTTGCAGACAGATGCGTGACTCGTCATTTAAGACAACTTCATACAATTCTACTGCCCACATCCTCCTTTAATCCCACCATTGGCGGCGGAGACGTCTATGGTTCTGCGTCAAGGGTAGACCAAGCAATGGACGTCTTGTGGACAGACCACTCTGCTGAAAATGGCGTCGAGTGGTACGCGCAGGCACTGAATGATGCGTTATAGACGCAATGTGCTGTGCTACGGTTCGCGATGTGACTGAGCGATCCGCAACTGCCATGCGCACAATTGGAAAGTCCTCACGTGAAGTGGTGCACTGAGGTGGATGCGATCGACCACGTCGGTCCATCGTACCCTCCCGCATCCATCGGTCACATATCCGCATTACAATTGTTTGGTTTCGTCCAACACGACTGCCGATTTACCTGAAAGATAATACACAATCGCGTTAGGCCACTATCCTTCCTCTGTCGAACTCGGATACTTGATCAAAAGCTTATTGCTGTTTTCTACGAGACATAACTGATACTTTTTTGAAAAAAAAACGCAAGAAAAACACAATTGCCGACCTTGAAATCGTCGAAATCTCCAAGCCTTTAATAGCGCTTTGAGGTGGCACCACAGGCACGCGTGATGTGTATCTAAGCTGAAATTCTAATCTTTTGCATATCTGACCTCCGATAATGCATGTTGTAAATGCCATGTTATTTGCATGCTTGCTTCAGGGTGTTGCATTTACGGTGGTCAGCAGTGTATTCAGATTCCTCTCATTTGGGCTAGCACTACCATTTATTAACAAGAAAAACAACTACTTTAGAACCCGATACACGCGTTTGAAACAGTGCAAAATCTAAATGAACCTGTACAGCACCTTCTTTACCTTGAGGAATAGGTTGAGATGAATGTGCTCAGCTCGTTAGTAATATGAAGTTTAATACTGATGCGACGCTATTTTAACTTCTTTAACTTCTAAATTGTGAACCCACTTTCCTAATTTCACATCGCATCATGACCATAGTTAAAATAAACAAGAATCTATAATTTAACAGTAAAATAAACAAGAATCAATAATTTAACAGAACGAACTTTTAACGTTTAAGATAAATTTATTTTAAGCACACGTATAGAGGATTTTTACTTTTACAAGAGATCAAAATTAATTAAACTTAGTTTGAGAGGGAGAGGGTGCAGGGGGGGGATGGACATGGTTGACGACACGTCCGGATGGAATTTCGGCGTCTTTTGTTTGGAGGTTCTTCTGCAACTCTGGAAGAGGCTGTCTGTCGAAATTCGGGTGCGTGCTTCTTTTATTCTGTACCTCATCACCCAAAAATCCTACAGCTCGACTATATGCCTTGTCTAGTATAATTTCTCTGATTGGTCCCGAGCCCGGCGCAGTGTTACAACACCTCAAAATTTATGGGTTTACTGAACTTTTTGACACACTCCACCAAAAGGATTTTCACCACATCTGGTCAAGGGGGGACTTGTATAAAAATTCCAAGCCGTTTCAGGGGCGATTTCTAAAACAGGGACAAATCTGGCCTCCCATCAATATGAAGCTATTAAGCCATGACTCTATCTTTGAAGAAATGTTAAACTTGGCATCGTTGAAAAGAGAGAGAATTCAGGATCTGGTGGAGCCTTGATGGAACTGGGAGTGATAATAGCTAGAAATATACAGACAGCAAAAGAAAAAAATGTTCCGAAAACAATTGCACTTTTGCTATTAAGATAATAATTAGAAATCTCGATTTGGCTCCACATTCGTTAACTTGTCTGTACTCCGATGGAGGTCTAATCTGTCTTTAAACAAAATTTCATCTTGAACCGAATTAAAGATGATAAGAATTACCTGTAATTTTTATGACAGAGAAAAGTGAAGATTTAGTTGTCCGCAAAACTATTTTAAAAACGGTATAATTTCAGACATTTATAGCATGATCCATTATATCAGTGCTTCTCAAACTTCCAATACTTGCATTCGAGGCATGTGAGCAGGCGCGGCCGACTCAGAAGAACAGTTCGTGCACATTTCAAAGCTCTTGAATCCTTCGGAAAAGTTCATTGTTTTGACATGGCCACTTCGAAAGCGAGCTAGAAGAGTGATCGTGTCTTGAAAAACCGTGAGCCAGAGAGCCTCCAGGACGCCATCCATCTTCTTAACTTAGTATTGCTAAATTAATTATAAAATAAATTGTGCAGTACTGATGCATTTACAAGTGCATTATATCAGTGTAAATGTGTCTTTTATTTTTTATTACGTAAACATATGTTTTTTTTGTTTATTTTGGTAAATTAGTAGTTTTCTTAAATAATGTTTGGTTTTCGATTTTTCAACAAGCTCGCGCCCCCTTGCAGAGTTATCACGCCCCCCAAGGGGGTCGCGCCCCACAGTGGGAGAAACGCTGCATTATTTAATTAGGATAATGAAATTTCAATTATTCCGCGTTGACAATGCTTCAATTTAGTGAATTTGCTAAGTACTATGTTAAGAAAAATTAAGAAAAAGAGTCTAATGAACTTTTGACAAGATATATAATAAAAAAATCTTTATAACAAAAAAATATATTACTTCGCACTTTCCAACATCTGCCACTTGTACTTTGAATGTTTAAAACTCATGTATCAAAAATAAATGAATATTAATGAAAAAATTCAACGATCAGTAAATGAAACTACAAAGTAGACAAATGTAAATAGTTTCCTCTTCTTTGATAGAACAATCTGCATGTGTGCGTAGTTTTGGAACTAAAAGAGATATCACAACGGATATAGCTGACGAAGTCAGCAAATAGTTTTCTTAGGGCTTTATTATACAATTTTCTTACTTTATCAATTTTTATTCTAATGGTTCTAAAGCAACGAATCATATGAAGTGCTCTGTTTTGCTACACCAGCTTTTTGACGCCTTCTAACATCAACCTGTAAGTTATATTAAATTATCTGCTATTAAAAAAGCATTAGAATGCTCTTCATATTGAGTTAATGGAAGTTTTATTGTCTTTATAGATTCATTGAGAGTTTAAAATATTTATGTATAATC
Source organism: Trichonephila clavipes (assembly GCA_019973935.1). Lineage (NCBI taxonomy): Eukaryota > Metazoa > Arthropoda > Arachnida > Araneae > Nephilidae > Trichonephila > Trichonephila clavipes. The sequence continues at coordinate 362,164 of BMAU01000722.1, read as the reverse complement.
CAAATTTCCCTCTTGTTCATTAAAAACAATTCATAATCTAGGATCTCAAAAAATTAAATTTTGTATTTTAGCCAAGAATACAGGCCAACGAAATAGTCAAAAAACTAAACCTGTATTCAGTTTTCATTCCCATATGGTCTCAAGCAACCACTTTCAGGTTACAATGATTAATGAATTCGGGCCTATATTTGCAGCAGCATTGTGTGAGTAAGAGTTATATTTACGTCGCTCTATAACGCAACTCCAAGGTATAGGCGACGGACTTCGTAATTTTGAACCAAAGGCAGGTGACGAGGACGACACTTAAGTTGTCCTACCCCTCTCCTAACCACACCAAAGGGATGACGTTTAACCCTCGACAAATTTAATGTGCAGTGGTCCCCTCTAAATGGCAGATCATCAGTGAAACCAGGGGCGGAACCCTCGACACACCAGCTATGCGTGCAGCAATGCATGAGGCCAAGAGTATGTATTTGTAATTTTCTATGTACTGCACGGAACTTAAGAGGTTTTAGTGATAAAATGCTAAATATATTTGCGTATGACACTTCAAATAATCTAAATAATGAAAACATAACGAAAGTAGAACTTACATTCCAGATGTAAAAGAAATCTTAATATATGTAAATCCCATTCTTAAAAACCACATAAAAAAAATTAAAATTTGTAATATTATTAGTTGTAAACGTGGTAATGAAAAAGATAAAGCGATACCAAGGAATTTAATACAATATTTTTTGATAATGAAATACATTGTAAAGTAAGTTAGTAACCTATTTATGACGATGCTGTTTATGAGTAATTTGTATTTTTTTTATTTAATCTGAAGACATGAGATTAGAAATTCTTAAGAGGACATATAAAACTACCTGTATTATATTTTGAAGCACTTTAATTAAATTTTTAAAATGCAAGCACACTTTATAAAATGATTTAACAAGACTAACCTAAGTGAGCCAGAAATTTCAATTGGTTCCCTAACAAAGAGACATAAAATATGATACGAAAACTTTCAATCTCACATATCACAAACAACCACTACCACGACTCTTACAAAAAATATGTTTTAACATTGAAAATTCCTTGATAGAAACAAAAATGTGTTGAAGTTTTCCATTTTTAGAAGTGTTCCATTTCGTTTAATTATACAACAGAGACAATTCAAAATGAAAGTTTTGAGTTGTGGATTGCGTTTTCGAAGTAAATGAATTATTGATTGAAGAAGATGGATCTTCTCGATACACTGTCTCCTTCAGCTGTTAAAAGAAAGGTTTTCACAATTGAACGAATTACTATGGTAGAACATTCACTTTTATTTATTTTCATTTCATTAATATATTAGCTGGAAGGATAGTCTGTTCACATGAAACCATAATATAGGACAGACTGAATCCTATCTTACATTTTGAGGGAAAGCCCATTGCATGTTTCGACTCTTATAAAAGGATTCTAAGTGATATCCTCACATTTGCATAAAAATATCTATTTGCCTCGTGACTCTATGCTCACTACAATCAGCAACGCTTAAATAGTTGATTATATGCTTCTGCATTTCATTTAGTCAATAAACATGACGGAAACTCTTGGGTCGAGAAATGTGACAGAAGTGTTGAGGCATAAAGTCATTTGAGTGGCTTTAAAAGAGTCCATATTCTGAAATACTTTTATTACTAACATGAATATCTCCGGTGCTATATAAAACATGATCCTTTCCTTTGCTAATTTCTTCCAATTAATGTAATTTGTATAACGTTATTTCTTAACTGTAGAGCCAATTGTCAATAAAAATGATAAAGAATTCTCATATTTTTTAAATCAAATATATATATATATATATATATATATATATATATATATATATATATATATATATATATTCATTTATTCTTATTTTACATTTTTAAAAATTATTTTTCTTATAATGAAACGCCTTGTGAATTACCAACATTTTAAATTTTTCCCGAGAATTCCATGTCATTGTAAAGCTTATTATTTTGGACATTTCTAGAGTTTCTTAAATGTTTTTATTTATGTGTCATTAAAATGTTATTGTTCTTAAATTAATAATTTACTAAGAACTTTGTATTAAATCAAATTAAAAGTAGATTTTTAAAAAAAATCCATTTTCTTTTTTTTCTTTTTTTTCAATCTTTTTTAACACTAGAAATATTGTTCAGATAACATCAGAAGACTTAGAGATAAAAATGCATCTAAAGTACTTATTTCCTTTATTTCACCCTCTACCTCCGACATATTTTGCATTTTTTATAATCAGCGTTGTCAAACCAAAATCTGCTAAGTGCAAAACGTATAACTTTGAGATGTGAGACTTTGAGACATTTTTTTTTTTTACAATATTCTGGCTGATGAAAATGGCATAAATTTTCAGCGGTTGAGTTCAACTACCTGGAGTACAATGCTGATAATTTATAACATGTACATTTAAATTCTAAATTGCTTTGTAAGGCATAGTCTACAAGTTCCTCGAATTTCTTAGATAAATATAAATATTTCTTCCGCAATTTATTTCCCTTCATTTGAATTAATATTTTACCAGGATTATTATGAAAATATTTGTAGTATTGTTGCTTGAAGTAGATTCAAAAATGTAGAGATTTACCCCATAAAAAGACTAAGAATATCTGCAAATAGTTACTCTTAAAAGTTTCGATCATAAATATTAAATTTGCTGCATAATTAAATACTTGTCTATAAGATTCACTTACATACATTTCATCTTAAGCAAAACAATATTAAAAAAAGTTTACAATTTTATAATCGAAATTTTACTAACGAATACTTATTTGCTGTTAGTTATATAAATGAAATTAATTTTCAATTAAACTTTCAATCACTTTAACTATTAATTTAAATTTTATACGAGGGTTGGGGCATAAGTCATGGCAACTATTTTTTTTTCTTGTAGATATGCGAACGGATCACAAACGTAAATGCGTCGCGTGAAATTTCTGCAGGCATAGAGTGTATGCAGAACATCAGATGGGTCTGTGATAGCTGGTAGTAGCTCAGTGAGGGCTGGGAAATTAGTCAGTTGGTGAGTGGCGTGCAAAATCGAAGTAACCCGTGTTGAGCAGCGCGCTTACATCAAAATAGCCATTCTCCGAGAGAGAAATGCGATGGAATGTCACAGTGAATAAGTGGAAGGCCTTGTGAATAATGCCCTACCATAACGTGCAGTAGCATGGTAGATAGGAAAGTTTCAGCCAGGACGTGTGTCAACCAGTGAGGAGCAACGTTCGGGGCGACCGGTTAGTGTGCGGACCGACTTGGCACGTGCCGTCATCGAGCAGCTCGTGGATTACATTAAGGTATCCGACTACGTTCGGAACCGTGATTTTAAAAAGACGCATAAATGGATAATTTCCATGATATTTAGTATCACTTAGATTAGAATACATGTATGAAAATGTTTTAAAGATATTTTGACAAAAAAAATTATTTAAGTACAATATTTCGGCTAAAAATTAACTTAGAATAATCTTTTTCAAAATGTTCTCCTTTTGTGAAAAATGCTTCTAGTATAATAATATTTTACCTGCATATATATAAATCAGACCTCTGTACAGAGGCTCAACTATGATTTTTGAAAAATTCACATTATTTTAAGAGTTACAAACATTTGCAATAATTATCGACGTTTTTTTTTTCTTAAAATTTTTCCCCTCTGTTGTCGTAAAATATGGATAAACCCACTTCTAAGTTATATATTTCAAAAATTCTAGTTGAGATTCTGTGCAGAGGTCTGAGCTATATACAGGCCAAATATTATTATATTAGAAGCATTTTTCACAAAAGGAGAATATTTTGAAAATAGGTCTTTCTATGTTCATTTTTTGTCAAAATATTGTACTTAAATAATTTTTTATTGTATAATACTATTCTTAAAACAATTTTATATATACATTTTCTAATCTAAGTGGCACTAAATATCATAAATATTATCCATTTATACGCTTTTGCAAAATCACGGTTCCGAATGTCGTCGGATACCTTAAGAGTCATGGACTACATTTAGGGTTTTTAGGCCCAGGTTTGTCATGTCAACTTTATGTGTACTATGTTGTCATTCTTTTCCACCGTGAAGGTCGTATTGCCCTGTATACTATCGTAATAAATTAGTGTCTTACGATATTTCAGTGCTATCCATTGTCCACACTTGTAGCTAACATCTTGAACTTTCATCTGCATATGTCACATTTTCCAACCAGACTTGTATCTTCAAGAAAAAAAATAGTTGCCATGACTTTTGCACCAACCCTCGTATTTATATTAATTTAAAAATATAATCTTACTTGCCTCCCCTAATTTAGTTAACCTGTTGTTTGACAAAGGCAGTATTAAAACCGATAATACTACGTGTAAAAAGACTATAGATCATTACTTATATCATGAAAGACCAGTCAATTCTTACTTCTATCTCCAAACGATATTTGTTCATATAAATACATGAGAGAGGTTTACATTACCTCATAATAACCAATGCTGAAGAACCAATTAAACTTCTCAGTTATTGACATTTGGTAAAACAATGTTATAATTTAATTTTAAACTTCTATTTTCGTTTGTTTGTTTTTTTCAAATTTTACTACTTTGAGAAAATCTTATTAATTTTAATATTAATTCTTTCAGTTTTCAATTACTTGAATTTTAATTTACTGTTTTTTGAGTTGCAGCCATCAACTAAATTTTAAAAATGTCAAAGGAAGCTCTTTCGCAAATATTCATTCACTGCAACGGTTTCCAGAAATATCTCTGAAATGTCTTTTTTTATCAAAGGTATTCTTTTCTGAAGTTTTTTTTCTTTGTCCCTTAACTAATTTATAAAACTATAAATAACTGTAGAAAAACTGCACTTCAAAAATAATTTAATCAAATTTTCAAAAGGTGTGAAAAGCTGTCGCTGCTCTAAAAAGATTTGAGGGGAATTGTTTAGAAATAATGAGAAGAAAGATTCAACAGAATCAAAATAATAGTGTCATTAAAATGCGTCTTATTTTTTCTAAATCCAATATCGTCGTTTCACTCACCATCATTGTCTTCAAGACTGTCAAAGCAAATAAAATTGGAATGAAAGTTTTAAAAAATATTTGAAGGGTTATATGATAAAGTTTTCTTATCTGAACTTGGTTATAGTAGGATTATTTCCCTTTATATATTTTTGAAAAACAAATTTATAATGAAGTCGGGGATAGATTTTGAGTCATCTAAACGCTTACCAAATATGAAATTTAATAATAGCATTTTTGTAAGTGTGATAACAAAATGGAAATTTTTAAATAGAAACTTACGAAAAAGGCATTTTTGAAAATAATGACATTAATAGAGAAATAAAGAAAGAACTTGATATAATTTTATAAAATTAGTTTAGTTTTCTTTAATAAAAATATCATTAAAATAATTAATTATAAATTGTGTGCAAACAATTTAGGGAAACATTTTTTTGATGAACCTTTGCTGCAGATGTTTTAAAACAGAATCGATTTTTTTTCCATTAATTCTATCAAATTATCTATTGTGAATTAATTATGATTTTAAATAGAAAAACAGCTCCGATGTGTTCTCGTATTAAGTTAAAATTTTAATATAAAATTAAATAATAGATAAAGTTAAACTAAATAATTCAAGTTATGTGCGATCCTTTTCTGTCTGTTATACCTCATGTTAAAATGTCTGAAAAATTAATATTAATTTACAATTATTACGTATTATCGATTGAATTAATATTAATATAGATAAGAGTCAGATATTATGGAGTACTATTTAGATTTCTAAAAATAACTCTACTGGTTTTTAATAAAATAATGAATAATTTTTCATAATGAATATATACTATAAAAACGATTTTACAGAATTATCACTTGTCAAAAGAATAATACTTATTTTGCTGTTATAAAAAGATTATTTTTTTTTAAAAAAAATGGAGAGAGAGAGAGAGGATATTATGTAACAGTCGGATAATGTGGAATAGGTGATTTAAAGCATTTGGAAAACCAATTAAGTCTTCTTAAAACTTAGTTATAACACATAACTATAAAAGTTATGTTTTTAAGAATACGTGAATATATTGTTACGTAGATCCGGGTACGTAGGATTTTATGCAAAAACAATCACAAAGAAAATAAACAGTTCTTTAAGAGCGATGCGAATTTATTACGAAAAGTCCAATCCTTTACATACAGGATTGAGCAACAATATTCACAGAGTAAATCTCCGAAGGTCTTCACACCTTCAAAAGCACTCAAACACAATTGCCAGTGTTACAAAATACACGTATGTAACAGCTTATTCACAAGCACAGCCGAGCTAATCGCTAGTCAAAACAATGTTCACTCTTCGCCGGTTGAAATCAGACTGACCGCCGTTCCGGCGAGCATCTTCATTTATAGGCGCGACAGAAACTTCCAGAAATATAATTGTTCGTGTCATTGAACGTGACATTAATGGAGAGATCCAGTACTTCTAGAAGATTCCAGAGAGTTCCGAACTCGCCAACTTGGTCGCCAAAAATGATGCCAACTTGGCTCTATCGCCAAGTTCTCATTGGATCGCCATTATAACGTAAGGGGTGGCATTGCTAGTGAATGGTACAATTTTAACACGAATTAAACATAACATAGAGTAATATAAATGCATTAAACATCCAAATACAAATTATGTACACTATATACACAAAATTCGTAACAATATCATTTCCGTTTCGACTTTATTAGCTGAAGTTACAGTTCAGTACAGTCAAGGTGAGCCCACAGAAAACAGATGAAGCATTCATTCCCAATTTTCCTTGATTGATCATTGGTGAATTTTCCATTACTGAAGATACAATCAGTGTCTTTGTTTTCTTATTCTTTAACTGGTTGCATGAAGTCTATTACAAATGATACATCAGAATGGAATGTGCTGGGTATTGTGGAATATCTAGTATTCTCTAAAATACCCGACCCTCTACCTTGAAAATGAGCCAATAAATTGAAGGATAAAACACTGTCAGCTAAAAGACAATTACAGTATAACAAACTACAATTATTTTAGTGTACATTATGCTTGATTAATATTCAAGTCACATGTGTCCCAGTACTTTAAAATGTTTTAAAACTTACCAGCAAAATTTTGTGAAAATCGCATTACACACCTTATTATGTAGCGAGGAATATGGCAACAAGTGGTCAACCCTCACTGCAATACATCATGGGAGTCTTTATTCAGTACTTCAATGTTTTGATAAGCATTAGCAACTGTAAACAGAGAAAAAAACTCGGTATTCCATTTTACCCGATTCCCATCTACAATTTTTGATGGTTCACTGCTATCCCTCCTGGTTTTAATAATGCGCGTGTTACAATTTAACCCATACACACGTAACTTCAGTTATCTTTTTAATCATTTTCTTTGATGCAAGCCAATAATTTAATTCTCTGTATATGCTGAAACGTAGAGCCTTGACTTCTTTAAACTAATTCATTCATACGTGTTACAAAAAAAAGGATCAATTGTGCAATGTTTCAGTATGATTCATTGGATAATTTAACTTTGCTAGTAAATTACTGCTCAATGCTGTTAAGAGAGTCAAGGCCTCTTATGTATATGAAGACATTTCACACGACAACTATTTTGGTCAGTGGTGTACATATAGCCGTACACGTTAATACTCTTTATTTGTTTTTACTATATCAAATTCTCTTTTGTTTTTCGATATTTTGTTTAATAAATTATTATATATTGCAAAATTCCTTCCTACTTTGTTCCTCTAATAAAATCCGTTTGAAATTTCTGGTATATTTTCGATATCAGTTGAAAAACCTGAAGTGAATTTTAATCTATAGTTCAAAATGCTAGTATAATGGCATTTTTAGTCATAATTGAAAATATAGTTCAATATTTTGTGACGTCTTTAACAAGTCATTTGGGTTCTTTGGGCCAGAATTAATGGCAACTCTTTTCCAACCAAATCCAAGAAATGAAATGTGAACAAAAAATGCAAATGAATGGACTTTTAAATATCGGATCTTAGAGTAAGCGAGATGTCAATGTAAAGGAATGTTAGACAATTGATGTTGGTTTGTGGCAGTTGATGGTTATTACAGTTCGTGTTTCAAGTTTGAATGAGTTTTGCGTGACGTGGATACATATTATTAGTGCTCGATTAGAAGGAACCCGCCAAGTTGCATACTATTGCATACAAAGACAAGACTGAGCGTTACTCCAAGCTGCAATAAGGTAGGATTGATTATTTAATATTAGAATCGGAGATTGGGCGGTTCACTTATAGATAGTGGTCTGAATTATATTAGGTCTTTTTGTATGTTGCGTATTTCGTCATCGTAGATTCTCTCATATTAATTATTATAATTGAAATTGTTAAAGGTTTAAGTTGAATGTCTTAACCCTCTAACTGGATACCTTCCTCCTGAAAAGTTATTCCGAAAGCGTTTTACTCTTATATTGCTATTCCCTTCAAAAATGCAACAAACTTCAATTCTTTCCCCCTTTTAAAACTTGGGAGGTCGAAAGGGGACAACTTTATGACTTAGTTAGGCGTATTTGATCATTGAGAACCAGGATAGCAATCGTTACAGCTAGCTGTTAAGTTGCCTTGGGCAATCTTGTATGAAAACCGTAGTTCTTTCTACTCTGTCATTTTCCCCATAGATTCAGTTACAGTAAAATTAAAACAAAATGCAGGGTAAAAAATAACATGAAATAAATGGCGTGTTAAAAGTTGAAAAATAGTTATATTTTCTTCAAACAAAATTTATTTTTCTGTCATTTTTTAAAAATTAAAAAATATTTTGGTATTGCGATTTGAACCAGAAAAAAGCATCCTGTATTCATTTTGAATATGAGAGTAAGAAAACGCGCTCACTTTCATGTTTTTAAAAAAGTTATGAGGTAAAAAGAGTAAAGGCCCTATCTTTTTTTTTAAACAATAAGACATAAATGGTGCATATTTATGAAATAAAACAGATCTTTCTCTATTCAATTATATTTTTAATTTAGAATAACATAAAAAATGATTTCAATACTTTTAATTTATTTAAATTTAAATCATATAAAATGATATTTTTATGTTAACTGAATATTTTTCGGAAAAATCTAAATTTTCATTCCTAGTGCTCTCCTTTTCGAATTCCTTGTATTAAATAAAAATATATTTTCTACATCAGCATTTGTGATGGACATAACACACATTCAGTCAATAATTTTTAATTTTAATGGGGGATATACTTCTTCAAATGCGCATGACAGTACTTCTAACCATTTTCTACTCAAGTTAAATTTCTTATCTTTCTGTTTCTTTTATTACAAGGAAAAAGGTCACACATCGATAACTGCATTTTCACACAATTCAGCCATTACAAATTCTATTGTGAGAAAAGTTCTCCCTGATTAATTTTGTCTTTCAAAACAGTACACTTAAAACAATTTTGTTCAGTGAAGTTAACCGACAGTTCCACAATGTATTCATACCAAATTTTAAAAACAAATTTAACACTTGGAAATGTATCCAGTATTAAATTTTTCAGTATATACAAATATTTCCCTGCTGTAGGGAAGATATAGTATGAGATGTGGTGTGCAGTTGTGAAAGAATGTTTTCGTACGCGCGTGTAGACTATTTTTTAAAATTTAAATATCACTGAAGCTGATCATATAACTGCAAATGTGCCTTATTCTAATGTGTGCTGGTATCAAAGGAAAACACTTTACAATATTAAACAGCCTATGGAATTATACTCAATATCAAACTATTTGCAAAATGGCTTACAACTTCTATTCAAATTGTAAAGAAACTGAAATATAAATATATCTTACTACAGTCAAAAATATTCATAATATGTAAGTATCCTATTTCTCCACTTATTTCTGTACATTTTAAAAACTGTAGATGAATGCAATTTTTTATATTTATAAACGAGGCATAACAGCTCACACACTCGTAAAAATGTTTTTATCATTTTTAAATATACTACTATAAAACGTATATGGGTTGTAAGATCAGTTGTAAAATCCTAAAAGCTTTTAGAGGAGCTAAAAACATGTAATTTTGGATTGATCAAATTTTTAATATAATACACAAATATACATGTTATTAAGCAAATACATTTGGAAAATAAAACTTCCTTCTGAAATAAACGTAATTGAAAGAAAAATGTTTAATTGCAAATGAGTGGAAATACATGTTTATCTAAGGGGTATCCCCCCAAAAAAGTGAGGTAATCCTCCAAATTAAAACTCAAACTCAGAGGTACAACAATCCATGAGGGCCAGGAACTACGGTGCCCATCATAATACACGTGACCATTGGACGCTGAGGTGCATGAACAGATGTCCCGATTTGGTGGTCTGTCTGAAGAGAGACCTGCAGTGTTTAAGACCCGAAGCAAGCTTGGTACTCATTTATCGACCCAATGTAGCGGGGATGAAAGGCAGAGTCGACCTTGCGCAGCCCGTTAATAGAACCCCAGACCTGTGGTGTGGAAGCACTATCACTACCACTCGAACCTATTCGGTGAAAAATAAAATTTAATGTTAGAATCTTATATAAATCCCTAATGAATAAGGGAGTCCAAACTTTTTTTTTTTCATGTAAACTGTTTAGACGGAAATGGTTAATTATGAACATTTCCCAAGTTGAATAAATTAAAATTAACCGTTATAGTTTACATAAATTTTTAAGGGTGCAAAAGGTGTATTTCGGCTGCACGAATTAATTTTAAAAGGAATACGGTTACGAAAAAGTAGTACAAATCTATCTAAAGTAGGGTTGGTTACCTTACATATTGTCAAAAACAACAATGTATTGGAAGCCAATTCCACAATTCGTTGTTATAAAAATGTATCGAACATTACAAGATTTATTTTTGCATTTGTAATTTATATATATATAATTTTTCCTGGGAACTTTAAAAGCTAGAGCGGCATCCGTCAAAAACCGCGGTTCTCTCTGTTTTTCCAGATCGCCCCTGACTAAGCCGGCTCTTCCATAGTAAGTGAAAATGCCGGATTTTGTTTGTCAAGATCATTTTATAGCAGACTGCATTTTTCATGTATTTTAGATGGTCGTTTTATATTTTCTACATCAATATCTTAATGTCTGAATTTAAAATTACATAAAATTCTTGACATTCGCATCAATGACCATTATAATTTTTATTAGTATATGAATGTGTCATCACACGATTACATGACTGTTATTAACATATTATTTTAACCATTTAATTCATATTAAGTATAACATAACGCACACAAATTTTCTGAACTTTTTAAAATAAATATTTCGAAAAATATACTTCAGATATACTCAAAATTTTTCATTCCTACTCTTTAGCTTCTCAGTTTTGCTTCTATGTAAAACTTTATTGTATATTCCTCGGTTTTTTTAGTATATTTTTTTGCTCTTAGCATGCATTTTTCAACTGAATTGTATGAAATCTTCAAAATATATTAAAAAATACCAAAGAATCTATATAATAAAATTTGAAATTTATATTATACTCAAAGAGTTGCTAGAACTTATGGTAAATAATTTTTAACTTTGCGATACATTTTTTTTTTTTCGAAATTTCAAATGGAATTTGTAACATAAAATTTCTAGCTTTATACGGTCGAGATTTCAAAAATATCCAGATTTTAATTACTTATTCAGTTAGCCTTGAAAAAATGTTGAGGTTTTTGCATAAATAGATATTTTTGAAGAATAATTCGAATGTTTTGAATAGCTCGAATTTAAAATTGATTTTTATGTTTATTTATATGCATAAATGTCTACTGTAAATGTTTCCGTATATTTTCGATTACCATTTATTCAAACATTCAGGTTATAAAAAAATGTGGGAAAATTTTCATTCATGTTGTCTTTGATGTAAACTGAAGTTCAATCACTTAAAATTCAAATATAATTCGGTGTATTTTAACAATATATAACTAGGCACTGTACGTAAACTTCCCTGAACCCTTGGGCTTTGAAATCTAAAAAAAAAAATAATAGATCTTAATTAGTTTTTTTTTTTCGTTATTATTTTTATCAAAGTGTAAGAAAATGTTTCAAATTATTTGATGAAGTTTAAATTTATTCATTTTTAGTGGTTGGAAAGTTGAAAAGATTTCAAATTTTAAAGTGTTTGGTGTTTTATTATATATTTTTTTGGGCATCTTATTATGAAATAATCATGTTTCAAAAACTGAAAGCATTGATTAAGATAAGAAAAATGAAGCGAAAGAATATACTTTAAAAAGATAATTTGTCTAACTATATAAAATAGCAGATTGCCCTGACACGCCCCAACTTGTTACAGTTTGAAATTAATATGAAACCAAAAGGGAATTGTAACATATTTTACTTAGGCGTTGGGACTTTTGAAAACTTTTAAAATACAAGCTAGCAAACAAACACTTCTTGGATTCTAAAGAAATTTCTCCCCGATTTTTACGATTGCCCCAGGGTCAAAACACGGGGTTCCCTGCGAGCCATAAAACTCCTGCTGTGTTGCTTCCTCCGTCCCTCATTATCTTTCAAGATGTTAAACCTAAAAGGGGAAAGGATTTCAGAAAAGTGCGGGTAATCCGCTTTTGAAAACGTTACTTGAAGGCAGAAAAATCAGTGCAGTCCATTTTCGAATTATCTTTACACTGACGGAATTTTCCGTGCTATCCGGTTAGAGGGTTAATAAAGTCATATTAAGATAACGTTTGATCCTAGTTCTTTCTTTAGTCCTACACCTCTAGCTCACGCTGACACTTCGAGGGATGTACTTCCAAGGGGAGGAGCATCACAATTTTGAATTGCTTTTCTTAATGAAGATAATACACCTAAGCAATCACAACTCGCATTTCTTTTTCAGTCATAGATATATCAGAATTTAAATGAATTTAAAGTTTAAGTTGGCTTGTAAGTTTGTTACATTTCACTTTAATTTGTTAGACATATTAGGGATTTTAAAGGGTTCTAAATTAATTATACTTTTTTCACTATTACTATTTATTTCCCGAAATAGCTTGCATGAATATGCAAAAATCTGAAATGTGCAGCTAATTCTACTTAGATATGGACTAATGCTAAGGAAAACATTTTTATTCTTGTGATGAAATGCTGTCATTTCTTAACGTAGTGAAGAATATTGAAATTTGAGACTTTCTGTAATTTGCTAACTTCATTAATTCTTAGTTTCAGACAAATTCTTGTTTCTTTTTTTTGCATTAATAATTATTACTTTGTTTTACTTCAAACAGAGTTTTAATTTTGTTATACTTCTCAAAATGAGAGTTAGAACTATTCAATTAGCTAAATAGGATAAGAGCAATTCATCTCTTAGACCCTTCAGTGTTAATGTCTGCCTAATTAAGAAGTTTGTAAGTTAATCAAATTAAGGTCATATATCTTTTTACTAACACCACTGAGCGGACTACTAAGCTTCGTTCACAAGAAAAAAAATCATTCCAAGCATATAACAGAACAATTTGAGACACTAAAAAATAAAACTAAATGTCAGGAATGATTAAATTAGGAAAACACCTTACTTCTCGTAACTTTTTTATACTTTTACAGGAGGAAATATTTAATAAATGTGTGGCTGATTTTACTACATTACATAATCTTCACACGATAACGTTCGAATTAATTGAGACAAAAATGATTTTCTTCTTTGAGTTGGTATGTAATTACCAGTGATGTCCTGAACCATCTGAAACTGGTTACATATGCGTCGAAGTTATGTGACGGATCACCTTTGATTACAATTTACTCATTTCATTGGTTTTAGTGTATCAGTAGTTCAACTGTGAGCCTTTCCGCGTAGCAGCTGGTGGTTATAATTTTACGTTCTGTGTAACAAGTGTAACTTTTGCTTGTACAAAGATGGATATTAATCCGAGGAAGCTTTCTAAAATAATTGCTTTTAACGAACACGCTTCTATGACTGTGAAAGACATAGCTACCGCTGTTGTGGTATGGGCAAATCAAGTGTTCTGGAATTTTAAGAGCATTTCAAAATTTTAGATCATCACCTTCCAAAAAAATGTTGGCTCAGATGGAAAAATACTTCAAGAATTGATAAAATTCTAGTAAGAATTATCGAAATAAATTCAAGAAAAGTACAGACCTTCGAAGCGATTCTAGATTATGGTGTTGAAACAAGTATCTCAACTATGTGGAGAAGACTTCTGGAAGTTAGCTGCAAAGCAACAAGACTGAGAAAAAACAGTTTCGAATTCAGAAAATGATGGAAAAAAACCCCGATAAGCATGGGTCAAAAAATTTCGATCATGGACTGTTAAAGACGGGAAGAAAGGGATTTTTAGTAATGAAACACGTTTATTTGTGCAAGGATATAAATCATGTGTAGTTAGACGAATTAGAAGAAACACTCTCCTACAAGATCATACCCAAAAGATAGTAAAACACCCTTCTAAATAGATGTTTTAGAGTTTTTTCACAACGAATAGCACTGGAAGCTTTGTACATCTTGTCACTCTCCCAAGAACAGGCTATGATATTTAACTTCGGTGATTGGACGAGAACCGGTGTTTTCATCATGTTATGGCCGTTAGCTAGTTCATCTTAGAAGCATCATCAATTCTGTCAAATACATAGAAATATTACACAGTAAGATTGTTCAATTTACGGAAACATTTGACGGTGCATTTTAATATGACTTGGCTCCTTGTTATAATTTGTAATGGTCCAGACTTTTATGAAGGAAAATAAAATAAAAGTGCTAGTGGAGTAAATGACAAGAGGTGTTGAAGAGATCCTATCGAGTAAAAGAAAGTATACTTCGTACTGATATAGAGATTTTTCAGTCTACTTTAGATATGTATGGATTAAAAGCTAATGTCCATTAGCTCCAGTTTTTTTCCATGTGTCTCAATTAATTTGAACACTATATAATACTTATATTTATTTATATTAGCTGACTTACTAGTATAATCAATAAATTATGAATGCTCGTAAGACAGACATTGAATTCAAAAATAAGCATATTTAACAAACATTAATACTAAGAGACTATTTACTTTAACTTTATTTTCTCTACAATCTATTCTTGAGTTAAAAATTCAAATAACAGGGATTAATATATTAAAATTTAATTACTTGATGTTAAATTTATCAGACCTACCCATAAAAAGCAATAATGCTTTGATGGTCTCAGAATCTCGTGTAAGCTCTTATGGGGCTGGGAATTGTATTGAAAAATTGAAGTTACGATATTGCGAAAAAAATGGATCCTCTGGAGGGATGCCAAGCCCTTCATTTTCAAATTTTCTTGCTAGTTCTGCATGATCCGAGGACAATCGGAAAATAATGTTTATGAGTGATCAAACGAGCTGGTGCATCAAAACTGTCCTAGATGGATTACCGTGATGTAAGGATTAACAAATGAAAGTTAACAATGTCCAGTTAACAAATGAAATGAGCCTCATGCCATACCTCCTTGTTGTTGGACTGTGTAGCAGACGGCAGTCAGGTGAATATTCCATTTCTGCTCTGGACATCTCCAAACATATCTCCTTTGGTCATAGAGGCTCAGTGATAAGCGCAAATAATCACAGAACAGACAATACTCCAGTCCGTGATTATACTCGCCAGGCTCCACTCAAAAAGTAGTAGACAGTATAAAACGGTGATATGCAGTCGGCGCAATGACTTCCAAGATTTCAGCCACCCCCCCCCACACTAAATCACCATCAAATACTACCATTGCACTGACAAGAAGAAACGTATAGGAATATAGGGATGGGGTATGTAGTGATTCATCAGGAACCATAACTATTGATCGGATGATCAGTAAGTCCTCGCATTCCGGCGTCGTTCTCGGAAGGAGGCTACCTTCTTGACACTCTACACGAGGTCCTACTTTATCTATTCTGACCAGCTACGTATTATCGAATGGTAGCATCTAACGGACCTAAATATCAAGAGATCCTGATTTTTGACCACTCTACTTCCTTTTGTCTGATTTCATGTCCTCTCTCAAATGGTATAACATGCTTACACTATTCACGTGAATCCGTGTGCGAGACATTATTACAGTCCACTTAACTCAACGTTATCTCATTAGTACGGAAATTTTGTATTATATGACACTGTTATATTCTCTGTTTTGTACACCATTCAAATTATTATACAGTTGGACCTCTATATAACGAAGTCGCCAAATCCCGCAAAACAGTTCGTTATATGCAAAATTCGTTATATAGAGGTTCATCTTTCAATTTTCTTTATAAAGAACACAAAACACATTTTAAACTCGTGAAGATTATATGCATAAAAAAGTAATTACCTTTCTCTACATAAATATATATTTATTATATATCTTATTTATCAAAAAAAAAATGAAAGAAAGAGAAACTGCAAGGAAAGTTTCTTGATGACGTTATATATTTCCTAAATAATTAAATCTTTATCTTTGATATGCTCAAGCACTTATGTATTGACGGTTTCGAGCCACAAGAAACGAAGTTACGAGTACGACTGATCAATGATCATTACTCAAGGACACGAGACAGCTTCACTGAGGGTGCAAGGGGATGTTTCTACTAAACTGGACAATGGGGGTTAAAGATTGCACTTCCTGGATGAAACGCCCAGAAATCTGCTGCTTTCGGGGAGTTAGGCACCTAATAAAACTAGTTCAAGATTTATGACCATCATAAAATGCGGTAAAAGAGAAAACAAGTTGAAATGCCCAGAAATACTTCAAAAATAGAGAGAGAAAAATTGAATCACAAGAGAAAAAGTTTCTTTATATAGAAAATGAACTTCTATAGGGAGGTTATTTTACGAAAAAAATCAAATGTTCTTGGTTCCAGGAAAAAGTTCACTTTATAGAAAAATTCACAATATAGAGGTTTGACTGTATATTGATAAAATTAACTACTTGTCAATAAATGCAAATGCAGTATTTTTTTACATGTGTTGTAAATCATTTCAAACGGAAACCTTCAAAATTTATATCAGTTATATTAGCTCAAGATATTTCTGTTGTACAAAATATGTTACAATATTAAATTAATCATTTCTTTCTTTTTTAGATGCATGTCTTAAAATAATAACAGCGGGATAAAATATAAATGTAAACATAAGAATAAAGCACTGAGGAATACACAATTGCAGGGGTTGCTTGGATTTTCTATCAATCCATTTTATATAAGAATATTTTTACACATATAAAAAGCATATGTTTATGGATGTATCTTATGTGATCCACTTTTTTCCAATAAAAAGATTATCTGAAATACTTGTGTTATCTTATTTGTATCTCATAGAAAATGTTTCTCTCCATAGAGACTGTTTATGCCAGTAAATAATCTGATTTCTACCTAAATATTTATCATTCTAAGAATGTGTTCCAATAATATGTTTACAGTTGTTATATTTTACGCGTTATAATAATGTGCCTTAATGTATATAGTGAATACACTTCATATTTCTCTTGCTTTTTAATCCTTTAGCCAAAATGTACCTTATCATGATGTAGATAATCATGAAGAAAATTATTGTTCTTTAAAAACTGAAAAAGAAATTTATAAGAATATAAGTCCTCTCTCTCTCTCTCTCTTTCCTATTATAATCTTAAATTGTTGTAGGACTAAGAAGAAAAAATACTTTATAAGCATTGCTAATGAGTGGAAGATAACCCCGTGCTGAAAGTGTCAATTAACAAGCAATAAAACATTAAGGAATTTTAAATAACCATTCCTAAAAACAATGCACTGATAATCTTTTAACTCTTAAGAATGCTCAAAATTATGTAAAGATTATTTGTTTGTGTAAATAATATGACGAAATCTGAATTGCAAGAGAGAAAAGGGCAGATTGCGTGTGAACTTTTAAAATCCGCCTCTACGTCCTTTAGACTGAAGTAGAACCTCAGAAAGAGAATGTTGTGCGAATGGGGGCATTTGAAGATTTAAGACATTTTGAACTGTTGAAATCGAATGAAAAGCTAAATTTGAGGAAGTGCTGACAGTAATTGGATAATTTAAGAACTGCTCTCCCTAAAACGAGGCGCATTGTTCAATACGAAGGCCATCATAAGCCAGACCATATGCTGCTTTGGGTTCCCGTCAGAAACTCGCAGAGCTAAACTGTGATATTTTGTCACGTCCACCATACTCCCCAAACTTAGCACTTTTTGATTATCACTTGTTTCCTTCCTAACAAAATTTTTTGCGGGACAAAAGATTCAAAAACGAAGAAGATATCAGACAAGCACTGGTTCAATTTGTCGCCTCTAGGGATAAGGCTTTTTCCAAAAATGTGATTTACAAATTGCCATCAAGATGGCAAGAAGTCATAAATAATGATGGCAATCATATTATTCAATAAAGTTTATACAAAGTAGCCGGCTGGGTGGCGAGGTTGGTTTGTCGTTGACTTTCTTCACCCAAGGTTGAGGTTCAACCCAGACCCAAGTCGTTGAATTTTCATGATGCAGGAAATTGACAGTGGGATGTCGTATAATTATACGTAATGTAAAAGATCCTTAGAGTGTCTGCTTAGCTTGGGTGCTCTCGGTAAAAATTAATTAAATCCTTATACAGGTTCACATCGTCAGAGCTCAGGTTAGAGTTACGGAAGAAACTGGGCTTCAAAATTACCTGCGGCGATTGGTATCCGCCAATATGGTGTTGCAATAAAAAGAGATACCAGCTTCCGGAATGTAGTAGATCTACAATGGTAAAACACCACAATCCACAGCCCAATAGAAATTTAAAAAATAATAAAAAAGTTTATTCAAAATATATATAATTCTTATTACTTCGTTTTATTCTAAAAAAGAGCATAACTTTCCAGCAGACCTAATATAAATAAGTATTTTTCTTATAAAATTTAAAGAAATGGCTCTAAAAGAAACATTTATTCCACAAACAAGGAAAGAAAATTATCTATATAGTTGAAAATTCTTCTTTTTCCAAACACATGTTCAGCATTTAGATTCTTTATGATGTGCTGACCATTTCAGTTCTTCATTTCGTTTCAAAATAGTTCACATTACAATCAGGAATCTATTTGCTTGAAAAAATGTTTCGTCAGTTTGTGATCTTAAGCAGAAGCTGTCAAGTTAAACAGATTTTTATTGGCGTATTTTATACATGGTACTTTTTATAGTTGTGATAAGTTTATTTTTTATGAATATGAATTTTTTTCTCTATACTAAATGCTAAAGTATTTTTTTTTGAAGAAACCAACATAGTAATATGCAGAGGTAACGCAGTCAGTGGGGAAATGACTAAAAATAAAATTTTTCGTTTTCAGGAATTGGATCCAAAACAACATTTTTTCTTAGAAATTCATAAGAATTCCTAAAAAGTTCACATGCTACTTGAAAAAAAAAAAAAGACTTTTAAAGCTATTCATATTTTTTTATTCTTTTTGAGATAATTATCATTCATGAGAAATCAACATTCTAATACTTAAAATTAAATCATTATTTTGAAAATTCTTTCACGCGCTATTGGACAGAAAAATCGACCAATATTATATTTCCTTTTATTCTTCAGTATAATGTTGGGGTATAAATTTCTAGGCAATTTACACCAGAGGTAATGCACACCTTCTTCTTGATTTGAGATTCTCAGAAATTACTAACGCTCACAAAAAGATAAATATATTAAACAGACAAAGATAATTACTTGAGAATATCAAAAGTTCTCGGATCCGTAGTTTCTACCTTATCTAACTCTAAGTATTTTTCGTAAAATGAAGAACGTAAATATACGTAATAGGAAGTTTATACCTTATATAAAATTTTTTATAACTCATTTCAATGAAAAAAAGGAAAAATATAAAATCAGACGAACTATCTAATAGTCGAACTAAAAAAAAAGAGGTTGAAGAGACTAATTAAATTAGTAATACTTATGAAAAGTTTTTAATGTGTATTTTGCTAGGTATAAATAAATATTTTATAATTAATGAAATATTTATACATATAAAAAAAATTTTTTTCCAGTTTTAAAGATGGTGGAAGATACAGTTCATTGTCGATGAATCGATAAAAAAGCGAATAAAGGCAGTTATTGATTGATTGATTGATTGAATATTAACGTCGCACTGTTCAGCTAACGAGGGCTTTTGGCGACGGACCACGTTTTTGAACCATGGTCAAGTACGCGACACCTGAGCTGGCACCCCCTCTCCCAATACCAAACCAACGGGAGGACGTTTCAGCCCCTCGACAGATTTAACGTGCATCGCTGTTCCTCTACACGGCGGGTCTTTAGTGGTACAGGATTCGAACCGTGACAAAGTCCGATACTAACCAGGCTACCGCGGCCACATAAAGGCAGTTATAATAGCACACATAAATAAAAATATTGTAATACACGGGTTAACAGTATACTAAAGTCCTCGCATTCTTCAATTCTGACACAGAATGTGAAAATTCATTAGACATTCTAGGGCAAACTTTATAAAGATTGTACTAGTTAAAAACAACTCATTATTTTCTAACTGAAATTTCCCCAAACCGTAAATGATGTGGGTGTTTGCATATGTGTGTGTATGTTTGCGTGCGCGCGCGCGCGCGTGTGTGTGTGAGAGAGTACAGTTATTACAACAGAGTAATTTCACATACTTCGTATTATTTACAGAATTATGTCCAACTGAGAAGTGTTTATATTTGAACATATACACTAAGGAACTATAAAAATAGCGACTCAAGAAGAAAGCATCGGATTGAAAGGAAATTTAATACAAAAAATGACACAGATGAAAGATTTACTTGATGTCAAAAACAAGACAATTAAACGAATACAGTGTGTGCAACGACACAAATACTGGGCAACTTCAATAGCGCGTTGGACCACCTCCAGCTGCAATACATGCCGCCATACGGTCCGGCATTGAGTTGATTACACACCTTATGTTGTCCTGAGGAAGATGGGCCCACAAATCTTGAACTGCCACCTCTAAATCATATACAGAGTGACAGGATGGCATCTGCCGTTTTAGCTGATACCACACGTGCTCTACTTGGGAAAAATCGGGGGAGCGGGCTGGCCATGGAAGAGTCTGAAAATGATGTAGAAAGTCTTAAGCAACTCTTGCTATATGCAGACGGGCATCTTGCTGTAAAATTGCCCCTGGGACACCATTTAGGAAAGGACCTACATGGGGTCGAAAAATATCATCAACGTAACGTTGACCCGTTAAGGTTCCATGCATGACAATTAAAGTGGACGGGCTATCTTAGGCTATGGCCCCCCCAGACCATTACACCAGCTGTGCGGGCAGTGTGACTTAGAACATTGTGGGGGGAATTGTACCGCTCACCAGGGCACCTCCACACCCGTACACGGTTATCATCTGTCCCCAAAACAAACCGGGATTCATCACTAAACACAACGTTTTGATAATCTGTGACATTTCACATTGATCTGTCTTGGCTCCACTGTAGACGCAGTTGGCGATGTTCCGTTGTTAAAGGGAGTGCACGGAAAAAGCACTTGGATTAAAGATTAGCTTCTGCAAGGTGTCTGGAAATTGTTTGTGGAACAATTGCTACGCCTACATCTGCTCGTATCGTTGAACGAGTCACTGTGGGGTCCACAAGTACTTGCCGCACGGTCCTTCGATCCTCTCTCCTCGTGGTCTTCCTGGTCGCTCCAGACCCGGTTTTCCGTACGTGGGTACCATCTCGTGTCCACTGCTCCCATCAATTTCTAACGGCACACTCCGAACGATCAACCTGGCCAGCAACACAGCACGTCGACCAGCCTGCAGTTTTCATCGCGATGATCAGACCTCTCTCAAACTCGCTTAACTGTGAGAAATGTCTTCTAGCACGTTTACCTAGCATGTTTTGCTTACCAAAGTCTTCCTACAATCGGCGGGTAATCGTCACGTTTATGAATCTTCGAATTAGCGCTGGCTTATATAGCACCCTCTTCCTGATTGTAGTGCCACCTCGGCGTGTATGAGCATGCCTGTTGGCCCAAAACTTGGATCATTTGCATATCACATTACGCTGTACTTATTTGCAAAGTTTCGCGATTGTACTTAGCTTCCTTTTTGGGTCGCTATTTCCAATGTTCCTGAGTGTATGTCAATGAACCACAGCAAAAAGACTTTTGTACCCTAGGGGATGACTTCTTCATTTAAAAGACAATTTTTGTTAATCATATGAATATATAACTGTGTGAAGTTTGTTCACGTATGTTAAACTAAAAAATAATTTTTGAAAAGGTTTCGTCTGGATTGTGATAAAAATTTCAAAGTGCAAGAGTACAACCTATTTCAAACGTGATGACATTTTAAGCGTTAATTATTTATAACTAATCAAATTTCGAATAAATTTGGTTATTTAATCCAATCATATTTTATTTAGAAAAAAAATAGTTACGGAGTTCTGGGGATAAAAATTGCATCGGAATATACACCGCTGACCACCGTAAAAACATCCAAGAAAGACAAGAGATCGCACAACAAAATTTATTTTGTAGATAACATGTTGACCAAGTATCAAATGTTTAAATTTATATACTTCTGTAAAGTGTGGTTCCTGCCAATCAGCAGCCAGAGTAGCCGCCATTGTTGGAGATCATTGCTGCCAAACGCCTCAGCATTGATTCAAAGAGACTTTGGATGTGTTCTTGGGATACAGCACACCAAGCAGCTTCCACACGTTGCCAAAGTTGATCTGGTGTGGCAGCTGGGCTGTGTAATCTGGGTCAATCATTGAGCAAACATGGACCACATGTTTTCTATCGGCGAAAGATCTGGAGAGCCAGCCGGCTAGGGAAGCATTCAATCTGGTGATTGACGACGAACCTTTGGACAATGCGTGCCGCGTATGGTTGCGCATTATCCGGTTGAAATATGGCTGCGGCCAAGCCCTGAAGGTAAGGAAGCACAACTGGCTCCAACACCTCGGAGATGTAGCGCTGGCTGTTTAAAGAACCGGCAATGCGTACTAGAGGAGTGCGAGAGTGATATCCAATACCACCCCATACCATAATATCCGGTGCAGGACCAGTGGATGGTGCATAAGGCAGCTGTTCAGCATCCTCTCTCCTCGTTGTCTCCAGACTCGAATCCGACCATCGTGGTGTTGCAGACAGATGCGTGACTCGTCAGTAAAGACAACTTCATTCCATTCTGTCCCCTGCATCCTTCTTTCATCGCACCATTGGCGGCGGAGATGTCTCTGGTTCTGCGTCAAGGGTAGACCAAGCAATGGACGTCTTGTGGACAGACCTCTCTGCTGTAAACGGCGACGAACGGTACGCGCAGACACTGAATGATGCGTTACAGACTCAATGTGATGTGCTATGGTTCGTGATGTGACTGATCGATCCATCTCTGCCATGCGCACAATTTGCCTGTCCTCACGTGAAGTGGTGGAATGAGGTGGATGCGATCGCCCACGTCTGTCCATCGTACTCTCCTGCATCAAACATTCACATATACGCATTACAGTTGTTTGGTTTCGTCCAACACGACTACCGATTTCTCTAAAATATAATCCACAATCACGGTAGACCACTATCCTTCCTCTGTCGAACTCGGATACTTGATCAAAAGCTGGTCGCAGTTTTCTACGAGACATAACTGGTCGTTTTTTGAAAAAACCACAAGTTAATTACAATTGCGGAATTTGAAATCGTCAAAATCTCCAAGCCTTAAATTACGCTTTGACGTGATGCCACAGGTGTGTCTGCGCGCGCTGAAATTCTAATCATTTGCATACGTCATCTCCACTAATGCATGTTGTAAATTTCATGTTATTTGCATGCTTCCTTCAGGGTGTTGCATTTACGGTGGTCAGCAGTGTATATCGAAATATACTTTATTTTAAATATGTTAAAAATTTTTGAATACTTTTTTTTCACGAATTATTCTTCGCAATTAATAGTTCCTTAATTGAATATTTTCATCAAACATATACTTGATTCCCTTTTTATTAATTAAAAAATTTGTCAAAATTATAAAAAGCTTTTTCGAAAAAGTTTTTAAGAAGTATAAGCGAATTTTCGAGCATTGAGTCTCTTCTTAGAGAGTGTACTCTTTTTTATATTAGTTCCTCGAATATTTTTCCAAAGTAAAAGAAAAACGGAACTACATGTCAATGGAATTGACATTTGCTTGTCATTGATATTAACCAAGAGTTCTAAAACAAATACGAAAGTCAAGTGTTGGTGACAGTAAGTACATACAACTTTTAAAGCTTCAAAAGAGATTAGTTAAATATTGCCTTTCTTTTAACTAAAACAAAAATATACGGTGATGTCGTTTCACTGCTGAAAATCAGAGCGTCGGAATAGTAAAGAAAGTATAAAAAGTTATATTATGCGTAAGAAAAAGTATAAATTGATAATAAAGTAATATGTGTATGTATTTTCTCCAACCATCTCTTAAAACAAAATAGTTGTCTCTTCTCCGAATTTTTCTATACTTTCAATTCATTATTTCCTCAAAGTAACTCAAAGCAAAATACATCATTTTCTTCTTTGATTAATCGTTTGTATTACTATGAATTAAACAGATAAGAGTTTCCATTAAATATTATTTAGATACAATCACAAAAAAAAAAACATTCAATTTTGTGATTCACAAAATCCTCGTATTTTTTTTACTTTTTATATTATATGTATAAAAACGTTAAAAAAAGTTTTTATTTTTGAGAGCATATTGTAAAGAGTGTAAATAATATATTTAAAATAATTGCGAGATATTTTAGTATCTTCTAGGTAGTTAAACTTTAAAAAAAATATGGCATTGAGGCTTTCCCAGAAATATAAAATAATACATTGATTTAATACAGGTATCGGCAATCTTTTAGCTGTGGCTTGCCAAACCAATCTACCGATATGATTCAGCTTGCCATATAGTAGGACATTTTTGAAACAATTCGATTCCCTCGATAATACATGCAGAGTTAGAGAATAGATGTCAAAATTATAGATATTCACAGTTTTGTTATGTATCAATTTGCATCATTTAAATATTTCATAACGTAAAAATAAAAAGCATGAAATTGCTTTTCATTTAAGATTCTATGTAAGAAGAAAATCCAAAAGCTTACGAATACCGAAATAACGTATAAGTACCCTTTGTAGGAAATTGATGGAAAAAGGAATGTCACGACAAAATTGCATAAAAAATGTCACCCAAACACAAATGCACCCACTAAAAGTTTGCTAATGTGCAGAATGAATGGCAAAAGACGGCTACAATCAACGCATATACAATTATTTTAAAGGTGAGTTTCACCTTGAGGTACTAAACTCATTGGTTGTTGTGCCACTGAGTTTAGATCATAACAAACTCGAATTAAGCACATTTGGAATTTGATAGATTTAGAATGATGAGTTTTAGTACCTTCTTATGGGAACCTCTTTGTTCAAGGGCCTACTAGGGTTGAGAACCGATCAACTCTGCAATTAACCTTGCTACAAGAATATCCATGGCTTCTTAAATACCCATGAAATACGAAATGTTTACTATTTAAAGGCTGTTCAAAAGTAAATTAATGTCTAATAACAAATTTTCAAATAAATAAACTATTATTGTTTGGTCATTTCGGCATTAAAGTATACGTTCTTGTTCATAGTTCCCAAACTTTTGTCAACCTTAGCCAGCTTGTACATTAACAGCAGTAGTAATACATTACTGTATTCACTACTGAACCATTGAAAATTGATCAATACTTACTTGCCTTATCAGGAAACCAGTTTTTGTTCGAAATATTTTATTGAAATTTTGATCATTTGCACGGATTGTAATGTATACAAGTATATACTTGAAAATTGTAATGTATAGTTTCAAGCAAATCCATTCAACGATATAAATGAATATATTACGATATATCAGTTTGTGTATATGTGTGTCATTCCATTAAATGGACTGAATTACAGAATTTTTCACATTGCTAATTTTGTAAACAGCGTTTTATACATGATTATATGAAACACCCCAAAATATACATAGGTTACAGTTACCATTAAAAAAATAATTTAGTATTTCTGTATCTTTAAACTCACAGGAAACTTTTGTTCATTAAATATGCCATCAATTACTGCAATTAGTATTATCGTATTTGTCAGTTATTAATAAATCTGTGTAGCTGCTTCCATCATAAAACTTTCAAATTGGTATTAAAATTACAATGACAAGCTTTTGTGTAATTCTTCAGACTTAATCTACTTTGAACTATGGAGTTTATCATTATTTAATTATGAATTAAATTAACTTCTTTAAATATAAGACATCACAGATACGCACAGTAATAATGATATATCCTCATCACTTTAAATGTAACGAAAATCACAGCCAAGAAATATTGTTCAGTTATAATAACGCAGCTCTCCTTTCATGAATTGTAATCTACAATTTACTTAAATACAGTCAGCGTTCCTGTGTTCCCATTTTCGCTTCGTTTCCTAATGAAATTGCGGAATGAACTAAGCGATTTCTAGTTACGAGTAAGTTTTCAAATGATAAGATATTAGTTGGTGGAAGACTACTGTGCTTACTAATGGATCTGCAACTAACATGAATCTAAAAGATTCCACAAAGCTAAAGGTCCAGTAAGCTCTTCTGATAAACGACATTTTAAATAATTGTAAGCTTCATGGCGAACATGATTGGCCACTGTACTGATTTCCTTCTGCTCGTTGGTGGAGAAAGAGATGAGTTTTGTCGGTGAGATCGAACTAAATATCGTTAGTAGAATAGAGAAAGAGTAGTTTTCCGTATGATATCTAAATGTCATCAAGAATTTGTTTGTGTTATTTGTGCTACATATGGGAAGATTAGTTAAAACTAGAACTAAGTAAGAATTAGATTAAAAGAATTTTGCATTTATATATATATATATATATATATATATATATATATATATATTAATACTCACACACTTAAAACAATATTTACACGACTATATATACACTTTAAAATTATTTATTACCAGTTAAACATTTATGTCCAAAGAGACATTTATGAGACCAATCAATCAAGCAAGTCTTTTACATGTGATATATCTGGTGCCAAGTAGTCATACCATGTTGGATCAAGAATCGATTGGATTGACATGGTTAGATGTTATGAGCAAAATATGATGTGTAATTGATATATTAAAAATGAAAAGTCGTGCTATAAGAAATGGATCATATTCTTGATGGGATACTGTTTGGTGAGTCTTTTTTAATGATTTACTCTATTCATTTGTGAATATACTGTGTTTTTAATGTGAACATTCGGTTTTTAGAAATTTTTTAGTTTGAACTTTCAGTTTTTAACTTTGAACTTTCGAATTTTTTAGATTGAACTTTCAGATTTTTAACCCGAACTTTCAGATTTTTAACTTGAACTTTTAGATTTTTAACTTGAACTTTCGGATTTTTAACTTGAACTTTCGGATTTTTTAACTTGAACTTTCGGATTTTTTAAACTTGAACTTTCGGATTTTTGAACTTGAACTTTCGATTTTTTAACGAACTTTCGGATTTTTTAATAACTTTTCGGATTTTAACTTGAACTTTCGGATTTTTAACTTGAAGTTTCGGATTTTTTATCCATGAGTTTCGTTTTTAACTTGAAGTTTCGGATTTTTAACTGAAGTTTCAGATTTTAACTTGAAGTTTCGGATTTTTTAACTTGAAGTTTCGGATTTTTTAACTTGAAGTTTCGGATTTTTTAACTTGAAGTTTCGGATTTTTTAACTTGAAGTTTCGGATTTTTAACTTGAAGTTTCGGATTTTAACTTGAAGTTTCCTTGAAGTTTCTTTTTAACTAAGTTTCGGATTTTTTAACTTGAAGTTTCGGATTTTTTAACAGGATTTTTTAACTTGAAGTTTCGGATTTTTAACTTGAACTTTCGGATTTTTAACTTGAACTTTCGGATTTTTAACTTGAACTTTCGGATTTTTAACTTGAACTTTCGGATTTTTTAACTTGAACTTTTTTGATTTTAGATAATTTTTGATTTGAACTTTCGGATCTCAAATATTTTTTGATTTGAACTTTCGGATCAGGAATTTATTTTTCTACCTTTACAACTATTTTAAAGATGGGTGCATCATCTTGGGAGTTTGAAGGTTCACTTATATTATGTACCCAATTGGGTAAAATCCTAGAGGACCCACTGCTGTTTTTGGCGCCAAAAATTTTTCGCCAAAAAGCGCCAAATTTAAGGTTTTCAAAAGGCGTCAATGACGAAAAACTCTTGGGAAGCGCATGCGTCAGCGGAGGGGGATGAAATGGGCGTTTCGCAAAGATGAAATCGAATAAATACATTAAATTAATCATTATATAAAGAAAAAAACGGAGAGAAAGCAATGAAATTCATTTTAAAAAGTATTCTAAAACCAGTGACAACATGATTTACATTTTTAAAAAAGGACGAAAGGGGCGTTTCGCAAAGATAAAATCGAAGAAATACATGAAATCAATTTTAAAAATGTTAAAAGCACTTACCTTACGCTTGCATTTCGTCATGATCTGTTGGTGGATACACCCTTGCGATGGATGCAAGGAATTCATGAAAATTGTCATCCACCAACTTGTGACCTGTTCTTATTAACTTCAAGTCATTCACCACGAACGCATTCATGCTCTTGCCAAACCAATATCTCGTCAAACGCAAGATAATAGTTATAGCAAGTTTGCTTTCGCTAAACCAAGTGCCCTTTCTCACACTCCGAACGACGTCGTGGCGATTATCTTCGACTGGTTGCGTCAACGCCATTCGTAGCCGTCAACCGTTCCCTTTCGCTTTTGCAAACGCATATTTTTTTTACACCTCGAACATTCATAACGAGAAGCAATTAAATTAGCTTTCATACACCATTCTAACGTCTTTCTTCCCCTATGTGCCCAGGAGCACAAAGAAACCTATCGTAGCCACACTTTAAAGTAATTTCCTTTCACACGCCATTCTTCATTCATTCTAACATTCTTCATAACATTCTAACAACCTCCAGCGAAGTCAAATGTCAAAATGACGTTTTTCGGAAAAGGCGAAAAATGTCGCACTTTTTTAGGGTTGCCATTTTTTCGGTGATTTGAAAATCAAATTTTTTGATGAAATGGAAAAGGTTACCATATTGTAACCTTATCGCTCAAAATTTGGCGACCAAAAAGTGGGTCCTCCTAGGATTCAACCCTAAATTGTTTTTAAATTTTAATATTGCAATATCTTTCGGAATGTGATGGCGAATAGTTTTATTTTTCAAGTATAATGATTTAATTTTAACTTTTTTAATTTAAAGTATAATGGTTTAATTTTTAACTTTTTAATTTTTAATTTTTTAAAATTTTTTTTTCCTTCTGAAATTTGAAAATTTTCCAATTAACTTACCAAGTTGCAATAAGGGAAGGTTGGCGCCATCAAACTAGTTTAACCCCACTTATCGGTCCTAAGTCCGAGATTGCACTTGGATATTTTATAAATTTTTATTTTATTTTATAATTTTTTAATTTTGTTTTTAAAATGATGGAACATTATCTTTTATATTCGCCATTGATATTCTGAAGTGTTTTGGTATTTTGGGATTCATATATTTCAATTTTTAAATTGATAATTGTGATTTTGTTTTTATATATTTAAATATATATATATAATATATATATATATATATTATATATTATATATATATATTATATATTATATATATATATTATATATTATATATATATATTATATATTATATATATATATTATATATTATATATATATATATATATATATATATATATCATATATTATATATATATTATATATTATATATATATATATATATTACATATATATATATAATATATAAATATATATATATATATATATATTATATTATATTATATTTATATATTATATTATATATATATATATATTTTAACTTCATTTGATAAAAAATTTCACTGTGTACTTATTTATTATATAAAACCATACTACTAGAGCAGTTTATTTATCTAGAAAAACATGTTGCATCTATAACTATAGTTAGTTGAATATATCTAAACTTTTTTTGGTGAAAAAAGTTTAGGTTTTGGCTTCCATGCAACTCTTTATGAAACGATTTCCTAAACTTCTATTTCAGAAGATATAATGGATTCAATTTTTATTTATTCAATGAGACTTTGTCGATATTTTTCATAGAGAAGTTCCATATTTATTCATCAGTGGATTCAATATTTATCTCCTAAGATTATATTTATCGTTTAATGTTCTATTTCCTAATTTAATTCCAACTGTTGTTTTGTTTCTTATTCCCATGCATATGTATCCCTCACAAACCCATCTCCATTTATTACTTTTGTACAACATGAATTTCATTTTCCTTAATAAATTATTACATATATATCTTTGTTATATTTACAAACATATATACTATCAATCTTAGTAAAGAACAAAATAATTTCTTATTGAATGATAAACGAACATCAATCTTGCCAGTACCCTATACAACCATAATGGTACTATAAACTTTTACAGATGTATGTATGTAAAGTGTGTGTTTGAAATCACTTGGCTTAAAGCCAGATAGAAGTTTTAAGCCATTTAAATGTGATTCCTTTGCGAAGATTACTTCAAAACTCCTGCGGTGATTTACGATTGGGCTTAGTAGACTATCTCAATTCATTTTAAATTCTGCTCAAGCTGCTACAGAGCTAAACTACAGGTGATTACGCTCAATTCCAATCCATAACAGCCGAAAAGAATCATTTATTCGTTTGACAACTCCTTCGAACTATGAATATATTACGTTCCATGAAGTTGGTTTAAAACTGCATGTTTAGACAGCTGATTTGATGAATACTTCTTGTATTCAGGCTAAATTTATATTCCCTCCTGCGTTTTCATACCCATGCTTTTGCTTTCTTACGTTTCATTTAAGCTGAAGAAAATGCATTTGTCAATCAAGGCCTGCTTCTATCTTTTATTCCATATTAAATTAAATAATACTTAAATATTTTTCTTTCGATGTTACTTTCAGTTTTCTAATGAAAATATTAGTGTCTGGTCTTATTGTTTAAAAATGATTTGAATTTTATTTTGTGGAGCAAAGAGACTTTCTAAAGGAGGCAGATGCTTATTTTAAGATTTAAGTTATTATCCTTCCTCAATTAAAATTTCTCTCTGTACGGCTTTTATGTAAACTTTGTTTTATAATTACAGTTTAAAAAATATTGACGGATGTCTGAGCAATTCAGCATGTATACATTACTACATTTACTGATTGTTATTCTAAAAAGTTTCGTAAAATTAAACACATTGTTTCTTCACTAACCCATAATTTATATCTCTAATCGGAAGTTCATTAAATTGCAATTAAGTATGAATTTTTAAGAAATAAAACTAATTTTTTTCAATGTAAGTTCCAATTTATTCTAATGTTTATTAACGAAAACCCTGTTCTTGTTGTTTCTAATACCACCCTATCAACAGTGTCAGATCGAGGCCGACGAAATTCATGGGTACATTAGCTACAGCTTTGAGCACTATGCAGGTGACAGAACGTTTTGACTCGGTTCCAGCTCAATTTTGAAGGAGGACTCCATGGGGGTAGTCAGGGAGCCACCATCCTCTCGAGAGGATTTGCGGTTGGACGAATGTTTAGAGCGCATTCATGCCGCATAAAAGCACTATACATTAAACAAACATCTGTGCATTCTTCGAGATTCGAACCCTGGCCCTACGGGACAGCATTCAGTGTCGCTAACCACTATACCGCTTGGGCGACTTTTTGGTACAATTGCAGTTTCTAATTGAAATAAGGACGATTAAAGCTTTAATCTAACTATTCAAACTAAAGTATTTGACACTTACGTAATGCTTTAGTACGCGCTCAAAAAATATAACTGATACCCATTTCCAAAACTTATATAAACATCAATTTTTTATATTTTTTTATTTACTTTTTTTAACAATTTTAGTTCTAAATTGTTGAAAAGTTGTTCCGTATAGATTTAAAGAATTTGCTTATATATTTTAGATTTTGGATTTCAATTCCAATTCTGCTAATTGTATATTTTGTTAAATTGGTTAACTCTACACACACACATAAATATTAAAGTACATTATGTATGTATATTTGTAAACTTAATGCTTCTATTTTATTTTCCATATAACTTTGTCCTATTATTTGCCAGAATATCTGAATCAATTATTTTCAAACATATTACACATTTTAATTACCCTTATCTTTAAATAACCATTTTTAAAGAGATATCTTTTTTTGTAACTTATTTTAATTCATTTAAAAATTTTGTTTACAGACTCTCGGAGTTTTTAGAGTAAATAGCAACTAATGTATAAATTGTGATACAAACGTCAGAAATTTTAATTCTATACCATAGTTTATGACGCTAAAATATATTAAAACAAGGTGCTCTAAAAAGAAATTTAAATTCTAAGACTGTATTATTATATTAAAAGTTTGAACTAAAACTTGAACCTTTATATTAATTATAATTTACTTTTAAAAACTCCACCAAAATCCATTAAGAGCATTTGCACTTAAAATGTTATATTAGATATTCATTCAACAAATACGTATAATACCTACATTAAATAATTAAATACCTCTAGCACAGAAGTACAAAAAATCAACTTTCATTAGCATAAATATTAATGTAGCGCGTTGTAAAAATATAACCCATAAAAATATTTTCTTTTCGAAGTAGTATACTTAGTAATATACGATTTTATCCTAAAAAGTTTTTGATACAAAAACACAACCTTCAAACTTAAAAATAATTATGTTAAAACTCTTGTCTATATAAAATAAATTATCAAATATGAAAAAAATTTAGGTTAAATATAAGTTTTTTAATCTGATGAAATCGTATTGATTTTTTAAAATAAATATTCATTCGATTTTCATTTCATAAAGATCAGTAAATTGAATAAAAAGTTAATGTATTGAATACTATTATCAGCCAAGTTTTTAAGCATTAGTAATTTCTTTTGTATAGATAAAAAAAGTTAAAAAGTGCATTTAAATGTTCCGAACAGTTTATAAAGGATAACTTAATTTTTTTTTAATTATTTGGAATCGATTAGAAAGTTCGTTCACATTGTATATAGTTATGTGATGCAAGAATCATCAACATACAGAATTTTACAATTAAAGAGCATGTTTTTATAATTGCAAAATAGATAGTTTCAAAAATAGGTTCTGATAACTTAATGTATTTACTAGTTAAGGAAGTTAAACGACAATCTAATGAATTTAATAGTTAATAGAAGTGAAACGTTAATAAAATCGGTGCATTTAAAATTTATTCCTCTCAGTTCTTTGCATGTAAAAATATTTTTACGTTAATTGGTATACTTATTTTAATGTTATGCAGATAAGAAATGTACTTATAGGATAGTTATATGATAAATACAAAAAATAATTTTTCAATAAGTCATCTAAAAGTGAAGCTGTGACTTCTTATTTTCTGAATTTAATTTTTTTTAAAATGTAAGTTTTATGAGCTACACCAACAAGCAGTTAACGAAGGTCATTAATACTGCGCGAAAAATAATTTTGAATGTATCCACAGTCTAGAACGTTGTGATGAAAATGGTGTGGCAACAACAATGGGAAACACATACCCACACCTGCAGTGAGTTGTAATCAATTCGAAAATATTATTTTGGAAAGTTTTGAACCTTACTCTCTTCCTAGCCGAAAGACTATAGTGGTAGGAAAGAAAGTAAACAGGCAAATACAGAATACTGTCAAAAATACTAAGTAGATGTAACCAGGGCCGTGGGTAGCCTAGTGGTTAGAGCATCGGACTCCAGACCAGAAAGCCTGGGTTTGATGCCCGATGCTACCAAATAACCTCCGTGCACACGCGGAGTACGTGCTTGTTAAATCAGGGACTCCGAAAGTGTTGTGGGCCGAATCACGAGTGCGAGAATATTTCCCTCCCCTTCAGTTCCATGCCAAAATTGGGGAGGGGGAGATAGGTGGTGTCGCCATCTATCGTCCCTTCGGGGAATTTCGCCGAGCTAATTTGTACTGTCACCTGTATGGTGTTCAAGGCCAACGACAGGCGTACTCCTTGCCTCTTGCCACGATGAATTTCGTGGGCCTCGATCTGACTGCGTCAGACAGGTGGATTGCGCAACAACAAGTGTGACCCTTTGTGTGTCTCTCCTTTTATAGAAGATTATTTAAAGACTGTATAAGGCATCTATAGAAAAGCCCTATGTAAGCCTCATTCAAAATTGCAATTATGAATTTAATATTCTACTGCTTGATTATTGAATATGTGTTTTTTCAGATTTATACATGGGATTTGTTTTCTATTAAAAGAGTCTATTATAATATTTGGAAGTTCCAGAATAAGTCACACACACACACAATTTACTCCAAAACAGTGGAGATTCAAGGTCATTTATGACACTGGGCGCAGAAGATCTGCCGGTCTCCTTGGCACTGGCGAATCGAAATTTATAACCAGAAAATCTGGTTAAGTTCAGCTTATCTGGGCACCCGCCCGGTTAGACCAATGGATAAATTGGCACTGCACAGAAAGAGTTTGTGTTAATCTCTTGGACTTTTCTTTCGTGCCTTCTTGCTGCTGCGGATAAATTCAGCTCTTAGGGCAACGAGTGAAATGACCATCTTTATACAGAAGTCTGCCAATAGTAAATTGAAACTCCTGTCGTCCGGATACAGCGCACAGCTGCAGATCTGTGCTGCCCGGTGCCTGGCTCCGGTCACTTTTCTCTAGTAGAACGATACATGAGTATACACCTGCCATTGTTCCATCTTTTACCTCTGCCTATCACCCTCAATTTTTCTTATAACTATACCTATCAAGTGGAAGGTTTTCCAAGCTTTTGAAAGTACACTTTTTTCTTGGTTTACTATAGACAACACTCCTGAAACTGCGTCATCTTCAAGTTTGACAATCATCAACGTGTAAATGCATCTTGATTTCTTGAGGTCAATGTGAGTCTACGATTTCACTTTCAGTTGTTGTTGTTGTCGAGTGTTTATTACTGGGATACATACGAAAGACGTGAGATAGATGATCAGAAACATATAACACAACCACAGAAGAATACAGATTTGTTACAAACGATGATTCCAGCATATAACAAGATGAGGTGCGCTGCTTTTCCTTTCGAGACGGGAATCCATTTCAGGTGAAAGACCGACTTCTTTCCCGAAGAAGATACAACCAAGTCTTACTCGGGATTCGAACCCACTCGGTTACAAGCCGAAGGTCATAGCCACCATACTGGCTGGGCGACTTCATTTTCAGAGTATAGCAGGGAATCTATTAAAATACATTTTTTTATTCTCTTCCTCTTAAGGTGCTCTAAAACTGAGCGTACCCATTCCATGCATTTGCTTGTTGTCACATCCCCTCTGATGTTTTGGTGTTGATACATGCTTATGTATCACCTTTCTAAGGGGTTTTTTCTCTGTACTGGTCGCAAAGTTACCTTTTCAACAATTTCATGGTTGTAAGTCGAAAAATACATTTGTTGCTTAAGTTAACCTGGTAGTGTGTAAAAGTTAATATGTGATGTTCTTCGTGATAAATTCAACTTATACAACAGAAGTAACTGATAACTTTCTATACTTTTATCCAAACTTCTCTAAAATTCAAACTTTCATCTGAATATATGTTTTTAAGTAACTCCTTAATGAATAAACACGAATAATTTTGCTTAACTATTATTTTTTTAATTATTTTATTTAATTATTTTGTATTTTTAGAACTGAAGCAAAATGAACTACATTAAAGGAACCGGAAATGATTCGAAATGTTTCACTTTATCTTACGCAGATCTGATTCCATATATTAATTAACAAAATCTCACCGTTAAAAACAGATCTGTTTCAATTTGAGAGATGCACAAAAATATCTATTGTTAGCTTTTAAAATAAATTGATGAATCATATCCTGCTTTCTACGTAAGTTGTAGAAAATCAGTTACAGAAAATAAATTTTCTGATGAAAGAATATATATAATTTCGTATATATACATTATAATAAAAAAGAACAAGGAATGATTATAAAAATTAGGAAGTTTTTTTAGTTAAATTATTCACAAACTCTGAGTTACTGTTTAAAGTAAATTAAGGCTTCGCATATAAATTTCCTACGAGTAATATTCCTACTATTCCCAACTAATGTTACTACGATGAAATTCCTTATTATTCTATAGAATATTATTTTCCTTTGGTTTTACTGAAATGTTTGCATCAGCGTTTCTCAAACTTTAGGACGCGTCCATCTAGGGTGGGGAGAGAAAACGCTACGAGGGGACGCGAGAATAAAATTAGTTGAAAACAAAAGATTTTTTTTAAAATATTAGTTTACTGAAAGTAAACAAATAAAATACATTCTGACATAAGAAAAATTAAAACACACTTTTACACTGATATAATACACTTATAAATGCATCAGTACTGTACAATGTATTTTATAATTAATTTAACAATAGTAAGTTAAGAACAAGTTCAACAATTACCAGTGACTCCATGAGCTTGTCATATATAAAATTATATACAAAGATTAACACTCATCTTGATAATTAGTTAGGTTTATGACTTATCCCTTAACTGTCGATTAAAAGTTACGCGGTTCGATCCCCAATGCTATCGTTTTCCACGTAGGCGGGCGTATGTGATGTACTATGAGGGGGATGGGGAGAAAAGGCATGAAAAAAAAAGCAAATCCTCTGAATTAAAAAAGTCTTTCGCAAACACTGTCTAGGTCTTTTTAATGCTTCTTAATAATTTTATGGTTGGAAGCGCTCAGAAAATATCGTTCTTTGGTTAGACGTATATATACGTCAGAAGCAATTAATGCTTTGATTAAGCGAAACGCTTATATTCACCGGTGGCACTTACGAGCTTAAAATACTATTGTAGAAGTAGCGTAAAAGTATTATATTATTGAATTCAATACATTTTTATTGTTTGGAGGGGGGCGCGATGAAAATTTTGATTGAAATTGGGTGCAAATTGCAAAAATTTAAGAAGCACTGGTTTACATAAAAACTACTTGATAAATATTTAAGATTATTTCACAATGATACACTTTAGTTGTAAGACGATATAGTATTTGATAAAATGTTTCAAAAATATCTTTTAGAAAACCTTAGGGATTTTTTTTCTTTGATTATCTTCCTTATGCTTTTTTTTTCCCCTGTTACCCAAAGTATTTAAGAAAAAAAAAAAGCGACTTGTGATAAATTTAATTCCAAAACTGGTAGATAAAATTACCATACTGTTTTCCTAGAAGGAGTTCTTTGTATTTATCGATTTCCATCTAATTAAGTATGGGATTTACGATCGTGAGGTACCTAAGTGATTTTATCTCTCTCTCATGGGATTTACTACCTTGAGAAGCACGAATAACGTTTCCCCGGAATGTCCTTACCATCTTTCGCTATTTTCGACCTTTCTCCTTGTCACCCAATACTTACTTATTTATCTCCCTTCATTCATTAACCTTACATCTTGGTATAAGACAAACCTGTTACAATTATTTACATAATACAACTGGTTACAGTAAAATTACCAGTGTTTGGAGTACGCTGGTTAAATATTAATCCTGTTTCCATAAAATCAAACTATCATTAAAAAAAATTTAGCTGTTTTTACAGTGTTTGTCTTTTTCCTCTTTTTAATACAGTTTTCTCCGAAACCAACTACTAATTAAGTACAAACTTTAAACAAAACAAAAACAAAGTTTTCATTCGATGTAGCATAGCTCAATTTTTTTTAAAGAATTTTTCTTCCGTAGTCTTAAACTTACCTTAAGAGACAACAAAACATTCTTGTACATTGTGCAACAAAATTCCAAAATAAAAGTCTTCGTAAATATTTTTAAAAAGTTTAAAACGTTCACTTTTTAATGTCGCTGACTTTATGCAGGCTATAACTTAAATGGCCGCTTGAAAGCTTTCCAATTTTTTTAAGTTTAATAGTATTAAGTATTATATATCTCAAGTGCTCGTCTAGGTATCAGGCAAGTTTTTTTGTTGTATTATATATAAGACAACATATATATATAAATATAGTGCATATATTTAAATACAGCCGAACCTCTATATTGCGAATTTTTCTATGTAGCGAACTTTTTCCTGGAACCTTGAACATTTCCCAATTTTCTTCGTAAAATAACCTCTGCATAATGAATGAAGTGCATTTTTTCTATAAAACGAACCTTTTCTTACGTGATTCAATTTTTGTTCTCCTTTTTTAAAAGTATTTCTGGAAAAATTTCAACTTATTCACTCTTTAACACATTTTATGGTGGTCATAAATTTTGAACTGGTTTTATTAAATCCTAACTCACCGAGAGCAATAGAGTTCTGGAAGTTTCATCCAAGATGTGGAACCTTCAACCCCCACTGTCCATTTCACTAGAAACATTTTCGATATCCTCTTTCACCCTCAGTGGAGTTGTCCCGTGTCCCCGTGTTCTAATTATAAAATAATTCATGTTTAATATGAATTGTATGCTTTAAATTATATATATATATATATATATATATATATATATATATATATATATATATATATAATGTCCTTAAAGTTCATTTATTTTAGCAAAAATTTTCTTAGTATTTAAAATACAGTGAATTCTTCAACATTCTTTTTTCTTATTTTTCTTGCAGTTTTTCTTTCTTTCTTTCTTTTTTGATGGGTAAGATATATCAAATAAACATATATATATTAATTTTAAAAAAGGTGTGAATAATTACTTTTTTTAATATGGAGTGTTTATGAATTTAAAATTTGTTTATGTGTTTTATAAAGTTTATATTAAAAGATGAACCTCTATAAAACGAAGTTTCCTTACAACGAACTTTTTTTCTGAGATTTAGTGACTTCGTTACATACCACTGTGTGTGCATATATTTATTTTTTTCTAATGGATTTACCGATTAATGTGAAGCAAATTGAAATAGCTCTAATTCGGCATTTCGAGCTGTTTAAAAAATGCTAAAATTAATATTTCAATAAACTTTATTTTTCAACCTTGATTCCAACTGAAAAATGGTTTACTTTTCTTTTCAATACTCTTCTCAATTATGCTCTATTGATGGCTTCTCTAACGATATAAATAAATTATTTTAGAGAAAAAATTCTAATTTTAAATCAGAAAACGTGAAGATATTTTTAATAAAAGCAAAGTAGCGCGTATAGTTCCATTATTAGATACAGTTCCATTATTGAATATTCCTTTATTAGTAGTTCCATTATTAAAAATACATTACAATTCGGTATATAAATACATTTAATTTTATTTCTTAAACAAAATATTACTTACAGTATAAAAATAAAGTTGTGGTATGTTACAATGTCTCGCGCTATGGCAAAAATAATATAAAAAGTTAAATTGATATTGTATTTTGAAAATAATACTATTATATTACTCTTTATCGTGTTACTTCAGGTTATTTTCTTTTAGTTTTCCTTCGGCTGCTTTAGTTTAGTAATAGAAAGTGTTATCTGATTTCAGATTATAAAACTGTCGGCGTGTTGAAATTATTTATGATACTTTGCACCGATAGTAAAACTTTTGTTAGAATGATAAACGGTGTAACAAATTTACAGAGTTGCGTCACATATGTTTTAAACTGTTTTCCTTTATGTAACATATAAAAAGGTGATTGTAATTCATTTTGTCAAAAAGTTTATTTTATATATAATACAAGTCTATTTTCAATTAAATTTTTTACTTGCTTCTTTTTTTAAATTGCGTTTTTTGCATTATTTATCTTCTTTTAAATTATATTTCTTTAATTTTCATCATTTTATCAGTTTGTATTCTTTTTCATAGACTATGGATGCTATAGCGCGATATCTTGAGAGGTTTTCTCACAAAACTAACATAGGATTTTTTTTCTTCAAATTTTTTGTAGGCTTAACTGCCACCATCCAATGGAAATATATCATGCGGATTATGTAGGGTGAACCAAAAGTCTTGCTTTAAAGTTTAAATATTAAGTGTGCTCAAAATATTGCAATTAAATCTCTACTTTCTTTTTCGATATAGTGTAAGTATTACTATGAATGTTTTTTATAATAGCATTGTCTCAAAAAATTTCAATGCGCGCCACCTTGGTAGCCCGGAAACTGCCTAAGTAGTGATGGGAGGCCGCCGGCCCCTGAGATACAGTTGTAATTTTTGCATTTGCCCTGTTTACAGGAAATAGGGATTACACAGGAATGTGGGTGCGTCGAGTTTCAACGAACCTGATGGCGGGCAAGGTTGTGTTCTTACGCGGACAGCGGAGTCCAATCAGGGTGGTAGATTTGATAGTAATGAATCCGTAGCGGATTCTTTTCCAAGTGATGTGGTCGGCTTTAAAAGCTGGTCCGCGACAAATCTCGGGGCTTTTTTCCCTCTTACGTCTGCCAGAAAAACCTCCAGTCGGGAAGCGAACTCGCTGCCCGAGGTCACCCCTCCGTCGCTCCTCTCCTCTCAGATAAGTACCACCCTTGTAAATTTTAACGTTTTTTTACCAATATGTTAATCAATAAATATAATTGTTACCACTTTACGATCGGACTGTTAATTTAGTGTAATGTTAATTTGTCAATAGAGAGAGAGAAACTTAACTAATTTTAACTTAAGTCATGATGCGATGTTAAATTAAGAAACTGGGTGTAGGACAGATAAATTACATGAACAAACTTGAGCGTCGCATTAGTAGGTTCAAGTTTCCCCAAGGAGTTCTTAGAATGTTTAGCACTTAATGTATCCAACTAGTTGCGACAATTTTGTTTTTAAATCAGATATGGGGGATTTTTTTCTGTGGTTGTTAGATTTATTTAGTACATTTTAAGAAAAATATGCTAATATTAAGAAGAGAAAAAGAAATTCTTATTACTAAAATGGAAAAATAGGTAAAAATTTACAAAAATTACATAAACGAGGCCCACTCTGTACAAAACTTTTATGAATAAATTTTCAATCTTTCAATTATGATCTATTGCTTTGGTATTCATTTTTGAAATGACCTTCAGGGTAAAAGATATTTTAATTCTTACATGAACTAAAGAATTTTATCTTAGTTATTATACGAAATTGTTTTAAAAAACAGTGATTGTATTCACATAAAGGACTGTAAATTTTGTAATAAAACAGTGATTGACAAATCTGACGGTTAAAATACTTGTTCTATATAACATTAATTACTCAATAAAATTCAGCTAATTGTTTTCAAAACTTTTTGAGCAATCGCTGTCCCCATTTGAGCATTTTTAAAAAACTACATTTCGAGTAAAACGAATTTTAAAACATGACATCTTGCTTAAAGTAGAGGCATTTGCTTGCATTAAAACAATTGTAATTTTTATTCTGCTGAATGGAAAATAATGAAATTGGTATTTCTTATAAAGTTAATAAAATTGCCCATAAATAAAAATCTTGAAAAAAATTGTCATTTTTTGGCAAAGTTCACAATTTTAGGGTAGTCATATACTTTAAAATTATTACCGAAAGTGATCAACGGCTGATTCACTCACACTAAGTCTGACACTTCTAGGACGACTCAACCTGTTTCTTTAAACATTTCATACCATCACTTTATTTATTTTGTATCAGGAAGCTTGCTTCCATTACTGTATCGAAATTTGCACTGAGCATTAATGGGCGATTTCTTTTATGAAACCAAAGCCCTCACATTGGACTTCTCCTCGAATTGACGTCATTTCGAGGGTGGAGAATATGTCTTTCTTACTAATGTTCATCTAACCCGCTCTTGAAAGAGCATTCACGATATTTATAGTAAAGGGTGTTTTTTTTAGAGGTATATAGAACTTTAAATTGCAATAAAACAACGATGTATTATTCGATTGACATGAATTTTTTTTATTCGAAAGATAATCTTGTGGCATTACATTTTAAATATGATTTCTGGCATAGGATTGCCACGGCTGGCTCGGATGCAGTCCAATCTGGACGTCCAATTTTCGATGACTTTTTCCAACATTTGTGGCCATATATCGGCATTAACACGGCGAATGTTGTCTTCCAAATGGCCAAGCGTTCGTGGCTTATCCGCATTGACCAATGACTTTACATAGCCCCACAGAAAATAGTCTAGCGGTGTTAAATCACAAGACCTTGGAGGCCAATTCACAGGTCCAAAACGTGAAATTTGGCGGTCACCAAACGTGTCTTTCAATAAATCGATTGAGGCACGAGCTTTGTGACATGTTGCGTCGTCTTGTTGGAACCACAGCTCCTGGACATCATGATTGTTTAATTTAGGAATGAAAAAGTTAGTAATCATGGCTCTATACCGATCACCATTGACTGTAACGTTGTGGCTTTCATCGTTTTTGAAGAAGTACGGACCAATGATTCCACCAGCCTATAAATCGCACCAAACAGTCAGTTTTTCTGGATGTAACGGTGTTTCGACATACACTTGTGGATTAGCTTCACTCCAAATACGGCAGTTTTGTTTGTTGACGTAGCCATTCAACCAGAAGTGCGCTTCATCGCTAAACAAAATTCGCTTATGAAAATCGGCAACAACGGCAATCTCGTTTTGGGCCCATTCGACGAATCTACGCCTTGCTTGATGATCGTTTTGATGAATTGCCAAACCAAACTGAGAATAAATCACTTGACAGCTGTTAAATCGGTCGCCATCTTGGAAAGTAATGCCAACTTAAACTTCTATACCTGGAAAAAGACACTCTTTACAAAAAAACCCACTTAAGCCAACCTTTTCATAGATATAAGACTTACAATATTATATTAAATAGTTATTTTGTAATAAATTTTTGTAATCAAGACAAGAATTTTGTTTCACCCTATATATAAAATTAGAGGGTTTGTGCAGACGGATCATTATCAATTTATTGGAAACACAGCTTACGATGGCCTGCAAATCTTTTGGTGATTACAGATGATTAATTTTAATTATTAAGTATCAGAGAGCTAAATTGATTTCCCTTCTGACCTCGAATTAGCCTATTAATCAATAAATTGTTAATTGGTTCTTTGCGTTTATAATTATTTCTCAGTGTTTCGTGAGATGTCGTTTACTCTTATTGTCACGTAGCTTTCGAATTACAATTTTGCGAGTACCGAACTCTCGAAGTTAGTCTGAATCTAAGAAATTGTCGCAAGATTTTTTTGCTGAAGTATTTTTGGAGGAAGGGTTATGTGATTGTAGAGAAATTAAATGGTAATTTTTTTGTTTCTTAACATAATTCCAGAATTATCAAAAAAATATTTAGATATAAGACAGTATAAGAAATGTATAGAAAAATTATCGTGATGGAATTTTTAGAAAACTATTAAATGAATTATAATAAAGTCTAATGGAATCTTATAACAAACAGTGCAATATATATCGGAATAGATGAGAAACATTCTAAACTTTGAAACTTGGAAAGCTGTGGTAGAAAAGTCCTTCGTCATTATGTGATTCATTGAGCGAACATTCAAAGCATGTAATTTCCTTTTATAGTTTTGTTCCCTATGTTCCTTAAAATTAGTCATGCCTAATTGAATTTAATTACAGTCTTCTTTTTATTCATGAGTAATCCATCTATTCAGTTAAAACCGTTCAATATCCTGAACGCAGTTTAAAAGCTGCTTCCTTTGCATGATTAATTTTTTTATGTACACTTTTATCTAAAGGATGTTAAATAAATTTTAATTTAAGTTGCGGGAATTCTACCTTGATTTTTAATTGATTTT
Source organism: Trichonephila clavipes (assembly GCA_019973935.1). Taxonomy (NCBI): domain Eukaryota; kingdom Metazoa; phylum Arthropoda; class Arachnida; order Araneae; family Nephilidae; genus Trichonephila; species Trichonephila clavipes. The sequence continues at coordinate 318,501 of BMAU01000722.1, read as the reverse complement.
TCAGAATTCATTTTGAAAAATTAATTATTTCAAAATAAGAAACGAAGTACATTTTCAGAGCTTGAAATTTAAAAATAAATATCTTATGATTAATTCATGCTGTGACATAGATTTTTAGGCATTATAAAAGAATCTTATATTATTTATTTTGTTTAACTTTTACAAATGTTTACAAATTCATAATGAAAAAAAAAATTAAGTTTTTAAAAACTTCTTAAGTTAAATTTCTATTAATATTTTAAAATGTAATAGGAAAATACACTGTTGAAAGGAAGAAAACACTCATACGCACATTGTCTCAGATAGTAAGTTTCTAGTAAGACAGTGCGACTTCGAAAATTGCTTCAATCAATCTATTATTGAGATGAAATACGATGTTATTGAGTAACGTCATTTCTAAGGTAAAGATATTAAACCAGCATTATACATTATATATTTTATATAAAAAAATTATATATTATATATTTTGTATAAAAATTATACATTATATATTTTATATAAAACTATACATAATATATTTTTACATCAGACAACTGAAAAAATAATACTCTTCCAACCATTTCGTTTGCATTAATTTCAACTAGTTTATTATCTGTTTTGAAAACTAATGAACATAAAATTGGGACGAATTGGATTTTCATTGTCAAATAATTAAATAAACAAGGACTTATTTTATAAAAAACTTAAAAAATGGTTTTGTTAAGAATGTATTCTCCCTACTTAAAATTCATTAATGACATTAATTTTCCACATTGTCACCTAAGTTATTATACCACTAGAATGGCAACCAATTTCCATACATTGAGCAGTCCTTGTTCCAGGTCATTTAGATACTTCGGCGGAAAATTTTAATCACATATATCTAGTCCCTAAAGAGAGCTATAAAATTAAGATCCAGATTTCTAGCTGGCCATTTAATTTTCTCTAAAGCTTGATTTCCGAGCTGTTGATCAAAATTCCTAGTTGAGTGAGATGAGCTATTACCATCCATTAGGATGAATTCTTCTTCGATAGAGACATAGAGTGTCACATATTGAATAAGAGGATATCACCTTATTATTTCACAGTAATCATAATTCTTCCAAGCAAGTCAATAGGAACACCTGGAGCAATTTCAATTCGAGAAATCATTCCATTTTCTCTATAATTTTGTCGCTTGGTAATATTAAACTGATAACATTTGAAGCGGTTTTTTTTCCAGATCGGCACACGTCCTGAATCATTCTCCAAAACACACAGGAATTCGACAGAAGCCCTTTGTTATATCTTATCCAGGTAAGTCGTCCTCGTGACCAATGTAAACAGACAGTTCTGAAAATTCGGTTATGAGGTAAATACACAAAAGGCCATCATGCTCAGAGTTCTTGATTGGGCAGATGTTAGCTCACTGTAGATTATATTGTCTTCCATGTATCCAAATAATAATTATCTGAATTGAGCTTCCTTTCCCTGTTTTTCCTTCTCCTTAGAATAGAAAATATGTGGAAGTGATCTTGTGCAGGAATTATAACCTGCTAATGGCAAATAAATAATTTTCTTTGGCTCAAGATTTTCTAATTCATAGTAATCCCTGTCTTTGAGAAATTACGAAATACATTACAACTGGCTAGCAACATCAGCTTATGATAACAATATTTTCATCCAATACTGTTCACTAAAAATTTACTAATGGTCAATAATGTTTTAGCACCAACAATTGATGACAAACATTAAAAGTTTCACATACACCATTGAAATGTGATATTTGTTGTCATCACCAAATGTTGAGTAAATGTTTAAGTTACTTACAGTGTCGATTTAAGCTAATTTTGGGCCCTGGGCGCAGAAAATCTGCGATCCTACGTGACACTGTCGAATCCAAGGAGGGGCTCTTGGATACGGTAAATTCCAGCTTATCTGGGCCTTTTTAGGCGCCTAGGAACACGCCCTCAAGTGCCCAATGGATAAAATTGCACTGGTTACTTATTACCATATTTTAACGTTATTTCCATTTCTTCGATGGTGAGTGTCCAAATGCTGGTTGTAAATACTATAACATTTGGATGTCACTAAATTATACATAAAAATAAAGTATGGAAAAATTAAATTTTTGGAGTGAATGGCTGAGGTGAGTTAAATCTGTAGAGATTCAAAATTATTCCCATTGGTGCGTTGTAGAGAGGATATGTCAGTTCATGTGTCGTACTCGTCACTTGACCATGATTTAGAGTTACGATACAAACAGCAACAGCCATCGTGTTGTTTCAATGTGCGACACAAATTTAAATTAAAAATTAAAACCAATCAAATTGAGAGTATGAAGTACGTAGACTTACATCTGAGCCTTTAGGTTTTCAGCACGATGTAGTAAAAAGAGTACAGTTAGGATCAACACATTGCAGCTAATTATTCTAAATTACTAAAATCTTTATCCCATTTTATAGGTAAAAATGCTTTAAGTTGTTTAGCCTAAAAGAATACTCCAAATAAAAAGCTTCGCAAACTGTACGATTGTATTAATAAAACTTTTATTCTTGATTTGAGTTAACTGAGATGAAAAAGACATTCTTTTATATTTTTATAATTTTGCTGTGCCGTTTCTTTGAAAAATAAGGCAATGAATAAATGTGCAAAAAACATACATGAGATGTATAATAGTTAATTTACAGACTTTTCAAAAATGATGAAATTTTTTCTTTTCTACGAGTCTTGTAATTGTGAAATAATTTTTTTCAATATTGAAACTTTTAATGAATTTCCGTGTTTTTGATGTTATAAATATACTAAGAAAAGTTTTTACTGTGCGAAAATTTCTACCTTTTGAATGGGAATCAATTAGAATAAATTGAAAGGGATAAAACAAGAATGAATTTCAAGATAATAAAAAATTTTCTTTGCTTTATTTTTTATATTTTAGTTAAGCTTTATTTTTGTCTGAAGCATTATTACTGTTAAACATGTTTGGAAAAAATGCATGCGTAAATAATGCGAGATATGTAAGCATGACAAATAAGATTGGATAATTATTACAGATGTATAGAACCATTTTTATTTTCTTAAACTGATTTTCTGTGAAAGAAATATCAAACTGAACAACACAAAAAGGATTCGAGAGTATATTTCCCATAATATTTCTTACACTAAAATTTTTTTAAATTTTTGAAATTTTTTCTTTCCAGGGCAATTTTATATGATCTGGTTACGTGGTGTTCCCTTAACGATATTAAATGGTTCTAATTTAATTTAAGTTCATTAATTTTTGTTTCAAAGCGGATGAAAAATAATTTTACAAGGTACGAGAAACAAGAAAACACCCTCCTTTAAAAAAAAAAAAGAGATACATAAATAGGTGATATCATATTATTGTTAGTTAACTTCAAATATGTTCGAATATTTTTGTAATAGCCTTAATAAAATTTGTGTATTTCATAAGAATAATGAAAATGTAAATTTTAATTCCAGAAAATGCTGGGATTATTTTAGGTGCCTATGTGAGGAGAATTTTGGTGATATAAGGACTAACAAACGGTAATTTATAATCGAATGAGACTCGTTCCAATGTATCTCAAAAATTTGCTAAATTAAAATACCGTTATGACTCCACTTGCAAATTTAATTAATTGAAAGCAGTAGTACATGTTTTGAAACCGAGATTTGTCGGAGTAATTCGTAATAACAGTTATAAAGGGTATGAGAGAGAGAGAGAGAGAGAATGTCGAGTGGAATGAAAAGTGCAATAGGAGTAAGAAATACATTTATTAAACGTCGAGTCTGTTTACAATAAAAACACTGCAACACAGATCGACATCCAAAATACAAATACAATTATCTCAGGAATTATTCTAAGTTGCGGCCACTTAGGTCACAGCACGGTGGCTATATCTGCGGAAGAAGGATTGTAGAATGTGTTCAAACAAATCCGATGTACTAATGATGTCAACTGTGCTTTAAAATCCTCCTATGCAACGACCAACGTCTCATACACAAGCGATTTCACGTAGCTCCAGAAGAAGAAATTGAAGGGACTTAGGTCCGGGGAGCGTAGAGACCAAGCAACATGTCCGCCGTGTCCAATCCAGTTCTCGGTATACGTAGCATGTTGGTGGTTACGCACCGCAATCAAAAATTGTGCCGATGCAGTATCATGCATGAGCCCACGTTGTGATGCGTAGTGACTGATACTCCCTGAAGCAACTTCGGACAAAGGGGAAAATTTGCATACGGACAGGTTTCTTCAACCCTGCCACAGCACTCCAAATCGTTTGGCCACTCCCCCGTCAAGCTCATCGTCCTTCCGACTCCAAATGTTATCGTGTTTTTAATCGCTTAAATATGGTTTGCAACTCCATGTTCTATGGTAATTTGTCATCCCCACGCTGTCTACCTTTCTGAATTTGTTGGTCGAATTCGGTAAACCTTGAAAACTTTTTTTTTTACTTTTTTATTAAAAAGAATTTACTTTTAAAATGAATTTAAGAACCCTATTTATTAAATTGAAAAAAATATGAATTTGTAGTTCTTTTTATGTTTATTTTATGCCTCTTAAATAAACCAACTTTAAAATCTATGCGTCAACTCTAGAGATTATGCATTGAAATAAAAACCAGCTGTTAACCAATTTTTAAAATATTTACTGATTCTGTACGTTTATTTTATTTCGCAAATGTTAATTTATCCATTTTTATTATTCTTTTTTCAATAAGAAGTACTGAATAAATTATAATAAAAAACATTTATCAAGAATAATATATAAGACTTTGAATAAATTTTATGCGGATTTTGGAAAAATTTTATTGCGTTATCCTGCACAGTAAATTTTTTACATTATAAAATTATTATTCATATCTTAAGAATAATTTCATCTCATTGACGGTAAATGGGATGTAAATAAAAATTTTGATTCAAATATTTTTATACCAAAAATGGTTCATAAGTCGAAAATTCGCAATATCACACAGTTTCGAATTTACAATAAATTGAAATCTAAAATCGATGAAATATCTTGTAAAATAAGGAACTCCTAAGTTGTGCATTTTTTTAATTGTATAAGCTCATTTATTAATTACTACCTTAAGTTACAGTGATTTTAGAAGCCATTTTGTAAGATAATATCTAAGATTTTTATACTTAAGGTTTTGATAAAGCTAATTTGGTACCATTCTTAAACTTCATGGTTTGGAACAATTTTTAAAATAGGATTTTACACACAGTAAGTTTAATGTTTCAGTTCTTTACATGTAACTAGTGAGTTATATATATCGTAATAATGTGAATCTCGAAAATTTAAATTTCTTCCTGTGCATAAACTTTTGACGCAAGATGTAGTTGTATAGCAGTTAAATGTTAAAAGAACAATATGATTTTAAAGCATGAAATAAAGCGATAACTTTCTTTCTTCTAACCAAAGTACTTCGTCCTATTTTAATAAGATAGTTATTTATGTCAGATTCAGAAAACTGATTAACTGTTTGTCTTTAAGATTTACATATAAGTAAAAATAGCTGACCTAAAAGAGATACGAATATCTTCCAATGCCTATCTAAAAAAAAATAGATGTGATTGTCTAACAATGTTGCCATGTATTTGTAGGGATTACAACGGTTTTCTTTATAAAGGGTATTTTTTTAGAGGTATAGAACTTTAAATTGTAATGAAACAACGATGTATTATTCGATTGACATGAATTGTTTTATTCGAAAGATAATCTTGTGGCATTACATTTTAAATATGATTTCTGGCATAGGACTGCCACGGCTGGCTCGGATGTCGTCCAATCTGGACGTCCAATTTTCGATGACTTTTTCCAACATTTGTGGCCGTATATCGGCAATAACACGGCGAATGTTGTCTTCCAAATGGTCAAGAGTCTGTGGCTTATCCGCACAAACCAATGACTTTACATAGCCCACAGAAAATAGTCTAGCGGTGTTAAATCACATGATCTTGGAGGCCAATTCACAGGTCCAAAACGGGAAATTAGGCGGTCACCAAACGTGTCTTTCAATAAATCGATTGTGGCACGAGCTGTGTGACATGTTGCGCCGTCTTGTTGGAACCACAGCTCCAGGACATCATGATTGTTCAATTCAGGAATGAAAAAGTTAGTAATCATGGCTCTATACCGATCACCATTGACTGTAACGTTGTGGCCTTCATCGTTTTGAAGAAGGATTCCACCAGCCCATAAAGCGCACCAAACAGTCAGTTTTTCTGGATGTAACGGTGTTTCGACATACACTTGTGTATTAGCTTCACTCCAAATGCGGCAGTTTTGTTTGTTGACGTAGCCATTCAACCAGAAGTGCGCTTCATCGCTAAACAAAATTCGCTTATGAAAATCGGGAACAACGGCAATCTCGTTTTGGGCCCATTCGACGAATCTACGCCTTGCTTGATGATCGTTTTGATGAATTGCCAAACCAAACTGGGAATAAATCACTTGACAGCTGTTAAATCGGTCGCCATCTTGGAAAGTAATGTCAACTTAAACTTCTATACCTGGAAAAAAAACACTCTTCACTATTTACAAAAAATTCGGGCAGTGTAAAAGAACTCTATCTTTAATAAATTTTTAAGTTATAGGCTTATGTTTATTAGAACTTGAACTTGGTGAATGAAGATTGAAAAAAAACAATCAATTTGATGGAAAAGAAAAACTGTCATTAAGTTATTTTTTAAATTTTATTTTTGAGAAATCCAAGCACTGAATAGAAAATATTTATTTTCGAAAGAGATTTTTGTAAAGATTTCCATCAATTTTAAAATGTAATTGGTGTCAATATTATTTTTTTATCTTTCCAATATAAATTGGATTTAATATTTTTAGCAAATGGCATTTTCGTTTATATCAGAATTAGAAATTTCTTTATAGAAAAATTCCCTAGGATTACTTTTTCTTCAGAAACGAAGCAAAAAGTATGTCCAACGAAAAGTGCTGGATGGTTACATCATTTTTTTTTACTAACTTATGCAGTTTTATATTTTTAAGAAATGAGATTCCCACAAGCCAAATTAAAACTGAAAAAGCTATTTTTATTTAATTAAATAGTTACACTAAGTCTTTAAATACATAACAAAAAAATTCCGACGTAAAAGAAGGAGAGAATAACTTGGTAAGAATAAGAGAAGTGGTAAGAAAGTGTTAAAGTTAATCAAGGTATAAATCTAATATTTCAAGCTGATGCTTCTTATATCGAGTTTTTAAAGTAATCATATCCAGATTTAAATCAATACATATTTTCAACTGTATTTAGAGATTTGTATTCTTTAGGTCAGGAGTGTCAAACTCACGGCCCGCAATGAAAATTTTTGCGGCCCAACCAATATATCGCCACTCAATAATAAATAATAAAATAAAAAAAAACAAATTTCTTCCTAAATTGGAAGGATAGAAGCAAAGAAGAATGCAGTGTCAGGGAGTCACGATTAAATTTTTCTTGTTCTTTTACATAAGTTTATTATAATATATCATTCGAAATATATACGTTTCTATGAATATTGATTTTTTTTTTGCGGCGCACGTAAAATTAAACATTGTTTGTTTGTCCCGAGTTTGTCTTAGAGTTAGACACTCCTGCTCTAGGTAGTAATGAACTCTTTTTCTGCTCCTGAACATCCCAGAAAACAAAATAATATTCAAATCCTGAAAATGCAAAATTCATTTCAACTTTTCTACATGTTATATTTGTATGAAAGATGTGAAGGTCCCTTAGGACCTCACTTTGAGAACGAGAATAATTTTGAGTCAAAGAAGAACCAGTAGCCATTTTTATAAATAACTTTCTTTATTTGGTTATCTTTCCCAAATAGAATCAAAGACTTATTAATAAATGCGTCTACTAATATTATGAGGTTTTTAAAGGTAATATCCTTTAAATTAATTTAATTAATTAATGATCTAATTAATTAATTTATTAAATAACGATCACGCAGAAATTACCACGATAAGAGATCCCAGAATTATATTTAATAATGTTCTTATTGAACATTTAACTTTAATCTCACTCCTAAAACTTTAATGAGACTTTAATTATAAATCTATAAAATTACCAACGGAATCTCAACTCTTCTTGAGATTAAATTATCTCCAACAAGAAATCTTCAATTTAAATTCACTATAACTTTATGCTTCAATATCTATCTCCTACTGCTCTAACTTTACTATTTCGTTTGACTTAAATACTTTATCTAATCTGCATATAACAAGGAATCCTGTCCGCTTTCTGGAGTTGATTGGAAATAGGTAGGGAATTAAATTTCCCTAAAAAGGTCGACTCAGAAGGTTAGTGATAAAGTTCCGTATAGATTCGTCACAAAGATTTTTGGCAATGAGCATGGGATCACTAGAAGAATCAGATTCTATAGAACTGCATAAAAATATCTTATAAAAATGAAAGAATGAAAGGTAAAAATCTTGGAATTACTTAAATTCTTATATTTTATTAATACTTAATGAAATGAATAAAAATGAAGTTATAAGTATCAAATTAAAATAAGAGTCATTTACATATGAATAACTTTCTAAAAAAAGTAGATATTGGTATATATTTTATACTTTTACAAAGCTCATGGTTTTTTTTATCTACTGCATAAATCATGTCATTTTTTGAGCATAAAAATAGTTCAAATTTTAATTTTTCAAGTATTGTGGGGTCAAATTAAGCAAATGATTTGACGAAAAAGTATTACACACAAAATACAGGGCAGAAAACATGCCAGAAAAACCACCCCCTAACATCACACTGCTTACATAAGCTTGAAGTGCTGTAGCAATGCACGCAAAATCCTAGCAATCGCCAAACTCTGGTTCTCCAATCTGCTTGCAGTAACTTAACAAGTAATATAAAAAAATGTAAGTAAATTTTTACTTAGATAAAAAAAAGAAATTTATTTTAGTTACTTTTTATTAAATAGCTACAATTAATATAAATATGTATGTACATGTGATAGAATCACAATATTAAGTGACAAAATTGAAAGCGATTTTCTATGTTGGGCCATTTTTTGTTACTATTTATTCATTAATTAAATTTAATTAGTCTTATAAAATAGTATAGTAAAAAATGAATCACAATCTCAGATATTATGCCAGCCCTGAAGGTATTAGAAGTCCAATGCGATATCCATTGCGCTATAGTGTTACAACGAACAGTTTTCCTTTCTATATATGCTGTTGTATTATTATATTTTTGTTTATTACTATTAATTCATTTTTTTAATTTAATTAATTAATTAATATTTGAAAAAACTGTATTAACATTAAGTGTCATCCACTACAGGTTTGAAAAAATGTATTTGAACTTGAAGGGATGAATAGAAAGTATTTTATTAACGATTGAAAATTTGAACAATATATGTATATATTTAGAGACAGAGTGAACTATACTAGTAGGAATTAAAAAACGGGATACATTGGACTGTATTACTTTTTTCCAATTATAAAATATTTACATAGTGGTTATATAAATTCTAAATTAGTTACCTATTTAAGATTTAAAGGTAATTTTTTCACCTTGGAACCCATAACAAATTTTGTTTCTCTACTGAAGTTTAACAATTTTCTATATTTTAATAATAACACAACAGCATAACTCTTCGTCATAATAAAAGCTTGATCACGTTAGCATTTATGCTGTCGCTTCAGTTGAGCTACGGCACATAATTAAGTATCACAAAACAGGTATCTCGATCCGAGTGCCAAATTGGTTATTCTGAGCACGCTCGTTTCGTCTGGAAATGACTTTTGCTCAAATTTCCACTATTTTTCTTTTAGTTCCCTTTTGCACGCTTCCATTCCCTAGTTCCCCAGTATCAAGTTTTCTCTTTCAATTTGATCTTAATACATAGCACCATTAGTTTTTTTTTCTCCTTGCTAAATAAAAAATAAAAAAAGGTATTGTAAGTTTTTTTGCGAGATTAACTACACGACAGTTTCGAACAAAGAGGAAGAATATTTCTTGAACTTCGTGAAAGTTCTAGAAAAAAAATATTTTTATCTGAAGGACAAAAATAGAATTAGAAAAAATAAATTCAATTGAAAGCAACAGAATTGTAGTTTTCAATCTAGAAATCATGGAAGTCTGGAAACATGAAAAGTAGCAAGTTATTTGTATTTAAATACTCCATAGATTATCGTTTTTATATTAGTTGAAATAAGCATGCCTTTTGGTTTTAAGCAGATGATTTTTATAATTATGTCATATATGAGTTTCTTTAAATATGAAAATAGTTAAGGGATTTTAAAAATCAATATTTAAAGCAAAAAAAGTAAAACTATAGTAACAGTTTAAGTATAAAATATGTGCGTGCTATTTATATGTAATATATATACATGCATATAAATAATCAAGAATAATAATAGTAAATTTTAAAAAGCTATAATCCGAAATAAGCATAAATAGAAGCATGACCACACATTATAGTAAGAAATAAGTAACCACAGAAGTGCAATAGCGAACTGTTAGCCTTAGGAACTAAGAATGCAAGTTTAAACAATGTTTTACAGCCAGCCAATCTTCACCTGTAATTTGCATTTTCTACTGAGCTATAATGAAAGGTAATAGCTCTCTGAATATGGCATTATTAGAAAATAAATACACTAATGCTATTATTGAATAAAATTTGAAACAAAAAATTAATTTAAACTACGTACATGATGTAGAAATTTAAAAATATTGCTTTAAGTACTATTAAAATAACTAAACAAATCCCTACAGTATATCGTCGTATAAAATAATTTTTGATTAAATACCGTTTTGGTATCAAATAAAACCAATTATATAATAATTTGCCCAGTTTTGTTTGCGAATGAATCATGAATCTTAATTTACTATGTATCATAATTGTTTCCTACATTTAGGATTTTATCGAATAACTAATTTCTGAATACAATTCTTATAATAATCTGCTGCCTTCTAACTACTACAGCATGACGCTTTTAAGGCTGTGAATGTTGTAGTAACTCTAATAGCAGTTACGATAATGATGTTCAATGTCACGAGTCAGCATTTGCTGTGTCACCTAGAAACAAAAAAAAAAAGCATACCCAAAGCACCTTGCATATCCCTAAACAATTTGACTTCTCTTTTTTTTACAAGAAAAGTGAAGCATTACATCAACTCTTTGTTTTGTGTAACACTTGTTTTCATTTTTTTAGTGAAATAGTTTTAAATTTGAAGAAATTCCTTAAATAATGATGAAATTATACATCATATTTCTTTCCAAATTTTTTCCTCGACTTTCTACATATATCATCACTATTAAGAGATGACTTCATTCATTTTACGCTTGTGGAAATGGTTCACTTTGTGCCTCATTCCATGATCCCACTGAGTCGGCTCGGTGGCATAGAAGTAGCATGCCTACCTTGCAAGCCTAAGGTTGAAGATTCCATTCTGGCTGGAGGTGGATTTCCTGGAAGCGAAAATAGAAGGCACATGAGACATTTGGCTCTAGTACTCTGGGCGAAATTATATCATAGCAATATTTAGATATTTTGTTGATAGATAGTTTCACTTATTTAGGTTCGGAAATTAACAATAGAAACGATTGTACTACTGAAATTCAAAAGAGAATAACTATGGCCTTAATGGAATACGAAAATACATAAAATTAAATTTAATCAAAAGAAAAATAAAGGTTCTATTGCATAAAAGTCTTTTAAAATCAGTATTAACTTGCACATATGAAACTTGGTCCATGTCTCGAACAGATGAGATCATGATAAGTATATCTAAAAAAGGAAGATTTTAATATTTATTTTTGAAAAATGGAATGGGGCGAAGAAGATCAAATTTGGAGCTATATCAATCATATAAAGAATCTAACATTGTTAACTTCATGAAAATACAACGAATTAAATTGGTAGGTCACGTGGTCAGAATGGACGAAAACCGAACCACTACGAAGATCTTCAATGCCCAACCAATTGGCACATGAAGAAAGGGTAGACTAAGTTTTAGATAGATTGATGGTCTAGAAAAAAGTTCTCCTAGTTTTGAGAACTAAGAATTGGAAAACACTAGCAAGAAAAAGGCTAGCCCGTAAAAGGCTTCTTGAGAAGGCCGAGGGCCACCCTGGGCTGTCGAGCCACTGAGGAAGGAGGAAGGAATATTTAGCATCCGAGGAAACCTTGAATTTAATAAATCCAAGTGTCAACAATGTAGAAGTGGGAGCGGCCAGTAGATGGTGCCACCAATGAAATAGCTCTCACACTTGGGGACTTGTAGTATCGGCAAAAGCATTTGCGCCCAAATGCACCCCATTTAAAAGAAAAATCATCTCGTCATTAAAGATTCTTATACGCGTGGTCTAAGTTCAACTAATCTGATCTACCTTTTTGAGTCGAATGCTAAGGCATTACTAGACCTAGTATTAGAATCATCTCAGTTTCACATCTCTATCCCATATTTATAAAAGATTAGCCTATCCTTGAATTTGAGATAAAATGTGAATTTCTCCAGAAACACCTCTAGTTCAGTCGTCATAACATATAATAACAGATTGAGTGAAATAGAGCATTAGGAATAACATTATACGGATATTTCGCCTTTTTTGAAGATTTGTATGCAAACTAGGGATTGTAATACTGGTATACCAAATGCAGATATTTTGAGCCATTTGTATAGTTTTGTAAAACCGGTATTCACAAGTTTAGATATCATTTTTTCAGTATTTACTAGATTTTTTTTAAATTGTCTGCCCTATATGCTCAGGGATCGCCAACATAGCAAAATAGTATACGTTTTTGCTTTTATGTCTGCCTAACGGGCGAAATTATTACTAAGTTGCATCGTACAATAAAGAGAAGGGATAAAATATATGAATCAACCAAGAGGGCGAGCCAAAACTATCTTATTACAGCTCAGAGTGATACTGTACACTCGCAGTGTTCATAGTCTGATATTCGTATCAATGACAACAAAGTGCATAATATTTCGATATTTTTTAAATTGGTGAGTTTATTATTCCCATTGTATTTGCATATCATTTCATGTAAATGGTGCATTATATTTTTTAAGATCACATTTCAAAAATTTGTAATAGTAACATTCTGAATAGTGATATTTACACTTTTTTTGTGATTTTAATAAATAAAAAGTTTCTTCTTTTTTTTTTTCCTTTTTGTGATTTTTCATATATTGTTATAAATTATAAGTTACAAAAATTATTTTGTGTGATATTTAGACTCTGTAATAAAACTGGCAAATAAAACAAAGAAACAGCTGAGTTTTATTTCTTTTTCTAAAATTTCTACTACCGGTTTTAAAACCGTATCTCGGTATTAAAATCTAAAATATAACGAATACCGGTATCGAACTTTTGGTCTGGTATTGCAATCTCTAATCCAAACACCTCAATCTAATTGTTTGATATGTAATCCGTTTAGTTTTTTATGTATCAATATTTTTTTCTTAATACCCTAAAGGTTTTAGAAAATATTATGTAAGTTAATGTTTAAATTTAAAAAAGGAAAATTCCTTGCCACACTTGCAAGCATTTGCTTTTCTCCTGTATAACGAAAGAATCATGTAACTTACTTAGAGAAACAACTTCTTTTCCCACTTGCTTAGAAAAACTTCTTTTGTGTAAAATGAAACCATGTGTTCTCAATACTAGGATGGAAAGGAAATTTTGAATGAATCATCTTAATCAACAAGTCAAAAAAATATATACATATTAAGTTTTTCTATGAAAAGAAGTTACATTTTCTTCGAAGTTATGTTTCAAGAGTAAAAAAATCATGTAGAATGTAATCGACTAGAACGAAATAAGAAAGTGAATTCTGCAGCTGAGTTCTTTTCAGGGTACGATATTCTAATATTGATCGTTCTTATTCTATTTCGTTTTGGAAATCATTTTTGTTTGGTCTTTGTGATACTATAACAAAATTTTGAGATAACTTTTTTAATTTTTTCAAAAGATGACTTAAGTAGCTGACTTTTATTTTTAGCAAATTTACTTTGGGTAGAGTTTATGTATTCCCATGAAGTACTGAGCATTATTTTTTACGTAGTTTTGCAAGCTTCTATAATGGAACTCATTTTGTGCTACTAAATTTATTTCGATTTAAATTTTCATCATTTTCAGGAAACTCTACTCCGAAGTTAAAATTTAATTTCCTGTGATTCAAAAAATGAAAATTTCTTCGTAACATTTAAAATTTTTAAAAATAGTTAATTTTTTTTAAAAATGTATATATTATAGCTAAATTTTGTGTTTTTTTTCCCTTCAAATTAATATTTTCTATTGACTGAGCACCAAACGTTTGTTAAAAAATGCATACTGTTAAGTATTCCTAAGAAAAGTGAGTTAAATTATAAATATATTTCTTTTTGCAATTTTGATTTCAAAATTGATGAAATCTGCTCAGCTAATATGAATCAGAATAACACTCATGAAAAATATTCCTTTAAAAAATACCAAGATATGATAGAATATATACAAGCGATACATTTAAAATATACATTTGCTTCGAAAATGATATCCCTTAAAATAATCAAGAATTTCTGTAAAGATAAGAAAATTGCAGCTTAAAAGAAAAAAAAACCTTCTATAGAAAATAATTATGCGATTTTAATTAAACTTCATACGCGAATATTACTCAATTCTACACGTAAATAGTAGAAAGGGAGTATTTTTCCATTGCAACACTTTTTTTTCAAATTTCCATTTTCTTTTAAAAATAAATGTGACTAATAAAATGATCTAAGCGTTTGTAGACTGTTTTGTCAGATGAAGTGACATCGTCGTCACTTGACTAAGGCTTAAGACCAGACAGTAGGGTAAAAACTTTTTGAAAATTGATTTTGAGTTTTTGATATTTCTAAACTCTCCAAATCATTACCTTTCCAATGGTAAAACATACAAGCCATTATATGAATTAGAAGTATTTTAAAATACTTTTTAAAAAATAATCAGCTGCCACAGGCCACACCCACTTTGACAGATTAAGTGTAAATATTGACTTTTTAAATTTGAGAACTTTCAAAGCCTCCACAAAATTTCATTTGATCATACGCAATTAACTGTAGATTAAATGAAACTTAACTGCAAGTTTAGCTGTTGGTTTGTTTATGTACTTTTGGAGCCAAGTTTGTAAATATGATGAAAATATTTCCTTTTAATTTGAAATTTAGTACCTGATTGAAATTTTTTTGTTGTTTATTATTTCTCCTTTAGCAATGATTTTACTTTGAAATACTTAATTACTTGTTTGTGAGAATAGAAAGCGTGCTTTTTGAAAAAATGATAGGTATAAAATTATTTCAGTAGCTTAAAAATGAGGGATATGGCAGAAATGAGAGTGTATTTACTGCAACCAATTTTGATACTGGACAGGTAATAGTTGTTAAAATATTGCTTGTGTAAAACACCTGCTTTTCATCTAAAAAGTAGTAAAAGAATTAAATCAATAGAAATTGAAGGGAAATCAAGAATTATACCCTTCATTAGCGTGCAAAATAAATTATAGGCTACATTTTTTTTTGATAAGGTAAAATTTTTTTGTATAAAAACTTCTGTTTTCTAAAATTTATATTTTTAAAAAAATGTGTAAATTTCCTGTATGAATGTACTCTATGTTTCTTAAATGCAATTGTGTACACTGAAGTGACATTTTTGATATATTCTTAAAATATTCAAATAGTAAGCAGATGTCACAAAAAATAACAATTTTTAATAAATTCATAATATTAATGTTTCGTGAACTGACAGTTTGTCTTTGCAAAAAGTATGTGTGTGTACTTATGTACGCGCGTAAGAAGTTATACTTCTTTGGCGTAACAAGATTAAAACTTTTCTAAAACACTTGAGCAGGGCAAACAGGGTCAAGAACGAAAGGCGGTCACGAGCAGAGTTGAACGATACTAAACTTAAGTCAATCGGAACAGCCAAACCCAAGATAATCACGATTCAAATAGATTTAAATACCCCCGCCCAGGGACAATAGGACCAATAACATGGGGGCTTTCGGTAGACTGTATCTGGAGATGAGGTGAACCGAATGTCACACCTGAGACCTCATATTGAATGTCTAGGGGGGAAGAATCGTTCCTGAGAAAATTAAGACAGCCGCCCGAAGAGCCTCCGAGTTATGGTCATTTTAAAATAATTAAAACATTTAAAACAATAAATTAAAATAGAAGCAGGGCACCCAGCAACACTTAACACGGTCTGGTTATGAAAAAAACAAAAGGAATCGATTCGAACTGGTCCGGAGTCAGTAGTTGCAAATGGGGTGTGCTAGCTCGGGAAAGGAAAACAAAACTAACTCTCCCGAAGGGGTGGGGACAACTGTGATGTAAATGATCACGTACATCCCAACGGTACACAGAGTAGTAGATGATCCCAAAGTTTCGTCTTTCTATCTCTGTAATATCGTGACGTCATCAAAAGATCGAACACCATAGGAATAACATGGAGATTCTAATTTTAGTGATAACGCCCCCGAGCCCACTATCTACACACGAATTATAACAGATGAAAGGGCTCAACGAGGAGAACCTATGGTCCGAGTTTCATTAACGAAGCTAAAAAATCCTTGGAGTTATGCGGGATTTAAAAAAAAATTAAAACTATAAAATAATTTTAAAATGCCTAATATAGGTGAAGAAATGGGGCTATGGTCCTGAAAAATTATATCTAGGATGTTCAAAGGGCGAACAATCGAATACAGTCGATGCGGTCGACTAAGGTGGCATAGGATTCGAGTTATTACTGGGGAAGTCCTGTAGGGGGAGCACCGGAGGGGGTGAAATTGTTTCCAGTCCCCATAGGATTAACATGGGAGCATAATATTTTGGTGCTTAAGCCCTCCCCATGCCTACACAATGGGAATGAAGTTGATGACTGGATGGGTCTCGACGAGTGGAACAGTTAGTACAAATCTCGTCCGAGACTCGAACAGGAGCCAAGATATTGTGAATTTAAACAAATTTAAAAAGTTTTAAACAATTAAAA
The DNA here is from genome assembly GCA_019973935.1 of Trichonephila clavipes. Taxonomy (NCBI): domain Eukaryota; kingdom Metazoa; phylum Arthropoda; class Arachnida; order Araneae; family Nephilidae; genus Trichonephila; species Trichonephila clavipes. The sequence goes on along the minus strand of BMAU01000722.1, from coordinate 301,563 downwards.
ATTATGGAAGAAATAGTCCTATGTGAGCATGAAATTATAATAACCTAAATAGGAGATAGAGAGGGATCGAATGAGCCAGGTCCGAATGGACTCTCAGCCTCGGGTGCTGAGATATTGGCCAAAAGGCTGGAAAGGGGGGAGAATGCACCGGGGAGAAGATGCGTCTCAACAGATATGGTTTAACAATAGTAATTACGATCCCCCAAATATCAGTCCCCTGGCACCAAAAAAGTAGCATGTTAAAATATTGTCACAAACTGATAAGCTCTGAACGGCCGAATGGTTAGAGCACTGCTCTATCATGCAGATGGCGCGGGGTCGAACCTCCCAGATACTTGTTTAAATTTAATCATGACTTTCGTTATTTAATATTCTCGGGTTCGAGCCTCCCAGATACTTGTTTGTTAACTTTAACTATGACTTTCGTTAAATATTACTATTATGGATATTTGCAAATTATGTAAATTGAATTTATGTTAATATTCCCCTGGTGGGGTCATTCTAGAACTCTCCTACATGTGTGTATATAAAAGTACTGCAGCTAGATAAGTCTTCAGTTTTGCCACACCTTCTCAGCCCCCCAAACCAAGAACGCAAAACAAGGCCCACTCAGTCCCAGATATGGAGTGGATGAGTCTGACTAGATCCCTATCTCCAGAGAAATGTAAGCGAAGTCTTCAGTTATGGTGTGCTGCCTGTGTCAGATACTACGACAAAAGAAAAACTTGTATTGGGTGAAATTGCCTTGTTCCTTTCTACATGACAATATTAGACAACGGTGTGCGAGCGCATCGGTGTCGTGACTGTATGCGCGCGCATCCGTGACGGTGTGCGCGCGCATTGTAAAAATTTACCCTCATCCCTTTTTCCAAACGCGCAATAAGAAGTATAACTTCAAAAACTAATTAATACATTTAAAGAATTTCACTTCAGTATAAATATATAAATGTCTAATTGATATACAATAAAAATTTGAGTATTTATGTTTAATAGTTTCTGAGAGAAAGGTATGAGATGACACATCAAATGTGATGTTTGTTGTTTTTGCGAGAAGCTTGTAACACAAATAAAATTACATAAATTTCATGTTTAAAAACATAAAAACAGTTTTATTTTGGCGGTTTTAGAAATCATTTGTCCAGTTTAGAGTAATTTTTGAATGTCTGCAGCAGCAAAACCTAATGATAGTTTTACAAAAACTCAGCGAAAAGTTTCAAAATGCCGTATATAATCAGGTATTATTAAATGCCATCTCAAATTCATACCAAAACCATATTGATACATTTTCACATTATATTTATGATGCTTTATGTTCAAATTTGATATCTAAAAAGCATGAGAGCTACTAATTCTTCAAAAATTGATGCAGAATTGAGAAAATTGATGTAATACTAGAAATTATCTCGTTTAAAAATACTGAAAAATGCTATTCTGCGCAATTTAAGACTTTTTATGTACTACTTTATGCAAAACAAATTGCAAATGTTTAATAAAATGGGACAAATACATGTTGTAATTCATTATTTTTCTGATAAAGTCACACTTTATAGTAAAAATTCAATTTTCTCAAAAATGATGTTTTTAAAACTGTATTCAAGTTTTTCTCAGAATATAATGTATGAATGTAATGAAATTTTCCCCTCATGTTACTGATATGTAACAATATATATTCATGGGAGTTTTTTGGGGATTTTCCCGAAATATTTGACTGAAATCCATAGATTAAAGTGACAAAAAATATTAATTTTTTAAAAATTCATAGTGATATTTTTATATTACATGTTTTTGAGAAAACTAAACAATATATTTAAAATATTTCAATTCATTGCAAACAATAATGTTTATTTATTGTTCAGACAAGTTTTTAAGCTTTAATATTCAATGGTATTACAATAAATGATAACTAATTATAATTCAGATTTGCAAAGCTTTTTGTCGTTGCGAGAACCATGTTACATGCATAAAAATACACAAATTTCATGTTTGAAAACATAAAAACAGTTTTATTTTTGACTTTTTTAGAAATCTCTTGTAGAGTTTAGAGAAAATTTTGAATTTTGAAACTTTTAGAAATTGTGTCTGCAATTGAACATACAAATCCATAATGAATTTTTTTGCAATGTCGTAAAATCACATATTTCCAAATCATCACTTTTACATATTGATACATGTTTACATTATATTTATGATGTTATAAGATCAAATTTGATATTTGTAATGCGTCGAAGTTACAAATTCTTCTTAGATTTTTACACAATTTGTGAAAATTGATACAAAATGCTAAAAAAATCTCGTTGGACAAAAACTGAAAATTACTATATATTTATTTTCTGAACAATTTAAGGCTTTTTTGTTTCCTATTTTATGCTTAAAAAGTTAAGAAGATACTAGATTTTAATAAAATAGGGCAAATACATGTTGTAATTCATTATTTTTGTGATGAAGTGCCTTTTTGCACTAAAAATGCAATTTCCTCAAAATGATTGTTTTCAAACCGCTTTTACCCTTTTCAGAGAATCTACTGAATGAATGTACTTGCAATTTTTACTTCACATAAATAATATGTAACTATATATAATGGAGATACTTTTTTGGAGAATTTCCCAAAATATTTTGCTGAAAAGAAGTTATCGTAAAAAAAAATGACAATTTTCAAAAATTTCAAGACGATACTTTTACAATGAATATTTTTTTGAAAAAAGTAAACAATATATTTTAAATATTTTACCATTATTTAAATAAAAAAGCCTAATTAATATACAGACAAAATTTGAAGTTTTTATATTTAACAGTTTCTGAGAAACCGGTTCCTAAAATGGCTCAATTTAACATTGTCGGTATAAGGGTTATCCTTTTATCCTTAAAAATTATGAATTGCGTCGTCAATATAGCACTGCTATTGCCTTAGAATGGGACGTTAATAGGCGATCAATCAATCAAAATATCTATATTGGAGCCTAATATCAGTGAAATGGAGTTAAGTAAATTTATATCAAAGAATGATCAAACTTATTCTATTTAGTAAAGTTAGAGTAGTAATTATCCAACTACTCTTCAGTAAAGAGTCAGATGGGGCTTCGATAATGTAAAAGCGGGTGATTTGATTCCTATAAACAGTGATGATATTGCTGTAGGCTAGAGATCTTTGAACTTTCATGATCCAGGGGAAAATTAATACATTTACTATGATCTGCGGGCCACACGGCAGTCAAATAAATATTGTGGTCAGGGAATTTATATAAAGGGTGTTTTTTGAGAGGTATAGAACTTTAAATTGCAATAAAGCAACGATGTATTATTCGATTGACATGAATTTTCTTTATTCGAAATATAATATTGTGGCATTACATTTTAAATATGATCTCTGGCATATGACTGCCACGGCTGGCTCGGATGTAGTCCAAACTGGACGTCCAATTTTCGATGACTTTTTCCAACATTTGTGGCCGTATATCGGCAATAACACGGCGAATGTTGTCTTCCAAATCGGCAAGCGTTTGTGCCTTATCCGCATAGACCAATGACTTTACATAGCCCCACAGAAAATAGTCTAGCGGTGTTAAATCACAAGATCTTGGAGGCCAATTCACAGGTCCAAAACGGGAAATTAGGCGGTCACCAAACGTGTCTTTCAATAAATCGATTGTAGCACGAGCTGTGTGACATGTTGCGCCGTCTTGTTGGAACCACAGCTCCTGGACATCATGAGTGTTCAATTCAGGAATGAAAAAGTTAGTAATCATGGCTCTATACCGATCACCATTGACTGTAACGTTGTGGCTTTCATCATTTTTGAAGAAGGATTCCACCAGCCCATAAAGCGCACCAAACAGTCAGTTTTTCTGGATGTAACGGTGTTTCGACATACACTTGTGGATTAGATTCACTCCAAATGCGACAGTTTTGTTTGCTGACGTAGCCATTCAACCAGAAGTGCGCTTCATTGCTAAACAAAGTTCGCTTAGGAAAATCGACCATTATTTTCGAAATAAAATTGCACAATTTGAAAGCGTTGTTCAGGCGTGAGTCTATTCATGATGAATTGCCAAACCAAACTGAGAATAAATCACTTGACAGCTGTTAAATCGGTCGCCATCTTGGAAAGTAATGCCAATTTAAACTTCTATACCTGGAAAAAAGCACTCTGTAGAAAGAGGAAGGTTTGTTTTACGAGACTACAACTGACTCTCTAAGTGAAGAGATAGTGCCACTGGCGAAGCTAGTTCTGAGTGGGTCATGTATCAAAATTCCTACGGGGCTCTTTTTAGATACCTTGTAGTGGGACTGTAGATACACATGTTGAGACCCCCTATAGCTTGGTGGCTCCATATAATTGATACAGTGGTAATTGCGCCCCTGGAAAGTGCTATATATATATATATCTATATATATCGGATGTTTCAAAAGTCACGCACATCAACCTTTGTGGTTGAGTTTTAAAGACAGATGAATTATGTTAGCAAACAGAATAAAGGACAAGCAAATTTGAACGGTTATCTTTTTTGTCAGGTGTCAGACATGGTAAAATAACAGTAAATGTTCAAAATGATGTCCGTTTTCCTGGACACACAATCGAAATCTTTTTACAAAAATTGACACTTTACGAAGATCATGAGAATTAATGTTCGATATTGCAAGAAGAATGTTACTCTTAAGTTCGTCAAACATATGGGATTTATTCCTGAAGGTGACATTTTTCAGATATGTCCGAAGAAAAAAATTCTGAATGGACAACTACGGTAAACGAGTTGTCCAAAGCCCTTTGGAAATGAAACGATCATCGAAAATTCAGTTAAAACCTCCATACTGTCCCGTGATGTGTGACACATTGCGCCGTCTTGCTACAACCAAGCGTACCTTTCACCACTTTCAGCAAGGATATGAATTCTGTAATGATGTTTATGTAGACGGACCGTCTTTTCAATGAACTTCTTTGTAAAGCGGTCTCAACATCTGCTACTTTCGTCTTCATTATGAACGCTCTACCCGATCGCTTCCTGTCTGCAACCAATCCTGTGTCACGAAACTGTTGCATTAAAAGTGTTATCATTGATACATTTGGTGATGTTTCCCCTGGATATTTCTGCAGAAATGCATTTATCACAGACTTTATTTGTTGAATTGCATTTTTATAGCGAAATAAAAAAAACCACGATGGCTATTTGCTCTTGGGAAAACATCATGCACCTCCGCTCAACTGACTACAACTGAAAAGTATTTTGAAACTGATGCCTGATACGTTCAAAACTTCTTATGATGGGATCCCTGCTGCCATCTAATGAAAGAAATCTTAACCAACCCTTTTAGTTTTAAAGCGACAAGGATTATCATGTGGATGTGCGTGACTTTTGAAACACCCAGTATATATATATATATATATATATATATATATATATATATATATATATATATATATATATATATATATATATATATATATATATATATATATATACATTGGTTTCGAAAAGTTAAGTGGAAGTCGAATTAAAATACTTTTAAAACCTGTTAAAGATAAAAGTCCGCTGTTTTTACGAAAGTTTCTGAGATTTTATCCATAACCATATATTTTGTATTTAAAATTATTTCAGATACAGAGACATTTTTGAAACATTTGTCACTTTCAGAAAATTTTACCTCGAATGAATATCACACACATCAGCGAAATGTTTTAAATATCAAGAATAACTGAAGAAAAGGCGTTTTTACACAAGGCAACAAAGCAGACAAGGCAATTTTTTTAGATTCAAAGATTGTTGGGACTAAAATGCCGTCATCGAGCCATTTGTGGTCCGCGAGTCACGGGTTGATGGCTCCTAATGTAGATAATCGGCAAATTGACAGTCTGCTAAAATCTTTACGGAGGAGACGAAGAAATTAAGTGTTACTTGTTAAAACTCAAAAGCGGCGAATTCCATTATTTGTGAATTATCCAGTTAAAATTTCGTAAATAAATCCTTTTTATTCATTTATTTTTATTATTTTTTTGAAATTGTAACAAATAGTAAATTAAAGATTTGTTTTAAACATACTTCCTCTCTGCTTACGAATTAAGTTTCCAGCTAGAATAATCTTGATAAGTTTAAGGTGCACATTTTTTCTATATCCGATTACGGGTGGTTTTAATTGAACACTCGCTGCGCTATTTCACTACTTAATTTGTTTCCAAATTATTTTAGCACAAGTAGATGTTTTAAATTCTCTATCTGAGAATTAACTGTTTTGTCGGAATTCACAATAGTTGTTTTATAATGATTAAATAAGTCTAATTTTAAACGATTTTAGACTGTTGCGGCTCACTTCCTGATCTAAGAAATAGGTTTTTAATATTATTTCGTACGAAGCCTGCTTTATCTTTGTCACTTTGATTATTTTTACACGTTATTTCTGTGTTTTAGTGCAAATAAAGAGAATGCGTTAATGATTTAAAATTCAGATTAACTCTTCGAAATTTGCCTACATCATATTTCGAGTTTTTCTAATATGTAATTCTTAAATCTTCTGTGGCATATATTCAAGTTCATTTATTACGCTTTAAAAATAGTTAGTTTAAAAAATGTTATCATTTTTATTTGAATGAAAACTTACAGTTAACACTTTATGTACTGACGGTGCTTATAAAAAGTACCAATTTAAAATTACACAGAATAACCATTTTTAAGAATACTCTGACGATACTTAATAGGAATATTCTTTTAATTCCACTCTTTTTTTTTGGCAGCACGGTTTCTATGATAAATATTTTAGAGGCGAAGACGAATAGTTTTTAAACAGTAATTATGTTTTCAGCTGACATTTGTTCCGAAAAAGTAGTTAATATCAAAAGGTAAATGTCTTCGCTTTGTATGTTAGTTAAGATCTTAGAAAAAGATTTGACTGTTTGTTTGAAGTAAACAGTGTATATACAATTAATCAATTTTATAGTTTAATAACTTTGTTGTTGTCGTTTCTAATGCTACCTGTCTGACGTAAACAGACCAAGGCCCACGGAATTCATCGTGGCATGGGGCTAGAGGTACGCCTATCGTTGGCCTTGAGCACTATACAGGTTACAGTACGATTTAGCTCGGTGAAATTCCTCGAAGAGACGATAGATGGCGACACCACCTCTATCTCCACCTCCACAATTTCTGCATGGAAACTGAAGGGGAGGGAAATATTCTCCAGTCCCTGCGCTCGTGACTAAGCCCACAAGATTACGGACCCACTGATTTAACGAACACGTACTCCGTGTGTACTCGAGGGTATTTGGTGGCATCGGGCATCGAACCCAGGCCTTCCGGTCTGGAGTCCGATGCTCTAACCTCTACAGTACACTGGATGTCAGAGCAAGAACTTCGTTATTTTTCGTCCGTGTAGCTTATTGTTTTTTGTTGTGTTATATCGTTTGAGCTTTGAATCTGAGCTTGTTTTTCTTGCCACACAATTAAATGAAATATCTATTCTTTTTTCAAAAATTATCAACATTTTAGTTTCTTTTTGTGTAATTGAGATTTAACAATAAAAGAAAGTTTTAAGGTAGCCTTATTATTTTTTTGTTTTTTTTTTTTTTTTTGGGGGGTCGTTTTCTTAGAATGTCTTAAAAAATAGAAGCTCAGCCTTCAAGAGGCTTTGTATTTATTACGGAACCTACCACCAGAAAGCAGTAATACACTAATAGAGGATTCTTCAGACGAATAAATCCCAGCAAATAATCTGCTGGAATTTTCGTTAGATTCGTATGAAGAGGTTCAAGAGATTGAACAAGACTCAAGGTGCAGTAGTTCATATTTAGAAAATACAGTATTTCTTACATATAAAATGCAGTGCTTTAAAAAACATTCAATCGAAACCTCACTCAAAATGCTCAACGTGTAATGTTTTGGGTATTAATGAAAAGAAGAACTGTTGTTTTTTTAATATCTTAAAATTAATTTTATGTGTAAGACCTTCTTTTATGTTTAAAAAGTGTATTGTGTGTAAAAAGAGTAAAATTTTAAAATTATATCATTTCTAAGAATAAATGTTTTGTGCTGTAAAGTATTAGTATTGTCTAGTTATTAAGAGCATTTTTAAGAGTTAACACTTATTATAAAAGTCGTGTATTATGAGTATTATGAGAAAATTTTAAACCTTCATGATTGATGGTACTTTAAAGTACCAACTTAATTAAATAGCTCTAATTGATTAAATTTTCTAACGTTGCATATTTTATTTATGTATCTCCATTAATTTTCAATGTAGTGATTCAAAAAAATTATTGCTTGAGAAATATTGCAGCAAATTATAATGAGCTAGATAAAGTATTAAAACCTTCTGTCTGTATAAACTCTCGTTCTAAATTCAATGAACTGTTTTATCTGTATAACTATTGAAAATTGTTGTTGTCTTTTTGTATTGAAAATTTTCATTTTATTAACTCTCTAGCTCTTTAACAAGTTTCTAAAAAGAGAACGACATTTAATATTTTAAACTGACTTTAGTCTTTTTTTTTATGTATTTATATTTAATATATTAAATCCACATTCTGACTTAAATATATTTTATAGTTATTTGAATTTTTTATGCATCCAGAGTTCACTTGGCAACGAATGTAAAAGATAACTTTCTTATTAAAGACATACAATTCTAGAAATACATTCATTTTTTCTTATTATACAGACAATACAATACATTTTTAAATGTCTGATTTAAAAATGATTTATCTCAAATATACATCTTAAAAATATTAAAAGTTGTTAACAGAAAGCATTCTTTAAACATTTAATTTTAAAGCAGAAGTTATGTAAAAAAAGGGATAGAATAATGTATGTTCTCTAAATAGCATTCTTTCGAATAAGCAAAGAATCTTCCCAATTCCATTAGATCAATCCCATTTTTTTTCTTCTTTTTTGTGATAAATAATGCACCATCAGCTTAATCGGAGTTATAAAAACAGATTGACATGGTGATGAAGGATTTGTTCGTGCGGATATTTTCTAACTCTTTTTTTTTTCTTTTGGAAAAATGCAAGCAATCAATTCTTAAATTTCTTTCAAAGCAACCTTTCGACTGAAAATCGTGAATTTTCCCGATAAAAAAAATTGATAGTTTCATAAAAAACATATTTTTTTCTGCTATTTCTAGGAAATTGATAGTGTCAGAATCATTTATTTCGGGAATCAAGAAAAAACAGAGAAAAGGCAACTGCATATTAATATTTAAGATTCCGAAAAATCCATCGAACAAGCTGTGCCATTTTTTTCTATTTCATAATGTTGCATTCTGATACTAGGCTTCATTGTGTGCCTGCGTAGGTGTGTGGGGGTGCATACGTGCGTGCTCTAAAAGTGACTTCGTTTAAAATTATTTCCAAAATAATGGGTTTTATAAAAAATCCCAATATTTAATAGTATTTTAAAAAAAAGAGAAAGGTTTTTTAGATATTTAAATAAATTAATTGATTGATAGAAATCATATTTAATGTAGAAAACCACACTAAAACATTAAGAAATATTAAAATTGGAAACCTTTATAGTACCAACATCGTATCAGCTATGCCAAAGAAATTTCCCTTTTACAAGAACTCCTAAACTATTGGAATGGCCAAGATTGTCAAGTGATCATGCTTGTGAACGCGTAACCGGTGGTATTGAGTCGTTAGTCCAAGTACTGGTACTGTTGTAGACTTACCATTTAAGAAGACTAATGCACGTTAAATCACCTGAGACTCAGAGTTTTCCAGTCAGCATGGTGTAAATATTTAAAGACCAGGATCCCAGCTCCAATGTCGTCTACGTCGCTTGAATTAAGAAATCTGTTACCAATAGCCCTAGTATTGCTTTAAGTACAACTTTAATAAACAATCAAACCAAAATTATTGGAAGTCTGTAGGTGACAGGGCACCATCTAACTAAGATTTAGCTATCTAAAAGTGCATTACATAAATATTAAATAAATTCTTAAGCAAAAAAATAGATCTCGACTACGATTATCTCGAAATTTTCGATAAAAATGTCTATTCACAGGCAAATTATTATCTTCACCCACAGTACACATTATTGCAATCGCATTCCGTAAAACAATTCATTTTAATCTATTTGCAGATAACATATTTTAAAAATTATGTATGTGTGTGTGCTGTCACCATTTCAGTTTCATAGAAATAGTACTGATAATATTATTACGTCATAGTTTAAGGCAATTTATATTATTGGATGATTTTTAAAAAAATCTAAATGTAAGGTTTCTAGAAGTTATCAGAAAACCTCCTCACACACTGTAAGGATATAGTTGGGAAAAGCTACTGATAAAAATTGTTGGCGGTATCTGAAAAATTTTAATTTTTCTGAATGTGGTTTGCTTCCAGAAAATATTGTGGAAAGATACTGGTGTCCCTTAAATGTGTCGAGACTCAGTTTTCACTTTGGCTTGGAGTGGCCTTGAAAAGTGAAGTATAAAAACCTACCCATTTATTTTTACAAAAAATAAATTACTTTCTTATAATCTCCACTCTTTCATTATGAAACCTTTTTTTTTTTCAACGACAATATAGTTCATAAATTCCATTTTTTAAAAAAAATATTTTTTCTGTATATTCAAAAAATGTCACCAACTCTCTTTTAAGTTCTTTTTCATTGTCAAAAAATTTAAAGGGTGTTGGAAAGCTAAAATCTTATTCTTTTGACAATTTGAAATTTTTACATTTTTAAATTGCCTTAATTTTAACCTTTCTAAAAATACCTTACTTTAACCTCTGGGGTAAATAGAAGCCCTGAAAACCTATTTTTAAATAATCGTTGAAACTTGGCCACGCCGATTTGAATGGTGAAAAATGTAAACAAAGTGCTTCGTTTTTGTTTAAAAGTTGAACGTCTGATAAAAACCTAAACATGTATCTTTTATTGTAAATTGAGCCTTTTATTTTTTTTATTTCCTAGCCGATTGGAAGTTTCACTGTATACATTAAAATCAATTTATCTCAAAATGTAAATTTTGACGTTCGATGAACCTTTTCTGAGAAACTACTGTTCACAGGTATGTAAATTTTTTATGATATATTTATAATGATGGCTAATAACTATAATATATACTATAATGATAACTATAATATATACTAATATATACTAAAATGAGCTTTTGGTAAAAAACTCACAAATTTATTTTTTACAATTTTTTTAATGTGAAGAACGGGTCAAATTTCCCTATGTTTAATAAACAATTTTATAAATTATGAAGAAATTCAAAATTATCTAAAAGCTCATTTCAGTATAATGAGAAATGTATACTTTAATTGTATGAAAAATTTCAAACATGTACATATAACAGATTTTGAGAAAAAGTACATCGAAAACAGCCAATTTAACATTGTTGGTATAGAGGTTTCCTAATCTCCATTATGTTCATTTCTTTCCCATTTCGTGTGCATGCTTCCGTATTATTTTATCACTTACTTTGTACACTTCTACAAAGTATTTAAAAACCGAACCGAAATTGATTTCAATCTTTGCGTCTCGAATGTTGTCGATAGTTCTATTATTTCATACTTGATGATCTAATTGACCAGTGTCGTGTGTGTTTTCTAATATTTCAATGAGGGCAGAAAATTTTTGTAAACTATTTCTGGCCATTCTTTATGTGATTGTCTTACACCCAATCCAAGTACAATTCCTTTTTACTTTCTTTTGTATTAGTCATATTTTTGAATTCATAAAGCGAACATAAACGTATTGCAGTATGCCTAACAAATATTTTTAAGGATTGAATAATATTTTAAATTTAAATAAACGGTTTGAGATTCATTCGTTTTAACCCGTTAGGCTGTCAACTTTTTTTGCTCAAAATGTTACAAAAAGATCAGATTTTTATTTGTTTTGGTTAGTTAGTATATAAACTGCTTCAAAATATTCACTAAATTTATTAAAATTTAATAATTAACTTGTTTTGAAGTATATTTCTTCCGTATTCTAATACATTGAAGAGACTAATGAAAAAAACTGGAATTAATAGAATGGAACTACAAAGATATATAGAGAATTTATATTATTTATATATACTATTCAAAAGTAAAACAGCAGCACTACAAATAAATGCACGTGGCCATTTGAAAATAGCAGATATTGTAGAGGTAATACATTCAAATGATGGAAGAAACAAAAACATGCGTTAGAGAGATGATTATTCTCCATCAATATGGCTCCAACAGGCATCTATACAGTCCTCTAAATAGAATGGTATAATGACAACGAGGCTATTAATGCATATTCTAATACATTTTTGAAAACCTAATCCATATCAAATATCTCTCGACTCCTCTGAAGTATACGCCTGTGATGCTACAGTGGTGGCAAAAAGTCCTGAACACACTCGGTTTTTTTTTAGTAATTTTTGTGTTTGACATCATTTTTCGTTATGAAATTATTGCACTATTTTAAATATTGTTATTCATTTTAATGTATTTTTTCATGCTGATTTCAAATATGTTTGTAGATTTCATGTAAAGTAAACAGTTTCATTGATATGTTTAAAACACCTTGACAAGAAAGCACAAGGTCACTGTAAGAATGAGTGAGTGTGTTTTCCACCAATAAAATGCTCCGTTATTTCAACCAATCAGAGAGCAGTAGTGATAAAGGGTTGAAAGAAGAAGGTGAAACGTGGTTTATTGTATTAAATGGAGCGGTGTGCTTGTGGAAAATAGTGTATTGAAAGCAATTTGAAGTGCGTTTGTGGAAAATATTGGAATTATGGTTAAATTTTCATATCTGCCTGAGAATAAAAGGTTCAGAATAATACATTTGAAGGAAGAAGGTTATTCTATGCGCCAAATTGCTGCCAAAGTATCATGTGGCCATTCTACTGTTGTGAGAACTTTGAAAAGATTTTCTGAAACAAATTTTATTGCGGACAGGGGGCGATCAGGACACGACCAAGAAAAACATCTTTACGTGAAGACATGTTATTGCACAGAATTTCACTTTCAAACAGAAAGCTTAATTCCTCTCAAATTTTGAAAAAATGGACTTGGACATCAAATGTGAGTGTGTGTCCAAGAACTGTTAGAGGAAGACTGCAGGAAATTGGATTACGAGGCTGTAAAGCGCGCCCAAAACCATTACTGACTGAATTTCAACGCAAGAGGCGATTAAATTGGGCAAGGGAACATTCATTATGGATTATTAAGGACTGGGAAAAGGTAATATTTAGTGTCGAGAGTCAATTTTGTATTTCTGGCAACCAAAGTAGTGCCTATGTAAGACGACGCACTCATGAGGAATTCAGCCCTCAGTGTCTGAAGCCCACAGTAAAGTACCCGACAAAAGTGATGGTATGGGGTTGCATGTCTTCTCATGGTGTTGGAAGACTTCACATCGTTAGCGGAACAGTGAAAGCCATGGATTACATTGAAATACTACAAAATAAATTACTACCAACTGCGAGAGATCTTTTTGGGAATCAGTCATGGATTTTTCAGGACGATAACGCCTCTTGTCATCGTGCAAAGGTAGTCCAGAAATGGTCGAAAGACCATAATGTGAATAGAATGAACTGGCCAGGACAGTCTCCTGACCTTAATCCGATAGAGAACTTATGGTTTAAAATTGGTTATGAAAGTTCAAAGAAAAAACCTTCAAACAAATGTGAATTAATTGAAGCTTTAATATTTTCCTTCAACCATATAGCCACGAAAGATCTTCTTTTGAAATTGGTGCATTCCATGCAAAAGAGATGTAGAGCCGTAATTAAAGCAAACGGCTGGCCCATAAAATATTGATTTTCTAACATGTGACAACAATGACAAAATGCATATGTAATTTTTATATAAAATGCTATATATATATATATATATATATATATATATATTATATATATACCGTATTTGTCAATTTTCGTGTTATTTTTCTTTGCATATTATGTTATTCTATATTGTTTTATTCTGCACATATTTCACATTATTGTGTTCAGGCAGCTTTACTACAAAAAATATTTTAGTCATTAAGAAACCAGTAGTAGATTTGAAATCAGAATAAAAAAAATACATTAAAATCAACAACAATATTTATGATAGTGCTATAATTTCACAACGAAAAATGAAGTCAAACACAAAAATTACGCTAAAAAATGAGTGTGTTCAGGACTTTTTGCCACCACTGTAGGTACACTAGGTACACAATTTGCTCCCCAATGCCACCATTTAACATGTAGACAAGCGTATGTGGTGTATTGGGGGTGGGGTAGAAAAAGAATAAATAAGCAAATACTTTGAAATATGTAAATCGTTCGCAAACACTATCAAGATCCTTTTATTTCATTCCAAAGCCTTCTGAATAATTTCATGGATAGCATTTTACAGTAAATATTGTACTTTTGAAAGACGTATATATACGTCCAGAAATTTAATGCTTTGGCTGGGTGAGACGTTTACATACGTCGGTCGCACATAAGAGATTAAATTCGTATATTGTATATTTAGTGTCAAAGTATAGCATTATTGAATTCAATACATTGTTATTGTATGGTGGGGGCGCGATGAAAATGATGATTGAATAGTGGGTCGCGTACATTGAAAGTTTTAGAAGCACTGGGCTGTTCTTTATTTTGATTGTCGCAGATTGGTTGTCTACTGATAAGTGCTATCTCTGATTATGGCAGGTGGCTTGGAGAACCACTTGCCGAGGCAAGTGGTTCTTACAATTCATTCGCGATGTTTTGTGCAATTTTCCAATTCACTGCTTTCTGCCACATTCTCAGATAACCACCCTCTTCACCTAAAAAACCAACTGTAATTACCATTGTACTCGATTTGCTCCCGACATAAGTGCTATTATGTATATCGACAAACATAGGTTATGCTACTTCAGATTACGGTCTCGTTCAGCAGGCAATAGCTCCTTGTGTTCAACTCGCTGACGTTGCATTCCTTTAACTATTTCGACTATAACCATCATTAAAATATTTACGAATTCGTAATGATGTTTGTAAACATCATTAAAACATTATGAAATGAGCCATCTGCTGGGTTTTACAGCCAGAAACTGGATGTCATGTGACTAGAGACGTTTAAAAACTTAATCCTTTGCTTATGTTTTTCATCTCTATCTATCCTATTTTTTCTTCTTATTTCAAAATGGCATTTATCTTAATCTTTTTTACATGAAATATTTTGCTCAGAAATAAAATTTATTATTGAAATTTTTCAATTTAATGATATTAAATAGACGTTACTTTAAAAACCGAAAAAGTTATAATTTTGCTAACATAGTAGACCTTTTAATATGTTTTTAACGTGTGTGTGTGAGCGTGCGTGCTTGTGTGTGTGTGTGTGTGTTAGATGCATCTTCATATTATTCAAATTTCATTACTGTTGTTGGATATAATAAGAAAAACAATTTAAGAAATTAATTTCTTTTTTTAATTTCATTTATTCAATAAATATAATTCAAGAGGTTATACATTTCTTATAAATGGCATGTTTCGTAAAACGAAAATATACACTTCGAGTGGAATTTTAATATTATAGTCTATCAGACTTTAGTCAATATTATGATTTTTACAACTTAAGTAAACCTTTAATATATTTTAGATATCTTTATGTGCACGAAGCAAAATAGACTTTACTACAAAATGTATTATCCATTATGTTCTTCACAATAAATTCAGACCTTTTTGTAATTCTTACAGATTTTAATTTAAAAAAAAGGCTCGAAGACTCATTTTAGATTGGAATTAAAAAAAGCAGATGATAGAACGCCAGAACATTACATAAGTTTGAAAAAATTCAACAAGTAAATTTCATTCAGTATACCTCATTATTTTCTGTGTGAATTCCAAATTTATAAATGAAAATAGAAAAAACGGAAATCAAAAAAAAAAAATCATCATCAAATCATTTTATGTTGTTCGAATTAACTTCCGGAGTTTTTACAAATTGAAAAAAATAGAGTATTTTTTCTTTTTTATGTAAATTAAAGCCTGCATGTTCTATCCGTTAAAATTGAAAAGATTACTTTGAGCAGTCTCCTTTTTTATTTTTAATAAAACATAACATTCTTATAATTGAGAAAATAAAACAAAATCATTAAAATAGTGATTTCTAACTACAAAAACAGATAGACTAGAAACAACGTATTTGAAATTTTAATCACATTTTTCTCTCTCTCTCTTTTTGACAATCCTTTATTCTTAAAAAGTCTTCTAAATGCATTTCAGTTTTCTTTTAAATGCTACAAGAAAAAGATAAAAAATCATTTAGCAAAAAAAAATTAAAAACCTCCAAGGCTCAGAATCATATTCCCTTCTTACTTATGATGAATAAATGCTTCTTAAGAAAATATTAAGAACAAAAATATTGTTTTTTTCATTGACTATAAAGCAAATGGATCCAAGATTTACCAATGAAATTAAATTTAGTTTCTGGAACATTTCAAAATATCTATCCCAAAAGTCGTTTTTAACAAATGAGGATTTCGTTACTATGATTTAATACCAGTTCACATTTTATCTTTCTGTTTCTTTTAAATAATTTTCTCAACTTCTAAAGGAATTCTTTTTCATCTGTAAGATTTCAGGAAATATTCTCATATTTTTCTCACTATCAACAGAAATGTTTCTATAAAATGCGATTTATCTTGAATAAACTTTTGTAAGTCATACCTCCGTAAAGTAAGAAATGGCTTAGGAAAGATACAAAGAAACTTTTAAGCTGCTTTCTACATATATATTTTGACATATCTTATATCCGTTTTTTAAGAGTAATACCAGGACCCGTTTTTATATCTAAATTCTGTTTCCAAAATAAAGGAATATTTTTTCAATCAACTTTTAACGTAAAGTAAATGTATAAAGCCACTGTTCAGATTACGTAGTTTCATTATTTTTTCAAATCTTTTATTATTTCACTTTAGGAGTTATACTTCCGGACATTTTTGACCACCTCTCAATAATTTCAAGTCTCATTGAGTTTCCTATAATATCTATTATGTGAAAAGAGGATATTTGGTCTTGAATAAACAGTAGAATAAAAAGAATTTTTTAATACGAGAGAGATTCACACACACCCACACACGCATGTAAAAGTTGAATAGTTTATTTTCGAAGTAACGTTCGCATTCTACGAAGCACAAGTTAAGATTCACTAAAAAACGTGAAATATTTATGTAGTTTTAAGTACTTAAAAGGTCTGAAACAGCATTTTTAAAGAGACTTGGTACCCTTTTAGCTACTTTCTTTCTTTATGTATTTAAAAATTATTTTATAACATTTTATATAGTGTTTCTATTTCAGAAAATGATACGAGATGAGACTTTTCACATATTATTCACACGATTTTAAAAATTTAAATTTTCTGAAGAAATTTGGAAAAGTTTAAAATCCTACTCCTTCAGTAATTATTAATTTTTTGACCCGAACTATTTTGTAATATTCTTATGAATGCTGTAAAAAACTTTAGGGATCGATTTTACAATAACTTGATTCGTTTTTGAGAAAAAAAATAAAATGTTGGTATACATACTAAAAATCAACGAAAAAGCCAATATCTCTTACATTTTAATTTTTTTAAAAAAAATTATTCAGTTTACCGCAAAATGGTTCCCTAATTTTGTTACATGCTTTATATCCAACACACAGCAAATAAATAGAAGTGATTAGTAAATAGTTGTGGAAGAAGTAGTATTTTGAATGCACTAATGTTTCGAAATACACAAACTGAGAAAAACCACTTTAAAGTTTATAATTCTGAAAAAAAACTATAATAAGCTTAAATAAACTTAAAATACAACTTTAAGATATTAGTTATATATATTTCTTGAAAATAATTGCATTTTCGTATTTTTTCAACCAATACATTTTTATAAATGATCAGTTTTAAGAAGGTATTAATTTCACAAGAAAATTCAAGAAAAATGTAAAAAAAAATTTTTTTTTCTCATGACAGAAAGTTTAGTTTTCTTCTTCACATAATATTGAAGTATTACATTTGTATGAAAAACATATCAGGATTAAGAACTGAAATTAAGAAATTAGTAATATAAAATGCCTCAATTCAAAAATTTTACATGCACACATTTCACAAAGAAGAAAAGTTACATTATTGTATTGCCTCGAAAATATTCTGCTTTATATATTTCACATTCTTTTTTTATAGTTAATATTTCTTTTTATAAAATATATTAAAATCTTTATTAACTTTTTATAAAATATTATCATAACGTTTTTTAGTTTTTTTTTTACTAAAAGGGGACGTGGCGGAATTGCCTAATTTGTTTTCATATGAAGTTTCCTTCAACTTCTCTGACTTTCCGACTTGCACAAATGATATATCAATCGAAAGATAATAATGCAAAGAATAAGATTAAATAAAAATAAAAAAGAACAATTGGTCGGTCATTTTTGGGGTACCAAGTTGCCTTATATTTATGAAAAAAGCAGACTGCTGTAACAGAAAGGATTAATTTTTATTATTTATTAGATCAAAGAGAAAGGAACAATAACTTTACAAGTTCTGTTGTCCCAAATGAGTGCAGTTTATATATTTGAGTAATAAACTATATATAGTAATTTTATCTTGATAGAGAAAAATACGAGCATCCCTTCATAAATATTCTATAATTGAAACCACTTGATTCACTTTGATCGTAATTCAATTTCGAATAATAATAAATCGAATAAGGAATAATGAAATAAAAAAGAAAAACTATCACTAACATACTAATGCAAAAATCAATATTCCTTAAACTATGTGAACTTGATAAATTGAATTATCAATTATTTTCCTAAAAATTCCTTTCCGTTCCTTGTTTTCTTCAATTACTTTCCTTAAGGCAAATATTCATCACTTTTCGTTATAAATTTATTACTATTTGCTTAAGGAACCCTTATTGGCATAAGAGAAAATAAAATTGAAAATTAGAAGGATTTATCACTTAAAGATTTTAAAACTGTTTTAAGTTATAATTGCATTCAAAACTGTTAAATTGTACATTAGAATAGTTAAAAAAAGATAAAACACACGCTGTACGTTACGGTAAGTAACAGCAAATGCTCAGCACTAAGAATGCATGAATAAAGAGTAATTACATCGAAAAAAGTAACATCGAACAATAAGTACTGTTTATTTTAACTCGATGCAACATACTAAACAAAACATCAGGTAGTCAGTCAACAGGCTATAATTTAATAGCAATACGAGCATCAATGCTTTGTGGAATTCAATCAATAAGCGTGGGAGTTAAGCCTGTATGATATTTCAACATTTCCCACAGTTCATTCTCTGAATAAAATGATGGCAGCTCTCGCAAATGACAATCATTCACATCCCAGGAGTGTTCATTAGGTGGAAGATTTAGGAAAATCCCTGTGGCTAGGGAGTACCAGGATAATTGGCATTGCTTAATAGCCAGATAATCGATCTGAGTGCGGTTAAGAGGTATCTTACAGGTAAATGAGGCTGTGTATGCCCTAAAGAGCGATAGTATTAAAGATCGTAACAAATCATAAGCATATCTTTGAATCATTATAGTATCACTAATATGAACCAGCAAGGACTGATTATTATTGATGAAGGCATCTGAAACCACGTTTCCTGGTTTTCGCGTAGTGTAATTTTTTTATACAGTTGCGTTCCTCTTAAAACTCTGACCATATCGATGTAACAGACTGGGTACTGTCATTGCTGAAACAGAATCGTAATCTTCAAAAGGGGATAACTCTACATGCATTATTGCAAAAAAAAAAAAAAACATTGAAACTGTGACTTCAATATCAGTATTCTTAACGAATGTCATGAGCACAATCACGAATGTCATGAAAAGTCATGAAAGTGTAAATCACGGTGATAATTGTTGTGTAATGGAGAATATTAAGCCCCCCCAGTAAAGTTCAGGTTTTAAGCCCCACGCTGGATTTTAGAAATGATTGCAAAAACCATAACATCGGGTCTTGGGGCCCCCCTCGAATCCTGGGCCACCTCCCGATGTGAGGCTTGCGTTACTCCACTGTTGATAATTATCCTAGTCCATGTGGGAGCACCTAAAATACTCACTCAACAGTGAGAAGGGAATGGACTTCAAGACCTTCATAGATTACAGGTGGATGCGTCCGTCTGCGAATCTAAGGTTCTTTGGCCCCATTTTCGCTCCAACCAAGTAACACTTTCTATTTTTTCAACCATCATTGACACCATCGGTTTACTATAGATACGTGTAGATTCTTGTCTACTGAGATATAAAGGAGGAACCATTTTGCCTATTTAAGTGCCTACACATAACCACTTGTAAACTTTGTGTTCTGAAATATTTGTTTTTAGAGATGACCATGCACCCCTCTGATCGACACATTGTCCCTAAGAATTGTAAATTAACTATATATATATAGTTTCTCTCGTCAAAAATACAGGTGAGATTTTTACGGAATCTTTCAGTTTTCTTAAGCCGTATCACACCTCTTTGTACAGTGGCTGTTGAAGAGTGAATATATTCAATAAATGAATTAACCAGAATCAGGTTCGGATGTAAAATCTAAAGAACATGCATAAGAAAATATCGAAAAAAGGTTGACAGTATGTCACCCGTGGTCAATAATGATTCTAGAGCTGCGTTTCAAACAACAAGATTTAAAAGTAGCAATGTCTCAACAGTTAGTTAACAACCCTATAATATATTATCATGGATAAAATTATAAATCTTACACAGCGTTTAGAGAGATCATATCCCCTACTACTACTCCCTTATCACATGAATGTTAGTTTTTCCTTTTGAATTGTGTATTCCAAGTTAATTTTATAATAAAATTATATACACTGCTCAAAACAATTAAAGGATATTGTAAGTTTTATATAAAATAAAGATATAAGCGAAATTTTTTTTGCCGAAAATGGAAGAAGAGAATCACAAATGCAAATTTTTCTGATTTTCAAACTGTGGAGTATGCTAATTTTGAGTTCGACGTCAAAAACGTCGCTTCAGCGGCAGCGAATGAAATTTGACTTTCAACTGAAATGAAGACAAGGATTGATCGGCATTCAGTGAATGCTGTGTTTTGATGAGTATGATGTCTAAGCGAAGTCATTTAACCGATTCAGAAGATTGAAGAATTGTTGGTTGGTTAGAAGGGGGCCAAACTCAAGCCGAAGTAGCGCAAGCCATTGGAGTGTCACAAAGTGTGATTTCCAGGATCTGGAACCGTTTTTTGGAGACTGGAAGTGCAGGCCGAAGACCAGGACAAGATCGTAGATGGGAAACAACACCCAATGAAGATCGTTATTTAGTGTTAACGGCTCGGAGACACCGAAATATGAACGGTACTCTTCTCCAACAACACCTTCGCTCGACTACTGGCACCAGGGTTTCAACTCAGGCTGTCCGAAACCGGTTCCATGGTGTAGGTCTGTATGCTCGTCGACCTATGGTATGTATTAGACTAACATCAAGACATCGTCGCGACCGCAGGGAGTGGGCAACAGAGCATGTGAACTGGAGGAGAAATGAATGGAGCAATCTTCTTTTTTCTGACGAGTCCCGTTTTTACTGTTCAACCGGATAATAGGCGTATTTTCATCTGGAGGGACCGTGGCAGTCGGAATAATCCTGCGTTCGTGCACGAAAGTTTTAGATTTGGTGGTGGGGGAGTGTTGGTGTATGGTGTCATTTCCATTAACGGGCTCACAGACCTCTACATCATTCGAGATGGACCTCTGACTGCTCGCCGATATAAGGATGAGATCCTCAGATCTATTGTAGTCCCTTACGCTGAAGCAATCGGAGATGACTTCATTTTAATGGACGATAACTGCAGGCCACATCGTGCTAACCTGGTGGAGGATTTCCTTTTCGAGGAAGGAATCGTACGAATGGAATGGCCAGCGTGTTCTCCAGACATGAATCCAATAGAGCACGTTTGGAACGCTTTAGGAAGACGAGTTGCTGGCCGCCAACGACCCCTACAAACTCTCCAAGAACTAGAAAGAGCCCTTCTGGAAGAGTGGGACAGAATGCCCCAACTCGTGATTAATAGCCTCATTGACTCCATGCCTCGAAGGTGCTCAACGTTGCTGGCCGTCCGTGGAAACCATACCCCCTACTGAAAATGATTTCCTTTGAAGAAAATACCTTTTCTTATTCTTTTTTCTCATATGCACAAATTGTGTTTTTTCCCTTTTGTTCAGAAATGCGCAATAAAATGCATTTTTTTTCTGCCAAACATGTGTAATTTATTCTCATATAACCTACTACGTCTTTCGACTATGTATCAATCAGCTAAAAAGTTTCCCAGCCACAAGATCCACCTAAAACTGCAATATCCTTTAATTATTTTGAGCAGTATATTTTATACTTTAAACTCCTATTCTTAGAAGGTTTTCTTTACTTTTTCCATCTCCTTACGTCATGGGATATTACGGTACTCTATCTAGTAATTTTAAACGTTTTTGCACAGCACGATATTAGAGCAATATGTTATATTGCACTCTGTTTTGCACTTCATGCTGTATGAAGTAGAAAAGTTATATTCAAATTATCTTAAAAAATGGTTTTGCATAATGTATATTATTTATAATAATTCGCATTTATATAAATTAGCAACTTGGTTTTTAAAACTATTTCAAGAGGAACTATTTCTAAAAGTGTTTTTTGTGCTATATAAACAATTATTTGATTTTTATTTAATTTTCACTGATTTTAATAAATAAATATGTTTATTTAATAGTATCTTAATACACTTAAAAACACTAGTTATTTTTTTAAAAAAACGTAAATAATTTAAAACGTGAAGTTTTTAATTTGAAATGTTAAAGAAATGGGTTAAAATTATATCAATGAACTTTGCAAATTATGCTCATTATAAAACCTGTAAATAACATTAAATTTCATTGCACTAAATGAATGGATTGAAAAAGGTAAAAAAAAGAGAATAATTTGGTATTTTATATTAGAAAACAAAGGTAATTACTCTAACCATAGAACGAGATCTAATTTATTTTTGAATATCCAATTAAGTTATTTTCAATAAAAAAATGTTTAGTATAAAGAAAATTTCATCGGTCTGGATACGGAACAAATTATTTCATTACTCATTAAATACTGATTGCTTCGGTTCCTCAATACTAAATTTTCTAGCGTTTTTAACAGATGTTTTCTACTAATGTAAAAACATGCAGAAGCTATTTCAATTCTTTTGAAAACCTCTTAGTATAATATTTTACAACATCTCTCTGATTATTTTTCAGTTACTCTTAATTGAAAATCTTCTTTACAACAAACCATTTTCATGTAGTTTGCTTAGATTAAAATTTAGAAACATTGAACTATCTACTTTGCATCTGTTTAATTGAAAACAAAGTTATTTCTAAATATCCTCATTTTTTGTAGTTATTTCTTATGTTTTTTAGCAATCTTCGCAATACAATGTTACTAAAAGCTTAATCGGTTAAATTAAATATTTTCACTTTTATGTGCGAATTTGCATAAATATATCTAATTTTTAATGAAGTTGAACATCGAAATGTTTATTCTTGAAAATACATGATAATTAATTTTTTTTCATTTTATTGTAAGAGGTCTGTAAACATCCAAAGTGTAGTGTTTTTTTATTAAAAAATATTTCGATTGTGTGATTAAGCATAACTCCTCAAAATTACAATAGCAAGGCATAAAAAATTCTCCAAGTGTTGTATTTTTTAAAGTGTAATAATATCTTATTAATAAATTAATAATATCTGATTAATTAGAAAATTAGCTTAACTTTGCAAGTATTTCATTCATCGATATTTTTAACGGGAAAAATGTGTGAAAGTACATTGTAGATATTTACTTACAGACAAAAACATTCGAAAACACGTAAAATAATTTTTACACTTGAGATAATTTGTTTTCATATTCTTGAACGCTAACAAATAATTTGGAATAATTCCACAAATAGATATGGAAATAAGGCCAATCAATTTCTGATATTCCTTTGTACCTAAGTAGTTCTACAATTCACACTACAACCGTAAATATATGATTTTTTATTTTTAAAAAACTACATATTTTACGCTTTCAAACACATGTTTTTTATCAAAAGAAAAATATTTTCAAAGAAATGCTATGTGTTATGAAAAAGTCCTTCCTATTATTCTTTAGTTATTTTTACCCTGACATATCAAGAATAAAGCCTTGCCGTCAATTTCGTATTTTTTTCAGAAATATGATTGATTTCTGAAATTCTTCCAAACAGAAAATATATTAAATTGTATTTTGAAGAATAGAGAGAAGACTGAGGGAAAAATTGAATGCGTGAGAATGTGTGAGTTGAATGTAAATGTTAGAAAGTGCATTTCACTTTTTTTTCTACCTCTCATTTCCCACTTTCTACCATAAAATAGTTTTCCTTTAATATTTATTTTTAAAAAATATGTAGGTCATGTGGGTGTTGAAAGAATATTTATGAGAGATCCCTAAATCATTCAATTGTAATTGTTATCGAAAAACAAGTACAGTCCGACCTCTATTTAACGAAGTCGCAAAATCACGAAAAAAAGTTCGCTATACAGAAAATTCGCTACATTGAGGTTCATGTTTTAATATACTTTATAAACCACATAGAACAGATTTTCAATTCAGAAACACTAAGCATCATAAAAAGTAATTAGTTGCACCTTTTTAAATTAATATATATGTATTTTATATATCTTACCCATAAAAAAAGAAAGAAAGAAAGAAAAACTGCTAGGTAAATAAGAAAAGGAATATAGAGGAATATATACTGCATTTTCAACATTAGGAAAATAATTTTAAATTTAAATTAATGAATTCTAAGGACAATTTCTAAATTAAAACATACAAGTAATTTTAAACATACATTATTTTTAATTACAGATACTAAACATACATTGTCACATGCGTTCTTATATTTAATTACTCATAAAATCTGTTAATTTTGCTTGAGTCTTTTTTTTTCTTCTTTTTATTGAAAAATGCTTTGTTTCATAATATACGTCTCCCATCTTTGCAATGCACCAAAACTCCCTTTATGATCACCATAAAAAGTGTTAAAATAGAAAATAACTTGAAATGTCCAGAATTATTTGAAACATAAGGAGAAAAAAAATTAAATCACAAAAAAAAAATTATTTATATAGAAAATGCACTTCGCTATTGGGAGGTTACTTTACGAAAAAAATCGCGAAATGTTCTTGGTTCCATGAAAAAGTTCGCTATATAGAGAAATTCGCATTATAGGGGTTCGTTATGTTGAGGTTCGACTGTATTTGTAAGAAAATTTTCAGTTTAATCCTTCCGAGATCATATCATGAATCAGCAATATAAATGTAATTCAAAGCAGTTTTACTTTGTATATTTTCTAATTGGATTTATGTCACTCAGTTTCTTCTTTTGAACGAAATTTACTGTCAACAATTCTGATTTGGGTTTTTAATTGAAAAAATGACCTATTTATATTTTAAAAAAAATATACATTTTCACGTACTTTTGAAAAGCGTATTTATTGGAATTGTATTTTATGACACACTGCAGCATTACTTTTTTTAATCATTAATTATTCCCTTATTTATGGTATAACATTTTTAATTTACGTGCAATTGGTTTAAAATAAACTTGTGCTCAGAATTTATTAAATAAAATAAAGGAGAACATACCATTTCAAATGCAAAATATTCATAAATTCAATAAACAAATATATTAAATAGTTCTGAAGTAGTGAAACATCGCAGTTCAAAGCAAAGAGCTTTCACTGTTTATGATCATTATGAAATTGTATCAAAATCTCTCACTAACAGTTAATCCTCTTAAATATTCAACCTCTAGGTTGGTCTTCAAAGCAGCATTTGCTGTATAGACATTAACTTGCTACGAAAAAGAAATAGGATTCTGCCACGAAAAAAAGGAATTATTTAAAAATTTAAACTTCTTGATCGGAGTTCATTTTAGACCCATTCCGTGCACTTTCTATCTTCTACATTCTCATGACAACCCTTCTCCACAAAGAGTAAAAATGGGCAGTATTTTTTCTTCTGCCAAATGGTGCAGTGTGCGTGTGCATATATATTCATATATATTGTTATATTTTGTGCGTATGTGTGTTGGGGTAGATTCTGTATTTCTGTATTGTATACATTTTAGAATAAATCTACTTTATGGCTCATATGCTTCTTGTTTAAGGACTACCTGTCGTAACTTTAATAAAATGTTTTTAATAGTATTAATTATCGAACTTTGTATTCATAATTAGTCAAAATACTATTTTTGTTAAAAAGAGTTCAGAAAAAAAACTAAATTTGTGAGGTTTGTCTGATAAAAAACCGAAACCGTTATTAAAAATAATGTACGATATAAATAATCAAAATTTTGAACTAGCTAAGAGAGTAGTACCCTTTCTGATACAAAATAAAAGAATTTAAATTAACAATATTTTCATAACATTGTAACTTCGGAAAATAACAAAATTAAAAATGGAAACGAAAAAGCGTAACGACACTTTTAAAAGTCAATGGCACTTATCACACTATATAAAAATAAAAAAGATACTTATATAATTTAATGTGAGGGTTAACTTTAATTCTACGCCACTTTGAGTTATTTTTTTTTTGTTTTAAATCTTAATAAATATTTTTTAGTTTCATATTCAGGATAATATACATACCATATTAATGAAAAATATTTTATTTGTGTGTGCATATAATTTAAATAAATATTTTTGGAGTCATTCACATAACTATTTTTAGTTACCGTAATATTTATTTTTATGGCAAAAGTTTTAATGTGAACAGCGTGGGTAAAAAAAATTACCAATTTTTAGAATAAAGTTGATTTTTCTCATTCTTCCACGGGCATTTTTCAATATAAAACAAGGATCAAGGTCTAATTATTAATTTAGTCAGATTTGTCAGAAAATTCACTTTGCTCTGGTACTGGTTAATTTATTTCCATTCACTATTCTTCCCATTCACTTCATTCTTACTTGACAATAAAAAAAAGGGAAAAGATTTCCAGACAATCACACTTCACGGACCCTAAGAAACTGAGAACAATGTTCTTCTAAGGACTTCTCTTTGGGTTTTTCAAAGACGAATAGAAATAAATTAAGCAAAGTCAATAAAGAAAAATGTCTTTGATTGTTTGTTTTTAGACTCAAGTAAGTCCTTTCTGTGTTAAGTAAAAGTCGATTAGAATTTCGAAGAGCCCCAAATCAATCAATAAGGTTCAAACGTAAAACCTTACAGAAGAACATCCTGAAGAACTATAAACAGACTTTAGAACATTCATATCACTAAATATTGTGATGCACCGTAAAATCTGGCGTATAACTAAGGTGACTATTTTTTGCAATGAAAAGGAGGACAAAAAATTCAAGAAAAAAATCATAACATAAATGTATTAAACGTTCTATTAATTCAAACAAAAATACGCTAATTACGCTTATATTCTTTTTAATTATTATCTCGAAATGGTATTTTTCCATTGAATGAATTTTTTTGTCAACATATCATTTTCTAATATATCGGAAGGTTCGAAAAAAGAATATCCTTCATACTAATTTTTACAGTAAGTACTGTAGCTAAAATATTAACATTGAATTTTGTGTGATTTCTCACTAGTCACTTCACAAAAACCATTAAGAACTGAAAAAACTCTTTCAACCGGGGCATTAGTTCCAGGGCAGCACAACGTAAATTCAACAAAAACAATTAAATTTTCATATGGAATGTGTTCATTTTTGAAATGGTTTAAGTAATTTCACCCATATTTTACTAATTTCTCAGCATGTTGATTTTCCAATTATTCTAATTTATTAGAATTTAACACTGTACATTCTACTTCTTTCTACTTAAAACAGACAATTGTCATCGATTTTAATATCAGGTATTTCTTTCAATATAAACTTAACGTAATGTTCTATATCTGCCCACTTTACTTGAGACCAAGTCAAAAAATACCATTGAAAACTGTTATTTCCTATGATACTTGTTTCAGACTATTCTTCGACATTTTGGAAACATGTTTAGTTCATCTCTAAAGAATGCAGAGATTAACAGATCAGTTTTAAAACATTGAAAAGAAGGACAAAAAGTAGGACACTTTTAAAGGAAGGATACAACCTATAAAAGGAGGATTGTCATCCCTAAAGAGGATGATTGGTCAGCTTAGTATAGCGCGCATCAATACTTTCAAGCTACATTTTTGAATCTTTAGCTATATTCGCCATATAATGCGCACCCCCCCTTTTCATGAAGAAACCTGAAATATATATGTGCAAGGCTTTTATGTTTTGAAGTCATTTATTCGAGGCATTATTCCAAGCTTAGGAAAAATTAGCATTTTGTAAAAACAACCCTTTAAGTTAAAAAAGAATGCCTTTTCTTTTAAAGGGTGTATTTTTAGAGGTATAGAGAACTTTAAATTGCAATAAAACAACGATGTATTATTCGATTGACATGAATTTTTTTTTATTCGAAGGATAATCTTGTGGCATTACATTTTAAATATGCTTTCTGGCATAGGACTGCCACGGCTGGCTCGGATGTAGTCCAATCTGGACGTCCAATTTTCGATGACTTTTCTAACATTTGTGGCCGTATATCGGCAATAACACGGCGAATGTTGTCTTCCAAATGGTCAAGCGTTTGTGGCTTATCCGCATTGACCAATGACTTTACATAGCCCCACAGAAAATAGTCTAGCGGTGTTAAATCACAAGATCTTGGAGGACAATTCACAGGTCCAAAACGTGAAATTAGGCGGTCACCAAACGTGTCTTTCAATAAATCGATTGTGGCACGATCTGTGTGACATGTTGCGCCGTCTTGTTGGAACCACAGCTCCCGGACATCATGAGTGTTCAATTCAGGAATGAAAAAACTAGTAATCATGGCTCTATACCGATCACCATTGACTGTAACGTTGTGGCCTTTAGCGTTTTTGAAGAAGGATTCTACCAGCCCATAAAGCGCACCAAACAGTCAGTTTTTCTGGATGTAACGGTGTTTCGACATACACTTGTGGATTAGCTTCACTCCAAATGCGGCAGTTTTGTTTGTTGACGTTGCCATTCAATCGGAAGTGCGCTTCATCGCTAAACAAACTTCGCTTATGAAAATCGACCATTATTTTAGAAGTAAAATTGCACAATTTGAAAGCGTTGTTCAGGCGCGAGTCTATTCATGATGAATTGCCAAACCAAACTGAGAATAAATCACTTGACAGCTGTTAAATCGGTCGCCATCTTGGAAAGTAATGCCAACTTAAACTTCTATACCTGGAAAAAAAACACCCTCTATATGAACAGTACTTGAATACATGTAGAATCTAGTTTTTTTTCTTTGCTTATCTCTTTTTCTTATTTTTAAAGCTCTCCGGCGTCTAACGCACACCCATAAATTTCGATCTTATTCTTTGTGTTAAAAGTGCGCACGCAATCTGCGCAGGATTTTACGGTAATTCCCATGTATAGAAGAAGATAGTTCAAATAATTTTCATCTAAGAAAAACTGAGGCTGGTTTATGAAATTAAGTATATTTATTAAGTATATATTTTTTCAAATACTGAAAGGGAGTTTATCATCAAAGAAATACTGAATTTTAGTTATCGTAAAATCCGGCGTATAATGTACACCTATATTTCATGCTGCATTTTTTAGTTTTGAAATAAATTCTCCGTGTAATACATACCCCCTTTATTTATGAAGAAGCTTGAAATGTAGATATGCAATACTCTCTTATGTTTTGGAGCCATTTATTCGAGGTATTATTCAAGTCGTTTGAAAAAATAATATTCTTCTAGAACTACAACTCTTTAAGCTCACACAGTACATCTTTTATTTTAAATAAACAGTATTTAGGCATATGTAGAAGTTTAACCTCTTTTAAGCTCATCTCTCTTTTTTTATATTTTTAAAGCTCTCATTTTTATACCCGGCGTATAACTCGCACCGTTGAATTTCAAATCTCATTTTTTGTGTTCAAAGTGCGGATTATATGCCGGATTTTATGGTAATTTATTTTTTTTCTTTGAAGAGAAATTTGAATTGAACTATTTCTCTCACAATATTTTAGTAGACGAACTATATATGTATCAAATATTCAAGTCATTTTATAATATCTCAGGACGAAACATCTTCAAAAGCGTATTACTGTTTGCATATGTCTCCCTGCTCTTTTGCATATTGTTTGGAAGATTTTATCGTCAAATACACCACAAACAGCACATATACCTGTGTAATATTATTTTTTAATTACATTTTTATTTTGAAGTTATTATTTTTATTCATATGCATAGCAAGTCAAAATATTTAAGTCTATGCCAATTTATTATTTTGATGGAAAATTTTGCGTCTGACAATATTGATACATTTTAATTTTATTCTAATCTCTGTGTATGGACGAAAAGTATTTGGCCTTTCACTGATTTTTAGAAACTTTAAACTTTCTTAAACATTTTTTTTTGTAAATTTAAAGCTATGAGAAAAGGAGAGATTATCATATATAAAACTGATTTTACCCAATTTGAAAAAAAATATAAATTGGAAAACATTTTTTGTCAGTACTGATAATTCTATTAATAATAGATTCTAAAACAGTATTATTTTGCAAGTTACTTCATTATTTTATGTGTCTTATTTCTCTGGCTACATTTGATGACTGTTTGAAAATTACTCATAAATCATTTTAACACAATAGTGGAAATCTATATTCTTGTATTTCATAAAGCACTGCTATATTTTAGCAAAACATTTTGGTATTTTCAAAAAATTCTAATTATTCTTACATAAGAATTTTGTACACAAAATTTACACATTTTTGATTATGAAATGAGCTAGTGTTTTTTAAGGAGATGATTTTTAGTACGTAAACCGTATGAATGTTTTAATAAAAAAGAGATATGCAGGAATTTTTCTATTTATCAACAACATGATTTCAATCCGTGTGTAGCTATTTTTAAGGTATCCGATTACGTTCGGAACCATCATTTTCAAAAGAGCATAAATGGATAATTTTTATCATATTTAGTGTCACTCAGATTAGAATATAGGCATAAAATTGTTTTAAGGACATTTTGACAAAAACTAATTATTTAAATACAATATTTTGGCAAAAAATTAACTTAGAATAATCATTTTCCAAAAGTTATCTTTTTGTGAAAAATGCTTCTATTAGAATAATATTTTGCATGTATATAGCTCAGACCTCTGTTCAGAGGCTCAACTAGAATTTTTGAAATACATAACTTAGAAGTGGGTTTATTCATATTTTACGACAACAGAGGGGAGCAATTTTAAGAAAAAAAACGCGAATAATTATTTCAATTGGTGGTAACTCTGAAAATAATGTGAATTTTTCAAAAATTCTAGTTGATCCTCTCTAGAGAGGTCTGAGCTATATACAGGCAAAATATTATTATAATAGAACCATTTTTCACAAAAGGAGAATATTTGTAAAAAAGATTATTCTAAGTTAATTATTTGCCAAAATATTATATTTTAATTAGGTTTTTTTTTGTCAAGATGTCCTTAAAACAATTTTTATGCAAGTATTCTAATCTGAGTAACACTAAATATCATGAAAGTTATCCATTTATGCGCTTTTTAAAAATCACGGTTCCGAACGTAGTCGGATACCTTAAATGTAGCTCTTAGAAATATTTCTTAGTTCCCAGTCTTGCCTTTGTCTACTCCTTAATTATTTTCATTTTTATTTCTCACTCTCTCCTGTTTTTATATTTACTTTTATATAAGTATTTTTAGCCTTCCCTACTTTCTTCCTTAATATTTCGATTTAAAATTTTATAGCACCTCAAATCTTCAAATATAAATACTATGAAGAAAACCAAGAACATGAAAATATCTAAAATGCTACGAAATTGTTTTTAGATTTATCCTTGATTTTTCTAAATATATTTTAATATCATTAGATACGTGCGGCATTTAAAAAAATTTTATCTCCAATGAATACTTTTAAAATGTGGTAATTTATCACTTAGATTTTGTGTGGTCTCTGATGCTTCACTTTACATCTCTGACACACCTTTCGCTTATATACTAAACAGATGTCTTTAGTTTATTTATAATAAAAAGTTATGACTTCGGGACATATAGAAAGAGAGGCGCTTTCATAAGATTATATTACATTGTGGAATAGTAAAAATACAATATCATGAAATGATGGGCAAGGAAATATATATATATCCAGGTAGAAGCGCAGCATACGAATTAATGTAAATAATAGGAAATGCGCAGCTGTTGATTCTGCAGTAACTACACATTAGTTTTGAGGTGTATATCGTCAGAGAGAAAATGTGCCTCCAATATGCGTGTCTGTGAATGTGCGTGTTTTTGAGTGAGTATCTGTGCGTGTGCGTGCCTTTGAGTGAATATATGTGCGTGTGCGTGAATGTGCGTGTTTTTGAGTGAGTATATGTGCGTGTGTCTGTGCGTGTTTTTGAGTGAGTATCTGTGCGTGTGCGTGAAAGTGCGTGTTTTTGAGTGAGTATATATGCGTGTGCGTGTTTTTGAGTGAGTATATATGCGTGTGCGTGTTTTTGAGTGAGTATATGTGCGTGTGCGTGAATGTACGTGTTTTTCAGTAAGTATATGTGCGTGTGCGTGAATGTACGTGTTTTTGAGTGAGTATATGTGCGTGTGCATGTGCGTGTGTGTGTCTGTGCGTTTGCGTGTGCGTGTGAGTGCGTGATACATGTTAACGCAGGTGTCTGAAAATTGAATCTTGAAGTAAGTCTTCTAAATACATGTCTAAGAATGTTTCGAAAGAAATTTTCAAACATGACATGCCAATGTACGAAAATCGCATAGTCTGTCGCATAGTAATAAATTCAAAAACCTAAGACAGACAGAAAATGAAATAATTGAACATATTTATAAATAGGCAAAAACCTAGTATATAATTTTTTATATATATATTTTTTTAATTATAACTAATGTATAATTTTTTGAATTAATTTCCCCTTATATAATCAAAGCTTTTTTTTTATCTTTATACTGAACTTATATTTTCAACTTAATGAAATATTTGTAGTTTAATTATATGATGCAGTAGTATTCGATATCACTTTCCAGTTTATATTATTTTCTTAAGTGAGTAATGTTGTTGATTATCAAGTGATGTCAGATCGAGGCCCACAAAATTCTTTGTGGTAAAGAAATATTTCTTACACTTGTCGTTAGCCTCAGCTTTAAGTGTCATACAGGCCAAAGTACATTTGGCTTGGATTCCACTCCTCTCCCAATTTTGAGGGAGAATATAGGGGGAGGAAGAATTCCGGACTTCCCACCTCTTCCCCTTTCACTAACCTCTTGAGAGGACTTTCAGCTCAACGGATATTTATACAGTGCCTCCCTGTATGACAATGACAGACATCCACATACGTGACTTTTCTGGGATTCGAACATAGGCCCTAGGACATAGCAGTCAGCGTCACCAACCACTGTACTGGATGGGCGGCAAGTGAGCATATTTTTAAGTTTACATTAAATATTAACGATTCCCTTACATTAGTTGCTCGAAGAATGGTCGACTTCGTAAAAAATTGTACAGACAACAGTACAAGCGATCTAAGGCTGTAAAACTGTGTAGTGTAATAATAGTAGAAATAGTTTGCGTGTAGGTTGTTAAGCAATGGAATATAAAAGCGGCGAAAATGGCGTTTTTAGAATTTTCTTTATACATTTCCTCTTAAATGAAAAATTTGTCAGTTAAGATATCTGATTCATATCTGATTCAGCGAGCTTCCTTAATTGAAATTCTCTTTCCGTCTTCTTAAAAAATAAGTTTCATTATTTTAAAAAAAATCCAAATTATATTTAAAATTAAGGAAAATCAACATAATTCCACATTTAACATGTCGCTTTGTCGAAATGTAGAATGCAAATGTTTCTAAACTTTGAAACTTTCTTAAATTAATGATTGTTTGAGAGTATCGAACTAACACGGACTGAATAAATTATGAAATAAATCTCTAAGCAGCAGGCGAACTGAAGCGAAAAATGCAAATATGTAGTGACGATCAATTATTCAAAGGATTTCGGAAAATACTTTGCTTCTTTGTTGCCACATTTTAACCCGCAATTGTGAATGAAAACATAAGGAATAAAGTTCCATTGTTACTTTTTAAAATTCTTTCGTGGTTTTTAAAAGTAAATCCATTCGATTTCTTTTACAACTTGTTTTATGATGATTAATGAAGTACACATAAATACTTTCCAAATATTGAACTGAAAGAAATTATGTTTACAGAAAGGCTTAGCACGTTCTTCAAAATAAGAGAAACGCTACTTTATCGATGTTTACCCAAGTCGCTTACAGAAAGTGAAATTAGGTAAATTAAGAAGCAAAGCAGTTTTTAGCATTATCAGCTTTATCGAGTTATTGAAAGATGAGAGTTTTTTTTATTTGAGACAGTATTTGAAGGACTTAATTAAAGATAAGTCTCTTCGTTTTATTTACTAATCTAATTTAATAGCATCACATTGATTTTTTATTGAAGTAATTTGCAGTTATGAAATTTCCCTACTGCGTGCATACATTATTGCGGTTAGTATTTGCATCTATTCACCGTTTCATTTGCCCTTTGTTTTTACGAAATATCTCAATTTAATAAATCTTATTACAATGCCAAGGTTAATGAAGTTGTTTGCTCACAAGTATTTTTGAATTAAACAAATGTGAGGTCAAATCATATTACTTGGTAAAATTCCTTTTTATGTGTAGTTGTACACACAGTCCAGTCACATTAATATGACCACCACGTACTTTCGAGAGAGAAGCTAATTAACCAATCACAGAAGGTAGATGGCAGCACAGTACAGTTGAGCTTATATAAAGGGTGTGTGGGGCCTTGGAAAATATTGCAATCATTGGCGTAATGCAGAAATGGAGCGATTTATCCGACGTCCAAAAGGGCATGATCATTGGCTTTCCGGACAAGGATGGAGGCATTTCCGAAACGGCTAAGTTTGTGAACTGTTTGCGTGCCACCGTTGTAAAACTATACCATGCGTGGCAAAATAAGACTGTCCAAAATCAGCGACGTGGCAAATGTGGTGCACCACGGGACATGGATGACAGAGAGGAACGACGACTGTGGAGATGCGTTTGGGTGAAAAGACGTTGAGCAAATGACCCCCAGATGAACCACAGGGTTACAAACAGTGTATCCTTAATTACTATTCAGTGAACGTTGCTACGTCTGAGCCTGCGAGGCAGACGCATAGTTCATGCATATGTTCTGACTGATGTTCATCGGCAACGAAGGCTGTAATTTCCACACCAGCACCGCAACTGGACGTCGACTGAGTGGCGACAGGTAGCGTTTTCCAGTGAATCACGTTTTATGTTCCATCAGACAGATGGATACGTATACGCCAACGTACATGACATATACGGCGTGAAACCTCTGAAAGAAAACACCCTGCAATCATTGATAGAACGGTCCAGGCTGGATGGCCCGAGAAATCTTTTCCTAGCATTCTCTGGGTTCACTCATCATTGTGAAAGGCACGATGGATCAATACAAGTACGCATCTGTCCTTACGGGAAGTAGAGGTGAAGCACCCGAACCATCTTGAACTTTTTGAACCTCAAACGGCTTCCTAATTCATACCACCCTTATAACAACGCACTTTGGGTTGTTGGTGTTTCAGGGTTCGAGCAAAGATAAGGCGTAACAAGTTTTAAACACAATTTTATTTATCTTTTTTTTTACTTAATAAACACAACTAAAAGTAAAAAATTCATTTAGTGAATAACCTAAAGAGCAATCGCATAGGTTTGAAACTACTAATATATAATTAAGATTTCACTTAACTTACTCCTCGAGCACTCTTGGTTCCTACGTTTCAATTCTCTGTAAATATCTTGCTTAATTATAAAACTTTCGGTCGTAAATCGTGTTCGCAGTTTAATCACTTTTAATGTCCGACTGTCAACCATCCATCGACTACCATCGCGTACACAAGTGCCAACACTTAAATAGAAGAGCTCATTTAACTAAATCCCGTCTTTTTCTTCGATGGAACGTTTCCAACATATCTTACAGTTAAAAAGAATAGATTTACCCAAGAAGATTAGTGGAAGATTCGTGCATAGACCCGATTCAACATCCTATTTCGTTGATTGAGGATCGCATATCCTCAAAATTAATCATCGTTCTGCATCCCTGCTCGAGCTTATCCACATTCAAATTTTTTAGCAGTTCATAACGAGGTTTGTTAAAAATATGTCCAGTTGCTTCGTAATTCCTTATAATAGCTTGTACAATAGACTTGCTTTTCTAAGCAATTTTTGCAAATTCAGCTTAAATTAATGGATATATATAGAGAGATATATATTTAACTTAATTATCAAATTCCAAACATCGAAACATTTCCTTTTCTTGATCCGTTTTAACTGGAACAGTCTCAAAATAATTTGCTTAACGTATAAGCAAGAGTCACTTTTCCATTATAAAGTGCAATGCTGATTCGTTCCAGTTTAAGATATTCGACTACTTGCAACAATTTCTTTTTGAAAAAATGGAGATGTAGAGATTTTTTTGTAATTTTTAGATTTATTTAGTATATTTTAAGGAACAAATCGTAAAATTGAAAACAGAAAAGAATTATTATTATTAAAAGGGGAAAAACTGGTGAAAATATATATAACGGGACCGACTCTGTACAAAACATTTATGAACAAATTCTCAATTTTTCAATTTTATTGTGTTACTTTGTTATTCATGTAGGAAATGATCTTCAGGATAATAGATATTTTAATTTTTACAAAAACTAGAACAGTCTATCTTAGTGACTATATGAAATTGTTTAAAAAATGTCAGTGATTATATTCACATAAAGGACTGTAAATTTTGAAATAAAATAGTGATTGATAAATCTAAAGATCAAAACACTTGTATTGTTATACAAAACATTCACAAAAAAGTTCAGCTATTTTTTTTCAAAACTTTTTGAGCGATCGCTGTCACCGTTTGAGGTTTTCGAAAAAAACACATTTCGAGTGAAATGCATTTTAAAGTTTGACATTTTGTGTGGCTGCAATTCGTCGGCCAAGCATATCCCACATATGCTATATTGGATTCAAGTCCGGTTAGTATGCTGGCCAATCCATACGGGTGATATCCTCCGATTGAAGGCATTCGTCTACAATGTTTGCACGGTGAGGAAGGGCGTTGTCATCCATAAACAGAAATTCAGCACCATGGCGCCCCGAAACAAACGTACATGTTGTTCCAGAATGACATCCCGATAGATGTGGCCTGTCATCGTTACACTCTGAACATGCAAGTCAGTTCTGGAACCAAGAATAATTCCTCCCCAAACACAAGCCATCCTGCACCACCGTAACGGTGTCGTTCAATGGTGTTCTCTTGGTGGTAACGGGTACCTGGCGCTCTCCATATTAAAGTCCGGCGAGAATCAGACTGCAAACTAAACCTGGACTCGTCGGAAAACATCACACAGGACCACTGCTATGGTGTCCACAGTGCATGCTCTCTACTCCAGGTTAATCGCAGGCTATAATGAGTTCCATAAGTGGAACACATCTGACAGACCTACGAGCATA
Source organism: Trichonephila clavipes (assembly GCA_019973935.1). NCBI lineage: Eukaryota > Metazoa > Arthropoda > Arachnida > Araneae > Nephilidae > Trichonephila > Trichonephila clavipes. The sequence continues at coordinate 264,044 of BMAU01000722.1, read as the reverse complement.
TAGACCAATGTGTCCTAAGCGTCTGTACACAGTCTGCTTTGAAACTGTCGTACCGGTAGGTGAAGAGAGCTGACGAGACAGGTCTGATGCTGTTCTCCGTCTGTTTCTTTTGGGAGTAACTGCCAAATATACCCGTCCTGTATCATGTCTGGAGAACAACCTGGCCATTCCATTCATACGATTCTTTCCTCGAAAAGGAAATCCTCCACCAGGTTAGCACGATGTGGCCTGCAGTTATCGTCCATTAAAATGAAGTCATTTCCAATTCATTTCTCCTCAAGTTCACATGCTCTGTTGCCCACTCCCTGCGGTCGCGACGATGTCTTGATGTTAGTCTAACACATACCATCATTCGGCGAGCATACAGGCCTACACCATGGAGCCGGTTTCGGACAGTCTGAGTTGAAACCGTGGTGCCAGTAGCCGAGCGAAGGTGTTATTTGAGAAGAGTAACGTTCATATTTCGGTGTCTTTGAGCCGTTTACACAAAAAAACGATCTTCATTGGGCATTGTTGCCCATCTACGACCTTGTCCTGGTCTTCGGCCTGCATTTCCAGTCTCCAAAAAACGTTTTCAGATCCAGGAAATCACACTTTGTGACACTCCAATGGCTTGCACTACTTTGGCTTGAGTTTGACCCCCTTCTAACCTACCAACAACTCTCCAAGCCTCTGAATCGGCTAAATGACTTCGCTGAGACATCATACTCATCGAAACAAAGCATTCACTGAATGCCGATCATCCTTGTCTTCTTTTCAGTTGAAAGTCAAATTTCATTCGCTGCCTCTGAAGCGACGTTTTTGACGTCGAACTCAAAATTAGCATACTCCACAGTTTGAAAATCAGAAAAATTTGCATTTGTGATTCTCTTCTTCCATTTTCGGCAAAAAAAATTTCGTTTATATCTTTATTTCATATAAAACTTACAATATCATTTAATTATTTTGAGCAGTGTATATTGAGAAAATCAATGAGCTACATTTAAGTTTATATATTTTTACTATTTATTTCTTTGTTTATGTAACTGTTTCATTATTTGATGAATAAACGAGTTTTCCTCTTATATGTCTCATTAAATATTGAAAAAAGAAAATTAATTTGTTCTGAAGAGAAACGACAATAACCTTTAGATTTCAAAGAGATTTCTTACAATATTTGCCGCAATTTGAGTTAAATCAATTGCACAATCTTAATTTTAGTACTGAGATTTTAGATCCACCACATTTGAACTACAGCTCATTTCTCCTATTTATTTCCGTGATCTGAAAATTTTTTCAATAAAATTAATTAATTAAAAAATTAAAATGAATTAAAAAAAACGTGGATTAAAAAATGAATTAATGACATGAGTACAAAATTTTCTGCAAATGGTTACTATTTTTCTTGCAGAACTAAAAATACCCTATTTTCTATCTAGCACACATAAGTTAACATAACAAACGCGAATATTAAAACTGAGTTAATATTTTCACTATTAGCTGTTACTTTATTTATATCTACAATTTGTATTCAAAAGAATTCCTTGATTTGATGTTTAGAATTAAACTTTTTTAAAAAAAAACCGTTTATTTATTTTTTGAGAATTTCGAGAAATTTTTTTATTTCTTTGAATTTTTAAGAGATTTTGATAAAACGTAAAAAAAAAATTTGCTCTGAGTTCATTCATTTACTGTTTAAAATTTCATAACATATTTTTTATTTTATTGTTCTAATTATCCTTATTCTCCTTTTTTTTGTTCTAAATTTGTCTTTTAATGCATCACCAACGATTATTAATTCAAAACGTTCATTCCAAGCACCGTTTTATACCTCCGTATCTTCATCACACTCTACATTTAGCATAAAAATTTAGGATTCTTTTCTAAAATAAAATATCATAATTAATTAGAATTATGTGTATTAATAAAGAACACTGGAGCAAATGAAGAAATATCTCTCTGTTAGGAATCGCTGATGCAGTAGTATTTTTAAAAACTTTCCACAGCGATATTACTATCACATTTATGTGCAATGTGGAGACTCAAGATGAACACTTTGAAAGTTATAATATTCAATGTTCATAGCAGCAAAAACCGGAAAATCAATCATTCTTGAAATAAATGACACTTTTAAGCTGTATAAGTTTTTTATCAGTACATGAGCATTACGCACAAACACACTTTGCAATCGAATGGATTTCGAAGTCGACATGAAGAATTACATACAAGTACTGAGAAGTACGTTTAACGAGAAAACACTCAAGATGAAATATCGATTGACACGAAATAATAACGGTACCCGGAAATTATTAAGCATTTTCATGCATATTCTTCACAGAAACGAAAATCGCTTAACACGAAAATATTTCCCTTCTAGAAATGAACAAAATACGGGGAATACCAGACTCTTAGAGAAAGGTTTGAGAAAGTTTCTGTTTTATTGGATTCTCCTACAAATCGTGCGAAGTAATTCATTGCAGTAGAGGATAATAATGGGTGTATAGCCCCAATTATGACAAAGAAAGATATATAGGAGTTTGTTCAAAGCTAAACAAATATCATCCATTCATCTTCCGTCGATGAAAACGAAATGAATAATGTAGCTCCTAATCTCACATCATCCGAAATGAGAAACGTCATGAAAACTATGCACAGTTATTTAGACGCACATTCCAATGAGGAAATGAATAACAAAATGGATGATATCGATCAATTTATTGACAATTTGATGCTAAAAACAATAAAAAAAAATAAAAAGTAACAAATTATTTTCCAAAAGTTCAATAAATATTTTGTTTTTAAAAACTGGAAAACTTAGTATTTTAAATTTCCTTAAGTTCTTCTGGGTACTTTTATTACATTGATTTTTTATTAAATATATAAATACATACATATCTATTTCAATAAAATAAACTCTAATAAACTTAATTTTGTTGATATATCTGTGCTTTTTTTGCAATATTCTTTTTAATAGGAAATTCTTTATCACTAAACAATATTTCATTTCCTTCATTTTCGTGTTAAGCGATTTTCACTGTATCTCTATAATCATGAAATGACGGAATGAAGAATACTGAGAAAAAGGTCCATGTGCGGTTGATTCTCCTGCTTCAAAGAATCTCATAGAAAACCGTAGATAACTATTTGTCATTCGTCCTCTGGAAGTTGTAGAATCATTTACGTCATGGAAACAAATCATAAAATGGTTTTAAATACTTTTATAGAACTCTTAATACGCAGCACTTCTCTAACACTTCCCAATGCAGGCTTCGTCTTATACGTCTGTCTCTTTAGTATTATTCTTGACACGAAACAATGATTGGCTGTTCTAAAAGGATTAGCATTCTCCAATCTACCTCTGTAGAGAGAAATATTGATTGGCTATCGGAAATTATTTTTCTCTCCATGCATCGTATAAATGACTAGACATAACTTTTTGGAAGTATACCTCCACTGGTTTGGCTTGGCTGCTAACGAAGCCTGCCCATTCTGCGGATATGCTAGAATGGATTACGACCACCTGCTCCAATGCACTTGACTGGATGCAATGCCCGACTTATGACATCGTCAGCCGTTATTGGGAGACTCGGCCGTCAAATGGTCAAGAAGCCAAGTATGGGTACCTACCTACTATTTTTGAGGCCGTGGGTAGCATGGTGGTTAGAGCATCGGACTCTAGACCAGAAGGCCTGGTTTCGATGTTCGATGCCACCGAATACCCTCCAGTATACACGGAGTACGTGCTCGTTAAATCAGTGTGTCCGAAAATCTTGTGGGCTGAATTACGAGTGCAAGGTACTGGATAATATTTCCCTCCCCTTCAGTTCCATGGCAAAATTGTGGAGGTGGAGATAGGTGATGTTGCCATCTATCTTCTCTTCGGAGAATTTTGCCGAGCTAATTCGTACTGTCACCTGTATGTGGCTCAAGGCCTAGGCCAACGACAGGCGTACTTCTAGCTCCTTGCCCCGATGAATTTCGTGGGCCACGTTCTGACTACCCCAGATAGGTGGCATTAGCCACAACAACAACATTTCCTTTTTTAAGGAGTGTTTTTTAAAAATTATTTTTCAGTCGTTTTTGTTTTTGCTTTGTAAGTAGTGGTGAATTCGGTTAAATAAAAAACAACACTTCTGGACCCACTTACCTAATAAGAAAAAAAAAATCACATTTTTATGAAAAAAAATAATTATACCGGTGTGTCTTATCCTCCTTAAAAATTAACCGTTTTTTACCGCGCGTGCGAAACATCTTTTACGTATATAATACAATTCTTTAGATTTTAATTAAATTAATTAAATTGTCTGCTTCATAAAGAAGTATAATCTGTTAACCATAAAATCGTTGTAATGATAGAAAATAGTATTTTATGATATTTTCTTACATTTTAAAAATTTCTCAAGCCTTATTTATTTATTTATTTTATTTTTGTAATTTTTCAAGCTGTAAAATACACTTATATTACAAAAAGCACATTTTTTATTTGAATTAATAACTTTTTTGCACAACTTATATATTTTAAAGGAAACTGAAGAAGAGATGCCATGAGTAATTAGTTGTAAAAATAGTTTATGCTACAATGTTAAAATTACTCGGTAAAAATAAGTTTTTTTGCTTCGGTAATTACTCGTGTAAGCATATAATTACTTTCCTTTCACTAAGAAAGCGAGTATTCTGCACTGTATCTGTTTCCTCTTAATTGTTTTTAAATGTAGTCAAATTTTTTTGTCCATGTTTATTTTCGAAACACTTGTCGAGATAAATATTATCTTTTGGCGTAGTATGAACATTTTTTTTATTAAATGCAATTTTTTATTCAAATTTTAACGCTGCGCAGGTATTCTTTGAATAGGTTGTTAATTATTGATATTTTTTGTTGGTAACGCAGTGGCGTAACGTACACCCCCACACCATGTGGGGCCCAGAACTCCAGGAGGGCCAAAGCCTGTGTAATACCGAGTACGATCCGGCTTGGGCTCCAAAACCTGACTTTACAGGGAGCCCTAATACCACAAGGTTAAGGTGATATGCTGTACTTTTTTTTACTTGTGTGTGTGTGCATCAATAAATTCTCCAATATATTATTCTAAGAAATAAGTTTCAAATTTTTTAAAAATGTTATGACTATGATACAGCTAGAAAACAAGTATGAAAATGTTACGATATTTTCAAAATGAGTTTACTTTGTTATTCTTTCTCTCAAAATGTAAAACATTTGTGTTAAACATTTTCCTTAAAATAGTTACTACTGGTTTGAATAACGTCTACAATTAAAGATTTCTCGCTATATGCTTACAATAATAACTTTCTCTCCTCATTTCAGTCTTTTTTTGTTTGTTGCAGAAGTGCAACATTGCGCATTAGTGCTGTGAATTACAAAACTTTATTTTAATATGAGGATTTTATTATCCATAATAAAATGTTTAATTTCCTTAGCTGGTAATTTATTTTGTCAATACACAAGAGGAAGCATAAACTATAATGTATTATTTTTATAGCAAAAACACAGTTCTTGAGGCATCAGAGATTTTTATAATTGTTGTGATTTCTGGAAAAAATGTACTTCCATCTAGTGAAAAAATTAGCATGTATTTCGTTGAAGTAATCTTTTTTTTCTCAGATAAGTCATTTGTAGGTAATTAAAAAAATATTGAGAGTCTGTTAAATTAAAATAAATTATATGTTGCAGAAATGCAACAGTGCGAAGTTAAGGGTTAATTCTCTTTTTAATTTGAAAATAAATAAGAAATTTAATGTTAAAGGAATTCATTTAATTGTGGCATCTACCACCAAGTATAGTGGGAAAATGCCACACACGCTTACTTCCTTATTGCTACAGTGTTACGGTCGCATCTAAATGCACATCGTATGAGTAACATTATGCGTAACTCACTTATATTGCTAATATCTTGTTTAAAGTAACAAGTACGTTTATAGACTTTAAATATGAGTAACAGAATAGTATAAAAGTTGTACTCACTACTTTAAATGTTCAAAAATAAGGATGATTAAACACGATTAATTCAGATAAATTCACAAACCTCACTAAATGTCAGGCCAGACTCTTCAAACAAGTGGCTCAAAATTGATATCTATCCACGCATAAAAGTACTATTAACAAACGGGTATTTTCCCCAACTGTCGTCTTCTCCCGAATTACCTATGGCCGCGGTAGCCGAGTGGTATAGGTATCAGACCATGGCTTGCCTAGTCACGAGTTCGAGCCCAGTACCACTAAATACCCGCCGTGTAGGGCAGCGATGCACGTTAAATCTGTCGAGAGCTGAAACGTCCTCCTGTGGTGCGGTGTGGTAGTTACCTGTCGTCCACGTCACACAATGGTTCAAAATTACGTGGTCCGTCGCCAAATGCCCTCGTGTAGCTGAACAGGGCTACGTTAATATTCAATCAATCAGTCTCTCGAATTACCTTATACATACACATGCAGTAAATGTTAGCATACATACAAAATTTACAAATGTTAAGCAATGAAATATCTTTAAATATATTAAAATAATCTAAATTGAGAAGTTTTAAAATTCTTAGCTTAATTTTTTCCCCTGATTCCTAAATAATGGATTCAATGTTATTTTCGGCCTACAGTTAAAACGTTTATCAGCATAAACGTTTTTAAAAGCTATTTTGAAGTTTTATATTAAAAAGAAAGCATAAACTATTGTATATCACCACGTATTCTTCAGAATTTAAGCTTATCTGAGCATAGTTTAATTAAACAAAAATTTACAACGCGAAGAGTTTATCAAAATTCAACAGCAATGTATTTTTAAATTCGTAGAGTTTTTTACATTTAGTCAAAGTTTTACAAGAAATATGTACAAATGTTCATCACTTTGGAAAAACAGGGATGGCATCTTGCTCATTTCAAAAGGCAATTCAGGTGTAATAAGAACAGTGAAAGCTTTGTTATAAACGTAATATGTCGATATGTAATACAAACATAATTGTCGTCAAAAAGAACACTTTTATAAACTTTTATAAGTAGCATTGCGCATGGAACAAAGAGATTATACTCTCTAGAAAAGAAAAAAAAATTGGAATTCAAAGATTAAATGATTAATATAATTAATAAAATTAATTTCGAAAAAAATTTAATTACAGTAAACGAAATTTAATTTATTATGTAACACTAAGATATTAATTCGATTAAATACACTGCTGGCCACCATAAATGCAACACCCTGAAGGAAGCATGCAAATAACATGAAATTTACAACATGCATTAGCAGAGGTGAGATATGCAAATGATTAGAATTTAAGCGCAGACAAACATCACGCGTGCCTGTGGTGCCACCTCAAATCTCTGTTAAAGACTTGGAGATTTCGATGATTTCAAGTTCGGCAATTGTGTTTTCTTATGTTTTTTTTCAAAAAACGATCAGTTATGTCTCGTAGAAAACAGCGTTCAGCTTTTGATTAAGTATCCGAGTTCGACAGAGGAAGGATAGTGGCCTCCCGACATTGTGGATTTTCTTTCAGGGAAATAGGTAGTCGTGTTGGACGAAACCAAACAATTAAAATGCGGATATGTGACCGTTGGATGCAGAAGGGTACGATGGACCGACGTGGTCGATCGCATGCACCTCAGGGCACCACTTCACGTGAGGTCAGGCAAATCGTGCGCATGGCAGTGAAGGATCGCTCAGTCACATCACGAACCATAACACAGCACATTGAGTCTGTAACACATCATTCAGTGTCTGCACGTACCATTCGACGTGGCTTACAGCAGAGTGGTCTGTCCGCAAGACATCCATTGCTTGGTCTACCCTTGACGCAGAACCACAGACGTCTCCGCCGCCAATGGTTCGATAAAAGAAGGATGCGGGCGGCAGAATGGAATTAAGTTGTCTCTATTGGCGAGTTATGCATCTGTCTGCAACACCACAATGGTCGGATTCGAGTCTGGAGACACCGTGGAGAGAGGATGCTGAACAGCTGCGTTATGCACCGCCACACTGGTCTTGCAACGTGTATTATTGTATGGGGTGGTATTGGATATCACTCTCGCACTCCTCAAGTACGCATTGCCGGTTCTTTAAACAGCCAGAGGTACATCTCCGAGGTGTTGGAGCCAGTTGTCATTCTTTACCTTTAGTGCCTGGTCACAGCCATATTTCAACAGGATAATGCGCGACCATATGTAGCGCGCATTGTCCAAAGATTCTTTGTCAATCACCAGATTGACTTGCTTACCTGATCGGCTTGCTCTCCGGATCTTTCGCCGATAGAAAACATGTGGTCCATGGTTGCTCAACGAGTGACCCAGATTACACCCCCAGCTGCCACACCAGATCATCTTTGGCAACGTGTGGAAACTGCATGGTCTGCTGTAACCCAAGAACACATCCAAAGTCTTTTTGAATCAATGCCGAGGTGTGTGGCAGCGGTGATCTCCAACAATAGCGGCTACTCTGGCTACTGATTCTGGAAGGAATCACACTTCACAGAAGTCTATAAATTTAATCATTTAATACTTGGTCAACATGTTATCTACAAAATAAATTTTGTTGTGCTATCTCTGGTCTTTCTTGATGTTGCATTTATGGTGGCCAGCAGTGTATATAGTGGTTAAATGTGTATACAATCTACATTTAAAATTTCACTTAAATATCAGATATTTAATTTTAGGTATTTTGAAAACTATATACACAATTGAGACAGTTAAATTAATTTTAAGGTAGTTTTATAAAAAAAGTAATTTATTTCAAACATTTATCTGAATTATGTTTGCTTATAGTACAGAGGTTTGTTTAGATAGCTAAAAAAGACATTTATAAGAAGCAGTTTTTTCATATTTAAATATCATACTGAGTAGTAGTTCTGTATAAATAGAATTAAACCAAATGATTAATATAATTAAATTGAATCTTCAATAGATAAACATAAAAAGGTTTTCAGAATGATTAATGTATCTTTTGTGTGTGTGTGTGAGAAAAAAATAATTTTACCAATAAATAGGTTTTGGAGAAAGGGGTTTTTCATTAGTTCTTACAAATGGGTGTTAGTAACAGTAAAATATTTTATTTGTATTTCTACGGAACTTCGATTAAATAATTCGACTGACGTTCGTGACTGCACTGTAAATGTACTTTAACAACGAACTATCATTGGCGAATCTTCAAATTACCACGTTTGAATCATTTCTGTGTCCTCCAATTAGCTTAAGTAATTATCAAAGATTGTAAGAAAATATTATTTATTTACCTCTTAGAAATAGTTAACTGAACTATACATACCAATTATACAAAATAGATAAAAATACTTTTAAAAAATAGAATTGGTGTTGATAACTTATTATATCATATTTTTAGTGATTTATTTTTGAGATATTATTTCAAACTTTAAGTATTCTTTAGATGCTTGAATAAATAAATATGTTCATTTTTTTGTTTATTTAAGGTAAATTTGTAAAAGATATATCATATATTTACAAAAATGTATACCATCAATAACCACTGTCGTAATCCAAATGTCATAAAATTTATCTAAGTCCAGGAAAAATCTGCTATTATTAATATTATTTTCTTCGTTTAACGATCATTATTTGCGAATTATTAAGAAGAATTAAAAAATTAAAGATGAAATATGTTTTAAGTTTTAAATGATAATTAATTCGTTATGTCCAATTTGATTAAGATGAAAGTGGCTATAGATTTGAAATACTATAATAAGGGTTATTTTAAAATTAATTTATAATAATAAATTTTAAAATTTTTTAATTAAGTATTTATTTTTATTGACCGAATTTTTTTAAATAGTGTTTTTAGTGATTTTCAAGAAAAAAAGAATAAAACTTATAACAGTCAATTTAATTTCTTAACAAATATTTTATAATGTAATCTTGCAGTAAAAGACACGACTTCCAGTTTCTAAAACATGAAATTGGAAGAAATGTAATTTTTAAAGTGATGTTCACATTGTTTTCGAAATTTGAACTAAATCAAGAGAAAGGATTAATGAAGATTGATTGATCAATTAAATATGATTTCAACAAACATTTTGGCAATGAAATGGCTCCAAATTGCACAGTCAATAACTTAAGTTAAAAATAACAGTTTTCAATTTGTTATGACAGTTTTAATTTTGTTTCTTTCGGGCACAAAAAGTACATATTTTTTATTTTTGTATTAAAAGAACATGACAAACATTTTATATATTGCTAAATGATTTTATTTTAATGGTGAATAGTTATTGACAGAAATAGAGAGAGAGGAATATTTACTAAAGACCATATTTTTTCCCCTTAAATTGTTATTTTTCAAATCTGTAAAATACTTCACACTACTAACATTTTCATATCTGAAGTCTCTTTTTAAAGGTACAGGATCTGTGAATAGATTTTGAAATAAAGAACAATATATTTCTGGGTTCAAACAAATAAAATTCTAGATATTTCTCCAGAAATCATCTCTTTGAATTTGAAAAAATAATCATTTCAGTAATCATTACCAAAGAATTTTTGCCTTAGAACATAAGTGCAAAAATTTGATTAAGTGAATTTCTAATATCTAACATGAAGGATAAAAACCTTTTTAGAAGTTATTTGATTTTTGCGAATCTCTTCCTGTAAATGAACCATGACGCATGCAAAACATCCTTACCATTTGAAGTTAAGTGAAACGAGACCGTAGAAGATGTTGATAGCGGAATCTTAGAAAATAGTAATAGTTTAAATGATATTTGTGAAAGCTAATTGGGGAGTATATACGTATCTTGGCATAAGATTTGTAGTCTTATTATCATTATTAAGAGCACTACAAGTATTCGGATCTAAAGCGTTTGACTTCACGTAATTAAGATAATAATATTCATTACTGTAAATTAGGGCTAGTTCGCTCGCATTTGCTAATTGCAACTGTATTACATTTTGAATGAGCGCAAGTAAAAGTTGTTAGTTTCATAATATGTATTTTCCTTCAGCTGTTCCTTAGACTAACTAACTAGAACTCTGGTTCACCACATAATGATATAAAAGAAAAACAGTGAAAATCACATAACACGAAACTGAAGGGGCAGAAATATTTTTTCGCGTTGAAAGAATCTCGTGTAAAAGGATACTGCAAAAAACATATATGTATCAACAAAATTAAATTTTTCATTAGAGTTTATAGTTTATGTACATATATATGCCTTTATGCACGCACTTAATAAAAATAAATGAAAAAAAAAAACATTAATAAGAGCTTAAAGAAAAATTCAATACTATAGTTGAGAAACATTTTTAAAAATAATATATTTGTTGAGTTTTTGAAAAAATAAAATATATTTGTTTTTGCATTGTCTTTCTTAGCATCAATTTGTCAGCAAATTGTGTTCAATGGTGTCCATTTTGTTATTCATTTCACAATTGAAATGTATGTCTAAATAAATACGTATACTTTTTATGACTTTCCTTATTTCGGATGTTGTGGGAACAGGATCTGGAACATTTCGTTTTCGTCGTCGGAATCTCCTTTAATGATACTTTTTGAGCTTTAAGGTATACGAATACATCTTGAACCGTGATTTTGAAAAAGTGCATAAATGGAACATTTTCATGATATTTAGTGGCAGAATTAAATTAGAATATGTGTATAAAATTGTTTTAAGCACATTTTGCCAAAAAAAATTATTTAAATACAATATTTCAGCAAAAAAAAAAAAAAAAAAAACTTTGAATAACTTTTTTACAAAATGATCTCCTTTTGTGAAAAATGCTTCTATTATAATAATATTTTGCTGTACATAGCTCCGACCTCTGTACAGAGGCTCAACTATGATTTTTAAAAGGGAACAGGGACATCGTCTACTTTGAAAAAATCGATTCTTCTAAATCGAGTTCTAAAAATAGTGCTTATTTTTCTGAATCTAAAAATGTATAATACTTATATGTTTGTTGATAAAATAGCCCTAAAATATGAAAAATAAAAATGTAAACAAATGACCACGCCCTATTTGACACACCCTTTTGAGCTTTAAATATGTAGTTTCACCTGTGTTTGATCTATATAAACGTTCTATATAGTGAACAAAATATCTATTAGTACGTAATGTGTGTAATTTTTTAAAAAATAAATTTATAGAAGCAAAAAAAAATTAAGATTTTCATAATTTTAAGGTTTTATGATTATTTTAAAGAAATTATTCAATTAATTCGTTAAAAAACTGGTTCATTGTGTTTGATATGTTGATGTATATATATGTGTAATTTTTTTTGCATATTCAAAGAATAATTTTGTAAGAAATACATGAAAATGTGTTACAAGATCTCGAAAATTATGTTCATGTTAACTAAAACAAAGGGAAAAAACATATGAATTTAAAATTACTTTCGTAACTCTAGAAAATGATTAAGGATTATTATTAGTCATATAAAAATAGGCAAGCAAATACTAATCAAGTGCATAATATGTGAAAATATTGTTTTTTTAATTTTTTTCCCTTTTTCTCAAAAGCATATTTTTTTACATTTAGGTACATTTTTTAAAAAAACTATTGCACTATATGATTCCAGATTTTTTTATACTTCTATACAAGATGCCTATGCATATAATGAACCTATTGTTTTTTCTATTCAGATAGTGCCTAATTTTTTAAAAATAGTTTTATGCATAAAAAAAGCAGAAAAATAAAAAAAATCAAATTTCAAAGTTTCATAATTTTTTTAAAGAAACTATACAAACATTTTACTAAAAAAATGGGTTCACTGTATTTTATGTATTTTTTATATATGTGTAAAAAATATTTTGCATAAAAAAGGATAATTTTTTAAAAAATGGTACCTAAACACAAGTATATATTACGAGTTCTCAAAAATTATGTATTAATTAAATTAAGTAGTAAAAAAAAACTTTTGGAGTAAAAAGTTATTTTTGTAGTTCTACAGAATAATTAAGTTATCTTTATTAAGAACGTAAAAAATCTAAGCTCTATTGGAAATTGCAAATGATATATGTCTCATTAACAAAGGGTCTTAATTTTGGTATTTTACTCTTTCGAGCATGTCCTGGTTCCCTTAAAAAATTCACATTATTTTCAGAGTTACAACCCATTGAAATAATTATTAGCGTTTTTTTTTCTTAAAATTTCTCCCCTTTGTTGTCGTAAAACATGGATAAACCCACTTCTAAGTGATATATTTCAAAAATTCTAGTTGAGCGTCTGTACAGAGGTCTGAGCTATATATACAGGTCAAATATTGTTATATTAGAAGCATTTTTCACAAAAGGAGAATGTTTTGAAAATTGATTATTCTATGTTCATTTTTTGTTTAAATATTGTACTTAAAACATATTTTATTGTAATAATATTTTTAAAACAATTTTATATACGTTTTCTACTCTAAGTAATACTAAATATCATAAATATTATACATTTATTCACTTTTGCAAAATCACGGTTCTGAACGTAGTCGGATACCTTAAAGGAACTCCAAAATGTGTTCATCTGCCATAAATGGATCAGTACACGCATTATCATCATCTAGTGCAACGATTTCTTTCGGTAATATAGTACCACTTCTTAAATCTCACCTGTGCGGCTGGTATTTTCCGTATTTTGTGCGTTTCCAGAAGGGAAATATTTTCGTGTTAAGCGAAAAAATGTATGAAAATACATAATAGTTTGTTGATACAGTTGTATTATTTCATTTTAACCAAGACTTCGTCTGAAGCGTTTTCATGTTAAACGTATTGCACTGTATTTGTAAAAAAAATTAGAAGTAAAGATTAATAGTGATAATATTTAATCAATAAATGAATGCATTATTGAAATTTTCTTAGAAAATGCAATTTTATTTTATTCTTTAAAGTAACGATGAAGTAAATGTAATATTCTTTGCATAATGTGTCATTCCCTTTAAAAATAATATTGCAGTATCATGTCACTCTAATAGGCATGAAACTACAAATAACTTGAAAAAAAAATAAATTTCTTGACAAGAAGTGAGGTTTTTTTTTTTTGCTATTTTATAATAAGTAGTTAAAACGTTCTTGAGATATACCATATGTATCTTCAAATATTTCAAATTTACATATAAAAATGGCTTTAATACAATTTATTAAAAGAGTTTGAATGGCAATGCATGAGATTTAATGTTTTCATAATATGTAGTCGTCGATTTAAAATGTAGCGAGAACTGAGATAAAAAGGTTTTGTAAAGATTGATTTAATTAGAATTAATTCCAAGGAGGTTATTTAAATTTTAAAATAAACTTCATAAATAAAAAATATCCTCTAATCTTATTTTAAAGTTTTTATGCCACGTTTTTAAGTGGAAGCGATTATTGAGTATAGTAATAATTTAAAGCTTTCTCAATTTTGAAAATATATATATCTAAACTTTCCCATAGGAACTCTAATTTCATTATTAAATGATGCATATTTCTAATTGGTATTGATCTATGGAATCTTTTCTGGATATAAACTGAGTCATGTACATTAGCCAATGTTTAATTATTTGTTTAAAGTTAAAATTTACGTTAGAATTAAAAAAAATCTTAGTTCCAAAGCATTGCAAAGATAAAATGTAAGAAGTTTTAAAAAATTTACTGTTCCTGGATACAGTCCATGAAATTCTGACAAGCCATTATAATTTTAAGTAGTAAATTGATAGTTTTACTTTTTGCAGTTAAAGATACAGTGAAAGTTACATTGAAAGAAATAAAATTGAAACCTTAATTTATAAGATGAAATGTTCTATAAGACAAATGAAAATATTCAAATAACTCGAAAGATTCTTATTAACTCTTTTCCCATTCATATGAAGTTGAAAGCTTCGTTTTTATCTCAATTTATTATTTTCACTTTTTACCATGGAATCTGGCGACCCTGTTAAATAATGTTTGGAAAAACTAAGATCGAGAAAAGATTCATTTGCGAAAATAGCATTACGTTAAATATGCTTTAAGATAGACTTTAATGCGATTCACTTTTAAGATATAGTTTATTTCTTTATCTTATCTTATCTTCTTTATCTCTTATTTCTTATCACTTTTAAGATGTCTCATTAATCTTCACGTGTCCGTGTTCTAATATTAAACTGAATGTTTGAAAACGTAAGCAAAAATTCAGTGAAAACAAGCTCATTATTTACTTTGTCAATAGTCAAGAGATATAAGCAGTTAATTTTACATAAAATGCAATTCTTTGTATCATAATAACGAACATTTCAAAGGTTTAATAAATGCACAATGTATGGTTCTCTTGAACGTACTATCATTTTGTATAAGTTATATCGCGCCGCTTTTTTTTTTCAAAAAGCTTCATTTCGTATATTTGTCTCTGTACTCAATGTATTATGTGAGTTTTTACTTAGCTCTCACAAAGACAAAATGTATTGAATTATAATCTTCTGGGCGTCAATATTTTGAATGCGCTGTGATTTATGATGAGAAAGATGACAAATATTATTGAGTCTGTTTACCAGCCTAAATAAACTATTTTTCCCCTTATTAATTTCGTATACAACACATTTCAAGTTACTCTGATAAAGAGAAGTTAAGATAATCTGCAATTTCCATATAATAGAACAAATCAGCAAATGCAGTTTCGTTGTTTTCTTTTACTGCTACAAATTCAGCAACAACAACAACAAAAAAAATAGATATGTTTTCGAAAAGCCAAACGAAAATGCATAAAATCAATTGAAATAACAGATAAGATGCATTTTCGTGCTATACTGACTTTCGAAAACGATTTTGGCTTGATAATTTAGTTTATGTTTACCTCTGAATATTCACTTATTCCTCAATAAATAAAAAGAACAAGGTATAATTTATTTTTTGTAAATTTTAAGTTTTACTTTACATGCAAAACATTCTTAAATAGTCCGTATGATTTATGTATTTTAAATGTGCTGAATAACCCATTCAATAAAAAAAAAGAATAATTAATGACTCCCATATAGTTCAATTTACGAGCAATCTATCTCTGTGATCAAAATCTGTGAGTTGATTTTCATAAATTAAAAAAAAAATCTTTAAATGGAAATACAGTTATTTCATAGTTTGTAAATACTTCTCTCTTTACGCTGTAAATATTTATTTTTGAACAATACTTGATATGCAAATATTCAGTAAGAGTTAAGAAATTAATTACAACGAATAATTTTTAAAGATAGTTTAGTATATCAATTTTTGTAGAAACGTAACACATCAATATTTATTTGAGATTCAAAAAATTAATTTAACTCAGATTCGAACAAATATATTTTATGAGCATTTCATAAATAACAGGTAAAAGTGAAAAAAAAACTAATTTAATTCAGATTCGAGTAAATGAATTTTACGAGTTTTTTATTAGAAGTTTGGAGAAATATAAATATTAAAATATTTACTCTATACCCCCATGTATATGCTCTGTAATCTAGTGAACTTGTGGACTGTACTTACCTTATCTACTGCCCTACACTATATTCCAAGACTGTGGGCATGCTGCTTGAAAGTTAGAGACCGAATCCTTACTAATATTATAAAGGTGAAAGTTTGTATGGATGTTTGTTACTCCTTCACGGAAAAACAACTGAATAGATTTAATGAAACTTTGCAATAATATAGCTTATACATCAGAATAACACATAGGCTATAATTTATAAAGATATTGCTTGAAGTTTCCAAAATATAACGATAACTGTCAAGAAAGGAGGAAAAATTCTGCCAACTGCAAAAAAGCCCGCGCCAGCATATATCTATTTTTTGCGCGAAGTAAAATTTTCCCTTTTGTTTTGTCTACGCCATACCTCATTGTGCACTCGCTTTTAATTTATTCCTTTGATCAGTGTAATCACTATTTTTTTATTTCATAATTAAACTAGATTTCGAAGGGAGAGGTGGTGGCAAGATTTTAACATAAAATAAATACAACAGAAAGTAATATTAATGTATTGCTCTTCCAGATATAAATTATTTAAACTATTTCAAGCGTTCATCGCACAAAATTTGTAACAATGTGTTACTTTTGCTGAGCAGAGATCAGTTTAGAAAGGTGTTTTCAAAAATAGATTGACAAGAGAGTTATAAATAAATAAAAATCCCTTTTATCAGCGATTAGATCTACAGATTTAAAATTTAACAAACATGTTTTTTACCCTCTAATTTGCAATTCACGTAAAATTAACTTACTAAAAACTTCTTTATCCTTCAATCTCTATTGCTTAATTTTCCAATTCACCCGTGCGAACAACGGGTATTCCAGCTAGTGGGTCTATAAACTTTTTCCTTTCTTGATTTCTCTTTGGGGATGATTATTACTTGAACTATTTTTAATGGCATTGCTGTCTTTCATGCCCACTTTTAGAAATAAAAAAAATGTTTACTTTATATTACATTTTTGTTCTTATTGTTTTATTAGAATTCTGTTATAAATTATTTAAAAATTATTCATACTTTTGAATTTTTTTATGAAAATGCAAGAAAAAAGCATTTAAACAATTATAATGTGATTTAAATGGCTTCTCTAAGTATATAACTCTTACAACTACAGTGGAAAAATGATAACATTAAAAGGAACTAAGCTAAGGTATTGTATTCAATGTGATAATTTAAAAATGTACATTAACGAATAATGGGTGAAAGGAATTAGAAAGTTAATGAGTTGTAAATGAAAATAGCAATGGATGAGAAAGGTAATGAATTGCGATCGAAAAAGTAACAAATGATAGAGGTAAGAAATAGGAAAAAAATGTTACATACTGAGAGAAAAAGTTAATGAGTCTCAAGTTAGAGAGAGGTTACGAATGAGAAAGATAATGAGATGTGTATTTTAGGGGATTTAATGATAAATACATAGTTTTTTTTATAAAACTCTCGGTATTGATTAGAATTAACTTCCAAAATTAGCTATTTTCTACCTTAAAAGTAAGTTTTATTTTTCTAAATCCGTAATAAAACATTATCATTAGCCATTAAAAGTCATTCGTTCTGAATAATAAGCATAAATAAGGTTATGTAAAGGAAAACAAATAACCAAACAGTTAGAAATTGTTTTAGGTAAATTTCGAAGATATTTAATAACACTTTCATCATAAGATTTTGCTCTTCGTTCTGCCTAATTTTTCATTACTCTAATGATTTGTTCATATTTAATAGCAATATAAAAGAGTTTTGCTTATTAATTTATCACTTCAATTTTAAAATATCATCAACTTATGTGTGAAAACATTTATGTTTTTCATTAATGTTGGATTTTATCATTTCTTTAAGACTCGTAATTTATGGAATGAATTAATTAGACGCACAGAAAACACACATTTAAAAGAAAACTGATCATAAGAAAGACGATGCAAATGTAAATCACTGCAATACATACATATAATAATGTTTTAGAATTCATCTCATTTGTAATCTTTACTTGCTTATAGTAAAAAGTAATTTCTTTTCTTCTTGGGAATTGAATTTTGCTACCGTATTTATATATATATATATTTTGATAACACATTCTACTTATTCTGTTAATTTTTTTCTTATAAAGAATATTTTAAATATTTATAAAATATTATAAAATATTTTTATAAAATATTTTTTCTTATAACTTAATATTTTCTTATTAAGTTAATTTTTTTCTTATATTTCTAAAATCATACCCAATATCTTAAGGATAATACATACTGTATTTTTCATTTGAAAATCTGTTTTATTTTTTTAGAATTTGGAATATATTGTGAAATATTTAAAATAAAGAAATAAATAATTATTTCTACTGACTCAGCATAAAATTTGAGGCTGCGTTTATTAGGATGAAGCTTCCCATCGCTTATTAGAGAGTAATTACAATTATTTATCAAATAAGTAACCTTGCTAACACAATAAAAGCTTCAAATAAGAATTATAAAAAAAATATTGAACTCTTAAAATCATGACTAAGTATTAATTCGTTCTGATACACTGTAGTTACTCATTTATAATAAAGCATTTTGGTACAAATATTGAAAAAGTTAACTAAAAGAAAATCAGACAACTTCGAAGAAGTAGGAGAATCACATAAGAATGAAAAAATAGTTTCAAAATATTATGCATAAATAATACATCATTATTAATTGTTTATTTCATTAATTAGATACCGTAATGAATCACCCCTCCAAATTCTTCTTTTAACAAAATTATGCAGTTCATATTTCCTTTAGTTGCTTAGACGTTTTCTCAGTCGATTGAAGTTAGGTAGTTTTAAACTAGCAATAAAATGTTCTGGATCGACTGCAGATTTTATTTATTATAAGCTACATCACTTATTTTTTTAACTAGCAATATTTTAAACGAAATTAAAAAAAACCTGTACTTGAAAGAGAGAGGTCTATGTAAATCATTTTAACTAATTATTAAAAGTATAGTTTATACAGTAAAAGTTCTTAATATCTGGTTATGAATATTTAATGGTTCTTCAGTCCGAAAAATGTAACTGAATTCAGCTCTACCTTCGTGTCAACTATTCAAAAATTTAATAATAATTTATTATTGATTTATGTTTCTCAGTAAATAGAAACCGAATCTAAACAGTGTTTTCTTAAAAGAAATTTATTTATTTAGGAAGTCATTCGAAATATATCATAATTTTAGATAAGAAGTATGGATTCTGTTTTTATTTTGATTAATTTGAATTGTCCAGAGTTTGAGAAGCTAAATGGTGACTCAAAAAGGAACCGAAAACTCAATTGTTCTCTTCAATTAACTAAATGAACTGTAAGTTTCCAACTAAAAAGGGGCACTAAAAAGAAGTTCGGATTAGAGGTTAGCAGAAAAATAATTAATTCAACAGAAATAGGAAGCAGTTACAAGTTCCCAGAAGTAGAAATTCAAATGTGATGAGATTATGAAATTATCATAAATCGAATTTCAATTTATTCCATATTAAACATTGACAGTTCGAAAGATGCTTGGTGATGATTTCCCAACAAACGAAATTATCTTTTTCTGCTCAACATTAATCCAGCGTTTCTCAAATTTTCAATATTTGTGACACAATTTTCAATTGTAATGCTCATCGCGCCTTCTCCATACAAACAATATTGTTACGAATTTTGTGTAAATAGTGTAAATACTTTGTATATGAGTGTTAAATGCATTTATATTACTCTATGTTACATTTATTTCATGATAAATTTGTACTTAGCACTAGCCGTGCCGCGTCTTACGTTATAATGGCGATTGAATGAGAACTTAGCGAAATCTTGGCGGTAGAGCCAAGTTGGCATCATTTTTGGCGACCAAGTTGGTGGTCAATTTGGCGACTTTGGCGACCATTTTGACGTCATTGGCGATGTTGTTGGAGAGTTCGGAGAATCCTCTGGAATTTTCTAGAAAGTAGTAGATCTCTCCACTAGTGTCACGTTCAATGACACGAGCGGTTATATTTCTAGAAGTTTCTGTCGCACATATAAAAAGGATGCTCGCCGGTACGGCGGAGAGTCTTGATTAAGCCAGCGAGTAGTGAGGATTGTTTTGACTAGCGATTAGCTCGGCTGTGCTTGTGAATAATCTTTACTTACGTGTATTTTTAAACACTGTTTATTGTGTTTGATAGCTGTTGAAGGTGTGAAGACCTGCGGATATTTACCCTGTGAATATTGCCGATAAATCCTGTATTGAAAGGATTGGATTTTCGATAATAAATTCGCATCGCTCTTAAAGAACTGATTATTTTTTCTTCGTGATTGTTTTTGCATAAAATCCTTGAACTCTCGGATCTACGTAACAATACATTTAATTCAGTAATAATGTACTTTTACGCTAAAGCTACAATACGACTGTAATTATAAAGCATACAAAATTACAAGATAACTATTAAATTTGTATATAATTTTAAATATGATAAGCCCATGGGGTCACTGACAATTATTATTCTTACTATTGTTACTTTAATTATTATTAAGTAACTTAGTATTGTTAAATTAATTATCAAAGTCATTATGCAGTGCTGTTATAAGTGTAGAAATATGTATTTTATTTTTTTATTATGTCAGAATGTATGGAGCTGCGCAAGCTCGGGAAAGGAGAACGAAACTAACTCCCTGCGGGGGGACAACTCTGACGTAAATGGTCACGTACATTCCAACAATACAAATAGTAGGTGATCCCAAAGTTTCATTCTTGTATGTAATATCGTGACGTCATCAAAAGATCGAATACCATAGGAATAACATGGGGATTCTAATTTTAGTGATAACGCCCCACTAAGCCTACTATCTACACACAAATTACAACAGATGAAAGAGCTCAATGAGGAGAATCTATGGTCCGAGTTTCATTAACAAAACTAAAAAATCCTCGCAGCTATGAGGATTTAAAATTTTTTAAAACTTTAAAATATCCTACTACGCTCGGAACCGTGATTTTGCAAAAGCGCATAAATGGATAATTTTCATGATGTTTTGTGTCACTTAGATTAGAATACATTCATAAAATTGTTTTAAGGACATTTTGCAAAAAAAAAAAAAAAAAAAAATATTTAAATACAATATTTTGGCAAAAAATTAACTTTGAATAATTTGTTTCCAAATGTTCTCCTTTTGTGAAAATGCTTCTATTATAATAATATTTTGCCTGTCAGACCTCTGTTCAGAGGCTCAACTAGAATTTTTGAAATATTTTACATTGAAGTGAGTTAAACCATGTTTAACGACAACAGAGGGAAGAAATTAAAGAAAAAAACGCCGATAATTATTTCAATGGGTTGTAGCTCTGAAAATAATGTGAATTTTTCAAAAATCATAGTTGAGCCTTTGAACGGAGGTCCGAGCTATATACAGGCAAAATATTATTATAATAGAACAATTTTTCACAAAAAGAGAACATTTGGAAAAAAGATTATTCTAAGTTAATTTTTTTGTCAAAATACTATATTTAAATAATTTTTTTTGTCAAAATGTCCTTGAAACAATTTTATGCATGTATTCTAATCTGAGTGACACTAAATATCATGAAAATTATCCATTTATGCGCTTTTTAAAAATCACGGTTCCGAACGTAGTCGCATACCTTAAAAAATATTTTAAAAATGTTAAACATAGATAAAGAAATTGGGCTATTGTCCTGAGAAAATACATCTGGGATGCTCATAGGGAGAACAATGGAATCCAGCTGTTGCGGTCGCCCACGGTAGCATAGGATTCGAGTTATCACTGGAGAAGTCCTGTAGGGGGTCTCGCCGAAGGGGGCCAGTTCCACGTAAATCTCGCGCTTATACGAAAATATGGAGGACCTCCAGAAATCAAGTCCCAAGCTTAATTCTTTAGGGGGATGAAATTTTTTCCAGTCTCCTTAGGAT
The DNA here is from genome assembly GCA_019973935.1 of Trichonephila clavipes. Taxonomy (NCBI): domain Eukaryota; kingdom Metazoa; phylum Arthropoda; class Arachnida; order Araneae; family Nephilidae; genus Trichonephila; species Trichonephila clavipes. Next base: position 241,808 of record BMAU01000722.1, on the reverse strand, counting down.
TAACATGGAAACATGATATTTTAGTACTTAAGCCGTCCCATGCCTACACAATGGGAATGAAATAGATCACCGGATGGATCCAGACGAGTGGAATAGTTGGTTCAAATCTCAAGCCCGAGGGTTGGAGCCAAGATATTGTAAATTTAAGCAAATTTGAAAATTTAAAAAAAGTTTAAAACACACACACACAATTAAAATCTATGGAAGAAATAGCCATACGAGCATAAAATTATAATAACTAAAAGAGCATATAGAGAGGGATTGAACGAGTCAGCTCCGAATGGAATTTCAGATCGGGTGCCGAGATATTGGCTAAAAAGCTGTAGAGGGTGGGTATGCACCGGTGGGGGATGCGTTCTTACAGATATGGTTTATAACAAGAGTTATTGTGATTCCCCAAACATCAGTCCCCTAGCACCAAAAAGTGGCATGTTTAAATATTAGACAATGGTGTGCGTAACATCCGTGACGGTTTTAAGTCACATCCATGACGGTGTGCGGGCGCATCGTAAAAATTTACCCTCATCCTTTTTCCCAAACGCGCAATAAGAAGTATAAATTCAAAAAGGAATTCAAAAATAAAGAAAAAATGTAATAGTAAATTAGCCTTGATTACTCTATTATAAAGTAAATCGAAACGTCCATGTTACAGGGGGTTACAGATAGAAAATGTATAAATCCTAGTTTAATCCCCTGATTTGGTAAAAAAATTCGAGCACTGAATTGGCAATTCTTGTACGCAGGCTGCGTTCTCAGTATTTCCTTTGGTAACATTTAAAGAAAATTTTGGCACCAAAAAATCAGGGGGTTCAACTAGAAATACACATAAAATTTCAATTTTATTAAACATATAGTCATCCCGACTGTTAAGCACAAGATTACTCAAACTATCCGGACATTGCTGCTCATTCTTCTCATAGTAAAAATCACATTTCGGAAAGTGAATTTGGTAACTGATGAGTATAACCAAGCATATTCCTAGTATGTCCACATGTGTTCGAATGACTTCAGATCGGACGATCTTTCCAGCCCTAATCCATGTTCTGAGTATCTTCACTCTCCAGTACCTCTTCGATATCCGCTATTTTATTATTATTATATTAAAATTATTGCACACCATGACAACCCACGCCATCTTTAAAAAGATGCAAGTACAAAAGCACAACATTGGAACAATAGAGCTCCCCCAGATTTGTATGTCAGAATGGATGGCAAGCATAGAACTACCAATAATGAGATCTTTATTGCATTTAAACCGTTTATTTTGATTACATTGAAGGGATTATTTCTTGTTGACTGCTTTAAACAGATATCTATATGTCAAGTATGACTAGTTCAAATATGTTCCCATTCCTAAATACTGAATAAATATTTGAAGAATAATCGAGGCCGTTACTGATCGGCCAAGTTCTTGTACTTTGACAGCACAGAAAACACCATCCCCGATGTGCAAGAGTTTGTGTCTGTCCTATACAGGTCGTCGTGTAAATAGTCTATTTTTGTACAACCGTCTCGCCACCGTAAAACACGATATCAGTTGCTTTCTGTTGCACATATTTTGCGATTCCTTCGAATTTCTGCCGTAGATATTCCTCTACTGTTGGACAATATACCGAACGACGGACAGCTGTTTTTTTTTAGGTTGTAATGCTCCCAAACTCGTCAAACAAGTTTGTGAACGATCATTAACTCCAATCTTTTTCTATTTTCCAAATAATTGGACATCGAGTAAGGACATCTACATGTCACGTACTTAATTTCTTGCTATATATATCCCGTTGAAGTCATTTAAACTGATGTACGTCAAGTAATAGCTTTAAAAGAAATATTGCACGAACCTCAGGCTAGCGTTCTTTACACACTTCCGACATTCGCAAAGTGTGTAATTATGCATTTATGTGCATGTACTACCATACCTGGTCCTAGTCAGTTTCTTGATTTTTTTTCTATTCGTTCGTTCTGCCAGCTCATTTTACTGTTATGTTTCTGTCTCAGCTTCGTCCTGAATTTCTTGCAAACTAATGTATCATTATTTTTGCTTAAAAGTAGAAGAAAAAATATTAACTTAAATTTTTTGTTTATTTTCATGCATTCTTTCAGAAAATGAAATGACTTAATAGGAAATATTTGAATTATAATTAAATTCTGATAGATGCTGCAACAAGAATACTCATAGCACCCCCACAACGGAAGAAATGACCTCACGTATTTTATACTTGTTTTTGTTGAAGTACACACAGTTTAATTCTACGAATATAGCAGTATATTTATGATAACTCAGTGGCGCGAAAGCCCACGAGGGCCAAGGCCGACTGAGCCCAAGTCAGTATACGCGACCTTAGTCCCTGAGGTGCATGGTCAGATGTTCCGGTTAGGTGGTATGTTTACAAAACATTGAAAATACAGGTAGGGAAATTGATCAAGTTTAGACTTGGCATTGAATGATAAAACTAGAATAAAAACAGAAATCATAATTATAAGAATGTTTACCACGTGTTTCATTAACTTTGGTCTAAATTTAGGCTTTCGGAGACATGCATTTGAGAAAAATAATAATTTGAGCTTATTTGCCTACAAAATTTTGCTATTTAAATTAGAGATTATTAAGAACCCTTGGATTACAAAAACTGCAATTGATTTAATAAGTTTGATGGGCACTTACGTATTATCGAAATAATCTCCTACGTTCAAGATAACTCGCCAAGTTAGCAATGCGAATTTCGCATGTGTCGTATGCGCTAAATTTGCAATAACGTTCTTCGTTTCATGTGCGATAATACGAAATTACCGATTGAAGTTAATATCTTTTTAAATTAATTAGCAAATAATTTGATTTCGCTGATTCAACAATAATTCGTTTTATTGAAGTAAAGTTATTTTTTCATGATTCGAATTTTTTAAATGTTCTACTTTTATATTTCCCAATGTAATTAGAATAATTTTATGCATCACACAAAGTTTTTCTTTAATTCCATTTAAATATATTCTCAGAAATTTTGCATGGCATTGTTTTTTAGCATTGATAAGAATAACATGCGACAGAAAATATTTTCTGTAGGCGAAATAATTTAGTTAAGCCTTCTGTCTCATAATTGATGAACCGAAAAAAGCAAATATGAAAATCTATTACGGTTATTTCTGGTACCTTTCAGGAGGATATGTTGTCCGTTATACCGGAATTACCAATATCAAATTGATACTGCTGTTTTGGTCAAAGAAATAAATATCTTCTGTGCCTGTATAGAAGGTTTGTTCAATTCCGCATTTTATGAATTATGTATTTATTGTTACCGTTGAAAGAGTCTACTTAATCTCTGGCATTAACTGTCTTTAAAGTTTTGAAACGTCATTAAATGGCATTTCTTTCTCGCGCTCTCTTAATTTTATAGAAAAGAACTGAAATGGTGGGAGGAGGTGGGGGTGAGATGCTCCCATTGTACAAATTATACAACTGTTCCTTGCTTAAATTGAAAAGATGTAATTTGTATGTATTATGTAGTTCTATTTTTTCCATATATTGTAAGCAAGAAAAAAATAAATTTCAAGTTTTCATCACTGAATTTTAATCTGTACTTCAATTTAGTGCCTCTTCTCACAAACCCAGGCTATACTCTTGATCTTGCCTTTTCTTTTGAATTTCATATAAAGTTCTATATTTTCCTGCATATGAATTTTTATTCATAATTAACTGTAAAATTTGCAATACATACTCACGTTTAACTATTTTTGTACGTTGATGTAAATACTCACCATCATCACAAGTGCATTTTCTAACCTGGGTTGTTGAGATTTGTTCGGTTGTTGGAACTTGTCACTAAATCATCTTTGTTTTGACTATGGCTAATCCTCCTTCTAACTCGTGAATACTGATGGATCGAAATGCCCATCCTTTACAAACTGTGAAAAATATGTTTTCAGGGAAAATCTATAATAAAGAATATAATAACTAACTGAACACTGAATTCAACTTTATTACTTTTTTCAGTTGCAAAATCGATTAACTCCACGACCACATAAAAATTGTAACATTACTGATAGTAATGTTTTGACTATTTTTTTGTATTAATTTTATATACCGTTAGATAAAAGTTATATCTGTATATATGAATTTTTCAATATATATCTGAATTTATAACTTCAAAGAGAATTTTTAAAAACAATGTACATTATTTTGTCAATTTTCTCGACTTCTCATTTTATAAAGTTAATCAATTCGTGCACCAAATGGCTCAAAAGGATCGTGTGCAGTTTCATTGATCGCATAATTTTTAGCAGGATATGCGAAATTATTGGTACTTTCTTGGGAAGTGATGTTGCATCCTCCATATAGTCCCGACTTTTCATCATCTAATTATTATTTATGTTGAATTTTGCAAATTTTATTAAGATAATGACCTGAATCACAATTGACCGTGGTGTTTGCTGATAAGGACCAAAAACTCAATGAGAGTGGATTGATGAAGTTGTCAGAAAAATGGCAGGATGAGAAAAAACAGAAAGGAAGATATTTGACTGAATTAAGCTAATTTTTAGTACAGAAAAATTTCATTTTAAAAATCGTTATTACTTACTTTCCAACCCAAAAGAAATTACGTGTATTGAAGAAACTTAAAAAGAAATTAAAGGCTTGTTGCATGAGACACATACGATTTTATATTCTAATGATGGTAAATTTTAAAGTTTTATGAATTGAAAGAAATTTAAAGGAAAGACGAAACTGGAACTTTTTGTAACACTACTAAAAATAGAAGTACGATCTACTTTTACTACTTGAATACTAATCTTGTCCGTAGAAATTATAAAGAAAATGTATTATTATTCAATAGTTTTTTTATCAATAATAAGAAGCTAACAATAAGGGTTCAGAATGTTTTATTTTCAAAGATATACTCCCCTTTTTTACAATGGAAAAGAGGGACTCTGTAAGAAGTCGATAATGTTTAAAGAATGTTGGCTTTCAAAGGTGTAAGACCGTATAAATCGAAAATCGATTATTTTATTTTCCTCAAAAGAATGTGAACCTTCTTTTTAAAGTGAACGTGTCCATAGATGGAGGAAAATGTCAAGAAATATAAATTTAAATAGAAGAATGGGATGTGTTTGCGATCACTCACAAACAAATGAGAGGACATTTAAATTTTTCTGAATCTCTTACTCAAATTGTATATATTTAAGAAAAGTAGCTACAGTTTGAGTGAAATGTAATCACAGTTATAAACAGAATGGTAAGCAATTTATTTTTAGGAAATAATATACATTTAGCATTACACAGTAAATCGCTATAGAAAATTAATGATCAAGAACGATTTATTGCAATGTGATAAAAAATTTCTAATACTTCGGACATGTATAGAAAAGGAAACTGTTGAAATTGCATAGGAATTGAATGTTCCAATCGGGAAATAAAATCATGTATACTGAATAAATCAATAAGGCGTTAGTTCACATTTGTCTTAATGCAATTCTGTTTGTATGGCTTGCATTCATTCTTAAATTTGGTAATGAATATTGGCGATATTTTTTTGTCAAAAATCAAAGGTATAAAATCAAAGGTATATTGGGAGGCACCATCTCACCCATCCTACATGCATTGTAACTCAAAAAATATGAGTGACGTAAGAAATGAAAATAAATCGAAGCACGAGAAACACTAAATTTAAAAATATTCATATATAAATGATTTCAGTTTATGATAATTATTTTTTGAAGTATAAATCTGGTTGTGAGTAAGTGAATGAATAGGATTGCTTATGGCACTAGATTTACATCTTGAAAATCTGAAAGAAAGGACATGAATAACGAGGATAGATAATAATGGGCCAAAATAGGGAATAGAATATTGGCAAAAGTACAGCTGTGCTATAAAAGTTAGCATGGGTGATCAATAAAGGGGTCTAGTTATCAAATGCAAAAATATCCCAGAATGTAACTTTCAAATGTCGACCTTGATGCTGGAAGAGAATCAAGCTAATATTCCACTTTTCTCCGGGGTGCTTTGAGACACGTTTTAATTAGCTACTAGCACTTAACTTAAAGCGGAACTCCTCACGAAAATTTTGGATAAAGACTCGTCAGCATTCATAAGTGAATGGTAATCAACACTGTTAAGGTGAATTCTTATATCCCATTCTCGAAAGAGAGTATCAAAGATCTTTGTGGTCATTAGTGTCCAGTTATACGTTTACTCATTCATAAAGATGAATCAATTGCTATGACAATGAAGATAAGTGATTGCTTTGTCTTAACATTCTGTCATCCATGAGTCAACTATAATTTCCTTTACGCAGTGTTCTGATATGATTTAACTGTTTCCCTACAAGTTCATCAAATGAGGGTAACTCTGAGAACTGTAACTTCCATGAACCTTTTGCTTGGTACTCTGCTTTTCTTAGCCCTTTACCATGTTCTGAATAGGAGCGTAACTACAGCCATATTAGCCGTATGAATGATACGGGGCCCCTAAGCTACAGGGGTCCCAACATGTGCAACTACAGTCCACTAACAGGGTTCTTATATCTAATTTTGATACAGGGTCCTCTCAAAGCTACCTACTCTAGTGGTTCTGACTGAATGATTTTTTATTAAAGTCAAGCTGTGGGACAATGGGAGATCTACTGGAGATAGCCCTCGTAATTTTAAAACATGGTCAAGTGACGAGGACGACGCCTGATACGGCTCTCCATTCTATTTTCAAACATACTGTGTCTTCTTGGAAATAGTGACTTAATACTCATATTGAGTTCATATCTAGAAATGAGGAATAAAGACAATGAAATTGGTTCGATGAAATCGAATTCGAATGGATGATAAGGGTTGAAGTCTCAACATCAATCAACTTCAATATTCAAAGGATACTAAGTTATGAAGATATGGATATGTAAATATTTATTCATTGATCTCAAAAATGTACTTAGCTGTTATAAACATTTGTTTTGGAATTTAGTTGCATTAGGAAAACCCTTTTTAAACCTTCAGGACACAGATTAGTTGAAACTCCTTTTCGCAAGTCAACAACTCTGTTAATGTTACCTTCCTCACATGATAATGATGGATATTACTATGTGTTCACCAAAAAATAGCTATATGTTTTCAACCTACTGAACAGCGAAGTTCTTTGTTATTTAAACAATGGGCTATAAAAAGAAACTTTTTTATATGCTCACCTGAAAAAAAAAGAGTTCGGACAAGTGAAAATTTTTCCCCAGGTAAGACTGAGGTCACTCATCAAATGAAGCCAGCCACCCGAGATGATCACTAGCCGCTTAAATCAGTGCTTCTAAAACTTCCAATATTTGCGACCCAATATTCAATCATAATTTTCATCGTACCCTCCTCCCATTTCAATACAAATAGCAATGCATTGAATTCAATAATGGTGTATTTTGTGTGACGCTAAATCTACAACACGACGTTAACCTCTTAAGGGCCACCGGCATAAATAATCTATCTCACTCAACCGGTACGTTAAATGCCCTAGACGGATATATACGTCAATCCGAAGTACAATATTTTCTGTGCACTGCTATTGAAAAAATTGTTCCGAAGCTTTTGTAATGCAATAAAAGGACTTTGGCAGTGTTTACAAAGGACTTACGTATATCGGACGGTTTCCTTTTTTTTACATTACTTTTCTTCTCCCCCCTCCAAAACTAAACATATGCGAATCCAAGGGGAAACGGGACATTGAGGAACGAATCGCGTAAGTTTTAATCGGTAGTGAAGGGATTATTTATAACCCGTATAAATTATCAAGTTAAGTGTTAATGTTTGTATGTAATTTTATATATGATAACCTCATAGGGTCACTGGTAATTTTAAAAAAACTTGTTCTCAACTTAGCATTGTTAACTTAATTATAAAATACATTGTGCAGCATTTATACATTTATAAGTGATTATATCAGTGTAAATATTAATTTTACTTTTATTATTTGAGAATGTATTTTGTTTGTTTACACACACACTACTCTTTCAGTAAATTAATAATTTTTCTCAACAATATTTTGTTTTCGATTTTTTAATATGCTCACGCCCCCCTCGTAGAATTATCAGGCCTTTGTAGGGGGCGCGCCTCACAGTTTGAGAAATGCTGCTGTATATCAAAAGACGTTCATTACCTTCTAAAGGATGTTTTCTTTAGAGGAAGAGAACTTTAAATTGCAATAAAACAACGATGTATTATTCGATTGACATGAATTTTTTTTATTCGAAGGATAATCTTGTGGCATTACATTTCAATATGATTTCTGGCATAGGGCTGCCACAGCTGGCTCGGATGGAGTCCAATCTGGACGTCCAATTTTCGATGACTTTTTCCAACATTTGTGGCCGTATATCGGCAATAACACGGTGAATGTTGTCTTCCAAATGGTCAAGCGTTTGTGGCTTATCCGCATAGACCAATGACTTTACATAGCTCTACAGAAAATAGTCTATCGGTGTGAAATCACAAGATTTTGGAGGTCAGACAGGTCCAAAACGTGACAGGTTCACAGGTCCAAAACGTGAAATTAGGCGGTCACCAAACGTGTCTTTCAATAAATCGATTGTGGCACGAGCTGTGTGACATGTTGCGCCGTCTTGTTGGAACCACAGATCCTGGACATCATGATTGTTCAATTCAGGAATGAAAAAGTTAGTAATCATGGCTCTATACCGATCACCATTAACTGTAACCTTGTGGCCTTCATCGTTTTTGAAGAAGGATTCCACCAGCCCATAACGCGCACCAAGCAGTCAGTTTTTCTGGATGTAACGGTGTTTCGACATAAACTTGTGGATTAGCTTCACTCTAATGCGGCAGTTTTGTTTGTTGATGTAGCCATTGAACCAGAAGTGCGCTTCATCGCTAAACAAAATTCGCTCATGAAAATCGGGAACAACGGCAATCTCGTTTTGGTCCCATTCGACGAATCTACGCCTTGCTTGATGATCGTTTTGATGAATTGCCAAACCAAACTGAGAATAAATCACTTGACAGCTGTTAAAACGGTCGCCATTTTAGAAAGAAATGCCAACTTAAACTTCTATACCTGGAAAAAAAACACTCTTTACATAATGTTCTTTATTCTGAATCCGATGTTAAATTAAAAAAAATAATAAAAGCAGAAAAATAATAGTTGCCATAATTTCTTTCCAAAAGAAACAAAACTTACAAAATGTCACGGTAAGTAAAGCCAAGTTTTTATAATATGCCTCAATTAAATGTGATTGTACAATGTTCAGTTGATAGAAAATTATTTTTCGAAATTGTTAGAATTTTATTTTTTAGTCTTTTATTTCACAGACTCACTGACTGATTGACAAAAAGATTAATTTTTTATCACTTGATTTACTTCTTTCATAAATCTACGAGTAGGATTATCGAAAATAAATGAGATGAGTGATTAATAGCTTACGATTCTAACTCTAATAATTTTCTTTGTGTAGAGAAGTTTAATTTACTATATTTAACTTGTCATTATAGGTAATAAATTATTACATCCGTATCTTTTATGAAACTAAGCACTTATTTTTAACCTCCACTTAAGAAGGAATTACTAAAAATTACAAGAATAATAAAATTGTTGATGTTTTTAAACGGTTATTTTTTCTTGTCGTTAAATGTAATTAAATGAATGAAATCAATGTCTTATTGTCTGAATACTTTTCAGTTATCTTCAATGACAAGTTTTATGTTACATAATTAAAGTCCTTCATTTATATTTAACAAAGGTAAAGAAATAATAAAGGGCTATCAGATTAAACAGTGACATAAATGATTGGATGAGTAAAGTTAATTTTCTAACTATCACAAGTTAATAAGATGTAATTTAAAGGTAAAATGAAGCCAATAATCGGAAATTATTCAATTAGAAATATTCAGATCCTAAATTTTAAATTACAATTGTTCTATTTCTTGCCCTTAAGCGGAATTTCAAAAATTATCAGAATCAACATAGATAAAAAATTTCCATTGTCATTCAACAACCTAGTTTATTGATACTGTATAATTAAGCATAATTTGTCAACTATTGTATAGAGTACTGGAATTTCGGATAGAGTACGATAATTTTAAACTTCTAGTTTCTTGCTTCTAAAATTATTTAATTGTAGATATCATTATAGTAGCATTTTTTGTGGTTATTTACTCAAATACTTTAGGAGGAATATATTATTGTTAAAATTATCGTCAAAATCCACATATGAGAGTGAGGATGTTTGTTTTATTTTTCAAATTCAGAACCATAATTCTAATATACATATACATATATAGCCGATTTCAGACTTATAGTAAGTTAGACTTACACAATATAAATGTACTACAGGTATACTTTTTAAAGTAATTAATGTTTCGTGAAAGATCACACTACAAGCGTGGTTGGCTGATGCCATAGGCTGAAATCAGTATAGACCTACTGATCCCCGTATTATTCGGATTGACAATTTGACTGATCAAATGTATGCAGACGAAATACTGAGGTCTTACGGTGCAGCCACTAGGCGATTTTTTTCTTTTAATGTATAATAATACTAGTAGACCTTACATACGATGTATGTAAATTAAGTATTGAGACTGGTAGCGTAGTGTTTGATCTGGCAACACTAAGGAAGTGGGACATAGAGGGGAGGTAGGTAAAGATGTGATGCGTCATCAGTATGTGTCTGAAGTCGCTGAGGCAAGGTAATTGTCTGTAGTGATTTGTTTAGTGAAACAGGTTTTTTTTGTGTGTTCTGAAAGGAGTGACAACGAGGAACGATGTGCTACAAAGTTTTGCTTCAGACTTGGACACAACGCAACGGAAACATTGGCAAAACTTCAGCAAGCCTACGGAGACAGTGTTTTGTCAAGGGTCCAGGATTTTCGGTGGTTTAAGGCATTTTCAGAAGGAAGAGAGTCAATTGAAGATGAACCTCGTAGCGGAAGGCCCTCAGTTTCAAAAACCGCCGAAAATGCCGTTCGAGTCCGGGATCTTGTGCGTTCAGATCGTCGCTTGACAGTCAGAATGATTGGGGAAGAGTTGAATTTGAATCAAACCACCGTTCATCAGATTTTGACCAATGAATTGAAGACGAGAAAGATCTGCGCCAAAATGGTTCCAAAAACCCTTTTCTCGGTGAACCGTTTTTTGGCCAGTAAGAACATTCATGCTGCTTCTCAGCCCCTTTTTCGCCCGACTTGAGTCCTTGTGACTTTTCCCTCTTTCCGAAATTGAAGAATCACCTCAAGGGACCTCATTTTGGAACACTGGAAAACATTCAAACGGCTGTAACCGACCATCTGAAGGCTATTCAAATATCCGAGTTCCACCAGTGCTATGAGGAGTGGAAGAAACATTTCCAGCGTTGTGTGGCTTCAGAAGGCAGTTACTTTGAAGGAGACAATGTTGAATTGTAAGTTTATTGGAATAAACAAGTGAAAAAAATCAGTCTCATTATTTAATTTACACACCTCGTAGCTTGACTCGTGGATAATATGCGCAAAGCTTAAGCAATACAGCGTATAAAGTAGACAGCATACTCTTTTGACCTAAGTCCAAATGAAAATGTTTGAGACACACTCGAACGACGCGATACGGCGAGACCAAAGCCTCGTTTATTTTCCGGATTTATAACTTATAAATTTTAAAGAGTGGGGTAGTATTTCCTGAAGGCTTATCGATAATCTTATCTCATCCACGGAAAACAGAAGTGAAGCTATGTTAGGTATTTCAGGAGACTACACACAATAATGTATATATATATATATATATATATATATATATATATATATATATAATCTCTTTCTCTCTTAATCTCAATAATCTCTTTCAAAAATATTTTTTTTTTTTTTGTCATTTAGACACGTCATTAAATTTTCTTCCTAAGGTTGATTTCTATGCTTTTTAATTATATAAAACAAAAGTGTCTAATCCGCGGCCCGCCTTGAATAATTTTGCAGCCCTTCGAGATTCTTTACAATTTTACAAAATTCGACTATTTTGTACAATATTTTTTTGTTTAAAGAGTTTTTTTGTAAAAAAATAAATACCATAACTGTTATTATTTTATCACGTTGCTTCTGTTACTGCGAATCTCTCTTTTTTCTAAATTGAAATTTATCAAACTTAAATCGTGCTCAAACTGAACTCACGAAAATCTGCAACATCAGTTACGATACGCAAATACACATGCATTGAGATTGACTTGCAAAAACTAAGTGAAAGAGTTGAGAAATAGATATTTCACTAAAAAAATAAATTAAACATTATTTGATCATTGCATTATTATTATTATACTATGTTTGTGTATACATGAAAAACAATGAAAACAATAATAATATACCAGTTTGTTTTAAATTTTCACCCCAAGAAATGTTTGTAATGGATCCGAATCTAGTATAAAGTTATATGTTTTTATATGCAAACCGCGGGATTGTAAAGTTCTTCCGAAGTGGTCCGTGAGGTCATTTTGGTTGGCCACCCCTGATATAAAATAATGTATGCTCCCAAATAAATTTTTTAGCGTTCTCTTTTCTACATTGCGTACGTACTATACATATTTAATTCCCACTTCAAGCTAAGAACACGGCTGTCTCATATGTATTTGTTCACACACACACACACACACACACACACACACACACACACACACACACACACACACACACACACACACACACACACACACACACACACACACACACACACACACACACACACACACACACACACACACACACACACACACACACACACACACACACACACACACACACACACACACACACACACTGTGTTTGTATATATCTATATTTTAGATTTAAAAAGTATAATTTCCCAAAAAATACTTGCAATTTCAAAGTTAAGCAAAATAACTGATAGGAATTCTTTTTTATATAATTTTCAGATCTCAAATTGAACACTTAAATAATTCATGTAAGAAAGAGAAAACAAAAAGGAAGCACCTATTAAATAATAGAATTAAAACAAATATGAGTTTCATTCCAATCGCAGGCAGAAATGTTGCATCGTTTTCCAGTTTATTTTGAAACCGTATATCTTTTTTTTCTTTAACATTTAATTTTTCTGATATTCTAAATTCAATAACTTAGGGTTCATTGAAATTTGCCCTGAAAAACTTCTGATTGGAACGATTTTTTTTCAGGCGATGTTTTTTATTTCTATTCATTTTCATAAGCAAAGTTTAAATATAGCTCATGATGTAATTTAAATTATTTACTTTGTAGTTTTTGAAGGTAAGATGATTGTATCACATGAGACAGGAAAATAGATTTATAAGGATCTTTGTGATTAAATTCAAATCTAAATTTTATATATGTATACCTTTTTCTTCTTAAATGTACTTTAGATTTGGGATAAGTTTGATGCAATTTTCTTCAAAGGAATCGAAGATAGAGGCAATAATTTTATATTATTTGAATACCTTATTTGTGATTCATTTATATTAATGACAACGTTTATTGCTTTACACTTCTAAAGAATAAAGTCTTGAAAAGTTTTCATCGTTTTTATATAGAACTATGCAATAAAAATGCAAGATTTAAGAAATAGAAAAACTTTTAATTTGATAGTTTAAATGCTTCAATTTATTTCTTCTATTAAATTAAGTGAAATAATTGTTAAAAAGCTTATTTAAAGCGGTAACATTTCTCATGAACTTCCATGAAAACAACAACAACAACAAAAAACACAAACGGATCAATTAATATTCAGAATAGATTTGATCCATATATCTTAGTTATATTTTAGTAATAAATGGATTTTAAGGGTAGCATTCCAAAAAAGTTAACAATTTCTAGTTTTATATTTTAGTTCATCAGTGACTTTGATTATCATAGAGGAACAATTTTAAGGTATCAGACTAAGTTCGGAACCGTGATTTTCAAAAGCGCATAAATAGACAATTTTCATGATATTTAGTGTCACTAAGATTAGAATTCATGCATAAAATTGTTTCAAGGACATTTTGACAAAAAAAAAATTATTTAAATATAATATTTTGGCAAAACATTAACTTACAATAATATTTTTTTTTTTTTTTGGAAATGTTCTCCTTTTGTGAAAAATGCTTCTATTAGAATAATATTTTGCCTGTATATAGCTCAACTAGAGTTTTTGAAATATATAACTTAGAAGTGAGTCTATTCATATTTTACGACAACAGAGGGGAGCAATTTTAAAGAAAAAAACGCGAAAAATTATTTCAGTTGGTGGTGACTCTGAAAATAATGTGAATTTTTCAAAAATTCTAGTTGAGTCTCTGTAAAGAGGTCTGAGCTATATACAGGCAAAATATTATTATAATAGAACCATTTTTCACAAAAGAAGAACTTTGGGAAAAATATTATTTTAAGTTAATTTTTTGCCAAAATATTATATTTAAATTTTTTTTTGTCAAAATGTTTTTAAAACAATTTTATGCATGTCTTCTAATCTGAGTGACACTAAATATCATGAAAATTATCCATTTATGCGCTTTTTTAAATTCAAGGTTCCGAACGTAGTTGGATACCTTAAACGATGGGTACAGTACAATATTGTTCTTTAAGGAATACAGTTCAAGTCAATTTTTAGAGATATTTTTAGAAAAAAGCATAGATAAACATTCATATTTTTAGGGAAATTTTATGTTAGTTGAAAACAAAATGTGATTTAAGATGCATATTATTTTATATAGTTACCGTCGATATGTATATTATATGGTACTTTATATCGGCTAACATTAAAATTAAAGCAACATTCCCGTATGAGTTATTAGCACTGTAGTATCATTTTTACCTGTTTGAAGTATTTTTAAAGTATCAGGGAAGCGAAAAATATATGATAATTTTGAATTTCGTAGTCTGATAAATATGCTTTCTCCACTTTGAAAGTAAATAACCATGGACAAGGATGTATATTCGTACCTAATAAAAAGTTTAATATAGAGGGAGAGAGTGACAGATGTAAGGTAGTTATGTCTTTCAGGAGACGAGACAAAATTCTTCATTAAATTTATAATTTTCCCGTATGAAAATCTTTTGATTATAATTACAGTTTGATTGTTGTTTCAAGTCAGAACAACGTGAAACAACTTCTTAGAAACAGTGAATACTAGATTCCTTTGGATATTTTAAATGTGATTTCCGAGTATATAAAAAGGAAACGATCATGATAAAAGAAGTAGAAATTTTTTTTAAAAAGACCTTAGTTTAGGCCATACATTTTATCAGAACTACTCTCCTAATTGGAAGGCCAGTGGCTGAGTGGTACTGTATAGCACTTCCACACCACAGGTCCAGGGGGTAAATCTCGGGCCTGGTAAGGCTGACTCAGCCTTTCATTCCTTCAGTGAGTCGATAAATGAGTACCCAGCGTGCTTGGGAAATGAACACAGGGGGATTCACGTCATACTGACCACTTGACCGAAGCATCTGAACTTGTACTCCAGCACCTAAGGTCACGTAAGCTGAGACAGGTACAGTAGGGCTTGGTCCTCATTTGCTGTTGCACCACTAAGTTTTTTTCACTCTCTTTATCAAAAGTATGAACAATGATCAAGCAACGAGACGATATTTAGTATGATGTTCTTTTTTATTTCTGCAATACGTCAACATGAAGACTTTGAGCTTGAATAGATTAAAAATACATCAATTTCATTCACATTTTAGGGTTTGAACGAAGCAGAACTTAAATTTACGGCGCATTTGTGTTGCTTCTTATCCCACTTGATTCAATGATATCAGATCGAAGTCCACGAGATTCATCATGGCAAAGTGATATATTACCTTTGTCTTTGACCGTAGCTTTGAGCACCATGCAGGTGGGAGCATGTTTTGGTTTCGTTCCGCCCCAATTTCTTCAAAATTGGGGTGAGATCCCAGGAAGACCCCCTCCTTTCTTACCACAAATTCCCTAGAGGGCTTTCGGCTCGACGAATTTTTAGAGTGCACATATGCCGCACAGGCATACATTTACAAACATCCAAACCTTCTTCGAGATTCAAATCTAGGCTCTACGGCACAGCAGTCAGTGTCACTAGCCTCTACATCGCTAGGGAGACTCGCTGGAGTTGTAGAACCGTGAACCTTGGGCTGGCGAACATGATTACTCGGTTCAGAGGGCGTGATTAAGTTCGGTGTAGTATCATTTGCTAACTCGTTTATAAACACGATTGGGAAAAAAACAAGCTTTTTGTACTAACTTATTGGTTGGAGAATTTGGTTTCTTTTGTTTTTGAATTTTATTAAATGAATGTGCACTACTGGCCATTAAAAATACTACACCATGAAGAAAAAAGTAGATAACAAAATGATTTTTGCTGGACAAATATGTTAGACTGGAAATAACAAGTGCATGAATTTTCAAGAAATTCGGGTGAATATATCCTGAGAAATTAGTTCTAGAACAACCTTCTCTAGCAATAACAACAGCACTTATACGCCTTTTTTGCTATTGAGTCAAACAGAGCTTGGATGGCATTTACAGGTGCAGATGCCAACGTAGCTTCAACATGATGCTACAACTCATCAACCGTAGTGACTGGCGTATGGTGATGAGTCAGTCGCTCGACAACCATGGACCAGACGATTTTTATTGGCAAGAGATCTGGTCAAAGTGCAGGCAAGAGAAGCAACCGTTCATATTTCGTATCAAAGAAGGTCCTTACTTTACCAGTAACATGCAGTCGTGTATTATCCTGCTGAAACGTAGGGGTTTGCAGAGCTCGAATAAATTGTAGAACCACGGGTAGTAAAACTCCAGAAATATAACATGTAATGTTCAAAGTACTGCAAAGGCGAACAAGAGGTGGCCGACACCAATCCAATTGCACCCCATACCAACATGCCAGGTGATGGGCAAGTATGAAAAAGACGAATACACGCTGCCAATGTGCGCTCACCATGATGCCGGAAAATACGGATGCGACCATCTTGATGCTGTAAACAGAACCTAGATTCATCTGAAAAAATGTCTTGCCATTCGTGCGCCCAGGTTAGTTATTGGTTACACCATTGAAGACAGTCCTGTCTGTGATGCAGTGTCAAAGGTAATCATAGCCACGGTCTTCGAGCTAAGAATTAATACTTTTGCAAATGTCATTGAACTGTTCGTGTATAGACATTTGCAGTCTTGAAAAACGACCCCAGTTCTTGACTCTGGGCTCGTGAAGTGGCTGCACGATCCATTAAGGCTATGCGAGTAACATACCTGCCTTCTCGGCTGCTAGTGATAGAGGGCCATTGACATCAAGCATTGCTTTCCGTATTACCATTCTGAACCCATCGATTCCATATTCTGCTTTCAGTCATCGGATCTCGACCGACGCGAGCAGCAATTCTGAGATGCGATAAACCGCACTACCAGTACGCTACAATCTGAGCTTTATCAAAGTCATAAACTAGCTGGTACGCATTTCTGCTTTTTTTACGAGGCATCACAATAACTTTTCACCAGGCAACAATATTCTAATGTAATTTGCGTATGAGAAACCAGCTGAACAACTTCCTCATTTAAACACATCGTAGGTGTGGCTATCCGTGCTTACTTTGTCTAAATGTGCTGAGAAGCTATTCATTTGTATATCACAGCAAAATGTTATTTAAATTTCACGTATATAGCCTGTCGTATTCTTGGTGTAGAAATTAATAATGTCCAGCAGTGTATATCATACTTCATAATTATACGTAAATGTCAAGTGAGGAGGAGGTCACATCATCTACGACTTTTATTAGCCATTTTCACATCACTCAGCATAAGAAACGTAAAATACAAAAAAGCTTAGCATGCTTTAAATGAAAATTATTTAGAATGTGTTTGTGCCATCCATCCGGTATAGTGGTTAGTGAAGCTGTCTGTTACGCGGTAAGGCCTAGGTTAAAATCCTGAAAAAGGCATGAATGTTTTTAAATGTTTAGTGCCTGTGTATATCTAAATCAGTGATTCCCAAAGTGGTCTAGATAAACGTCGTCTTACCCAGGAGTGTATGACGACGTGCAAGGGTCCATGTCAGCGAAAAATTAATTTGGGTGTCCATGAGGTGTAAATGAGGTTCTGTGATAGTGGCATTCCTTAAAATACATCGTGAATTTAATTTTTAAAGAAAATTTAAACAAACGGAGAAAAAGTTTTATCAATTTAACATATTTATTTAATAAATTTAATGAGATTAATTTGCAGTTACTCTATGATACAGCATAATGCTTTGTAAAATAAGGAGGACCATCATTTCAGCTTTTCAAGCTAGAATTAAGCTAAATGATTACAATATTGGGCGTCGGAAATTTTCCCAGTTTCTTAATTGACCATAAACAATCTGCCAGGAAAATAACTTTTAGACTTACGTTCAACACCTAGATATTCTTTATTCTGATTTTGATACTAGATTTGAGAACGCTATGGCTATGGTAATTACCCCAATATGTAATTAATTCATACGGTCAGATTAAAAAAAAATAATATTTCCAGCGAAAGTGATCGGAACAGGCAATTACGGAGATCTTAATGTAAAGTTTAGAAACGGATGTGTCTGCAATTTTTTTGGTTTTTAAAAGTCATACCTATTATTTATCCCGAATCATGGAGTACTGTGAGCAAGTTTTGAATTGCTTTTTCTAGTGAGAAGGAGTTTCAGGGTGATTGCCAGTTTCGAAAATAGAAAGAAAGAATGAAGAAGACAATACTGCCCGAGAAGATTTAGGGCGAAACCTGACAAGATTAATGCCAAACATTAAAATTTTTATTGAAGTAACAGATTTTTCCATCCCTCTCAATATAAACATTTGTTTGTTGATAAGTTATTTCAGTTAACAGTTTGTTTTTATGCGTTAATTAAATTTTAATTTAATTAACATGTGTTTCTAAAGTTTTAAACACTTGATACTTCCCTACAGTAAGAAGATTAAATCTTTCAAAGTAATTATCTGGATACCAGTTGTCGTAAAAGCATTTAAGTTGATAAATTTGCAAAAATTCAATATTAGTTAAGTAGGGATCTACCCAAAACTGAAGAACATAGCAAACATAGAACCAGAGATCTAAATATTCTTCGAGCCACAAGAAATCCTCTCGAATGATTGGTGGGAAACTCCAGTCTATTCTTAGGGTTTTCTTCTACAAATTTGGGACGGAATCTAGCCAAACTGTGCTGTCATTTGTATGGTACTCAAAGCTGCGGCTAATAACAGAAAAAATTAGCTCCTTGTCATGATGAGTTTTGTCGGCTTCGAACTGATACCGTCGATCAGGTAGCTTCAGAAACAACACCAGCAGAATGTCTGTTATTTGATGCAATTTGAACTAAGGTCAACGTAAAGATAGTGAAATGAATTATATTTATATTGAAACTTAGACTTAAAAGGGCCACCAGCAACAAAAAATGACCGAATTTAAGCACAGTTCCAAGGTGATACTACATTTGTGCAAGCATACTGAATACAAGTACCCTCCATGTAAATTGCCTTCTGTATGCATATATATAAATAACCATGGTTACATTGACAATCTCTCTCTCTCTCTCATTGAGTCAGTGTTTCTCAATTTTTCAATGCTGGCGACCCAATTTTCAATCATAATTTTTGTCGCGCCCCCCCTCCCTGTACAACAATAATGTATTTACTGCAATAAAAAAGGCACTTTGAGAGAGAGACGCTAAAATTACAATACGATCTTAAATATAAACCGTACAAATTAATACGATAAGTATATTAAATTTTGTGTATATGTAACTTTTAAGTAATATATATTTTAATAAAATTACTTAAAATATATATTACTTACTTATTATTATGTTATTTTTCTTTCTCTAATTTTCAAATTGGAAGAGATCTCAAAATGATATATTTAATTAAAGATTTATTTCCTTCAGCATTCATTTCTCAAAGTACAAATGTCATTAGAAAAATAGTCTAGTCAATGTTGCTCTCTATCATATCCATCACATCTGGCATTATAGGGTACGTTTGCGTGAGTCTGGGCAACCTATCGGACGTCTGCGCAAAACATGTAAAACCTCGTACAATTCCATTCAGTTTTGGTCGACTCGATACTCCTCTAGCTACCGAATCTAGCTTGAATGTACATTTTTTTTAATTTACCCGTTAATTGTAATTCACGGTAATTAGGTATTTACGGCAGTAGATTAAAACAATATCCTACATACATTTTTAAGTCGTAAGCAAACATTCGATGATAATAAAGAATCAACAAGTACACAGACGAACGAGCATGGTTCCGAAAATTAAATCAAGGCAGTATTCTCGAAAATACTTAAATTTTAGATTCACCACTACTGAAGTAAATGATGGGAAAAAGCCCCAGCTCGAAATGTGTTAAACTTACAAATCCATAGAAAAACATGTGAAAGTTGTTTTTAAAACATGTAAAATCATTTAGCTATGTTAGCAAAGAATTTTAAAAAGTATTTTCTGGATGAGGACAGCTTGTTAGCAAGTTACGAGTGGATTAGGGATCTATTTCAAGATACTCCAGAAGGGCTCTCAACTTCCGAAGAAGAAATCTTCATAGATTTCACATCCAGTGAAAAATTAAAAGGCGATTTTGTAATAAATCACCCTTTGAATTTTGGGTAGAGGTGGATGATGAATTTTCTGTACTGTAAACAAAAGCACTTCGTATACTTTTACCATTTTCAACATCCTACCTTTGTTAAACCGTATTTTCTGCGGTGGATGCTTTGAAGACAAAATATAGATCTCAGCTAAATATAGAAAAATAACTCTTTAAGTGTCAATTTCTGATATTAAACCTTCCTTTGAAAAACTTTCCTCTACAAGACAAGCCCGTGGAAGTCCCTACTAATTATTAAACTTGTTCTTAATTTAGTAATAAGATTGATTGATTGATTGATTAAAATTAACGTCGCACTGTTCAGCTGCACGAGGGCTTTTGGCGACGGACCACGTAATTTTGAACCATGGTCAAGAGACGTGCACGACACCTGAGCTGGCGCCCCTCTCCTAACTACCACACCACACCAACGGGAGGACGTTTCAGCTCTAGACAGATTTAACGTGCATCGCCGCCGTACACGGCGGGTCTTTAGTAGTACTGGGCTCGAACTCGTGACAAGGCAAGCCATGATCCGATACCTATACCACTCGGCTACCGCGGCCAAATTTAGTAATAAGAAATTATTTATAAAATACCTTCTTCAGTACTGATACATTAAACGTATACTGGCCAAAACACCGACTTTTCGCACGAGTTTATTTATTTTTAAATAAAACATTATTCTTCACATAATAGGTGAACTGTAAGGAGAGTAAAACTGCGTGCACGACATTGTATACAAAAATGTAAAATGATTTTTTTTAGATAAATGCTATAATTGTAAATAACTGTTTAAAAGAACTGTAATTTTAAACCTCACAGAATTAGCATTTAAGATTAATGTTAAATAATGAAAAAGAATATAAAATTCCGATGAAGAATAATTGTGTTACTTTTTAACATTTAAAGCGAGAAGACATCAAAATGTTTTAACCCGGGAGCAGGCGCGTACTCGATACTAACGCTAATGGTAGTGCGGGAGGACTCAGTCACCCCACTCATTTGTTTATAATTATTTTTACTGTACACGATACAAATCGGAATTCTACTGAATATTTTAATTTATAGAAAGTATACTTACCTTCTATGAAGGACTATTCAATTCTTTGATGATTTGAGAAAAAATCCAATAAAATTGAACTAAAAGGATTCAAAAGTACAAGACCATAATAAAGGACGCAAATCAGATACTTTTCACTAATATTACAGAAATGTTAAATCAATCAATTCTTTTCCAAATATCGTAAAACTCTATTATTTACAATTTCCCTAAGCGAAAAGCAAACACATAAAAGTTGGGACGGAACTAATATTGAATAACCATACCATATAAGGTTGAAGGTCAATCAAATGATTAGCAAACGCACTCTGCAGCCTGGCTGAAAAGTGAATCATGTCTTCCTTTTCTTTTTTTACAACTAATGTACAGTATTTCAATAATAATTACAGTGATGAATTGTTTATCTTCTTAGAATTTTTCTCAGGGTCTGGGTTTCGTTTCTCTTTTAACGAGTAATATTTTATGTTAAAACGTAATAAAAAAAATCTCTCATTGAGGAAATACAGCAAATAAAACAAAATGTTTTTTTCTTTAATTTGGTTTTGGGATCAAATATAGCTATTTGATGACGGAAAAAAAGCCAGATAATAAACATAAATTATGTCAGTGTTAATGTGTGTATTTTTTTATTATGGAAGAAAGCATTTAGTTTTACTTCTTTCCGGTTATTTTTTTTTAAAGAAAATCTTTAAATTTTCGATATGCCCCACACTTTGAGAAACACTGCATTGAGTAATGACTTCAAAATATTGATCATCTGGCCTTTAACTTAAGTACCAAGTGTAATTCATAATATATTTGCTGTCCTACCAAAAAATGGACAGAAATACATTAAAAAATATTTGCATATGATGTATTATATTTCTTTTTAAGATTATATTCTTCAGAAACTCTACATCTTAGAATTAACTCATTTGTTCATTCAATGTAATATTTTTGTTTCATGTATCACAGTTTTCAAATATTTTAGTTCAATGAAATTGCTCTTGACAGTGATTGTGTACAATATCATTAAAAGATGTTTACAAAAATGTCTAATAAATTTTCAGCTTTCGTTTGATATATGTATTTTAATTTTTATTACTCATTGAAATAAAGTTAAATATCACACAGAAAATCCATTCTGCCTTTTGTCTTGTAGAGCATAATTACAGTGTAAAAAGGGTTGGTATATTTGTAAAGACAGAACAGTGCAGATTTACCATCAAATTTATTCTGTAATAGCTTTAAGTATTTCAACAGAGTTTACATTAGGTGCTTCGAGTTTGAACCTTTCTGAGTTTTTCTTGCTTGTTATTTCTTAAAACAACAGAGACCATGAATACATTTACTAACAGTGACAACAAATTACGATGCGTTAAAAGTAAAATTTAAGAAATATTCAATTTTTAGTACTTCATTTTTTTCATGTCAGTTTTATTTATTATTTTAAAGAAAACTATTTTTTTTTCTAATTCGTCCTTAGATCAGGGTTATAAAATATTACCCAAAATGTTGATAGAATGAAAATTAAAATGTTTTAAACAAAAGTCTTTTAGTCCATGAAACACCATTCGAATTACATAATGGTCACCGTTCCAACGTGGTTGCTTCTGAGGCTTTCTAGAAGTTTATTAACTGTCAGTCCATTATCACCATCAATTCCACATACCAAATTGCTACGTTATTACAAGAGACAATTAGAGAATACGGTGCAGTAATTCATACATAAATGATTTATTTTATGCTTTCTAAATCTGGCTGTTTGTGACTATTTTAATGAGAAGACAGGGGAGTTGCGGCTCAATACAAATGCTTCATTACGATTCATTTGCAAACTTACATGACATTTAGCAATATATTTTCCCATAATAATGAATTCAAATATGAACTGCGTTAACATTTGAATCCCATTTCCGTGACTTCATTGAAAGGTATATTGCTACACTTCTGGAGAAAGCATAAACATGATTAAATACTTGATGTCAAAATATAATTTGATTCCATAATTTCATTGAAATATATATTTGTTTTAAATTTTTTTTTACAAATAATCACGTCATCGAAGCTGAAACAAACCCATTACTATCGTTGCTCACATTATTTACTCTTAAATAAAATATAAGGTTGGCGGGAAAGTAATTTAGATTTTTTAGTGTGAAAATTTTCGTGTTAAAAATTAGCTTGATTCATTCAGTTAGATTACCTGTTGACGTGCACCCATTTTACTGGTAATTTCATGATTCCACTCTCATAGAGTTCTTAGTCCTTATTAACAAAAAAACTCAACCAGTGCCATTTAAAAAGACATCGTTATTACGAAACATATAACAAATAAACATTTCTGTAAATGATGTAATTGATAATCCGATGGTGCAAAGTCGGCGATGGAAAAAGGATAGTTTAAAATAACTTTAATAATAAAAGCTCATGATTCAAACGTTATGCACCTTTAACAAAAAATTTTTGCATCATGTACTGAATGGTTGGAACATGGTAGGGAAGTGATATGCATCCCCCATATTGCCCCGAGCTTTTTCCATCATATTATCATTTAATTCGAATTTAACAAAACATTTAAATTATAAAAATATCAACAATAATGATGACCTCAAATAGTATTTTGCTGATTGTTTTACTGATGAAGATTGAAAGTTCTATGACTTCAGAATTAGAATGTTACCAGAAAGACGGCGAAAGAACATAAAACAGAATGAAAGGTAGTTGACTGATTTGCGTAGAAAAATTTTGTACTAAGAAACCTTAATTACTTTCTTGCCAATCCAATAGCAATATATAAAGAAACTAAAATATATATTAATTTATTTTTGGAAACATAAAAAGCTGTGTGTAAAAATCTAGATTTTTTTATATGTAGGAGCTTTTAATTACCAAAAATGTACTTTGAGAAATTATATCCATAAGCAAACAGTGGACTAATGTAGTTATTGTTTCAAGTAGATCAAAAATGATGAGTACTCTCAATTTTATTATACTGAAATCTTTCATATTATTTAATTTTATGCTTTCTCCAGTTCTTTGAATTTCTTTCCTTTAGATAGATAGAAATATAAAGCAAATGTACAACTTGTAATACAGAATTTGGGTTAATAATTAAGATTTTTTTCTTCAAGTTTATTTAACATAAAAACAGATTTATTTATTTTTTGGCTGCCATTTAATGCATTTCTCTTAGCTATCGAATCTCAAATGTTTGTAAACATTTCAATCTTTTACAACTTTTCAGTGGTATCATGTAAAATAAGAATTTCCATGTTATAGATAAAACATATAATGTAAACACATTCCGAAAAAACAACATTCGCATTTCTTTAATATCACTCAAACCAAATCGAAGTGGAAAACATTTGCTTTCAAAAGGAGTTTTTAAACATACACAAATACATCGACCATAGGTTTACTTAAACAACGTTTGTTTACCGACCACTTCTTAGATGAATAATTGAACAGTCAATAGTCTGAGTGCACAGTTGAGAAGTATCTCCCATTTCTTTAAGACAAACCTGTTTTTTTACTTCTGTTAACATATAATTTACAATAATTAAAAGTTAGATTCTAGAACTTCTATGTGTATGTATTTTGGTGTGTTTATTTTAAATATTAAAATATAATTCTTTATAGATTTTTTTTCTTTTTCATTCAGCAACAGAAAAGGCTATTCAGTTACATTCAACATTTAAGGTATCCGACTGCGTTCGGAACCGTGATTTCAAAAGCGCATAAATGGATAATTTTCATGATATTAGTGTCACTTAGATTAGAATATATGCATAAAATTGTTTTAAGAACATTTTGACAAAAACATTTATTTAAGTACAATATTTTTGCAAAAAATTAACTTCGAATAATCTTTTTTCCAAATGTTTTCCTTTTCTGAAAAATGCTTCTATTAAAATAATATTTTGGCTGTATATAGCTCAGACATTTGTTCAGAAGCTCAATTAGAATTTTTGAAATATATAACTTAGAAGTGGATTTATTCATATTTTACGACAACAGAGGGGAGAAATTTTAAGAAAAAAACGCGAATAATTATTTCAATTGGAGGTAACTCTGAAAATAATGTGAATTTTTCAAAAAAATTCTAGTTAAGCCTCTGTTAAGCCTCTCTTCCAGTACCAGCGATGCACGCTAAATCTGTCGAGAGCTGAAACGTCCTCCCGTTGGTGTGATGTGGTAGATAGGAGAGAGGGGATCCAGCTCAAGTGTCGTCCACGTGACTTGACCATAGTGCAAAATTACGTGGTCCGTCGCCAAAATCCCTCGTGTAGCTGAACAGTGTGACGTTAGTATTCACTCATGATAGCTGTCACCTCATTGGTTAGGCAGTTCTCTCCCATTGACCGAGGAGAAAGTTACGACATTCACTATCATTCTGATCGAAACTTAACTTTTATCGGTTTTTGGAAGCCGGTTTTTCTCTATATACATGATAAATTTCTTTAAGAAATCTGAATTCACCCAAGTAATCCTTAAATTCAAGTCTTATTTTTAAACTTCCTACTAATTATTAAAAAGGGCAAAATATCAATTCAAGCTACCTCACAATCGGACAGGAGTTAAAAGCCCTGACGGGCTAAGTGCTCCGCACCCTCTACCCAGCTAAACACGGCTAAGGACGACATTTTTATGCCTGTCGTTAGGCTTAGCTTTGAGCACTATGCAGAGGACAATACGAATTTGCTGGATTTCACTCCAATTTTGAGAGAGAACACCCTGGAGGTGGTCAAGGGCCTCCAACCTCTCTTCCCGTTCCACCAACTTCCCGAGAGGACTTGCAGCTTGACGGCTACTTAGAGTATCCCCATACCGCGAAGGTGCTATACTTTTACAACCCTGCCTTCTTCGAGATTCGAACCCAGGCCCTACGGCAATAATACGGCAGTCAGCGTCACTAACCATTATACCGGAAGGGCGGCATACGTTGAATACAACATATATATACATACATACATTGGTTTTCTGAAGATATAAAATTAGTTTATTTAAACGCACTAAATATTTTCTTCTTAAAATATCTGATAGAAGCACATTTTATTTTTTTCACATATAATTTTAATAAAAATGGTGGACTGTTTATGAGTTCAATCACTTCATATTTCAAAATGTTAACCTAATAATCCTTCATAAATATTTTATTTAAAAGTTATCTGTGTTATCTTACGTCTTGAACATATATGGTTCTCCAATGTTTACAATACTTAAACAACCTCTAAACCCAATGAATAGGCTTCATAATTTTCTTCCACGATTAGATAAAATGATAGTTTTATACCGTGATCAGATCTAGATGGAGATTTGAAACTCCAATCTTTAAATCTAAGCCATGTGAAAATTAAAGCTTTGTACACCTACAGATTTAATGTACTTAATCTTTCTATACTGCAATTGTTTATCTATTAGACCAGGGGTGACCAACACGCGGCCTGCCTTGAATAATTTTGCGGCCCGCGAGAATTTTTACAACTTTACAAAATTCGACTATTTTGTACAATATCTTTTGTTTAAAAGTGTTTTTTTTTTATAAAAAATAAGTTTCATAACTGTTATTATTTTATCACGCTGCTTCTGTTCCTGCGAATATCTTTCTTTTTTCTAATTGAAATGTATCAAACATAAATCGAGCTCAAAATTAACGCAAGAAAATCTGCAGCATTAATTACGATACGCAAATACTCATGCATTGAGATTAACTTGCAAGAACTAAGTGAAAAAAAGTTGGGAAACACACATATATCTCACTAATTTAATAAATTAAACATTATTTGAGCATTGCATTATTATTATTGTACTATTCATGTTTGTATACATAAAAAACAATAAAAACAATAATATATCAGTCTGTTTTAAATTTTCACTCCAGCAAATGTTCGTAATGGATCCAAATTTAATGTAAAGATATATATTTTTATATGCAGCCCGCAGGATTGTAAAGTTTTTCCAAAGTGACGCGCGAGGTCATTTGGGTTGGCCATCCCTGTGTTAGACTAAGCTTATTTCATACAGAATTACAATTATATCCAACAAGCTAATAAATAACTAAATTTTTAAAGAATTTTTTTTTATTTACACCTCCATTTTGATTTCATAAAAATAAACAAATAATTTGCAGATAAAAATAAATAATTTATTATTAATAGGACATTTCTACTGTCCATTTTGTAAGCATTTTGATAATTTTAAAATTCTGGAAGCAAAAACATGGATTTAATACGTAAATAAAAATATAGTTATTTCTCAAATATTGACACCACACCATATTCCAATTGTAATTAAAGAGCATTAACTTAGTGAATCCAAACTATTAATTTAATTTTTCAAATGACGGAAGAAAAACATAAATAAGTGTATTTATAGGCAATTTCGAAAACTTTTCAAGTGAATTTTTTAACAGAAATACCTTTTCCTTAAAATAGTATGTTACGATTGTTTCTTTAATTGTAAAAATAAACTTTATTAAAAGTTATTCAATAATGACAAATGCATTGTAGTTAGTATTCCATAAAGCTAATAACTTGTAAATTAACACAGAAAAAACTACGACACATTTAAATAATTTGCTTTATGAGCAGTGAAGCAAAGCCATTCTTGTTAAAATCTGCTTATCTGCTTTTGCATAGTTAAAATCTTTGCGATAAAAATATATATAATATAGTAAATAAAGCTGTTAAAATATATAAGCGCATTATGCGAGCTTGCAAAATTTTTTTATTAATTAGGCATTTTAAATATTATTTACTACGTATTTTTTGATTTAATCGTTATAAATTGTTTTTTTTATAAAATTTTTTTAACAAAATTATTCCACTTTAATAAATAACATATTTTTCAGTGCATTTATCAATTACTATATTTAACGAAATTTTTTTAACCTGTAACTGTTTTCTCAACAGCTTAAATCGATGTTTAAGTGTGAAAATGAACTTATTTTTTTCTACAATTATGTTTTAATGAAATGTTTTAAAAATAATAAACTTCATTGAGAATTTAAAGGAAAAAAATTAATGGTAATTAAGCTAAATTTTTCCATGTGCTCATATAAATTACGATCAATGCCTTTTGTCAGGAGCACCAGTTTCAGTACTTTTAAAGAATTCTTTTTTTTATTTTGGAATGTCTCGAAAGAGGTTTCGATTATTAATTGTAATAATTTTGTTAATTAAACGACTCATATTAGTGAATACTAGATGTCTAGACATCCTATTATTAGCTTTCGATGAATTAAAAACATCCATTATCAAAAATTCTGGTGTTTTTTGTGAATTATTTTATGAATTGAAGTTCCTTACTTATATAAAAAGAATTTCCCAGAAAGTAAAAAAAAATGCATAGATTCAAATTTATGATTTTATAAATATTCTCTAAGAAGAGAATATTCCATGCACCAAAATAAGCATTTTTAAATTTTTCTAAAAGTCAGAAATTTTTAATTTTCAGTCAAAATTTCTTGAAACAAAAATAATACTCAAAAATATTACTTTATGAAATGATAAATATTCTCTGAATTCATTCTTTAGTTGGTTTATTTAAAAAATAATTTTTTTTAAAAAAAATTACGTATGTAGGTGTATGAAGTTTATTACTCAGAAGTTGCAATAATTAATATTTCTAAAAAAACATTATTCAAGGCTTTACTTTATATGTACAATAAAAAAAACCGCGAGTACATTTTAAAGAAAAGTTTTGCATACATTTCTGTCAAAAATATTTATTTAAAAGTTATCAGAAAAATTTACAAATTCTTGAAATGTGACAGGTTTCTGTGATTAAAGTTTTATTAAAAATAAATCCAGGTACCTTTTTCGTAAATATACTAAAAAATTCTAAGACTTTTAATATTTTTTTAAGGAAAAAAGATGACTACAGATAACACCAATAATTATACGATGCATGTTTTAACAATAGAAAGGAGAGTGTCAAAAGAGAAAAATGCATTAATTTATGAATAATTCAACTTTTGTATCTATTTTCATTTGAAAAAGTGCACTCACTCTTGGTATTAAATTCAAAGAAATTATAATAATTTTTAAGATATGTGTTTCGATTTTTTCCATACCTATTTATTACAAGATGAAATAAACTCTACATAAAAAATTTTTTTCGAGAAGAATCATCCAATTTTACTATAGAAGAAAATATGGAAAAGCTAAATAACAGTAATACCACATAATGTGTATAATAGTGCATGGATTTGCATCGTATTTGTGAAAAATGATGTAATGATTTACTATTTAAGATTGAATTTAGATGTTTAACACTACAAAGACTGGAACTTAGTATATACCTACATTGCCCAAAAGCAGTTAAAATGACTGCATTGTTAAAAAAAATGATTAATGTGTAAAAAAATGTCTTTAATATTAATTTTCAATATTGTTTACATTATTTACAGTTACATAACAAGTTATTAGTAAATGTTAACAGTAAAACAATTTTCTTCACTTGGAAAAAATATATTCTAAAAAATTCTAAGAAATTGTTCATTATACATGTAATTTTTTTCTAAACGAAATTAAAAACCAGTCAAAATGACTTCCTTTGGGCAATCTAGTGTTAAGAAAATGTATTCATCAGAATTCAAATATTACAAAATTTTGAAGTTTAAACATAAACAAAATCACTTACAAAAAGATTGTAAAAAATATTTGTGTAAGGTTTTTACCGATAGGCTGCTCAAAATAAAAGAATATTGAAAATATTAATAGAGAGGGAGAAATCACACCGAGCTGTAATTGATGAGGCATATCCTCAGAATCATAGTTTTTTTTTATTGAGAACATTTATAACCCCGTGCACCACACACGGGCCCCAGTTCCACATGGGGGCTTACATAGAAGTAAGTGTGAAGCACACATCACAAAGAAGAGAAGAATTACAACACAAATATCCATGCCTTATCCGAGATTCGAACCCAGACCCTACGGCACAGAACCACTGTTTGATTAGAATGGAATGGTGAATTCAGTCTCCAGATCTTAATCCAATAGAGCATATTTGGGGCTACTTTAGTAGACTCGGAGGCTCTTTTAAGTCCACCTTCAAGATCCTTGTATGAGCTGGAACGAGGGTTACTCCATGTTTGACCCTCGCTTCCCATGATAATCCCCCCTAGGATGATTATTTCTTTGATTATCAGCGTGAGCTAGAGGTATAGGATTAACGAAAGAACTAGAAGGAAACATTATCTTAATATGACTTTATTCAGATATTCAAATTATACCTTTAACAAATTAGATTATAACAATTTATGTGAGAGAATCTACGATGGTAAAACACACCTCACACAATATATTTATAATAACGACTTAAACTAACTCGGACCACTATCAATAACTGAATCGCTTACACTCAATTCTAATACAGTCACTGATCCTAATATTAAATAATCAATCCTTCCTTGTTGTAGTATCAGTAAACGATCACACTAGTTTTAGATGAGGTCTTGCGATAACTCGTGTGCAATGGTATGCATCTTGATTAATGGATCTCTATCACATATAATTACTATTCTTCGCCACGTAAAATTATCTAAAACTTCTTCAATCTAGAACCACAAACTGTTTACATTCCTCAAATTGCCACCACTTGCCACAAATTGCCATCGCGCTTACTCTAACTTCTGATATTTAAAAGGCTCTTAATTTGCATCTTTCTTTCACACTTCACTTCTTGGATTTGGTTGGAAAAGAGTTGCCATTAATTCTGGCCCCAAAGAACCCAAAGGACTTGTTAAAGAAAAGACGCGTGAGCCCGTCACAAGGTATCTGTTTACCAAATTGGTATTATAGAAATATCAATACCAAAAGTATATTGCAGTTAGGTGTAGACGCATTTCTTACAATAATTCGCTTTTGTAATGTTTTCGTGACATTTTCTCTCTTAAAACTGTGATGTGCAAATTTCTGAAATAATGGATTTTTCCTTCAAGAAGGCCTTTTCTTTTGTAATAAATTATGTTTGTTCTATACTTATGAAAATCGATGAGTCGCATACGATAAGAAACCTTTTAGTGCACATTACATCCAAATTTCTCGTTAATATATTCGTTCATTTTCAAATTAGAAACATTAACCAGTTAATTGTGATTGACGAGTATACTCGTCCTAAAATTATAATTTTTGAAAAAAAAAACATATTCTCAAATTTCAAGATGTTTAGAATATTTTGAGGCCAGGCCGGAGTAAAACAAGTAAATAAAAAAACATGAAAAACTTAAGCGTCCCCATATGCACCGGCTGAAACAGCGTATAAGTACACAAAACGAATTTATTTATATGTGATGATAATATTTTTATATGTAAGCCTAAAAGGGGCAAATGTCAGAAAGTTCATACGTTATAGGGTTCCTTCAGATATGGTCAGGCTTGGGACAGTGGCGCCGAACCAGGCACTGAACCCATTGATAGCTGTCGGGCCAAAGTTAAATAGCTATTGATGCGAAGTCTTATCGTTAATATTGGATAAAGTAACCCCCAGGTTCGGTATTCGTAAATCACATCATGGCCAAAGTTAAATAATATAAAGAAATCTAAAATTAACGACTCGTTATGTTTAAAATACAGCTAAATTTATTGATGCACAATTAAAAAGATTTAGGTTTACAAAGCAGAATTCAAAAGCTTTAGGTTTTACAAAACAAGATGATCAATAACAAAAAGAACCTTAGCTTGAGAAAGGGGGAGTGCTGATGACGAAAGTGGGGCATGGCCGGCGCTTGGTGGTCCGGTGGTTTTCCAACGTTAGTGTCTACAAATCTGGGAGAGCACCTCTGCCGAAAATTCGGGTGCGTTGCGTTTTATTCCGCACCGCATCACCCCAAAATCCCGGAGCCGAACTATTTGCTGTTTCCTGGATTTTGCCTCTGATTGGACAAAACTGCCAGCGCAATAATACATGACGTTAAATTATGCGCACTGAAGTCAGAAGAGCGCGGGAATATTTTGACACTCCCCACTGAAGGAATTTCACCACATCCGGTCAAGGGGGACTCGTATAAAAATTTCTAGAAAGCAAGGGACGATTTCTAAAACCATGGACAACTCCCGGCCTCCCTTCAATATCGAGTTGTGCAAATGCTACTTGTTTGATGTTAGGACCATGCACCGACATTAGAGATAGCCCAATGCCTTGCTGCCTAAAGAACAGCTATTTTATTGAGGTGGGAAAGGCATGGATGCTTTCTGGCAAGAGGACTGTGATCAACCTAAAGCACCTACTCCAGATCTTCCTTAGTATCAAGATATGTAATATATAATTATGTTAACCAAATAATAAGTATTAGTACTAAAAAATGACAATTGTATAAAATTGAGCGATCTTTTTGAGCGATACTTATACTCTGTGATTGACGAGTATACTCGTGATGGTTCGATTTCCGTGACACACATAGTTGCTCGCATGCAAAAGGGAGCGCCACATTTAACTGGTTAAACAGGATGCATCATAACTTTTGGAGGGCAGTATATACAAATATAATAAAATATAAGTGTGCATAAATGCTAAGCGGGACAAATTCTTTAATAAAAAAGTAAATGAAACATAATTTGCAGTAAATTTGCACAATTACATTAATAATGAAAAGTATAATTTTGAATGCGTTCAATCCCGCTTGATACCCAATTAAAGCAGATTTTATGTGCCAAATATTTATAGATTGAAATTATAATTTACACAGTTATAATTATTTGAGCAGTTTAACAGTAAAAGAAAAATGATGTTTTATAAGTAATTAGGTATTTTATTACCATTAGAATATTAATTAGAATAAAAATTTAAAAATGAGTTATTTTCGTAATTTTATTTTGGTTAATTTTAGCCAAATTAGATGTATTATTTGTCATATTTGAAAGAATTTTTAAAATAATTTAAGAGGTACCTTCCTTTATTTTGCAGGCACAGAAAAAAAGAGCAATACGTATACCAGTTGCATACCTTCTTTTTTCCCCCCTTTGCTAGAGAAAAAAAAGTTTTCTAAAGGTAAAGAAAACAACAACAAACTAGCTAAGTGCCCGTGATCTTTTAAAACAATGGGCCTTTTTAAACCTAATTGAAAAAATTTAAGATTAAAGCAAATACTTTCCTTTAATAAAAAAAGTGTCTCCGGTTTTAAAAGTTTTTAATTTTTTATTGTTTGTAAATGGGCATTGCTTATGCACTAATTGATTTATTTTCTTCAGTTTTTTTTTAAGAAAACTAATTTACTTAACTCATCATTTTTAATAAAATAACAAAATGAAAAGAAAAAAAAAGTTCTTTTCACGGAATTTTTTATGTCTTCCTACAGTTTCCTTTAGAAAACGAGAGTGGGAAAGAAATTCTTGAATAAACGCATTAACTAATTTTTAAGAGTAAGTGTGAAACTCCCGCGAGTTTTTTCTGATTGGAGCATAGTAATATTTATTTTCTTGATTAAACTAATCTGTGTGATTTCGTTAACTTAGCCTAATAAATTTAGGTCATTAATTACTTGAAGATAATTTCAAGTTTAATAATTATATTACTAATCTCATAAGGTTAGTCAACGAACTATTGCCAATCTGACTTAATGCATTCTTTTCGTAATAAAAGCTAAGTACAGAAAAAAACTTAGAGATGTGTTCCCGTTACAATTAAAAATATATAATATTTTTTTCTTGTGTAAGTTTGTTAAACTGTGAATTACTGTAGGTTCGTCAGTAAATTTTTTTATTTTGAGAAAATTGAATTCCATGTCATAAATGCATACGAAGTCAATTCTATTTTATCTGATCTTATAACCTACGTTTTCCATAGTTAATAGTGAAACAGCTTTGGGTATATTTGACGGTAGAAATTTGGTACACAGCTCTAGAGTTTCATAGAACTTAAATTTTATCTTCTTCCCTTAAAATTGATGTCCTGACTATATGAAACTTAGAAAGATATTTAACTAAATTTTCAAATAATTTTATTTAACTACGATACAGTTTTAAATAAGACAATGTTCTCATTTACCTTTGTAGATCTTTAAATCGGAATAATTAATAAATTTTAAACATCAATATGAGTTAATAAAGAGCTGAAAAAATAAAAATCTATAATTTTTAAAACTAAAAATAATTATTTTGTAGGAAGTTTTTTTTTTAAAAAAATAAGGGTGAGAGAGAGAGAGAGAGTATATGGAAAAATAATGGGAACACTTGTGTGTGAAATATTGATGAAATACAAATGTAAATACAAAAAAATTTATAGTCACAAGTAATGCATAAATTCTCTGTCTTTAGCTATTTGCGAAAAAGCTGTGTGTAGTGAGACAGAAGTGAGATTGTGCGTGCTTTTTAGTTATTATTTAAAGTGCCCAACTTTGAACTTTTAGTTAGAGAATACTCTTGAGATACGTTCTCGGAACATCTGTCACCCCATCCGTAAAATTTTGGGTGCATGTACAAATTAAATAAAATTAGTTGAACGTTAATATCAAAGCAAATATTTATTTCTATTTGTCCTTATTGCTCCTAAAATAAATTAATTTTGACATCGAAAAGAAATAATCATATGATTTTAAATTATATTTTCACATTTCCCCCTTTTTAAATATTTTTCATACATATTAATGTTTTTCAGATTGTTTTCAAGTAATTCGTTTTCATAAATTATTTTTTCTTTTACAATGATTTTAATATGGTACATTCCATTTTCCAAAAATATAATAATTATACTTTCTTTGTGCAACAGCATTATGTTATATAAGTAAAGTGTATGTTATAATCTATAGAAATCTACGTATTACAAACCCCCATCATGATACGTATACTATCATTAATAATGCGTAGCCACTTTATACAAATACGTTGGCCGTCTTTAAAGTATCCTAACTTTGGTATTTTTAATACATAAAATAATATAATGTATGCAATTTAAATATAAAGCTTACGTAACGGGGTTGGGATCTTAATCTCTTTCAATATAGTCATCGTGCTCCTTCAGACACTTAACGCATATGTACTACTGCCGAAAACAATATGCTTAATTTGGAATGATGTTCCTTTTCACTATCATATTCTGCATTATACGCATTTTCAAAACGAGAACTTTTCAAAGGATTTTTCAATCTCAGAAACAACTATATTGTTAACGTCGTCTTTACCATTTGTAATTTATTGTCAATTTGGCGAGCGCCAAGGTGCCCGTCATTTAGGTTATAAGAAATGGTTTGGAGTGAAACTCCAGTTGTAGTTCAGACTGCGAGTCGAGCAAATGTTAAGTCTCAATTTCATTAAAGTTTTTAAAGGAATGCAGTCCACACACACACATTGTTTTTATTGAGTTGAATTTATTCGTGCCCGTCCATATTTTTTCTCTAGGATTCATATTCTGAGAGTTGGGCGTTTGAGGAATCACGTGTTCTGCCAAAAAGGCAAATTATTTTTTCTGATTTACCGAACGTGGCTTGGATATTAATTTCTCGCCCACTCTGCGCATGCTCAAATCGTCTCGCAAAATTGCTTGTGTGGAATCTTTACTGTGATTCCAGTGTCTTCAGAAATTTAATGTACGGTCAAACGGTGGTTTCCTTTTACCAAATATTTTACTCTATCAACAATAACTGTATCCCTGGACGTTTGGGCTCTCCCAGACACTTTCCCCTGATGTTGGGCCATTTTTGAATCGTTAAAACTTTCCTTTATTTGTGTTACCCCAGCATCGTGCTTAAACACTTGTGGAATCTGGTACATTGTTTTGTTTCGAGAATTGTCGAAATGTAATACAGTAAATTTTTGCATGACTTTTTTACTCATTTGAGGGAAGTAAAAATATCCACGACGAATTCTTCTAAGTGCCCTTCACACAAGTAGCGATTGGCATTCTCCAACTCGGGGAAAAAATTCATTGGGTTTTTTTCTTCCACTGTGCAAAAGAGCACTATCCCAGTATCATTGCTAAATGCGAGTAATTTTAAGGTCAAATATTTTTTGGACAGCTCTCGTATATCTTTAAGCAAAAAAAAGCAGGGGTACTCAACCTTTTTTTCTGCCGGTCCGCATACATATGTTAGCTATTTCACGTGGGCCGTAAAATGAGAATTCATGGAGGGGGGAGGAGAAATGCTTTAAGACCAAGGTAACATAGAAAATTTAAAACGGGGAAATTGATTAAAATATTGAAATTTCTTTATTTTGCTTTTTTTAATTATTATTTTTTATATTTTTTACTTTTCTCACTAAATTTTTCTAAATTGGAAGCATTTAAGAATCCCTTTTTCAAAATTTCTGCATCAGTAAACGGTTTCATATGATTACCAATAATATAAAAAAATTTATAGGGTGCCTTTGTTTTCCCTGTGACATTACCACTGACAAAACACTTTTTTCTGTTGTAAAGATTATTCAAGAAAGCCTATTTATACCACCTCTTTCTTGAAAGAGATTTTCAAGATAATATCTCATTGAATGCGTGTGTGGGATTCCTGTTTATTGGTATTTTTTAAATTAAACACTTTCCTGACAAAAATCAAGAAATTACTGAACCATGCTTGTTTTTCACTACAAAATAATTAGCTTCCCAATCTCTCTCTCGTCTCGAAAAATATATTTTCTTTGAATATTTTTCATTTGAACGATATGAAAGATAGTTAAAAATTAATTCCACTCATAAAATGGTCATTACTCCACTGTTGTCTATTATCACTAATCAGAAAAAAAATAAAATAAAAATTCGCACCCATACGATATCGACAGCAAAAAGCAAAATTAATAAATTTGATTTTTTAAAAAAGAATTTCCCATCAAATTTTTATAAATAATTTAATTTTTCAGAGCAATGGGCCATGACCGGTCCTCTTTAAAAGGCCCGTTGGGCCGCATGTCGAGTATCGCTGATCTAAAAAGAGGAAAGTGTATTTTATCATGAGAAGGAAACATTTAATTAATTTTTAGGAATTCAAGCACATAAATGTTGGTCAAAAAGCAGAAATAAATAAATAAAAGCAGTGATACAATAACGGATATTAACATCTCATAATTTTAGT
The DNA here is from genome assembly GCA_019973935.1 of Trichonephila clavipes. Taxonomy (NCBI): domain Eukaryota; kingdom Metazoa; phylum Arthropoda; class Arachnida; order Araneae; family Nephilidae; genus Trichonephila; species Trichonephila clavipes. Next base: position 204,233 of record BMAU01000722.1, on the reverse strand, counting down.
GGCAATTATCAATAATTGCCGAAATATATTTTTATATCTTAAAAATAAATAATGTGCTGATGAAATAATGTAGCTTTAATAAAAATTAATAAAACTTCCAAAAAATAAAACATTTGAAATGTTTTATTCTTATCTAAATAGAAAATCTCGTTGCTGATAATATTGATTTCAGATAATAGGACTTAATATTGCGTAGTTAAAAAGTTCCTTATTTTATTACATAGTCAGTTATTTTCACTCTCGAAAAAGATGAAGTCTTTTACAGTAAGTGCTTATAGCTAAATACTTTTTTAGCAATCTCATATATTGGATAGATTGCATTATCGTTAAAACACGTAATGGTACTTTTAGATGAATTTTATTTTAGTTATTGGTAGAAACGGGTATCCAAGGCAGAACGAAAAATTCCCTTCGTTTTTTTGTGGTTCTAGCTTTGTGTTTATAATGGGCCCCGATGGGCAAGTGATCTTTACGACTAGGCGATAACTCCGTTCACAAGGCTTTAGAATGAAGGGAAAACTCGAGCCACACACAAGATAAGAGACTGAAAAAAAGGAACGTTTTTGTAAAAAGTGCAAGTGGATGAAAAGATTTGACTTTGGCTTCTGAGAACTGACAGAAACGTCTAGCTGCACAATAGTGTCTGGTACTTTAAAGTAAAGTATTTTTAGATATGTCAGGCGCTTTACCACCGACTTGTCTTTTTTATAGGAGTAGGAATTTAATTTTGTGAACACATTAAAATGACTTAAGGAATTTTTTGAGCAACCTGATGATTCTGTATTACAAAACGTAACATAATTCTTATGAAATATAAATATCCAGGCAAATATTAATAATAATACATAATAATACAAGTGATTATAATAATACAAGAAACATATAAAATCTGATATGTTTCTTGAATTCAGATAGAAGAACTGGAAATTTGTGCTTTAACTTTAATCAAAAAATCGTTATAAATATTACTTGGATGATACTGTTGCATCTCTATATTTATATAATATATTTGTTTTTATAAATTTAGTTTTCATGATCTGGCAACAAAAAGTTGTTGACATATTGTAGCGCGATGTAAGAACAAGAATATAAAGTTCTAACGATCTAAAAGAGTTTTCTTCTTAAAAGGATGAACTAAATCTAAATAATTATTTTGTTACCTCATGTATTATTTGTGATTAAATCGCCAACAAACTGATGACCCGTACATATTCAAATGATGGATGATAATAATGAAATGGCTGTGGTAAAGTCGAATCAGGAAACATTCGAAGCATATAAGGTTAAAGCGTTAAAATTCCTCTTTTTTGAGAAGAAAAACCCGAAATATGGTTTTTTCAAGTTGAAGCTCAGTTTTCCATTGCTAATATTAACCAAGAAGAAACTAAGTTTAATTACCTTGTTGTGCAGTTACATACAAAATTCATATAAAATATATGGGATATCATTCAGAGTGATGAAAAAATAAATATTCTTGTGCTAAAAATAGACTTTTAAGTACTTTCAAAGATAGTGAAGAAAAATGCAATAAAAAATTGCTTAATGGAATCTCATTAGGTGACATGAAACCCAGTCAACTTTTGAGAAAAATGAAATCGTTGGCTGGAGTTAATATCTCCGAAAAAGTTTTAAGAACATTATGGCTAGGTAAGTTACCAGACTCCATCAAAAATATTTTAGTTATTAGTGCGGAGAGAAAATTTAGAAAATTTGTCAGTTATGGCACATAAAATTTTTGAAATAAATTCATCACCAGAAATTTATACTGCTACTGCAGATAATTCTGCTTTGAAAAATTTCCTAGTTAAAGTCAGCCTTTTGGAGCAACGGATCTCAGAATTATCCATCAACAGAAGAAATTCAAAAGAAGCGAATTTAAGAATTCCAATCAAACTCGAAATAAAAGTCGAAGTCGATCTCGTAAGCGTTTCAACCTAAATGGAAAGTACTGTTATCTCCACTTCATTTTTGGTAATAAGTGTTATACTGATAAATGTAAAAGTCCATGTTTTTGGAACAAGGTATCGGGAAACTTAGAAGAGCAGTAGATTTAGCGGCAAGCTCTCCTGCTACAGAATGTAAAGATTGCCGTAATTACCGTTTATTTGTAACTGACAAAAACACCGGTTTACGCTTTCTTGTTGATAGTGGTGCTGATTTATCAATAATTCCTGTCTCATGTAAAAATAAAATTTGTGATTCTTTTAAGCTTTATGCAGCAAACTACTCAGAAATACCAACTTTTGGACATAAAATTTTAACTTTAAATCTAGGGCTGCGTCGTGAGTTCCAGTTTCCTTTCATTATTGCTAAAGTAGATAAAGGAATAATTGGTGTTTATTTTTTAATTAAGTTTAACTTGTTAATTGGCATCCAAAATGTGACCAGATGTTAATAGATGGAATAACTAACCTTCATGTTAAAGGTGAAATTTCTTCTATTTTGCAAGAAAATAAAATTAACATAATGGATAAAACATCAAAAAATTTTCTAATATATTATTACAATATTCAGATTTAATGAAACCAAATTTATTAGTTACTAATACCAAACATGATGTTAAACACTATATTGCTACTAAAGGCCCACCGGTTTACTCAAAAACTCGTCAATTGGATTCTAAAAAATTAGATTTAAATTTAAATTTATGTTAGATAACGATATCATTCGACCTTCTAAATCTCCATGGGCAAGCCCACTACATCTTGTGAATAAAAAAGATGGAAGTGTTAGACCATGCGGTGATTAAAGACGTTTAAATGCACAAACCATTCCTGACCGTTACCCAATTCCACGTATTGAAGATTTTCATCATATTTTAAAAGGGAATAGAATATTTTCTAAGATTGACCTATTCAAAGCATATTTTCAAATACCAATTGCTGAGGAAGATAAGGAAAAGACAGCCATAATAACACCATTTGGCTTATTTGAGTTTAATGTTATGAGCTTTGGGTTAAGAAATGAACCCACTACTTTTCAGCGCTTTATCAATGAAGTACTATTTGGACTAGAATTTGTTTTTCCATACCTGGACGACATTCTAGTAGCCTCTGAAAATGAAGAACAACATAAAAAACTCATTTGAAACTTGTGTTTGATCCCTTACAAAAATATGGTCTTCGAGTGAATATCTCAAAATCAACTTTGGGAGTAACTCATCTAGAATTTCTGGAATACTTTATAACACCCAAAGGATCTAAGCCACTTCCAGAGAAAGTAGATGCAATTTTATTATACAAATTACCCGAAATATTTCATGATTTGAGAACCTTCCTTGGACTCCTTAATTTTTATAGAAGATATTTAAAAAATGAGGCTAAACATCAAGCTATTATTCACGAGTATTTAAAAGGTTCGAAAAAGAATGACAAATCAAACATTGTTTGGACAAAGGAAACTAAAGAAAATTTTGAAAAATATAAACAAGATCTTGCACATGCTACTTTATTAAGCTTTCCTGACCCTAATTTACAATTGGCTTTATTTACTGATGCTTCCAATTTTGTGATCGGATCGGTATTACAGCAGTTTGAAGCTGGAAGTTGGAAACCAATTTCATTTTTTTTCTAAAAAACTAACTGAAGCACAGAAAAATTACACTACCTATGATAGGGAATGATTAGGAATATATCTTTCCGTCAAACAGTTTAAACATCTTCTTGAAGGACGAAATTTTGTTATTTATACTGATCACAAGCCAATTACATATGCTTTTCATCAAAAGAATGAAAAAGCTTCACCGAGACAGTTACGTCATTTACAATATATATCACAATTTTCAACAAATATTTGCCACATTAGTGGAGGAGAAAATATAGTTGCAGGTTCATTATCTTGGATTGGATCTATCTCTGAAATAGATTATGACAAATTTGCTGATGCACAAGTTGATAATGAAGAACTTAATAAATTGCGCTTGAAACCATCCTGAAATTTTAAACAATATTCCCTCGACTCTGGTAAATTATTTTGGTGTGATATTTCAACTGCAAACATTCGTCCGTCTATACCTCAGCCTCTTCGAATGCACATGTTTAAAAAAATTCACAACTTGGCTCATCCTGGTGTGAAATCTACTGTTAAACAAATAGCTTTTAGATTTATTTGGCTAAACATTCGAAAAGATGTCAATCAATGGGCAAAATTTTGTACCCAGTGTCAAAAGAACAAATTAATAGACATATACATTCACAAATTGGCACCTTTCAAGAAGTAAATGATCGATTCAGTGTCATTCATGTTGACATCGTAGGTCCATTTCCTATATCAGAAGGAAAAATAAATTGCCTTACTTGCATTGACCGCTTCACATGTTGGATAGATGTTATTCCTTTATCAAATATCACTGCAGAAACGGTTGCTCGAGAATTCTATAATCACTGGATTTCACGCTTTGGAATGCCATACCGTGTGATAACTGATCAAGGTACTCAATTTAGATCTGAGCTCTTTAAAAGCATTGGTGTTGTTTGTGGATTTAAAGTATGCACAACAACATCCTATCATCCTCAATGTAATGGAAAAATTGAAAGAATCCATCGCACTTTAAAAGCAGTCATCAGAGCGCATAACTCAGTTAAATGGACACATACCTTATCAACGGTATTGTTAGGATTACGATCGACTCTACGTAGTGACACAAATTACACCATCGCAAAAATGGTTTACAGACAAACTATCCAATTATCAGGAGAATTTTTCGAGAAACCAAAAAATGTCTTGGATCTAGATACGTTTGCGGAAGAATTACATAAACAAATGGATCAGTTACAACCACTAAAAACTCGCCGACAACCTTCTCAAAAACACTTTGTCCATAAATACTTGCATAACAGTACACATGTGTTCACACGTGTCAACAGAATGAAAATATCACTCGAACCTCCGTACGATGGACCGTTCCCAGTAGCAAAGAGATACGATAAATATTTTACTGTGAAAATTAAAGGCAAGGACATCAATATATCTGTAGACAGATTAAAACCTGCATATTTGTTGTCAACTGATGGTGATAATCATGATCATTTCAAACACAATTAGAACATGCACCAACTCTGCCCGAATAAAAACTTATTGTGCAAAGAAAAATTGAAAAACAGCCACCAGATTTGCTGAAAAAAAATGTCCAAAAAACAACTACACGCTCTGGTAGACATGTAACGTTTCCAGCGCGTTACAGAGATTAGTTGTATATTATTTTATGACGCATTTGTTGTATTTTTACTTTTATTTGTATGCATTTCATATTGTATCGTAACTATGTTACTGGGGAAGGAGTAATGTTGCATCTCTATATTTATATAATATCTTTGTTTTTATAAATTTAGTTTTCATGATCTGGCAACAAAAAGTTGTTGACATATTGTAGCGCGATGTAAGAACGAGAATAAAAAGTTCTAACGATCTAAAAGAGTTTTCTTCTTAAAAAGGATGAACTAAATCTAAATAATTATTTTGCGTATCTCATGCATTATTTGTAACTAAATCGTCTACAATACAATTGACAAACTTATATCATTGATTATTTCATGTGAGTTGAGCAAATTGTATTGTACCTGTATTATTTACTTTTTATCTTTACTTACAAATACACCTTTCTAGAAATTTTTTCTGGCATATTTAGGGCAAATATTTTTTTTTACTTATTTAAATGATTTATTTGTAATTATATATTTTCTCACAAAAAATTAGATGCACCAAGAAGGAGTTGGAAAGATATTCGGACTGAATATAAAAATGTTTGAACTTTGGTATCAATTGATTGAATACCGGGAACTGCGCATTCAGCAGGTGTATATAAGAAGCGAGATTTCCAACCGGGAGGTCAAATTTCTGTGGCATTTCACTTCCATATGTTACGTCGTGCTCTAACGATGCCTCGCCGAATGATTTTTGCGCATATCGCAGTGTTTCTCAAACTGTGGGGCGCGAGCATATTGAATGAAAATAAATAGTTAAAATAATTTTTTGGAATGAAATAAAACAAAATGCGCTTTCTGACATAATAAAAAATACACATTTACACTGATATAATTTATTTTTATCATCTGGTGATCATCAAAAATAAAAGATTCCACTTCAAACTCTCATTAGCCATCTTAGATCCTATAACCAAATTAAAAAAATATTTTGTTTGCTTTGCTGTAATACCACGATGAGAGATTCTTTTATTACGTCTCTTTTAACCTAAAATATTACTTTAGCTGACTTTCGAACTTACTGGTATGGTTATCTCCGTCGTTTTTTTAGGGAAGTTGTAAATAATATAGCTCTGTCTCGCCTTTTTCTATGTGAAAGAGTTTTATAATATATGGATAAGCATATTGAGCACTTTGAAGAATTATTTGGCCAAGATTTATTTTTGAGTAATTTGAAACATATAATGCATAATGAAAAATATTTTACAAAATTATTGCTTAAAACACGTGCTACACTTTCCCCATAAACAATTTTGGGGTTTTGATTGTAGTTTTGCGTGACTTATTATGGTTTATAAATGTAAATGAGCAGAATATTAAATAAATTGGGCATCTGTGATTCCTATTGAAAGAAGTTGAAACTGATTCAATCTATTGAAGAACCTACTGAAAAAATGCATATTAATCAAGATAGCGAAAGTAAATATCAGAAAAGCGTTAGGCAGAAAATGTTTGGGTTGATTTGAAATTTTCAAATGCTGCCTAAAGATCTCTATGAAGAAAACTATGAAGCCATAATGTAGAACTTCGCCTTGTCAAAAGACACAAGGAAGAAAATGTTCAAAATGCTATTTGTAGATTCTTAAACTACAGAAAACTACAAAAATGTGAACAAAATATGACAGGTGTGCTGTGGAAAATAACGTTCCTGTGTTAGCGAAAAGTTTCGGTGATTTACGTCCTTTATTAAGGACACGCACATTTGGTACATTTTCCTTAGTTTTATTGGATTTTTTCGCAAATTTTCAAAGAAAAATTGAGAAGTTCTTGAAAGTAGGTAAGCATATTTTCTCTTAATTAAATTATTCACTGGAATTGTGATTTTTATAGTGTTTAGTAAAAATAATTATAAAATAAATTATAGTTTTAAAACAAACAAAAAACGCGCTTTTATAGTGAATCGAACTAAAAAGTTAAAAAATAAATGAAGATATATATTACTTAAAAGTAACATATACAAAATTTAATACTTATCTTGTTAATTTGTACGGTTTATAATTCCGATCGTATAGTAGCTTTAGCGCCCGAAGTGCATTGTTATTTCATTCAATACATTATTATTTTTAGGGGGGGCGATAAAAATTATGATTGAAAATTGGGTTGCCAGTAGTGAAAGTTTTAGAACCACAGGCATAACGAGCAAATTTCGAAATTCGATTGGATCGAAAGATGCTGGTTGGACGAATCAAGGAAGCTCTCGACATCTGAATCGAAGTGATGTAGGGATTATACGATGTTAGTAAGAATAAGTTAATAACGACATATTTCAGCATTAGAACGGAAGCAGTTAATCGAGGACCACAACGGAACAGGAAGACAGAATGATTGCCAGACCAACTGAAACAGCATCGCATTTGTCGTTATCAGCAATCCACCGTGTGAACCGCACACATGTGTCCAAGATGACCCTCCACAGGTGTCGGAGAAAGTATAAATTACTTTGGCACTGACCGTTACTTCGCTTAACTCTTTCACTTGTACACCATCAAATCCGATTGCAGTGGAGCTGGATAAACGTTGAACTGGCCTTATGGGGAAAGTATAATATTAAGTGAGGAGTCCTGTTTCCAGCTGCGTACTGAAGACAACCGCAAGCGTACCTGGAGACTTCCAGGTTCAGGCAGATCTTGCCTTGACTATCGCATAACACTCACACCCCCAAAAAAGCGTTTGGGTCTCGGTTTCTATCTCCTTTGATTACCGCACCCCTTTTGGTGGTTATTTCTGCCATACTGACGATGCAGTGGTATTTTGAAGACATCCTACGATCGGTTGCATTTTCATTCCTTTTGAGACACCCAGGACTTGCTTTTTAACACGAAAATCCCCAGACATACAAGTTACGTTGTGTTAAAAATTGCCTTCAAGTTTGACCTACCATTCATTGACCACTTAGAGGCCCGATCTCTCCAATTTTGTGACGTTATGGAAGGCGATTAAATCCATCCCGGAATGTTGACAAATTAGCCCAACAATTGATAACAATTTGGCATGAAATTCAGCAGGATGTTACCCGGGAACTTTATCAGTTTCTATAAAACGCCGGATGAAACCTTGCATCCAGGATAGAGGTAGACACACATCTTATTGACTTCCTCCCTTTATAACGATCAAATTCTGAAATAATCATTCAATTGTTCCAAAATTTTAATAGTTTGTTTTCCTGTGTATGTTCTTCCCCTGCACCAATTTTTATCGCAATCGGACAAATCCTTCACAATGCGTCGGTTTTCAATTCCTACCAGTAGCTCGCACTGTATATATTTATTTATCTTCGTGGAATTTTTAATCGTTAATAAAATACCCTTTAAAACGCTCAATTGAGCTGAAATTTTATATATATGATCATTTTGGATGATAATGCAGTAATTTAACTATGATTAACAAAAATTAATTGATTAAAACTAATGTACAAAGAATTACAAATACAGCCACGTTGGCATCATTTTTGGCGACTTAGTGTCCGTTTTGGCAACTTGTGTCAAAACATGAAAAGGATTTTTTTTCTCCTATTTTAAAGCACTCATTTGGGCTGAAATTTTCTATACACTATTGCTTTGGATGACAATACGATGATTTAATTATAATTAATTAAAATTAATTGACATGCTAATTATTTAAATAATTACGGATACAGTCACGTTGGTTTCATTTTTAGCGACTTGGGTCAAAATTTCAAGAGATTTTTTTTCTCGTGTTTTAAAGCATTCAGTTGAACTGAGATTTTATATACACGATTGTTTTGGATGACAATACGGTACTTTAATGATGATTAAAAATAATTACCACTTAATGTTGAAATTCTGCTATATGTATATACGTATTTATATTAAGTGTAACTATTTAATAAAAAGTAGCTAAAATAAAATTTTTCTTTGTTGATATAAGTCGGAATTGACTTAAAATTGTTTTCTAATATATTATTTTTTTGTTATAGAGTGTGTAGTGTTTATTTTTTTCAAGATTAATTGCTTTAAAATTATTCAGATTATTAATTCCCTTAAAAATGCTAAATTTAAACAATTTTTGATGCAATTATAAAATGAAATTGTAAAAAAATGTTCTAATTTGAAACATAATTTAATTACCTAAGCCGAACTTTTGAACAAATACTTATTGAAACTTTGTATATGTTTTCTTTCTTTTCTTAAACTGTCAAGAAAGTTATTCTCAAGATAATGTGTTCGTAAACTATTCCGTAGAATTCCAAAAGTCCTGAATATTTATTGATCAATTCGACAAATTTATGATTTATATTTTTAAAAATTGTTTTATAAATTTGTGTTTTTTATAAATTTATTTGACTTTATTTTTTCTATTTAGAAAACAAAACTGAATGTTTTAGAGTTTAGGCAGGAAAAAATATATTACAATAAAAACAATTTTATCCATTAATTGTAATTTTATATACAATTAAAGATTTAAAGTGAGGAAACGCAGCATGATATATTTATGGCCTTAACAAATAACGCATACATAAAATTTTAAATATGACTTAGAATTTCAAAATGTAAGTTCAATAATTATTACTTAAATACAATTACCAATCATTCATTTTTTAACTCTAATATTAAATACGTTTTCAAAGCAAATTATATGTAGAAAACACAGTTAATGTTGAAACATTTAGAGAACTGTATTAACTAACTCTTATTATATATTTTATTTTTTAATATGTTATTGAAAAGTTCTAGATAAAATTTTTTATTATTCTTATGTTTCATATTTTACTTTTTAATATCAATTTCCTCTCAATATACATTATAAAAACTCCATTCTTTACGTATAAGAGATCCATTGGGCTTAAACATAAAACATGTTCCGTTTAAAGTGCGATTTGAAATAATGATTCTTTTTTCCCTACTATACTCTTCTGATTTCTGTAGTCAGTTCTATTTTATATTTGAAAAATAAAATCGTTCCATACCCTATCCATAATTTCGACTAAATGAACATTTGAGAAGAAGTTTGGTTTTCTTGCCAAACTCTTTAGATCATATTTCTTCTTGGGAAAACTAGTAGGTTAAAGAACCATTATCTTCATCGAAAATACTTCTTGGCAACGAGAACCAAGTTCAGTTTTCTCCGATATAATGGCAAATAAAGACCATACTTTCTTCTAAGCGATTATTCCTTCTGAATCATTTACTACGTTTATTTCACCCAACTTTTTGTCAGCAGATATATTTATCTATAAAATAATTACATTTAACTCTGATATTTATGAATTTAAAATCATTTCAACATTTTTCATTGCAACCCTTCTTTTATACTTAAGAGCTTTATTGCGATATGAAAAAATACATGGTTCACAATTTTCCAATAAATCTGTTGTTTAGCAATTTAAAATTTCAGATTTTATTTCCTGGCTTCGTGGCAATGCTGAATATTAACCGAAAACATTAATTCAATCAATAATCTAGTGTTTAAAACCACTGAAGAAGTTTGAAATTTTTCTTGGGATAATCCTGCTCAATATTTTCTTTAATAAGAAATAAAATTTGTTCTATTAAGGCAGTGCTTCTCAAAGTTTCAATATTTGCGATCTAGTATTCAATCCTAATTTTCATTGTGCACTCCCCACCCCCATGCAAAAACAACAGACTAAATTCAACAATTATATTCTTTGGCTCTAAAGCTACAATACGACTTTAACCTCTTAAGTGTCACCGGCATATATAAACGTCTTGCTCATCTTTAAAATTTTTTGAAGGCTTTGGAATAAAACAAAAATATCTTGACAGTGTTTGCGAAGGATTTAGACTAAACAACAGACTAAATTCAACAATTATATTCTTTGGCTCTAAAGCTACAATACGACTTTAACCTCTTAAGTGTCACCGGCATATATAAACGTCATATATAAATTTTTTGAAGGCTTTGGAATAAAACAAAAATATCTTGACAGTGTTTGCGAAGGATTTAGACTAAACAACAGACTAAATTCAACAATTATATTCTTTGGCTCTAAAGCTACAATACGACTTTAACCTCTTAAGTGTCACCGGCATATATAAACGTCTTGCTCATCTTTAAAATTTTTTGACTACTATCTTTAAAATTTTTTGAGAAGGCTTTGGAATAAAACAAAAATATCTTGACAGCGTTTGCGAAGGATTTAGACTAAACAACAGACTAAATTCAACAATTATATTCTTTGGCTCTAAAGCTACAATACGACTTTGACCTCTTAAGCGTCACCAGCATCTATAAACGTCTTGCTCATCTTTAAAATTTTTTGAAGGCTTTGGAATAAAACAAAAATATCTTGACAGTGTTTGCGAAGGATTTAGACTAAACAACAGACTAAATTCAACAATTATATTCTTTGGCTCTAAAGCTACAATACGACTTTAACCTCTTAAGTGTCACCGGCATATATAAACGTCTTGCTCAGACCAAGCTTTAATTACCCCGGACGCATATATACGTCTTTCCGAAGTAATATTTTTTCTGTGCACTACTATCTTTAAAATTTTTTGAAGGCTTTGGAATAAAACAAAAATATCTTGACAGTGTTTGCGAAGGATTTAGATATTTCAGAGAATTTGCTATAATTTATGCTATAATTTATTCCTTCTCCCCTCCAACATAACATATGCGCGCCTACGTGGAAAACGGTGGCATTGGCGAGCGAATCACGAGCTTTTAATCAGCAGTTAAGGGATTAATTATAAACCGTAAAAAATTATCAAGATAAGTGTTAATTTTTGTATATAATTTTATATATGACAAACCCATGGGGTAACTGGTAATTATTAAACTTGTTCTTAACTTATATAAACCGTAGTAAACGTGTATTTTATTTTTATAAGTAGAATATATATTTTTGTTTACTTTCAGTAAATTAATAATTTTTTAAATTTTTTGTTCAATTTACTCTCACCCCCGCGTAGAGTTACTATGCCTCCCCATAGTTTAAGAAACACTGTATTAAGGTGTCTGCCTGCGTACAGAGACAGATTTCCTAAAATGCCACGAAATCAGTCATTTAATGTTATTTTGTTGGTGCTTATGACTTAAATTAATTAACTCACACCAGGAAATTATATGAGTTTAAACTCATTAAAATTAGGTATTTAAAGTAAACTTTGATGAAAGTTATGCCAAAATTCAAAATACTTACAAGGGAATCTCTCCAAGTCATAAATTTAAATTATTTTTTTTATGCAGCATTTTTAACACAGTTGTAAAGGCAGTGATCTGAAATCTAAAATATATTTTCAACTAGAAAAAAGTTATGACTTTTTATACATTTTCTGATAGAAATTTTTATAAACATATGTTCGTACTCATAAAATGTTAAAAATAAATAAATAAATAAAAACTATTGACGTTAGAGCTAAACTCCTAGTTCGTTTCCAATTTAAATTACATGTATACAAAATATGAAAGCAATACATATTTAAAAATTTTTTTGAGATGTGAGGTTTTAAGAAACATTTTAGTAACAAAACAAATTACTGTGTTCTAAATCTACTTAGAGCAGTGTTTCTCAAACTGTGGGGCGCGCCTCCCTGGGGGGGGTAACCCTGCGAGGGGGCGCGAGCATATTGAAAATAAAAGGATTAAATAATATTTTTTGGAATGAAGTAAAACAAAATGTTTTCTGACATAATAAAAATACATTTACACTGATATAATTTATTTTTATCATCTGGTGTGATCATCAAAAATAAAAGATTCCACTTCAAACACTCATTTCAGCCATCTTTGATCCTATAACCAAAATAAAAAATATTTTGTTTGCTTTGCTGTAATCCCACGATGAGAGTTTTTTTATTTACGTATCTTTAACGTAAAATATTACTTTAGCTGACCTTCGAACTTACTGGTATGGTTATCTCCGTCGTTTTTTCAGGGAAGTTGTAAATAATTTATTTCTGTTTCGCCTTTTTCCATGAGAAAGAGTTTTAAGATATATGGATAAGCATACTGAACACTTTGAAGAATTATTTGGCCAAGATTTATTTTTGAGTAATTTGAAACATATAATGCATAATGAAAAACGTTTTACAAAATTATTGCTTAGAACATATGCTACACTTTCCCCATGAACAATTTTGCGGTTTTGATTGCAGTTTTGTGCGACTTATTATGGTTTATAAATGTAAATGAGCAAAATATTAAATAAATTGGGCATTTGTGATTCCTATTGAAAGAAGTTGAAACTGATAAAGCTATTGAAGAACCTACTGAAATAATGCATATTAATCAAGATAGCGAAAGTAAATATCAGAAAAGCGTTAGGTATGAAATGTTTGAGTTGATTTGAAATTTTCAAATGCTGCCTAAAGATCTCTATGAAGAAAACTATGAAGCCATAATGTAGCACTTCGCCTTGTCAAAAAGACACAAGGAAGAAAATGTTCAAAATGCTATTTGTAGATTCTTAAACTACAGAAAACTACAAAAATGTGAACAAAATATGACAGTTTTGCTGTGGAAAATAACGTTCCTGTGTTAGCGAAAAGTTTCGGTGATTTACGTCCTTTATTAAGGACACGCACATTTGGAACATTTTCCTTAGTTTTATTGGATTTTTTCGCAAATTTTCAAAGAAAAATTGAGAAGTTCTTGAAAGTAGGTAAGCATATTTTCTCTTAATTAAATTATTCACTGGAATTGTGATTTTTATAGTGTATAGTAAAAATAATTATAAAATCAATTATAGTTCTAACACAAACAAAAAAAAACGCGCTTTTATAGTGAGTCGATTTAAAAAGTTTAAAAAAATAATAAAAATATATATTACTTAAAAGTAACATATACAAAATTTAATACTTATCTTGCTAATTTGTACAGTTTATAATTATGATCGTATTGTAGATTTAGCGCCCAAAGTGCCTTATTATTGCATTCAATACATTATTATTTTTAGGGGGGCGCGATAAAAATTATGATTAAAAATTGGGTCACCAGTAGTGGAAGTTTAAAGACCACTGACTTAGAGACTAAAAATTTCTATCTACTATGATACTTATTAGATACTATAAATTCACCACTTTTATAGCATAGATCTTTTTCGTTCTATGTCTTATTAATTTTTTCTTTCTAGCAGCTCGATTTTTTTTCCTGCTCAAGATACAAAGATTAAAAAAAAACAATAATTTCAACCAAATATTGATTCAGAAATGTAGGCTGATGCCTGAATTCAATGATTTTTAATGTTAAAAATTAATGGCCATGATAGTCAGATATAATCAAATCATGTTTACAATGTTTTAATACATTTCTTTTACAAAAATCTTAAGTGTAATACACACGAAAAAGTAGATTTAAATAGATAATAAGAAAAATATTAGTAGAAGATGATAAGATTCATAGTTTATATGATATTTAAAATAAATTTATCAGTAGAGCATTTTTTGAGATGAAATTTATTGTTAATTTAGTTTTATCTACTGTAAATTGTTGAATGAGCTGTTTTTCAAGCATTAGACTATTGTATACAAATAACTGCGTAATGCATAGAAATTGAATTGACGAACTAAAACGTAAATCTGAAATTGCTTTTATACTTTTATTTTTAAGCTTTATTATAAAAGAGAAGTTTCGTTCATATATCGTTTAATCCTATATCAGTTATCTATATTTTCACAAATGTATGATTCACTTAAACTTAACTATAATTTTGAAGTAATCTTAATTCAATAAAGACAACTTTTCAATGTCTGCATATTTAAATGTTTATATTTTGGAATATACTATTATATATTAATTGGATTATTTTTGTCCTGTTTTATAAATACATTTGTTCATGGTTAAGTGTAAGGGATTTCAAAGTATAAGAAACAATAATGTTGTATGATTATATATTTATAGTTTTAGTAAATGGAATATTGTATAGTTAAGAAAAAATATGCTAGATAACCTTATATAAGCATAATTCCGATTTTCTACATTTTATTCCTGATTGACCATTATTAAAAAAGCATTATTATTACATGACACAGAGTAAAAATATACTTTATTATTTTACATTTGTGTTTTTCATGATATGTTTTAGTTATATATAATGCTTATAAACGTATATATAATTTTTCTAAAATGTATTTCAACAAAAATTTATATTTGTAAATGTTTGCATTCTGAATTAAAATTGAAAGCATAAACACGTTGAGACATACATTACAAAAGATTAAAACGAAATTCTTAGCTTAATCTAGGAGATTTGTAAAATAATTTAGGATTTAATATATTAAATATAACTGCAAGGCTGATAATCATAGCTCTTCTTTCTGAAAACTAGAACTGTAATTTATTTCTAGAACTAAAAATGTATGTAATGTTTTAGAAAAATGCAATATTTTTTCGTTTTTTCAATATACTTTGTATAAATAATGGTTTTCAGATATTTTATCCAGTAAAAATCTAGGTGATAAAACTGCATTAAGCTCACTGTCTCTGTATAAAAAAAAGTCTTTCGTGATGCTGTAATGAATTTATTGATTCATAAATTTATAGTCTGTAAAAATGGGTAGTATAAAGTTGAATTTAACTGCAAAGAAGAGCACCAAGAATGATTTGCATAGGGGGTTTCCCCTACTTTCTAGCACTTTCTAGAAAAATCTTCATCGTGATCTTATAGATTTCTCCAGTAATTTATAGAAGCACACATATGGTCACCAAATCAGCAAAAATGTTTCCCAATATGTTCGCCAAGTCACCAAATTTGGTCACCAAAAATGATGCAAACTTGGTTGCATCGCAAATATTTCCCCAAGTTTTTATTGAAATATCATTAAGTGTAAGGAATGGCATATATAGCTCAACATACAAAACAATTATGTACGAACACTACAACTTTTGGAAACAATGAAATAGAACAATTAGAAATCTCAAGTGAACATTTGCGAAAAAAATGTTGTTGAAGAAATGTATCTCGATGATGTACCAATGGAAAAAATGAATCACAGAGTAATGTTGGCTGGTTGAAATGACGGTTATTTCTTTTCTGCTTACAATATATTGAATGAAGATAAAACTATATAATGTGGGAGAATTCCAGTTTTAAAATATGAGCAATGAGTATGAACAATTGTAAATTTTGTACAATGGGTGTCAATCTTTCATTATGTGGGCAGTGGAACCTCTCCCCTCCCCCCTAGTATATTTAAACTTAGTTTTGTGGAACATTTTAAGCTCTTAGTTCAGTCAAAGTTTCATCCTATTCATTCAATTTTACGACAAATAATATCCATTTAACATTAACCTATGTAACTTAATAAGAAAACAATGTTCCTGATTTCAACGTTTCGTGCAGCAGTATTCATTTTAATTTTTCGTATTCATTTTAATTTTTGTCTTATTTATATACTGAATAGAATAAAAATATTTTATTAAACAAATGATGAAAATGTCCATTATGAATGTCAGAATTATTTTCTACAAACAAAATGGTCAATTAACTAACTCAACGTAAAATATGTTATTTTAAGCGAGATTGAATCCAATTGAATTATTAAAGATTTCGAGGTTGAATTCAACAAACAATATGTTACATTAAAGAAATTAGTCTCCAGATCATTTTTAGCAAGGCACAATAAATATTTTTAGATAACAAACAATAAAAATGCTGATTATGAATACAAAAGTATTCGGTACAAGCAAAACAAATATATGTCAATGCATTCAGACTTCTGATGTACTTAAAATTATGTGGTGATTGAGGTAATCAGATGTATAATTCAAAAAGAAGGTATTATTCCTCTACTTAGTAAGTCTTCGATCTCTCAGAAAATAGAACATTCAGAAAGATCCAGTCCTCTGGATATGCAAAGAATGATTCAAGTTTATTTTTATAAAATGATCTTAACACCTGGAAGAACAGTAAGGAATATTTCTCGAGTTTTTGCAGACATTCAAATATTAGGAATTTTTCCATATGCTTTCAATAGAAAACAGTCATAAAAAGAAGCAAGTACGTTTTTAACCTTAAAGTACTTTAGATAGAATGTTATATGTGCCGTAAAATATTATTACATCTTCCAAAAACAGAAAACTGATTTTTTTGTTGCAATAACCCCACACAAAACTATCTAAAATGCTATCTCAATATGAATAATGTGGAGTCGGATTTGGTAAGTACCTTTCGCAGGAAGTTATGTGTTGTAATGCACTTTCTTGCTGTGATAAACAGGGCAGAATCAGAAGGAACATAAACTGAGGATTCCTTGGCTTTGCTCAGAATTACATTTCAGATTGTACGTTTCTAAGAATACATAAAAGCATATTCGTTGATATTTTTGTTCTCTATTTTTATTTTCACTGTGTGTATCAACATTCATTTATTTGTTACATATAAATGTGTGCTGCAGTATCTTTTCAAATAAGCTAGTTTTATTTGTATATTTACTTGAATGAAATAAAATTACTTATTTAGGAGTTCCCGGTTTCTGTAAGCTCCTTTAAAAATTTCCGTGAAATATAAAATATCGTAAAAGGCACCACATTTTCTCAAATGTTCCATGTTCTTCGAAAAGTTTCATTTTTCTATTATTTATATACACGTCCTACTAATTTTATGAAATTATAATTTCTAATTAAAATATTAAGTCTTTAAGGTATTCGACTACGTTCGGAACCGTAATTTTCAAAAGCGCATAAATGGAACATTTTCATGATCACTTAGATTAGAATATATGCATAAAATTATTTTAAGGAAATTTTGACAAAAAAAATTATTTAAATGCAATAATTTGGCAAAAAATTAACTTAGAATTTTCTTTTTTTGCAAACGTTCTCCCTTTGTGAAAAATACTTCTATTAGAATAATGCTTTGCCTGTATATAGCTCACACCTCTGTTCAGAAGCTCAACTAGAATTTTTGAAATGTATAACTTAGAAGTGGGTTTATTCATTTTTTGCGAGAACAGAGGGGAGCAATTTTAAGAAAAAAACGCGCGAATAATTATTTCAATTGATGGTAACTCTGAAAAAATAATGTGAATTTTTAAAAAATTCCAGTTGAGCCTCTGTAGAGAGGTCTGAGCTATATACAGGCAAAATATTATTATAATAGAACCCTTTTTCACAAAAGGAGAACATTTGGAAAAACGATTATTCTAAGTTAATTTTTTGCTAAAATATTATATTTAAATAAATCTTTTTTGTCAAAAAATGTCCTTAAAACAATTTTATGCATGTATTCAAATCTGAGTGACACTAAATATCATGAAAATTATCCATTTATGCGCTTTTTTAAAATCACGGTTTCGAACGTAGTCGGATACCTTAAAGCGTTCGACAAAAACTACGCTATTTATAAATTGTCTAGGATTCAAGGTATTTCTAGGATTTCAAGTTGTAACATCAGGGACAAAAGAGATGTTAAAGCGAAATTTATTACATAGGTATCTTCTGCTACAAATTTAAAAAGATTGAAAATGTATACAGCCCTGTGTGGAAAGTGAAGAACATGAGAAAATCTATATTGCGTGTCCCCTCCAAGGCTATCAATAGTCACTGTTTCGAAATTGGAATGGCGTATCAGAAGATCATTTATGCCAGATCAATAGTTTCCCAGATGTTGAGATATATATTATGGGTATTATTCTATTTAAAAGAATAGGTAGTAGTACAATTTATTGGACGAATAAGAATTTTTGAACATCACGTGTCAAATGAAGTTGCGATAGTACGGTCACAGGCATGTCCTGGACCGGTTATAAAATTTCAGAAATGAAGCGCTGTGTCATTTTAACTGTGGTGCTTGCTACATGAGTTGAGGCAATGAAATCCAGTAATACCAATATGAAGATTCAAAATGCAGCAATTAATTTACCTCCGCCCATGTCAACTCCAGATTCTTGTCCAACCATCGCAAACAGAGGCGATATTCATTTGTGAAAGCAATACGGCTCCATTCAGTTGTCAATGTCCACCGGTTACTGCAGTGCTTCTCAAACTTTCAGTATTTGCGACCCAATATTCTTCTAAAATTTCCTTTACGTCCCCCTTATTTCCATACAATAACAATGTATTGAATTTAATAATAATATACTTTGACGCCAAAGCTACGATACTACTTTAACCTCTTAAGTTCTAACGGAATATATATACGTTTCTCTCAAATGTTGCGTTGATTTCTGCTACGTATATATACGTCTTACCTAAGTACGAACTTTTCTGTGCACTGCTATCCATAAAATTATTCCGAAGCCTTTGGAATGCAATAAAAGGAACGTGACAGTGTTTGCAAAGAATTTACTTATATCAGAGGATTTTTCCGTATTTATTCCTTTGCTACCCTCCCCCTCCAAATACAACAGAAACGCGAGCCTACGGGGAAAATGGAGGCAATGGGAGCTTAATCACGTAACTTTTAATTAACAGTTAAAGGGTTATTCATAAGCCGCATAAATTTTCAAGATAAGTGTTAATTTTTCTATATAATTTTATATGTGACAAGCCCATGGGGTCACAGGTAACTATTAAATTTGGTCTTATTTTAGTATTGTTAAATTAATTATAAAATATATTGTGAAGTATTGATAGAGTTATATAAGTGTGTTATATGTCAGTGTATGCGTATTTTACTTTTGTTATGCCATAATGTATTTTTGTTTGTTTACTCTCAGTAATCTTAAATAATCTTTTGTTTACAACTTTTCAATGTGCTCCCGCCCCCTCTTAGAATTATCACGACCCTCTAGGGGGGCTAGCCCCACATTTTCAGAAACCCTGGGTTAATGAGCTTTTGAAAATACAAATACCTTTGGTTTTGATACAAAGGTAATAACAACAATGGATGCGTTGTGGACAATTCATTGAACCGCAAACAAAATTAAGCCGTACATGAAGACAGCTAATGTAGTGCAACAAACCCTAGTATTTGTTATGATATGGCTCCTGATGTAGAAGAGTGATTGATGCCTATAAGCAAGTGTACGGTTACTATACGACAAGGTTAGAGCAATCAGTATCCGTCGATTACAAATTGATATCGGAGTTTTTGACATATCTGACACCTTTACTGATTTTTTGAAAAGATAAATTTTTGTTTTTTATATACAATAATTCTTCCTGTATTGAGTTCAAAATTGTGCTCAAATACCTTTCGTATGGAACAAATGTGATGGAACATGAAGCTGTTCAAGCAAAACAACTGTTCCAAAATGAAACTCTGGTACTTCAAAATTATATCCCGTTACCATTATACACACTTATAAGACTTATAAGGGGTGTTAAAGTCTATGTCTATGGGGATATGTATCTTCGGTAAAATACACTGGTGTGCAAAACTTAAGCAACAATGTAAAAATTAAGCAAAAATAACCATGAAATTGCAGAAAAGGAGGTTTGGAGATCAGTACAGTGAACACGTAAGTCAGTAGAAACGTCATGCGAATGCGCAAATATCAGGAACGAAACGTCAGAAGCTACGTGAGCGTACGCAAAACGCGTGATGTCGGCGCGTGCTGTTGAACAGTAAAATAAAATGAAGGACACAGACGCAATTCAACATATTCGCTGCAAGTGCCAGTGAGTCAGTTCATGAAATATGCCTAGAAGAAATCACCTGGACCACTTCACACGTGGAAGAATGATCGGAAAGCTGGAGAAGAGGCATACCGTCTCCAGTGTAGCTGCAAAGTTCGGAATCAACAAAAGTGTCGTTTCGCGCGCTTGGAAAGCGTTCCAAACCACAGGTACAGTTATTAGAAAGGTTGGTGGTGGCCGCCCGAGGACGACAACTGCAGGGAATGACCGATATATCATCCTGCAGATGAAAAGAGGCCGACGGCAGTCAGCAAGCGTCATTGCTCAGCAACTCTCTACAGCAACGGGGCGACAAGTGTCGTGGTTTACTGTGGCCAGAAGCCTTCACAAAGGGAGCCTATATTCGCCCGCCGTCCTGAAATCTGCCTCCCGTTGAAAGTTGACCACCAACGCCACCGTTTACAGTGGTGCCGAGAGCACAAAAACTGGACAACTGATCAATGGTGTCGTGTCCTCTTTACGGATGAGAGTCGATTCAGTGCCAGAAGCGATTCTCAACGCGTTTTGATTTGGAGATAGATCGGGTCACGGTTTTATATCAGTAACATCGAGGAAAGACACCATTACGGAGGTCCTGGAGTTCTTGCCTGGAGAGTCATTATACTGAACGGTCGAACTGAGCTCTACATTTTCGATAGAGGGTCTGTAACCGGGGATCGTTATTGTGAGGAGGTACTTCTTCCCCATGTGCGTCCGTTCCGAGGTGCCATCTACCCAGACTTCATTTTTATGGATGACAATGCACGGCCACATCGGACTCTTGCTGTTGAGGAGCTGCTAGAAAGTGAAGATTTAACTCGAATGGATTGACCAGCGTACTCCCCAGATTTAAATCCCATCGAACATGTGTGGGATACTTTGGGGAGACGTATTGCAGCACGCTTACATCATCCGGAGAACACCCAACAACTCAAACAGATGCCGATTGAAGAATGGCACTCCTACCGCAAGAAATGTTGCACCAGCTGGTTCTGAGTATGCGGAGACTGCGCGAAGCAACCATTGCAGTGAGGGGATGGCATATACCATATTAAGGAACATCTGCTTGTTGTTCTTCCGGTTGGATAGACCATCATGAGTCACAATACTATGCGTTCAATAAAGCTTGTTTTTGTTTGATTCCATACCGTATGCATTGTATTCCTTTTTCAGCGTCGATGCTTTCGTCATCCTTTACGTACATAATACTCTCCCTCATTTCTGAATTTCATGTCTCTCAGATGATTTTTCGTGAAGTTATGGCAATAAACTCAACTGTTGCTTAAGTTTTGCACACCAGTGTACATGTTACTTGCATATCTCATTGAGTGAAATCCATCGTGAATATCTTGCGCAGTTTAGATGCTTCTTTTATGGTGTCATATTTTGCGAGAGTTAGCAGTGCAGTTTTCAGAACTTATTAGAGATAAAGATATAATGAAAATCAAGTTTAGTCGTAAAATGTGTTGCATGTGATATAAAATATAAAAAAAAAGTTACGAAAGGAAACCTATTTAAAGCTTAACTAGGTAAATTTTTCTCATATCAGAATTTTTCTTTTTTCTTTGGATATCATGATGGATATGAGGAAATGGTTCTGAGAAATATATAGGTTATGTGATTACATTACAAGTTAAATGCTTACCTTAGTTTAATTACAATGTACTCTTACATATTCACAACACATTTATAAATATTAGTTTACAAAAACTTGATTAAAAGTAGAAGAAAAGACCTAGGACAATAATTCATCTTCTAGACATTTTGGTTACCGGATGTGAAAATTCAATATATACAGAACGGCTTACCATTAAATAAAAAAAATAATGAAACAATTGCTTGTTTTAAAACGCTTTAATTTTCCTAATATTCCCTGAATCTTAGCTATGCTCGCATAATATAATTAAAATTTTAATACTTAAAATGCGTTATTGATTTTTTCCTTATTTATAAGAAGACTTGTAGAAATAACTTTCAGATGAATAAATCCTTTTTTAATAATAAAAGTCAAAAGAAAATAAACCCAACCTAGAACTTTTATAAGCAATTTAATCTATTAAATTCTTTCCATCTTATTTACATGTCACCATTGAACTTGAAAAAATAAAAATAATTATATGTGCAATATCATTTCAATTTATTGTTTTGGTGTTTCTTTTATTGAATAATATTCCAAAATAAAAGGAAATAAAAACAAAAATACATTGATGAAGCTAAAATTTTTTAATATCCTAGCCAAGGTGAAAATTTTAATATTTGTTCCTCTTTTAAGTATTGAAATTTTTATTTTCAATACTTATAATTACGTGTTAATTTTTAATAAATTTGCTTGTTTAAAGATAAGACGTTTTGGAAATTCTTTTCTTCAAGTTTTTTTTTAATAAACATATTTAGAGTATCGCTTCTGAAAATGTCTGCGACAAATATTTGGATGCTTAAATTTTTCCGATTACCTATTAAAAATATTTTGTTTGTGTTTTTAAACTTAAAGTTTTGTGTGTGATTCACGAAACAAATATTTTTATATTGAGAGTAAAGAGAATAAATAAAAAGAAAATTTAAGACTTGCAAAGCAATACAAATATATTTAACTCTTGCCATTGCCTAGTAAACAAATAATTCTAATGAAATGTATATTATATTTATCCTCTATGCATTTAAATTCTTTAAAATATTAGAGTTTCATTGTCCCAAACAATTTCTTTTTTTTTATCTCATTAAATGAAGTACTTAAATTTATTATCAGAAATGTGGATATTAAAATAAATAAACGTACTTAATGCAAAACCGTTGGTACAAACAACATAATCTTTTCAATTTTATCAAATATTAAACGAATGACGTGATTTTAATTCCAGTGATCATTTTTTAAATTGTATAAACTACTTTTTAAACTTTATTATACATAAAAAGTTTCTATCCTTATTTGCTACTTAAGTATATTCTTACTACAATAATACCATAACTTTTAATTTGTTTATAAGTTTAAAACTTCAATGCAAAAAAAGTTCAAGCATGATGGATGACTTACACATAACAGGGCTCTTTTGATCTGTATTTGACAAAAGAGAAGCACTGATTTCCAGTGTATATTTACTCAGATTGATATTGATGAAAAAATCACTCTAAGTTCTTATTATTTTAAATATAACATATTTTAAGTTTGTAATATATAATAAAATACTTTGCTTAAATCTTTTTTTATAATATGCTCATTTTCATTTATAAGCCATAAGTCGTACAACGCAGAAATCAAAACCACTAAGTTGTCACGGGGAAAAATGTAACCTGTTCATAGAAAATATTTTGGAATAAATGCGGTCAAACGGGGAATTCAGTCAAAGAAAGTACAGTTGAACCTCTATATAACGAATTCGCTAAATCCTGGAAAAAATTTCGTTACATGGAAAATTCGTTATATACAGGTTAATCTTTTAATATACGTAATAAACCACATAAAACAAATTTTAAATTCATAAAAACTATACATTAAAAAGAGTAATTATTCGCACCTTTTTTAAATTAATATATGTTTATTTTATATATTTTACCCATAAAAAAATGCAATGAAAACCAGAAAAAGAATGCCAACGAATACACTGTACTTTCAGTATTAAGTAAATAATTTTATATTAAAATTAATGAATTTGAAGGACATTTTCTAATTTATAAAGCACACACGTAATATTAAACATACATTATTTCATAACTAGAACACGGGGGCATGGGACAACTCTATTGAGTATGAAAGGAGATATTGAGGATGTTTCCAGTGAACTGGACAATGGGGGTTAAAGGTTGCAGCTCTTGGATGAAACGTTCAGAACTCTATTGCTCTCGGCGAGTTACGCTCTAATAAAACCAGTTCAAGATTTATGACCACCATAAAATGTGTTAAAGAGAGAATAATTTGAAATGTCAAGAAATACTTCAAAAATAGGAAGAAAAAAAATTGAATCCCAAAAGAAAAAAATAGTTACATAGAAAATGCACTTCGTTATAGATAGGTTATTTTACGAAGAAAATCGTGAAATGTTCAAGGTTCCAGGAAAAAGTTCGCTATATAGAGTTTCGTTATATAGAGTTTCGAATATACCTTAAGATTTTTTTTTAAAAAAAACTTTTGCCACTCACAAAAATGAGGGAGATATGTGACAAATAAATTTTAGCTTTCATGAAGACTGTCATATAATTGGGTACTGTCAAGTTTATTAATAACAAATAAACAGTTTTCCCAGGATTAACGATTTCGTAAGCCTGGGGTGACTCTGTGTCCCACGCGACCGCTCCTTGGTTAAGTAAACAAATTGAATAAATACTAATTAATTCCTTGTAACATTTTTTGGAAAGGGTTTGCGAAAAACCGTCCTCCACCTTATGTTCCCTTTATAAAAGTACAGTCTTTCCAATACTGTCTTAAGTGAACTCTAGTGCAAGGGTTGGTACATAGCGACAGCGGGATTCATGAGACCCCCAAAGAGTTTTTTTTGTCACCCGCCTAGACAGAAAGAAAATCAAATACACACAGTCGGATATTTTAATATAAAATCGAAACAAATTTTTAAATAAATCCCCGGAAAAATCGGACAGTTTGTTATATGAAAATTCGTTACATACAGGTTTATATATTTAGGGCAGCGATAATATACTTAATAAACCACATAAAACAAATTTTAAATTGCGACGTTAATATTCAATCAATCAATCAATCAATACATTATAAAAATTAACTATTCACACCTTTTTTAAATTAATATATGTTTATTTTATATATCTTACCCATCAAAAAAGAGAGAAAGAAAAACTGCAAGGAAAACAAGAATCAAGAATTCGCTGTATTTTCAATATTAAGAAAAAAATTTTATACTAAAATTAATGAATTTTAAGGACATTTTTTATAATTTAAAGCATGCAAGTAATATTAAGCATACATTATTTTATAATTAGAGCATGGGGACACGGAACGACTCCAGTGAGGGTGAAAGAGAATATCGAAGATGTTTCCAGTGAGCTGGGCAATGGGGATTAAATGTTCCACTTCTGGGATGGAACATTCCTTCTGGATGGATTCCTTCAACTTCCAGCCAGTTGAAGATTTATGACCACCATAAAATGTGTTAAAGAGAGAAAAATTTGAAATGTCGAGAAATACTTCAAAAATAGGAAGAAAAAAAATTGAATCCCAAAAGAAAAGGTTCGTTACCTAGAAAATGCACTTCGCTATAGAGAGGTTAATTTACGTAGAAAATCGTGAAATGTTCAAGGTTTAAGGAAAAAGTTCACTATATAGAAAAATTTGAAATATGGAGGTTCGTTATATAGAGGTTTGACTGTAATGAGAAAATGCTCTCTATATTTGGGTCGACATATATGTGTGAGCAAAGTTTTCTTTGAAGGGAGATTCATAAGAGTAAATATAAATGCAAGTTGATTGTCATTAACTTGGAGGCAGTGATGCGAATTTCAAAAAGCAATCTTCCCGATTTCAAAAATCATACAAAGGTGTAGTAGACCACATTTGTCACATTAAACTCATTTTAAAATTAAATGTGCTTGCAGCTATATATGCTTTGAAATATGCGCTGTAAATTAATTGAATAACACTTTATCACAATTTCATTTATCAATATTAATTCATATTTAGCTTAATATTTATTTATTTGATACAGTTTATACCTTTCCTGAGATGCAAAGTTAAGTAATGAATGCAATAATTTTAAAAAGACGTGGTCCTCTGACAATGTGTCCCTCCAGTCAAAACATTTGCCTACTCTTGCTATATTGAAAACACTCCCTCTTGGATCTCATTTTGGAAAAAAAGCAATATTCAAAATACAATTAAGAATATTGGATATGCATGAAACGAAGTGAAAAAAATAATGTAAAAAAAATAGCGGGGAAGTATATTTCGCTACATTGCGTTGAGGAATTTTACGGCTTTAATCCAAAAACAAATACAAATGCAGCAGATGTTGTGAAACTAGAACATTATTTAGAATTCCGGTTACTGGAAGCTGCCGATACAATGAAGTGTGTTTAAACTGACTCAAACCTTTCTGGATAACGAATATTTCACCAGAATAGCAAAGGAATAAGCCAGTGCTTCTCAAACTTTGAATATTGGCGATCCAATATCCAATCATAATTTTCATTGTAACCCCCTCCATGCAATAACAATGCGTTGAATTCAATAACACTATACTTTGACGCAAAGCTACAATACGACTTTAAGCTCTTAAGTGCCACCGGTGAATAAAAACGTCTCACTCAGCCAAAGCGTTAATTGCCACTAACGTAGATATATACGTTTTTCTGCAGTACGATCTTTTCTGAGCACTGCTATCCATAACATTATTTTAAAGGCTTCATAATGCAATAAAAGGACCCTGAAAGTGTTTTCGAAGGATTAACATGTTTCAGAGAATTTATTTATTTTTCTTTCTTTTCTCCCCCCCCCCAATTCACCACATACGCGCATCTAAATGGGAAATGGTGAGATTGGGGGGTGAATCTTTACTTTTAATCTGCAGATAAGTGTTCATTTTTATGTAACATTTTACATATGACAAGCCCATGGGGGTCACTGGTAATTACTAAACTTGTTCTTAACTTATCAAAGACATCTTAATTTATCATTAACTATCACATTGTACAGTACTGATGCATTTATAATGATATTATATCAGTGTAAATGCGTATTTAATTTTTTTTTTATTATGTCAGAATGTGTTTTGTTAGTTTACTTTCAGTAAGTTAATAGTTTTTATAAATTATCTTTTGTTTTCGACTTTTCACTATGCTCGCCCCCACATTGTAGAGTTGTCATGGCGCCTTGAGGGGCGCCCCACAGTTTGAGAAACCCAGGAATAAGCTTATGAAGAAGAGAGAAGTTGAAGAAAATGTGCGAAAAAAATAAATTAACATTAAATAATCTTGAGAAATTATTCGATGCCATTCAAAGAACACGGTAATTGACTAGAGAAAGTGTCCCAGAGGAAAATTGGTGCTTTCAAACAGGAGGAAAATTAGAAAATAATATTTTCTGTTATCATATGCTATACGAACGGAAATAGAGGAAATAAATAAAAAATGATGCATGACAATATAACTAATTTTTTATTCAAGAAAAATATTAAAAATTTTTTTTTTTATGTTAACGTAAGTTAATAAAGGTGTTCCATTACATTTAATTTCCTCCCATTCTTATTAAATTTCATTAATTTCAGATAAATATAAAATGTTCTGGTTTCAACGAAATTTGAGAGAAATGAACTATTTATTTCTTATATAAATAATGTATCAGTGCGGATTTAATTAATGTTGTACTTTCCAGGAACCAATTAACCGTACTAAATAAGATATTACTGCATTAATTTTTTGAAAAATTATTATAAACGGCTAAATAAATTGAACAATATTTCATAAAGACGTACCTTTATTTACTTAAGTTTAAATTTTTTGTCGAAGGAATTCTAAATTTCATTCGTTCATAATGCTAATATTAAAGTTTCTAATGAAAAATTTAGTATAATTAATATTTTAAATTTTCTTAAAATTTCTCTCTCGCCATATAGATTATTCAGAAAAAAGTTTAAAAATATTTATAATAATAATACAATGATTCGTCTATGTATAGATGTTAAAATAATATAATATTAATAATAATATACCTAGTAAGACTTAAAAATCCTCATTACTCTTATTTATGAGCATAATAGAAACTGTTACTTATCAGTGTCATTTATAGAAGGTAGAAGAATATAGATGCAACAAAAAATTCAATAATAGAAACCAAAGTCTAAACAATAGTTTTAAAAAGTTTTATCAGTTGTTTTTACATTTTCCGATGCTTAAATGATTTGTAAGTACCGTGAAACAACAAAGTGGTTATTATATTCGGGAACGATGAGAAAATCAATTAAAAATAAAATCGCTATGTAGTCTTTTGTTTTCTTCTTAAAAATACATTAAATTGAAAATTATTGATTTTTACATTAAGCACTTTGAATAAAGTTATACACAATAGAAAGAAAAGCTAACATTCCTGGAAAAGCTAATTAATAATGTGTAATTAATGTCAAAATAAGTAAACACTCTATTGACATTTATTGTCTACTTTCTCTATTAGAATACAGATTCAGAACATTGATTTTCTATTAATTATTCAAAAGGAGAGGGAAAAATAATGAATAGTAATAAGTTTAGTAATGATAAATTTAGTATAAGGAAAGCACCAAAATTTAGATTAATACATTTTTGCTGATTTTCCAAATGAATACTCTTTTTGATGTTTTAAAATATGTTTATTAATAAAAACAAATTGCTTTATTTTTGTAAATTTTCAAAGAAAAATAATTGACACGAAGTAATTGGAATTACACATCTGAGTTTTAAACCACCATATTGTACAAAAGGAAGACATTTGTTACTCTAAGAGAAAGTAACTTGAACTCATTTAAAAAAATCAGAGTTACTTCTTTTAAATAACTTTTTGAAAAAGTTTTCTTGAAGGCGATATACGATAACATATTGACCTAAATTTGAGATGTTTAACTAAATCATTAAATGTGTGAGGAAAATCCATTATAGACCGAAATAAAAAAAGTGTGTGTGCTTATGACCACTTGATAGAAGTCATAACTTCAAATTTTATAATGTTATTTTAGGGCTTAGTTAGGTGAATAAAAAAACAAGGACATGTTACACCACCGGCCACCGTAAATGCAACACCGAGAAAGACAAGAGATAGTACAACAAAATTTATTTTGTAGATAACATGTTGACCAAGTATCAAATGATTAAATTTATAGACTTCTGTGAAGTGTGATTCCTGCCAGAATCAGTAGCCAGAGTAGCCGCTATTGTTGGAGATCACCGCTGCCACACACCTCGGCATTGATTCAAAAAGACTTTGGATGTGTTCTTGGGGTACAGCAGACCATGCAGTTTCCACACGTTGCCAAAGATGATCTGGTGTGGCATCTGGGGGTGTAATCTGGGTCACTCGTTGAGCAACCATGGACCACATTTTTTCTATCGGCGAAAGATCCGGAGAGCGAGCCGATCAGGTAAACAATTCAATCTGGTGATTGACGAAGAACCTTCGGACAATGCGCGCTACATGTGGTCGCGCATTATCCTGTTGAAATATGGCTGCGGCCAGGCACTGAAGGTAAAGAATGACAACTGGCTCCAACACCTCGGAGATGTACCTCTGGCTGTTTAAAGAACCGGCAATGCGTACTAGAGGAGTGTGAGAGTGATATCCAATACCACCCCATACCATAATACCCGGTGTAGTACCAGTGTGATGGTACATAACGCAGCTATTCAGCGTCCTCTCTCCACGGTGTCTCCAGACTCGGATCCGTCCGTCGTGGTGTTGCAGACAGATGCATAACTCGTCAATAGAGACAACTTCATTCCATTCTGCCGCCCGCATCCTTCTGTGGTTCTGCGTCAAGGGTAGACCAAGCAATGGATGTCTTGCGGACAGACCACTCTGCTGTAAGCCACGTCGAATGGTACGCGCAGACACTGAATGATATGTTACAGACTCAATGTGCTGTGCTATGATTCGTGATGTGACTGAGCGATCCTTCACTTCCATACGCACAATTTTCCTGACCTCACGTGAAGTGGTGCCCTGAGGTGCATGCGATCGACCACGTCGGTCCATCGTACCCTTCTGCATCCATCGGTCACATACCCGCAATACATTTGTTTGGTTTTGTCCAACACGCCTACTGATTTCCCTGAAAGATAATCCACAATCTCGGTAGGGCACTATCTTTCCTCTGTCGAACTCGGATACTTGATCAAAAGCTGATCGTTTTTTTGAACAAATCACAAGAAAAACACAATTTGCCGAACTTGAAATCGTTGAAATCTCCAAGCCTTAAATAGCGCTTTGAGGTGGCGCCACTTGCGCGCGTGATGTGTGTCTACGCTGAAATTCTAATCATTTGCATATCTCACCTCCGCTAATGCATGTTGTAAATTTCATGTTATTTGCATGCTTCTTTCAGGGTGTTGCATTTACGGTGGCCAGCAGTGTAGTATTGTCCTATAAAATTATTTATTAATATGTCTGTACTTATAAGGTAATATTTTTGTGAGAAATATACAATCATATATATGGGAATTAATTGTATTCTTAGAAGGAATCAATAGGTTTATGGTAGCTGAAATAGGTTATAAATCATTTCGAGATTCAAAACTTTAATTAAATATCTATAAAAAAAACTCAGTGAAGCGTTGTTTCGTACTTCCTCGTACTTCATTTCGATCATTTGACATAATTAAATTGAATTTTATTTTTAAAAAATCAACTAAAGGTTTTGATTTTTCGTTTAATACTCCCACTTAAAATTATCGGTTATTTGTTTAGAAGACCCGATACGGCTTTGCGTTAATTTTGTTTGTAATTTAATAATATTTAATTCTATCCATGAATAAATTTAAGCAAAGGTATAGATAGTAGGCAGGTAGTTAGTTGATTGGGAAACGATGAATCTAGGTCAAAACCTTTGAAAATGGATACGATCAGAAGGATCATAATCACATAATCTCTGACTTATGATAGTCTTTTGACAACGTATGCGAGTATTGTACAAATATATCCGGTGCTGCTGCATAGAAAGACTTCTTATTTATATTTTGTTTTCTTGAATGTAAATTATTAAATGTAACTTTTCTATATAACTTTATACTTTATTGTGTTATTTTAAATTTTAAATTATTTTAATTTTCCTTTTAGATTCAAGTATATTTAAGTAATAGGAATAATAGATTATTTGTTCATTACTATTCCAATTTTCTTACGAAAATAAATTTTCATTCTTAAGATCACTGCAATATTCTTAATGATAAAAATACTATTTACTTAGTTCTATAAAAATTTGTCCTTTTTTTACATTTTATGTTTAATTTTAATGTATGATTTATTTTTCTCTATAAGCCTATTTTTTAAAAAATATTACGCTTCATTTTCATGCTTCAACTAGGATTAGAAAGAATCCCGAATTCATTTCCCTAGAACAGGGGTGTCCAAACCGCGGCCCACCTTGGATAATTTTGCGGCCTGTGATGTTCTTTACTAACTTACAAACTTCGACTATTTTGTTCAATATGCTTTGTTAAAAATTGTGTTTTTTTGTAAAAAATAAATCCCATAACTGTTATTATTTTATCACGCTGCTTCTGTTACTGTGAATCTTTATTTTCTAAATTGAAATTTATCAAACATAAATTGTGCTGAAACTTAAAGAACGAAAATCTGCAGTATCAATTACGATACGCAAATACACATGCATTGAGATCGACTTGCTAAAACAAGTGCAAGAGTAAGAGTTGAGAAACAGGTATCCCACTAATTAAATAAATTAAACATTATTTGAGCATTGAATTATTATTATTATTATACCATCTATGTTTGTATACATGAAAAACCATGAAAACAATAATATATCAGTCTGTTTTAAATTTTCACTCCATTAAATGTTTGTAATGGATCCCAAAGCATTATAAAGATATATTTTTTATATGCGGCCCACGAGATTGTAAAGTATTTCCGAGGTGGCCCGCGAGGTCATTTGGGTTGGGCACCCCTACCGTAGAAAGAGGTGAGGGGGGAGTCCCACTTTGATCGAAGCTAGGAACTTTACTTTTACTTTTATTAGGGTGTGGGACAAACTATCGGTTTCAGAGTGGTGGCTGAAACGTCCCTCCTTTCCTTTTTAGGGGTGTGTATGTCTGACTGAAGACGAAAAAAGACGAATGGGTGTTACATTCCCGAGCGTGACGTTCATTCAAGTTCACTCTCCAGCAAATCGCACCAATAGAATGTTATCACTTCAAAATAAATGCGTTTTTCTTGTCAATTTGAATTCAAAGTAGAGATTATTTGATATATAAAAATAAGCAGAGGAAACCAGGCTTACAAATTAAAATACATCTTTTAAAAACTTTGTACACATAATTAAGTTCTATGCACGTGATGAGCATCAAGCAAAGTGAGGCACTCAGAGCCTTAGCGAGTATTGGAAGAAACATAAACGAATTTGATGGCGTAGATAATAAACATCATCATCTGGTGAAATGGTAGAGCTGCAAGTTTATTAAAGGGCATAATGAATGTTTAACTATCAAACGAAACAAAATATATCAATTTTATTTAGAGAAAACTTTTGCTTCTTGCAAATAAGTTTCAATTGGACCATTATTGTGATATTTGAAGAACTACATACGTTACACGACATTTTCTACGGTGTTTCGCAATATAATGATTTTCTAATCAAAGCACTGAGTGACACAAGATTTGGTAGCAAATATGAGATCTTGCACCTAGTAGGCTACTGACTTAAAATCTGTTAGCGAAGCTTTTGGTTTGAATCTTTATCACTAAGTTTGAGATTGAGTTGTGGCTAAATGCTTTAAATAAGAGATTGCAAAAACAAACATTCTTTTGAAATATAAACCCAATCAAGATGTATCGGAGCATGAAGTAGAAAAATACTAATAATGTTTTGAAGTCTGTAACGGAAATTATAGAAATGAAAGTAAATTCAAGATTTTTTGGTTTGTGAAATACTTACCTTTTGTGTGAAAACCATAATTTCTAAGAACAAACTGTTCAAAGCAAGCAAAAAGTTACAATGAAACTTGAGATAACGTTATTCTCTTCAAATTTGACCTATTTCAAGATTGTATAATTTTTTTACTTCCCTAAAAATATCAAATCACGTTTGAAAAAATAAACTAAACTTCTGTTAAATGGAAACATTATTGATCATTCCAACGAAAAACGACTCGATTTGTAATGACCTTACCAAAGAAACTTGTTCAGATGTGAGTCAAGCGTATGTGATTGATAATGACACATTTTCGATAACAATTGAAGTGTTTCCTAAGGAAAAAACTAAATAAATTTTAAATATATATAATATATATATATATATTTAAATATATAGTATATATATATATATATATATATATATATAAATATATATATATATAATATATATAATATATATATATATATCTATAATATATATAATATATATATATAATATATATATATAAATATATATATATAATATATATATACATATATATAATATATATATATATACATATATATAAAATATATATGTATTTTAAATTGATATAATGTTAGTGTAAATGATAGTCTAAAAATGAAAATATCCACTTTCAGATTGTATTTCTGAAATTTGATGAGCTTTTAAAAAAAAATTGAACTACTCTTGTATCTATTGTGTTCAGACCAATAACACTTATTTGATTCCTTTAAGCGTTTTTCATTGTTTTAAAAAATAGTGTCATGTAATTTGAAGATTTCTATGATCCAAGAACGTCTATTGTACTTGGAAATGGCGATCATTGAAAAACATAAACCTCAATTTTAATGGATGTGCCACTTAACTTTGGTTTAAAACAGAAATATAGTAAATTGCTTTATATTCATCCTCTTGTAAATTAAATTTATGAATGTTTAAAATAATTATTCATAACAGTATGTGCTTTTTTGTATTTTTTGATGGACAAAAATATCTAACAAACTAATTGCAAGTAAATTTATTATGAATTGAAAGGAATGTAGTAGCTGAATAATAGACTCCAGTAGATTTATTGATCAATGCATAAACCTATTTTTAATAATTAATTAATATCGAAGCCCAGAAGCTACTTTTAAGGAAAAATACGGTTTTTATATTAGTAAATGAATTTTTCCCTATTACAGAAGGAAGATTGCCAGCTCATAATTTTTAAATATAAATATTCAAAATCAATGTAAGCACATGTTAAAAAAGGACGAAGATGGAGATAGAGTTATCTCTTTTTCTAAGTATGTTTTTCATGTGAATATTTTTCTTTAAATATGTGCAGTCAATGAAAGAACAGTTACAGTTTCAATAAAATTGAGTATACAGACTTAGTGTAAAGAACAGAATTTCCAGTTCTATAAGGTATTGAGATTTCTGCTCTATTTGAGTTTGATCTAAAAAGAAAAGTTATTGGAAATCGATAGAACTGTATGTTGCAGAAATCCCTTCTTTTGGTAGAATATTTTTTCTTTTGAATTGAAAATGATATTTTCTGAAACTTGTTTTCACTTAATAATAACAATAGTGTTATATAGTATTTTTTGAATATGTATTTTACTGGACTAAAAGTTAGATATTAGAACTAAATTTAAAAAAAAAAGGAAATTGCTAATTGTTTAAAAATGTCATTTTTTTGTACTATTAACCCTCAGCAATTTGTAAGTAATATTGAAAGCTATTGAAGTTATGATCTAATTAATCTTAATTTAGTATTTCAATTTAATAATGATATTTATCAGCATCATGATTTTTTCCCTCCAACTTCAGAGGCCTCTGATGCAATTACCTTGACCACACCTCCTTGTCACATCCTCCCTACCAATCAGGAGAGTCTCTCTCAAAAAGGCCCTTTCACATTTGGCCACATTAAGTTTTTCAGATATGGGATAGAGAAACGGTTTGCGTTCCATTTCCCAGAGACGTTCAGCATCGTAATTGTGTTTTTTATTTGTTTAAAAGACCTCTAATTTCTTCACTTTTTGATTTGACTTTGACTTCAGCATAATCCAGACCCCGCAGCTGCCCTACATCTCGTATATGACGATGAGGTTCTAGGATGTTGAAGTTTCCATGGTTGGGAGGTGGATATGAATAAATGACGAATGATATTCACTTTTTGAGACACAGTACTGTTAAATATACTGTATGGACTTTTTTCATATTGCTTTTAAGTATATATTCATACATTCTTTAATTCTGTTCATTAAGTAAATGTTCTTTCACATGATATATATTCTTCTAAAACATTGAAAAAAAAGGAATATTTAGTTTTCTTTTTAATTAGAGGAGAAAAAATAGGTCAAAACTGTAAGGATCACGGATGTATTACTAATAAACTAAGCGACACTGAGAGTTCAATATCAAGAAGTGGCTGGAAACTTATGTAAACTTAGGGTAAGCGCATTTCCCCGATTGATGTCACTAATGCAAAATGGGCAACTTTCTGACTCGCGTTAAGAAAAAGGGGACTGAAAAATTAGCCGTATCCGTAATGTTAGTTATTAATTGGAAAAATTATGTTCAATTTAATTACAAGGAAAGGCAGCTTTCCTCAACAATGAAGCTCCCACAGTCAGACGATTTTATAAAAGGTATATGATTGTATTGCGAAGGTGAGTTGATAAACCCTAGTGCTTCTCAAACTTTCAATACTGGCGCCCCCTGATCACAATTTTTATCGCGCCCCCTTATACATTAATAATGCACTGAATGCAATAATAATGAACTTTTGATGCTAAAGCTACAAAAGGCGATCTTAATTATAAACCATACAAATTAGTAACATAAGTTTTAAATTTTGTACACTACTTTTTGAAGTAATAATAAAATAAA
The DNA here is from genome assembly GCA_019973935.1 of Trichonephila clavipes. Lineage (NCBI taxonomy): Eukaryota > Metazoa > Arthropoda > Arachnida > Araneae > Nephilidae > Trichonephila > Trichonephila clavipes. The sequence continues at coordinate 168,091 of BMAU01000722.1, read as the reverse complement.
TAAAATAATAGGGATTATGTGTGTTATTTTTCCTTTCTCTAATTTTTAAATTGGACTTATTGCAAAATACGGTGGCTGCTTAGAAGACAAAACATAGATATCAAAGCAAAATATAGAAAAAGAACTTCAATTTCTAATCATAAAAGCATTCCTTATAAAAACTTTGCTTTGCAAGACAAGCCCATGGAAGTCGTTAATACTTATTAAACTTGTTCTTAATTTAATATTAATTAATTAGTTATAAACTACTTGTGCAGCACTGATACATTAAAATATACCGGCTGAAGTACCCGCTTGCACGAGTTCATTTATAAGAAAATAAAACATTATTGAAATAATCGCTGAATTTTGTAAGGAGAGTAAAGCCAAGTGTGTGACAATGTTTACAAAAAATGTAAAATGATTTTTTAAATGATTGCTCAAAGTATAATTAGTTTAAAGCGAACTATAATTTTAAGCCTTACAGAATTATCATTTAGAATTGATGTTGAATAATGAACAATAATATAAAATTCAGATGAAGAAAAATTGTATTATTTTTAATATTTAAAGCGAAAAGACTTAAACATGTTTTAACCCCGGAGCAGGCGCGCACTCGATACTAATGGTCCAGTGGGGTTATTGAGTCACCCCAATCCACTTTTTTATAATTATTTTTATAGTACACCAGTGTTTCTCAAACTTTCAATACTGGCGACTCAATTTTCAATCATAATTTCTGCACTGAAAACAAAAGCACTTCGTATACTATTACCATTTTGAAAATCCTACCTATGTTAAACAGGATTTTCTGCAGTGGCTGCTTTGAAGACAAAAAATAGATCTCAGCTAAATAAAGAAAAATAACTCAGTGTCAATATCTGATATTAAACCTTTCTTTGAAAACTTTGCTCTACAAGACAAGCCCATGGAAGTCACTGATAATTATTAAACTTAGATTAATTTAGTATTAAGAAATTATTTATAAAAATACCTTCTTCAGTACTGATACATTAAACGTATACTGGCTGAAACACCGGCTCTTCGCACGAGTTAAATTTTTTAAAAATATAACATTATTCTTGATATAATAGCTGAACTGTAATGAGAGTAAAACTGCGTGCACTTATATACAAAAATGTAAAATGATTTTTTAGATAAAATACTTATAATTGTAAATAACTGTTTAAAAGAACTGTAATTTTAAGCATCACAGAATTAGCATTTAGAATTAATGTTAAAATGAAAAAGAATATAAAATTCATGAAGAATAATTGTGTTACTTTTTTAATATTTAAAGCGAGAAGACTTCAAAATATTTTAACCCGGGAGCAGGCGCGCACTCGATACTAACGCTGATGGTAGTGCGGGGAACTCAGTCACCCAATCATTTATTTATAATTATTTTTACTCTACACGATACAAATTGGAATTCCAGTGAATAATTTAATTAAGAGAAAGTATATTTACCGGCTCTCAGGAATGTTTTTTCTTTGATGATTTGAGAAAAAGTCCAATAAAACTGAACTAAAATGATTGACAAGTGAAAGACCTTAATAAAGGACGAAAAAAAGATATTTTCACTAATATTACAGAAATGTTACTTGCTGGCAAAGCTGTCATATTTTGTTCAAGTAATTGTAGTTTTAATGAGCATTCATGATCGAGTGAGTGAATATTAACGTCGCACTGTTCAGCTACACGAGGGCTTTTAGAGACGGACCTCGGAATTTTGAACCATGGTTGACGAGGACGATACTTGAGCTGGCCTCTTTTAACTAACACCATTCCAACAAGAGGACGTTTGAGCTCTTTACAAACATGCACCTTCCCTTTCACGACGGGTCTTTAGTGGTACTGGGCTCGAACTCGACACCTTTGGTGATCAACAAATAGCAAGTTGAACTTTTTCTTTCTTGTGTCTTTTTGACAAGTCGAACTGAACCTCACTTCATATTTCAGTTGATGGAAATCTTTAGCATTGAAAATTTTCCTACATCTCGTTTCATGTTCATCGTGTTTCTCAATGATGAATAATATGCATCAGTTTCAACTTCCTTCAATACAGATCACAGATGCCACCGCTGCCTGGTTATAAGTGTATTCAGAAAAAAATACGGATGCTCTAAAAAAAAGGATTATGACGTTTTTCACTATGCTTTATATGTTTGAGATTATTCGTAAAAAATAAATTTTAGCCAAATAATCCTTCAAAAATCAATCAATTCTTTCCAAATATCGTAAAACTCTTCATTATTTACAAGTTCAATTTAAACCCTACCAGTAAGTTTGAAGGTCAATCAAATAAATGACCAGCAAATGTATTATGCTGCCTGGCTGAAGTGAATCATGTCTTCCTAAACTAATATACAATATTTCAATAATAATTACAGTGATGAAATGTTTACTTCTTAGAATTTTCTCAGGGTCTGAGTTTCAATATTTTATGAAAACAGAAGAACCCCAGATGATAAACATTTATATCAATGTTGTTGTGTATTTCTTTTATTATGAAAAAATTTTGTTTCACTTTTTCCGGTTATTTTTTTAAAAAAACATTAAATTTTCGATATGCTCGCGCCCCCCCTTGTAGGTTGTATTGCGCCCGCCCTTGGTGCCCCACACTTGATAACACTGCCCTAGGCTTCTCCTCGGTACATCGGCAAAGACAAAGATGATTGGAACAAGAAAATGGGGCAAGTTCGAAGAGTCTCATTGCGATCGTCATCATCAGCGTTGGTCAACAAATAAAAAAAAGCCCAAGTGGTGGTGATAAACTTTGTACCCTTTGTACCACCATTTTGCAGCATGTGCAAGATAACCCTGAAGTTTCTGTTTGTACTTGAACCCTGCTTTGTGTGTGTGTGTGTTGATCGGTTGCTAGTGAGCTGCATTCATGCGCACGTTAAGCAAATTGTCCTTGTTTTAAAAGTACGGACAATTTATGTTGCACTGGTGCATTGCTAAAATGGTTTGCATGATGCTATAACATGGTGTCATATTCTCAGATGAGAGAGAGAGACATGCTTTTGTTTTTCATGTGGTAACGGGCAGATTGGGGTATCATAGCAAACAATAGTATATATATATATATATATATATATATATATATATATATATATATATATATATAGGACACCTGTAATTCTTATTGAGGGCCCTATGGCTATCCAACGATAAGTGAATGATGTGATGCGATTAATAAGTTCCTCATTCTTCGGAGGGTTTTAATGCCTTTTACCAGTAAGTTAACGCAAAATCACACTGCGTGTAGCTAAGTGCTCTTCAAGTTATATAAATGGCTCCATGACTACCATTTCTCTTTTGATTTACCACCAATTGAACATGTCTGGGACGTGATTGGATGCTGGTTGTATGCTTTGCTATCGTTAAGTCTAAAAGAGGAACTAATTGTTGACGGTATATTGCTTTGTATATTGCCGCCAGCTTTTCTATAATCTACTGAATTTATATTATTCTCGCTATGTGTTCCGAATATTATTCCAAAATAAATATCAGTTTTTGTACGGCTTTGTCTCTTTCTGTTTGCTAAGTTTCTTCACTTTGCGTTCAATCCTCTATAGTGTTTTATTTTCGCACGGTATACTATGGATTATTATATGATACAATATCTGATATATATTATGCAGGATAATATATGAATTATTATTGTAACATAATATTTTGTATTAATATGAATCTATTTGAAAATGTTATAGATATCTTAATTTCGATTAAAAAGTCTGAAATAACTGTGATTTTATTTATTTGTTCTCAAAATTCAACTATTACAATTCTTAAGAAAATTAATTATAAATTTTTTGAAAGTATGCAAAATTATTAATATTGTGTACTATGTTATACATATCTATATATATTTCTATCTATATCTCCATTTATGCATTTATGTGTATTGTAAATATATAGATACAGTTTGATTTACATTATTCTAAAATATAACCACAAAATATATTAGTTTTTCCCATTTTAAGAGTTTTTCGTGACTTTCTCTCCACTAACTCCTATTCACATAAAAAGCAGAAACAGGAAGTGTTGCCCAAACAAGATATATATAGCTTTTGTATATGCTACTCTAGATCGTGAAATACTGGAGTTATTTAATGGGTCGGAATATGTCACGTTAGGGGGGAAGGGTACGCTAGGAATTGGTAAAAGTTCGTGCCTACCCCTTAGTGATGCACCCAATGTTACAAAGTATGGTAATGTCTATTCAGAACACTGTATGTCATGGTACGGTATGCATGGTCCTAATCTTATTTTTGGCAATGCTATTAAGAGCCCCTATACCAAACTGGAAGAATAAATTTTCATAAAAGCTTTTCTCGACAAGAATTTTCTTTTTCACTGAGGATGCTTTTGAGGTGAATAGTGAATTTTTAGAATTCAATTTGCATGGCGGAGTTCAAAGAAATTCTAAGGGTCCTTTGAAGTAATTCAGAGTTTAGATATCTGCCTCCTTTCTTTTGTTGCGTGTCCTTCTAGAATTTGTTTAAATTGAGTATTTTTATATTCAATTTCTTTATTCATTTTCCCTTCTATTTGTTAGATAAATGCTATTGTTAAAATGAGAATAAACGTTTCAAAAGAAGTTGAGTGTTTCTATAAAAGTCTCGCATTTACCTTTTTCTTCTATAATAGTTTTTAATCAAAACATTATTTTTATTAAATTTTTAATTGACATGCCTGCCACAGATTTTGAAATTTTCTAAGCAAGACTTTAATCTAAGTATCATAAGTTAACTATTGCAGATAATAAATTGCGACCAATGTTTTTCAAGCTTCCTTTACATAGAATTTTTGGAATGAATGTCACTGAGAAACAATTTTAATTAATAATCTAAAATCTTAATTATATATCGTAAAGCTCAAGTTTTGCCGTATATATAGATCATTCTCTCTCTCTTTACATGATCGCACGCACGCAAACACACACACACACACACGAACGCACACACGCACGCACGCACACGAACACACATACAGATTAAATAATTATAGCGAAAATTGAACTACTTTGTGCGATATATATATACCACAAATATAATTGGTAATACATCATATTTTTAATCGATATATAAATGATATTTTTTGTGGAGCAAACCCAATGTTAATTTTTTTTCAGGCTACCTTAATTTAATTCTAAAACTAGACAATTAGTTAAATTAATATCCTAGATATTCAACTACACAGTTAAAGACAATTTCATTTACACTAATAGTAATGACAAGAGAGTTTTTTCTTAGAAAAATTCTACATATTAAAGTACCTAGTTGTAATAGTAATATTGATACATATATGTATAGAAACATTTTTTAAAAATTATATTGAACGTAATATATTTTTTGTTTTACATAAAAAAAATTATATATATATATATATACATTTTAATATTTTCGATAATAAATATATATTGAAACGTTTTAATATATATGAACTGTACAAGGACAAACATTTTACAAAACTTAACATTTAGCTGTACAATAAAGTAATAGTTTAAGACATTTACGGAAAATGCAACAATTAGAATAAAAAAGTTAGTAAACAGTGACATGGGATCATATTGATGTTAGTAGTTCTAAAGCTACACCTTGATTATTTGCGTTTAGAAATTATATCGCTTTTCCTATTTTGATTTGTTGTACAATTTTTGTATCTGTTATTTAGAACAAAAGTATACTATTATTTCATAGATAGTTTTGCTTGTAAAGAATTTCTAAATTGTATTGACTCATTTAATATGTCTTGTGATTTGCAGGATGTTATTATTAATAAATATAATATATTTATTCAAAGTTACAGATAGTTTCTTACATTTTACATATAGCTTCCTTATTAAATTCCAGATGGTGATATTATAGGTCATAGAAATAATACCTGCGTTGTTACTATTACTTTATATATTAGTCTATTATTACTCTACATAAAATTATAAGATTATTGTTGATATTTTTAACAATATCTGGCTTGCCATTACTTAAAATTTTTTAAAATTTAACACCTACAATTTATTTTTATTTAAATTGTTTTAAATTAATTTTAAAATAAATATAACTCCTACGGAAAATATATTCCTGCTAGAATTGACAAAATACACATATTTTAAAATTTCTTAACGCTGTTTGGGATGCAGGTATTGAAGTCTGTGTATAGAAGTGTGAGTTGCAGAAATTGCTGATATGCTTTAAAGAGACCGAATCACTTAGGAAGAAAATAAGAGTTCCTTATTTATAAAGGTTATATTTCGTGATGCAATTATCTAACCCTGAGCCTAGATTGATTGCCCTAATCATGTTAAATACGCCAATTATATGGTATCCAAGGAGGTTGTTGCACTTAACACACCCACATTCTCTGTTAATCCTTTTTCCCAATCTTTGGGGGATTTTCTATAAATAACTGGAAAAATAGCTCAGTATATTTGAAATCACCATGCCATCAGAAGATTTTTATAACGTTTTGTACTTAAGCGAATTTCTTTTGAAAATAACAACGATATTTATGATAGTAAGATAGCAGGGTGATATACCCTCTATCTCTTATATGGTTTATGGTTTCAAACATAGGTTTTTTTCTTTTTTTATCAATTCAATTTTTTGTGCAGTCGATATTTATTTGTTTTTCTTTTCTGTTTAAAATTATGCGTAAATCAAAGATAGGATTTTATACAGGGTGTCCCCAAAGTGTCACCCAAAAGCTGCACAGATATATTCCTCGTTGAAAGTACATAAAAAGTATTCGAAGAACTGTATCTGTGCGATATATAATTTACGAGATTAATACGAAAAACGAAGTATGACATAACAACCAGTGCAAGGGAAAAACACTGTATTGGACATATCAGCAGCAGTATTTACAAATATTTAAAAATTTAGATGTTCAAAGTGTCCACTGTGCATGTCAAGGAAGGCTTGAGCACCCCGTGGAATAGATGAGTGCAAGCTTCGCAGCAGCGGTATCCGCCGAAATACAAGCAACAAGCAAACTAGCAGCTATTTGTTTAGTCACTGCGTTTTGACACACCAATTTCTTAAGATTACTCCACAGGAAGGAAATTTAAAAATGGGAGATCGGATGATCGTAAAGGCCATAGAGCTAGACTTCACGTGTGATCCGTGGACTGGGTATGTCATATTTAGCCAACCTCGTGCATGAGCACAAAAATACACCGGAGAAACATTATAAGCCATCATGTGTCATCATTCATTCATCATCATTTATCGTATTTTTTTGTAATTTATAAATAGAACTCGAACGATTCCTTGGACATTTTTTATGCTCTTCCAACGAGGAACCTGGCTGTGCAGAGTTTGTGGGCTATTTATGGACATCATGTATAGAATTTATTTAGTTGTTTGTAAATGACCCGTGTTTTAATTAACGAACTTGGTAATTTACAAATAACTGCTTATATTGCAAAACGCCGCTTATAAACCTTAATAACTTGATATTCCGCTAAAAATAAAAACCATCTGCCTCATTCAATAAGAAGTTTAAATATTGGACCTATGTTCGTGAATAAAAGTACTTAAAATTATTAATTTCATTGACATGTCAATTTTCAGTTTTTTCCGCATTTCCTCTATCCTAAACCTGTCAGGACTATGAAGAACGAGAGTAAAATTAGGTTGACTTAACTAAAGTAGTGCGCTGAGAGAGCGAGAGAGAGAAAAAAGAAAGAATATTTTAGAAAGTTTCGTGAATAATCGTTTAAGTCTTATTTTACTACTTTACTGCCAACAATAAATATAATATCTAATGTTTATTTGAAATTCTTGGTTCTAAGACAACTAATGTTAAGGAATTCGAGATATTAATAGCTTTATGATAAGGAATTGAAACAATTATCGTAAAAGCTCTTCAAATTCACTTTTATTTACTTTGCTGATTTGGGGGAATGTTTTCTCATACCAACACAGTAAAAATTTTCTAATAAAATACTAATTCAATAGCAATAGTTTATATAACTTCAAAAATTCCAATTGATTAAAAGAATTAGTAAATATTTGCTAAGTTGTAAAAATTATTGATATTTATTTTGGTGTTTTATTCTGTTATATTAAATATTCAATCATCTAAATCTATCTTGAAGGATTACTTAAGTATTAACTTAAAATTTCACTCTTCTGTGCTTTTCCTGAGAATAAATGACAACGAAATACTTTCTTGTATAAATAGTTGATTTATCCAATTTTTATTTAAACATTGATGTTAGTATTCACTATTGTGATTTATGTGAAAATCAATTTCGTCCACATATTTTATTTTTCGGGAATGTATAGACATTGTTTTCTCGTATTTGAAATTATCATTACATTGAATTGAGATGTTCATCTAAATGTTCGTTTTTATCTCTGAGAAAATATGTATAATGAGTATTTCAAATACAGAGCCGAAACGCCTGGGATGTCATTGTTATTTCCATATTTATTCCCTTCCTTCGAGAAAAATGAATTTTAGGTTTCTCCGACCAACTCGTGAGTCGTAGTGGTTGGAGGATGTAACAGGCTGGATTACTGATGTGAAGGCTGCGTCATACGCATTCTGATGCTCGTTATATAAAGTCTTGATAGGTCACTGTAGGTTATAGGGCTTACAAACAAATCTTGAAACGAGTTTCAGAGTCACTCTTTTTCGTGTCTCTTTAAAGGTGGGACATGTCACGCCTTCAAAAGAGACACATGGGCAGAATCATTTCTGTTTAGACGTAACTAGGAATACCAGTCGCCCTTGGTTCTTGTTACCCTTCATGTGGTTGGACTGTGAAGTCGGAGATTGGCGTGGTAACTGCACCGTTCACTTAACTGCTGGCCATACCAAAAGGAAGTCAAAAGTTGACTTGCCCTTGAACTTAACTGTGGGTATTGCATTGGCTTGGGTACTGTCCCACGTGAAACTTTTTGACCTTTTGGAAGTCACTAGTTTTCTAAGAGGAAGTCGGATTTTTGGAGGAGACTGCCGCAAGGTATTTTGTCAATTTTCTGAAGTATTCTGCTTCATTTGTTAAATTTACGGCACGAGTTTACACTTATAATTCTTTTTTTAAAATTCTTAATAGTTTTATTGCTTAATTATATATTGTTATTTTGTAACGACTACTTATTTTACTTTACATAATTGAGAAACCAGATTTGGATATTTTTTAATTATGATATTAAAATTAGTGAAATGGCAGGCTTTTTCCTGTATTCTTGTAAAATTATCTGATATGAGGGAAAATGAATAAGGATTCGTTTCAAGAAAGTGAGAGTGACTTCAGTGGACGGAGTATTGAAGTAAGCAGCATCAGTAGAAAATCTGAAAAATTTATACTCAAGGAGAATTTAGAACTTTTTTGTGAAAACTGTGTTAAACTGGTAAAGATAGTTACAAACAGGCATAAAAAAAGACAATGGAGAATATATAAAGTGAATTTTAAGAATACACGTTATTTTGCAAAAAAAAAAAAATAGGTAGAAAGTTGATATCGTAACAAAAAATATCAATTTTCAATAAATTTATAGTGATGCTCAGTAAAAGTTTGTTTTTGAAACAAAAACTAAGAAATATATTTTTAAAATCTCACTTCAGTATAAATATAAATGTTTATTTATTTTACAGACAACTTTTTACGCTTTAGTATTCAAAAGTTTCTCAATAAAAAGTACATAAAGTGCATACATAAAAATACATACATTCCATGTGTGAAAACATAAAAGCAGTATTATTTTGGATGTTTCAGAAATCATTTGTCCAATTTAAAGAAGCTTTTGAATTCTGATACCTTAAGAAATTGTATTTGCATGTGAACATACAATTAATTCCTAATGAAACCATTCGAAATATTGTAGAATCATGTATTCCCAAATGCATACATATTGATAAATTTTTGCCTTATATTTATGATGCTTTATGGTCAACTTTGATGAGGGTAATTCATCAAAGCTGATAATTCTCAAAGAATGATACTAATTTTGAGAAAAATTATGTAAATGCTACAAAACATGGTGTCAGACAAAAAATGAAAAATTTCATGTATGTATTTTTTGAGCAACTTAAGGAAGCAAATATGAAACAAAGAAAACTTAAAAGAAATTGAGAAACAGCTAATATGTGTTTAAAAAAAAGAGGAAATACAGGTTGGAATTCATAATTTTTGTGATGACGTGGCCTTTTATATTTAAAATATAATTTTCTCAATTAATGTTTTTAAAACTGCATGTGCCTTTTTTCTGAAATTCTACTGCTTCAATACACCTGCAATTTTTACTGTGTATTACTGCTATGTACTGAAGTGGGCTGTTTGAGATATTACCAAAATATTTGACCTGAGACCAGTTAGCGTAACAAAAAAAAATCATAGTGTTGTTCAATAAAAGTAAGTTTTTGAAAAATCTAAAAAGTTTATTTGAATAATCTAGCTTCAGTATAAATATAAAAGTTTCATTAATATACATACAAAATTTGAAGTTCTTACATATGACAGTTTCTAAGAAAATAGTACACGAACACACACACAACTCAATATAACATTGTCGGTATAGAGGGTACCTACTCGCTTTAAGCGAAGTGAATTTTTTCAGTTATGTGCCTAACTGTTCAAACTTTCATCATGCTTGTACTTTTATTTTTTATTATAACACAAACAAATGTAACTGAAAGTAATTTAAAACTTTGAACGTGAGATTTTTTGCTTATTCTAAATTAAACCTTTAGTTCCATTTGGTATCAGTAATATTACTAATAATCTACTCAAATCTATTTATTTTGCATACTCTAACATGAAATTGCTATTTTCAATGAGTTTATTCAAAATTAAAATCCATTTAAAGATTTAAAATGCCTTTATTGCAAAAAACAGTGAAAATCTAAATAATTTTTTTTCTCTATATCTAAAGTTTTTTTTTAATTTATCTCTAACAAAAAATGTTTCAATAAACAGTAGAACTTATTCATCATTAATATGATTTTTTTCTTTTAATCCAGCTTCCAACGCTCAGTTAAATCTTACAAATTGCTTATTTCGAAACCGTAAGTTTTACTATTCTTGACACATATACTTGATCTGAAAATTACTTTTATGCAAATTTTCACTTATCTGGGATCCAGATAAGTGGAATTCTCTTCCATTCGGTTCGTTTCCGGTTGCTGACTATCTCTCATTCTTTTTCTTCAATTGCGTTTAGTTTTGCTCCTTAGAATGTTTATTTCTCTTAAGACCTACGAGAAATGAATTATTAAAATTTACATTCCTTCAGTCACAAATAAGTTTCAGGATGAAAATCATTATAATCTTTTTTTTACATTTTGTTGAATTTCTCCAAATATAAGATTTAATTTTATGCTTCAAGAAATAGGATTAATTTGGTGTTACTTATTCCGAAATTGAAATATTTTCTTTGGTTTCAATCATCGTGGCAGAGAGAGAGGAGAGGAGAGGAGGGGAGAGAGACAGATAGAGAGTGGAGAGCAGAGAGACGAATAGAGAGAGGAGAGAGACGGGTAGAGAGAGGAGAGAGAAACAGAGAGAGAGCGAGACATGTTGAGAAAGGAGAGGAGGGAGAGAGACTTATAGAGAGAGGAGAGAGAGTCAGATAGAGAGAGGAGAGAGCGACAGATAGAGAGAGGAGAGAGAGAAATATAGAGAGGAGAGAGCAACAGATAGAGGAGAGATAGAGATAGGAGAGATAGACATAGAGAGAGAGAGACAGATAGAGATAGGAGAGATATACATATAGAGACAGGTAGAGAGAGGGAGAGGAGAGAGATGTGTGTTCTCCTCTCTTTAAAAGGTAATTTAATTTGAATCAGGATCTAAAATCACGAATTAAGCAATGGCCCATTGTTTCCTTTCTGAAAATACTAAGCAATGTCATTAATTACTAATTGAAATGTATTGCATTGTTTTTCCTCTTTTCTCTATCAGTGATTTATAAATGGTAAAAATAAATTGAAATAAATAAATTCAAACGCGATTCGAATGTTGTTGTAGATATCAATATATGTTATCACACACACTATAGTGTATATAGTATAGTGTATAGTGTGTGTTATATGCGCACACTATATACACTATAATGTGTGTGATAACACACACGCACGCAAGCAAGCTCGCGCGCGCGCTATAATTTTTATGCCCAAAAAAGAACAAGTGTTGTTAATTTTAGGAATCTTAAATAAAAGAGCTAACTTTGGAAAAACTTGCATCTGGTTGAGTGCAACAGTTATCTTTTATTGAGAGTCAAAGTTAGGTAGCATATTTTTCTGGAGCCCCAAGTCATACAAATAAGGTTAATTTTAACCAAACCAGCAATTGTTTTTGTCCAACTTGTAGCTGCAACTAATAGTACAGCTGTGTCAGATGACCTTAATGAAAAAATCAAAATAAAATTGTGAAATTTGAGGTCACAGTAGCTAATGATGTGATGAAGGGTGTCAGCTTTATACATTTTCAAAAATATGCTCATCTTCCCTTAACCTAGTGCAAGGGGACTTTTTATTTCCCCAAAGAACAGATATGACCCTGCCTTTCACCTCGTGCACGCTTATTGTCAAATTTCAGGACACCTTGTATGTGTAAGTATGCATGTATATAATACCCAAATATTTTTTAATATCCAAAGCAATAATTTGATTTCAGTAAGAAATACAGATGGGTGACAAAATAATACGAACACCTGTGAAAGAGGAGAAAAGCTTTATTAATAGGAAGTTGGACCCCCATTTGACTGAATTACAGACTGTATGCGACGTGGGATGGACGCATAGAGGTCATGAACAACTTGTAATGGAATATGAAGTCATTCTTCGTGGAGAGCGGTCTCTAATGCCGAAATTGTAGATGGTGGAGGGAATCGAGCACGTAGTTTTGACTCCAAATATCCCCACAAATGCTCAATAATATTTAAATCATGTGACTGAGGGGGCCAATAAAGATGACCTACTTCCACCTCATGCTCTGCAAACCATTCTTGCACGATTTTAGCAGTGTGGATAGGAGCGTTGTCGTCTTGATAAAGTGGGCTTTCTCCGGGAAATGAAGTCTGGACAAATGGATGCACCTGATCCCCCAGGATATTGACATAGTGGGCAGCTTTAACCTTGCCATGCAGAGTAACAAGTGGCCCAAGACCACGCCAAGATATCGCCCCCCATACCATACGGGACCCACCTCCATGCTTAACAGTCGGCACGATGCATTCAGGAGAAAATGCTTCTTTAGGCGTTCTCCACACATAAACGCGTCCGGTGGTTTGGAATAGGGTGAACGTCGATTCATCCAACCGGATGACTTGTTGCCACTGTTGTGGGGTCCACTGTCTGTGTGTTCTACACCACTGGCGTCGCTGTAAAGCATGACGTGCTGTTACCAATGGTTTACGAATTCCAACTCTTCCATACAAGTTCGAAGCATGAAGTTCCCTTTGGACGGTTCTTGCTGAAATAGGGTTACGAAGATGACTATTCACCTCAGATGTTATCTGGGTTAGCGATTGCTTGCGCTTTCAGGCCACTATGCGGGTTAAGACTCTTTTATCCCTGTCGGTAAGCTTTCTTTTCCGTCCACTGTTGTGCTTGCCAGACGTCACATTCCCGCATTTCTTGTATGCTGCCATAACGGCAGATACAGTACTCCTTGCACGCCCCAAATAAATGGCTGTTTCCATCACCGAGCAACCAGTGCACCTCATTCCACAATCATACCTTTTTCGAACTCTGACAGGTCCGTCATTATTGCGTTTTTCAGAAATTACAATTGACGCGTGCAACACCTATCGCAGCTGTCGAGCGACTGATACTTTACCTTTCGAATCCGCTAGGCGGCGGACTGCAACGCTAACTGACATGCGCATTGTGCGTCTTTGAAATGGGCCATGCCTTTTTCACGGGTGTTCGTATTATTTTGTCACCCATCTGTAGCTTTAATTCGTTTTAAAATATTAAGTATAAAAACTAAAATACAGTTTAAAATGATGAGATGATTACATAATGGATATAAATAATGAAATACAATTTTTGTTGGGAAAATAGGTGTAACAATTACGAGTCATGATCTTAACATCAATTACCTCAAAGATCAATTGTAAAATTGTTTATCGCAACCACATAAAGTGTAAAAATTTATAATGACTGGAATAAATTATTAAATAATATCGCAACGAACTAAAGTAGTGTTTGCTAAAAAAAATTAAATAGCTCTTAAGTGAAATATTATTTTCTAAATCCTTTTTTAAAAATTCCAATTTTCTTTTTTAAAGTAAGAATGTATTCATAGAAATACTTTGATTAACATTTTAAGAAAATTAGAAAAAACAATTCGTCAAATCCTTAACAAGTGTAAAAAATTGTTACCTACATTATATTGTGTACCATTTTCTTGTAAGGAATATTGGTGATTATTTATCTATTTTTGTAATTGAATTTATTTGACACAAGAGAGACGTTACAACTAGAAAAACAGCAAAGTTGAAAAAACAAATATTTCGTACATTAATAAATGATAAAAGAAAGAAAATAAGCTGGTAATGATTTCTATTACTTCCGTGCACATAAATAAGTGCATATTGTATAACAATCGATTGAATAACGATTCTAAAACTCTGGGGAACGCCCCTCTAGGAGGGGGGATGATAAACCTACGTGGGGGAGGCACAATCATATTGAGAAGACAAAGATAAAAGATAATTTTTAAAAAAAACTATTAATTTATCAAACAAAATAAAAAATAATAAATAAGGAAATATTAATATCACTGATATATTATTTATAAACGTATCAGTACACTGCTTAATGTATTTGGCAATTAATTTCTTAATACTGAATTAAGAACAAGTTTTTAATATTTGCTAGAGACTCCCGTGAGCTGGTCTTAAAGAGCGGAGTTTTTCAAAGGAATGTTTAAAATTATAAAGTGACATTCTAAGTCTGATTGGCTAGATGTCTAAGAGAATGCCAAATGTGATGTATATAAGATAAAGAGCAACAGAGACAAGACTATTTCTCTAATGACATTTGTACTTTTAGAAAATGATGATTGAGAAAATAAATATTAAATTTAATACAAAATTATTTTGTTATCTGTTTTAAAATTAGTAAAGAAAGTATTTATTTTATTACTTTAAAGTACTTAAAAGTAACAAAATATATAATTTAATACTTATTTTGACAATTTGTACGGTTTATAATTAAGGTCACGCTAGTAGCTTTAGTTTCAAAGTGCATTATTATTGCATTCAATACATTGCTATTGCATGGTGAGGGGAGTGATGAAAATTGTGATTGAACATTGAGTCGCAAATATTAAAAGTTTCAGAAGCACTGAATTTTTAAGTTTTCAGCCATTTTTTGTGGAAATGTACGGTACCTAAAGATTTAAGAAAAATCTACAACAAGATAAAAAGAAAATTTTTTGTTACATTACTAATATGTCAAATTATTTATTTGGAATAATTTCATTGTTTGCTAACTCAGTACTCCTAATGATTTGTTTCTTGTTTATCTAAGTTTAAACAGATGGTTCCCCTTAGTTTACTTGAAAACGAAATGGTCTTCCCCCAGATTGTTTTAAATTTAATATTGGCAACAAAAAAGAAACACAAAGTATAATGAAACAAAATACCTCGATATGAAAATTTTGTGTAGAATGTGTGCCTAAAAAATGAGAACAAATTGAAGAAGTTCAGAAGATTAAATTTTTCGAAAATCATACTAAAGTATCTTTTTCCTGGATTTGTATTCCAGTTGCAGAAAGAGATTTAGAATATAATCAACTCTAGAGAAAAAAAATCTTTAGTTATATTTTTTCTCTCTAATATAAAATCTCTAAGATCCTTTTCAAAGCATATTCCCCTTCTTTAAAATATATTCTTTTGGTCCTGTCTTCTTTTTATTTTCAATTTTTTGTGTTGCAGTATTTGGAAAAAACTGGATAATACATATTTTCCTCGTGATATTGGGTTATGTAACAGAGTCTTATTTCCACAAATTTTAGACACATGTTGGTTTGATGCGTACATGATTGAGAGAAACATTCAAGACAAAGAGAGAGACACATCTTTTATAAGTAATTTATTTCTTTAACAGGTAATTTCAAAAGTTATAATCTTAATTATTTAAATGAAGTTTGATTATACAATTTTAATTAAGTATTTAAGTTTAACCCTTTATCTACCGCATTATGATTTACTGCAGTTTTTTTTCATGCAATATTTTTTGAATCACTGTATTTGAAATTTTAAGGGATATACATAAACAAAATATTCAACTTTGGGAAATTTAATCCGTTAGAGCTTAGAAAGTAAAAAATTTTGGAAGATGCAAGTATGGATCTTTGTTCTTCCGAGCTAAATCAAAGGTTAAAAATTTAAATTTTGAAGTAGATGAACATAAAGGGTCATTGAACACGTTGATAGCTTCAAAGGTCTTAGGAGTTGGTTGGAATGAAAATCTGATACATTCTATTTTGATTCCAGCGATTTAGGAACATTTCTTTCTAAAAAGAATTAATACAAAAGATATTTGTTACAAGCCGCAGGTCGATTATTGACCCAGGAGGTAGATTGAAACATTCGACCCTATCTGAATTCCAAAAACATCAAATGATGTTGCCAAAGGCTCATCATTTAACTGATTTAATAATGGAACACTATCACAAGAAATCATTACATTCTGGCTTGCAAACCACATTATATTTAATAAGACAGTTTTATTGGATCCCATCGGGTCAGAACCGTGTAAGAAGAATATTAAATAAATGTATTACGTGTTTTCGTACGAAAACCCAGACAATAAACCAGATGATGGAGATTTACCACGAGACAGAATTGTGCCTTCTAGACCCTTCGAAAAAGTTGGGTTGGATTACGCTGGTCCTATAATCACGAAACCAAATTTAAAAAAGATCAAGAGTGACTTTTTAAAATCGTATATTGCCATTTTCATCTGTTTCTGTACAAAAGCCACTCATTTAGAAGTTGTTTCCGACTTGACCACGGAAGCCTTCCTAGCATGTCTCCGACGATTTATAGCGAGGAGATCCAAGCCATCCGTCATTTGGAGTGACAATGCAACGAACTTCAAGGGGATCAAGAAACATTCTTACTGAATGGAACGAAATTTGCAAGTCCAAGAGAATTCAGCTATTCAGCGCGGAAGAGGGAATCGAATGGAACTTCATTCCACCCGCTTCTCCCCATTTCGGTGGATTGTTTCAAGAAACATTAAGTCCATGAAACGCATTTTATTGAGGTTAGCTATCATGAACTTCGAAGAGTTAACTACGTTGATGACACAAATCGAAGCAGTTCTGAATTCACGTCCCTTGTCTCCACTTTCTTCGGACCCCAATGATCTTAACCCTTGATCCCGGGGCATTTTCTTGACGAACTGTGCAATTTCATCCTTTCCTGAACCATATACTACTTCGGGTCCTATCATTCCAGGTGGAAACTCATTTAATCCCTGAGAGACAAATTTTGGAACTTTGGAGCACCGAATATCTGACCCATCTTCAGACCCGTGCTAAGTGGAATGTACAGAACCCTAACTTGATGGAGAATCAGCTAGTTCTTTTAAAGGATCCCAACACCAAGCCCCTGGACTGGCCCTATGGGGCGTATTCTTGAAGTATTTCCCGGTAGTGATGGTCTTGTAAGAGTAGTTAATGTGAAAACCTCAACAGGTATTTTAAAACGAGCCATCACAAAGGTAGTGCCTTTACCTATTCCAGTTGATCCTGCATCTATAAAAAGAACATTTGAACATTTTTACAATTTCTTGAACTTTAACCTTTATATTATTCTATTTACATAATTGCTAATTTGATTTTTCAGTATTATTGATAACTCACGTGATTTAAGAATTGCTAATTTTATTTCAGAATTATTGATAATGCATGTGATTTAAGAATTGCTAATTTTATTTCAGAATTATTGATGATGCATGTGATTTGAGAATTAAATTCATAGGATTTTATTTTTATTATTTCACATTGCATGAATTTTATTTGTATTATTTCATTTTGCATGAATTTTACTTGAATTACATTAGCATTTTAATTATCTTAATGTAAATTCCGCAGGAGTTTAAGTGGGGAGTATTGGTAGAACCCCTCTCAGTATAGTGGGCGCTGCTTGTAAAAACATGCGTTGTTGACACCAGAGATCTTGTGTACGTGACCGCGTGCAGAAGCCCTCCATATTCCATTAAACGTATTATTTAATCTTACACTTGTCTTCGATGATTTATTGAATTTAATTGAGTCTAACGATTGAGATTATATGAAAGTTGATTGATATAAAAGCATTCTACCACTGATTAACTGAACCACCAATGATAGTAACATTGAATACGCCGTCAAGGCTGCTTGGACACTGATATTTCCACACAGAAAATCATCAACATACAATGACTGGTTAAGATGGTTAAAAGTATCAGGAAAAATATCCACATATTTTTTAAGATGATGTTTCATCGTAGCTGCAAGAAGAAATGGACTTGATTTTACTCCAAATAAAACCCTAGTCATTCGGAAAATATCAAGCCGTTTGTTTTCTAAATCAATTTCTGGATTTTCATCCCAGAAAAATCTTGTAAAATCCCTTTCCCTTTCGCCTATCTCAATCATCAAAAATGCAATTGGATTCACTCTAAATTTGATTAATAGAAAAAATAGGTTAGGTATAAAATTTAGCCCTGTGTGTAAACAATCGTTCAAAGATAGCTGTGATTTCACATGTGATGACGCATCAAATACGATTCGCAATTTGCTTGTAGTTTTATCAGTACGTATTACTGCTCTATGTGGTAGATAAAAAATATTCTGCTTTAGATTTTCTGCTTCAAATGGAACACGTTCTATGATTTTCTCAGAAAGATAATTATTTACAACTAATTTGTAATCCTCAAATAAGGAACTGTCATTTTTAAAACGTGATCTTAACTTTAGAAATCTTTTCCTAGCAATTTCTTCATTATTTTCTAACAATGTTTTCATGTTAGGTTTCCAAGGGAATTTGACTTTATACCGCTTATTTTGGTATGAAATTCCTTCAAATTCAGACATTATATCATTATCAATATTTTCCTCATCAGACACCTCTGCTTCTATTCCTAAATTCTCTAAATCCCAAAATTCACTAAGCTGTTTACAAATATTGGATTCATTAACAATAACACTCATTGTTAAAATGTCCTCAGAATCTGTTTTGATTACTGCTGAAACTATATTATCAGTGTCCCTTTTCGGAGACAAATCGTCATCATGTCGATTTCGAAAACATATTGAGAAATGGTGAGACCCATTACAAATAGGACACGACTCCCTTTTTACACATTCCATTGCTCTATGACCGGGCGACAAACACAAAAAACAACAGCCCTTTTTCCTTAAAATTTCTCGCTTTTCGTTAGCACTAAAAGAACGGCAAGCGTCGAGTTCATGACCTTTGTTGCAGTATAAACATTTTCGGTTTCTAGGTTCTACTTTCTTTCAGGGGGGAATGAATGTGGTCGTAAATGTACTCTATTCGGGGTGGCTTCATACGTTGTCCGGGGAAATAGGAGCCTTTATTTTTTGTTCTGTCTTGCGGTGGAGGGGAATAATGACATAGTTTATGACTGTTTATTTGAGAAGCTCGTTCCCTACTACGGATTTCAAAGTGCAGGAACTGTAAAAGAGCGCTCAGGTCAAACCCTTCGTCCTTTTGAGAACGATTGAATTCCAAAACGAGTTCCGAGGGTATCTGTTTCAACAGGATGGGTGTTAATAAGTTTGAGTAGGATTCTCCTTTAACTCCTAAACTTTCAAGACTCCTTATTTGCGTTTCTGCTCTATCGTACAAATTTCTTAAGCCCACAATATCAGTAGGGTTTCTAACAGGTGTTAAATTTAATAAATTGCTCAAATGAGCGTTAATTAACATGTTTTTATTTCCAAATCTATCTTTTAATAAATCAAGAGCTCTATCATAATTATCATCAGAAATTGGAAATCCATTAATGCAAGCAAGCGCATTACCACACAAATATGATTTTAAATAATTAAATTTATCAACTTTGCTTAGTCTATTGTTATTATGAATAGAGCTTTCAAATAAATTATAAAAATCTAACCATTCAGAATAATTTCCTGAATACTTATTTATATGCAATTTAGGTAAATTTATGTTCATACATTCAAAGCTATTGGAATCAATAACTTGGATATTTCGAGAAACTGTATCAACCTGGATAGAGTCAGAATTTATTCTCCTAACTTTAGAAGAAAGCTTCGTTTTCCAAAATATAATCTTCTCTTTAATTTCTTCCGAAGCTTCTATATCTTCAGTAATAGTGTCAACAGACAAACGATCTTCAATTAGTGTATTTAATAAACTTAAGTTACTTTCTTTATCATTTAATTGCTCTAAAAAAGCTTCAAATTGATCAACAGGTTCATTTTCATTGTTGATCTTTCCTTCAATTTTATTTATCAATTTTGTCAACGAAGAACGTACCGCAGTACGCTTCTTTTTAAATTTTGAGAGATCTTCTGACATTTTAATCTTCTATTCAGGTATAATTCAGTTTCAATAAAAATTCGGCTTACCTGAATTCACTGTCGACGATGATATTTTAACTTCTTGGTCGAGGCTACCAAAAATAATTCTTTCATCAATTTCATCAATTTTCATTAATTCACGGCCGATGCACCAATGTTACTATCATCGGTGGTTCAGTTAATCAGTGGTAGAATGCTTTTATATCAATCAACTTTCATATCATCTCAATCGTTAGACTCAATTAAATTCAATAAATCATCGAAGACAAGTGTAAGATTAAATAATAAGTTTAATGGAATATGGAGTGCGTCTGCACTCGGTCACGTACACAAGATCTCTGGTGTCAACAACGCATGTTTTTACAAGCAGCGCCCTCTATACTGAGAGGGGTTCTACCAGAGCTAATTAATTAATTAAAGATATTCCTCTGACAAATTAATTATATACACTGTTCATTTAAAATAAGAAGTCAAATCATTTTCTAAGGTCCTCATTAATATAAAAAACAAAATAAGGCACTTAAAGTTTGACATGAACTATTTTTTCGGGACAAAAATGCTGAAAACGCCGTCAACTGAAAACGCAATTTCTGCTCTAAAGCTATTCGCCTTCCCCGCTAAAATACTCACCATAGAACCCGTGTTGTCATATATCTTGGAAGAGTGGATTTCAAAGAATATTCTTGCTAATTATTGTCACAATATTCGTAAAATTTCTTATTCTGTGTTATTTTAAAGTGAGTGGAACTTATAAGTACCGTCGGTAGGAAAAGGGTTAATTTGAAGGTAAAGAATATGCTTTAGATGGATAAAAATAGAAACATAAACATATTTCGTATTATTCATAATAAAAATCGTTCAATATTATTATATACTTACTTAAAACATATAATAACCTATATAAAACTTCAAGAAAATCTAATCAACAAGAAGAAAAACATTTAGAATTAGACTGTATTTTAGATGCCGCAAGGATATATATATATATATATATATATATATATATATATATATATATATATATATATATATATATATATATATATGCAAATTCTTTATTTCTACAGGATTCTATAAGTATTTATCAATTGAGAAAATTCTGTCATCAGCAGAATAAGTAAAAGGATTTTCAATGCTCAATTTTTTAAAGATTTCTTATTCCAACGCTACAAAAGGAGTATTTTACAAGGAATAACTCGTGAATTTTCTCCAAAAAATTTTATCGAGTTTGCTAAAATTATATAATAAATGCTTCAACTCGTTATATTACATGAATATTCATAAAATACAACATATACCGAACTTAAAGAATAGAAATAACTATCGCTAGGTCTTCACGGCCAGCTATTTTATTAATGTTACGAAAACAAGAAAACATATCCTGAAAAGAATGCATTTTTAAATTGATTTTAATAAATTTGTATAAAGAAAGAACAAGGTTTATTCAATAATTAATTTACTTTTCTTTAACAGCACGAACTACATTGCATGTAAAGCATGTTAATGTGGCAATATAAATTTCAAAATAAAAAACACACGCACAACAGTAAGTAATAATTTTATTCTAGGAAAGTTCGATATTTTCATGATCAGTATGTACAGAAGAGAATTGCTACTTCCCTTCAAATATTTACTGCTGGCCATCGAAATTGCAACACCATGGAAGCAAGCAAATACAAAAAATATATTTATTGTACGCTAACAGTAGGGTATGAAGACAAAATGATTAAATTTGCAAGCAGTTCGGGGGCTTACAAGGGTATGAAATTCGTAAAAACAGTCGTCCCCTTACAGCTAAAACGGCTCGTACCCAGTTTGACATGATATTGAACTGGGTCTTCATGCCAGAAATGGACAACTTTTTCCTTGCTGCTTCAAGTCCAGCCACACCTTATCATTCGCATTAGTAGATTAGGGTCTCAGTGATTCAATGCTAGATGTTTTCATTAGGTGATAAATCTAGAGACTGTACAGGCTAGAAAACAAACGAATACCAAGTGTATCAAAGAAGGGAAGAAAATGACGTGAAACATGTGGTCTTGCATTATCTTGTTTGTAGAGAGCGTTTGTCAGGTCTCAACTATGGGATACAACCCCATTACGTAAGGTGTCAGAAATGTAAAAAGCTGAGTCCAAATTACCATAGATTTGAACTAGAAATGTGCGTATTGTGTACCCAATGGTATTCCAAATCATTACTTCAAGTACAGGATCTCTGTGCCGATATCGAGTTCAAACAGACGACGAGTGGCTTCCTCGGAGCCTCCAGACATGTATACAGCCATCAGAATACTGCTGGTAGAAGCGGGAGACGTCTGAAAAGACAACATTGTGGGACACCAGTATCCAGATTTGTGGTCCAGCGCATTAGAGTCTCTATGTCGCTCTTTGCTGTATTGTCTAGGGAAAATGAAGTAATAACCACCTTGCTGACAGTTCACGTTGCTAATTACGCCGTCGCACCATACAAGCGTATACTGGGCGTGCTGCAAACATGCACATTTCCAGACTAATGGTCTGTGATATCAGTACCTCACAATATGTTCCGTCAGGCGTCAGTTTTGGTAGGGTGTGGTAGTCTTGCATGTCATTTAGTATAACCCTCAGCAACCATTGGTTCTAGATTCACATAACAGTGGTTGGATAACAAGTGGGACACAGGATATCCCGAAACGATAATTTTCACTCTCCACAGGCAACGATTCTGCTTCTATCAAATTCCTACACTTGCCACTAAACATTTCTTCTACTTATTCAATACATAACACGATATTCTGAACAAACTACGACCTTAAAAAATGCTTTCCAAATGAGAAACCCACTACACAAATTTTCTTTTATCCAGTGTTTCAGTCGTCACCGTCTACTTCGTCTAAATTTGTTGAAATACTAATCTTTTGTATGTCACAACCTCTACTTCATTTCATGTGATTTTGACGTTCGGCACATACTGGTGTTGTAGTTTTAATGCACAGTAGCGTATATTTATCTTGAAGCTTCTCTTCTGTGTTCACATCCACCTGTGCAGATTCCAACAATTATATTATTTAGATACTGATTTGTTCACTTAAAATCTCACTACATATGAAAAAAAGTATCAAATTTTATGAATGAAATTTTCTCTTATCGAAATATTTTACAATTTCTTCTCTGTATTCTTTGAGAAAAAAATAAATTATAGTTTAAAAAACTAAAAAAACACGCTTTTATTATTAATCGAACTAAAAAGTAGAAAAAAATAGTTCTTAATATAAGAATAAAATGATTTACGAAAAAATTAATGGGGTATAAAAGCGTGGGGTGCTCTATATTAATTGTTATAATTTCTTACTAGTTCTATTCCGAAATGCCGAGTTAGTGTAAAAATGTAGCACAAAAGAATCAAAACATTTAGTACAATGACAGTAATTTTCTCGTAAATCATTTTATTCTTGTATTAAGAATGATTTTCCGGATCAGGAAAATGAAACAAAATTGTGAAATTTTTGTATTGTCATCGGTCCTTGACAAGTGGGCAAAATTTCGAATTAATCTGACCTTTTACAGTGGGTAAAAATCGAGTTTCAAGAATTCGTTACATAAAAGTGAAGCTGATAAAAGCGTGTTAATAATACTAAGATTAAATAACTTTTATCTGAAATAAGTAAAACTATATTCTTCTCAGTGCTCTTTTTTTCTGCACCCCTTCCTTAAGAAATAGATATTTTAAAAATCAATGATGTTATTAGACTAAACATATAATTTATAAATCCTTTGTGATAAAAACAATCGCATGCAGTTCTGTTAAAAAAGAAAGAGTAAGACAAGAGAGAAGAAAAACTGGTGTCTCATTTTCACCATTTTTCATCCACTAGATTCTCGAAATTCGCCGGAGAAGAAAGTAATTTTTATTTTATTCAGTGTGATTCTTGAGTGAGATGAAAAATCCCTTGGAAAAAACCGATTGACAATTCAAACTCCCACCAGAGCTGTCACTCCCGTGCAGTAAGATAAATTTTCAACCCTTGAATAGTTTCTGAAGATTGTAAGCTGGCAACAACAAGCCTTTGTTTAGGATAGATTTTGAAGCAATCACATTCTAAATATCACGAAGAAAATAAATCTTTGTTTCTTGGATACCTAAGAGAAATATTCCCTGGGGATAGTTCCGGAAAAATGCGAACTGATCTGGTCAGTTTGATTTATTACTAGTCTGCCTTTATCATCATGTTATTTGAAAAACCTATCCTTCCACTGAAATCATTTATTTGTTAACACAAAACAAATATAAGCAATCATCTATCAATTTTTTACTTATCTTTAGATATATGGATTATTATTTACTTTTCTATATATAAGTTTCACTAAATAATACCCAGAAATGATATATTTCTTCCGAATCATGTTCTTGCGAAATATAATATTATAATCTTGGCATATGAGATCTCTCTGTACGTATTTCCACAAAATACGAAGTTAAAATTATTGTATCAAATTTCTGTTTGATACATATTGGTTATATTATTAGGTTTTATACATTCACATTCTACTTGCTAAAAAGTAATCTATGCTCCGAAATAGTTATTTGCTTAAATAATGTTCAAAAGCAGTAGAAACAAGTACAGTCGGACCTTTATATAACAAAGTCGCTAAATCCCGAAAAAAAGTCCTTTTTTTTGGAAAATTCGTTATATAGAGGTTCATTTTTCAATTTTCTTTATAAATCACATAAAACAAATTTTAAACTCGTAAAAAGTATAAATTTAAAAAAGTAATTATTCACAACTTTTTGCAAATTAATATACATTTATTTTATATATTTTACCTTTAAAGAAAAAGAAAGAAAGAAAAACTGCAAGGAAGTTTCTGACGCCCTTATCTACTTCCTGAAAAATTAAATTTTTCCTTTGAAGCTCAAGCACTTACGTTTTGACATTTTTTAGCCTCAAGAAATGACGTCACCAGTACGATTATTAAACTACTAATGAACGGAGACTATAGTTAAAGGACCCGTGGACACAAGACAAGTCTACTGAGGGTGAAAAGAGGAATTGATGATGAGGATGTTTCCGGTGAGCTGGACAATGGGAGTCAAAGGTAGCACTTCCTGGATGAAACGCGCAGAATTCTATTACTATCTGTGAGTTAGGCACTTAATAAAAACCAGTTAAAGATTTCTGACCACCATAAAATGTGTTAAAAGAGAGAAGAAATGTCAAAAATACGGAAAAAATTGAGAAAAAACTTGAATCACAAGAAAAAATGTTCGTTATATAGAAAATGCTCTTCGCTAATGGAAGGTTATTTTACAAAGAGAATCATGAAATGTTCTTGGCTCCAGGAAAAAATTCGCTACATAGAAAAATTCGCAATACAGAGGTTAGTAATATGGAGGTTCGTCTGTAATATATATATATATATATATATATATATATATATATATATATATATGGTCAATTTTACAGACCATATTACAAGATACAATAGACAAATTTAAGGATACTTCTATTATAAAAAACAGCCATGATGTAATAAAGAAAGTTGATCAAAACAAGAGGTATTTTCTGTGAATGGGTTCGATTTCGAAGATTTATTTAACTCCATTAAAATAGAAGATATAATTCAGGTACTTTCAGATGCATATGAGAAATATGATTTGAATATTTACATTAGTTTTGAAAAGTTCAATACACTTATTTGTTTTGTAATACAGGAGAACTTCATTATTTTTGAGGACAAACTTTATAAACAAATCAAAGGATTGCCTCAGGGTGGCCCAGCCAGTAATAGTCTCGCTAACCTGTATTTACACCATTATGAATCAATTCGAAGAAAGGAACCCTCTTGCCTCTTATTAAGATACATAGATGACTTAATTGTTATAGGTCATGATAGGGAATTTAAACCTAACATTAATTTTTATCCGGAATACCTAAAATTAATACAGACGAATTTTAACTCAAACAAAGTTGAATTTTTAGATTTAGATTTAACTATTATTGACAACAAATTATACAGCAATATATAAGATAAAAGGGAAGCATTTAAATTCAATGTCATAAAGATACCAAACTTCAATAGTTGTCTACATATATCAGTATTTAGAAATATAATTTTAAATTTTCTGATGAGAAATAATAATTTAACTACGCACAATATTGATAAATTCAAAAATATCCAGAAATTTATATTATGTTGCATTCAAAATGATTATCCCATCAACTTCCTGAGAAAATATATAGATCAGAAATATTTCTTAAAAATATTTTTAAACTCGTAAATGCACAAATCCACCATACAACATTAGGTCCACAAAGTCAGCTTGTTAGTGGTCCAGCTGTGAAGAATTTGTGCATTCCACACACAGGATACATTTTAATATACATTTTAATACACATACACTTAGAACAATATTTACACGACTACAATTTAAAATTATTTATTACCAATTAAACATTTATGTCCAATCACACATTTATGACCAATCAATCAAGCAAGTTTTTTACATGTGGTCTGGTTTGCATCTAATGCCAGGTGGTCAAACTCTAGTGTTGGATCAAGAATCGTTTGGATTGACATGGCATTGGTTAGATGTTATGAGCAAAATATGAAGTGGTAATTGATATATTAAATATGAAATGTCGTGCTATAAGAAATGGATCGTATTCTTGATGGGATACTCTTTGGTGAGTTTTTAATGATTTACTCTATTCATTTGTGAATATACTGTGTTTTTAATGTGAACATTCGGTTTTTAGAAATTATTAGTTTGAACTTTTGGATTTTTTAGTTTGAACTTTTGGATTTTTTAGCTTGAACTTTCAGATTTTTTAACTTGAACTTTCAGATTTTTTAGCTTGAACTTTCAGATTTTTTAGCTTGAACCTTCAGATTTTTTGGCTTGAAATTTCAGATTCTTTAGATTGAACTTTCAGATTTTTTAGCTTGAACTTTCGGATTTTTTAGTTTGAACTTTCGGATTTTTTAGTTTGAACTTTCGGATTTTTGTTTGAACTTTTTTAATTTGATTTTAGATATTTTTAATTTTTTTTTATTTGAACTTTCGGATCTCAAATATTTTTTTATTTGAACTTTCGGATCTCAAATATATATTTTTTCTACCTATGCAACTATTTTAAAGATGGGTGCATCATGTTGGGCGTTTAATGGTTCACTTATATTATGCACTAAATTGTTTTTAAATTTTAATATTGTAATATCTTTCAGAATGCGATGGCGATTAGTTTTATTTTTCAAGTATAATGATTTAATTTTAACTTTTTAATTTAAAGTATAATGGTTTAATTTTAACTTTTTAATTTTTAATTGTTAATATTTTTTTTGAAATTTGGATATTTTCCAATTAACTTACCAAGTTGCAATAGGGGGAAGGTTGGCGCCATCAAACTAGTTTAACCCCACTTATCGGTCCTTGCACTTGGATATTTTATAAATTTTTATTTTATAATTTTTTAATTTTGTTTGAAAACGATAGAATATTATCTTTTATATTCGCCATTGATATTCTGAAGTGTTTTGGTATTATAGGATTCATATATTTCAATTTTTCAATTGATAATTGTGATTGTTTTTACATATTTAAATATATATATATATATATATATATATATATATATATATATTATATATTTCTACTCAGGTCAACAAAGAAAAAATTTATTTTAGTTATTTTTTATTAAATAATTACAGTTATATAATATTAATATGTATACTCGTATACATACGACAGAATTACAATATTAAGTGCCACCCTACCTAATATAGGGGTTATGACACTCGGCTTGGAATCGAGTGGGCTCGGGTTCGAATCCCGAATAAAGGAACCGATGTATCTTTGGGAAAAAAGTCGGTCTTTCACCTGAAATGAATTCTCGCCTCGAATGGAAAGTAGCGCACCCCTTCTGTTCTATGCTTGGATTCTCCTTTTTTATAAAAGTTTATATTCTTCCATGTTTGTAATGTATATTTTTGTTTATTTATCTCTCGTCTTTTGCATGTATCCTAGTATGAAACACACAACAACATTATTAAGTGGCAAGAAAAAAAGGATTTTTCTTGTAATTTTCCCTTTTTTTCCTTTCTATATATGGTATTTTACTAATATTTTTAGTTACTGTTTATTCATTAATTTAATTTAATTATTCCAATAACATAATACAGTGCTTCTCAAACTTTCAATACTGTCGCCACCTTTTCAATCACAATTTTTCGCAACCCCCTTATACATTAGTAACGTACTGAAAGCAATAATAATGCACTTTGACGCTAAAGCAACAATCTTTATTACTAACCGTAAAAAATTAATGACATAAGTATTAAATATTGTATATGTTACTTTTAAGCAAAAAATAAGTAATATGATAATTATTGTTATTTTTCCTTTCTTTAATTTTTAAATTGGAACATATTGCAAAATGCGGTGGCTGCTTAGAAGACAAAATATAGATATCAGCTTTTTTTGAAAAATAACTCAGATGGTCATTTTCTAATCATAAGCACATTCCTTTGAAAAATTTGCTCTGTAAGACAAGCCCAAGGAAGTCGCTAATACTTATTAAACATGTTCTTAATTTAGTATTAATTAATTAGTTATAAAATACTCTGTGCAGCACTAATACATTAAAAGTATACCGGCTGAAGTACCCGCTCTTTGCACGAGTTCATTTATAAGAAAATAAAACATTATTGATATAATCGCTGAATTGTAAAGAGAGTAAAGCCAAGTGCGCGACAATGTTTACAAAAAAGGAAAATTATTTTTTTAAATGATTGCCTAAATTATAATTAGTTTTAAGCGAACTGTTATTTAGGGCCTCACAGAATCAGCATTTGAAATTGATGTTGATTAAGGAAGAATAATATAAAGTTCCTATGGCAAATAATTGCATTATTTTTAATATTTAAAGTGAAAAGACTTCAACATGTTTTAACCTTGGAGCAGGCACGCACTCGATACTAATGGTCGAGTGGGGTTATTGAATCACCCCAATCCTTTTTTTATAATTATTTTTATAGTACAGAATAAAAATCGTAATTCTAGTGAATAATTTAATTAAGAGAAAATATACTCACATCCCTACTTTCAAGGACACAGAAAATATTTCGGAAATAAAGTTATCACACCGGGAACTCAGTCAAAACAAGTACCTTAAGATTGTAAAAAAACGTTTGGCACTCCCAAAAAAAGAGGGAGATGTGTGACAAATATATTTTAGTTAACGTTAAGACTGTCAAACAGGAGGATAGTGTGTGTAAGGGCTGTTGTAGCAATTAAACAGTTTTGCCAGAATTACCGATTTCGTGCACTCTGTGCTCGGCGTGAGCGCTCCCGGGATAAAAGTGTATTTTTTACAATATGAATGTTCTAAAAAATTATGTAAAACGTTTTTCATTATGCCTTATGTTTGGGAATACTCATAAAAACAAATTTTGGCCAAGTAATCCTTCAAAATGCTCTCTGTGTTTTTCCAAAATTCATAAAATATTTTACAAGTAAAAAAGCGCAGAAGAAATCGTTTATTTACAACTTCCCTAAATGAAAAAACAAATACATAAGAGCAGGGACGTAAGTTCGAAGGTCAAACCGCAGCAATTACATTGTGCTGCCCTCAGTCGATGGCAATAATATATAACGGTGATGAATTTTTTATCTTCATAATTTTTTTTTTTTTGATCATGGGTCCGGTTTTTGTTTTTTCTCATTTTAGGTTTGAAAAGAAAAAACGTAATAAAAAAATCTCTCATCATGGGATTGCAGCAAATCAAGTAAAAGGTTTTTATTCGGTTATAGTATCAAAGATAGCTAAATAAATGAGGTTTTGAAGTAGAAGCTATTATTTTTTGATGACGTAATATCAGAGATGATATATACACCTAGGAACATTGAAAATAACGACCCAAGAAGGAAGCTAAGTACAATCACGAAACTTTGAAAATAAGTACAGAGTAATGTGATATGCAAATGATCCAAGTTTTGTGCCAATACGCATGCTCATACACGCCGATTTGGCACTACAATCAGGAAGAGGGTGCCATATAAGCCAGCGCAAATTCGACGATTCATAAACGTGACGATTACCCGCCGATTGTAAGAAGACATTGGTAAGCGAAACATGCCAGGTAAACGTGCTAGAAGACATTTCTCACAGTTAAGCGAGTTTGAGAGAGTCCTGATCATCGGAATGAAAACTGCAGGCTGGTCGACGCGGTGTGTTGCTGGCCAGGTGGATCGTTCGGAGTGTGCCGTTAGAAATTGTTGGGAGCAGTGGACACGAAAAGGTACTCACGCGTGGAAAACAGGGTCTGGAGTGATCAGGAAGACCACGAGGAGAGAGGATCAAAGGATAGTGCGGCAAGCACTTGTGGACCCTACAGTGACTCGTTCAACGATACGAGCAGACGTAGGCGTAGAAATTTTTTCACAAACAGTTTCCAGACACCTCGCAGAAAAAAATCTTAAATCCAAGAACCCTTTCTGTGCACTCCCTTTAACACCGAAACATCGGCAACTGCGTCTACAGTGGTGCCAAGCCAGATCAATGTGGAATGTCACAGATTGGCAAAAGGTTGTGTTTAGTGATGAATCAAGGTTTGTTTTGGGGACAGGTGATAACCTTGTACGGGTGTGGAGGCGCCCTGGTGAGTGGTACCATTCTCCCCACACTGCCCGCACAGCTGGTGTAATGGTCTGTGGGGCCATAGCCTAAGATAGCCGGTCCACTTTAATTGTGATGCGTAGAACCGTAACTATCCAACGTTACGTTGGTGATATTCTTCGACCCCATGTAGGACCTTTCCTAAATGTTCTCCCAGGGGCAATTTTCCAGCAAGATAATGCTCGTTCGCCTACAGCATGAGTTTTTTAAGACTTCCTACTTCATTTTCAGACTCTTTCATGGCCGGCCTTCTCCCCAGATTTGTCCCCTTTAGAGCACTTGTGGGATCACTTAAACGGCACATGCCATCGTGTCACTCTTTACATGATTTAGAGTTGGCTGTTCAAGAGTTGTGAGCCCATCTGCCTCAGGACAACATAAGGTGTCTAATCAACTCAATGCCGGACAGTGTGGTGGCATGTATTGCATCTGGAGGTGGTCCAACGAGCTATTGAAGTTTCCCAGTATTTGTGTCGTTGCACACCCTGTATTCGTTTATTTGTCTTGTTTTTGAGATCAAGTGAATCTCTCATCTGTGTCATTAAGTGTATTAAATTTCATTTCACTCCGATGCTTTTATCTTGGGTCGCTATTTTCAATGTTCCTGAGGGTATAAATTATATCAGTGTAAATGCGCATTTTTTATTATGTCAGAAAGTAAATAAATTTTTTAAATCTTTTATTTTCGATATGGTCGCGCCCCTCTTGTAAGTTTATCGTGCCCCCAGGGGGGGCACGCCCCACAGTTTGAAAAACGCTGATATAGTATAGTAAAAATATAGCACATTTTCAAAAATTAGGTCAACAAATGTGGAATTCAAACCCGCAGTTTTCGGATTAGAAGTCTAAAGCGCTTTACAATGCAATAAGTGATTTTCCTTTTTATCTATTGTGTTGGACTATTATTTTTGTTTGTTACTATTTATTCATTAATTGATAAATTAATATTTGATAAACTGTATTAACATCAAGTGCCATCTACTAGAAGTTTAAAAAAATGCATTTGAACCTGAGTGGATGAATAAAAAGTATTTCATTTACGTTTGAAGACAAGATATATATTTTTTTATATATTGGGAGAGTGTGAATTAAAATAGTAGGAAATGAAAAACACCATTGCTTGTAAAGAATGTGTATAATTTTTCTCAGATCAATTAGGAGATTAAAAACATTGAAAATTTAATTTTCTACACATATACTAGCCATTAAATAACATGTGCATTTGAGTTTATTTGTAAGTTTTTTTATTAAATATATAAATACTTGTATCCGAATTTTACAGTTGACAGTTACATAGAAGAGATTCCTTATATTCCCTTTATTTTTAGTGCAATTACTTATTTCAATTGATTTAATTTCTCATTTATGTATTTAAAGATATGAATATAAAAATTGGAAAATCACTTTAAATATCAAATCACCTTTTATGTTTTACACAGCGTTATGTTTGAATTAATTAAATTACAAATTCCTTCTAGCTCATGTAATAAAAAGTCAAAATTAAATTGAATATTTTACTAAAAAATGAAGAATAATCAACAGAAATTAGAAAGTCAAGATGGATATTTAAATAAGATCGAATAAAAGAGAAAAAAGAGGACTAGAGAGAAAGAAGAAAAAGGATGCAATTTAAAATTCCTAGTAAGTTTTTCTTTTCTCATTTAGACAATGTATTTCCTTTTGTTTAAAATCAATTCCTTTCTTTTGTTCCCTTACAATTTGGGTCAATGGAGATATTGCTCTTGATTTCATTTCAAAATTAAAATATTATTACTTCCATTTAATTTATTTTTATATAATTGAAAATATTTTTGTTTTGTTTTGTTTAAATGTTTGGTGTTTAAACGAGCAAAATAAAATGACTTAACCATCTGTTTTATTTTTTGAAAGAAAATAATTAATATATTTTTAATTACCGCTTATAATTAATTAGTCATAATAATGTATGAGACGAAACTATTTTTGGAAAGGTAAACTTTATAATTTAAATTGGAATGAAGGGAAAATGATATTATATATATATATATATATATATATATATATATATATATATATATATATATATATATATATATATATATATATATATTAATATGTTCTAATTCATTTTATTAATAGTTATATGAATAAAGCGATGCAATATTGTAAAGATTAAAAATTCTTAGATTAATTATATTTTACTACTATAAATTTACACATTTCGTAGTTATAGTTACCTTCATAGTCTATTATTAGTTATAATTAATTATTATTATTTAATTCATATATACTCTAGTGTCTCTAAAGTTATGGTTTCTCGTAACCCTTTTATTAATTTTTGTTTTCTATTCTTGTTATACTTTTGTTAAGTGCTCCATTTCAGCCATTCACATGCTTTGAATCTGCATTAGGGTCCAGAATCTGGCAATAACTTATTTATTGCACTCAGATTTAGCACGGGCTCTGTATTTTAAAGTGCAATTTTTAGGTAAGTTACCTGTATTTTGTAATGGATTTAGATATTCCTATCCGTTACTTTCAATAGGTTTTTGCTCAGTATTATTTACATAAAGGGGGAAGGTTGGCTGACCAAAAAACATGTTCAACCCCACTTTTATATAATTTATATATTAGCTGTCCTAAGTCAGCTATGTTTATAATACTGCAGCATCCATTTTATAATTTTTAATCTAGTGTCCTTCATTGTATGTTCTCTTTACTGTCTCTTTACTGGTGAATGTTTATCTCTTTTCTGTTGAGAGTTAGACTATATATGCTCTTTTATTATTTTTAAATCATTTTTTTAAAACTAAATAGAAATAGTAATTTTTCTGAATGATCGAATTGTTCTTTTTGTATTTTTTATCAAGCTATATTTGTTTTTCATAGATTAAATTATATTTATATGTTTGTTGTACGCACGGACCAGGTTTTCTTTTATTTATTTATTTTTTCAGAAGTTTAATTATTCATGAATTTAATAATTAATTTTTAATTAATTATTAAATAATTAATTTTAATTTTTTTAATTTAAGCATAATTAATTTTTTTTATATAAAAATGAATTTCTTAAATAGTTTTTTAATCTCATCTTCCGCAATAAAATACAAAAGACTCGGAATATACCAGAATATTTTTATTTACTATCATTCATTTATTATTCCCATTCTGTTAGACTTGAAGCATCATATTTGAATGTGTGTTTTTAGTACGAAGTCTTATTTAAGAAATTTATAAATCCAATCAACGATGAAGTCATGAAACGGAAAGAATAATGGACTTTTTAAAATGTTACATTTTTTATCGCTTTAGGTCTTTTTAATCATATTCATGCGAATAATGTTTAAATATTATATATATGTTTTATATATCTATATATATATATCACTGCTACTCAAAGTTTTGATACCTGCGACCTAATTTTCAGTTATAATTTTCTTCGCGGTCCCCTCTCCTATCCAAACAATAACAATGCATTGAATTCATTAATGATAATGTACTTCGAGGTAAATCTACAATACAAACTTAATTATATACCAACTGTACAAATTATCAAAATGAGTATTACACTTGTTTATATAATTTAATGTATTACAAGCCCATGGAGTCATTGGTAATTGTTAAACTTGTTCTCTGCTTGGTATTTTAAAATTAATTACCAAATACAGTGTGCAGTACTGATACATTTAATTACATATACCAGGTGGGCAAAAAGTCCGTAAAAACTTTAAAAATTCATAAAATCCGGAGAAATGAACCAAAAAAAAACTGTTTGCAGGATCAGCATTAGAATGTCACGGGATTTTTTTTAAGCTAGAAAAAAATAATTCGAAAATCATCCGGTAGTTGGCGCTGTTACAAGCGTCTGTGGTGGAAATATGCAAATTAGACGGCTATAAAAACCTTTGCTCTCAATGAATCCACAATCATTTCACCATTACAAACAGTGAATGTGAACAAGGATGGTCAGTGCGCCGGATAAAGCTTTGTTGGTGAAGTTATTTTACATGAACGAGGAATCAGCGACCATTGTCTTGCGTAAATTCCGAGTTCAGAAAAATGTGAAGAGTGAAAAAGGCCCTTTAACACCTGCAGGTCTCTTAAAGCTTGTTAAACGTTTTGAGGAAACTGGAAAGATGGAGGATCGAGCACGAGCCGGACGACCATGCTTGAAAGAAGCACGTGCACCCTGCATTGCTGTCGAAATGGAAGCGATTGCATCCGAAGCGGCTTCAGGGACAAGCAGTGCTCGTGAAGCTGCCAGACGATTGGGCTTACCACCATCATCTGTCCACAATTTTCTTCATCGAATCCTCCAGCTGTACCCATACAAATTGCAATCGTGCCATGAACTTTTGCCAGCAGATACCGCACAGAGGGAAGCATTTGCGAAGTGGGCCTTCTCTAAAATGGAACAGGATCCCACCTGGGTTTTTAACATCTTGTGGACAGATGAAGCTCCTTTCTCGCTTCATGGTGACGTTAACAAAAATAACTGTCGCATTTGGGCGACCTCTAATCCACGTGAGTACACACAGAAGCCATTGCATTCCCCAAAAGTGGCAGCATGGTGTGGTTTCACGGGTTTATTTATCATAGGACCCTTCTTCTTTGAAACGCAGTGCCCAGCAAATGGATGGATAACGGAAATGGTAAATGCTCAGCGTTATCTAACGCTTCTGCGGGAGACTGTTGTGCCATGTTTAATTCAACGATGTCAGATTTCGAATGTCACGTTCATGCAGGATGGAACAACCAGTCACACTGCTAACCCGGTTAAGGCATTCCTGATACAGACGTTCGGGGAAGACAGAATAGTTAGCAGGCGCTGCAGGTACCCATGGCCTCCTCGGTCTCCAGATTTAACACCGGCAGACTTCTGGTTGTGGGGATATTTGAAATCTCTCGTGTATCTATCCGGTCCATCAAGTCTGTCGGAACTGAAAGATGCGATCCGTAGAGAAGTATCCCCCATACATCCGGACATGTTGCACTCGGTCGTTGCTGGATTTGTCACTCGTCTGGAGTGTCTTCTCCCCTGTGGTGGTGGTCATGTGGAACATATTCTGGTGTAATAAAGTTGTGAAAGTTTTCTGTTCATTATTTATGCATTGTTTCTTTGATTTGCGTACATCAGTGCCACCTAACGGATAATTTTTGAATTATTTTTTTTTCTAGCTTAAAAAAAATTCCGTGACATACTAATGCTGATCCTACAAACAGTTTTTTTTCGTTCATTTCTCCGGATTTTATGAATTTTTAAAATTTTTACGGACTTTTTGCCCACCCGGTATATCGGTGTAAAAGCGTATTTTATTTATCATGTCAGAATGTATTTTGTTTTGCTTCCTTTCAATAAATTAGTATTTTTAAATAAAGTTTAATTTTCGACCTTTCGATATGCTCGCCCCCCCCCTCGATGGTTTATCACGCCCCCTAGGGAGCTCGTCCCACAGTTTGAAAAATGCTGATATATATTGTTTTTCACCGATGTGAAAATATTCTAACAACATTCATAAAATATTCTCTTCAACATACATGTCAAATTAAAAAAAAAATATTTTTGCTCTAGTAATTTTTTTCTTTCGATCTATGATGCTGTCGCCAACTGATCGGCAGTGCCAGTTTGTGGCCCACGAAATTCATTATGGCTAAGGATTGCACGCATGTCATTAGCCGTAGTTTTAAGCACCATAAAGGTAATTAAGGTACGATTTCGAGCAGTTCCACCTCAATGTTTCAGGAAATACTCCCTGGGGGGTCAGGGGACTCCCATTTGTCTTCCACCAACCTTAATAGAGGACTTGCTACTTGACAACTATTTAGAGTACCCCATTCCGCAAAGGCACTGTACATGTACAAACATGCATGTCTTCTCCGGGATTAGAACACAGGTCGTACGGCACATCATTTAAAGTCATTAACCTCTATACCGGATGGGTGGCATAATTTAAGAATAACATTATAATTGCTATAATAGGGGAATTTTTTTTGAAACTTAACCCATGCGAAGAATGGTTATTTCAGGAGGTATATTATAAATAAAATATATTATTATAATTATTTATAGAAAACATACTTTATAATTAATATAATAAAATTAATATATTTCTTATACATTGATTGAATTATTTTTCAAATCTTTTAAAATGTTTAATAGGTCTTTATCAATAAACGAAATTTTTTAAGCAAAAGGTATGTCACAACTAATTGCTCGCTGAATATTTTTCATCAAATTTTTCATTTCAAAACCTAAGAAGGAAATTATTGTTAGATAACGATTTATTGAGTAAATGAAACTACGTAACCCTTTTTATTAATTTAAGCTCTAAGAAAATAATTATTATTAAAACAATGAACACTTTAGTTTTGTATAATATACTTTTTTCGTCAGATACATGTTTAAATGATTCACTAAACATAGTGGAATGAAAAACTAATATAACAATAAAATACTAAAATATTTTTGTCAGACAGTATTCTTTTGTTTTTGAATGTTTTTTTAGTGAATGTTAACATATATATAAGTTTTTCCCTATATATATATATATATATATATATATATATATATATATATATATTAGGTTGGGGAAAAATAATTCTATAGTTTTTTCGGTAGATGGCTGTAGTGTCGATAGCTCGTGAAGTATCGAACAAACAATTTCAAATTTATGCTCATTGTCAAGGTGACATTTCACTGTAAAAAATTATTTTGTTTGGTACATTCAGTTGTGAGTTACAGGGTGTTAAAAATGGAAGTCAACAAAGAGAACATCCAGTACATTTTACAGTTTTTCTATGATAAAGACGAAAATTCAAGCCAGGAAGCTGAAATTGTGAATGGTGTTTATGGTGCCGATACTGTAAGAGCTAATTATGTGTAAGTTTGGTTTCGTCGATTTCGTTCAGGCATTTTTTATGTTAAAGATGCCCTGCTCCCGTCATCGAAAATGTCGATAAAATTGCAGAAATAATCGAAGTTGACCGGCCTGTTAGTAGTCGTAGCATTGCCCAGGAGCTAAAGATTGACCATAAAACAGTTTTAAGCCATTTGAGCAAAGTTAGATTCCAAAAAATCTCCATATTTTGGTGTCACACCAATTAACACTAAAAAACATGATGGATCGAATTTCCATCTGCGAAGCCTTGGCCAAACGGAATGAAATCACCCCAGTTCTTAAGCGAATAATGACTGGGGATGAGAAATGGCTCGCATGTGACAATACTGTGCTAAAACGATCGTGGTCAAAGCGAGGTGAAGCAGCTTAAATGGTGGCCAAATCAGGACTCACATCCAGGAAGGTTCTACTGTGTATTTGGTGGGACTGGAAATAAATAATTTATTAGTTGCATCTGTAGGGCCAAAACTTAAATTCAGATATCTAATGTGAACAACTTGACCAACTAGTGACTGACCAGAAACTAGTGATTGGACAACACAAGAGGTGTTGTGTTCCATCAGGACAACGCCAGGTCACACACGTCTGTAGTGACTCGCCAGAAACTCTGAGTGCATGTTTGGAAAGTTTTAATGCATCCACCATATCAACCAGACCTGGCACCAAATGATTACCACCTATCTCTCGCATTGCAAAACTGCCGGAGTGATAAGAAATTGGGATCAATAGAAGATTGTGAAAGTCGATTACGAGAATTTTTCGCCAATAAAGTCCAGGACTTCTATGAGAGAGGCAATATGAAGATACCTTTAAAATGGCAACAAATTATACAACAATACGGTACATACTTGACTCAAAAAGGACAATCCAAAATATGTTAAATAAAATTTTGAATTTCATGCAAGAATAATGGATTTCTTTTTCCCCGACCTAATATATATATATATAGTTTTTTTTACACTTACATATGTTTAATCAAACATTCAAACGATCAGAAAAAAAATAATTTCAATAGCTACCTGTAAGATTTTTTATAATTTATCGATTATAAATAATGGGGAGGGTTAGAGGGAAAACAGCTCTACACTCAAATAAACCACTGTAACGTCGGGCTATAAAGACATAAACAATGGGGAGATGTGGAAGAAATTTCGAAAAAGGGGATTGTAATGACGTTCATATAGAAATCATGCATACACAACAGGAAGTGCTGACCGCTAGAGAGAGAAGGGGAATTTCCATGACAATATATTAAACATTCAAAAATGTTCATGCGACGCAAAGGGTAAATGAAGGGGAAAGAAACCTGTCTGACAGTGAAACAAGTCAAAAAATTTCGAAGAAGGAAATTTTAATGACATCATTATAGCAATCAATCATATCGTAAGCGTACACACCCGCACAAAAGTGAAGAGATGAAGGAAAGAGGAAATTAAGTTGGAAATTAAGTCATACACTCGGTAGAAGTCCGTGCAACGTCAGGATAAGCAGAGAGTAAAGAAACCAAAAAGTCAAAGTAATTTCGAATAAGAATAATGGAAGTGCTGATTTTTGTGAAGGAAAGGGAACATTTAAAAAAGTAGATAAAGTCTGCGCAACGCCGGGCCATGCAGCAAGTAATATATATGCTTTTCATCACGTGATTTTAATTTGCAAGTACGCTTTAAATAATAATGTAAAACAGTGTTTCTCAAACTGTGATGCGT
The DNA here is from genome assembly GCA_019973935.1 of Trichonephila clavipes. Lineage (NCBI taxonomy): Eukaryota > Metazoa > Arthropoda > Arachnida > Araneae > Nephilidae > Trichonephila > Trichonephila clavipes. The sequence continues at coordinate 128,337 of BMAU01000722.1, read as the reverse complement.
GCCCCCTAGGGGGCGTCATAAACCTGCGAGGGGACGTGAGCCTCTTGAAAAGTGGAAAAAAAATCTTTTAAAGATTGTTAACTTACTGAAAGAAAACAAACAAATACATCCTGACATAATAAAAAATAAAATCTCATTTACTACACTTATAAGTGTGTATCAGTAGGGCACAATCTATTTCATAATTAACTTAACAATCTAAGTTAAGAACAAGTTTAATAATTACCAGTGACCCTATGGATTTGTCATATATAAAATTATAGGCCAACATTAACACTTATCTAGATACTTTTTTTGCGGTTTATAATTAATCTCTTAAATGCCAATTAAAAATTATGCGATTCGCTCTCCAATGCTCCCGTTTAGCACATAGGTAAGCGCATGTGGGGTATTGAGGGGGTGCGTGGTAGAAAAGGAATAAATTATCAAATCCTCTGAAATAAGTGTATCCTTCGTAAACACTGTCAAGGTCAAGAAATTACTTTTATAAAACCTTCGGAATAATTTTATGAATAGCAGTTCACAGAAAAGATCGTACTTCAGAAAGACGTATATATACGTCTGAGGGCAATAAACACAGTGTCTGAGCGAGACGTTTATATACGTTGGGGGCTTAAGAGGTTTAAGTCGCATTGTATGTTTAACGTCATAGTATTATTGAATTCAATACATCGCTATGTATGGAGGGTGCGCGATGCAAATTATGATTGAATATTCGGTCGCAAACTTTGGAAGTTAGAGAAGCACTGATGTAAAAGTAAAATGCTGAAAACCTTCAACACATTAAAAACGAAAATTACACTTAGAATTATTATGACCAAAACTTTAAGTTGAAAAAGTTCCAACTAAATCTTTTATATCTGGTATTGATACCATATAATGAGAGATGTGATACATTTTGAACTCATAAATGTATGGAGCAATTTCTCCACTTAAGCAAAAAAGATACTCTAAAATTTTTTGTCTCTTACAGCATTTCTTTTTAGTTATCCTAAGGGGATATTTTTATCCCAGCATCAGCAGTAAAAATTTCTTGTGAAATCCCCTCTCTTTGTATAGAATGGATTGATTTCTATTCCAGATAGACATTGTCTTTGCCGGCATTTCACTGTTAAAAAGGTGGGGGAAAGTATTGCATTGAATGTGAATAGGGTAATACAAATAAATTCTTAGTTTACTTATTTATTTATTTATTTATTTTGCTTTTCATCTTCGGATGCTTATTCTGTATTAATATATTTAAATTAATATATGTTTATACTAGTAAAATATGTTTTACTAAATATTTTTTTTAATTATATTTTGTAAAAATATCAAACTAATGCTTGTACCTTTTATTTATAAAGATTTAAAATTGATAAATCTTCATCTGTTAAGAGTAATATTTTCTTAGGAAATTCCAATAACATTTAAACTAAGAGAGCATTTAGTATTTGTCTACTTACACCTGTGTGAATAAAATGCTTGTACACAGGGAATTTCATTGCCAGTACGGTAAATTTTCTCGATGTGTTAGGAACTTAGAGATAAAGAGATTTTAAAATTTCTTAACGGTACAGTATATCAGAAATACTTTCTTAACAGGATAGAAATGTATGGGAGTATTGGGACTAAAATATTCTTTAATTTAAAACATAGTGTCACTGTTGAAGCAGAATACTCGAAGTCATCAAGAACGTATGGGTTCTAGTCTTAAAATCATTTAAAAACTACTATGTAGAAAAAAAATTCTAAGTCTTAAGCATTATGTTGGTGTGGTGTGGACGTTTGAAGAATGGGATGCCGGCTTAAGTATTGTCCTCGTCACTTGAAACGAAGATCTCTGAAGGTTCTGAATTATGAGGTCCATTTCTAATAGCCCGATATAGCTTTAAATTCTAAAAATAATTGTAGAAAATAAGCCTTCCTATAACATATAATCTATGCTTCCTATAAAATACATGCTCAGTAAAGTATGATTTCTTTTTGTATTTCATAGTAATACTGAACTAAATCAGTGGCGCAACACCCATGAGGGCCCCTGCTCCCAACTCAGTATACGTGACCTTAGGCGCTGAGGTGTTTGAGCAGATGTTTTGGTCAAGTGCTGAGTCTGACGCAAAAACCTCCAGTGTTCAGTTCCCAAGCAAGCTTGGTACTTATTTTCCGACCCATTGAAGGGATAAAAGGCTGAGTCAAACTTTCCCAGCCTGGAATTTCAACCTCGAACCTGTAGCGTGGAAGCGCGATTCACAACCACGCAGCCACTGGGATTCAATTATGCAGCAACAGACCAACAAGAAAGAATATAGAATAGGGAGCAGTTATAAAGATTATGATTATTCTCCAATACCCTTCAGATTAGCTAAAATTTAAGCGTTATCATCATTGTTATATTTTTTTACTTGTACTTTGTTCTGCATAAAAGTACACATAGAACACGCAACAAAAATTGATAAACTTTGAAGAAAAAATATATGTATCAAAATAAAAATTTATATTATGAGTAAAGGGGTATCTGCGCAGTTAAAGAACAATTATAAGAAGTAAAAATAATTAGAACTGATTAAATAATTACAGAATTATACAGTAGTGTGCAAAATTAAGAGAATTTGTGTATTTTGTCGAATTTCATGGATTAACGGTGATTATTAAGTCTGAGGTATCTAGACTGCGCCAGCAGTCTTCTGCCCTCTATCTGGAACTGCGATGTTCGTTGTGTTGGAACTTTGTTGGAGGGGTGGGCGTGACTTCGAGAGAGATCCAATATGATTGGCTGAAACCAGTTTCTGTGGTGTGGCTTTGAGATAGAATGGAAGTGAGCTCTTGGAATTGATTGCATGATCTTGATATTTTAAAAAGAATTAAAAGTTAAATATGGAAGAGTAAGTTAAATTTAAAATAAAAGTAATAAGGGAAAAATTTTAGGTTGATTATAATGAGTAAAAATTAAAATGATAAAGTTTAAACTTTATCCATAATTGCTTCTGCGAGAAGGCAGGTTTTTTCTTCATCTGAGTTAGCTTTTTAAATTTAGTGAGTAGATCTAGGATTTTGGGATTTTTCTTGACTAAATTAGAAATTATTTGGAAGAGTTCTAATACTTGAGTTAAGTCTGAGGTGTTATTACTATCTTGACTAAGGAATCCATGGGGGGAATCTTCTTTTTTGTCATCGATAGGAATCTGATTGGGGACTTCGCCGCTAACAACGTTAGCGAAGGAAATTCCCTCTTTAATCCATTTAGAGGCGAAATTTCGCTTTTTCTTGGGGTCTCCGAAAGGGGTTCCTTTTTTCGGCTGGGGGAATTTGGGGCATTTAGTGTAGCATGCCGAGTGACCGTAGTCTTGGCAGTTGATGCAGAATGGATTTTCCTGTCTTTCTTTAATTAGGCAGTTTCTCGTGGCATGGTTCTTTCCACATTTTAAGCACCTTGGTTGCATGTGACAGTTTGCGGCGGTATGATAAAAGTTATTACAGTTGAAGCATTGGGTTATTCCTCTAACGAGGTAACCCTCAACTCTCACTTGTAAATAACTTAGGTGAGTTAAGTCGAAAATTTTGCTATTGTGCGCGTTTCTCGGGAGAATTACTAAGAAAAATGGGAGGGGTTTTTTGGTTCTTTTAGAAGTAAGCTGAGGACAGCTTTCAATTTTGAAACCTACATCTGCTAGGTCGCTAACAATATCATCGGTTTTAGAGGAGTTGGGGAGGCCTTTAATTACTGCTTTAATGGGCTTATCTTTTTTAACATCAATGACGTAAAATTCAAAATCTATGTCAGTTTTTAAAAATTGAATGAGGGATCTGCGTTCCTCATGATCATTAGAGAACATTTTTACAACATCACCAACGATTCTGTTGCGGAGATTTGGGAATTTATTTATTATAAGTTTCATCTGATCACGGAAATTATCTTTTATTTTAAGCATTACTGGGTAGGGGGTTTAGTCGGGGGGAGTAATTGTTTCGGAAATTACATTTTCATTCGTAGGGAGTGGATGCTCGACATCCTGTTCGAGATCGGAAAAATTATTTTTTTGTTTCTATCGGGTCCTGGGTAGAAATGGGGGAGACGGGCCGAGCCGTCTTTTTCGGAAAAATAAATTCCTCCGAGGATTCCTTAGTTCTATTTTTTCGCTTTTTATTTTGTTTTTTCTTCTTGACATTATGATTAGTTTTATCCAAAGTGGATTCACTAACGTTAGAATCCTCAACAATCGGGGGAATTTTATGCTCTTTGCAATCATCTCTAGTACATGGGGGAAGGGTTTTGAGCTCACTTACCAATTCGTCTTTTTTTCTTAGCCAAGTCGTAAGAAGTCATCTGGTAGAGTTCAAGGAAGGAGTTCTTCATGGTTGGTGTACGTGCACCTTCTGAGATAGAGCTATGCATGGCTGAGATGCTGTGAACAGTATCCCTGAGTTTTTCGCAGGCTGCGACTTTTGATTGTCGCGTCGGTGAGAAATCCATAAAATCGCTGATATCGCTGATATCGCTCATGATTGTAAAAAGGTCGTAGAGCTCATTGGTGCGTGGTCTCCATGAATTTCATGGAAAGATTTAGCGAGAGCATAGAAAGCGAAATAAAAAAAAATACTACTCTGAAAAAAAGAAGTTGTGTGTCAAATACGTAAACGTTTCTGAAAAGGGGAGCAGAGACAGTCGAGTAACAGGATTTTTAAACACGCATGCTAAAATCCGCGTTGCTTTCACCAGTACACCTCGGCAAATTAATTGGTGTTTTTGGACGCACACGATTAAATTAAACTAAGACATAAAAATAAGTAACTACCAAACTTTAAAAGATGTAATTAGGTGGCAAATTGGAAGTAGGCTTGAAACAGGCAAGTTTCAAATTAAGATTTGTAAAAAAAGTATTTTTAACACCCAGCGTCGTGTTCAACTTACGGAAACAGTTTCAGAAGACTGGATCCGTCGAGAGAAGACCCGGACAGGGTCGTTTAACAGCCACAATGACCAAAGAATATTCCCATTTATCCATTGTAGAGAAGTATAATAGGGATTCTACAGCTTCTTAAAACTCTCGGGAGTTGTATATGGCCACATGAACTCGAGTTTAAAGATTTCTGTTTCCAGAACACTCCATGAAAAAAGTCTATGGCAGTGAGAAATCTGTGCCACATAGAGAAAATTTCTGTACATGGATATGTTCAGATAGAAACAATACCAGGTAGTACGGACTTCAATTGCGAAAGATGAGCTTAATGCGAGCCTATATTAGGGAATGATGACAATTTATGGTGAGCATTGCTTAGATCGAATAACCGGGAGAAAATAGTGCAAAAATTTTCCTGAAGGGTGCAAACAATATCGTATCTCCATTACAAAGTCTAGTCCCACGTTTCCAATAAAATGCAGACTACCTTGTCAAAATTTAGTTAGAACACTTGCTGTTCAGTCCGAACTTGTCACTCTGTGACTTCAACATCTTTAGGTCAAAAAGGATTACGTTCCTGTTCAGGCGATGAAGGGAAGTTATACTAAACTTATTCATATAATTTTTCTACGCTGAAGGAACAGACCTGCTCCTGAAGTGTTGGGTATGTATTACAACGCAAATCGCGTTTTCTTTTGATTCTCAATAAGAGTATTTTTTTATTGAAATTGTCCAATATTCTTTTGGGCTACACTTATGCAATATTTTAACATAGCTTTAGAAGATTTCATTAAAAATTTATATTAATTCTTCATAGAAATTTCAATTTTCAATTTATGTTTGTTCTTATTCACTTATTTCCTCACTTTTATGTCTCCCAAATATGTGTCAAAAAGCGCTCTTAATGTATCTACACACTTAAGGTATCCGGCCACTTGCGACAACTTATTTTGAAAAAATGGAGATATGGGAATTTTGTGCTTTTTAGATTTATTTAGAATATTTTAAGGAAAAAATCCTAAGATTTTGAAAACAGAAAAAAAAAATATTATTAAATTGGAAAAAAACCGATAAATATATACAAAAAATTACATAAACGGGGCCCGCTCTGTACAAAAATTTTACGAATAAATCCTCAATTTTTCAATTTTGATGTATTACTTAGTTATTCATATTTGAAATGACATTCAAGATATTTTAGTTTTTACAAAATCTAGAGCACTTTAGCTTAGTTATTATATGAAATTGTCTATAGAACAGGAATTATATTCACATAAATGACTGTAAATTTTGAAATGAAACAGTGATTCATAAATCTGAAGATCAAAACACTTCTACAGTTATACAGAATATGAACAAAAAAACTTCAGCAAATTATTTAAAAACTTTTTGAGCAATCGCTGTCCCCGTTTGAGCTTTTCGAAAAAAATACATTTCGAGTCAAACGCATAGTTTGACATCTTGTGTAAATTTATGGCGACTGTTTTTACTAAAACACCTGTAGTGCTTGTTCTAGTGAATGGAAAGTAAAAAAAAATGTTTTTTTAATGAGCTAATAAGATCGCCAATTAAATAAAATCAAACAAAAAGTTTATCAATTTTCGAAAAAGTCATGATTTTAGGGTAGTTGGATACCTCAAAAAGATTAATCATATTTGAGTTTAAAGAGAGAAAATTAAACCCTCTAAAGCCATTATATATTTATTTTTAGTCCAAGCATAAATATCCCATTAAAGTTATACCAAAAAAATTCAGTTATAGTTAAATGAAGTTGAGAAAAAAATTTCAAAAAAAAAATAAAATAACGAAATTTATATTTTTAGTTTATAAAAATTCTAAATATGGCTCTTTTGCTAGGAAATTTAAGGCAATTATCTTTTACTGTATTAATGACATTAACTGAGTAAATTTACTTTTAAATAAAGTTCAAAGCATGGAATACTCCTTTTTTACAAAGAATGCAGTATTTTACAATTTTGAGTGAAAGACAATAATTAATCATCAGCAATATTTCCTCACTCACAATTTTTCCTAAAGAGTACAAACAAATGGCAACTTAAATATCAAGTGAAACCAAGTACAGTGAAACAGTCAAACTGCTGTGTTGATCAGTTCATTTGTAAATATTTCTCTCTCAGTAAAGTAAACATCTTTTTGTTCCCAACCATTAACCGTCAACTGAAAGAGTAAAAAATAAAATACTATCATTTATGAACCTGGATGCAGTCTTTGAAAGATAAACCATTCGATTTCCTTTCTGCAATGTCAGTTTTTATATTGTTTGATGATGATTAATGAAGTACACGTAAAGTCTCTACAAATGGTGAACAAAAATAAATTAGGTTGACAATATGGCTTAGCACGCATGAAAAATATGATGAACACACATTTCCTGGCGTTCACAAATGTCATTTACAAAAAGGGGACAGAATTAAGTTGCAGAATTCTTTTATTTGGGGATTTTAGAGATGTCAAATTATTGAATGGTGATTTGTTTCCCAACGTTATTTGAGAAAGAGTAAAAAAAATGAACTTATTTGATACTGTTGTTTGTTTCATATGTAATGTACTGAAAGAAATTTTATTAAAATGATGACAAAAATTGGCTACTTATTCGTTTCGAAGGCTCAAATCTCGCCAAGTTGGCGTTTTTGGACACAGCATGCAATCTAACACATGAAAAATATTAATAAATATATTACTAGTTTTCACATTGGTTTTTCATCCATTTTTGATGTACTGTGAAAAAGACGCTACTGATAAGAAAAAGAAGAAAATGTGGTGGTTAAAGGTTACCAGCGGGAATATTCCGTTTGGGTCGGTCGTATAATTTTTGGCGACATTATCAACTGTGCTGGTGAAACGGAAAAGTACCAACATTTTTTCAGTAATAATTTGAGTCTGTTTTTCGTTAATTTCCACATTTTATGCCAGTATTGCACAAAAGTATATAAATTATTAAAATAAATTAAATATTCTGAATAATCTCTTTTTCAAACTAATCAATAAAATTCACAGAAATTTTTAATACATGTTTCTTATCTAATGGAAATAGAATATATATATATATATATATATATATATATATATATATATATATATATATACTAGCCGTTACCCACCCGCTAAACTGGGTATTTCACGATGTTGTATATATGTTTACTGTTTACATATATATTAATTATTGATATCTAGCATTAAGAATTCGATTGTATTGAAAAATATATTTACAGCTGTTACACTCTCACCCCTTGATATAAAAAGAACATAAATTATCATATCTAATTTCTATTTATATCTAAAATAGAAGTAAAAAGATTTTTTTTGCTCACTTAACCTAATAATAAAGAGGATTTCCACCGAAGCAACTTTCAGTGGACCTGTACTACATAAAATAAACATGCGTGCAAAATTTCGAGTGTAAATCTAACAGAGCAAAAACGGAATTTTTATCATCAATACCTCGTTGACAGCATTCTTAGCGGATTCCAATTCAACAAAAGAAGCATGCAAACCAAATTTTATTATTATAGTCTTAGCAGTTCAAAAACGGGAATTTTGTCTATCAATACGACCCAATAACTCTCCCCGCTTCCCCCTACAGTTGATTTCCGTAAAATCCATTCTTAGTGGAACCCTATTCAACTAAAGAAACGTGCTCAACAAATTTCAAGTAAATGAGTTAAATTCAAAAACAGAAATTTTTCTATAACACGCCTTAATCCCTCGCAACCCCACTCCTTTGGGGGTCCGTTTTCGCAAAAATCTTTGTAAAAGGAACTTTATTCCATGAACGGAACATACCTTCTAATTTTCAAGCAGGTGGTTCTGTTAGTTGAAAAGTGGAAATATTTATCTATTACGCCCCTTAATACCCCTCAGTGACCCTTGGGGATCAATTTTCCCCCAAACTATTTTGTAACGAATCTCAACACCATGAAAGGAATTCGCTTACCAAACTTTAAGATTGTATGTCTAATAGTTTAAAAATGGAAATAATTACCTATAACGCCCTTTAAACCTCCGCAACGCTACTTAGGAAACCATTTTCACAAAACACATCTTATAGCGGATCTCTACTTAATGAATGGAATTAGCTTACTAAATTTCGATATTTTACGTCTAATAGTTTAAAAAAGGAGTTAATTGCCTATATAACGCCACTTAATTCTCTACAACGCCGCTTGGGAGTGGATTTTTACAAAACCCATTTTGCAGCGGATCTGTTCTCTATGAAAGGAATCCGCTTACCAAATTTCAAGACTGTACGTCTAATAGTTTAAAAATGGAAATAATTATGTATAACGCTCCTTAAGCCCCCGCAACCCCATTTAGGAAACGATTTTCACAAAACCCATCTTATAGCGGATCTCTACCTAATGAATGGAATCAGCTTACTAAATTTCGAGATTTTACGTCTAATAGTTTAAAAAGGGTGTTAATTGCCTATAACGCCACTTAATTCTCCACAACGCCACTTGGGAGTCGATTTTGACAAAACCCATTTTGCAGCGGATCTGTACACCATGAAAGGAATCCGCTTACCAAATTTTAAGTCTGTACGTCTAATAGTTTAAAAATGGAAATAATTATGTATAACGCCCCTTAAGCGCCCTCAACGCCCCTTGGAGGTCGATTTTTGTAAAAATCATTATGTAGGGAATCTCTACTTTATGAAAGAAATCTGTGTACCAAGTTTAACGACTGTACATCTAAAAGTTTAGTAATGGAAATAATTATGTATAACGCCCCTTAACCCCCCGTAACGCCCCTTGGGGTTCGAACTTCGAAAAATCCGTTCTTAGCTGACGTCTACTCCATGAAGGGAACCTACCTACCGAATTTCAAGTCTGTAGGTTTTATAGTTATGGAGATATCGTGATTAGTCAGTGAGTGAGTAAATGTGTGAGTGAGTGAGTCGCCTTTTCTCCTTTATATATATATATATATATATATATATATATTCCAGTCTACTTATATATATATATATATATATATATATATTCCAGGCTACTGAAATTATATATATATATATATATATATATATATATATATATATATATATATATATATATATATATATATATATATATATATATAAAGACTGGAACACATATGTAGAATTAATATAGGCATAATTAATAAAATCTAAAAACCATTTTGTTAGACAAAGCTATATTTAGATTTATAATTATCATAATTAATTCGGAAACTTTTATGCATTTGTAAATAAAAACATAATGTAAAGAAGATATGAATTAAATTTTTTTTAAAATCATTTTGAGATGTTCAAAAATGCTTGAAAAACTAAAATCATCATATTTTTTCTCTTATACTCTTTCGTTGTTTCTCAGATTACATATTATAATTAAAATTTAAAATATATTGTAAATATGTCCTAAAATGGATGTACTACATTTAACTTATTCCAATAAAAGTTATAAAAATTTTTTAAAAAGAAATATTCATAAGTAAACAAATTTTATGAAAAATTTCAATTAAATTTTACAAGATATTTTGTGACACGGTTTAGGAGACAATTCTAGACAGCAATATTTGCACTTACGTCTCATTGAATGAATTTCATACTGAAATGAATTTTTTTGCGAAATTTCTGCCATGTTTTGAAATATCAAATTATTTGCTTAAGTTATCTATATGCTTAAAAAAATTTACGAGATATCATTAGAAATAATTCTCTTAATATGGGTAGAAATTGACAATCATATTCTAAATAAAAAAGATTTTTAAATTTTGAAAAATATGTAATTATACATAGGCATTAAAACAATTATATTGCAATAGCCTTCATCCAACTACTTCACAGTGTATTACATGATGTTGTATGAATACCTGTAAATACTACCTATGCATATATATATATATATATACTCAGGAATATTCAAAATAGCGACCCAAGAAGAAAGCATCGGATTGAAATGAAATTTAATACACATAATGACACAGATGAGAGATTCACTTGATCTGAAAAACAAGACAATTAAACGAATACAGAGTGTGCAACGACACAAATACTCAGCAACTTCATTAGCACGTTGGACTACCACCAGCTGCAATACATGCCTCCACACGGTCCGGCATTGAGTTGATTAGACACATTATGTTGTCCTGAGGCAGATGGGCCCACAAATCTTGAACAGCCAACTCTAAATCATGTGCAGAGTGACACCATGGCATCTGCCATTTTAGCTGATCACACACATGCTCTACAGGAGACAAATATGGGGAGCGTGCCGGCCATGGAAGAGTCTGAAAATGACGTAGGAAGTCTTGAGAAACTCTTGCTGCATGCGAACGAGCATCATCTTGCTGGAACATTGACCCTGGGAGACCATTTAGGAAAGGTCCTACAGGGGGACGAAGAATATCATCAACGTAACGTTGGATCGTTACGGTTCCACGCATTACAATTAAAGTGGACCAGCTATCATAGGCTATGCCCCCCAGACCATTACACCAGCTGTGCGGGCAGTGTGACGCAGGACAGAGGAGGGGGGATGGTACCGTTCTACAGGGCGCCTCCACACCCGTACAGGGTTATCATCTGTCCCCAAAACAAACCTTGATTCATCACTAAACACAACCTTTTGCCAATCTATGACATTCCACATTGATCTGGCTTGGCACCACTGTAGAAGCAGTTACCGATGTTCCGGTGTTAAAGGGAGTGCACGGAAAGGGCGCTTTGATTTAAGATTTGCTTCTGCAAGGTGTCTGGAAACTGTTTGTGGAACAATTGCTACTCTTACGTCTGCTCGTATCGTTGAACGAGTCACTGTAAGGTGCACATGTGCTTGCCGCACTATCCTTTGATCCTCTCTCCTCGTGGTCTTCCTGATCGCTCCAGACCCAGTTTTCCGCGCGTGGGTACCTTCTCGTGTCCACTGCTCCCAACAATTTCTAAAGGCACACTCCAAACGATCCACCTAGCCAGCAACACGGCGCGTCGACCAGCCTGCAGTTTTCATGCCGATGATCAGGCCTCTCTCAAACTCGGTTAAATGTGAGACATGTCTTCTAGCAGGCATGTTTCTTACCTGGCATGTTTCGCTTACCAAAGTCTTCTTACAATCGGCGGGTAATCGTCACGTTTATGAATCTTCGAATTTGCGCTGGCTTATATAGCACCTTCTTCCTGATTGTAGCGCCACCTCGGCGTGTTTGAGCATGCGTATTGGCGCAAAACTTAGTTCATTTTCATATCACATTACGCTGTACTTATTTGCAATGTAAACCCTTTGCAAACCATATCCAATGCCTTTTTACTGCATTCAAAGCCTTTAATAATTTTATAAATAGCAGTGCACAGAAAATATCGTACTTCAGAAAAAAATATTAGGTGTACAACTTTGCTTCCACCGTTTTGTAATAGGTGGCGGTAGCCGTAAGTGGTAGTCGAAATAAATAGATGGTAGATGTCATACAATAAGCTTAGGTATTTGTAAACACAACGCCATCGAAATATTAGTCGATTTGTGTCTGCATCGTAAAGTTATTCTAGATTAAACATGTCAGCTTACGAGCCAAATTCCCGTCATTTGCGGGAGATTTAATGTTCTGCTTTAATATGAAGAAATCTGCGGATGAGGCTCATCGAATGCTTTCAAATACCTTTGGTGAGGCTGCTATTAGTAAAAGAACGTGCCGAGAGTTGTTTCAACTCTTCAAGAACGATGATTTTGGCGTCGAAGACCAGCATGACATTTGGTGGGACCAGCTCGGCGTAGTGTATTATGAGTTGTTAAAACCGACTGAAACAATCACAGGCGATCGTTATCGAACGCAATTATTGAATCATAAATGTATAATCAGTTTTTTACAATAAAGCCACGAATTTCAGAAAAAACGGCGGTAGCAAAATTGTGCACCTAATATATATTCGTCCGGAGCAACTAATGCTTTGGCTGAGCGAAATGTGTATATACGCCAGTGGCACTTAAGAAGTTAAACTCGTATTCTAGCTTTAGAATGAAAGTAGAGTATTATTGAATTCAATACATTGTTATTGTATGTGGGGGACGCGATGAAAATTATGATTGAATATTGGGTGGTAAATATTGAAAGTTTCGGAATCATTGTTCGATATGCTTAAAATCGTTTGTGTTCTTAATATCCTACTATGAAGTTATAGGAGAACTACTGTCAATGGACTTCGCAATTTTGAACAGAAATTTGAGCCTCCATAGATTTAACATGCATCAGCCTTCTAAGAGGTGAATTTAATGTGGAATTAGGATTCAACAAATAAAACAACTACGGCAACTAGTTTGTGACCACTTCCATACTTGGCTAAAGTGGTCGCATGCTTTTTGCCAAAACGAAGAACCTGTTAAAAGACTTTTTTTAAAAAAATCTATTCTATTTTCATATTAAAAGTTACTCAAGGAACAAAATGTCTCATTTACCCGGCACAATAGATCTTTTAAAAAAAATAATAAAAGCCGTTGAGAGAAATTGATGGTGTGTCATATCCCTTACTCTGTAGCAGATGAATCTTGTAAAATGCATGAAGAAAGACCAACCAGTTTCATCAATGACTTCAGTGTAAAAGATTAACAATGAAAGATTATTTTTCAATTGAATTTCTCTAAAAGATTGAGCCCTTAATTTAAATTTGGACCGACAACAGAATTGTGCTTGTTGCCGTCAGCAAACAGATTTTATAAATGCCCTCATTCTTTAGGGAAAGACGTAACATGCACTTAAATTCCCCTTTAATCTTTATTCCCTTCATTACGGTTGGTGTTGAAAGAGGAAATTCCTTTCTATGCAACTACTCGATAAAGGGAATCGATCCATTACATTGCTTTACACTAACGTATTTTCTTGAATGGAAAGATACACAATTCTTAACATAAACTTTGTCTAGATTGATGAATGTTGCTGAGACACACACAGGCATTGGAAATGTAGTTTTGAAATCATTATTGATATATATATATATATATATTGTTTAACAAATTTGAATTTCTCAGCAAAATTTCCTTAAATTGTACAATATATATTCATAAAGTTGTGTGACACTTTGAAATACTTCAAAGAATTCTTACATGTTCAGTTATGTTTTAATCATCCATTATATTGTTAGATATTTTGTCACATTTCATGTTATTAGTTTTAAAATACCAAAACTCATCAAAATATTTCATTTTTGTGTGTATGTTTTTTGACTTTGGTTTCTCTTACTGATTCATTCCGTCCATATTTCGTTTTATCAATTAATGGACGCCGAAACGGCTACAGTGCTTCGCGGCAGAGAAAGGCTGCACTTACAAGAACTATAAATTTCATTGATAAAAATGATCAAACTTTTGACAAAAATGATATACGCAACAAGTTAGAGAAACTTGAATTAACTTATACGGAATTTGATAAAGCGGATGCTGCTTTACCTATCGAATCCTTTGAAATGGAAGAATTCGAAACAAAATATTACGAAACCAAAGCCAAGCTACAGAATATCTTAGAAAATTTATCTGTGAGAACATATGTATATAATGATAATTCTGATGTCTTTGAAAATGTCTCAAATATGAAATCTAGCAATTTTAAGTTACCAAAAATTAATATTGAGCGTTTTTCTGGTGATTATAAAGATTGGCCTTTATTTAAAGATTTATATGTATCATTAGTGCATGATAATATGTGTTTATCAAATATACAAAAATTTCAATATCTTAGAGGTTTATTGCTGTCAGAACCAGCAAATATAATTAAGCATATTCCTATTACTGAAACTGCTTATAACGAAGCTTGGGAAAAATTATTAGCTCGTTATGATAAAAAGAAGCAAATCATTTTTTCACTTATTAAAACATTCATGGAACAACCTTCTTTTAACGATACTAACTCTCACAACTTACGCAACATAGCAGATACTTCCGACGAAGTAATTAGAGGTCTTAAATCTATTGATAGTAAAGCAGAGTCTAGAGATGTATGGTTGATTTACATTTTGTTACAAAAGGTTGATCCTAAAACGCGCCAAGAAGGGGCGCACTTCTAAAAAAATATTGATTTTCCCACATTTGAAGCATTTATAGAATTTTTAAGTAGCAGATGTACATATTTAGAACTATATAATGAAAATGTTACTTATGAAAAACAACCTTATATTAATAAATCGAAATTTAACAATAGTTTAAAATGTTCTTGTTGTAAAATGAATCATCTTGTTTTCAAATGTTCTAAATTTAAAGAAATGTCTGTTAAAGAGCGTAAACAACTTGTTAATAAACAAAAATTATGTATGAACTGTTTATCTGATAGGCACACTGAGTCACATTGTAATTCAACTTTTACTTGCCACTTTTGTAAGAAAAAGCATCATTCACTATTACATGATAATAATTTTAAAAATTACGCAATGTCAGCAAATAAATCTTATCGTGCTGAAGGTCAAAACCAGACAGGAAATGATACTAATCAAAACAAAGAAGTTGCAGTTTCCGTGAACTCTATACAAACATTTTTTTTCTTTATTACCAACTTTAAGCGTTGATGGTTGATGGGTTAATAGGAGAACCTGCTTCCCGCAGGGAAGCTCAATCTCCAATCAGGATTTAACTGGATGAGTTGCATGAGTTCAGCTTTCACTTAGCCCTTTGCTGCTTTATTATTAAAATATTGTATGGAAAATTAAAGTGTTAACATGAAAAATTAATAATTTACTTTTGTGTAGGAATAAATGAGAATTTAAGTGTGTTGTGATTGATTAAATGCATTTGTGTTGTTTTGTTATGTGTGATTGATTAAATAATTTAAAGCCTTGTCCACTAGAGCGGACTTTAAGAAAATGGAGGTCGGAGAAAAACTTTCGGCACGGGGTTACCCGCACCGTCGGAAGGACCGCCTCGTCTGATTTTCACCCAAAAAGAGCGGGTATTTGAGTGAATTAGCTTGAGGATGTGTGGTCCAATCAGGGGACAGCCTATGGTGACTCTTAGGGAGTGGGTGTGTCAATAGGAATTGAGTTTGGGTGCCGAGGCGAACCCAGTGCTCGCTTCGCAATTGGCCGGCTTGCTCTGTTCCTATTGGTCGAGAGTAAGTCTAGTATAATTTTAAGTTTTTTCAGAAGAATTTTAAGGATTTAAGCGATTAAATTAAAATATTGCGCGGTCTGTTAAATGAAGGATTAATTACATATTTTTCTATTCGAGCAATTGCTCGGTTTGTATGATTATCTATGTTATTGAAAAATTTTGTAGCTATTTTTTTGAAGAAACATTTTAAAGTTTTAAGTTTGATTGTGAATCTGATATCTTCATTCCTAACATACCACGGAGAATCCGTGAACTTTAAGCGTTAACATTAAAAATATTTTGGGGGAGAACTGTCAAGTTCGAGTTATGGCGGACAGCGGAAGTGAATCAACATTCATTTCGGAAAAATGTTTAAAACTGCTAGGCCTGAAAAGAAAAAAACGCTAGATTTCAAATAAAAGGATTGCAAGATTTTAAAATCGCGATGACTAAAGGGTGTGTTGAAATAGATTTAGTATCGTTACATGACCCCAAGGTCAAACTACCAGTTAAAGCATATGTTTTGGAAAAACTAACTGCTCCGTTACCAACGAAAAAAATAAATAAAGCACATTTCTGTCATTTAAAAAATTCCTGCTTAGCGGATCCGAAATTTTTTATCCCAAACAATATCGATATGGTTCTCGGATCTGACTACTTTTTTTCCATTTTGCTTCCTGGACAAATTACTTGCTCTCAAAGTAATTTAATCGCTCAAAATTCCATTTTTGGTTTCCTAATTTCAGGCAAATTAACTGGTTCTTTAAACTCAAATTCAATGCTAAATCTTCACATTAATGGTACAAATATTGACAATCAAAGCAATTTTGGGAATTAGAAGAAATTCCTAACGTAAAAGATAAAATATTAACTTCTGCAGAGCAATTTGTGGAAACACATTTTCAAAATACTTATGCATGTAATTCCGAAGGACGCTTTGTTGTAAAGCTCCCATTTAATAAATCAAATTCAGAATTGGGAGACTCAAAATCCGCAGCAATTTCTCGCTTATTAGCAATGGAGCGGAAATTTAAAAATAACCCAGATTTTGAGAAACAATACAAATAATTCATGAACGAATACGAATCGCTAGGTCACATGAGCTTAGTAAATTCCAGATCCCATACTTCCAAAGATCAGAATTTTTGCCCGCATCGCGCCGTTATCAAGCCATCCAGCACTACAACAAAGTTAAGAGTAGTTTTTGACGCATCTCTCTCTCTCTCTCTCTCTTGCAAAACTACAAAGGGTACGTCATTAAATTCTCTGCTAGGAGTTGGTCCCAAATTACAAAGAGATATTTTTGAAATATTGCTTAATTTTAGAATTCCTAGAATTGTATTTACAGCGGACATTGAAAAAATGTACCGTCAAATTTTAGTAGCTGATGAAGATCAGAAATACCAACAAATTCTTTGGAGAAATAACTCTAATGAAAACATTGGCACATACAAGCTAAAAACTGTCACCTACGGTTTAGCCTCAGCTTCCTTTTTGGCCACTAGGTGTATTAAGCAAATCGTTCTCGATGATAAAGATAATCCCAACCTCTCCCGAGTTTTAAAGGAAGATATTTATATGGATGATTTACTATCAGGAGCAGATACATCAAATAACGCAATCTCCATTTGCAAGGACATTGCTCATGTTTTGAGTACTCGCGGATTTCATTTAAGAAAATGGAATTCTAATTCCACCGAATTTCTCGCTCAATTTTCAGAACATAGTTCTCATGATACACGAGTTGAATTTTCCAAAGATTCTAATGAAAGTTCCAAAGTATTAGACTTATTTTGGAATTCATCCAATGACACTTTTGGTTTCCAACCATCACTTGAACTTACACCACCACTCACAAAGAGACGTATTTTTTCTGAATCTTCCAAAATTTTCGATTCTTTAGGACTTCTTTCACCTTGTACAGTATTCATGAAGATTTTTTATCAAAAACTTTGGCTTACAAAAACCGATTGGGATTCTCCCATTCCACAACAATTAACAGAGGATTGGCTTAAGTTTCAAAAGGCATTTAATGCAATCAACTACCTCACTGTTCCTAGATGGGTCATCCTTACAGCAGACAACACAGTAGAATTGCATGGTTTTGCAGATGCTTCTTCATTAGCTTATGCTGCTGCCATCTACTGTCGGCAGAAACACAACGGCAAAACAAAGGTTCAACTACTTGCATCAAAAACTAAAGTAGCCCCTGTCAAACAAGTTTCCATTCCTCGATTGGAGTTGTGCGATGCACATTTACTATCCAAGCTATTTAAATCGATCTTACGGACATTAAAACATTATACCTTTGATGTATTCGCTTGGACGGATTCTAAAATAGTTCTCTCCTGGCTGTCTAGTCACCCTCGCAAATGGAAAACTTTCGTAGCAAATAGAACATCTGAAATTAGGAATGTTCTACCTACAAAGCATTGGAGACATGTGCCTTCTAAGGAAAATCCCGCAGATATTGCATCCCGAGGTATTGATCCTAAATGCTTACCAGATTGCAAGTTATGGTGGCCAGGACCACCTTGGCTAAGGCTAGAAACTTCTAGTTGGCCCAAGGCTGAATCCAGTTGCGATGAGGCTTCGGATGAGGTAAAAGCGGAACAAAAATCAGTCTCCATCTTCAATCTGTTTACACACACATTAAATGATGTAATTCATGATTTATTCGAACATTACTCTTCACTCACCAAAATAATTCGCATTTTTGCTTATTGCCAAAGATTTATTAAAAACTGTAAAAGGAATAGCATCATCTCAAGGATCATCGATCAGTTCATCCCATATTAATACTACTTCACTTACCTTTTCGGAAACCAAAAACGCTGAAGAAACCATCATTCGTTGGGTTCAAGGTTTCTACTTTCAGGAAGAAATACGAAGCATTAAGAAACAGATTTCTCTGCCACCCAAAAGTCCATTACGTTCCCTCCATCCATTCATAGATGAACATGGTTTAGTACGGGTGGGAGGGAGATTGCAAAATTCCCAGCTTCGATTCAATTCCAAGCATCCTATCATACTTCCTTCTCAGCACAGTATTAGTGAACTCCTTATCAAGGAACAACACATCGCTCATTTACATGCTGGGCCGACTTTGTTAGCTCACGTTCTTCGACAGTCCCATTGGATCGTAGGAAGTAGAAAATTAATTAACAAATGTATTAGAAAAAGCTTAGAAAGTGTAACAAATTCAAAACATCCACCACAACACCACAACTGATGGGCAATTATCCAAAACACCGTGTCACGCTGGAGAGACCTTTCTTCAGTTGCGGTATTGATTATGCTGGTCCTGTACTGATTATATGCAAAAAAGGTCGAGGGACTAAATCTACAAAGGGTTACATTGCTTTATTTGTATGCTTAGCAACTAAAGCTGTTCATATTGAAGCAGTCGGAGACTTAATAACTGATTCCTTCATAGCTGCACTTCGTCGTTTTCGTGCTCGTCGTGGTGCTCCCCTCCACATTTATAGTGACAATGGAACCAATTTTGTTGGAGCTCGTCGAAAACTTGACGAAATACGGAAGTTATGGCTTTCTTTACCAACTAATGAAGCCATCTCTTACTACTTATCCAAATCTTCAATATATTGGCACTTTATTCCACCCTCATCACCACATTTTGGAGGTATTTGGGAATCAGGAATTCGATCCGTCAAATTTCATCTGAAGAGAGTATTGGGAGAAACCATATTAACTTTTGAAGAGTTAACAACCTTGCTCACACAGATCGAAGGATTACTAAATTCCAGGCCTCTCTCCTACGTTAATGACTCTGACATAGAATGCATATCTACACTCACACCTTCACATTTTCTTACAGGTGATGTTCTTCTTTCAGTTCCAGAGGAGCTTCCTTCAACCTCCAACCACAGAGATCGTTTCTGAGTTGCTACAGAACATCAAACGGGGCTTTTGGAAGAAGTGGAGCTCCGAATTTATCTCTTCCTTACAACCTCGCAAGCAATGGCAGGACGCACAACCAAACTTGAAGGAAGATGACATCGTATTGATCAAAGAGGAGGGCCCTCCTGGTACATGGCCAATGGCTCGAGTACTTCAAGTGCATCCAGGCAACGACGGACTGGTTCGAGTTGCAACTGTGAAAACCCAAAACTCAGTCTTAAGACGACCTGTTCATAAACTTCACAAACTTCCTATACATCCGAACTAGTTCGTATATAGGGTGGGAGTATGTTTCCTACACTCCTCACTTAACTGTAACTGAGTGCGCGATACTTTCTCGCCTTCCTACTCCAACGGAAACCCCGTACCGGGACATTCTAAAAATTGGAAACGCAACGGAAAGACGCAAGGTCTTGTCCGCATCAATCCGCAGCACCCTCAAGGGTGTAATTTTCATTTAACCGCATTATTATCTTTTAGTGTAAACTTTAACTGTAAATATTTCTTTTCTTGTAATATAAACATAAGTACTATCTCCATCTCTGGCTGTTATTCGAACTCAACCAACGGCATCAGGAATATTTGAATCAAATGAATTAATAAACTTGTTTATATTTTTAAATAATTTTGATTAAATTTTATCTAATCGTCTTACAAATGTGTCTAGAGTTTTTCGTTCTCCAAAAACAATAACCTCGAAGTTGTAAATAATTGTAAATGCCACTCTTAAAATATAAACGGAAGCTGGAAAATTCTATACAATCTTTAAAGTAAAATTACGTAATGTAGAATATTAAATCCTTACAGCTAAAATTTTTTAACTATTATGGACACTACGATTCTTCTTAAAAATGTTTATCATAAGCATTTGAATTCATTAAGACACATTTAATTAATCTTAAAATTTAGAAAACCAAATATCACTCTTGATACGAACACATAATATTTTCTTAAAAAAAGAGTGTTAAAATAAATTATTCAGTTATTAATTTAAAGTAGAGGTAATTATTTTGATTCAGAAACTGAAAAATTATCTCTCTAATTTCTTAATACTGACAAAAAACAACAACAACAAAGACATATACACTCACATAATTGAACCATTTATGTTCGTGTTGTATTAAGGTATCCGACTACTTGCAACAATTTCTTTTTAAAAAATTGGAGGTATAGAGATTTTTTGCGGATTTTAGATTTAAGTATATTTTAAGAAAAAAAGGCTGAAATTAAGAAAAAAAAATAAACTATTGCTACTAAAATGGGAAAAAATGGGTAAAAATTGACAAAAAATTACCTAAACAAGGTCCACTCTGTACAAATAGTGAATGAACAAATTCTCAATTTTTCAATTTTGATGTATTACTTTGCTATTCCTTTCTAAAATGACCTTCAGGATTAGAGATATTTTAATTTTTAGAAAAACTAGAGCATTTTATCTTAGCTATTATATGAAATTGCTTAAAAAACAGTGATTATATTAACATAAAGAACTGCAAATTTTTAATAAAACAGTAATTAAAAAATCTGAAGGTTAAAACACTTCCACTGTTATACAGAACAAGCCCAAAAACATTTCAGCAAATTAGTTTCAAAAATTTTCAAGCAGTCGCTGTCCCCGTTTGAGCTTTTCGAAAAAAAACAACACATTTCGAGTCAAAGCATTTTAAAGTTTGACATCTTATGTAAAGTTATAGATATATTGCATCTTCTTTTATTAAAACACTTATAGTTTTTGTTCTAGTGAATGGAAAATTCATCACTTGGTATTTTTATAAAGCTAATAAGATGGCCTGTAAAATAAAATCATATTAAAAACTGTAGATTTTTAAAAAATTCATGATTTTAGGCTGTTCGGATACATTAATAATTATACAGAAATAAATAGTAACAAATACATTAGAATGAAATAGGGAAATAATGCTATATGCAAGTAATTCAAGAAAAGTTTTCCAAAATCAGAATAACTGAAAATTAAGTATATTTTTGCAAAACTCTTCAACTGAACTGAAAAAACTATAAGTATTTATTTACTTCATTAACAGTTAATGCTTTTAACTTCATTATTAAAGAAGGAGAAATAATTGATTTATTTCCAATTAATTCTTCCACACAATAGAAAAAGGGAAAGATATAAGAAATAAGCCATTTAAATGTACATTTTCTAAAGAGGACTTATTTTCTCATTGAATGTGAAATGAGTTTCTTAACTATTTCAATCAAACAGTTAGCATTTTCCCTAGTTATTCTTAGATATAAAAATGTATTGCTCAATTAATAATCATAGCATACATTGAATTATTGTTAATTGAAGAAAATTCCAAATTTAAAGAGAGGTAAAATGAATCATGTAAAATTAAAATA
Source organism: Trichonephila clavipes (assembly GCA_019973935.1). Taxonomy (NCBI): domain Eukaryota; kingdom Metazoa; phylum Arthropoda; class Arachnida; order Araneae; family Nephilidae; genus Trichonephila; species Trichonephila clavipes. The sequence continues at coordinate 106,133 of BMAU01000722.1, read as the reverse complement.
TGATATTGATCAAATATTAATTTTACAGTAGTCTCATTTGCACAATAAAAAATTATATTTTGGAGAAAAATCGAACATTTTAATAATTTTAGCTATTAGAACATATATTCTAAAACAGGAAGGAAATTTTGGGATACAAGGAAAGTAACAGAAATGATAAATTTATTATAAAATATTATATAATTAAATTTTATGACTGGAACATATTAAACACAATACATAATAGTATCATTCACGGAATATGACTATTATTATTCCTTATGTAACTCGTCAATCATTTTATTTATATGTCGTTCGAGCTCTATATGAAGTCTTGCGAGAGTCCATTTATTGCTATTAGAAGCATGGCATGTAGTTCCTCAATTTTCGTTGTTTGTTTGGAGTGGTGATTTCTCGTAACAAGGGAACTGGTCAGGAACAGGTCAAGTAAAACTTATGGCCACGGTGTGTGATCGACATGTTGTGAACAAACTGTGGAGATGGAAACAATATGTGAGCTAACATTGCCTTGTCGGAAAAGTTGCTAGCACTAGAAATTCAGGAATGTAATAACAATTGGCTATGTAATCTCTTAAACGTAACGTTGTTCTCTCAAGAGTTCGTAATGAACACCAAAGAGGGTTTAGAACCATACACAATTGCAACCAACGTTATAATACTATTTTTTGAGTATGAAGCTGCGTCATACACAAGGTTCAGAACATTCATTCGGCCTTGCCGCTTGATCGTATTGCTTCTACACATGGATTCGATTATCGTCTCCACAGCAAACAGAAACTGTACCCTTCTGTGAAGACCCCTTGATACTGCATATCCGTGTGCCAAGACATCATTTCTATCTTTGGCCATGATGCAATGTTGTTAAAGACAATCAGTATAATGTTCTTCAAGTTTAGTCCTAGATCGTACGACTGTCGATAAATGGAGCAATCATTTATGGAAAGATTAAGAGGAGCTATCACTCCCGTTGGATATGTACAACAGCTGCTGCTGGATCAGTACGTAATTGGAACTTAGCTATCTTTTCGAGATGAGGTTCGCTTGGTCTTCCATTAACTTGATCGACGTTGGGATGGAACTTGTTGTAATCACCTCTGACTATAGCCTACCTCAATAATCAACTACAATCAATTGGATTATTTACCACCTAGCAGCCAAATTATTCGACCTGTCTTTAACACGTTCAACAGTTTAAATTGTTGCGAACTCTTCGAGGCATAATTTAGAGCGAATTGATCTAACCAACAGATTAACGCAAAACGAAATGAATTTTCCGGGCCATTAAGTGTTCTTTTATGACCGGGAAGACATTGTGCTCCACAGCTACCCTGCGCAAGTTTAAGGCTCAATCGAAACTGAAAATCTGAATCATGCTGCTTAACTCCTTTTAGGTGCAACTCATTTTCTTTTTTTCATCATAGAAAGTATAAAGCTTAACGAAAGAGTAGTAAACCAGCTGAGATAGGTTTCAAAACTTCACCGAAACATTATTTAGGAATTCCTTAAATTACATTTCGCATGGTATTCACTTAATGCAGAATTGACAAAAATATACTTACGAAATAGCAGGATTCAATAATTTGAAATATAAAATCTTAAAACATTATAGGAATGTTTGAATCCTCGAAAGTATACCATCTGTTAGGTTCCATAACTTCACCGAAACTTTATTTAGAAATTGCTTACATTACATTTCTCATGTTATTCACATAACACAAAATTGATAAAAAAATATACTTACAAAATAGCAAGTTCAATAATTTGAAATATAAAATTTTGAAAATATTGTGTAGACGTTTAGATCCTCGAAAAAATCTGAAAAAAGCGTTATAAATATAAATAAAAATAAATTTCCTTTCAAATCAGTTTCTTTACTTATCATAAGTGCTTATATCTATTTTATTTACTGAGCAATAATTTACAAATAAAAAGTTAAATTTTAATTTAAATTCCTTGAATTCAAACTAAGTAAAGATTTAATAAATTAAAAAAATATATAACATTTAATCTTATCCTTTGAACTAGCGTATATCTAAGAAGTAATATCCTCTTACAAGAATTTTAAAACGTATAAATAGCTATTCTTATATAAATAGTAAATTTGATGAATTAATAGTTTTCACTTAAAATTCTCTTTTCAAATTATTTGAAGGTATTTTATAATGCCCATGAACAGTCTATATAAGCACACTTAACCTGCGGCCCACCAAACCTCTTTAAGTGACCTGGTCATGGCTCATTGCTCTGAGAAATTTACATATTAAGAGCATTATATTCAAAATTTGGTGGGAAATTCTTTGTCAAGAAATTAAAGATATCAATTTTGGTTTTTGTTGCTGGTATCGTGTGGGTATGAATTTATATTCTTTTTCTATTTGGAACGGTTACGGTTAATGATGACAGACAAGAGTAGAGTAGCGACAATTTTATGGGTGGAACTAATTTTTAACTATCCTTCATATCTTGCAAACGTAAAATATTGGAAGAAAATATATCGTTTCAAGACAATTGGGAGGTTGACTGTTTTGCAGTGAAAAACAAACATGGGCCCCTACTTGTTTGATCTGTCACGAAAGTGATGTATATAAAAAATACCAATAAACAGGAATCATTCAATGACACTTTTCCTCGAAGATCTTTTTCAAGAGGTGATAAATAGGTTTTTCTTGAATAATCTTTGCAACAGCAAAAATGTGTTTTGACAGTAGTAATATTACAGCTGTGTGTGTGTGTGTGTAACAAAGAAATCCTGTCAAGTGTGTTTTATTATTGGTAATCATATGAAACTGTTTACTGATGGAGAAATTATAAAGAAGTGTTTCTTATATAAGTACTTATAATTTAAAGTTAGTGATAAAAAGAAAAAAAAAAGTATAAAAAATTATAATTAAAAAAAGAAAAACAGGAGTAAAATAATATTTTGTCCTCTTTCCACTTTTTAAACTTCCAATTTTATCTTGGTCTTAAAAGTATTTCTCCCCCCCCCCTCTCCCTACCCATTTATTCTCAATTCGCAGCCCGCATGAGATGACTAACATATGTATGCGGCCCACGTGAAATAGCTGACATATGCATATGCGGCCCAGCAGAAAAAAAGTTTGAGTGCCCCTGGTCTATATATATATATATATATATATATATATATATATATATATATATAAAAGAAATATGTGTTATTTATCAAAAACAAGAAATAATAGATAAAGAACATAACAAGAATTAGCATAATAAAAAATATATAAGCTGAACATGAAGAACAAAATTATAGAGAAATAAAAGAACTACAAAAAAGCAGAACCTAGCGAGTCAGAAGGCAATTTCGGACTTAGGACCGAATAAGTGGGGTTAAACTAGTTTAAAGGCGCCAACCTTCCCCCTTTGCAACTCGGTAGGAAAAACCAAATAAAATAAAATAAACAAAACTTCAGAGTATGGATAACTCAGAGAGCATGATAAAACCAATCACTACTATTATGTAACAAACTCTCCCAAAACTCTTAATGCAGAAAAAAATCACAAAATAATTATGTAAAAAAGTAGAAAAATGCTAAAACAATTACATAAGAAAAGTATCATTCAAAAATTAATTTAACAAAATTTCTTTACTCACAAAGCTTTTACGAAGAGAAACAAGCGTCTTGCCATTAATGTGAAAGTCAATTATTCACTAAGTTAAAAATTCGAAAATACATAACCACATCTTTTGAGCTGACTTTTATACCAGCCAGAAAAGACAAGTATAAAATGACGACAATCAAATATGGTAAAATTTGAATTGGTTGATTGTCAAAAATGTAAATTTGCTAGGCTATAATTTGGTTGGTTGTCTACAATGTAAGATGTTCAAGATGTGTGTGGAAAAAATGTAAACTGTGATATGAGTGTTATGATATAATCTTCACAGCAAGACCACTAACATGCTGACTTTGAAATCCTATTGTTGTGTGGTGGTTTTGGAATTCGAAGTAGCAAGACGGTTAATGTATTTGTGATGAATATAAGTTCTTAAGAAATTAAAAGGGTATTCATGATCTAAACAACATTGAAAAATTGATTTATATTATTGTATTTATCTATTTTGTGAATGCTTCAATCGGCATTCCGTATTTAATTACCATTTTAAGGTAGAATTTATCTAAATCTTTTATGATTTGTTTCATAACGTTAGATTTATTTTTTGTGATCATCAGTCTAAAACCGGTACCTTTTTCCATAAAATTTCTTAACAAATCATCTTTCACGATGCTAAGGTCTCCTGTGACAACGTGCTGATGATAATCATCAATATAGTCTCGATATAGATTGCATCTACATGATTCTGAACTTAGAAGCTCCGAGATTTGATTATAATTAAATATAAATCTACCTAATTTCTTGTTGTATTTGAAAGCCTTTTTAATAATAATATTTTTAATAGGAAAAAAGGATTGATATTTTTGAAATATACTTGAAAAATTAATTTTGTTAAAGGATTTATTCATAAATATATATAATAATGTACAATATTCTGTAGAGTAATTTTCACTTGCATCTAATTTAATATTCATTTTTTGTACTAAATAGTTATTAAGGTCTCGAATCATATGCATACCATGAGAATCACGAAATTTATATCTGCTTAAAATATCTGTCATAATTTAATTTCAGTTTTATTCAAGCCAAACATAAACGATTTAATTAAGCCTGTATTGTAGTTATCATCAAATTTAACAGCTAATTCTAACATAGAATTCTTGAGGTTGACATGTCTCTAGTACCTCTTTTTCTGCGTTTAGCTTTTGAAATTCTCGCTAAACGAATATTATTACTATTATCAATAAATTTATTAAAATTCGGAATATATAATGAATTCTCGGATTTTTGTTTAAAAGCTAATAAGACACTTTCACCTTTCCATATAACATTCAAAACCATAAGGAATCTAAATGAATCTATAAAAAAGTTTTCGAACCATAATCTTTGTTTAATATTTGGCACTATTCTAAGTATATGTATAGTTATGTTATTGAATCCATGTTTATGAAAGTGTCCTATCTCAATCTTAGCCTGGTTATTGTTGCAATCAAATTTCCTTTGTATCAGACCTATGCTGATTCAATCTAATATTGATAGTGTTTGAAGTCTGACCTATATAAGCGAATTTACATATGTTGCATGTCATTTTGTAAACACAGTTAAAAAGTCTTACAAAATAAATAACCTGCATCCTTATCAACTGTTCCCTACTCATCATGCCACACGCCTTGCATCTTTTATCAGTGCAAGATCTAAATTTTAGTTTTAAAGCATGAATATCTCTGAAAAACCTATTTTCTAATATGTTACCAAAATCCTTATCTCTTTGATTTTCATCTATACTATCGGAAACATGAATATTTCGTTTTGCTGTACGAGATAAATTCCTATATTTAGAGTTCCAAAAAATTCGAGTTTTAAAAAATTCTAACACAATGTTCAGATACAGAAGGGAAAGCAAAAAAATTCTGATTATCAAAACAATTCACACATTTTTTTGTATTTTTTAAAAAAATTTATAGTTTTTTTATATGCCAACTCAGAACCCTTGTGCCCATCTCCATAACTAACTAAAGCCATACCCAAATATATACAAAATCTCTATATAAGATCTCATAAAATGGTAAATGGATGACGATGGTACAGATACCATTATACTGTACCACCGAGCAATGTCATACCCTGGTATAACAAATTGCCAGTCGCATAAAACTTGTTATTTTTTAAATTCATAGTTATTTTAAAAGTTAAAGGTACATTGAAAGGACCCAAATAAAATATCATTAGCAAAAGTTTTTTCAATCACATTAATAAAAAGAGAAATAATGAGCAATAATTCCAAAAAATCTAATCCACTCATAGATAACATATCCACAATTACTTTATAGGCACAAAATCAGAAGTTGGCATAATATTTTTATATAAACAAGAAAAACACACAAGTAAAAAGAACAAAGCCAAATTAAACTTAATAAAAAAGAAATATATTCATAGACAAGATTTTGAATCTAATATCGATTTCAAAATTCGCTATATATATATATATATATATATATATATATATATATGTATAGATATATAAGGTAAAAAAATACTAATTATACCTAGAAAGAACTATCATTTCAAAATTTATGCTGATACATCTCTTTTGACCCGTAATATTGGCAGATATTGTTTTTGACTTATAGGGAAACTACATTTTAATGGATTTATAACTTCTAATCCATTAAAAATTGTTATTATAAAGCATATAATTATATTCAACCACTTTCAGATTCCTAACATGAATTTGATTTCAGTACATTAATCTTCTATTGCTGCTCATAATCGATTTTTAAAGCAGTTTAAGTTTCATTACCCCCATTCATTTAATATATACATGTTTTGTTTCTATTGCAATGTATGTGCGAGGTTTTACATAATGTTTCCTATCTTGAATATCCTAATATCCTTCTGAATGGGAGTATAACATGCAAATATCTCTTATAAATTACGTTCATTTCGAAAATCACAAGGGATTTTTTTTCAGTACGCAAATCTAACTTAATAAAACGGATCCCAAATAAGTAAATGCACGAATTCTTAGATTAGTTATTATTAATTAATTAATCAAAAGCGAGATTAACTCGAGGAACATAATTATTTTAATAAAAATGGGCTAGATTAATTTAACTTATTTATAAAAATATACTGATGTTAGTCGTTGTTTTTAAATAAAGAAATTATTTTTGAGAGTTTTCAAAAGGTTTTACAAATACTTCATTTCGCCATAAAAGCAAGAAAAGAATATGTTTCTATTATTTTCTTAGGAAACTTTCCTAGGTTTTTTTCTGCTGGGCAGCAAACATATGTTGGGAAAAACATAGGGGGACCTCATTTATACATTATTATAAGGCCAAGATAACATTGGGAATTTAAAATGTAGAAAATATTGATCAAAATATTTTAACTCATATTTTGCATTTTTTAAATTATTATTTTTTTATTTTTGTCACTAGCACTAAATTAGAAGCACTTAACAAACACTCCTTCACAATTTTTGCATCAGTATATAATCGGTTTTATATGATTACCAATAATATAAAAACTTCACAGGATGTCTTTGTTACCGCTGTGATATTACCACTGACAAAACACTTTGTTGCTGTTTCGAAGATTATTCAAGAAATCCTACTTAACACCTCTTGCAAGAGATCTTCGAGGAAAAGTGTCATTGAATTATTCCTGTTTGTTGGTATTTTTTAAATACAGCTTACTTTCGTGACAAACCAAAAAATTACTGATCGTTGTGTTTCACTACAAAATAGTCAACTTCTCAACCCTCTTGAAATATGTTTTCGTCGAATATTTTCCGCTTGCAAGCTATGAAAGATTGTTAAAAATTAGTCCCATCCACAAAAGGGTTGCTGCTCCACTGTTGTCTAATATCACTAAACGTAACCGTTCCAAATAGAAAAAGAATATCAATTCGTACCCGTACGACACCAACAGCAAAAAGCAAAATGTATATACTTGATTTCTTGGCAAAGAATTTTCCACCAAATTTTTAATGCAATGCACTTAAATAAGTGAATTTATCAGGGCAATGGACCATTACCGGGTCACTTAAAAAGGCTCGGTGGGCCGCAGTTTCAGTATCTCTGATTTACACACATTTGAAATTTTACAAGCATGTATATATACATTATTTATTTAGTTTTAATTATGTTAATTCGTAATAAATGCTAAAGCTTTTTATTAATGGGCTAAATTTTTGGCATTTAACCTTTGAAGCCACTGCAAGTTCTCAATTGTGGGAGCCATGTCATTGGTAATACCAAACTTTTGACGCTTAAATGTATTTAATTCAAGATCTTCCCAGATGCTAAATATTGCCTTGATTTAACTTTGATACGAGTACCACATTGATACGCAAGGGATGTTTTACATACCACATTATCATCTGACATGCGTAACTACGATTTTAGCATCAAGAATATTGATTACAGACGGGATCGAATCCGAAACCCTTCTGAGCGATTACGAGGTGGCTACGGTACATCTAAGCGACAGAGCCAACATACTAGAGCTAAATCTTAAAAATAATATTAATACAATTTGTTTTCTGTAAAATATGCCCATCTTAAGACATACAAATGAATTGGTTACATTACGTAAGCTGATAGTAACAATTATCGTTTAACTTATAAGGAAACACAGTAGTATTTCCTTAATATTCCTTAAATTTTAAGAAAATAAATGTATAAATTAATATAATTATGATTAATCAATTAATATTATCAAAATATTTCTCCGATGCTTAAATATTGATTCTACATTAGGCCATGATTGGTAAGCAGTCACATTTATTAAGTAATTTTGGATTTCTATCTACTTTAAGAAAATAATATTGAAAAAAAAATACTTATTAGCTTCAAGTTATTGCAAAGCGAATTTTTGATTTGGTGACAATTGACAAGAGTGAATAAGTTTTAGACGTGAGAACTTTTTAATGTTTTTTTTTAACAAAGACAGATTTCAAAAAATTGACAATTACATTTGTGTTCCAAATACAAAAAGAAAAGTTAAAATGTATGGTAAGAGGTAAATGTATTTTAACCGTAATTAAATAATTCCGTAACTCGAAAAATTAAATCATTCTTAGGAATATAATTTTATCTAATTATACTAAGATTACGTGAGAAAACTTTTGCTAATTATATCTTTACTGTCAAGATTTGAAATACAAATTAAATTAGAGAAATACTCTGTTTTATTCCCCCACCATACCAAGCGCAAAGAAAAAAAAACAATTGGAGCTAGTGTAATTGTGAATGACAGCACAGAAATCTTTTGAAAATACTATATATGTTCATACAATGACAAAAAAAAGTAGAAATCATTTCTCTATCAAATCCAACTTTAATGTCAGGAATAAATGTTTTTGAGATAAGAGGACAAAAATACACACTTAAAAATTTAGGGTGAGTGAGTGAAGACTAGCGTCGCACTATTCCGCTACGTGATGACTTTGTTCAGGGATGTAAATGTCACCTGAGCTGGCACCATCATCTCTTAACTCCCACACTACACCAACGGGAGAGCGCTTGAGTCCCGGCATATTTAACGCACATCTGTCCCCTCTGGAAGGCATGTCTTCAGTGGTGCTGGGCTCTAACTCATGAAACGCCGGCTACGAGATCGTTACTTTGACCACCAGTCTATCATGTTCACCTGAAAGTTTGGGATAAATGCCAGAATATGTGATGTATATTTTACTTGTTGTTGTTATGTTCATCCACTCTTAAATAACTCAAAATCCATATGAAAATAGTAATAATAAGAATAAGAATAATAAAATACTTTATAGTTCCAAATTTCATGCAATGCAAACTAAAGAGACTTTTGTTACATAAAATAATTGAAATCAGATTTCATGATTTTTCTGTTAGTAATAATATACAATAAGAATTCACCAGAAATGTGACAGAATTTGCATTTTTATTTCCATGAATAACACAGGAAAAGTTGTGATACGTACGCTATTAAAACCTATCATTCTTTAAAATAATTTTACTGGCAAGAAGCAAATGAAAATTTTTAAAATAGGAATATTTAGTTCATTCATTTCTGTGGAATTCTTTTGCATGAAATTTAAATTTATAGGAAGAAAAATATATTATTGAAGCATAGCTATTTATTTATCATATATACCACACGCTAATTCATTTAATACTTCAAATTTATTTTAAACATCGTTTTTTTCGGACGAAAAAATGATAAATATACAGCTTATTTTACTCGAAGAGAATTTTATTTGTTAAAAGCATTTATTCAAAGCATTTATCACGAGATTCTTTTTAAAGTACTTTCGTGTTATTTAAAAAGAGAATAACGATTTTTCTTTTGCAAGTAAACTTTTAAAGGCTTTGTCCATACAGCGTATGGAAAATTGAAAGTTATCCGGAACCAGTTTGCCCGTACGCTGTCCTGGCAAATTTCTTTTTATTTCAAAATATTTATTTTTTTACTCTGATTTCTGCATATTTTTAATACCTAAGGTATCGGACTATGTGTGGAACCATGATTTTAAAAAAGCGCATAAATGGATAATTTCCATGATATTTAGTGTCACTTAGATTATAATACATGAATTAAATATTCTTTTAAGGACATTATGATCAAAAAAATTTAAATACAATATTTTAGCAAAACATTGACAGAGTAATATATTTTCTAAATGTTCTCCTTTTATAAAAATGCTTCTATAGTAATAATATTTTGCTTACGTAAAGCAAAAACTTCTCCAGAGGGCCTGGACTGTGATTTTTGAAAAAATCACAATATTTTCAGAATTACTACCAATTGAAAAAATTATCGGTGTTTTTTCCTTAAAATTTCTCCCCTTTGTTGTGCTAAAAAATTATAAATCCACTTCTAAGTTATGTATTACAGAAATTCTATTTGAGTCTCTGTGCAGAGGTCTTAGCTATATACGGGCCAAATATGATTATATTAGAAGCATTTTTCAAAAAAGGAGAATATTTTGAAGACGGGTCAATCTATGTTCATTTTTTGTCAAAATATTGTACTTAAATAATTTTATATTATAATACTATTCTTAAAACAATTTTCTATACATTTTCTAATCTAAGTGACACCAGATATCATAAATATTATCAATTTATACACTTTTGCAAAATCATGGTTCCGAACGTAGTCGGATAAATTAAAAAGTGGCATAGTTTAACTATGGTACTGAAACGCTTTTTATCCAAAGTTTTCTTTGTGGTGAAAAAAGAAATTTTTCTTTCATGAAGGCAGAAATTCAGATCCTTAAAATTAGTATTCTATTGCATGCAATGCTTTTGAATTCAGGACGGGGACATTTGAAATGACGAATACCATAAACAATAAAGGACGAATTAGTTTTGAATACAGATTAAGAAGTGCCTGCAAATTATTTGGATTTTTTTTCAGAGGAGAACACACATGGAAAATTTTTCACACGCACACATAAAACCTTCAGCCTCTTGAAAAAGTACGAACATGAAAATATTTTTAATTTATATGAAAAATTCTTCATAGCATGCAGAGTGTACTTACAAAAAACAAACATTCGAGAATTTTTATGTTCCCCGATCGTGAAATCAAATACGGAGTAAAAACTAGAAAATTTGAAATTAAAATAAGACTTTCCCACTTTCTCATTCTAACGAAAGTGTTTAATTCTACGCAATAAATAATATACCCTTTATTAAAAACATTTTTGATTAAAAAAATGTCCAGTTAAGGCATTAATCCAATGAGTGCATTTTTTATATAATATATAATAAACTTATAAAAGTATTCTTCCTTCACTTGACAAAATAAACATATCTTGCTTAAATAATTTCTTTGTAACAATCATTAACTGCATTCATGCAGCAATATGTCTTCTCAAGTGTGAAATGAGGTAATTTGTATGGGTTCGAATCTGGTCGAGCAGCTGTAGGTAGTCCATTTATCATAGAGCACAGGTAAAATAAGGATATTTGTCTATCATTAAAGTCTTATGCTGGTCCCTTTGTCGAATAATACTTTTATAAAATGTCCACCACCAGAGTTAATTTAAGCATTAAGGTATCCGACTACGTTCGCAGCCGGGATTTTGCAAAAGCACATAAATGGATAATTTTCATATTTAGTGTCACTTTGATAAGAATATATGCATGAAATTGTTTTAAGGGCATTTTGACAAAAAAATGTTATTTAAATACAATATTTTGACAAAAAATTAGCTCAAAATAATATTTTTTCCAAATGATCTCCTTTTGTGAAAAATGCTTATATTATAATAATATTTTGCCTGTATATAGCTCAGACCTCTGTTCAGAGGCTCAAATAGAATTTTTGAAATTTATAACTTAGAAGTGGGTTTGTTCATATTTTATGACAACTGAGGAGAGCAATTTTAAGAAAAAAACGTGAATAATTATTTCAATTGGTGGTAACTGAAAAAATAATGCGAATTTTTCAAAAGTTCTAATTGAGCCTCTGTAGGGAGGTCTGAGCTATATACAGGCAAAGTATTATTATAATAGAAGAATTTTTCACAAAAGGAGAACATTTGAAAAAAAAAAAGATTATTCTAATTTAATTTTTTGCCAAAATATTATATTTAAATAATTTTTTTTGTCAAAATGTCCTTAAAACAATTTTATGCATGTATTCTAATCGGAGTGACACTAAATATCATGAAAATTATCCATTTATGCACTTTTTTTAAAATCACGGTTTCGAACGCAGTCGGATACCTTAAGATTTCAATCATTATTGACACCATGCACTAGCGACTATTCATATCCATTACTCAAAAGGATTCAGAATTATAGTCTTGAATAAAAACATTGAATCAAAAAAGATTTCATTGTTCTCATTTGGGAAACACATATGAAACTTTATTTTTAATTTGTTTAAAAAATCGAGAAATAGAAATGAAGACTGAGAGAGAAAAACAAGGAATAATTGATTCAAATTCAGTATATTTTTTATAAATAATTACAATTCAGGAACATCATAAAAATGAAGAAAGAATTGTGATTTCTAGTGTAAAAGTAGTGTTTAAAGTTTCTTAGGTTATTCCATACGATGCATGCCATACATTATGTGTGATACATGTACACGTCCGTGGTGGATCCAGAAACTAAGAATCGTTTTAGTTCAACCACAACAGCAGCGGTAGTATCGGAGTTCAACATTTGCGCACACAGGTCTCTAGTTGATTGTCATTACAGTTACACCATTATAGCCTTATTGTGTTATTTTTACACGCGTTAGTGAACGTTCAAAGTGTTTAGGACGTTTACCGATCCCACCAACTGTGAATTGCGTTCTCTAATCCGTATTTTTGAACCTAATGTATGTTAAGTCAATTGAAATTTATCGTCAACTTGTAGAGGTTTATAGTGGAAATGTAATGAATAATGGAATGGTGAGAAAGCGGATTCGACAATTCAATGATGGGCGCTGCAATGTCCTTGATGAAGCACGGGATGGTCCATCTTCTGTTGTAAATCATACTATGGTTGAAAAAGCGAATGACGAAAATCAATAAAACCGAAGATTCACAATAAGATTGCTTTGTGTTGAGTTTCCACAAAGAGTTGTTCAGCAATGGCTTTCATTACTGACGGCATCTTTCTTTGAAGAAGGTATAGACAAGTTAGTTTGCCGATATGACAAATGTTAACACAATGATAGTAACTATGTAGAAAAATAGTTTTCGCCTTTCAGTTTTAAATTTTCCATAACTTCGTGCGATAATCTATACGTATTCCTTGTTGTCAAATCATCTGAAATTAAAAGATGTCTTGTTAGGCTGTGCAATTAACCAAATGTCGTATGAACATATTCAAAGAATCTAAAATTTGTGACAAAATATCAATAGGAATTTAAATGATCACAATCTGTATTATTTAAGTAAAACAAAATTTTTCATTAATATCAGAATGTAATAGAATTGTGTGCTATTTTCGCTAGCTTACAAACACATAGCATCTTATTCGCGATTGCTAAAGTTAGTCTTACACCTCATGAAATGGAAGACGTTAAAAAATATTTTTACTTCCGATATCGGATAAAAATGTGTCGATAATGTTCTCACAAACTATGTTTGGACCTTGTTTACAAGATGCTGGCAAACCTGAAGGTCTTCTTCATAACATTCTTAAAGAGGAAATCCTTTTGATAAATATCATGTTAATTTTTAAATAATCTTTCAAACAATACAAGAACAGAAAACAATAAAGCTATAATTTAGTGGTTGTGAAGGCCTGAAATAAACTCTTGATGTTATATATTTGAAAATCACTGAACACAGAGGGAGTTTTACGCGCCGCACATTCGGTAGAGTGGTTAACGACTCTGACTGCTGTGCCGTAGGACCTGGGTTCGAATCCCGGAGAAGGCACGACTGTTTGTAAATGAAGAGTATCTTCGAGGGAAGGGGTTGTTCCAAATAGCAGTTGAGATCCAAGTCCTCTCGTGAGGTTGGTGGAAAGGGAAGATGTGTGGAAAGGTCCTGACAACCCCTAGGGTTTCCCTTTCAAAAGCGGGGTGGAAGTGAGCAAAAACGTACTATCGCCTGCATGTGGCTCAAGGCTATGCTAACGACAGGCGTACTACCCAGTCCTTGGCCATGATGATTTTTGTAAACCTCGATCTGTCACATGCCGATCAGGTGGCTTTAGTAACAACAACAGAGGTTTTACAATTACTATGAAAATTCTTCCTGGATATATTTATTGATCGTAGGCTATCGCTTTTTTAGAAAGAGTTTAAGGTTTATTGTCTTAAAGAAAACTTCAAAATGTGACAAAGATTGTGGAGAGATTCTTTTAGAAATGAGCATATAGAAAAAACGTTTGGAATTAACGACTAAAAAGTAAAATAGGTTGTCCCTCGGATTTGGCGATGTTTATCTAGATGCCGGAATAAATTCGGCTCTTTTTTATACTTCGGCTTTGCTTCACACCTATTACCACATATAGCTAGTTTGGCGACTGATTCTAGTCACCAAAAAATAGACTATTATATGCCATTTATATGTCAAGCAAAGGCCTGGACTATAGATTAACATAACCAGGTCCAGACGTCTGGAATATTTGCTGGCAATATGCCATGAAAAGGCCTGGACTTATATTATCTCTCATTATCGAATGAAGGAAAACACGTGAACTTAGTAGTTTCATAGTTTCATACTTCATAGTTTCTTTAGGAAAGTTACCGATGTTGTCTATGGTTACCATTTACGAAAACGTGGTGACTTTTGTGGAATTTTAACATCTGAATAGGAAAACTTAACTGCTGCATAGAAAAAGCATTTCAGAAAAAGGTATAGACCTACATGATTGCAACATTTTACGCGAAAGTACGGAATTGCTACTGGAAAATAATTGTCTGAAGATGATGTGAAACTACTTCTACGGCTGTATTCTCTACTACTGCGGTATCTTCCTTAATCTTGATTACAGTTTTGTGTTGGAGGTGGACATGCAAGTAACTGAAGTCATGTGAGCTTCTGGAAGGAAATTTTTATTCGAAATTCCTCTATATTGTTAAAAATATTTATTCCAATATATTTATATAGGTTATAGTGTATATTATGTAATAACCTTATTGTTCTTAATTTTAAAATAAATTTTTCAGCGTTCAGTGCATGCTATGTGTCATTTCATTTTGTAATGTGCCTCTTTGCGAATTTTTTAATATGTTCTTTTTGAAAGAATGATCCCCTCATATTTTTACTCAAAGCAACATTTTTTTTGTTTGGGTATTTTAGATATTTTGAATCTACCATAGTCTTTAAATGAGTTTCTCATTGTATTAAATCAAAATGGAATAAATATTGAATCATTTATTTTAAAAAAAATACAAGGTTAACTATTGTTTTTGTGAAAAATAAAACGTATCTAAGTTTAATAAGTTCACTTCTAACCATTTTTTTATTAATGTCAATATCAGAATTTTTTTCTCCCACTTAATCTCGAAGAAATTGTACATTGAAGGGATACAAGCCAGATATTTTAAGAAATTTTTGTTGGAAATAGGTTAAATACAATGCATCCATGTGCGGTAAAATCCTCCATTTTAAATGTATCTATGTTATTGAACATTAACCAGGGGAAACAAAATATATCACCTAAAAGCAAAAGCATATCGAAAAATCCAAAGACAACTTATCGCCACCAAAAATGGTCATTCTATTTTTAGAGCCCAGATTGGTCACACGCAAACATAAAGACGTACTAACGCAAAGTATGGAAGGAAAGTTTTGCTTCACTGATTATATACAGTTTATTTATACCAGAGAATTGAATGGTAAATTATATTTTAAATAGTTACACTCTTAACACACTGAAACCAAATATAACTTTAGAAAAAGGTAGTTTATGTAAAGGTATATATAAATCACATTTGATCCATCCATACTCTCACATTGTAAATAATGTTTTGAATTAAAATTTTAAACTGTGGGGAACATTTGCATCTTCAGTACGTACTCATATAATTGAAATTTTTTTATGTATTATTGACAAAATATCTTTTATGTAATCTACAGATAGAGAAATGTTTATTTTCATAACTTTTTACAGGATTATAGAAATCAGATTTCTCTTTCTATTACTGAAAAGGAAATCACTACGTCATACTTATATGAATAGCTACGTCATACTTATGTGAGTATTTTATCATATCATATTAATAACTTACAAAACTTGTATTCATCAACCTCAAATACCAGACACAAACATAAGAAGGAAAATTGCGTCACTCCATAATAAGAAAGTAACTTCTTTCTTAACACGCTTTTATAAGCTTCACCTGTATGTAACGGAATCTTTGAACTTGATTTTTACCCACTTTAAAAGGTCAGATTCATTCGAAATTTCGCACACTTGTCAAGGAACGAGATGGCAATAAAATAATTTAATGATTTTTTTTCCATTGTCCTGATCAGGATCAACAGGATTAATGATTTCCCATTTTCAGATTTGGTTTGGTTTAATTTCAGATCCCATTTTCAGATTTGGCAACTAAAAGGTTAGGTTACAACCTTAAAGTGAAAACGCCAATTGGTGTTCAAGATTCTAAAAAAATGATGCATATTTAAGATTAATTAACCAATGAATAAATGATAGATTAAAAAACACGCTTTTATTGTACATCGAACTAAAAAAGGAAAAATAAATTATACTTAAAACCCCCTTAAAAACACGATTTTATAGTTAATCGAATTAAAAAGTAAAAAGATAATTCTTAATATAAGAATAAAAGGATTAACGAGAAAGTTGATGTCATTGGGGTAAAAGCGTGGGGTGTGCTTTGTACTACATTTTTATACTAACTCTGCATCTTGGAATATAACTAAAAAGAAGTTATAATAATTGATATCAAGCATCCCACGCCTTTACCATAATCATATTAATTTTCTCGTTAATCCTTTTATTCTTATATTAAGAATTATTTTTTACTTTTTAGCTCAATTCACACACACAACCACGATAAAAGCACGTTTTTTAGTTTTTAAACGAAAATTTATTTAACTAAAGCAACTTTCAAAGTTAGAGTTGATGTAAAATCCTTTGTTTTGATGCCGTAATCCTTTAAATAAAGTTATATCTTTTAAATGAATTTAAATCCATTAAATCATCGAATAAAATGATTTTCCTAAAACGATGTTATTTATATTTTAAAAAAATCACTTCTCGTTGGAGTTTTAATTAATAAATTTTTAAGTAGTGCAATCAATTTGATATCGTTTGTACGCTTAGTGAGCCATGTTCTTTCTGATCCTTTTTAGAAAACTAATCTGCTTATCTCGAGTTTTTTAAAAAAAATTACGTAGAAAAAAGGTTTTTCTTTCATTGTAGAAAGAGCTTTCTACATATAACCGTCTTCTGAAGACTATTGGAGACTAATTTAAATGATGAAACTAGTAATAAAACATTCCCATGAACTTATCTAATTGATGGTTAAAAAAACTGAAAAGGCACTACAATTCTTGTCTAAAATTGAATATTCTATGGGATAGAATTAATATATTAAAACATAAAATTGAGAAAACTTTTAATTTAATAAATAAATGAATGTTTTAAGAATGATACTTAAGAAATTACACTTGAAATTCATGGGTAAAGTAATACAAAAAAATTAAATTAAATTCCAACTTAAAACAAAAAACAAAATTTTTATTTTAGTTATTTTTCATTAAATAATTATAATTAATATAAATATACATATACGTGTGACAGAATCACAAAACTAATTGGCAAATAGAAATTGCTTTTCCATTTTTCTGAATACATACGGTGTTGAAATATTATTATTTTTTTGTTTCTATTTATTCATTCAGAAATCACATTCTCAGAAATTAGGCTACCCCAGTTATGATTCGAACCCGCGACCCTTAGATTAGAAGTTCAACGTACTATCCATTGCACTACAGGGACACAACGAGTGATTTTCCTTTATATATATATAGTGTTGGACTATTATTCTCACTTGTTACTATTTATTCATTGTCTAAGTTTAACTAATTATATAAAATTTGAAAAAACTGTATTAAAATCAAGTGTTATCCACTACAAGTTTAAAAAAATTTATTTGAACTTCAATGGATGAGTTATTTATTTTATTTATTAATGATTGAAAATTTCAACAATATATATATATATATATATATATATATATATATATATGTATTATATGTATATATACGTACATAGTGAACTAATAGTAAGAATTGAAGAAACAAATTGATGCATCTATCTATCTATTCTTGTAAACTATTGCATAAACGTACTGGAGGTACTAAAAGAAGGGCAATAATCCCCGGAATCCAATTTGCCATTTAAATACCAAAATTACAAATTATTAAAAATATATTAAATAAAAAATTTAAGAGTGATCTTCCTACTAATGTACTGCCATATCTATGGTTTCAAAGAACTGCAGGGAGATATATCTCTGAGATTTCCTTCTTTTTAAAACGGCCATTCTTTCTTCCAACTGAAATCGGATAAAAAAATAATTTTGAAATCGGACAGACCATTTATTTAATTTTGACATGGTATAGTTTTTTAAAAACAATGGTATTTTACATGTTTGTGTGAATTTTCTAAAATGAGTTAATTTAAATCCGTTTTCATTTATGAAAGTTTAAAACTCTCTGTATTTCTTTCTCGTAGTGAGAATCAATTATGATTGTCACCTGAGAAAAGTGCACGCTTAGTGTAAAAAAGCTCACAATTAAAAAAAAAATTCGTTTTTTAAAACCATTTTTTTTCACAAATTTTTCAAAATTACACAAAATAATGCTTAAAAATTTAGCAATGTCACTATTTCTGAAAACACTCAAGACATTTTTTTGCCATTTCAAACCCTATCGTCCATATTTTGAGTAAAAATTAAAAAAAATGTATTTGAAAATTGTGGATTTAAAATGTTTTTGGCGTTTCCCATCTAATTGTCTTTTTTATGCCTTATTTATATGCAAAATTTTTTCTTTGCGCATTATTTTGTTAAAAAATCTCCAATTTTTTGTTATGAATTTGTAAAATCTGGAGAGGGAGAGAATATTAACGTTGTACTATTTTAGCTACTTGTGGGCTTTTTGGCGATGGACTTCGTAATTTTGAACCATGGTCAAGTGATGAGGTCAACACTTGAGCTGTCAACCCCTCTCCTAATTTCCCCACCACACCATGGAAGGATGTTTGAGTTCTCGACAGATTTAACGTGCATCACTTCCCTACACGGTGGGTGGTCTTAAGCGGTACTAGGCTCGAACTCATTGCATGCAGGTCTGAGAAATCCGGAAGCTTTAAAATCCCTAAATACAAAGAAGTTAAAATTACATGTATTTACAAGTTACGTATTCATTTTCCTTTGAAGTTCCAGCAAGGCACCTTCCACTTTTCAGTAAAAAATGAACGAAGGGAAAAGAAACCCGTCCAAAGGAAGGAGAAATTACCCTGAAGAAAAAAATGAGGGAAAAATACTTTAAGTCTATATAATATAGGATTCTAACTTATAAAGTTAAAAAACAGGGAAGAAAACGTATATATATGCGTGAGGTATCTGTATAAAATAACATAAATGCTGAGTGGTAAGATATAGCTTTACATATAATGAAGTAACACCTCCCCCACACACAAATAAAATAAAAAATAAATACATAAATAAATAATTGGCATTTATCCCCCCCAAAAAACCTGAATAGTTTGGGCCTTCTTATACCTTAATTTACTGTATCAAAATGTTTTACGAAAACCTCTACCGATTTTGAAACAGTATATTCATGAAATCAATGAGGAATGAAGCAAGGTCATTCATTTGCAAATAAATTTTATACACAAAAAGAAGGGTGTTCTCAGCATATTTAGGTAAAGCAATCAGTATCACCACATAATAATAGTTTTTTTTTTTAAAAAAAGGAAAGTTTTTCCCTTTTAACAGAAAATTGAAAAAATAATCAAAATTCGAAGTTATAAAAGAATATGTGTGAAATCAAATAGAACACTTTCATCTGGCATGTAACATATTTATATTTTAATTGGAGATAAATTTCCTATTATATTCTGAATAAGTTCTTCATTTAAACGATAGCTCACGTCTCTTATGTAGAATCATATAAATCCCTAGAACCTGATTAGGAGTCAATAAAGGACAATTTAATCGAATGTTGTCACTAAAACGATTCGTTTAAATCGAATGGAGATTAAAGGAATGATTACTATTACACTAGTGATTAGAAAGTCTATAGCAAGCAGTTTATTGGAAGTTAATTTGGATGAATAATGAATAAGTTTGAAATGTAATATTTATTATAACCACCTTTGAAGTAAAAGAGATTATTTTTTTATTATCTCTTTCTTATAATAAGATACATAAAAAAAATCCGTCACGTTTTAAGAAAAATTTGTGTACCGTACATTAAAAATATTTTTTTTAACAATTTTATCATAAAATCTCTTAATTTATTCGCTTATTTTTATCTAAAAAAGTCAAAATATTCGATATTTATCATACATTCAATGTCAACATCAAATTATTAAATTTTAAATTATTTTAAAATATCATAGATTTTTAAAAACGTTTAATGCTTAGAAAATAAATTTTTGATAAAAAAAACTCTTTGTAAGGACATACTTGTTAGATTTATCAATTTTAAACAAATATAGCTTTAATTTGATGATGCATTACTCTCCACAATACACACTTTGGAAACTTAATATTTTGTAATATGAGCGAATTTGTCGCTTGGAACAAAAAAGTGATTCAAAACTAAAAAGAGCTGGAGAATATTTATTTTTTAAGAAGACACATATTTTTAAAACTTAATTTATGCTCATTAGAAGGAACTATGATTATTTTTGTGTGCAATTAATGAAATACATATATATGTTTCTAAATATATCTGTATGCATATCTGTGTGTATGTATGAATCTCTCTCTCACTCTCTTTATATACATATTATTTATCTCTATTCCTATACCTCTCCTCTATATATATTTATCTATATTTATATCTATATAGTTTTTTTTTCTCTCTCTCTCTCTCTCTATATATATATTGTTGCGTTTTCGGGGGTTCGAAATGATTGAAGCCGAAGAGCGGAATCCAAAACAATTTTATTTTTGGCCAAAACAGTCCTCCACAAATTGTAGAACAGTTCGAGAAAGTCACGTACAATCGATGAAAATACTGATAACACAGATGTAATACACTAACAAAAGCAATAGTAAACACTCAGCACAAAAATAATAACTCAATAAAAGCAATAACACACGCACTATGCAATCGTCTCTCTCTCTAGCAGAGAGGTATCACTTGCATGAAAGCTGAGATCTGACTAACTGACTAGCCGGCCCGGGCCCTTTTATACCTTTCGGTCAGAAACCTCTTGCACTTGCCAGAATAATCGAGAAATAGAAAGATCTAGCAAAATCCGGAGCGTACGAGAAAAGCTCAATACAGTAATACATTCAATACAATAGTGTTACAATACCGCGATAGGGTTGCCAGACAGGGTTATTAGGAGCAGGGTTGCCATGGTCGCCAAGCTTATCGCCCACATTTGGCGATATATCGCCAAATTTGGCGCCAAATATTAAGTCGCCAAATCCGTCGCCAACTTGGCGCTAGCTGCAATATTTGGCGAGTTTACCATTTAAACCAATGTTAAAGCATGGGGGCCGTGCAATGCAGTGGAAATGATATTACAGGTAAACAGGGTTGAAATCACATTAGATACGACAAATTAAACTGTAAAAATGAACACAAATGAGTAGAAACAATTAGAATAAGACTAAATTCGTAACATTGCCCCCTCTCAAGAACTGCACGTCCCGGGCAGTACAACCCTTCATCAGACGTTAACATAATAATAAAGCAATTGATTAAAAACAATTAAATGAATATGCAATAATAAACATGTAATACATAGTACAAAATAAACACCTAATGCATAGTACAAAATAAACACGTAATGCATAGTAGAAAATAAACACTTACAAAACAATAAACAAAATTATTTACAAGATTATTTACACACTAACTTATTTATATAAGACCATGGTCAAAATAAATTACACGATTATTGACACACTAAGAATTATGGCCATAATATGGAGCGAGCCTGTCGTAATGAACGACTCTAGGCTTCGAATTCGTTGACTTACGGATCCGGATTACGACGTCGTTTATTATCTTTAAAATTGTATAAGGACCGTCCCAATGCGATTGTAGCTTAGGAGAAAGTCCTTTGCGTCGAGTCGGGTTGTAGAACCACACCTTGTCACCTTCCTTGAATTGATGTCCTGTGGCTTTTGTGTCGTACCGAGTCTTCATCTTCTCCGTCCTCAGGTTGATCCGTTCTCGAGCCAAATTGTGTACATCTTCAAAACGTGCCTGGAGATTCTGCACGTACTCCTCAGGCGATGAAGGTGTATCCGGAGGGCGACCAAACAGCAGGTCACAAGGGAGACGAAGATCTCGGCCAAAAAGCATCTGGGATGGTGAATATCCGGTAGTCTCGTGAACGGCGCTGCGGTACGCTAGCAGAAAGAGAGGAACTTTCTGGTCCCAGTCTTGTTGGTTCTTGGAGACCATCAGTGAGAGGTTATTCAGGATGGTACGATTAAACCTCTCCACCATGCCATCTGACTGTGGGTGCAAAGGTGTGGTCTTGGTCTTGTCAATTCCGAGTAGTTCACAGACCCCCTTCAATACCGCAGAGACGAAATTTCTTCCCTGATCGGAATGAAGTTGAAGAGGTACCCCATATCTCGATATCCAGTGCTGCACTACAGCCTCCGCTACGGTGGGGGCTTCCTGATCCGGAATGGGGTACACTTCGGGCCATTTCGTGAAGTAGTCAATGACAACAAGTAGGTACTTATTACCAGACGCAGTCCTTGGCAGAGGTCCCAGGATATCGAAAGCGATACGTTCGAAGGGTGCTCCAACATTGTAGCGATGCAGCTTCCCTCGGCTACGTATCTTTGGCCCCTTCCGAGCTGAACAGGCATCACAGGACTTGCACCACTGTTCCACGTCAGCTCTCACTTTACCCCAGAAGAATCGCTCTCGAACTCGGTGCAAAGTTTTCATGACGCCGAAATGACCTCCTGTTGGGCTGCCATGCAATTCTTTGAGTACCTCTGGGATACGAGATCGAGGAAGTACTAATTGCCACCTGAATGTCTTTCCATCCTCTGATTCGAATTTTCGGTATAGAACACCATTCCTGAGATGTAGAGAATTCCAGAGGGCCCAATACTGCTTAGTTGTAGGACTATAAGCCGAGATGTCCTGCCAACTTGGTTTATTGCTGGAAGACTCCATAAACTCTTTAAGGGGTTTAATATCAGGATCCGCCATCTGGTCTTCTCGAACTTTCTCGTCACTCCAGGGATCGGGTGGCGTCGCTGTTGAAGTTGTTATCTGGCGTATAGCATAGTCATATTTGGTCTCTACTCTGGAACAATGACGACAATTTTCTGGGCATGGTCTTCTTGAAAGGGCATCAGCATTTCCATGCGAGGAGCCTTTACGATGTCTGATGTCAAAGTAATACTCGTTGAGCCGTTGTATCCATCTGGCTACCTGGCCTTCAGTATTTCTAAAATTCATTAGCCAGGTTAAAGAGGCATGATCGGTACGTAGAAGAAATTTTTGGCCATAGAGATAGTGATGGAAATGCTCGATGGCTTTCACAAATAGCCAGTAGCTCTTTTCGAGTGACACAATAATTTCTTTCCGGTTTCGATAAACACTTACTCCAATAAGCTACGACTCGTTCCTGGCCATCTATTTCCTGAGATAATACTGCTCCGACACTCTCATTACTGGCATCAGTGTCCAAGATAAATGGCTTGTCCGGTTGTGGATATATTAAGATCGGTGAAGACGTCAAAGCTTCTTTAAGCTGGAGGAAGGAATCTTCACATTCTTTTGTCCACTGAAACTTTTGTTTACTTTCTGTTAGCTTGTGCAAGGGTCTTGCGATGTTAGAGAACCCTTTCACAAACTTTCGGTAATAAGTACATAGTCCCAGGAAGCTTCGCAGCTCACGGAGGTTTTCAGGGCGTTTCCAATTCTTTACGGCGGACACTTTTTCGGGGTCCGTACGAACACCTTCTGCAGAGATGATGTGTCCCAGATAATTGACTTCTTTCTGGAAGAACTTGCATTTCGAAGGGTTTAGCTTCAAGTTAGCGTCGCTTAATTTTGATAACACCTTCCGGATATTTTGAAGATGTTCTTCAAACGTACGCCCTCCTATTATGACGTCATCCAGGTAAATAAGGCAAGCTTCAAAAGTCAGACCCTTTAGCACGGTCTCCATCAGGCGCTCGAAAGTAGCTGGCGCATTGCAGAGCCCGAACGGCATGACTTTGAACTGCCATAGTCCTTGGCCGGAAGTGAATGCTGTTTTTCTCTATCTTCGGGATGGATCTCCACTTGCCAGTATCCGCTCTTTAAATCTAAAGTCGAGAACCATTTATGACCGGAAAGGGTATCCAGGGTGTCATCTATCCTTGGAAGAGGGTAGCTGTCCTTCTTGGTGACGTCGTTAAGTTTTCGATAGTCCACGCAAAATCTTGTGGAGCCATCTTTCTTACGAACCAAGACGATTGGAGATGCCCACGGACTCGAAGACGGTTCTATGATGTCATTTTCCTGCATCTCTCGTAGTAGTGTTCCGACCTCTTCCTGTTTAGCAAACGGCAAGCGTCTTGGGTGCTGTTTAATCGGCGGATGGTCTGCTGTATCAATTCTGTGTTGTGTCACTGTAGTATGGCCAATATCGCTACTGTTTCTAGAAAACACGTCTTCAAATTCTTGGAACAGTCTTTCTGCGGAGCTTTTCTGTTCGGGGGACAATTCAGCATTTTCTAGAAGGTCGGGAGTCAACTGTTGAGGCGAGTTGGATAGGAGCAAGCTCGAACTTTTGCAGACACACGTTACTGGACTGCAGGTTGCCAACACTTCACCTTTCTGGAACACTCTAGGTTTTTCAGTTACGTTGCAAATTCTTACCGGGATAGTTTTTCTGGAAAGGTCCACTAGCGTCGAAGCTATTAGCAATCCATTCGCTTTATTTTCCGCAGTTCCAATTAGGCCAGAGTTGAAACTCACATCGTTACCGATGTATCCAGGTACTATGATTTCAGTCCTTGGGGGAATGGTAATATTCTCGTTAGCGGTTACCTGTCGAATAGATTCTGTCCTGTGTTCAATTTTGAATATAGTGACTTCTTCGTGTATGGAACGTAATTCGTTCTTGTTGAAGTCTAGAGTGAAACCATGCTCCTTTAGAAAGTCCAGTCCAAGAATGAAAGGGTCTGCAATATCTGCGACATACACAGCATGTTGGTAGGTAGTGTCTCCAAACTTGATCTTGACTTTTAATTTTCCGTGAATATCAATCTTTTCCCCCGTCACGGTCTGTAGCACCACGCGGGGCGGGGTCCAGATAAGTTTCTCTTTTAATTTTTGAGCCAGATCGTTCCGAATGATAGACACATTGGCTCCTGTATCGATGATCATGTTGCAGGGAAGCTCGTTAACATGTCCCATTATAAAAATTCCATTCTCACCGGTACTCTTTGTCGAAATTTGACACACTTGAAAGTGGGGCTTTCCAAAATCTGGCAACCTCCGCCCCACGAGATGGCCATTAATTAGTTTTCCGACACCTCCTTCTGGGAGGCGCTATTAGTTTCAGCGCCTTGGCGTGCCCGGCAGCTTCTCTGCAGATGCCCTTCTCGACCGCAGGTCCAGCATTTAAGGGTCTTCTTCCCGTCTGCTTTCTGGGACATCAAAGACTCAACTCTATTCATGAAGCTTCTCATCTGTCGCTCTAACCGCTCCACACCTGAGTTCGACGTGTCCGATTCGTTGACGGCTCGTATGGGGTGTCTGTCCTTTCGTGTTGCTTGCTGGGCTGCCTCGAATTTCATAGCAAACACTAGGGCCCCCTTTAAGTCCTTGAGATCCGCCATTCGGAGAGCTTTCTGGATTTCCGGATCACGCACCCCGTCGATGAAGTGTTGCAGCGCCAGGACTTCTCTTACTTCAGTCGGACAGTCAGAAAACGCCAAGTGAGAAAGCCTCTCGACGTCCGTCGCCAGTTCTTGGAGCGTTTCGGACACTTTCTGCTGCCGTGACTTCAGCTGGAGTCTGCTGTAATCCTTCACACATTTCTCTCCGAAGCGTAACTCCAGAGCATTAACGAGAGCGTCGAAATCCAGCCGCTGTGTTTCCGGCAAAGTTTGCAAAATGTCAGCAGCGTCGGCTCGAAGAGAAGCAGCTAACTGGCAGGCCTTGGTCTGGGAGTCCCACTGGTTTGCATCCGCCACTATGGAGAATTGGGTCTTATACACCTGCCAAGAGAACTTTCCGTCATATGTAGAAAGCTTGATGGAAGGCTTGGAATAAGGAGCTTGAAACTTAAATTCATCCCCTTGACCAGTCATGACTTTCTGCTTCAATTTCTCTAGGTCACTCCTGAACGAGATGGAAACATCTTCTACCTTTTCGAAAATTTTCGCCTCTAGTTTGCTCTCCATATCTTCGAATTTATTTTCAAATTTGTTCTCTATATCCACAAATTTGTTTTCGAATTTATTTTCCACCGACTCGATTCTTCCTTCCATTTCTTCAAATTTCTTGTCCATAGTCGTCAATTTGTCGCCAATGCCCTTCAGATCACTTTCAACTCTTCCTTGTTGGCGCTGATCTGCTCGTTTACGTTAGTAAGCTTGGTATTCACTTCTGCGATATTGGTGGTCAACTCACATTTCAGTCATATTGGCATTCATGCTGGCGGTCAACTCCGATTTCATTTCGCCCATATTGGCATTCATGCTGGCGGTCAACTCCGATTTCATTTCGCCCATGTTGGCATTCATGCTGGCGGTCAAGTCCGATTTCATTTCGCCCATATTGGCATTCATGCTGGCGGTCAATTTTTCTAGAAGAGTCTGGAACTGGGCCTCCATCGCTCTTGTTGTTGGCATTCAATCCCACTTCTGACACCAATTGTTGCGTTTTCGGGGGTTCGAAATGATTGAAGCCGAAGAGCGGAATCCAAAACAATTTTATTTTTGGCCAAAACAGTCCTCCACAAATTGTAGAACAGTTCGAGAAAGTCACGTACAATCGATGAAAATACTGATAACACAGATGTAATACACTAACAAAAGCAATAGTAAACACTCAGCACAAAAATAATAACTCAATAAAAGCAATAACACACGCACTATGCAATCGTCTCTCTCTCTCTCTAGCAGAGAGGTATCACTTGCATGAAAGCTGAGATCTGACTAACTGACTAGCCGGCTCGGGCCCTTTTATACCTTTCGGTCAGAAACCTCTTGCACTTGCCAGAATAATCGAGAAATAGAAAGATCTAGCAAAATCCGGAGCGTACGAGAAAAGCTCAATACAGTAATACATTCAATACAATAGTGTTACAATACCGCGATAGGGTTGCCAGACAGGGTTATTAGGAGCAGGGTTGCCATGGTCGCCAAGCTTATCGCCCACATTTGGCGATATATCGCCAAATTTGGCGCCAAAATATTAAGTCGCCAAATCAAACAGGGTTGAAATCACATTAGATACGACAAATTAAACTGTAAAAATGAGCACAAATGAGTAGAAACAATTAGAATAAGACTAAATTCGTAACAATATATTTATCTAAGTCGAAAATTTAATATGTAACTGTAAATTTAGTGTACGTAAATACCAATGCAATCAAAGAAAATCCTCTTTTATAACGAAGAACAATGTTGAGCTATAATTTAAAATTATTGTCAAAATGAATCAAGCACATTAACTTTTAAGAATAGTATATTTTAAGCTTGTGTTTTTATTTTCTCCCACTACATTTTTTAAGAGTGACAATATTCAATAAAACTACATATACGCACTTTCAACATAGTTAACAATTTTATAACATTTAAAAAAAGAGATAAATTATGTATCCCAAGGAAAGTTATTAGGTGCAAAAACTATTTAAGTGCATAGAGATAGATACAAAGTGTAGTTTTCTATCAAAAAATTGTTCTGCGAAATATAAGCCAAAACATAAAATTATTATAAAATTATGTGTTTTACAATAAATGAAGGCGCATATATAAAACGTGCAAATGGAATGAGTTAAAAATATGTAAATATTATTTGTCTTTACTCCCAGAAAAAGGAAGAAAAGCAGAAGTAATAAATTAAAAAAGGCAGTATTAAACTTTTAAAACGACTCTCTCTTTTGTGAATATTTTCAGTACTCCAAAACATGTTTGACAAAAATTATGCAAACGTACAATTATTGTCATAATATTTTTACCATAAATTTACGAGTCCATTTTTCTCTCTCTATTCGGATGTTAATATTCCACCAATGAATATGTCTTTAAATAATTGAAGCCACTGTAATCAAAAATCGGACGAAGACTCGATATTTTGATATGGCAAAAAAGTCTAACATTTTAGCTGTCATGCCCGAGATGATCTTAGGTGCATTATTATCTAGTGATGCAAAATATGATACGGGCTGAATTTTTTTTGAGTGCGTCTTATTGTTATATTCAAATACATATCGGGAGAAGTTTATTTCAGCTTCGTCTGTTTCTCAAACCCGAATCCAAAAGAGAACAGTTAATATAGGCTCAGTTCGATAGATGTAGTTTGATTAAGAGTATTAATGCTAGTTCCATGAGAAATCTAAAAAAATTAAGGTACACTGAAGAAACCAAATATATTGTTTTTGACAACAATTGCTGTGATCAGGAAATATCCTTTCAACCGACAATCCGTAAACGCCAGATATTTGCACGTTTACTAGACAAAGTACTCTGGAACTCATTTTTGCTCTATAAAATGTTGAAAAAAACGTATTACATTTTAAAAATTTCTAATTCAAGTTGTAGAACAGCTTTTACCTAAATATGGTAATACAGCTTCTGGACAAAATACTCCTTGCAGACTACTTACTGTAGAAAACTCAAATTGTCTTAGTGAATGACACACATTTTTATCCCATATTTCTCCTACACTTGCAAAATGGGAGCGTGTAAGACACTACAAAGTTGGTTGTTTAAAAAAGGATGCAAATGGAAAAAATGAACATGATTGTGGAGTTGGTTTGTGCCTGGAAAAGTGTTTCCAGTAGCACCACACAGCACTGAATGAATGAACTCATTATTGGTGTTCATTTTCATTTTCATTTATATTTATTTTATTATTTTTTAGAAAATAATTTTCCATTGAAACGAACTTTACCACTGTCATGCTTTGTGACAGCCTCCTAAAGTTGTTGCTATTTCCAATCCTCTTGCAGCAGGAAAGCTTACATCAAGTGCATTTGACTTTTCCGCTTGAAAGTCTCACACACCAGGCCTTGCTCTTCATACAACTGTCGCAGGGAAATGCTCCAGCAGTCCAGAAGATGAGCAGGAGAAGCAAGGAGAGATCAGGGACAGGTAAAGAGAGACTTTACCCCTTGCACAAAAGTCATACTACGCAGGTGACCGTTTCTAAAGATAGATAGGTCAGGACTCTTAGCTGTGTACCAGGGTGAGCAGGAAGGTTTCGCCAAGTCAAATTCATTTGATTTCTTTGGAAGGAATGAATTTCTGTATGGGTTAAGACAGTGGAACTGGGGTTAGAGAGATCACATCCCCTACCAGCCAGTTCATCAGCTGCTTCGTTCTCAGGCACACCTACATGCAATGGAATTCACTGGAGACATACTTGTTTCCTCTGACCAAGCCTAACTAATTTGGATAAAATATCTAGACCAGTACTGTCTATATTTGGTCAACTCTTCAAATATTGGATGGAGCTTCTGCTAACTGTCAGGATCCAGATACTGTCCTTAAAAGAGTTGAGAGCATGATTGAGAGCACCATTAATAGCAATGAGTTCCGATCTAAAGAAGGAACAGTGGTCAGGATTCCTGATGCTGATTTTAACATCGTTCCCAGGAGTGTTACGAAAAATACCACTCCCTGCTCTATCTGTATCCGAACGACTACCATCTGTGTAAATAATCAAGGCTTGATAGGGTATGTCATTTATTACCTCAAGTGCCAGTTGTCTGAGTAATTCCGGATGGCTGCTATGCTTGGGAGTACTGGTCAATAATTCCTCCCGGAATTCAACATGATTAAAAGAATCAATAGGTGTGATGCAGCTAAACAGGTGTAAATGGCCTCCTAAAGTAAATATGCAATTGCTACAAAACTTTAAGAAAAATGTATGCGTGTAATTTAAAATATAAATTTTTAACTGCTAAGAGTATATTTTATTTTGTATTAAACACGTGATTTTTGCAACAAAAAATGTCAATTTATGTACCCAATTAATCAAAATAATTTGACAGTTAAAGGATAAAATATATAATGAGTTATGAATGTGAAATGAGAATTCTGATTTATTACGCAAGCGTCAATTGAGCAGAGTTAAAAATAAAAAGCTCTATTAGTAGATAATGTTGTACGTCCAGTGAGAAAACAATCAATCACTTATGCGTGATGTTTCAACTAAAGAGTTTATTTGGATGCACTTCTACGATTCACATGTAAAAATAACTTTAAAATAATCGTTAAAATCTCTTTATTTCCCTCTTAAATTCATTAAATGTTATTTTGCAGTACAAAAATATGATAAATGTTTACTTTTATTTATATTCGATTGAAATCTAACATATTTAGCATGGAATAAAGGTTCCTGAACAGCGTGTGTGTATATGTTCTGTCTTATTTCAATCCGAAATTTCTACGTGACATTCAAATATTTTAGCACACGAAATCTCATCATAAATAAATTCAGTTTCCTTCACATGAAAAGGAAAATTACACTATAATTTGTGCATCTTTGTTGAAAGGAAAATATATTTCATTAGTCGGAGAGATTATAAAAAATGTTGCTGTCTAATTTAACGACGGTTTTTTTTGTATTCGGGTACAGTAGATATAAATATTCATAGAATATGAATTTCCCTTATTCATTCAAAGTAAAGAATTTTACAAAAATGTACGTAAACCAAGAAAAAAATGACATAATCACTGAAAAATAAATCTTTTTCACATATTCCTGTTTCTTTTGAAGAAAAGACATTCAATTTATCCTTCATTTTAGCATTAATGTGATTTGGAAAACAAACTAAGTACTTTTAGACAGAAATGAATTATTTCAAAATATTTTATCAATGATTTATTTTTACCGTTTTTAATCCCAAAAATTCTCATAATGGTTTCAAGGCAAGCAAAGCATATTTTATACTACAATCCGTTTCTTGAAAATTATTTTATTTTGTTATTTATGTATATAAAGCGTCAGTGAAAATTATTCATTTAAAATTTTGTTTTAAAGGGTGGGCGAAATAAGACTTTACATTGTTAAACACAAATAGCGTTTTTATTTTTTGATATAAGTATTTTTTTTTTTTTTTGTAGGTTATATAATTGAGTTCTTGGAAATTAATTATGGAACCAAACAGTACAAAACAAAGCGTTATAATTATCGAATTTTTCTATTCGGGTCAGTGGTCAATTGCTATGACGCAGTGTAAATATCGGCAATATTTTAATTCAAAATCTTTTACAGCCTTCATGAATAGAAATTTTGGTCGGTCATTCTCAGGAACTGGGTTCAGCGGTCGACCGTCCTGGAAGAAGAGCCTATCGAAATGTTCGCACAGAAGACAATGTGGAAACTGTGTGGAAAAGTGTTGCTGATGATCCATCTGTCTCAACTTGCCGTCATTCCTGCGTTTCCAGAATGACACTGTGTAGAATTTTAAAGCTGCATCTTAAGGCGTACACATACAAAATTGAAATTTTTCAAACACTGCCACCGCAAGACCACCTGCTGCTTGAAATTTTTGACGAACGTCTGATTTCAAAAAATATTCAGGTTTCCTTTGGCCACCTCATTCACCAGATTTAACTCAATCCGACATTTTTATGGGGATGTTTAGAAGACAAAGTGTATGTTAATAAACCAGAGACTATTAGACAGCTGAAGCAGAATATTTTAGACGAAATACGGAGCCTTCAACGAGAAACATTACGTGGTGTAATGGAAAACGCGTTAAAAAGTGCCAATATCTGTTTTGAGAAAAATGGTGGCTGTCATAAATATTTTATACATGATTTCCATAAATTATATTTCATGCATAAAAAAATTAATCAGAATAAATGATTATTACAAGGGCTATCCGTCTTTAACATTAGTAGATCTTATTTGGCCCATCCTCTATTATTATTATTGTTTTGTGTTCATAGAGAAGATTAGATCAGACATACATTTTTATACGATAACTGAGAAACCAAAAATCCTTCGACATAACTTGGTCAAACTTTAGGCCTTGAACTATTAGGTGTTAGGGAAAGTTCTGACGTATTATTCTAAATAGCTATTGGTCGCTGGCGTTCGGTGCATCCCTATATTTTCTGTAGCACCATTAGTATCCTTGTATTTTTAAAATAATAAAAAATTGTATATTTGAAATACTTCTGTATTGAATAGAGTATACAGACAGAAAACCGTGTTCTTTATTCGTATTTTATTTTCCTTTCAGAAACGTATATTAGATGACGTAATTACTGTCATTATTAAATGACTTCATTTATCTTGAAAATTAAAAAAAATACACTCCTCACTTCTAATGCATGTGCTAAAAAATAAAAAAAATTACGTTTATTTGCGTTGTAATTTTATCTCGTATTTAAAAATTTTAAGTAAGTAAACTAGCAGAGTTTTTACCCTATCAGATGAAAAAGTAATCATACATATTGAAAGATTTGGTTAATCACCTTTAGGCGTGTATATTTTTAAAATCTTTTATAGCAAATCATATAATGCCGAATTTCTCGAAAAAAATATAACTTAATTTTATAAACACATATTTCGTCAGCATTTTTTAAACTGAAACCTCATAAATAAATAAAACTTTATTATTATTGTTATTTTATATCTTCTTATCATATTCATGAAAATAATTTTCAAAAGGAGGAATATAATTTATAAATACTTTTTATTTATTTTATACATACATGCGCAGTTTTAAAAATACAATTCCGTGCTATTATTTGCACACAAGCCTTTGATTTGCTTTCAAAACTAAAATAAAAATACCGATACATGATTTTTTTCCTAAATACTATTGATAACAAAAAAAACAACTCTTTACGAGCATTGTGAATTTCTTATAAAAAGGTTTTCGTACCTAATAGATAAAATTGTCAAAGAAACCTTTCCTACTTCTTATCCTTGATAATACAGTTCTAAAGATAAAAATCAGGGGTGCAGGTGACAGTGTGAGCACACACAACTCCAAGTTTAAGAATGAAAGGGTTTAGATATTCTCTTAACCATACCAAATATAAGCCTTAACTATTGACAATGATTTCAAAGCTGAAATGTCAAAGGCAGTGCATTATATTCATGTATCATCGCATATCCATTTAGTCTTCGAAAAAACCAAGTAAAATATATTTAACTTTATAAAAAAAATGTGAGATATTTTATTTCTTATTGAAAGGAAAATATTTTTATACGAGTAGATAGAAATGATAATGTTACTCTTTGAAAGATTTATTTGTTATTACTGATACAGAAAATATTTTCTACAACCTATATGGATTTTAAGATATCTGACTGCGTTTTGATCCATGATTTTGTAAATGCTTATTAATAAATAAATACTTTTGATATTCAGTGTCACCTGAATTATAATAAACGTATAAAATTGTCTAAAGAATATTACTAGAACAAAAAAAAATATTTAAATGCAATATTTTGGCAAAAAAGGAAGAGAGAATGACTTATTTTCAAAACATTCTCCTTTTACGGGCAATGCTTCTATTATAATAATATTCTGCTTATATATAGATAAGACTTCTACAAAGAGCCTGAACTAGAAATTTTGAAATATTTACATCATTTTCAGAGTTACAATTAATTGAAGTAGTAACCTATTTTTTCTATTAAAATTTCCCTATTCTGATGAATTAAAATACGAATAAATCCACTTCTAAATAATATATTTAAAAAATCCTGCATCAGACTCTCTAAAGAAGTTTTGGCTATATATATAGGCAGTAATTTATTGTTATAGAAGCCTTTTCCATAAAAGGTGAAGGTTTTGAAAATAAGTCCATTTTTCTTCCTTTTTTTGCCAAAAAATTTCATTTAAGGAACTTTTTCTTGTAATAATATTCTTAAAGCAGTTATACATATATCTATATTTTAATTCGGATTATATTTATCTTGAAAAATATTCATCTATACAATTTTTCAAAACCGCGTTCGGAACGTAGTTGGATACCTTAAATAAACTTTTTTGGAATATAAAGTAACAGTAAAAGAGATAAAAGATATTACTATTAGTTTATAACTAATTTGTACTGTGCCATAATTTATAAAAATTCTTAAATAGAATTCTGGGCATTCTATACAATCAGTACACACTAAGGTATCCGACAACGTTCGGAACAGTGATTTTGCAAAAGCGTATTAATGGATAATATTTACGATATTTAGTGTCACTTAGGTTAGAAAATTATATAAAATTGTTTCAAGAATATTAAGACTATAAGAAGTTATTTAAGTACACTATTTTTACAAAACATGAACATAGAATGACACATTCTCAAAATATTCTCATTTTCTGAAAAATTCTTCTATTATAATAATATTTTCTCTGTATATAGCTCAGACCTATGTACAGAGGCTCAACTAGAAATTTAGAAATATATAACTTAGAAGTGGATTCATCCATGTTTTACGACAACAGAGGGGAGAAATTTAAAAAAAAAACGAAGATAATTATTTAAATTGGTGGTAACTCAGCAAATATTGTGAATTTTTCAAAAAAAAATAGTTCAGACTCTCTGGAGAGAAGAAGTCCTTATATTTTATAAGCCAAATATTATTATTTGAGAAGAATTTTTTATAATAGGAGAAAATTTTGAAAAAATGATTTTTCTAAATTAAGTTTTTGCCAAAATATTGTATTTGAATAATTTTTTGTTAAAATGTCCTTATAAGGTATCCGTACACCTTCGAAGAAAATTTTTTTTAAAAACTGTAATATTTGCTATTAAAATATTTTTTACTGATGAAATATAACTTAGAAAACTATGAAAAATACATTTAATATGTTACTTGTAGTACATAAAAAAAATTTAGGGAGTAAAGCATAGTGTAAATAGTAATTAAATTGATTATTAGAATAACGCACATAACTCAAATGTAAACAAAAATATCCCTTTTCTGTAAATTTGATGATGATCATTATAACATTTTTAGGGATGGTACTATTTTCCTGATGATAATCAATTTATTACAATTTTTATCAAGTTTCGAGTAAAAGAACATTGAAAAATCCTTAAAAAATTATTACGAGCATGATATATACCTTAGTTACCAAAAACATATCAACTATATAATTATGAAAGTAGTAGGGGTTCTTTAAATGTATAAAAAATAAATATATTTATAAAATTTGAACTAATTTGTTTCACAACTTTTTCTGATATTTACGTTGTCAGATGTCAATACGTTAAACAAATTCATTTTGAGATAAATCAGAAATAAACTTTGAACTGCAAATTTTAATATTAAACACAATTTGTGATATACTTAAAATGCTCCTGATTTATAAATAACACCTTCTTTACTCTCTAAAACATTGATTTTTTCCCCTTGTAGCTCTTAAAATTTTTCTACGCTGCTTTACATTTGGTGTTGAATGTCGTTCTGCGTCGTTAATTCTATTGATGTCAAGATGTTTGTATGCTTTTAAAGTAAAATAACCAGGAGTTATATTAAGTTTTTTAAAAATTTCAACACAACCCTTGTGTATATATCCATCATTAAATTGGATCACAGCATCCAATGCACCAGATTTTAAAATTTTGAGGCACACGAAAACTTCCTTGGGTACTCTCTGCCATATAACGCCATTTAAACACTCGTTTGAATTTTGTGTTTTGCCATGCAGGCATTTAGTAAGCAGTTCTTTGGTACACAACTCTACATATGTAGGCTTAATCGTGTTTAGTACTTCATTTGATAAGCCTTTATATTTTTCGTTTGGCTTTTTGCCACAAGACAGTGCTCGCTGGTAGTAGCACCAACTATCTTTTCCGATGGGACACTGCCCATGCATCGGTTTCTCGACACTTGATGAGCAATGAAACAAAGACGCAATAACATTTTGCTGAAGACCGGATAGGTTTACAACATTGCTACGAACAGCAATCCCATAATAGTTTTGCAATCGGTCAATAAAAGAGTCGGTGAGTTTGCCTTTACCAGACAGATTTTTATTTTTAGACTTTATTTTGCGCAATTTCGCACCTACTCTCTTTTGAACATGACCAATGCATTCATATTTTGTGACGCTATCCTTCCCATAAGCATCTTTGACACTGATAAAGCCATTAGAGTCCCCGTCACCATAATAATGTGAATATTTAAGGCCTCGTTTGACAATAGAACGTCGGAAGATTCTCGTAGCACCAACAGCTTCCATTTTTAACGCAGAACCTTGAAAATTGCTATGGCACACGTGATCTGCTGCAAAAGCTTCCGACTCAATGCTTCTAGGCATTTTAGTAATCTTTCTGCAGGTGGGACAATATGACGACATTATTTCAATGTCTACTACTTTACCAGTGTCAACTGACAAAGCTGCGACACACCCATTCATGGAAGAGTAACCTCTACGCTGCCACGTTCCATCAACTGAAATGCCACATTCAACAATTTTATTTTTAGTAGGATGTAGCACTGACAGTTCAGAAGCTGCTTTTTGCATTGATAGTTCACTAACATGAGTTTATTCTCATGATTAGTGTACGCAGTTTTACTGAGCCTGGGTAAATTTAACGTACCACATAATTTAAACCCAGCAGAAAAACCTTTCCCAATTTGTCTCATACCATACACAAATCTTGTATTTACTTCAGGACAGTTTAAAGGTTTCTTTAAACTAGAAAAACCTGAGTAAAAGTCACAATGTTTACACCTGATAACAAAATTTGAGCACAAACCATATGTGGAATCCTGAGAAAGCAGGATACCTTCTTCGAAACATCTTGGGCAGCAAATTTGTAAAAACAAATTTAAAAGAGGACTTCCATATCAATTATTCTGTTACCAGTAAGTGGTTTACGTTGATATTCTGCTATTTCTTCATCAAAGGCAGCAGGTATTTAATTTTTGAAGAACTGGCGTTGGTAGATGTTGCGCTGCTATTTTTTGAATGTTTAATGGTAGATCCATTTACCAGAAATTGGCGTTTTCTCTTTGCACTAACTCTACATTTAGCATTACCCATTTTAAATGACAAAATTAAAATTTTCTGCTATAAAAAAGGATTAAACAAAAGCTTATAAAGAGCTACGCAATCATAAGCAAATGTAAACAAACAGTAAAGCACTCTATTTTCTTGCCAGATTCTAGATAAAAATATAAATAAAAACCTGTTGCCAATTATATTCTTGATAATTCTGAAAACTCAAATTCATATTTTAAAAAGTTTAAATTTCTTACTATTGCATATTTAAACGATACTTTGAAAAATAAAAATGTCAACAAACATTTTTTCTACTTCGCAATGCAGACTTATACTTCCGGGTTCAAAAGGTGCTATCGAATGAAACTCAAATCCCCATAACTTAAGTTCTAAATAAGATAGAAACAAAATTTAAACACCATTTTAAAGAAAAAGTTCATATTTTCAAATAACATTTAAATTAAAAAATCGAAAAATTTGACGAAAATGACGTTTTGAAGGTGTACGGATACCTTAAAACAATTTTATATACATGTATTATAATCTAAGTGGCACTAAATATCATGAAAATTATCCATTTATGCGCCTTTTTAAAATCACGGCTCCGAATGTTGTCGGATACTTTAATCTCCATTTTCCAATTCGCTAAAAATATCTTCGATATCCCCTTTCACCTTCAGTGGAGTTGTCTCTTTTCCTCTGACTTTGAACTAGTCTTCGTTCATTTGTAATGTTGATCAGTCATACTGGGAACTTCGTTTTTCGTAGCTTGAAAATGTCAAAACATAAGTGCTTGATCGTCAAAGAAAAAAAAAATTTAATTCTTCAGGAAGTAGATAAAGTCGTCAAGAAACTGTCCTTGCAGTTTTTCTTTCTTTCTTTCTTTTTTAATAGAAAAGATATATCAAATAAATATATATTAATTTACAAAAAGGCAAATAATTAATTTTTAATTTAAAGTGTTTATGAATTGAAAATTTGTTTTATGTGTGGTTTATAAAGAACATATTGAAAGATAAACTATTTGTAACGAATTTTCCATGTAACGAACTTTTTTTCGGGATTTAGTAACTTCGTTATGTGGAGGCCCGACTTTATTAAAAAAAAGTAAATAGGATAGATTTCCCACCAAGTTTATAAGTGAGCATGAGCGACGTTTTCTAGATATGTTTTTTTTAAAAAAAAAATACTACTTTTTACATACCTGCAAATGTATAATATATTACAAAAAACTTAATTATATCTGCAAATCTCTGTGCGTGTGAAACGGCCAATTTTTTGTAAGGTTTTTTATTTGAATACTTTAATATATTTTATAATAATAAAAAATATGCAGTTTTCCTATTTCCCGAACAAGAATTTAAATATGAAACAAAGTGATACTTTTTTAAATATTTTTAGTAGAAAACTTTAATTGAAAATTTAATACATCAATGTCTCTGAAGTTATTCATGAGGATTATATTAATAAAAGAGGGAAAATTCATTCACATGGATAAAAATTAATTTTTTTCACATTTACATAGGTTTTGGAAGTTTTAATCATTTATAAAAAAGACTATATATAAAAACAACTTAATTTTTAAATGGAAAATAGTTTTATATATTGATAGAATCTTTTTGATTGTTATATATTTTGCAGGTAAATAATTATGAAAGAGTGTGCATATATTTATTTTAAAATAATAAATATTTTTTAAATATTATTTATAATACAGGGCGAGTACAAATCATGGACCCTATTTTTTTTTTAA
Source organism: Trichonephila clavipes (assembly GCA_019973935.1). Classification (NCBI taxonomy): domain Eukaryota; kingdom Metazoa; phylum Arthropoda; class Arachnida; order Araneae; family Nephilidae; genus Trichonephila; species Trichonephila clavipes. The sequence continues at coordinate 67,019 of BMAU01000722.1, read as the reverse complement.
AAAAAAATCCTGCTTTTGAAGTTATTGTAAGTATTACAGTAATGTGTGTGTGGATACGTGAATGTAAAGGGAAATATATGAAGTGTTTTCCCCCAATGATCAACAGCACATTCAAGATAGCAGTGATTAAAATCCAAACATGACGACAGTGACAGGGAAAATTTTCTATGTATTAATATATGCATGCGTGTTTTCAATTATTTCGGTGCTGCGTGCAATTAGAAATCACTACGAAAAAGGAGAACCATCCAACCTGATATCGATTTAAGAAAACAAAATTGCTTGAGTAAAAAGAAAAACAGTGTTCAGTGAAACGTCTCTGAAGACGCAATAGAGAGGGAGAGGCAGAGTTTTATTCAAAATAAACGGGAATTTACGAAAGCTGCTGTCAGTAAGCTTGGAATGCCACAGAAAACTGCATGGAAAATTTAACGCGAAAAAAATTAAATTTTAAGCCGCATTATTTGCATTTGACACAACAAATAACAGAAGATGCCAAGTAAGTATTTTTGCAGCTTTACGAGCCATTGATAGAGTGATGCCAAAAAATAAATGAAGATATCTGCATTACAGAATGTGCGTATGTCGTGTAAAAAGAGGGTCACACATTCAATATTTGTAACAAAAAAAACTTGGTATATATCTCCATACATTTATGTATCACTTATTGCAATGTATTAAATAGTTTCGATAGTAAGATTTTTTTTTAAATCGGGTTAATAAGTTGCTCTCATCCTGTATTCTAAGACAAATTCATCTAAATATCTTTTTAGTCATTATAATAAACAATTTCATTCACATTCAAAGTTAAAAAATGTTTTTATTTCTCAGTTATTGAAGTCAGAGCCAATATTCCTTTATCCATCAGTGTGTAATATGGTTAATATAAAAAAAGAAAAGCTTTAAATCACTAAATTAAATATTCGGTTCTATCTGAACTTAAACCAATTGTTGGAATTTATATTTATGCGCCTCCCACGCTATTGAAATCGAAGCATTCCTCTTAAAAATTCCTTGGACAAAGGGAAGAATCTAAGCCATTTTTGTGTAATAAAGTATACTTATTTCCGAATTTTGCTGAAATTGGAGATATCTCGCGATCATAAAATACGAATTTTATGTGTAGGACTTTCTTTACAAAATCTAAAAATATTCAAGGATCATTCCAAATTCAGATTGGAAAGCTTTTAACTTTTAAATACTTTTATACTTCAATCTAAAAATAGAAGTATAAGTAAAAAAGTTTAAAATAAGTATAAAAAAAAAAAAAAAAGAAATTTATTCACACAAAAAACTTACGTGCCTGTAAATGATATACGTATTATTTGTAACATTTTTTTAAGTGGTTGAGATAGCCAGGAGTTTTTATTTTGGTTATATATATTAGTAGCAATTTATAAGGAGTTTGGATTCTAACCTTAGTTATTTCCATCGCCTATGACAGATTTATATGGTAGGCTCCATTTTTTTCTCAACTAAGTCAAAAATTGATCTCATATTGTTGGATTTAAATTTTATGATCTGCTTTCAACAACTCTCGTATAGTAGTTGGGGAAAATGTTAATAGAATATTTTTGTTAACATTTAAAAATATTTCCTTTGTTCATGATTAAATGAATTAGAATTAATGTGGAAACAAAACAAAACAAAAAAAGTAAGCAAAGAAAAATTTAAAAAAAATGACAATAATTTTTTAATATATTTTAAGTTAATGTTTGGTAACAACTATTATTTTTTTTAAAATTGTTTGTTTCGCTAAGTCTAGTGGCAAATATAAGACATATTTTACGTATTATTCAACAATACTACATCTACTTTACTAAAAGTAACAGGTAGTAATATCATTTTGACAATTGTCCTTTTAAAGGTAACTTTGAAGAACATCATTCTCCTGTCCAATCATCAAACTTAAAGCAATACATTTTCTAAATTTTTACTAGTAAAGCAGCGTTTCTCAAACTGTGGGGCGCGCCCCCTTTGAGGGCCGCGATAACTCTTCAAGGGGGGGGGCGAGCATATTGAAAAGTTGAAAACAAAAGGTTATTTAAAAATTATTAATTTACTGAAAGTAAACAAACAAAATGCTGCATAATATAATAAAATATAGAACACACATTTACACTGTGATATAATACACTTATAAATGTATCAGTACTGTGCAATGTATATTTTATTATTAATTCAACAATACTAAGTTAAGAACAAGCTTCATAAATTATCAATGACCCCATGGGCTTGTATTAACACTTATCTTGATAATTTGTACGGTTTATAAATAGTTCCTTAACTGCCGATTAAGAGTTACACGGTTCACTCCCCACCGTTTTTCACGTAGACGAGCGTATTTTGATGTTTTTTTGAAGGGGAGAAAAGAAATAAAAAAGCAAATCCTCTGAAGTAAATGAATTTTTCGCAAACGTTATGAAGTTTCTTTCATAGCAAAGCCGTCGGAATAATTTTATGGATAGCACTGCACAGAAAAGATCGCACTTCGGAAAGACGTATATATACGTCCTGACGTATAAATACGTCCTTAGGCTGAGCGAGACGTTTTTATACGTCGGTGGCACATAAGAGGTTAAAGTCGAATTTAGCCTTAAAGTGTAGTATGTATTATTGAATTCAATACATTGTTATTGCATGGAGGGGGGAGGCGATGAAAAAAGATTATTGAATAGTGGGTCGCGTATATTGAAAGTTTGAGAAGCACTGTAGTAAAGATTTGCTTCTTTCTCTCGAGTATCAAGAGTACATTACAAAACTTATAAATAAGTTAAATTCTAGAGAACTTATATAAAAACAAGTACGGAGAAAATTATTGAATTTAGTCAAAAATTTTAATTTACTTTGCATAATTCGAATTGCAAGTTGATAATATTTTTCTTTTGCTAGGAGACAATGCGAATATGCGTTTCTTTTGTATGGCAATGATATCGTTTTATCAAAGAACTAATGGAAATAAATTACAGTAAAATCTATTCAAATTATATGTGTGAGAGTCTGGTGGTTGATTAAACCCACACTTAAAGCTATTTTTCCATGACGAACTCCGTAATTCTGAATTTCGCTGAAGTACTGAAGACTACATCCGTTAGCATTCAACTCTTCAAACTTTGAAATCACGCTAATCACGTTAATTTCTGTTCGCTCTGAAATCACGGGAATCAGCTCTACATGGGGTGGTCTTTATAATATGTGTGATACAGATGGTAATGACTGCCTGTGTGGAACAGGTAAAGTTGGATTTAAGAGGAAAATGGTAGCCGTGATGAGTTGGGCATTGCAAATTTTATACCAAAGAGGAATTACCAGAAAATTAACAGAAATTTTAGTGTAAAAAAACAACACAAAGTATTGGAAAGATGTGAAATACGCTCTTCTTCGGTACACGTTCAGTAGGATTAAGAAAAGGAATATACAGAATGCTCCATATCCATGTCGTTATTTCAGCTTTCAAAATTGGTGTGGCGCTTTTTTTTTCTTTTTCCAACGAATAGAAAAAATTAGACAGTTTCATCAGGCAAACTATTTTACATGGTTCATGTAGATTGAAATGAGGAGGTGCAGTTAGACAATATGTCAGATCTCAATTGGCATACGCCAAGACTCCAACATGATTTTAATGTTCCAAAGGTTGTTAGAAGAAGATAATGCGGCAAATTTAAGGCATGTGTAGCCAGAACAACGTCTGATCGCTTGCATCGATGCATCCACCGACAAGTGGTGGAAGTCCCGCAAGTCACCTCTTCATCCATTTGAAGCATGTAAAAGACATAATTGATGTTCCCTTTTTGAACCAGAACCATTACCTGTACATTGCACGCTAATGGTCTGTATTCAGGGAGATCGTTAAGAAGATTGTCATAAATTATACCGCACAGGCGACTAAATTTATAGTCTTTTGGGGCTAGAATGACGTGAACAACTGAATAGTACATTGTATGTTTCACAAGTGAGGGAATATTAACGTCGCACTGTTCAGCTACACGAGGGCTTTTGGCGACGGACCACGTAATTTCGAACCATGGTCAAGCAAAGAGGAAGACACCAGAGCTGGCACCTTCTCTCCTAACTACCACACCAATGTGAGATTGTTTCAGATCTCAACAGATTTAGCATGCATCGCAGCCCTACACGGTGGGTCTTTAGTGGTACTGGGCTCGAACTCGTGACAAAGACCGCCGTGATCCGATACCTATACCACTCGGCTACTACGGCCTATGATCTAGCGCACAGGTGAAGTTAAGTACGCGTTTGCCCAATAGTAATCAATGTACATGAATGTGGCGTTTACTTGGTGATAGGTCCAATCCAGACATATTTGTGAAATGTCTTACTTTGCGGCACAGTAACATGATAAATTAGAACACCACTAATCATAAATAGAAAGTTTAATCTTATTTGTATTCAGAAATCAATGCTTGTTTAACAATACACGGATATAAAATGCTGCGTCCATTAAATTCTTCTTTATTCAAAGGGTACATATTTTCTTTTTCCAACAAGAAAATGCCCTAGTGTAGACTGCACACATCAGACACTGTGCATTGCAAGATATACAGATTCTTCCCTGGTCATCATTCTTCACTGATTTCTCACAAATCAGACACGTGCAAGGAATTCAAATATTTGCTCTGTCTCTTTTCGTTTTCAATTTGGAATGCCTATTTTCCAAATTTCGCCGCTAGGGGAGTCACTGCTGTGAGTATTATTTTGGGGGTAATCACTTTATAATTATGGCGTGAACGCAAATAACTGTAGCTTCGTAATTTTGGGTTAAATGGGCTTTATTATGCACTCTATATAAATGGAAATCCCTATTCCTAAAATAGTTTCAGATTTTGGGGGGGCAATTTTATGTACATCTAAGTTCAGATTATTTTTCTTTGAGAAATATAATCTCTATATAACTAAGTTGAAATAATAATCATATCTTCTCAAAAATTGTAATTTATCTAAGAAATTTGCTTCATTTTATTATTAAGTATAATAATTTGGTACACGCTGATCAAATCTTTCAGAAAAAAAATCGATTAATACTTAATGAGAAATTTTAAATCTTACGGGACCACATGATTTCATCAAGGGCTCATTAAAAATTTGAAAACTGTAAGTGGGTTTAATTAGTAATAAATTAGATTCCATAAATAAAGATTTATTTATGGAAAATTGTTTGAAATTTGCGATACTCGACTTAGTAAGGTTTATACATAAATAAGAAAAATACATTTTTTTCAGATTTCACAAATGTTATTAAGTGCTTTTAAAATATAAGCTAGTTTTTTTAAATTTATAGCTAAACAATATATTTTTTATTTCTTTATTTTTCATGCTATGATAAAGAATTGCATGATATTATCATGCCACTATTGCTGCTGAAAAATAAATTAAGACATACTTGGACTTAATATATTTCCTGTAAAACTCTTAGAGAATCTTCTAATTAGCAATTAAAAATTTTGAGATCGGTTTCTGATTTAGTAGTCATTTTCTTGAACAAAGGTTTTAAATTAGTAGACAAATAATATAGAAAATAATATTCACTCACAAACTGTTTTTTAAAAAGTCCTTAGTTGGAAAATGATCTATCCAAGCTAAAATATTTCTTTCTTAGAATTCGCGTTGTACTTAATCTAAACTATAAAAATGGAAATGATAAATTATTTTAAAAAGTATAAAATTTTATGAAATACAATATTTTTTCTGTATTTCGAAAGCGAATTATACTCACTTGATACAAAGTAGAAAAACATAACTTTTACAAATAAAATACTTTTAATAATAAATAGATTTCCTCTCTTTCAGGGTACAAACACATATTTTAATGTTTGTAAGTTATTTGTAGAAAACAAAATACACGAAAACTCCACTTACTGCATTTCTGAATTCAATGGACATGAAGTTAGGCATACTGGAAGTTTGACAATATTAAAGAAACTACTATAAATAAAGAAAAAAAATAAATTCTAAAGATTTCATTACACATTCTGCAGAAATTGAAATCCATCTAAGCCAAAAACATGCAAACAATTTCCAAAGAAGAGTAGAATAAATTGGAATGTATCCAAAGTTTAAACTTGCGATTGAAAGTTGTTTACGAGCTATTACTTTTGGGGCTACTATCCAATTGAAACAAAACGTTTTCAAAAAGAAAAAAGTCAATGAAAAGGGCAATTTCAAAAACATATTCAAAGGAAGAAATCCCTTAAAATGTATTTAAAATTATTTTTTTAAGAATATTTCTTACATTTGTATAAAAGCACTTTATTTTTTAAAAGTATTATATTTCAAATTCTTAGAAATTATTTCTCTTTAAGTTATTGTTTTCTTATGATTTTCTTCCAAAAAACTTATATTTATTTAATGTGTTATTTTTTGTAATACGATATTAGTTTTCATGGTTCGTGTAAAACTTTCGAGTAAGAAGAAATTACAAGCAGTTTATATTAAAGAAAAATGTATTTATTTATTACAATAGCACTTAAGGGGTGTTGGAAAGCTAAAATCTTATTTTTTGACAATTTGAGATTTTTCCATTTTTAAATTGTATAGACTTTAACCTTTCTAAAAATACCTTACTTTAACCTCTAGGGTATTTAGAAGCCCTTAAAACGTATTTTTATATAATCGTTGAATTTGGGCCACACCCATTTTAATGGCGAAAATTGTAAACAAATTACTTTGTTTTTGCTTAAAAGTGTAACGACTGATATAAACCAAAACATGTATCTTTTATTTTAAATTGAGCCTTTTATTTTTTAATTTCCTAGCCGATTAGAAGTCTCACTGTATACATTAAAATCAATTTATCTCAAAACGTAAATTTTAATGTGCGGTGTACCTTTTCTGAGAAACTACTGTTCACAGGTATGTAAAATTTTTATGAATTATTTATAATGATGTCTAATATATACTAAAATGAGCTTTTTGTAAAAAACTCAAAAATTTAATTTTTACAAATTTTTTAAGTAAAAAATGGGTCAAATTTCGCAATGTTTGATAAAATATTTCATAATTTATTAAATAATTCAAAATTAGCTAAAAACTAATTTTAGTATAATGAGAGAGATGTACTTTAATAGTTTGAAAAATTTCAAGCATGTACATAGATTTTGAGAAAAGGTACATCGAAAACAGCCAATTTAACATTGTCAGTATAGAGAGAGAGAGAGAGAGAGGTTTCCAACTTCCCTTAAATTAGACGAAAGGCTAAGTAAAAGCAAAAATAACAGAAGAAAGCAATAGATTTCTTATAAAGAGGAAATAAACAGTAATATTCTTCTTCTCCTATTTCAATGTTTGCTACTACGCCAAATACATATTTCACTTTCTACACTCTTAGCAATTTTTTAACACTCAATAATAATGTACAACGCATTTGACAGTATACGTTACAAATGTTCATATTTGACTAATAAAATTTGTAAATTTTTTTCATGCTCTAATTGCATATCTTTTTCAAGGTGTTGCCAAATTTTACCAACAAATTCAAATGGTTGATAGTAGGTAGCAGGGAAGCAACATATGACCATAGAACATGGGGTCGCAAACCACGTTTATTCGGAGTAATTCGCAAAAATAGTTATGAAGTGTGTGATGTTGAGCGAAATGTAAAGGGACAATAAGGGAAAAGGAATACATTTATTAGACGTAAAGTATGTTAATAAACTAAATGAACTGAGCATCATAGCTTGAATGCATTAAAAGGTGATTGTCCCTTGAATTGTTTAAAGTTGCAGCCGCATTGACCATAGCACAACCGACAGCGATGGGCGAAGGATTGTAGGACCAATTAAAATAAATCCAGTGTACTGGTGATATCAACTGAAGCAAAGACCAACCGGACCGTGAGATCATCCACTGTAGCCACTATCGTTTCATTATAAAGCGATTTCAGGTGGCCCTAAAAGTAAAAATCCAAGAAATTGAGGCCCGGGGAGCGTGGAGACCGAGTAACAGGTACACTTATTTCAATTCACCTCCCGGGATATGTAAAAAGGATGTGGTTATGCATCACAATTGAAAAATCTATTGGTGTATCATCATACATGAACTACACGCTCTGGTGCTCAGTGTTCGGTACTAACTGTGGCAACTCCAAGAACACTGGGAAATTTTTAGACGTGTAGGTTTCTTCACACCCTTTCTATGTCACGCCTAATCCCCGCATTTGTTTCACCACTTACCTCGTCTTGCTACAGTGTCCTTCCGATGGATAGTAATATTGCGATTTTTTTACCGACTAAACGGGGTTAGAGACCCTATGTTTTATCTCGATTTGTCGTCCCCATGCTGCCTACTATCACCTCTCTGAATTTGCCGGGGGAATTCGGCAACACCCTCAAAACACCCCAAATAAGCATTCAGAGTTTGATTCAAGACATATAATGAATTTTAAATAGAATTCCTTTTTATTTTCTGTCTAACACTTTTTTTAATATACTTACGTAAGTATTATATTTATAAACTCTTAGTACCCTAATGATACACAGGGACTTAATTTTTTTTTCATAAATTCGAATAACATATACCTTCAAATATCTCAAGAATTTTTTTTACCATTTACTTTTAATCAACCACAATTTTTACCCTTTTTTTCTGCCTTTAACCTTATAATAGAATCAAGTGCGTGAGTGAGTGAATATTAACGTCGCACTCTGTTTAGGTACACGAGGGCTTTTGGCGCGGACCGCGTAATTTTGAACCATGGTCAAGTAACTTGGACGACACCTGAGCTGGCACTCCCTCTCCAAACTACCACATCACACCAACAAGATGACGTTTAAGATCTCGACAAATTTAACGTGCATCGCTCCCCTACACGGCATAATTGAATCGAAAAGAATGCACAGAATTATTTTTCTAAACTAGACATTTTTGAATTTTAAGTAAACGTTTTGTTGCCTCAGATATGGATCACACACCGGTAAAGGTAATCAATCACTTATCTTCTTTACTACTTAGAAGTAACAAACATTAAGGTTCCAAAACTTTAAAGAAAACTATTTTAAAGAAATACGTATTTTCGTAGAACAATGATATAAGTCCAGTTAGACCTGAAACAAAGTAAATAGATACATAATAAAATTACTAAACAAGCTTCTTTATTTTACCTTATATATCTGAGCTGCGAAACTGGTGATTAAACTTATAACTTTGAGTTACATGGAGTGAATATCATGGCATTTAAATTTTATTACGCTCTCCTGTATTAAAGTCTTTAAAGTTCTCCTAACTTTGAAGTCCAGTTAGATTAATAAGGTAAACAAAGTCATCCCGTGCGACTATTTTGAGTGGATTCATGAATGTAGCATTAGACAGAAACTGGAAAACTTTTAGATGTGTTCTCTTTTAAATCGGAGCACCGTAAGGTTAACTTCACAGACTTAGTGAATTTAAGCTACTAGATTTTGAATCGTGGCATGGTTTCGATTCATAATTCCATAAAAGACCGTAATATTGTTGTAACTCAAGCTAAACCAATCTCAAATTCTCCGTGTAGAAAGTTTAGTAAGCATTAAATTTCAACTGTTTCTCTCTCTAATTTATCTTTCCTTAGAGTAAAAAGTACACCACTAAGAAATCGTTAGGTTGTTCAAGTGCAATGCTAATTAAAAAATATTTAAACCCATTAAAATATCACTTTTATTTAACTTTAAAAATAATGTTTCATTTTTCTCATAAAACATCTTTAATGATTTTAAATGAACAAAAAAATGTAATGTCAAAAAATTTCTAACATTATTTGTTACTTTAAAAATCATAAATTTTTAATATTATTTGTAGTGGCAAGTCACAGAATTTAGATTATATATTGTTATGTAGTTCTGGGTTTATGGATTTTATACTATCAGACTCAAAGACCAAAGTAGCTCCCTAACAGCAAGGAAATGTATTGTAGATAATCCATTAAGTAAAGGATATGGCAACAAAAATCGCAAAATAAATCCCAGAAGATTTGTACACATTGTACAGAGCTCAGACAAAACTATGAATGTATAAAAGTACAAATACATAATGATAAAGATTTTTCCCAAACACTCGCTTGATCGTAGCAAATAAAGTCTTCAACAGCTGAAGTAATACTGACTTAGTTCCAACGAAGGACGGTGATTTATAGTTTTCACATCTGCATTTTACATCTTTTTCGAAACTCCACTTTCACCATATATGGTGGTTTTAATAGATTTGACCAATAATTTCCAGAAACATCCATATGATAGCCAAGTCGCCAAAAAGGGTTGCCAACCCACCAAAGTAATCTTTAACTCGCCAAGTTTCAATTGAAACGCCATTATAATGCAAGAGGCAGCGTTTCTTGTGTAAGTATTATAATTTTTATCATTAAATAAATACAACAGAAGATAATATTAAGATCTTAAACATCCAGATATAAATTATTTACTCTATTTTAACTACACAGAAGTCGCAACAATATGTGAAAAAATATCAGAAATATAATAATTGATATGGGCATTAATTTAAAAAATAAATAATTTTACTGTCTTCTGAAACGATTAAATCTTCATTTAGTATGTACGAGAATTTCAATTTCCTTTTAACTCCCATTACTAATAAAAAATACCTTCCATTCATATCACAGAAAAACAATACCAAATAAGATAACATAATATATTAAATATAAGGTAATAAAAATGAAGACACACACGCTATATCGAATTGACTATCCATTATTTGCATATTAAGTAATTAAAACAAGATAATAAAGAAAAATAAAAGGAAACTGAATAAAAATAATAGTAATAAACAGATTTTTCAAACATTTAAACGTTTATGTGGTTCTCGCAGCATATATATATACTTCAACTATACTTTAAAAATATTTAGTGAAACATATTTAGGCTTCCGGAACAATATGTTTCTAATGACTACACATAAAGTAACATATTAAACGAAACTAGGTAAAAAATATCTGTTTGTAGGATCGGGTATAACCTACAATAAAAATCTATTACATTTAATAACCATGTAAGTATTATTTTGTCTACATGATACATAAAAAATAATATTTCGTTAAAATATATATTTATGTTTTAACACATTAAATAATGCCTACAAGTAGTCTCACGAATCGACAGAAACAACTCCTAGCCACGGGTTCACAAACACAATCACTCGGTAACCGTAGCCAAAACTACAATACTATGTAAGTCATGAACATTGATATATATATATTATGTTTTCATATTTCAATAAGAACGCTTCAAATAGATAAAAATCAAATTCTATGAGACATCATGAATGACATCTTGACTTTGCTTAAACTTCTGCTAGTATCTTGTTTTAGCAAATTTTTTGCTTTGATGTTTAATATGTTAAGGTGCTTAGGTATTACTACATCAACCAAATTTGTAGATTCAAAAGACATCGTCAAATAATAAAATACATCACCAAATACTTTTACATTTTCTTCACGTATACGGAAACTAATTTTTTATTACATGCTCTTTCCAAACTAGCCCTTCGACAATTAAATTAGCAAATATTTAAAAGAATTACTGCCTTTAAATCAAACACCTAAACTTTAAACACACGCAAACGAAATATCAAATAATAAATAGATTATTCAGTTGACTAAATCGCCGTAACTACATTCGAAATCGCAACAAATGAGTCTTCTCTTTTGTATAGACAATGCCCCAGAAATTCGCTTGGAGATGAATATAAGATTTTAGAAGTTTCTAGTTTCTCCTTTTTTTTTTTTTGATAAAACCCAGTCTTTCTGGTGCTTGCATATTCGACTGAATGTTTCGAAGCATTTCGCTACTACTTCCTGTTTCGTTAAAAATCGATCTCGAATTTTTGTTATTTTTCTCAATACAATAAAAGTAGTTTGCAGTTTATACACATCAATAGTTTTGAACATGCTCGATTAAAATTATGTATAAGTTGTATGGAACGATACAACTTATATATATATATATATATATATATATATATATATATATATATATATATATATATATATATATATATATATATATATATATATATATATATATTATATATATATATATATATATATATATAATATATATATATATACATGTGTATATATTTATATATATATATGCATGTGTAAATATTTATATATACTCGTATATATATATATATATAGAAGAATGGTTACTAATGGTTATTATATACTGACATATGCATTTTTTTGCATGCGCGTGCATAGTTTTCTAACCTTGGTCGTACATTACATATTCGTCAAAGACTTTAGATTTTACGGTATTGGTCGAAGGTATAATACGTAAATATTAATGATATAATCTCAAACATTTAATTATGAAATAGCTTGATTTGTGTTCCTCAAAAAATGTGCAGAAAAAACAAATATTAGCAAAATGTATATTATTTGCATTCATTATGAGTTAACAAGTTTAAATTTCAAAATCATTACGAAGTATGAAATTGGCTTTAAAATGTAGCTTGTATAGGAGAGAGAAATTATTTTTCACTTGGTATATTAAGTGAAGAATAATCAATATTTGGTGAAAAGTTATAAAGTTTAATGATCTCGTGTTAAGTGTACTATGACATGCTCGAAGGGATAAAATGCTAAAATAAAGACTCATTGTTTATGGAACATATATCTCTAAAAATGCCCAATATAGCTTAGATTTTTTTATGATCTTATAATAAAGATATTTTATTCATTCTGTAGAAATACAAAAATAATTTTTTAGTTCGGCATAATTTTTGAAGTCTAATGTTACACACTTATATTTAGGTACCTTTTTTTAAAAAAAAAAGTGCCTTTTAAATACGTAAAGTATTTTTGAACATATATAAAACTATACACAAAGTATAGTAAATCTATTTTTTAGTAAAATATTAAGACAGTTTCTTTAAAAAAACTATAGAACTTTATAATTTTGAAAATTTTGGTTTTGAGGACAACAGATTGGATAAATTTTAAGAGGTAAACTCCTATAATTATTTTTATTGGTAGTAATTCTGAAAATAATGTGAATTTTTCAAAAATAATAGTTGAGCCTCTGTAAAGAGGTCTGAGCTATATACAGGCAAAATATTGTTATAATAGAAGAATTTTTCACAAAAGGAGAACATTTTGAAAAAAAGGTTATTCTAAGTTAATTTTTTGCCGAAATATTGTATTGAAATAATTTTTTTTTGCCAAAATGTCCTTAAAAAGATTTTTTGCATGTATTCTAATCTAAGAGACACTAAATATCATGAAAATTACCAATTTATGCGCTTTTTTTAAAATCACGGTTCTGAACGTAGTCGGACACCTTAAAAAAAGTAGCAGAATTAGTTTTCTATATACAATATTGTATGTAAATAGCTATAAGTCAGGTATTATGGAATACTGAGGTTTTGGCTCTGTTTGTAATTGTTAATGCGTGGGAAAACCTTAAACTACTGAAAAAAGACTCTTGATGTGTTGCAATAAGTATTGATCGCTTGTTGTAGGTAGCTGAACGACACTTTACAGAACAAAGAGTGCTTCGCAATTTTCAAAAATGTTTGCTGAAAAGTTTTCACATATTTTTACTTACTAGTAGGCATGTGACTTTAACATTGAAGTTAATCATAATGTAAACTTCAAGAATTGTAGTTTGTAATAATGTGGTCGTTCTTTAGTTGACTGTGTTTGTATTTCAGTTTAAAGGTTCATTTTCCAAGATGGCGTATTGGGTATTATGGGGGGAATACCTAGTATTCTATAATACCCAACAAAATATACTGAATAAAATAAAGTAAAAAAATGAGTTTGGAGTCTAATGTTGATAGCTAAACAAAAAATATTAATTATATAAATAGTAATATAGTCTCATTTAAAGCTAAAGTTTAGTTTTTAAATGTTGAACCCAATGAAATGGAAACCAAACATAAACAACATGCAGAAAAGATGCATATTCTTCTATAATAATGTACTCACCACATAAAAAAGTGTTAGAGTATAAACTAAAAAGAAAGTACAAGAAGAAGAAATCACAGATATTTCAGAACAAAATAACATTAGAAGACATATTATTAAGGTATCAGACAGAATTTCTAACCTTAAAGATGACTCTTTTATCTCTATCCGGTATCTGTCGGTCTATTCTGATTTATCATTAGTAATGGACTTCATGCCATCAATTAAAGAACCGGAAAACAAAGATGCAGAATGTGTATCTTCCGTAATGGAAAATTCTCCAAAGATTAACAAGGGGAAATTTGGATTACATGCTTTAGCTGTTTTCTGTGGGATTATCTTGAATATACCGCAGTGGGAAAAGAAAACCCATTTTTGTGATTTTTGTAATTAATTCACGTATTCTTAAAAATATGGCTTTTATAGTGTTAAAAATAAGTAAATTTCATAAAATCTTAAATAGTCTTCCAATTGTTTAAACCACTTATTCCGTATTGTTCTCCATATATTATATTTTTAAAAGTAAATTTTTTTTATAATAACAAAATAAATAATATAGTTATGTAATTTCTAGTAATTAGTCTTTCTCTTTTCAATGGTGAAAATAAATTGAATCACGAAAAACAACGGGAGTGAATATCTGCAGTACAAAATAAATTATGCAAATAAACAAGAGAATATATTTATTTACTTGAAGAATAAAAATAAATTAAAGAAACGGAACATTGAGCAGATTCTACACTACGCTTACAACTGATGAACAAATAAGCAGCTTATTTTAACTTATTCTCATTGATTGCAACGTAGTTTATAATTATTTATAACGTAATTTATTAAAAGAGGACATTTTACAAAAATTTCTTTTTAGAAAAATTACTTATGTTTCCCGTTAATAAAAAACATTAAATCACTTCTATTATCTTAGCTGAGGTTTTATGCTGAGTTGTGTTGAAAAGCCTTAAGGGAAACATTCAAAAAATAAATTTTGTTTTATAAATTTTATTTTGCTCTTTCATTAAAATAAAAATAAACCAGCCGTTTAAGAACAAAATTTTGAACAAAAGACACTTTTTCTTCTAATATATTTAAAAATATTTTGAGGTGGCTGTTGCTTTGCTTTAAAAAGTTCCACTTACTTTTGCTATTAAGTACTTAATTACTTCTATTATACTTAAACTCCTTATGCTCGTAATTTTCCATAATTTTGCTTACTTTTTTATCTGATCATGTAATGTTTTTGCGTTAAAGTTTTTGTTAATCACTAAATCGTAAATGCAGGTTAAAAAGGAGAATATTTAAATTTAAATATTAATGTTTTTTGTATTAAAATAAATTTATTTGTTAAAAAATCTTTTAAACATTTTTCGCTATGAGAGAGAGAGAGAGAGAGAAAGTGATTAAGAGAGACTTTTAAGGTATCCGACTACGTTAGGAACCGTGGTTTTGCAAAAGCATATAAATAGATAATATTTATGATATTTAGTGTCACTTAGATTAGAAAATGTATATAAATTGTTTTAAGAATAGTATTACAGTAAAAAATTATTTAAGTGCAATGTTATGACAAAAAATGAACATAGAATGACCCATTTTCAAAATTATTAATTTAACTAATTTTATGAAAAATGCTTCTATTAGCATAATATTTTACCTGTATATAGCTCAGACCTCTGTACCGAGGCTCAACTAGAATTTTTGAGGTATATAACTTAGATGTGGGTTTATCCATGTTTTACGAAATCAGAGGGGAGAAATATTAAGGAAAAACACCCATAATTTTTTGAATTGGTTGTAACTGAAAATATTGTGAATTTTTTTAAAAAAAAAAGGTTAAGACTCTCTGGAGAGAAGTCTTTACTTTACATAAGCAAAATATTTATATTTTAGAGGCATTTTGTATAAAAGGAGAACATTTTGTAAAAAGGTTATTCTAAGTTAATTTTTTGCCAAAATATTGTATTTAAATAAATTTTTTTGTCAAAATGTCCTTAAAGCAATTTTATATATGTATTCTAATCTAAGGGACACTAAATATCACGAAAATTATCCATTTATGTGCTTTTTTAAACGCACGGTTCCGAACGTAGTCGGATACCTTAAGTAAATTCTAGAAGCAGATTTACTTTCTCATGAATATTTTTCTTATCATTGAGGTTTAATATTCGTAGAAGAGCAATGGGAAAATAAGGGACTGATAAATTTTTTTCAGTTTTCCTAAAATTGCATAATTATTAATAATAAAGTGTTGCAGTTCTTAAATGTTAACAAATTATATTTTTGGTCAATGTTTTTGAGCCAGAATCAGACTTAGTTTTAAAAAGGATCTTTATTCGATGAAATCTATACAGGTTCTGACGCTGAGAGGAGAGAAAAGTGGGAGAAGAAGTGAAAACTAAGTGGGTTACCACTAAAACACAGATATTCTAAGTATCGCGGATTTTATGATTGTACTTGAAAGTTAATGCTGACAGATAGAGCTATTAAATGTAACGATCTGAAATTAGACATGTTTATTGGCTAGGCCATATGTTCGGGAGAAATAAATGGGGGAATAGTTTGATACTTGAAGATGAAATGGAAAATATGAGTTAAGTGCTAGATAGGGAATTTAATTTTTAATCGAATTTAATTATCCTTACATATATATATTAAAATACAAAGGAGATAAAATATGTTAATGAAAACGTATAAAGAATTAAGATTGTATGTAAAAATTGAGTGGTAAACTGTTGTTTTACTTAAAAAAATATTAAAAATTTGATACCGATACTAAAGTCCGAATCGTAATTTTTAATACTTCCGGATATAATTTACTGTGAAAATATTTATAGAGCTATTATCGTATATCAAAATAGGCTATCTTTGGAAAATGTATTCATCTGAATATAGTAAAAGGATCGCTTAAGATTTAATTACATTATTAAATATAACTAAGTAGAAATACTTATAGGTGCCAAGTTGATTGAGTGATAATTTCCTACTCATAGCAGTTGAACTGAAAAGATTCTGCAGAAATATGAGGAAGAAACCGTTTTATTTACGTACCACTATAAAGCATTACGGGGGATATAATCAACGAACCACTTAATTTTGAACATCGGTCAAGAGACGAGGATGACACCAGAGCTGGCACCATATTTTGCTAACTACGATACCAATGCGAGGGCATTGAGCCACCACAGATTTATGGTGCATCGGCCCTTCGTACAAGGCAGGTCACAAGTGGTACCTGGACTCAAACTCGTAGCACTTCTGCTACGAATTCGTGACCATTACAACTAGGCCTCTAAGTCCACGAAATATAATAGATCTGATAAACGCGTCGAAATCTGCTGTGATATACATTCAACTTTAAATCAACTTAATTTAACTAAGTGCAAGAGAGAGAGAGAGCAAAATTTTAAAAAAATAATATCCTCTAATATTTTTATACCACACGTGATTTAATTTTTTCTTCTCACTCAATTTCATATGTTTTTAGTGCTTTCTTTTTTAATATTATGCTTTGAGCGGACATGGTACGATTTATAAAAAAAATCTTTAATTTTATTGTTTTTACAATTCTTTTGCTGGTAAGCTGTGCACATATATATTTCGTTAAGGGGACATGGCACGATTTACGCAAAAAATTTTAATTTAAGGATATTTAAAATTTTTTTGGTTGCCTCCTATGTATGCACACTATGTTAAACAGATTTTGCGCTCAAAATTTCAGAAAAAGCTAGCCATGTAATTTTTTAAGGAAAAAACTTGAAACTTTTAAAGTGATTTTAAAATGCTACTCCTCCTACAAAAATTGACGTACATGCATGAAATTTGATTTACAAGTACATCAAGCTATGTATAAAAATAGTTGGTATGGGTTTTGCATTAACGTGATTGGTATTCATACAATACTTCTTTTTATGAATGTTTATTGAAAATTCCTTAAAAAATGTATAAATTATGAGTTTAATTATTTTAAAAAAAATAAATGTTGCTTTGATTAAAAAATGCATGCCAACTTTTGTTACATGTACTATTGGTAATAGGTAAAAAAAATTCAAAGCGTTAGGCGCAATAGAAAAAAAGCCTTAGTATTTTAAATAAAGACAAACTAGTTATTTTATCTTTCTGAGATACGTCAGTTTAAAATTTTGATTTGCCATAGGGATGTAAATAAAAACGAACGTAAAAGCTATCATAATTCTGCATTTTTTTAGTTTAGAGCATTCAAATTTTGTGAGGATATAGAAAAGTATATAAAAAAAAATTTAGGCTAAAAAATTGAAATTTCATTTTTTGACCGATTTTGGTTAATTGAATCGTACTGTGTCCCCTTAAACAGTTCTCCTGCTCCTAATTCTTGAAGAAACTAATAATTTCGTTTTTTACTGAAACATTTAAGAGGACACAGTAAGACATCGGTCAAAAAAATCAAATGTAATTTTTTCTTAGTCTAAATTATTTTTAGAAACTTTTCTATACTCTCACAACATTTGAAAGCTGTTGTGATAACTTTAAAGTTTTTTTTTTTACATTCTAGTGGCAAATCAAAACTTTAAACTGTGATTTATCTCAGATAAGTAAAATAACTAGCTTGTCTTCATTTAAAATGGTAAGGATTTTTTCTATTGTGTCTAACACTTGGAAATCTTTTTCACTTGTTGCTAATAGTACGTGAAGCAAAAGAGAGAGTTGATATGCAATTTTCAATCAAACCAATACTTATTTTTTTAAAAAAATAACTGAACTTTCAATTTACACATTTTTTAAGAAATTTTCAATAAGCTTTCATAAAATAAGTGTTGTAGAAATACCAATCATATGTTATCACCAAACCCATACCAACTGTTGTTACCCATATTTTGCTACACCTGTAAATCAAATTTGATACATGTGCGTCAATTTCCGTAAGATGAGAGTAGCATTTTAAAATCACTTCACAAGTTTCAGATTTTTCCCTTGAAAAATTAAATGGTTAGCGTTTTATGAAATTTTGAACACAAAATCTGTTTTATATCATACAAACACATAGAAGGAAAACAAAAAAATTGTGAAAATCCTTAAATTAAATAGCTTTGTGTAAATCGTACCATGTCCCCTTAAAAATTTATAGAGGTATTTTGAAATGCTACTCCTCCTACTATAATTAACATTCACACATGGAATTTGGTTTACAAGTACATAGAAATATGTACAGTAAAAGTCCGTGTGGAATTTTTATTAAATATGAGTGATATATGTAAAATATTTTTTATGAATGCTTACTAAAAGATCTTTGAAAAATG
Organism: Trichonephila clavipes; assembly: GCA_019973935.1. Classification (NCBI taxonomy): domain Eukaryota; kingdom Metazoa; phylum Arthropoda; class Arachnida; order Araneae; family Nephilidae; genus Trichonephila; species Trichonephila clavipes. Next base: position 47,837 of record BMAU01000722.1, on the reverse strand, counting down.
TATATCTTGCGGACAGAGTGGTCTGTCCCCAAGACGTCCATTGCTTGATCTTCCCTTGACGCAAAACCACTGACGTCTCCGCCGCCAATGGTGCGCTGAATGAAGGATGTTGGCGGCAGAATGGAATGAAGTTGTCTTTACTGCCGAGTCACGCATCTGTCTGCAACACCACGATGGTCGGATTCGAGTCTGGAGACACCGTGGAGAGAGGATGCTGAACAGCTGTGTTATGCACCGACCCACTGGTCCTGCACCGGGTATTATGGTATGGGGCGGTATTGAATATCACTCTCACACTCCTCTAGTACGCATTGCCGGTACTTTAAACAGCCAGCGCTACACCTCCGAGGTGTTGGAGCCAGTTGTCCTTCCTTACCTTTAGGGCTTGACCACAGCCATATTTCTCCAGGATAATGCACGACCACACGTGGTACGCATGGTCCAAAGCTTCTTCATCAATCACCAGATTGATTTGCTTCCCTAGCCGGCTCGCTCTCTGGATCTTTCGCCGATAGAAAACACGTGGTCCATGGTTGCTAGACGATTGACCCAGATTACACCCCCAACTACCAGACTAGATCACTTTTGGCAACGTGTGGAAGCTGCTTGGTCTGCTGTACCCCAAGAACACATCCAAAGTCTCTTTGAATCAATGCCGAGGCGTGTGGCAGCGGTGATCTCCAACAATGGCTTCTACTCTAGCTACTGATTCTGGCTGGAACCACACTTCACAGAAGTCTATATATTTAATCATTTGATACTTGATCAACATGTTATCTACAAAATAGATTTTGTTGTGCTACCTCTTGTATTTCTTGGTGTTGCATTTTCGTTGGCCAGCAGTGTATTACGCAGCTAAAAATGCAATTAGCGAATTATTATGCACTCATTAATTCTATATTTTATTACACTGACTAATAAATGTTTAAATTATCTTTTTTTATTCCTGACTCAAAAGAGTTCTTTTTCGACCTTAATCAAAGAAGAAAATACCATGTTATTTGCATCCTGCTGCATGAAGCACATTTTTACAGTTTCCAATTATTTAAAAATTTAACATTTTTTAAAGAAATTCCATTATCAATACCTGCATCAATATCGCTACTCATTGGCTACAACAAATCAGAATTTGTTTTAACTTTTCAAAAACCAATTTTTTTTGGCAAAATCGTATGCATAATAAACCTTGCTTCTCTCAAAAAAAGAGAACAAGCGGTAAATACTCTTAAAGTATTCCCTGCATTGTGGATTGGGATAAGAGATGAGTTTCTTGTTTTATTCAAAACTCACGCAATAGGTTAAACTTACGACTCATTTGCACCTGCAAAAGTCTTATGATAAACTTCTCCCTTCCCCGTCAAAATTTGCTGCTCACAAGTAGGCATTACAATATCGTCCCAAAAGTTCAATACCGATATTCGGTATTTTATAGATCTTAATACTGGGATGCCGATTTTATTACCGGGTAGTAGAAATTTTACAAAAAGGAAGAAAACACAGGTGTTTCTTTGTTTTATTTGCCAGTTTCAATAGAGAGTTTAAATATCACAAAAATAATTTATAACTTATAAATTATATAACAGTATATAAAGAATCACATAAAAGTAAAGGAACATCTTAAATCCCCAAAAAGAGTAAATATTCAATCTTTGGAACAATTATAAATTTTTTAAATGTTATCTTAAAAAACACAATGCATCAATTGTCCAAAAGGATATATAAATACTCACCACTTTAAAAAATATATCGAAATATTACACATTTTCATCCCAAACACAACCTTGTTTTCACAGATACAAATATCAGACTATGAATCTTGCACGTGTGCAAGTGTAATGGGATAGTTTGCCTGCCTCCTTGAATGATTCACATAGTTTATTACTTCTCTTGTGTGTGTGTGTGTGATTGTACGATGCAATTTTATATTCATAGTCTATCTAATTATCCCGTGAGGGTGACATAAAAACAAAACAAAACAAAAAAACGTATACTATTTTATTAAGTTGGCGATCCCTGAACATGTAATGGAGACAAAAAAAATATCTAGTAAATACCGAAAAAACGGCATTTAAACTTGTGAATACCGGTATTACAAAATTGTACAATATGATCGAAATACCGGTTTTCGGTTTACCCTATTCACAAGAAAATTCCCTTACTGTTTTGAGACAAAAAGTATATGTCCTTCGAAAAGAAATCCAATGTATTCAAATTCGAACAATTAAAAAAGATTTTCGGTTATTGAAATAATTCGTTAACTCGGGGTTTATTAGTAGTTATAAATAAGTTTTTTTGCCTTCATTTTAATTTGGAGGAATGAAAAGCTAGTTAAATCACGCAATTCGCTAAATAAGGATTCGGTAAATCGGGGCACGAATGTATTTGTAAAAGTTTAAAAGTTTTATTGATTGAATTGCCGTCATGTTGTCGTCAAAGGTAAAGAAAGTACAAAAGAAAAGCCAAAACTGAGAGACTGTCCTTTTTCCATGACTGAAATAAGTAAAAGCCCTCGAATAAAAAGTCGGTTTAGGCAGATAAAAACATTTGCTCCGTAAAAAAGCTGTTCTGGATGAAAGAAAGACAGTCTTACGAATTTCAAGCGTCCCTTTTTCTGTCATGAAGCTTTCCATTTGGTTGGTGTTCAAATGCGATTGTAGCTCTTTGTGCTACTGTTTTGAAACTATTTTGGAGTTGGATCAGTCATCAAAAGAGAGATTCTTTTTTCGAAGAAGAGTATTATTCCATCTGACACATTGATTTCTCTTACAACGAAGAAATTGCCACGAGCAGGTATTTGTTATATGTATATATTTATATTTTGGATGTGTTTTTTTTTGTTGCGCTGTTCGTATGTTTTTACTGTTCCATCGATGCATAGATGTGGCAACGATACCCTATCGCTCAAGGTCACGGACTCGATGCCGGCATGTCATGAGTTCGAGTCAGTGCCCCTGAAAACCCGTCATGTTTAGGAGACTGATGCTATCGAGGACCAAAGTCCTCCCTTTGGAGTAATATGAACGTTCGGAGAGAGGTGCTCCATGCTCTTGCCATTTGACCATGGCTGAAAATTATGATGTCTGTCTTCAATTGCCCGCGTGTTGCTTTAAAAAGTTCGAAATTAATAAACATTCACTCGATACGATTTTTAAAATTAATATTGTGTACCAGTGCTTCTCAAACTTTCAATGTTTGCGACCCAACATTTAATCATAATTTTCATCTTACCCCTTCCATATAATAACAATGTATTGAATTCAATAATGCTATACCTTGACTCTAAAGCTACAATACGACTTTAACCTAAGTGTCAACGGTGTATATAAACGTCTTGCTGAACCAAAACGTTAATTGCCCTGAACGCATATATACGCCTTTCCGATCTTTTGCATGCACTGCTATCCATAAAATTATTCCGAAAGCTTTGGAATGCAATAAAAGAACCTTGGCAGTGTTTGTGAAGGATTTCCTTACTTCAGAGGATTTGATCTCTCTTATATATATAAAGGGTGTTTTTTTAGAGGTATAGAACTTTAAATTGCAATAAAACAACGATGTATTATTCGATTGACATGAATTTTTTTTTCTGGCATTGCCACGATTCGAAAGGACGAAATCTTATGGCATTACATTTTAAATATGATTTCTGGCATATAGGACTGCCACGACTAGCTTCGGATGTAGTCCATTCTGGACGTCCAATTTTCGATGACTTTTTCCAACATTTGTGGCCTATACCGTATATCGTTGCAATAACACCAGCGAATGTTGTCTTCCAAATGGTCAAATGCGTTTGTTTGGCTTATCCACAAAGACAAATGACTTTATTCATCTAGCCCCGTTTTGACAAAAAACTAGTCTAGCGGTGTTAAATCACAAGATCCTGGAAAAAGAACACTCTTTTTTAAGAGGCCAATTCACAGGTTCAAAACGTGAAATTAGGCGGTCACCAAACGTTCAATATAATAATCTAGTCTTTCAATAAATCTATTGTGGCATGAGCTGTGTGACATCTTGCGCTACGTCTTGTTAAAACCACAGATCCTGTTCATCATTTTTTGATTGTTCAATTCAGGTGAATTTTGAAAACCTTGCACCGTTAGTAATCATGGCTCTATACCGATCACCATTGACTGTAACGTTGTGGCCTTCATCGTTTTTATCTCAGAAGAAGGATTCCACCAGCCCATAACGCGCACCAAGCAGTCAAAAACGTTTTTTCTGGATGTTTCAACGGTGTTTCGACATTTCACACAAAATTTTTCCTCCCTATTCAAACGTGGATTAGCTTTTGGACTTTACTCGGCGAATGCGGCAGTTTTGTTTGTTGATGTAGCTTCATTGAACCAGAAATGTGCTTCATCGCTAAACAAAATTTTCGCTTATGAAAATCGGGAACAACGGCAATCTCGTTTTGGGCCCATTCGACGAATCTACGCCTTGCTTGATGATCGTTTTGATGAATTGCCAATGTCATTAAAAACCCAAATTGTAATGATATAGGTCATTTAAACAACAAAGCTCAAAATCTTGTCCTAATCATTCACGTGGCCCCAGATGCCTCTCAATTGAGAATAAATCACTTGACAGCTGTTAAATCGGTCGCCTTCTTCTATTAATATGGAAAGTAATGCCAACTTAAACTTCTATACCTGAAAAAACAAACCAACACATCTTTTTAAATTACTATATGATCAAATTTTTCCTGTTATATTTCTGTTGTATTCTTGTACAAATTATGAACTATAATCGGTTGTGACGTAATTAAACAAGCACATCTAAATGTATCGCCTACAGGCGTAAAATTTGCATTTTAAGGCCCTCTGATAATGCAAATGAAAATTTTATTATGACGATTTCTGACGGTTCACCCACATTTGATATCGGTAAATGTTTCTCAACATAATCGAGCTGATGTATCGACATACACGCCTAAAAAAACAAAAACTGTAAACATTGAGCTTGACATCGCTCTCACCGACGACGAACCGATATTTCATATTTGCCATTTGCTGAACATATAGTGGACGCTCATTGATGAATGGGTTAAAAATGGAATTGTTGAGCCGTGTTCATACATGTATATATTTTTAAATATATATTAACGATAACAATTGAAAATTTAAACTAATATGAAATTTTTTCCATGTAATACCCTAAATTTCGTTTTGTTACAAAATATCAATGACGAATACAGTACTTGTCCTTCCACCTTTATGTAAATTACCAACGTTTTTATTCAAACCCAAGAAATTAAAAATTTTATAAAATAAAAAAAAATTTATAAAATATTTCCAAGTGCAACCTCGGACTTAGGATCAATAAGTGGGGTTAAACTAGTTTGATGACGTCAGCCTTCCCTCTGTTGCAATTTGATATTTTAAACGGGAAATACCCAATTCTCAAAAATTTAAAATTTAAAAAAGTTAATACTTAAAAAATTAAACTATTCGCCATCGCATTCCGAAAGATGTTAAAACATTACAATGTTAAAATTCTAAAATAATTAGGTGCACAATAAATAATATGTTCCTTTTCTTAACTTTCCACCTCTGTACTTCGCGTACGTGGAAGGGGTCATTGGGAATCGAATCGCGTAGCTTTTAATGGGCAGTTAAGGGAATAATTATAAACTGTTCAAATTATGTATATAATTGTTAATTTTTGTATACATAAAATTTTATGTATAACAAGCCCATGGGGTCACTGGTAATTATTAAACTTGTTTTTAACTTAGTATTGTTAAATTAATTATAAAATACATTGTGCAGTACTGATACAATTATAAATGTTTTATATCAGTATAAATGTGTATTTTATTTTATATGATGTTAAAAATTTTTTTGTTTGTTTACTCTCCGTATATTAATAATTTTTTAAAATAATCTTTTTTTTCGACTTTTTAAATGCTCGCGCCCCCTTGCAGATCCATCACGTCCCCCATTGGGGGGAGGGCGCACCGCACTTTTAGAAACGCATGTACAGTTGATGATGTACATTAATTATGGATTACTTTGAATTGGTGTGGAATCTGGCATTTCTCTCAACTAAATCTCAGAGAGAAATGCCAGCTAAATCTTCATCCTTATCAAAGTATTCATCCTTATCTAAGTTTTCATCCTTATCTAAGTCTTTATCCTTATCTAAGTCTTCATCCTTATCTAAGTCTTCAATAGTGGTACAAATTACGATGGCCGATACCAATAGCACACATGAAGCTTTGAAATGTAATATGATAAGCGATGATTCAGTCAGCTTTTTATTTACAAATTCCTTTGTTTCAAAAAGTTAATACATGAATAAGTATTCTTTTTTATTCAATGTCCAAAATCCATTGAATTAGTATAGGTTAAAAAAAGAGTATTTATAGATGACAGCAAACATTGATTCTTTATACAAAGTCAGTTAATTGGAATATAAAAGTAAAATAGTATACAAATTTAGCAATAATGTATATCCAACGTAGCTCAATATATTGAAATTCTTTCAAAATTATTTCAAATTATAAAATTGACATGCAATATTACAAGAAATTTACTTCTTTATAAGTAAATACAAGATTAAATAGATAGAAAAAGTTCATATTTCATTGATATTTAAATCATGTTTATAGTAAATTATTTTCCCACATTTCAAGTAAAATTTAGATTCCTCATATTTTGAATTTATTAGCATATATAAAATTGAAGAATTAACTTAATTTTTCGTTTCAAACACTCAATAAATAAATTACACATCTTATTTACTAAACAGCCAAATTACCCAACAATTGCACTGTTGGCACAAAGTAAGAACACTGTTAACTATCCCATAAATTACTTTGAAATTAGTTTGCGTTTACGGTTAAACCTAGAATTAAATTATTTTTCATGTATTTATTAATTATACAACTTATTTTACTTTCTTGTGATATTGGAATTTTAAAGTTAATGGCTTTTGGAAAACCTAGGTAAGTAATTAGGAGAATTTAATTAAAGATTCTGGATGCTACCATGGGAGTATAATTACTTAGCTTACTGTCTATATTATTAAAAACTTTAAATTCGATGCCATGCTTATAACTCTCTCTTATAAAAATTCATTAAAAAAGTATTACTCAATGATATGTGATTACTAAATACAAATAATTCTGTTTTTACTGTAGGCGATATTAAATCATATCCACCTGTCATAAGAAACTTCCATTATACCTATAATAATACTGCTGGCATATTTCGTTGTTATTTATCTAGTTAAGTCTTTTTTTATTTAACAGAAATCTCTAAATCATTGATTGACGGGGCGTGTTCAACTAAATATTCAATTACATGTACATGCTTCAATTTTTCGGTGCATTTTTCTACACTGGTGTTCAAAATTAAGATAATTTTTAGTTTTTGTCGATTAACTCTAGAACTACTGCACTGATTTTAATGAAACTTGGTATGTATATACGGTTGATGTAATGCAAAATATATTCATTCAACGTTTAAAATACACACGTGCGTAATACTCATCAAAGTTGGATGTTATAAATAAATAGCTATAGAATGTTACAAAAAACTTTATTTAACATGGATCTCTCTTTCAGATAGGCAAGTTTCACGCCATAGTTTTATATCGAAAAAAAATCTATGAGTTCCTGTGGCAAATAATTCCGACCTTTCAGCAATTCTGTTCTCAAGTCTTGAATGTTTCTCGAAGGGGAATTGCAAGTCGAAATTACCCTTCCCAGAGCGACCCAAGCATGCAGTGTGAGATCTGGAGATCTAACTGGCCAATCCCTTCGGTGAATATCCTCATTTTCCAGAAATTCCTCAACCAGATGAGCTCTATGTATCTCACGTTGTCATCCATTAAGATGTCTCTAGAACCTTAATAGATATCCGTGCACGCGATGGAAACATCCTTCTTCAAACCATTGTAGCTTAGCAATAAAACAAAACAAAAAATAATTTGCAATTTTTACAATATGATAATTATATATATTTACATTATGTCTCAAATTTTCAGAGAATTTGAGAAAATTTTTTAAAAAAGTTATAAAGAAATATAAAAGGGATAATTTTTCAAATGTATGAACATCAATATTTAAAACCACCTAGGATTCTTAAGTACAGAATGCATCAAAATATACAAAATTAATTTTACTTGGTATAAAAATGTTTACTTTAGAAGTTATACTAACTTTTAAGAAATCTAGAGAGAAAAAAATTAAATAAAATTGTAACGAAAATTTTGAAATTTTAAGAAAAAAAATGAATTAAAATTCAAATAACAAAAGTTATATTATTTTTTTTTTGAAATTTTTTGTACGAAGAACCTAATTTTGAATCCGTGAATGAAATTTCAAATTGATATCATAAATAGTTTGTGAGAAATCCTGCGCGCAAGGTAAACTTTTTTTGTTTTGAGATAAATGAAGTTAAAGATAAGAGAGATGTGGGGTGTTTGTTTAAGTGCTATTAGTTATTTCTCAATAACTTCGGAAGTTTTTACAGTATCAACAAAATTTTGGTATCATATATGATCTCACACTTTTCATCTTAAGTTTGATGCATACCTTGTGCATGACAAATAATAATATTAGGAGCACTTTCCGTAAAAGGAGACTGTTTTGAAAGTATGTCATTCCGTCTTCACTTTTGGCCAAAAAAATTGTAGTCAAATGCGTTTTTTTTGCAATAATAATAACATTAAAACATTTTGTATGTATATTATAATTTCAGTGACCCTAAATATAAAAGTAATTATTACATTACATAAAGGGTGTTTTTTCAGAGGTATAGAACTTTAAATTGCAATAAAACAAGGATGTATTATTCGATTGACATGAATTTTTTTTAATCGAAAGATAATCTTGTGGCATTACATTTTAAATATGATTTCTGGCATAGGACTGCCACGGCTGGCTCGGATGTAGTCCAATCTGGACGTCCAATTTTCAATGACTGTTTCCAACATTTGTGGCCGTTTATCCGCAATAACACGGCGAATGTTGTCTTCCAAATGGTCAAGCGTTTGTGGCTTATCCGCATAGACCAATGACTTTACATAGAGCCACAGAAAATAGTCTAGCGGTGTTAAATCACAAGATCTTGGAGGCCAATTCACAGGTTCAAAACGTGAAATTAGGTGGTCACCAAACGTGTCTTTCAATGAATCGATTGTGGCACGAGCTGTGTGACATGTTGCGCCGTCTTGTTGGAACCACAGCAGCTCCTGGACATCATGATTGTTCAATTCAGGAATGAAAAAGTTAGTAATCATGGTTCTATACCGATCACCATTGACTGTAACGTTGTGGCCTTCATCGTTTTTGAAGAAGTACGGACCAATGATTTCACCAGCCCATAAAGCGCACTAAACAGTCAGTGTTTCTGGATGTAACGGTGTTTCGACAAACATTTGTGGATTAGCTTCACTCCAAATACGGCAGTTTTGTTTGTTGACGTAGCCATTCAACCAGAAGTGCGCTTCATCGCTAAACAAAATTCGCTTATAAAAATCGGGAACAACGGCAATCTCCTTTTGGGCCCATTCAACGAATCTACGTCTTGCTTGATCATATTTAAAATGTAATGCCACAAGATTATTTTTCAAATAAAAAAAAATCATGTCAATCGAATAATACATCGTTGTTTTATTGCAATTTAAAGTTCTATACATCTAAAAAAACACCCTTTACTTTAGCAAAATCACGATTTTAAGCGTAGTCAGATATTTTAAAAGTTTTCTCTTACTTCAAATCCCATGAGTTAAAAACCAGTACAATTTATTTAAATATAACATTTTAAAGGGCGAAAGTTCTATTTGTTTATTTAAAACTTCATCATTTCAACGTCAGTAAATCATACACGTTTCTAAAAGGGAAAAATTAATATGAAGCGTCTTAATAATGGTTTAGAGTACCTTTTGCTGTGCTCATTTGAATTTATTTTGCTGCTTTTATGTGTGTAGAGATAAAACAGAATGGAAATCTACGTTGCTTGAGAGTTCGAAGAATGTTTATGTGAAGGAGGGAAATTTCTTCAAACTCTTTAAGTTAAATAGGTATTAAAAGACATTTAACATAATCTTTCCTGAATCCAAGCTGAAAATTCTTGGGCGCATTAACACTTCCACCATTCCAAGAAAGTTTAATATCCTGTTCTTAAAATATTTAAATTGTTCGAGACATAATGATCGCTAAAGAATTTTACTGTAAACATTACGGAAAATCGTTTCCCTTAATGAGTTTCTGATTGTTACTAAGCTTCTAGATTGGCATGCAAAACAAATGCATTATAATTACAAGATTATGTAAATATTTCACCTTAACTAAACACATATTGCTTTATAATACACATTATGTGACTAATGTACGTAGGATGTAAAATTTATTTTAATTATTACTGAGATATAACCAAGATAGAGCTAGGCAAAATTTTTCATGCCTATTAATTGTTCCTTTGACATATATATTTGTGAATTACAACTACTAATATCGATTTGTTTGCTTTCAGAAAGCCCTGGGTTGAAGTTACTCGAAGTATGGTGACGATAAATGAGTGTGATAATTAATTTTCATTTGAAATGTTACAATGCTCAACAAATCTTCAATGAAATGATGTATTTTTAAAGGAATAATTACTCATCATTAGGCATTTTTGTGAGATGAAAAAGTATTCTCTGGTCACGTGTCTCTCATAGCCCATTTAAAATATGAAAGACCAGTTTTAACGTGCACTATATCCACAGCGAAAAAATTAAAATAGTTCATCTTAATAGACTGGGGAAAAATCATCCAACTAGTTATGAATGAGACTGACTTTAATTATAGTAGTTTTTACAAGTTATTTAAGAACTGCCTATGTCAGGGGTACTCAAACTTTTTTTTCTGATGAGCCACATACATATGTCAGCTATTTCAAGCGGGCCGCATTCACATGTTATTTATTTCACACGGGCCGCAACATGACGATAAATAGGGGCGGGGGGAGAAATGCTTTAAGACCAAGATAAATTTGAAATTTAAAATGTAGAAAATTGATCAAAATATTATATAACTCCTGTTTTGCTTTTTGAATTATTATTTTTTTAGTATTTTTTTATCACAAACACTAAATTAGAAACGTTCAAGTAACACTCCTTCAGAATTTCTGCATCTCAGTAAACGGTTTCATATGATTACCAGTAATATAAAAAACTAATAATCAGTAATATAAAAAAGTAATTGTCGCTACTCCATTGTTGTCTGTTACCACTAAACATAACCGTTCCACATAGAAAAAGAATATCTATTCGTACCCGTACGACAACGACAGCAAAAAGCAAAATTGATATACTTGGTTTCTTGACAACTAATTTCCCACCAAATATTTAATACAATGTTCTTAAATAAGTCAATTTTTCAGAGCAATGGGCCATGACCGGGCCACTTGAAAAGGCTCGGTGGGCCGCTGGTTGAGTACTGCTGACTTATGCCAAAGGTGACATCACATTGGGTTCTATAATTATTTAGTCGTTTTGAATGATCTATCAAGATAAGTCTTTTGGAACCAGGTGAAGAGTTTTTTGGTCGCCTGTTAAACATGAATTTCTCTTGGGTCAATCAGTATGGTCTAATGACCATTAGATGAACTAGGAGTAGAAGCCCAACTACTTACTTTCTACCCAAAAAGCTGTGCAGAATTCTGCAGAGAAGGACCTGTGTGCTTTTTGTTTTTTTGAAAGTATCGTCGAGTTAACAGAAGATCCTACATGGAGAAGGATGAGACCATCACTAGTGCTTGTTTCAGCACAGTGCGTAAATCCTGATCAGGTAATGGCGGAATATATAACAAGGAAAAGTGTCCTTTTTGACAGTACATTTGTTTACTCATGTCGAACTGAAGTTGAGGAGTTAATCTCCCAGGTGATTTTCTCTTATATCTTAAGCTTAAAAAACCATTGCGGGATCAGAGATTTCACAAGGCAAATAAAAACGCTTAAGATGTAAAACAAGAATGTCAAAGCAATGTGATGAGTTCTACATTGATGGCCATCGTACGATCAATAAACTTTGAGAGGAATGAATAATTTCGGATAATGATTTTCTAGAGAAAATTTAAGAACAAATAAAAGTTAAGTTTCAGCTTGGATTATTTTTTAGAGGTCTAAATAAAACTAACTATACGATAACTGTTGTAAAATTACAGAAAGCCAAAGGAACGTCAAAGGAAGATTCTCAACGATATTGAAACAAAAACAAATATCTGCACTTTTTTTTCTCCTTCGTTGTAATTGTATTAAATGTACTTTAAAATACACAAATTTGAAGTTATGTATCATTAATTTAAAACTAAATCTCATCTTTAGTAATCACGTTTAAAGAATTTTAAAGTTTACGTTAATTTAGAATAAAGATTTAATTAACTTTTTTTGTTGAATAGTTAGAATACATATATCATTACTTATCATCTATTTGTATGTTATCTATCTATTATCAAATGTTAAATGATTATGCAAGCCATTTGCAGTTATAGGAGGTATAATATTGCGCACGTGGATAAACCATTTCAGTCGATGGATCTAAAAATGACATGTGAGAATTAATATTAATTGCTATTTGCATTATAAATTGAATATCATTTTTCGAAACTTTCGAAAGTATATTTAAGTTCTATTTTTTTATTTTGGTAATTAGTTATTAACACGAGAATTTATCTTTAAGAAGGATCATTGTATTTAATTTTGACTGATAAAAAAATGTTCCAAGTATTGTCACAGTTTTCTTCGTTTACGTTATCTATTATAAGCGCATTTAGTTCCCCGAATGTATTAAACGATAATGTTCAAAATAATTATATTATAACTTAAAACCGAAACTGGAAAACTACTTTAAAAAATTTTATTCCTTTTATGTTACGTAACGGCATGATATTTGTTTGATAGAAGATGATTTTCTTTTTTGGAAAAACTGTCACAACAGTAGTTATTTTAAAACATTTAAATTGCAGAGCACATGGCAAAATAATAGTTAATTAAATTGAGGCTAAACTTTGAAGCTGCTAGAGGATAAAAAAGTAAAAAATTTTAGCGCTGACTAAGCGCTTTCGAACAAACGAAAGCTAATTATAGCTAAACTCGAAATCGTAGAACTGAAATAATGAGAGGAGAGATATTAGTGCTCACTGAAATAAATCGGAACGTCAAAATCAGATGCAGTCGAACACTTTAGATTAACGACATTAAATGATTTCGATCTTAATAACTTCAGAAGGGCCACTAAGCTAAGAGAATTACGGGGTGGTTATGGCAGTTCGAATAAATTACACTGTTTCATTTTCTAAGGGGAATATTATTCATTTGAAATAAGGAACATTTTTTTGATAAATTTATTTTAGGAATTCAATAAGAATTCTTGATTAAATGTAAAAAAAAATCCAGTTTAGATACTAAGTTATTTGATTCGTTTTTTATTACCGTCACTCTTTGAAGCAAAAGGAGTGCTTATGACAATGGACCTCAAACATTTGAGTCATGGTCATGGGATGGAAGTGACCTTTGAGCTTTGACACTCCAATTACCAAAATTATGAGCAACGCCAATGTGATGACTTTGTATGTTGATAGATTTAGCTTGTATCATCCCCTCTACATGGCGCTTCTTCAGTGACATCATGACTGGAGTTCATAACTCGATGAAAACAACACTGCCCATTGGATCGTGACCATGACCACAGCTATAATACGAGGGATGGGGCAAACGTCATGGCAACGATTTTTTTTCTTGAAGATACCAATCCGGTTGGAAAATGTGGCATATACAGACAGAAGGACAAGGTGTTAAGAGGAGTTGTGAAAACCTGTCTCTCTCTATATACTGACAACGTTAAATTGGCTGTTTTTGATGCACCTTTTCTCAAAGTCTGTTATACGTACATGTTTGTAATTTTTTATTCAAATAAAATACACTTTTCTCATTATATTGAAATAAGCTTTTAGCTAGTTATGAATTTTTTAATAATTTATGAAATATTTTATCAAACATTGCGAAATTTGACCCATTTTCCATAAAAAAATTTGTAAACAAATAATTTTTGAGTTTTTTACAAAATGCTCATTTTAGTATATATTAGACACTCTTTTATAAATATATCATAAAAATATTTTTCTCATTCGTGAAAAGTAGTTTCTCAGGAAAGATACATCGCGCATCAAGATTTACATTTTGAGATAAATTTATTTTATTGTATACTGTGTGAGATTTCTAATCGGCTAAGAAATAAAAAAAATAAAAGATTCAATTTAAAATAAAAAAATAAATGTTCTAGTTTATATCAGACGATCAAATTTAAAGCAAAAACGAAGTACTTTGCTTACATTTTTTGCCATTCAAATGGGCGTGGTCCAGTTTCAACGATTATTTAAAAGTTATATAGTTTAAGTTTATAAAGGTTTTAAAATTATAGGTTTTAAGAACTTCTAATTACCCTAGAGGTTAAAGTAAGGTATTTTTAGAAAGGACATAATCTATACAATTTGAAAATGTAAAAATCTCAAATTGTCAACAAAAAAAAAAAAAAAAAAAATGGTGCGTGGAACGCCACGTGATAGAAGTGAAACTTCTTTGGAACATTGATTATTTGCTCTAATATTCCAAACTGACAGTGTACATGCTTCAATCGCCTTATTTGCATGAAAAGTATTCGTGGCGAATTCAGTCTTTCTGATACCAAATCCAAAGTAGGAAGATATGCTGGAATTTCTGGGCATACAAAACAATTTTATTTTGATAAATTTGGTATACTTTTCCTACTTAAACTTTGTCGGCAATTGTAACATTCTTTAATGCCTTCTAAATTAATTTCCAGTAAAACATTTTTCTGCAGCAACAGGCGTTCTCAAATCAGCTCTAAACCATAATATATCACAAATCGAACACCCGTGACTGAAAAGATTATCAACGAATAGCTTTTGAAAATCTTTGTGAGCATTTTTATGGATGAGAGCATATTAACGGCGCACTGTTCAACTACAGGAGGGCTTTTGGTGACGAACTTCATAATTTTGAACTATGGTCAAGTGACGAGGATGTCACCTGAGCTGGAACTCCCCCTCTTCTAACTACCAAAGCACACCAACGGGGGGACGTTTGAGCTCTCAACAGATTTAACGTGCATCGCTCCCCTACACGGTGAGTCTTAAGTGATACTCGACTTGAACACATGCCACGCCAGCCATGATCTGATACTTTGACCAATAGGCTACCGTGCCCACGCATTTTTATGGAAATCATAGTCTTTGTAACGTAAGATAGAATTTATTATCAATTCACATGCATCATTTCCAACACGCACTAGACTTGTTGAGGGTTCTGTAGTTGACGGCACATGGTGGTTCACAAAGTACGTATTAATCTGTGCTGTCATAAGAAGAATCTCAATAGCATTCCCATCCCTTAAACTTGCCATTAAGAGAGTATTTTGTAATGTTTTTTTCCATGCTCGGTGTTCTCTTATGTGTACTTTGATGAAGATTTGGCAGTAGCACTTGATAAATTTGTACTATTTTCCTGTTTGTCATTAAACTCTGCATTAATAGAGTATTTAAATATGTTTATTTCAGTGCTTGGATATTCTCTATGTACTCTGATCGAGATTTGCACTTGATTAATTTATTTTTCTAGGGGCTTTTTGTCAATTTTTCGAATGGACTTGCTGCTAGTTTTTTTTCACGAAACTCTTTTCCTCTTTATGCATTTGATTTAGGCATTATGACTAGAATTAATACTAATTCAATGTAAATGAAAATTAAAAAAATAAATTAGCCACCGAACACATCGCCATGTAGCCAAAAATCTAAAGAAAATTTCAAAAAGACACGCTTTTGCTACGAGAGCATTTTGTCTACTCCGTAATGCTCCCACTGCAACTGATACGACCACTGATAATGTTCCCAGGTCTGGGGAAAAATGACCCATAATCGGAAAGTGGGCAAGTTGACCAGTCGGGGAAGTGGGCAATTATCCAACTTTTTCACCGATATGACACAAGTCAAGCAGTGTCCCCTCTCCCCCTTTTCTCCTCTGGCTTTCTCCTTATCATGGCGACGAATCGGGGGGACGGGGGAAGACTACTTCTGTTCGTCTTTTAACTGTTACGCAAAACTGGACAATTTTCGCATTCACTCTCGAGCCCCAAAAAGTTTTACTTGAAAAAATAAGATTTTAGCTTTCCAACACCCCTTAACTACACGTGTGGACAATGAATAACACTGAAATATCGTAACACACTAATTAATTACGGTAGTATACAGGACAATACGGCCTTCAATGTGCAAAAGAATGACAACACAGTACAAATGAACGTGACACGACAAACCTGGGCCTAAAGAACCTCAATGTATACTCCTGTTACTGTAACCACAGATGTCCCCTGCTGCTGTCGATGTGGGAGACGCTGACTACCATCATCGTCATCATTTGCCACACCCAGTTGCTCCTCACTGGTTGACAAACGTCCTTATTGAAACTTTCCTTTCCACCGTGCTACTGTACGGTATGACAGGGAATTATTCCCAAGGGCTTCCACTAATTCACTGTGACATTCCATCCCATTTCTCCCTCGGGGAACGGCTATTTTGATGTAAGCGCGCTTCTCAACATGAGGTACTTCCATCTCACTCGACACTCACCAACTGACTGATTTCACAGCCCTCGCTGAGCTACTACCAGCTATCACAGATACATATGTTGTTCTGCATACACACTATGCCTGCAGAATTTCCACACGACACCTATATGTTTGTGATCCGTTCGCATATCTACAAGAAAAAAAAATAGTTGACATGACTTATGCCTTTACCCTCGTATATAAAAGTAACTCAGTTGCACGTAGCCCATGAGGAGCAAGGCTGACTGTGCCCAACTCAGTATACGCGACCTTGGGTTCTGAAGTACTTGAGGTGATCTTCCGGTCAGGTGGTCAGTCTGAAGCGAAACCCACAGTTTTAAGTTCTCAAGCAATGTTGGTACTCATTTATCGACCCATTGAAGGGATGGAAGGCTGAATCAACCTTCACCACCCTGGAGTTTGAACCTCGGACCAGTGGCATGAAAGCGCGATGCACTAGCCTCTCAGCGACTGAGCTTTATAACATTATAAGTTATTAAAATGATGATGGATATTTTGCTTATACAGTGAAAATCGATTAACATGAAACTGAGGGAACTGAAATATATTTTAGTGTTAAAAGAATTTCGGGTTAAAAGATATTGCAAAAAAAAGGGAAAATCATATATTCAAAAACAATATAATTTTATTAAAGTACATTTTATTTACATATATATATATATATATATATATATATATATATATATATATATATATAGAACGTATTTAATAAAAATCAATGAAGCAAAAACATTCACAAAAATTAATGAAATTTATTGAACGTGTTTCACAAGTGTGTTTTCAAGTGTTTTGAATAACAAAACAATTATTAAGTTTTCAGAAAGTATTCAGATATTTTTCTTTGCATTCTTTGCTTTAGCATCAAATTGTCAACAAATTGTTCTATTTTGTTCTTCCTTTTACCATTGGAATGTGCATCTAACTAACTGCGCATACTTTTTATGATGTTCCCCATTTCGGATGACTCGCACAAAACAGGAGCTGCATTATTTATTTTATTTTCATTGTCGGAATTTGTATCAATGATATTTTTTGAACTTTGAAAAAGCTCCAAAATGCCTTTGTCTGCGATAATAGAGCACACGTTGTCATCCTCTACTGCAACGAATTCTTTTAATGATACAATAGGACAGTTCAATAATACAGAAAACACTTCTTTAAATGCTGGCTCAGTTTCAATATCCTCCATCTCCCTCTTTTCATCTTCAGCGATTCTCGTTTCGTGTTAAGAGAAATAAAATGCATGATAAATACATAATAGTTTGTCGGGGACTATTGTATTATTTCGTGTAAATCGATATTTCGTCTTAAGCATTTTCATGTTAATTATATGTCACTGTATTTCAATGCAAATGCTTGATATGGGTTAAAAATAATATTTTACACAACATCAACAACAATATTTATCAATATTCAAAGTTTTATCTTTGTAAATGCAGTATCAACTAGTTTACCTTATTTTTTAAGCAAACACATGTGATAAATAGATTTTCTGAACAAATTTGTATTTTTATCTTTTTGAATTATGAATCAATAGTTTTCATGTTTTGTACTAAACGCAAGATAAAATATTTGTATGGAATACAGTAAAATACAAAAAAATTGTATCTTAATTTCAGGACTTGCAATGTGTGATATTTGTATATGCAAAGATTTTTAACTAAAACACATTTTTGTTTGGTCTAAATATTTTTACACCTTAACTCTAGTGCCTAGTTCGCGACTCTATCTAGCTTTCTGAGTGTGCACTTTCCAAATGTCCTACCCATATAACGTTACAAACACTTACTCGATTCATTAGAATTCAACCAGATGAATAAATAAATCTTTTCAGAGTAAGCCAGCGTTTCTCAAACTGTGGGGGTCATCCCCCTAGGAGTGTGTGATAACTCTACAAGGGGGCTCGAGGATATTAAAAAGTCGAAAACAAAAGATTATTTAAAAAAATATTAATTTATTGAAAGTAAACAAACAAAATACATTCTGACACAATAAAAGAAAACATTTCGTAGGTTAAGAACAAGCTTAATAATTACCAGTGACTCCATGGGCTAGTCATATATACACTTATATACAAAAATTAACACTTATCTTGATAATTTGTACGGTTTATAATTAACCCCTTAACTACCGAAATTAAAAGTTATACGGTTCAATCCCAATATGCCACTGTTTTTTTTTATGTAGAAGCGCGTATGAGATATATTGGAGGAGGAAGGGGGTGGGGGTAAAAGAGGAATTATAAGAAGCAAATCCTCTGAATTTTTTACGTAAATCTTTCGCAAACAATGTCAAGTAAATTTTATTGCATTACAAAGCTGTCGGAATGATTCTATGGATAGAAGTTCTCAGAAAAGATCGTACTTCGGAAAGACGTATATATGCGTCCAAACCATTTAATACATTGGCTGACCAAGACGTTAGTGGGACTTAAGAGGTTAAAGTCGTATTGTAGCTTTAGCATCAAAGCATAATATTACTGAATTCAATACAGTGTTATTGTATGGAGAAAGGGGGGGGTAATGGAAATTATGATTGAAAATTGGGACGCAAGAATCTAAATTTTGAGAAATACTGGAGTAAGCCATTACAAAATTAATCTAAAAATATTTAAACTGTTTCATTTCAGGTAAAATATCTTTCATATGATCTTCAAATTTTTTTTTCAAACTGCTATAGATTGTTTATCAAGGTTATAATGGTGCATATAGAACAAGAAATTTCGAAGAGTTCGGATTATTTTTCTCTTTCGGGTTATTATTATTATTTTTTTATTATAATTAATCTTTCAGAAAAGTGTATTATATTTTTGACTTAAATTATTTGCTTACGATATATCTAACATGAACATTCAAGCTATTTGTCTTTTGATATATATGATTGCGTGCCACGAAAGATAAGTTCAGCATCTTGTAATGGCTAGTAGATTTAAATATTAATACATAATTCATAAATACATATCAAATGAATGGAATAGACTCCTTTATTTAAATATCTCCATTTAAGTTTCGAAGAGAGTGGATTAAGTTTTATAAATTATGTCGAAAATTGCATCACGAATGCACTGGCATTTTCTGACATATGGAACTGAACACGCTTCCGTAACGACTCAAGTAACCTCAAGGTCAAAGCAATACTATTATTAAACTATTCTAAAATTCCTCATGGGTAACTGTTGTATATTGCAGAAATCTTTTGAACTTACATAACTTAATTTTAAAAATTTGCCATTATATTGAGAGAGGTATAGTATATCTTTATAAAACACATTCCATACAAATTAAATTCAAGCAATTTTGGATAGGTATAAATTACGCGATCTTTTAACATACACTGCTGGACAATTGCTAAGGACGGATAACACTATCATCCATAGCAACCACAAAATGAAAGGAAGCAAAATGTGGAAAATTAGAATAAGTGCGGGATATTAGTAAGAAGTATGAGTATGCAAATTTTTTCCCACCTCTGTTCATCACGTGATAGCGTTCATAAGAGCTTTAAAGGTTTTGACGCGTGTGGACAGTTGTTGTTTCAAGTCAAAGTTTTACAGGAAAGATTTAATAGACGAACTTAAAATTTTTGGCATGTCTTCCCGACATTACATAGATGATTTTATGCGTGGCCGAATTATTGGAAAGATCGAAGAAGGGCGAAAAATAACAGATGTTGCCAGGGAGTTCGACATCGCTCACAGCGTTGTTTCACGGCTGTAGAAGTCATTTAAAACTACTGGAATGTGTAGTAGACGGCACGGGGATGTCGTGTTAGAAGTACGACGCCTGCAGAAGACAGATATATCGTCCTATCAGCAAAAAGTAACAGGAACACCACAGCTCAGCAGGTGGCAAATCAGTTTCTTGCTGCCTCAGGAAAGCAGATCTCCCGAAAACTGTTGCCAGACGTTTGAGGGGAGGAGGACTATACGCACGCAGACCTGTTGTATGTGTCCCATTGACCAGACAGCACCGTACTGCCCGTTTTCAATGGTGTCGTGAGCATCACAATTGGACTGAACAGGACTGGGCATGCGTACTATTCTCAGATGAGAGTACGTTCAGTCTGTCATTGGATTGTAGACGCCAACTGATCTGGCGCGAGTGGTACTGCTTATCGTCCAAAAATATACAGGAAAAGGACCGATATCCGACATGCAGTATCATGGTGTGTGCCGGCATCATGATCAATGGCCGCACGCGCCTATATGTGGTTGCGATGGGACTATGACGGGCCAACGATACATTGATGAAGTTCTACTTCCTCATGTTCGTCTTTTCCGTGGTGCTGTCGGTGATAAATTTGTTTTTATGGACGACAACGCAACATGTCATTGAACACTCGTTGTTCAGGATTGTCTAGACAGCGAGGGTATTCAACGTCTCGTATGGCCAGCGCGTTCTCCAGATCTAAACTCTGTTGAAAATGTGTGGGATGCTTTGGGGAGGCAAGTTGCTGGTCTAAACTATCCTCCGACAAACAAGAACACCCTCATCCGTGCACTCACAGAGGAATGGGATAAATTGCCTCAACAGCTGCTGGATAATGTTGTGCAAAGTATGGTACGACGTGTGGAATGTTGCATCACACTCAACGGTGGACATATCCCGTACTGATACCTTTCTTTAAGTTGCCTGCTGACTTTTAGATGCATTGTTCCATTTCCTTGTATGCAGATCAAATGAACATTTTTTTTCTTTCAGATGTTTCGCAGCTTTTGTACTTTCCAGAACAATAAATATTCTTTATTCTAATGTCTGAACAGTGTGGCAACTATATTTTATCCTACTAGGTCTCATGTCTCGCTTAATGTTATGCTACATAGCAATTTGTGATCCGTCCTTAGCAATTGTCCAGCAGTGTAGTTTTTGTTCGTAACTACTTAAATAAATCACGCTTTTTTTAAAAAAAAAAACCGATGCGATAATGAGAAGAATATAGTAAATAGGTTACCTTATTTGCATTAAGAAGTGTTACCGATGCAGTAACTACATATTTACCTAACTTTTACTGTTATCTATGCGTACTTTGCCTATCTAATGAAAAACGAAAGATCAAAATATACGAGCAAGAAAATATTTAACTTTTTTTTAACATTTAAAGAACTTGAATTTGGGCAAATAAAAAGAATTTAGTTGACAGATCATTAAAAGAATGATAATAACTTTTCAAAGTTTGCATTTGCTGAAGGAAGTATGAAAGATTAAATAAATGTTTCGCTTCTAAAAATATCAAATTATAAAAAGAAAAAAGAAATATTTTACAATGAATAAATAAAAAAATAAGCAATTCCATTTATAAATTTTACGAGTAATTGACTTTTCTAGATTTAAAATCTCACACGATAAAAATTTTTATCATGGTACTTCAGTTTAATAATAATTCACATGTAGTGCTTTATTATTAAATCTGTTTTCAAATTGAAACGTTTATTCATTTTAATATTCTTCATAGTTTTAAACAAAATAATGTAATATACAAATAACCCTTCAATAAACCTATTTGCATTTTTAAAATCTTGCTACTTGATTAACAATTCCATTAAACATCTCACTGCTGCAAAGTTAATCATATGAACTCAGAACAGAGGCAAGAAGATTGTCAGCATTTTAATATTAAAGTATAATTTCAAAAGCTTCGTTATTATACACTGCTGTTTAAAGAAAATGTAACACCATGAAGGAATCCTCGGAATTAAATGAACTTTGCAGCAAATATCAATTACAGAATGTAACGTAAAATAGTAAAGTTTCAGAGACAACACACATGCGTGGCGTGCGCAATGCCCTCTTAACTGATGCTTAAATCGAGTAAATAGTAGGCTGTAAAGGGACCTTGAAAATAGTTCGATTATTTGTTAGTGGCGGACGTTTAGTAAGACCTAAGTATGCCTCCGCGACGTAATAAGGAGAAATTCCAACTTACGGAGTTTGAAAGGAAAGCGATCATCGGCCTTCGAGAAGGAGGATTTTCCTATCGCACAATAGGAAATCGTGTGCCGCGGAACAGTTCCAGTGATACGAGTTTGGAGCAGTGGACCGACGAGCACCGAACAACTCGAAAAACTGGCAGTGGACGACGGAATGTGACGTCGGCGCGCGACGATTGACACCTGCTGCGCTTGGCGGTAAAAGACCATACAGCTTTCTCCAGGCAGTTGGCAGCACGCTGGTCTACTGCTACAAGTTGTCAACGCCAATTCGTTGACATCTGCTGCATCGTGGATTGCGTGTAACGGTGCTTTTATACAGGATCCTCCTCACGGCAAACCATCGACGTCTGTGTTTGCCAGGGGATCATGAGCACAGAGTCTGGTAAGATTATTGGCACCAAGTTACCTTTTCAGACGAATCCCGCTTCAATTTGGATAACCATGATGACCACATTCGTGTTGGACGCTACGCCGGTGAAGGGTGACTTCCAGAGTGCGTTATCGAGCGACATAGTGCCCTAACACCTGGAGTTATGGCTTGGGGTGTGATTTCATATCATGGCCGATCTAATTTGCTACGAATTGAGGGTAATCTCAATAGCAACAGGTACGTCCTTGAAGTGCTACAGCTCGAAGTCGTTCCCTTCCTTCAATGCATCCCTGGAGCTATCTTTCAGCAGGATAATGCTGAAGATAGCTTCTTTCTTGGCCTGCTTATTTACCCGATACGTCGTCTATTGAGCACGTGTGGGATTTGGTTGGTCAGCGTCTCGCTCGTTATCCACGTCCTGCAGCTTCAAAAGACGAACTTTTGCTGCGCATACAAGCAATATGGGATTTACTTCCACGAGCAGACATTCAAAATCTGTTTGACTCTAAGCTGCGTCGTATAGCAGCACTTATTGCAGTGTGTGGTGGCTACACCAATTACTATTTTAGGCACTTGGTATTTTTTTTCGCTTTTAAAATTTGGTCATTTATTTGTTTTAATACAAATCGTTTGTGCATCAAATTTCATTTAATTCGGATAATTTCTTCGTGGTGTTGCATTTTTTACAAACGGCAGTTTACAAATAAAACTGCAAATACGAAATGATTGTCCATCTTTTGTTTTTATATAGTAAGAAGAAACGGGAAGGAGAGAGAAAGGAAACACAGATAGAGGAATTATAATTACCATTTCCTTAATCGTATACTAAAATTGCTTATTTGCATTTTACCATTCAATGAAAATGAATAACTTACGCTGTAGGGAAATATCTGATATAGGGAACATTAGTCGTATGTAGCATTAGCTACGCGTTAATTACAACAGATAATTTAAAAAAATAAATGTTTTGTTTATTTAGCGAAGAAGTTAAAGAAATCTTAAACATTTGTTTTATTTAAAGAACATAACAACTGCTTGAAATCATATCACAAATTTAGTTATGTTAATTTTATAAACATTTATTCATTTTTAACACGCTTTTTTAAAGGAAAAGGTTGGTTAAAGTTGATAAGGAGCAACAAGCTTAAATTATTTCACATATTTTATGAAAGCTAAAAATTTGCATGGAAGGGACTACATAACAATTTATTAAAATTCCTAGGTATATCCTAAGCTATTCATGGAGTATAAGATAGTATGGAATGCGTAATATTTCTTGACTTATGTATGGTATGAAAAAATATATAATTTAATGATTTCTTATTACAAATTTTTATCTAAAGACGCTAGCGAATGTAATGATAATATAATCATATTACAAATATAATAAGATCTCGGAGAAGTTTGCTTTCATTGGCAGCCTTGACATTTTCTAATGCTTAGAACTCAAACATGCATTACATATTTTATGTACAGTCGAACCTCTATACACTCACCTTCACGCGCTTATGGCGCAATGGCTAGAGCAAAATTATTTGGAAGAAGAAAATGTGTCATACACAATAATTGCTGATGTGGCCAGATGGATTTTAACTGTCGTGAATCGATAATTTATCAATAAGCTTGGAAGTTCACCTCTTCCGGGATTTCATTGTTTGTTCAAGACGCTGCCCATGCTCTCATGTGGATCAGGGTTCTTATCTATTTTTAAGTGCCTAGAAGTGCGGATTTTTAATGGTCATTTGTCTGATGTTGACCCAACATTACCAAAACGCACGTTTGTAATAACGTTAGGTCAGTGCTTCATAAACTTTTAATACTTGCGACCCAATATTCAATCATAGTTTTTATTGCGCTTCACTCCATACAATAACAATGTATTGAATTCGATATTACGATACTTTGACGCTAAAACTACTGTACAACTTTAACATATTAAGTGCTTCCGGCGTATATAAACGTCTCTCTCAGACAGTGTGTAAATTGCCTCGGTCGTATATATGCATCTTTCCGAAAAACGATCTTTTCTGTTCACTGCTTTCTACAAAATTATTCCGAAGACTTTATAATGCAATTAAATGAGTTTGACATGGAAGGATTTACTTATTTTACTTGCGAAGAATTTACTTATTTTAGAGGGTTTTCTTATTTATTCCCTGTCTTCTCCCCTCCCCTTCAATATCCAGCATAAGTATGTATGCGTGCAAAACGGTAGCATTGGGGAGCGAATCGCGAAACTTTTAATCGGCAGTTAAGGGGTAAATTAAAAACCTTACAAAAAAAATATCAAGGGAAGCGTTAATGTTCGCATATAATTTTATATTTGAAACGCCTGTGGGGTCACTGGTAACTATTAAACTTATTCTTAGCTTAATATTGTAAATTAACTATAAAATGCATTGTGCAGTACTTACACATTTATAAGTGTATTACATCAGTGCAAAAGTAGTTTATTTATATATTTTTATTATGTCAGAATATATTTTGTTTACTTTCAGTAAATTAATAATTTTTTAAAAATAATCTTATGTTATTTAACTTTTCAATATGCTCGCCCCCCTAATAGGCTTTTCACGCCTCTAGGGGAGCACGCCCCATATTTTGAGAAGCGCTGCATTAGGTGAGATATACATGATCGATAAGAGTCATGTTCTTGACAAGGCAAATGTTCTTTGTAAATTCTTTGAAATATTTTTCAAGGCAAATTTCTTGACGATAACAGTTTCAGAAATTCCAATAACCATGAACGAACTATAGCTACATTGGAAACAATTTCATTTCAAGTCGTCAAAAATAGTACACAAAGAAAATTTTAACAAAATTGTAATCAACAAAAATTTTTTTCACCGTTTAGTAAAACTATATTCTAACAAAATTACATTTTTAGATATATTAAAATTTTCAGCAAGAATTCTAAGTTAATTAAACTTAAAAAATTAATAAACAATGATATGAATTTTATTAGATTGAGATTCTAAGATACTTTGAAAAAGTTCCTTAAAATTCACATATTTGTCATGTCAAAAACATACACCATTAGATTCTTTGCTTCTATTTCCTTCGGTTTAATTTATACTCATTGCTTTTTATTTTATCAAAGCTTTGAAAAGTTGACTTTGATGCAAATAAAATCTGCTTCAAGCATATTTTTCTTACTTAAAATGTTTCATAGATTCCTCTTGAAAACGAACTGAATTTGTTATTAGGTGGTCAATATTTGAAAAAAGGAGGGTAAAATTTCTCAGAAGAAAATCATTTAGTATGGACTTTTTTCAAAAACTCATAGATATTGCATTTTATGCTAACTCATTTTATATAAAGCACTTTATCACTTTAGTACTAGAAAGCTTTTGTAAAAAAACAATTTATTTTGAGCAAAGGAAAATCCATATACAATTATGAATTTAAAAGATAAATTTGTATTTTAAGAAAACCATACTTTTCAAATATTTTCTTAAGGACTTTTAGTAATTGAAGTTAGAATCTGCATTATATAAAATAGGAAATTTTTATGTAACCTAAAAGTTTTTATACCTCTTTTGTGTCTTTATTCTAAGATATTCTGCTGATGAATTCTTTCTCATTTTTCCCTCAATTTTTAAAAATTGTAACATTATAAAAATTATTTTAAATGTTTGTATTGAGATTCCATGTTTTTTTTATAAGTTATCTATATATCATTAAATATCTAAGTCCATAAAACAAGTCCTTGACCACATTTTCTTCCTAATTTAGTTAAATTAAACATAAATTAATTTCTAATACTTCAAAAATTTCTCTAAGTTAATTTTATGTAAGGAATTTACAAGAACACAGCCTTTTGATTTTTAAAAAGATTCCATACAAATTAATAACATGAAATTTTGAATACTTCTTTTACAAAAAACAAATACGTTAAATTTGTTAAGTAAAGTGTGAACTTAATGCAATGTGCTTAGAAAAATATGAAGATGAAAAATAACTGGACTATTCATAAGTATAAAAACTGCACAAGCCCATAAGTAAAAAAACTTGTACTTAGTATTAAAATTAGCTATAAATTAAAAGATTTTCTTTGCCGAAATTATTCTTGATATAATAGCTGTATTGTAAATTTATATTAAATGATTGCTCAAATCATTTCATTTTAATTTTAAGCCTCACAGAATTTATAATAAAATAATGTATATTTCCTTAGATTTTTTTAATATTTAAAGCCTTACATAATAGTTTTCTGAAGTTGAGATTTTATTTATTTTTGATGAATATTTTCTTCATTTTTTTTTTAAAAAAAAATAAACATTTTAAATAATTGAATTATTTTTTATTTCATTAATAATCGAATTCAAATTTCAATACATAATAAATTGAAATATCAACTTATGAGTAGTATTTTTAGAATATTATTATAATATAGCGATATCGAATAGGAAAATTGATTTGTATGGTTTGTTCACAATGACGACAAACTAGAATATCACAACAGATTATTTGTAGATTTTGTAATTTCACGTTACAATCAGATGATGAGGACACCTGATTTAGTAGCTCAGTCTCCTGATTTAAACTCCATACTAGGTGACGAATTTGAGAACCAGTTCAAAATGACGTACGGAGGCATCCTTTGCTCCGTGTGACCTATAAGAGAGATGGACTAATGTTCAAGACCTATGCTAGCCCAGAAATGCACGATCTTACCTGAGGATCTATGTCTGTCTTTAAATATGTAACAAAGATTCTTAAAATGTGTTTCTAGAAATGTATGACTTATACAACATTTGCTTCACAAATTTAAATCTTTTAAAAAAGAACACTATATAAGCTATTTTTTTGGTATGCATTACAACTTATCGTTATTTTAAAGAGGGATATATTTACACTTGTATAAATATAATACAAACGATCATTTGAAGATTATTGGTTTATCTGTGAAGAGACAAAAACAAATACGCAGAGGTTATGCTCTCAAGAACTCTACAGTTTCATAAAGGAAAACATGAATTCATTGAAGTAAAATTAGTTTCTGAACTCAAAAAAATATATCAGTTTTTAATGTGTTTCTAAATAAAAAATGGAAGCTATGCTCTAAAACACAAGAAGTCTAAGGTTTCATAATGGAAATTATGAATGAAAAATGAAGTAAAATTAATTTTATAACTGAACAAAAACTCATCTGTTTTTGAATATGTGTTATTATATATAAGAGAGCCCTATTAGTTTAGATAAGTACAAGGTTTACGACCTAGTACTACTTATATGTGATTCTTATTTTCCCCCATAGGTCTTAGTGCCTTTGTTAAACACAAGTGCCACTTACCCATGGTACCACACATATATCCCAATAATCATCAGTATTTTCAACCCCATTCCAAGTCAACCAGTACTTGACTTTTTCATACCCTGCGTCTAATTCACAGTAAATTGAATTCACGGTAGTAACATTATATACTTCACCATTTATAAATTAATTGTCTTGTAAATTAATCATACACCTGATTACAAGTAGTGCTGCAGCGTTCATGCTCCAATAAAATAAATTACTTGATATTAATAAAAAGGTTTTTTTAAAAAAAAATCATGGAAGACTGAAAAGATCGTCCCTTCGAAAGATTTAACATTAGCTTTTAAAAGTTTCCTTTCCCAAAACACAAACGAAGCGCCAGAAAAGGTAAAATCCTCTATTTCACGATATGGAAGGGATCTAGTTTAATACTTCGATTCTATTTTCCCATGTGTATTGCATGTTTCGACCTATATACTATTTCATGACATGTCAGAAGCTGGCGTAGATCTGATCCTCATATTTACAATCGGTTGAATTCCTGATCCAAAGCTAGTTGCTTCTTACTGAAACGGATCCGTATTTGCAATTTCCTATTATTATTTTACTTTTTGTTTCTGACAAACATAAAAAAAATATTCTGCCCGATTGTACCTTAATGCATAAAATAAAATCTGAAGTATACGATTTATAGTATCAACTATTCAGTTATTTTGAAATTTATACAGTCACGTAGGAAATTGGAAAAATATATTTGGTTGGCTTAAAGAAAGTGGATATGCTTTAGGAAACGTGAAAAGTCTGTATTCTTAAATTATTCATTCAAGAAGTGGCCAGTACACGAAGTTTGGAGAGGAAAATTGCTGGTCAGTGATTTTGAAAGCGTGCTTAGAAAGCCATGTCTGAGTGGGCATAAATATTTCTCAAATTGTTTCGTCTTGAACAAATTTCAAGAAAAAGTAATACTATGTTTTGGAGTGTGAATAAATCTCTTCTGCACATTTTATTCTGTTTGCAGTTATTTTTTGAATAATGTACTTTAAAAGATGTTTTTTTATCACTTCTTAAAGATATATTGTATACATTTTCAGTTAGGATTCTAGCTTAGGTATTTGAACTTTTAACAGAAAAAATACGAGAATATTTAGAAGTAAAGTAAATGTTTTATTGATAACGTTCTCACAATAAAGTCTTCGAAATCTGAAGCCCCCTGAATAACTTTGAAAGGAAGATAAAGCATTTATATAGTCGTGTAGAGTAAATTAATGTGATAATTCGATATTTATGTGAAACTACAAAAATTTTCGCTATTCACAACGCAAGACTTTATTCAACCAACTGAACGTTTACTTTCCTTACATATTGCCCTCTAAAGTTCCAGAACTTTCCATAACTATAGTTATAGTTATTTATACAAGTACAATTAATAATAATAAAAGCATGAGAAAAAGAATGAATTACAATAAATAAAAATAAACCCGAGCCACAAAAAATTAAGTTAATACAAAGAAAACAAAATAAGTTGTTTTCGATAAGTCACCCGCAGCCGAGCGAGTGAGTCCGAGCAGTAAATTTTGTCCATGGCTACCGAAGTAAACCATTTTTGCAACAATATAAAGACTCAAGAAAAAGAGCATGTCTGACAATTTTCAGGTCATTAGGTCTAATAGTTCTTGTGATCTCGTGATGAGTGTATGAATTAGTATATCGTTTCTCTTAAATGAATGTAACTTAACTCAGCGGCACGATATTCCATGAGGGCCAAAAGGCCTACTGTGACCAACTCAGTATAAGCGACCTTGGCCCTGAAGTGCATAGCAGATGTTCCGGTTAGGTAATCAGTCTTACGCGAAAACTCCCAGTGTTAAGTTCCCAAGCAAGCCTGGTACTTATTTTATCGACCCATTGAAGAGCATATATATATATATATATATATATGTTTTGTTTGTGAATGTTCGTCTCGCATTAATAGAGAACTTACCCTACATAATATATATATATATATATACATATAATTTTTTATGTCCATTCAAATACACTTTGGAAGTTGTGTGACTCTCTCAGGAGTTTTAATAAACCTATTATATTCCGCAAATGTCAAGTCTTCAAAATTAAACTATCCATCTATGCTTAAGAGCCCTAAAATCATGATTTTTTTTCAAAAATTTACGAATTTTTTCATGACTTTATTTATAGACTATCTTATTAGCTTAATAACAATACCAAGAGTTTTTTTATTTTCCCTCCACTAGAATAAAAGCTGCAAGAGTTTTAGTAAAAAAGCAGATACCATAACTTAACAGAAGGTGTTAAACTTTGAAATGCGTTTTACTCGAAATGTGTTTTTTTCGAAAAACTCAAATAGGGACAGCGATTGCTCAAAATGTTTTGAAAAAAATTGGCTGAAATTTTTTTGCTTATGTTCTGCATAGCAGTAGAAGTGTTTTGATCTTCAGATTTATCAATCATTGTTTTATTTCAAAATTTGCAGTCTTTTATGTGAATATAGTGAATGTTTTTTGAAGCAATTTCGTATAATCACTCAAATAAAGTGCTCTAGTTTTTGTAAAACTTAAAATATCTCTTATCTTGAAGGTTACTTCCAACAGGAATAACAAAATAACACATCAAAATTGAAATGTAGAGAATTTGTTCATAAATTTTTTGTACAGAGTGGGCCCCATTTACGTAATTTTTTGTACATTTTTACTAATTTTTTCCCATTTTAATAATAATATTTTTTTTCTTTTATCAATTTTAGAATTTTTTTCTTAAAATATACCAAATAAATATAAAAATCACACAAAAAAACCCCTAACTCAATCTTTAAAAAAAAAAAAAAAGTTGTCGGAAGTTGTCGGATACTTAAAACCATACTCCCAATTCCTATTTTCTTATTCTTTAAAATACCGTGTTATAAACTTGTCAAATCTTAAGGAAAATTTAACTGTGTAAAGTCCTTTCTGTTCTCTCGAGAAACAAAATTTCCAAATATAATACTTGAACTTAACAAATATAGTGAATAAAATATATCCATGGTAATATTTTATGAACATACATCAATTATATTTGTTAAAAAAAGAGAATAGAAATATAAAAGCAAAATCTGTAAAGTATGATATTGGAAATAATACTTTCTTTGCTTATCCCAATAAGGGTTGTCCTCTCTAGATTGACGTTAACATATATATATATATATATATATATAATCTTAGTTAATTAATTCATCTCTACAGTTTTCTCTTTCTCTCTATGTATAAACAAGAGTTTCGTGTTACTATAGTAATTGTATTACGTACATTTACTTTAGCAACACGTACAATTCAAAGGTTGAAGATCACTCACCAACTTGGCAACGCCGATTTCGCATTTGTCGTACTCACTGATTTGGTAACCCAGTGATTCGTTTCGTATAATGTCACCAATACAGTTGCAGTATTACTTTATTGCAAGTTCTAGCAATAAAGCATCTCAACGATATCCTGGACTTCACATTATTTTCAGAGTTAAAACAAATTGAAATAATTATCGACGTTTTTTTTTTCTTAAAATTTCTCCAATCTATTGTCGTAAAACATGGGTAAACCCACTTCTAAATTATATATTCAAAAAATTCTAGTTGAGTCTGTGTACAGATGTCTGAGCTTTATTCAGGCAAAATATTAGTATAATAGCAGCATTTTTTCAAAAAGTGGACCTTTTGAAAATTGGCCTTTCTATGTTTATTTTTTGTCAAAACATTGTACTTAAATAGTTTTTTATTGTAATACTCTATTCTTAAAACACTTTTATATACATTTTATAATCTAAGGGGCACTAAATATCATAAATATTTTTCATTTATACTCTTTTGCGAAATACACGATTCCGAACGTAGTCAGATACCTTAAAATGCAAAAGATTTGCATTGTCATACCCAGCATAAGTTGGTCAAAATAAATAATTTAATTGAAGCTGATACTTAGATTAACTGTGGAGTTGGAACCTTCTAGGTTGCACCTTGTATGCTTCTTCTGAAGTTAAGTAAACATTTATTAGTTTGGTTTAGATTATAGGAGGTTTTATCACCCCTGTTGCATATATTAACCACTAAGATATAGAGGTAAGTTAATTAAAAGTTGCTGAACTTTATAATGTTCATTGATTCTTTCTCTCAAAGTATTAGTATAAATTTTCTAGTTTATATTGAAAACATATATAAGAACAAGATTCTTTAATACTTTATTGGTGGTGACTTATTAAATTAGGGTAAAAGCCTCATATTTTGAAGCATGATGTTTATCTTGCAGCAGCAAAAGTTTAGCAAGAATTCTCGATTGTTCCGACATTTTGGACAAGAAGACAAGGAAAACAATTAACTTATATAAGAGATTATTTTTAAGAGAAAAATCCAACATACACACACATGTACTATGGGCTCTATATAAATCTTACATATGTATGTGTGTTGAAACATTTCCTAACATAAGGAAATATAGAACAACTCAAAAGTTTTAAATTTATGTTTCGTGAAAGGCATTATTTTCACTGTTGAGAAGTAGAGTTGAGTGCTATTATATGTAATTTCTGATTCAAGTATTTCTTACATATAAAGTAATGTTAGTTTCTTACATATAATGTAATGTTTCTACAAACTCAATATTTAGCTGACATGCATAAGCAATTAACAATTATACAAAATTATACTACTTAAGGCAGCGTTTCTCAAACTGTGTGGCGCGCCCCCCTTGGCGGGCGTATCAACTCAACAAGGGACACGAGCATATTGAAAAGTCAAAAACAAGAGATTATTTTTAAAAAAATTATTAATTTATGGAACGTAAACACACATTTACACGGATACCTTACCTTTATTATTGTATCAGTGATACACAATGTATTTTATAATTAATTTAACAATACTAAGTTAAGGACATGTTTAATAACTGCCAGTGACCCCGTGGAATTCTCATATATAAAATTATATACAAATATTATCGCTTATCTTGATAGTTTGTAGGGCTTAAAATTAAATTCTTAATTGCCGATTAGAAGTTACGCGATACGTGATTGTATTGGGGTGAAGGAAGGAATAAAGAAACAAATAATCTGAAATAAGTAAATCCTTCGCAAACATTGTCAAGGTCATTTTATGACATTCCAAAGCCTTCGGAATAATTTTATGGATAGACGTGCACAGAAAAGACCGTACTTCAGAAAGACGTATATATACGTTCGGGGAAATCAACGCTTTGGCAGAGCGAGGCGTTTATATACGCCGATGGAACATAAGAGGTTAAAGTCGTATCGTAGTTTTAACAGCAAAGTATAGTATTATGGAGTTCAATACATTATTATTGTATGAGGGGGGCGCGATAAAAATTATGATTGAATATTGGGTCGCAAATACTGAAACGTTGAGAAGCCCTGATTTAAGATAATGGATCAGGTTTAGATCAAGGATCCCCCATGAGTAAAAATTAAATTAAATAATTTAATATTATTGACCTTACCAATCCACAACCCTGTTTGAAAAC
The DNA here is from genome assembly GCA_019973935.1 of Trichonephila clavipes. NCBI lineage: Eukaryota > Metazoa > Arthropoda > Arachnida > Araneae > Nephilidae > Trichonephila > Trichonephila clavipes. The sequence goes on along the minus strand of BMAU01000722.1, from coordinate 14,126 downwards.
AAATAATATTTTTTGCTTTCTCTTTAAAGTGTTGGGGACTGAAATTTAAAAAATGCAACTATCTTCTTAGCAAGTGACACTCTAAAGACAAATACACACTTATAGAAAAATTTATAAGATGAAAAACGAATCACGAATACACGTGTTCATCATGATATATCCGAATCTATTAGATCTACAGACTTGAAATTGGCTAAAGGTATGCTTCTTTTGTTGAGTACACATCCCCTAAAAGTGGGTTTTGCGAAAATTGATTCCAAAGTTCTAGAATAGCAATACTCAATCTGTGGCTCGCGGGCTGTATGTGAACCACTGGACCTTTCTGAGTGACCCGGTCAGTTCATCTAACAAATTCAGTTATTTATAAAAAATGCATTAAAAATCTGGCAAGAAATTCTACCCATAAGTAATCATGTATATAAATTTTGCTATCGATGTCGAACTTTTACGAATTAAGAGATAACTTTATTATGTTTGTAATTGTAACGTTTATATAGTGATAACAAATGACAGTAGAGTAGCAACCATTTTATGGGGGTAACTAATTTTACACTAACCCTCATATCATCCAAGCGAAAAATATCTAAATAATATATGTTGTTTCAAGATGATTGAGGCCTTGACTATTTCTCTCGTAGAGGAAAATAAATATCGGTTAAAAACAATCATGACAATTTTAATTTTTCATGAAAATGTTATATTTGAAATATATCATTTTGCTCTCTCTCTCGTCACTAAGCACTAAGCACAAATTCTTTAATATCTCTTTTTCTTGAGGATCTCTTTCAAGACGGGAACAATTGGCTTCCTTAAAAAAGTCTTTGCAACAACAATACAATATTTTGTCGATGGTAATAACATAAGTTTCCTGTAAAATTTGTTAAATTATATATATCGAAAAACATATGAAATTTGTAAGGATAAATACATGAATTGATGAAGAAAATGTTAGAGTTGTGAAATTTCTTGAATGTTGAAATTTCTTGAATGCTTCCGTTGAACTCTAGGATACATTCAGTTATTTGATCTAATATTTTTTTAGTAAAATCAAAAAAAGTATTTGAATAAATTTGAAACAAAAATGCACAAGCAAGTCTAAACTAATTTCAAACAAATAATACTGATTTCAGTCCGAATTTCAGTAAAGACTCTTTGCCACCATCCCTCACTTGATAAATTATTACGTGAAAAAAATAAGTTAGGCTTGGCCAAAAAAAATTCAAATTATCAAAGTACATGGCAGCTTTTTTTTTGTGACGGTAGAATGCAAACAAGAGGGTCTTGATATCAATGAAATATTGCGATAGAAAAATACTTAAAACCTATTTTTTGTGAGTTGATTTTCATAGAGTTTAATATAGTTCCAAATTTATGAGTTTTAATATTTTGATCACAATTTTTAAAATTTTAAATTTGTCCTTGAGCTTATAGCGTTTGGCTTCCCTTCCCCTTAACCCTTTAACGAGACAAAAGTAAAATACACTTTTCTGTGATAAAGTACTTGATAAATGTAATGTTCTCATCCTCCATATATGCATATATATATATATATAAACATTATTTATTCGCAAAAAATATTTGATCAAGGGTTTTATTCCTGGATGGTGGCTGGACGTTATAGCCACTGTGCATTCACGACAGTTAACTTGCTTTTCAGGACAGAAAAAAATTAATCATTTTACAATAAACTTTTTTATGAAAAATTAACATTTATATATATATATATAAACATTATTTATTCGCAAAAATATTTGATCATATTAGGGTTTTATTTTTCCTGTATGGTGGCTGGATGTTATAGCCACTGTGCATTTACGAAAGTTAATAGACTTAAAATTTTGGCATGTTTCAGGACAGAAAAATTTTATCATTTTACACATAAACTTTTTTCATGAAAAATTAACATTTATGCTAATAAATATTTCAAGCCTGCAACAATATATCGCCCTAATACAAAATAGAAGAGCAATAAAATAATAATAGAACAATTGTACAACATAGAATACTTACTTAGAATATACATAAAATACTTAGAATATACATTGAAATTGGTACATATCCACAATTTATGTTTTATTTAATTTTAGAATCAAAAGTTTAGAAATAGAGTAATATTTCTGAGGATTTAAATTTGTTATTTCACAAATTTGATGAGCTGTTTAGTGTGGAACTTTATAATATGCAAACGTTTTCTCCAGAGGAATAATGAACAGCTGCTGGATTTAGTGCAAGTAAAGAAGTGAATGATTTACGACCCCCTGCTGAAGAATCTTGTACCAGATCAAATAACATTTTTTTTTCTTTCAGTAAGTAAAATTTGTTTTTATTTTTATCCTACTAGGCCTCACCCCTACATAGCATTTGTGATCCGTCCCAAATGTGCATTCTATAGAATACTGAATATACATAGAATACTCATTGAGTGGTGTTTTATTTAATTTTAGAAAAACGAAAATTTGTCTGGGTTTAAACTTGTTATTTCTGTTCTTTATACTATGTTTTTCCCGGAAGGATTTACGTAACGAAATAAATGATTTACGAGCCCAAGAATCTTGTACACATATTGCAAACAAAATTTGGATAAAGCCTCTATGGAGGAAGAACTCACTTTTTGTGTTCTATGTGGGCAGTGGACATATAAAATTTTTCCAAAAACCTAAAAATAAAACCTTTTTTTTGAATTGTACAATTGCTTGATTCATTAAGATGAGAGAAGAGTATACTTAAGAAATGTCTAATTTTTTTTACGGATCAGAAATTTTATTTATAGTAATCAAAATACAATTTGTAGATTTACACCGAGAAAAACTGTTTTTCACTACCCATCAGATGACATGAAATGCAAAAGGTAACGTTCTGCCATCCGTATTAATTTTTATTCGTTTTAGCTTCAATTAACGCATATGGATAGACTAAATATACAACACCCGCTTAGAGAAAATTCTTTTAATACGTAGGTAGACCTATTAGCCACTGCCCGCTAAAGGGTTAATCCTCATGTTGCGGTTCGCTTGAAATAACTGGCATATGTATGTGGCCGGCAGTAAAAAAGGTTGAGTACCCCTGGTCTAGAATAAACTCGGGTTGTGGCATCGTTTTTGATCTCTTGTGCTCACAGACTTGTAATTTGGGAAACACGATTTATTTCTTGAATAGAGAGATTCGCTAACAGATATTATGGACTTTGCCTTTCAAAAGGGCTGCAGAGTTAAAGGGGCTCTATGGATTAAAATCTCGTTTTTGAACAATTAGATTCGCAGACCACTAGCTCCCCATCCGGTATAGTGGTTAGTGAAGCTGATTGCTGTGACTTAAGGCCTAAGTTTGAATCCCGTGAAGGCATGGATGTTATTAAATGCATAGTGCATTGCAGCATGGGGTTACTCTAAATTGTAGTCAAGCCGCTTCTCGTGAGTTGGTGGACGGGAAAGAGACGTAGAAGTTCCGTGTTTTTCCACAAAATTGGCATAGGACCGAGCCATTGTTATTTGTATAGCTGTTAAAACTATGGCTAACAACCGGCGTGAAATTGCCTTGGTGAAATACGTGGGCCCCAGTCTAACACCGTCAAACAGGTGGCATTAGCAACAACGGTTTTTGCAAAAATCGATTACGTGTTGGTTCTGCAGTCTTATAAGCAAAAAAAATAGATGAATTTTTAAACTTAAGAACTTGAAATTTTTGACAAATATATTTTTGTTGAAATTGGCTAATAATGAAGGAAGACTACATTATAATACAAGGCTTGATTGATAATAAGACTTAAAGAGAAATATAAAATCATACAATATCATATAACTGAGCTAAACGGGTGGGGAAGCGTCTGGTATATATAAGCATATATCTATGTTACGAATCTATATATAATAGTCATGGAGAAATGTATGATTTCCTGTAATTAACTATTGATTACTGGTCATTTAGCTGCGAGTAGAAGTGAGTAAAAAAAAGACCCTACGAATAAGGAGTCATCATGTTGTAGGTAATCCAGTTTATTGTACATCATAAACACAAAATATATATGGTCGGTACAAAAAAAAAGAACACAGGAACAAAAACGAAATGCAACAGGCTAAATGACTAAGGGCAATAAACAGGCATGTTTTCCGAGATTATCTCGGGCTTTTATATGAAGCACCAACAGGAAGTTCGAAACTCCTATGACTTCCATGAACGGAGCATGTGATTGGTGGAAAAAGATCGTGTGAAAATGTCTTACGAGAGTTTACTTTAAATAAGCTGAGGTTTTAGTTAATAAAACATACGCGCGGTTACAATAATATCGTTATGAGATAAGCCAATTAATTACTTTCGCGTGGGTCTCAAGGGATCAGGACCATTACAAATGAAAAGAGGGTCGCGGGTAGCCTAGTGGTTAGAGCATCAGACTCTAGACCGGAAGGAGAAGGCCTGGGTTCGATGCCCAATGCCACCAAATACCCTCCGAGTACACACGGAGTACGTGCTCATTTAATCAGTGGGTTCAAAAGTCTTGTGGGCTGAATCACGAGTGTAGGAAACTGGAGAATATTTCACTCCCTTTCATTTCCATGTTTAAATTTTGGAGGTGGGATAGGTGGTGTCGCCATCTATCGTCCTTTCGGGTAATTTCGCCCAGATAATTCGTACCGTCACCTGTATGGTTTTCAAGGGCAACGACAAGTGCACTTCTAGCCCGTTGCCAGGATGAATTCCGTCGATCTCGATCTGACTACGTCAGATAGGTGACATTAGACACAACAATAGCAAATTAAAAGTGCTTTGATATAAAATTAAAAGAAACTTTTGTAAATATATATATCTTTATATATTTTTATGGAAAAAGTAAAATTTCCTAGGTTGTCATTCTGTAGTTTTTAAAAATCAAAACAATCAAACAGTAGTTTAATCCTTTTCGGGGAATGTATTTTTATAAGAAAATTATCATTCTGCGCTTACTTTATATTAATCATGCTTTCAATGCATATTAGAAACATTGAATCCTGATATATAAACACAGATCCATTTTGTGACTTTTTTACAGTGGAATAAACATAAATGTGCTTTATATTATTGAATGTTTAAAATCGATTCTTAAGAGTCTGGCAGCTGTCTCCGTCATGCTTCCAGCTGCCTCCTTTTAGGAACAGTCGCACAATAATGCTATTCGGTATTTGTGCCTTCTGCATATTGCGTATTATTGTAAGCGCAAACTCGTCTTATTCTGAAGCTGTATAATCAGAGGCTTATTTTAAATACATAAGTTTCTGAATTCTTAAGTATGTTTATACTAAAAGGCAGCAGAATAGGATATTTTCTTTTGATTATTTGTCATGAAGCTTCCGAAAACCCATTACATTTCCTTCTCCCCAAAATAAAGCTTTTCTGCGCATAATATTATTATATTGCAAGAATGATGTGGCTGAATAAAAATGTTTTAAGGAGGTTTGTTTTTTAATAAAAATTCGCTGGTTATAACACTTTAAGAAATTTTCTTAATTATGAACTGCATTAACTGGAATACATATATATATTCTTATTTAATATTTCGTATATTAAAACTATGTATGATATGTAAATAAGAAAGCAAATCTTCAGACATTTGTCTGGAAAAGTAATGAGAAAGAAAGAAATATTGTGTATACTCAAAAGATTTTTCTTTTTTTGGTAATATTTTGAGAAAAAAATATTTTATTATATTTACATTTTGGAACATAAACAAATATCATATTTTTTTCTAATTTTTTTATTTTTCATTAATTGGTTTGCTTAAAGAAATGCTTTTAAAATTATTTTATGGCATATTTTTTACATTACGGTTCAAATGATATTCCACAAATGTTTCGGTGTAGAATTTTTAATATGCATTTTCTTTCATCTCTTTAAAAATAGAAAATATCTTAACCAAATATCCAAATCCATGAAATAAATTGCAGCTGAAATCATTGAATATGTAGTGCAATTTTACATTAAATTTTCATGTGATTTAAAATTATAAGTTTCAAATATAATTAGGAGCCACTGCAGACTACTTATGTATTTCTAATGATAAAATGTCTAATATTAAAACATTGCACAAATTGTTTTAAACATTATAACAATATTTAATTTAAAAGAAATTAAATTTGTAATAAATTTTAATGTGATATGATCACCTAATATTTTTCTCCTATATATAATTCACCTATAGTTAAATGTGATATGCTCACCTAATATATATATATATATATAACCCCCGCATAATTGGTTTTTCCACGTATGCTGTTTATTCTGCTAATGCGCGGCAAGAAAAAAAAGAAAGAAGAAAGGATAATTTTCCGATATTTTCAATGTTTTTTAGATTGCTATCTAATTTTTCTATTAAAATCAGACTAAAAAATAATTACAGTATCGGAAAGATTATTCATTTCACCACGAGATACGACATATATCTTTATATATATAATACTTCTGTGCGCGTGTATGTGACTGACTCCTCCTAAACGGCTTGATCGATTTTGATGACATTTTTTTGTGTGGGTTCAAGTGGATTAGAGAATGATTTAGATTCACAAATCTGTCAAATAGCACAATTAGTTAAAAAGATATTATTTAAAAACTTTGAAACGCATAATTGTTTTACCCACGTATGCTATTTATTCTGCTAATGCGAGGCAAGAAAAAAAAAGAAAGAAGAGGGGATAATTTTCCGATATTTTCAATGTTTTTATGATTGCAATCTAATTTTTCCATCAAAATCAGACAAAACATAATTACAGTATCGGAAAGATTATTCATTTCGCCACGATACGACATATATCTGTATATATATAATTCTTCTGTGCGTGGGTATGTGACTGAACTCCTCCTAAACGGCTGGACCAACTTAGTTGATATTTTTTGTGTAGGTTCAAGTGGATTCGAGAATTATTTATATTCCCAATTCGGTCTGATATCACAACTAGTTAAAAATGCGCCAAAATTATGTAAGGGCGTGGGATTGTTCATAAAAAAAATCTTGGACAATATTCCTCAGGCCACTATTTTGAGCGGCAAGGTGAAGTTGTACTTCTACCAAAGATCCCAATGATTCTTTCAGACTCATCTACCCATTCAAATGTGTGCAATTTCCAATTCTCTTGGTATTTGCTATGATCATTAAAAAGTCACAAGGTCAAACAATGACAATTTGTGGCTTAGATTTAGAAAATCCTTGCTTTACGCATGGCCAATCATATGTTGCATGTCCGAGATTTGGTAAACCATCGCATTTATTTGTTTACACCTCTCAAGGATTAAGGTATCCGACTAGGTTGAAAGAGTGCTTTTTAGGTGTTTGATGTTTGGTGTTGTTTGGGTCATTAGAAAAAAAAGAAATTAATTATTGAGGAAGAAGGACTAATACATAAAGCTAGATTGTTTTTCAAGTTCTTTTTATAGCTTTTACTTTAACTAATAAAAATATTTTTATAATTCGTTTTTGGAAGAATGAATTTTTTAGGATAATTTGTGCATGAAAAACGGGATATCTTCTAAATAATTCCATCAAATACAATGAAATTTATAACATGTATGCTATTGGCCGTTCAGAGTGTAACAAACCGCAGGTTTTAAGACAGCTACATTTAATCATATTTTACAGCCTTTTTTAGCTTAGAAAATAAAGTAATTTTGACGAAAAATCATGACCATCAAATTTAAAAATGGTGTGTGTAATAACATATTTATTTCTTAAAATATTTTTATCCTGCTGTTTGTTACACTTCAGAGGGTTTATATCCGAACCTAGTCGTTACCTTACCTTACCTTAACCAAAAACATTGTACATTCAATGACATCAAGATAAATTTATTTTTTGTGCATTGAAAATTATACCTGTTTTGCGCATAGCTCGAATTTTATCTTTTTTTGCCCTTTAATCAAAACAAATTTGAGTTTCTATTCGGAATAGGTTCTATATTCAACTTAGTTCATAATAAATACATACTCACACGCAAACGATAATTCGAATTTTGGTAACTGTACATGTGATGATGTTAAGTATTAAATTTCTTTATAAAAAAATTTCATCAAAATGGTCCAGATAGTTACAACTTATTCAAAAAAAGTTTGTAATTTTCGGATTTAAGACGTGTGTACAGGATAACGTCTGTCGGGACCACAATATATATATATATATATATATATATATATATATATATATATATATATATATATATATATATATATATATATATATATATATGTATTGCTTCGAATTTTGTGTCAAATAGTATAAATAGTTTATATTTTGATGTCTATAATGTCCTTATCTTACTCTAAATTAGATTTAATTTACGTTAAAATTGTAATACTCACAAGCAACGCAATCCCTTAAGTTATAATTTTGAGTCAGTGGGAACTTGGCGGAATCTTGACGATAGAGCCAAGTTGGCGTCATTTTTCGTGATATGGCGACCATTTTTGAAGAGTTCGGGACCCTCTGGATTCTTTTAGACATTAGTAGATAAATACACTAATTTCAAGACCTTTGACGCAAGCAGGTTTTTCTCGAACTATCTGCGAGGGATACAAAGACAGATGCGACTCGAAAGTCAGTCAGTATGGTTTTGACTAGTGATCAGTTAGTATTGCTCTGATTGTTTAAAAAATTCTTGATTACTTCGCCTGTTGAATGAGCGATTGTTTGTGAATAATCTTTTATATGTTGGAATTTTAGACAGCAATAACTGTGTCTGAGTGTTATTAAAGGGGTGAAGACCTCTTGAGTTTTATTCTGCGAATATTGCTGCTAAATCTTGTATTTCAAGGATTGGATTTTCGACAATAAATTCTCAATTCTCATAAAGAACTGTCTTGTTCTTTGCGACTGATTGGCATAAAATCCTCAAACCTCGGTTCTACGTAAATATATATATATATATATATATATATATATATATATATATATATATTGGATATATATTTCGGATTTTTTTTAGTTTGAACTTTCGGATTTTTTAGTTTGAACTTTTTGATTTTAGATATTTTTATTTTGAACTTTCGAATCTCAAATATTTTTATACATATACAACTATTTTTTCTACCTTTACAACTATTTTAAAGATGTGTGTATCATCTTTGGTGTTCGATGGTTCACTTATATTATTCACTAAATTGTTTTTGAATTTTAATATTTTAATATTATGATGTATTTCGGAATGCGATGGCGAATAGTTTAATTTTTCAAGCATAATAATTTAATTTTAACTTTTTAATTTTTAATTTTTAAATTTTTAAAAAATTTGAAATTTGGATATTTTCGATTCATTTACCAAGTTGCAATAGGGGGAAGGTTGGCGCCATCAAATTAGTTTAACCCCACTTATCGGTCCTAAGTCCGAGGTTGCACTTGGATATTTTATAAATTTTTATTTTATTTTATAATTTTTTAAAATTTGTTTGAAAACGATGGAATTTATCTTTTATATTCACCATTGATATTTTGAAATAGGATTTGGTATTATAAGATTCGTATATTTCAATTGATTTTTGTGATTGATTCTGATGATTGAATTTATATATTTAAATATATATATATGATGGATAGACGGGGGCGGGGTGCGCAACCATTCATTAATTTCTGGACTATCCCCATATATATGGGGATAGATATCTATCCCCGTCTATTCATCACAACCACTTTCTTGTGCATGTCAGATAGTCCTATCCCTCGCTTTAATGACGGCGAAATTTTGTTGCTGAGCGGATGTGCCTTTTGAGCGTGTAACCTTACTAAAAAGCTGTGTCAAATGAAAACTCGCAGATATGAAGTATGTAAGGTTATTCATTTTCCGAGTCCCCAAAATGTTTGGCTGATCAAAAGTTACCTGACTGTAAAGAATGTTCATGGTGTCAATGCATTGACGGAGCAGGGCTCTTATACGGATATTCAACGCAATGAAATTATTGAAGTCTCAAGACACGAGTCGCGGCAAAACCAGGACTCGTCTAAGAAGACGACTTGTTCATCTTGTGTATTCAGTTTTGTCGTTCGGCGAGCAAAAGTCGCCATCTGTGTATGCTGCATTGTCAAATGAAGCTAAAGTTATGGCCCCCCTGCTGACAGTCCACGTTGCTAAAATGGTTTTCGCATGGTACGAACGGATAAAGAGCATCCTGCAAACATGACTATTTTTTTACTACTGGCCTCTGGTAGTATGGTTTTGTATCCTCAACCTCACGATATGTCTGTTACTCTGGGGTAGTCAAGGAAAGGCGTGGGGTTCCTGCATGCCCTTCGGTATGACTCTATGCAACCCATTGATTCTATATTCGCAAGATAGTAGTTGGATTTCAATTGGTACAAAGAGAGATATCACAGAAAGATAATCCACAAGCTAAATGTGCAACGGCATTTCCTCTATCAAATGTCTACATTTGCTGGTAGGAATATCTTCTTATTCAAGATATAACACGATATCCTGAGCAAAATCCGACATTTTAAAGCTCTTTACACTACACACCATTTCTTTTATCTAGTGCTTCAGATTTCGTTCCTTCCTGCCGTGTGTCTTCTAATTGCGCTGAAATAGTAATCATTTACATATCCCAACCTTTTCTTTGTTTCATGCCATGTTGATGTTCATAAGTTTATTCTTTCTTTCCGTTGTAGTTTTGATGCCGGCAATGTATATATATATATATAATATAAATATATACATAGCATATAATAAGTTTTCTAATTGATATTAGCGACAAAAAAATTGCAGGAATTTTTTTTAAAAAAATTCCATAAGGCAAATTAAAATTAAAACGAGATAAAAACAACTTTATGATAATTTGATTTTAACTCTTATTAAAAATTAGGGGATTTTCAGGAATGATTGTCGAATCGATGGGTTAATGATAGGGTTTCGAAATAAATGCTTTGGATTTATCTCAAAATATTTGTACAAATTTGTGCACAAAGAAAAAAAAACAGTGCGAATTAAATATTAAGAGTTAAAATGGCTGTTTGTTTTATCTGAACAACTCGATTTTTGGAAGTTTGATGTGTGAAAAAATTTATTTTGAAAAAGAAAAATGATTCAGAATGAGTATACAAAAAAAAATTATTTTTCTTTTATCGTGAGTTCAGTTGATTACAGCAGGGAAAAAAATTAAAATATTTTTGCAACGTGCGTTAACTCAACTCATTTTCTCCCCAATCTGGTATTAAAGGGGGGTTTCCTATTCTTTTTGAATTTTATAATTATATTTCCATTGACTTAATTGCTTTTACTGGTTAAAAAGAGTGTTCTGATAAAATGAAAATTACTTTTTGCGTTCTGTACTTCGAGCTTTGAGCCCATAATCGGTCCCAGAGGACAAGTGATGTTAACGCCAGCCTGATAATAGCGTTTGCTAAACTTCCGAATGATCAGAAAATTCCAGAGATAAGATTGGAAATAAAATCCCTTTTAAAAAAGTGAACATTGAGAAGATTTGCTTTTGGTTTTCAAAAAAAGGCAGATTTTGTGAATAGAAAGCATAGCTGCCTGACACTTAAGCGGCATAACGTGTTAAAATAGTAAATAGTAGAGATTTTAAGTAGGTGAGAAAATTTAATGGGATCTGTGATCTATATCGTTACGAATAAAGATGTCACTTCATGATTACTTGTAGAGGACACAGGAATTTGAACAGATTGTTAATATTAAAATATTGTTTAACATACTGTTAATTATAAATTGCTAATTAATTTGAGTTATAATACTGATAATGTAGTCGTATTAAGAAACTTCAGTGCTAAATAAAGGTAATAATAAATAAAACTCATATAATAAACACACATACACACGCACACACATACACACGCACACACACACACACACACACATATATACACATATATATATATATATATATATATATATATGTACTAGGTGTAACCTGCCACGCGTTGCTGTGGCTCAGTCTTATTAAACAGAAAGCACATGTTTTCAGTATATTAAAACATTTGCATTGCATGTATGATCTTTTATAAAAAAAATGTATAAATATATATACGCAAAACTTTTTCCTTAACTGATATCATTTATAGTTTGTTAACCAAATTCTTGAAGTTATTACGGCTTACTTTTGTCATTATGTTATGAACCTAAATTTATTTACTTTGTCTTTAAAGTGGAGACCTGTAGTTTGAAGATACATTTTCAATGGCTCTACTCTGGATTCCTTGAGTTCATTGGATTGGTTTTACAATGCTTATGGATATTTCTATTAAATCAGAGGTGTGTTCACAAATGTACATTTATCCAAACAATGTCATTTGGAAACATAAATTGTATTTTCTGATGTTATATAGGAAATGTTTTGATTCTGCAGTATATCTAGCAAGCAAAATTTTTAATGGCTCTGTGGTTCTCTGAGTTGAGGCAGTTTAATGTTTTCAGGGGTACAAAACATTTCTTTTGTTTCTCACTTAAATTTATGAACATTGCAATAAGGATACACATCCATCATCGTGTTGATGAGAACATGCTGCCTGAACCTAGAATCTTCCACTGGGTTGAACAAGAATGCAAGGTGACTGTTATTGTGTGATTGCTTACCACTAAGTCATGTTTAACACAGATGCGCTTTCTCTGGTTGACATCTTTCTAATATTGTAAAACATCAATGATGTGCTCAGTGCATGTTGCTCTTCTGCACCCTCAGCATGTATTTGTGCCATTATTAGTCTGTTTTTCTCTCGTTTGCTGATATCCCTTCTTTCTCAGTTTGATATGCAATTACACTTATTGTAGTACTTTTGCCTTGCAAGTATGGCAATCTTGGTTTGATTTCCCGCAGGGCATTATTTTTATGTAGTGAAGTTAATTGACTGCTTTTAAAAAGAAAAGAAAATTAAAGCAAAAACATATAAATTTTCAAAACATAAAAAAAAGAAAAATCAGTTAAAAATAAAATAAAAAAATAAAAAATGCTAATAAAATATTTAACTTCAAACGTGCATCAATTGACACACAGCTCAAGTCCAACTCAATGAGAGGCTGTGAAGGTATTTTCAATCGAATACTCTAGGAAAATTCCAATATAAACATGAATTTTGTAGCAGAAATCTACGACAAATTGTTGATAATGATGGAGTATTTTTTCAATTCACAATTCGATTAGCATTAGCAATTGTTATCAACAAAGTTAAAGGTCTATTTTAAAAACAGAGTGACTTATATCTAGACACAGACTGCTTTTCACATGGACAATTATTTTTTATCTGTGTACTTAAATATTAGCATCACCGCAGCTAAATTACCGCCATGCAAATCGCACCTTTTTCCATCCATTTCTTTTTTCATAAAAAAACGTGTTAGTCTTTGTTTAGATATTAAGGTGTTACACATGTGGCACCAATTTTGTTATGGTGATGCTAATACATAATTACTGCTGTGTATTACAGAGCAGCAGTTACCAATTGGTGATATGTCAGAAATTTTGGATGGTACAGAAAAATTCGGACATTATTTATACTTCTATGAAGATTCAGTTTTAAGAAAAGATGAGCAACAAACTAACTTATTATGGAACATGGATTATACTTTACTAAAAGCTTTTAGTTACCGAAATTACTAAACGAAAAAAAAAACGAACAAAATTCCTGAGGATACAATTTTTGTTAATCTCAACCAATTTTTGGGAACTTGGTGGCAAAACACTTCAGTCTGTTGATTGTTATTGCTTTTCATGAAGATTATTTTTAGGGATATGGAACATTATATATATATATATAAAAATAAAGACGTAAATATAGCTACATATTTACGTCTTCCTATTAGTGAACCGTAATTTATAAAGTAGCACATTAACACATTAAGTGGTGAAATATGGAGTGTTGAAATATTACTGTATACCACAGACAATGAATCAAGACAAAATGCCTACACATAAACATTGTAAAATTAACACTATAACCACAAGAAGAGAATGTTTGATTAAACATATAAATATATATAAGTTAGAAAAAACAGTATGGGGAAACCTGTATATATATATATATATATACATGTACTGAAAAAACATTAAAAAAATAACCGATCTCTGATAAAAACCTTTCGATATCTTATTTTAATTTTAACCTTTTTCATTCCAGTATTGATTGTCTCTTTCTCTTCAGTTTCGAACCTGGGAACCACCGTTTTATAAAG